>FR997732.1:7507500-10007500 GCA_905475445.1 Ochropleura plecta
GAAAATCTTTTTAACACAATGAGAATCGTTTTATCAGCAAAGAAATCCTCCTTGGTTACGATGAAGCCGGCTTATTGCCAATCTGCTCATCAATCCTCACCTGAAATGAAAATCTTAAAGTTCTCTTTATATCAATGTTTTTATTTTAAATCACTGCGACCAGTTTTTCACCAAAAACTGCGAGTTTCTGAGCGCTTTTTCCTATTAGTATCTATTAATGTACAGAGATATACAAAGAAAAACGACAGAGAAGACGTTTCTAATTTTTATAAGAAAAAATCTAAAAAACATATAAACGCATAGTGAAAATGGTTCCGTTTGATAGTCTATACCACACCCTTTTATATGACAACACATGTTTGAAACACGCTATACGATTAAATGAATGTACTATTATGTACATCTTTGATTAACCATCGGGAATTACAATCTTACCTTTTATATCGTGTCCTTTCTTTAAATAGTCTCTGGAATACCTAATCTTCTTATAACGTTGAATGAAAAGTCAAATCAGGAGAAATAGGTATTTTCGCTGTAAGAATCCTGACAGCTGCTGCAGCCTACGCATGTCTAGGAAGATTTCTTAGTCCAGGATTTTTTTCAATGGAAGATTTATTCGCCTTCGCTTTTAATTACGTAGTTCTTATATCAAAGCGGAATATTGGATGTTAAATCGGCAAACTACGCGCGACCTGTGATTTTCTCCTGACAATACTTTTCATTAAACTTATGACATTATTTTTGAATCCATTCAAAGAAAGACTACAAGGCAATAAGTCTGAATATGGTTTCATTGTACAGACTAGAATACCAAAAAAACGATGGATGGACTTCACTGTGGGAAGAATGATATGGCAAGAAAAGAGGTCTGATTGTTATGACGAGCAATAGAAAAGTATAGAAGAAGAAGAATACTGCGCCGACCCCAAATAATTTGGGATGGCGGCTGGAGAATGTTATGTACCTACAGACCAGGTACAAAAGAGAGAAATATGTGCTTAAAAATAAATAAACAAAATAAGCCTTTATTCTGAGTTCTAACAGTCAATTCTTAAGACTAATATTTTAAATGGTACGTTCTTCCCCAGTTTGTCTTTCGACACAGGCCTCCTCTAAACATTTCCACATATCCCTATCCTTTGCAATTCTCATCCATTTTGGCTTCTTTCCCTTTAACTCGTCTACCCAGCGTCTTGATTGTCGTCCTTTGCTCCTTTTCCCATCCCTAGGGTACCATTCTGTTATTGTTTTTGTCCATTTCCCATTACTTTCTCTTAACATTTATGACCTACCCATTTAAATTTTTATGTCTTACATATTTTTCCTGCATCTTTAAATTAAGTTATTAAGTTTAATACTTTGTAGTCTTACCCTACCCCTAGAAATGTATACTCAACAGGAGGTGAAGTGGTGGTGATGAATGATGACTATGATTATTTCTATTAGATAAGTACTTATCTATTTAGATGCGCGGAATACCTTGAGTTTATTTCTTCGTTTAGTTTAGGCCAATGTTATACATAATTTAAATTAAATGCGTAATTTAATTTCTTCCGTATCTATTCCGTAAATATTAAGTAGCGCTGTAACTCTGATTTGTTTATAATAATATGCTACAGCATAATCCCGAGTAATGGTCAATTATATGGAATACGATACCTATACAATGTGTGTTGTTAACTCCGTCATTGCGATTATCTTTTGTTCTGGACCATACTTACTTTTTTTGCGGATGGGAAATTATCTAATAACCTCTGCTAAAACCCACCCATGTTCCGGTCTTTGCCTTTTATGTTCCGGGCCCGCAGTATCTCTTTTGAATAACCCGCAACCCCGGCAGGTGATTGTCCTGGCAGGCTACTCTGCTTCGCTGACATCTCTTTGAGTCGCGCGTAGATCACGAATGCGCCGACGACGCAGTACCTGGGAACCTTCTAGAACTATTCCATGCATCCGTCAGCACAATCTTTTGATTGCGTTTAGTAGAGATATTTAGCGTGATGTACAGTTAGGTTGGTTGTCGGCTTCTTGAAGAGTCTGCTTTCAACTTGTATGTAAGTAATCTCTTTCTTAAGTTACTGAATTTTTGGCTATGCGAGCACTTAAGTATTTTAATAGTATCTATTGTTTTTTTTCTGTAATAGTCCTACTTTTATCGTTGACTGTGAGTCTAGAAGTGGTCATAGATTTTTCAATACGCTTCCTCGAAAAATGCACTACGGTACGGTACTAGGTCCAAACGCAATGTATTTCACACGCGTGTTTATTTTCTCATTTATTGCAACTACGGTTTTAAATTTTTCTGATTTTACCACAGAAATATAAATAACTTTTCAAAACCCTGTAGTCGGCGGTAATTTATTAATGCAATCATAATTAATAAAAAAATATATATTATCGTGTATAACAACAGAATATCACAAATAAACATATTTACTTGAGTTCTAAATTCAAAAACATTTGAATTTAATATTAGGCTGTTTAGCGGTGTCATACTTTTGTTTCTCTTTCAGCATGAGAAGATAAAGCGTGACGAAAAAAACAAATTAAATCATAATTTCACATTGATTAATGACAATTAAGTACTTTTTGTTCTCATATTTTTTAATTTATCCGTAGGTAATTGTATTAAAAAACGTCATTTCACTTAAATCAAAATGGACTATTGCAAACTTTCTGCAGAAATGTCGCAAGGTTTTCGTTAGCTTACGTCAAACTCAAATCGATAAATTGTCTTTTCTATCATCTTTGTCACATATAAAATGAGACTTTGTAGAGGTAGCTTTCAGGCATTTTAGATGTTGTGGTAAATTTATATTTCCTTGGGTACCGGTATTATGTAAAAGTAGGTCTCAATAAAACGAAGGTTTCTCTTAGTTACTTTCCATATTTAGTTTTATTGTCAACGTCTAGTCATGATTAATGTTCGATACTTTGTTGCGTAACAATTACAGCCCACATATGGCTAGTTGACAAACCACAGACCTCGTTCCCATATATAGAAAACCTCTGTTAACTTTGTAAGGCGTTTGTGAAGGTAGTTTCATTTAAACCAGACACTTTTGGTCTTTTAAAAATAAACCACCCTCTGCAGTGCTCCCTGTTTCAACCCTTGGTAGGTTTGCTAAATGTTTTTTTTATGAAAAAAAAATACTACTTTTAATTTTGTATTTTATCCAAGCAGTAGGTATTGTTTTTTATTGTCGAGATAACTTAATTCAAAAGCTGTTGTGGAACTTACATTATTTCGTACTTTTAGATCTTTCTTCGTGTAGCATCATTTTGATTTTAATTGATAACTAAGTCTTGCTCTTTTAAGGAATATGTACCTACTGCTGGTTTTTAAATTGAGTAAGTACCTAAGTTATGGAAGGTTAGGTATTGTATGTAGTTCCCAATATTCAAAAATTTAAACTGAAGAAAGTTTTACAAGAACTTTAATTACTCCTAGAGCTAAACTAAGTAAGTAGGTATTACCTACTCAAACTTCAAGTTTCACAAATTCTGTATTCAAATAATCTAATATCTGTAATTGGGTAACACCCAATTTCAGATTTGATTTTCGACTTTCGATTTTTTAAAACATTTATTTATTATAGACAAAAACTAAAGCTTAACACTGTTTTTCACAGTACGGTTGACAACACACACACATGCGCAAATTACATGTAATTTTATACTTGATCTGCTACACCGCTTGATTATACAACGACGTCTAGCCTCGGAAATTTTCTACAGCACTACACTGCTTGAAATTCAAATGACAAGCGAGTGCGTAAACAGTTTATAACACAATCAAATCTGCTTCAGCGCTGCAATAAAAGTGGCGTTTAGTAGAAGATGAATTCGAAAGCGCTGGTTTCGCTGGCAGGGTGTTATGGAGGATCGATATAGCGGTCGTGCGATGTTGCCGCACTGCCTACCCTGTCCCCTCGTAGCAGGGTCTTTGTACTCTTGTGTGAAAGGCGGACTTAACTTGGAGTGTTCTATTAATTTAGGAAGACAACTCTTTATTTTTACATGATATAAAGATAATTTTCCTTTTGTTTTGTTGAAAAGTTTTCTAAGAGACAAGGTTTTTGTATGTTTTACCAAAGCAAAGGCTGAAAGCCTTTTATTTCGGGAAAAGTGTTTTCAGTAAAAGGCGGATTAAACTGGAGTGTCGTTGTACTTGTATTGGAGAGATTTAAAATCGAAAGACTTAGTTAAGTTTTTATTTTCTATGATTTGTTCATTTTAAAACCAATATCTAGAGAAGCATGACACAAAATGATGGATGCCTCTAATCAGCAGCGATTCGCTGTTGATGATCATCATTATGATGGTTATGATGCCTTAACCTTAAGCCAAAACTCAGAGAAAGATTGAATTGGTGGTTTAAGAAATCTGCAGCCACGTCCCCTAAAATACTTAATGTTTGAGTAGGTAATACTTACTAAAATACTTAGAAACTCACACTCAGACAATTTTAAACTTTTCACTTTTAAATTATTTTTTTTCTTCCAAACCTTCGTGCAAACGTGATATTAACAAAAAAATCTCTAAAATAAATAAAACGGAGCCGCCATTACGCGAGGCATGCAAAAATTTAAAATGGCGCCATTAGCACTTTAAAAATAATAAATTGTTACACAGGAGACGGTATTGTACTGTCACGATCAGCAGCTTAAGCTTTTAGCGGGAAATATAAGACTACTAGCTGTTTCCCGCGGTTTCACCCTCGCTGGGCTCCTAAGGTCTGTAGCGTGTTTGTGGAAAAGGACATCACAATTTTTCCAAAATCACGTACTTAAAACTTTTATCTGCAGAGTAAATCTGACGTTTTAACAAAGTGCTCGTGCAAAAACTGTCAAAATGACAAATTAATTCACCGAATAAAAGTTAACTGGCGATTGAAAAACCGACCCTTAGATGGGTAGGTAAACAATATCAAAATCTGTAGTCGTCGATACTTATAATTATGCTTTCAGTAGAGTGCGTGATAAACTAAAGTAAATAAACTATTTCAGTTCAAGGGAAGCCATTTGTTTCTTAAATATGAAGCACCCGCCATTGTGGACGTTCGTATATTCGATAACGATTCTTATAGGTATAACTACTCCGTTGGTCTCGCGGTCGTTAGCGCGACTACTGACCGCGAAGTCCTGGGTTTGATTCCCGGGTCAGCCGTAGAAGCTGAACCCCAATCCAACCCTGCCACCGCGGGAGACGCGCCGGGCATTGAGCGCCGCGATACGGCTCCAGGCCACCGTAGCTGCGGACCTGTAAACGGTGAAGGTGAGCAACGGGACGGTAGCTCACCGTCCGTCCGTCTATTGATGACAGGCCGTGTCGCCGGCGCCTCAAAGAGATGTCAGCAAAGCAGAGGGGCCGTCACCGCCTGCCGAGGTTGCGGGTTGTTCGAGAGAGATACCGCGGCCCCGGAACGTAAAGGGCAATAGAAGGAACATGGGTGGGTTTTAGTCAGTACAAGTCTAACACTCCCCCCGCTCCGCCCAGAGCGGGAGAAGTTATTTGATGATTTCCCATTGTAAAACAAAATAATAATGCCGTAGCAGCCCGAAGTTTGGAAACCGCCGTTGATCCTGCGCCTGCACTCTCTCCGGTCGTGTCAGATTGCCTTCCCATCAGACTAAGGGAGTGAGGGAATAGAGAGTGTACCTGTGCCTGCACAAATACCTGTGCACTATAAATCTCCCGCGCCGATAGCTAATCTCCGCTGAGATTGGCCACCTTGAGCGAAAACGGTCGGGAGGACTATATAATATAAATTAAGAGCATTGGAAGGCCTTAGAGGAAGCCTTTGCCAAGAACCACGCTGAAATCCGAGACATGAAAACCCACCCAGGAAAAGAACAGAACATCAATAAAAGTACCATGACAGAAGAATCTTCTATACCTATAATCTAAAGTATTTTTATGATATATTTCATTTCTCTTGTATAGATTCTTTTTAAGCGATTGATTGTAAGAAAGTGGGTTTTGTAGATTCTTAGATGCTGATTAACTTTAGTTAACTATTGATCTTATTTTATGTTTTGTAAAGAAAGCATTGACTAATCGTCGGACTTACGTTGTCCTCTCATACTTAAGTCTAACGCTGCAACAACAACATTGTAAAACCAAATGATTTTAAAAGAGTAATCATGGAGTTTCTTGCCGGTTCTTCTCCAAAGGAAACGACCTACCCGAACCGTGCACCTTTTCTCGGCGATTTTTATGTGCCCAAACAGGTAGGTATATGGGAAAGAAAATATTTTGATTAGATTTTGATTGAAATTAAATACAAATACGGTAAATAACAGAGAATATAATTCCTAAAAACAAAGTTCATCTTCATTTCAGCCATTGCACCTCTTTTGTTGAGGTTGTCATAAACCTCAACCAAAGAAAAATCTAGTCATCATCTGCCTAGCCTTTTCCCAACTATGTTGGGGTCGGCTTCCAGTCTAATCGGATGCAGCTGAATATCAGTATTTTACATGGAGCGACTGCCTACTTATCTGACCTCCACAGCCCAGTTAATACTGGGTAATACGATACCCCTTGGTAAGACTGGTCCAGACTTTCGGAACACTGACTACCTGTAACGACTGTCAAAGATCTACATAGAAAAATCTAGTAAGTAGATAAATTCAATTCTATCCGATTCCAAGAAAAAAGCTCATTTTAAAAGATTATTCGGTTTTAAGTTTAACAATAGTGGATCTGTGGTCAAGCTCAATAACGCCGAGAGTTTGTTGCGCACGAGTCGCGATTTAGATTAACGGGTTTTGTAAACTAAGTTAAATGGAATGGAGGGAATGACCCGAAATAATTCAATTCGTAGGCAGACATGTTATTTACTACAATATTTATAAATCACTAGCTAGCGCCCGCGGCCTTGCCCGCGTGATATCGAAAAAAAGTATTAAATGTGTGAATCCAGACTATAATCTACCTCTGTGCCAAATTTCATCAAGATCCGTTCAGCCGTTTTGACGTGAAAGAGTGAGTAGGTAACAAACATCCATACATCCATCTTCACAAACATTCGCATTTATAATATTAATATAAGTAGGATTAAGTGGAGCTCGTGACTATCTGCCGCTCGAGTCGATCTTAAGGTTCAGCCGCGCTTTCGAAGGTTGATCCGTGGATGGGTGATCATCCATTACATACCGACTGAGTGTCCTCCGTGCCTCGGAAAACGTTAAGCCCCGGTTGTCATTTATAGATCTTTGACAGTCGTTATATGTAGTCAGTGAATCATAACTGCGACTACCAATCTTACCAAAGAGTAGGTAACTATTGTATTAACTGGATTATGGAGGCTAGATGTACAGTCACTCCATGTAAAATACTGTTATTCCACTGAATCCGATTAGACTGGAAGCCAGGTAGATGATGATAACTTATAAATCATCAGATTTTGTAAACGCTGCGTAGGCACGGCTTAATTCCTTTTCGATGCAGATGCGAATTACGAAGTATTTCAATGGAAACCTAACGACCGATGGCTTGATCCAATTTCCCGATAAGTACTCGTACCTACGCATCATTGGTACCAATAATATTAAAATCTTTTAAACAACCATTAAACCCAATAAGCCCTGAAATGCCGAAAAGGATGATCCCAATGCAGTTTTTCCCAATAGAAGAATTGTGTATGATTTTAAATTATAACTGTGGCCACACCATTCACATTAAAAAAACATGAAGATTTAACTGATTTAAGATTACAGTAAATGTATATATGCTTATTATACCGAACTTATACTAAAATCCACGATCGTCTTAGGCATTATCAGGATCACGGCTGTTTTGATTTCAAAGATGCAGACATTTAAAACAAAATATAGACTTTTAGAATCAGCTAGGTCTAGAATAATCCTACAATGAATTTGTGAGACAGACAAAATAATTAATTAATTGAAACAAGAAAAATAGCCATCAGCTATAGTTGTCTTAAACCGGGACTCAACAGAATCCCGTTTTAAGACAACTGTAAATAAAAAATATTTGCCAGAGGTACACCTCTTGCGACTAATTTTCTCGTTATTCTGACATTTACTTATTTTTCTCGAATACCTACTTCACTAAAAAAAAAAAAATCGTCCATCAAAACTGCAGAGAAACAGTAAAACGCTTCGCAGCTGTCGAATTTCAGTATCTTTCCTTGTCTAACATTTATGTTTTTAGAAAGAGATGAGGCTATTCGCCCGTTTCCGGCTGCTAGCCGAAGAAACCCGAAGCCACCGCGGGAAACAAGTTCGTCTGTTTTAGTAGTTCTTATTTTAAATTCTGTCTTTAGAGATAAGTTTACGACGTACCCGCATAATAAGTTGATAATAACATAGTATAAAGAGGGGTCTTTATTCTATGATAATAATACGACAGTACAGAAATAAGTAAATCCGGCCAAGTGCGAGTCGGCCTCTTACACCAAGCGTTCCTTACAAACATGCAATATGAACGGGCCATATCTTTTGACTGCGTAGATTTAGAGGATAGATTTTTTTAAAAGCTCCTAGGAACCACATATTTGAGTATACGGTTATTAAATAGTGGTAATTTCAATTGGAAACCTCCGTTCTCGAGATAAAGTGTCTTGACAGACAGACGAACGGATAACAAAGTAGAGTTCCGTAGATAAGGGTTCCGTTATTTTCCTTTTGAGATGCAGAACCCCAAAAAATGATGGAACTTTTATTGCTGTGAACGGATAGCGGGAATAGGTCTCACCACAAGCGCAACTAATGGTATTTGTTATTCAGATACTAGCTGTGTCCAGCGGAGCCTTTCACTGCTCTGCTAAAATAAAAAATAAGTGCCTGAAGTAGGTTTCAGTGAAAAACCTGTGACCGGTAATACAGGTTTTTCACTGAAACCTACTTCAGGCACTTATTTTTCACTTGTTTTTTATCAGCACCAGTCTCTCACAATGTTAACTTTTTCACCACCTGTAAATCTAGCATTAAGTAACTTGTGTAGAGAAAATAAACAATTTTATTATTATTAATAAATATTTTATTAATAATAAATGTTTTACACACAAAATTTCATAAAATACGGACCACCCGTTTCGGAGAAGTATGGCAACTAAAACTGTGACACGAAAGTTTAATATATAAGATAACAGTCAAATATTCAGACTAAAACTCATACAGTTAAGAAGGTATTTGCATTGCATTGCCATCCAACGCGGTAATGCTGCCAGCACTTTACCTGTTGACGGCGATACGGACGAATTTTTTGACGCCCTGTAATTTTCCATTTTTTACTTGTATATATTTTTATTATTACTTAGTTTGTGTACATTTATAGGTTGTATATATTTAGTAATTAATTTAGTTAAGAAGGTTAGATAACATATAAAAGTAAACAACGGACAAATAAACAGTACGTCGAAGATTAAGGTGCTATAAATCAGGCTAAATAAAACATTAACATAAAAACGTTAATTTGGAACAATATAGATTAAACAATTTTACAAGAAAAACGATGATGGCTTCAATAATACTGCGGTACAGCTATACGCCAAACTCCATACAAAAATATTATAAAAAACAATTAAGTAGGTACCTATCCGTTTCAGAACTCCTTTTAGGAAATAGCACATATTAAAGATTACTTAAATTAAGTTGTAAGTACTTCTTTTTAATAAATATTTAAAATGTAAATGAGGAGTTAAAAAATGAATAAAGAATAATTTTAAATAAATAAAGTATATTTAATAAAAAAATCTTACTCTGGTTTTTCATTATAAGTTTACATGTGTGGTGTAGGTTTAGAGTATTATGATTGTGTGTGTGTTTGTGTTCAAACATAATACTAAGTAGTAGGACTTTTAATCGTACGTACAGCCATTTGTCTTGTTTTTGCCACGAAAGATTAGTCATGCAATGTAAGATGAAGCAATTTGAATAACATTACAGATTAAGAAACAGATAAACTAAATATTTCACCAAAACATAAATTCAAACAAAATCGACAAGTTTTGCGTCGCTACCTTTAAATATCAAATTCCTAACACATAAACTTGGCGATTAAAATGCAAATTCTCAATCCAACAACTCAATTTTCAATGTTTATAAAAACAAGTTTTGGGCAAAAGGGAACAAAAAATCGTTATGTCGAAAAAAAATAACAACTTACAATAAGTACTTAGTGGGGAAAATAAAATGGCAAGAAAGAAAGAATAAACGTATGTATGGACAAATAAATTTTCTTGGATGAAATTAAGAGCTAATTTAGTTAGAGGATGGTGTGAATGTGTGATGGTACAACACTGACTGTTTTCAGCATTAACAATAATTGAATATAAAGTCAAGTCTATGGTATGTCCGGCGGCGATTTCTCGCGTCTAGCCTTGGTTCAGTCAAGAGGGAATGCAAGCAGTCATGCTAGCGAAGGAGGTGACCGGCCGTTTGAGGAAGAGAACCTCAAACCAACCCAGCCGCCGCAGGAGACGCCCCGGGCGTCGGGCGCCGCGAGACGACTCCCGGCCGCCGTAGATGAGAGCCTGTGGATGGTGAGCAATGGATACCTCACCGTCCGTCCGTCTATTGACGACAAGCCATGTCGACGGCACGTTAGTGTTCCACGCGCACTTCAAAGAGATGTCAGCAAAAGCAGAGGGGCCTGCCAGGGCTACCGCCAGCTGGAATCGCGGGTTGTTCGAAAGAGATACCGCGGCCCAGGGACATAAAAGGCAATAGAAGGAACATGGGTGGATTTCGTCAGTACAAGTCTGACACTCCCCCTCTTGCCTCTGTCAAGTATAGATCTTTGATGGTCTTCGCAGGTAGTCAGTGGCTCGAAAGTCTGACAACCAGTCTTACATAGGAATATCGTATAATAATAAGTTATTAACTGGATTGTGGAGGTCAAATAGGCAGTCACTTCATATACTGGTGCTCCAGCTCTATGTACTGTTCAGCTGAGTCCGGTAAGACTGAAAGTCGACTCCAATGTAATTGGGAAAAGGCTAGGCAGACGATGAAGTATTTCATGTTCCTACTCATCCACAAAACCCTGATCTCTGTAAGAGGGTAATCTTGTAATCCACCACGCGAACTAAGTGCATTTTGGTTTGGATCACATGCAATAAGGTTTGTGACCAAACGCGTGCCCATTTATTAAAAAAGCCTACTCTCCATGAAAGGTTTTCCCGGGGTAGTATCATTACGATGAAACCAATATTTATGAACCAGTTTGTTAATAACTAAGGCAATCTAAATATGTTTATTTACAATCCCTGTCCGTCCCTGCTCCTTTTTAAGACGAAGTTTACCTATTTACTTTGGAGTATATTTTAAGCTTAATCCTGCACTTCGCTTTGTAGGAGAAGACAGAAGCGACGCCGACGTGTCAACGAAATTCAGGGACATTGATACAACTTTTCATGAAAATTTTCATCAAAGAAATGTATTATGTATAGGCAAAGCTGTAAAGTTACTTTCAAATTGAAATTCTATATGTGTTTCTATGCTTACGTTTCTATGTTCAATACCAATGTTGATTAATGAAATGATCCTTATAATTGACAGTAGGTATTACCGTATCATCTGATCAGTTATTTCTAGAAACTTCTCAGTAGTTTTGTCTTATTTAAAGCATCGATTAGTTTTTGTAATTTTGTTTAAGTAGTTAGTTTTTGTAAGAAGCAATTATAATTGACTGACTACTAACAAACATGCTGATGCAAAACCAAACAAACATGCTTATAACCGTTAATCTTCAACCTAAACGAATCGATTACAAATCAAATTGAGAAAAATTGGAAACGCAATCTAGCATGAATCCATTATAATAGAATTGCAATCATTTAGCTGTGACCAAGCAAATTTATTATTTTACAGTAAAGAGTTCATGGAACTAATGAAGTATTATAATACAGAAAAAAGTTAAAACCCTTGATATTATCAGGCGGAGCATCAACATGTAGAACAAACAAATGAATCCAAACAATCGCGGTCGCTCCGGCGCGTCTTATCCATCGTGTTGTGTTAGTGGCGTTATTAACAGCAGTAAACATTCAGTGGCCGTGGGCTGTAGGTATGTGTAGGTACTTAGTGATGTTTGCTCGGCGACTAGGGACGACGGCCGAGGGGCCCTGTTGTCAGGGGACCCTCCCACGGCGCGGGCCACCGCAACAGCCGCTGCCGCCACGGTCGCAGATACGGTCGCAACCTGCCGCACTGTACGCAGCTTACTAGGAGCACAGAATACACGGAGAGATCTCTTGTAGCTCTCGTAACGAGTCTCCCCCAGTCGCGTTGACCTCCCCTGCCCCCACATTTACATTACAATTGAATGATGAAAGCGTGCGTTGATCGCGCACGTAGAGGTCGTGATTAAATGGGCATTAGTACATAAGCGATTGAACTGTAACTGTGTGCATAACTGAACTCGTATTGTGGATAAATAGATACTCAGTCTATTCATTTTCCGAATGTAACCCAACACTCGCGCGAACTGAGTTTTTGCTGTTTGTTCATTTTGTTGTGTTTTCTATAGAAATATGTAGTTACATGCATAATGTATAAATTGTTACAATGTATGCCAGGGAAGTAGATACCTATTTGGATATTATTATTTCGAGTAAAATAACTAATGGGTAAATATTTTGAATACGAATTATGAATAAATATACTGAGTTCATGACTGTTTAATTCTTAATTCTTGTTTTTCGTATAATGACTCAAATGTTAGTATGAAGTTATTCATGAACAAGAATGAAGTTACATCAATAACAATCGTATGAGATTTTTCAATTGTTTGGACGCACGAATGATGACATTAGCTCGCTTATCTAAATAACAAATGCCAACTGATGCCGTGACAAGTTCCGCATAAACATGGCATATTTGCCTTTTATTAGCGATGGCCCGACGAGCCGGTCCGATAGGTATTGTTTGCATAATACCTCACCACTCACCCGTCAGCCTGCCTTGTGTGCGCGGCGAGCGTGCGTGACATCGTGTGTCTGGGGAGTTGCGCAGTGCGCGCTTATCACCCGGCGACCATACTGCACAGGCGGTATTCTAACACATTCCCCTTGACTTACCCACATGCGCGTAAAATGCATCACGCTAAATTGCTCCTTATTTCTAAAGCGCAGAGTCCACTGCGCGTAGAGTCGTAAAGAATATTTAAATACCGTGCTAGTGCACGGCACGTGGCGGCGCTGCGAGAATGCGCGATGGGTTCGCCTCTTGTTGTTTATGCGGTCCTGGTATAAATGCCCGCTATGTCGCGGCACGCGCCATCTTCTCTACCGCATCGGTGATCGGACTGGCAGCGTAGTCTCCTAAACTTGACAGTCTAGTTCCAAATGCCGTTACTATGAGTGCCACTTCAATAACTGAATAAATTTTGCTGTGCCCGGAGAAACCTTTCCAGATTGATGTGGATTCATTGCTCTTTCTTTTTCCTTAATCATAAAATTAAAAAAAAAACAATAATATATCGAAGATGAATTCATGAAGGACATACATACCTACTGTTTAATTCCATTATATAGAGAAATTATTAAAAATTAAAGAATTTTTAATCGGGCTCAATGCGATAAAAATTGCATAAACGGCCACAGAATGCTAAGAACCGAAGAAGTTCGTTCGAGGTTCATTTGTATCTATGTTACGTCATTCATTATTTATTCTGAATGAAGATCCAAAAAGGGTAAATAAAACCTACAGTTGAATAGCGGCCCACAAAGATACGAGGCAGCTACGAGAGTTCGCTGACGGTAGAGAACGGCCGACAACATGTTGATAAAAACAGACGCAGCGCCGCGGCCGCCAACGCCGAGCCAAACATTCCGCTTAATAATTTCCTCCACTTTATTTTTTATCAGACAGACACGACACGACCGCGCCGATCTCGGGTTGTTTCAAAGCATTCTCCACTCCGGTACAAAAAAGGAATGTCAACCACGCCAAAATGATCCGTAAGCATCGAAGTTATTGGGGTACCATAAGCTGACGAAATATAACAGAAATTCTTCACGTGTTTCAGAAATCGTTTCCATTTTCGTAGCACACACAATGGAGGTTTCGATGGGGATCATTAAAGCTGAGCGATGCGCGGAATAACAGTGTAGAACGGGTCTTATCTCGATAACCGACGATTCCGTTTGGCATGCAGCAAGAATTGAGAAGGCCATTTGCCTCGTTCCATCGGGTTGAGGTCGTCGATAGCGTAAGCGAGACGGCAATAATGGAATAGTACGTGTAGCTCTTGTGATATTCTGAGAGCCTGGTAGCTGAGATCGTTTGCGTGTCGGTCGAGGTGGCGCGGTGCTCGACGGTTCACAGTAATTTAAAATATCCGCTAGAGGAGACACAATCGCATGCTTTCCATTGTTGTTCTATGAAGGAAAACTTGTTTTGAGTTTTTTTTTTATCTTTGATTATACCACAACGTAGGTAACTAACGAAAGAAATAATAATACCAGCAAAATTTTAAATGGCGTTCAAACTACATTGTTGGCATGAAATTATTACAAAAATATAGATTGAACATATCCGATGTTGGAAGGTGACGCAGATAAACTGGCATTGAAGTCAAAAACTATACATAAGTACTATGCAAATGAATTTCAATTAGCACAGGTGATACTTGATAAAACAGATAAATAAAATACATTTAGCATAGCGTACTTTTTGCTATTAAAGAGTTATTGGAGAAATGCAGATAGATCAATCAAATAAAAAATGGCAAGAATAGTTATGAGCCATTTCGGGAATAGGTACAGAATACTATGAACTTATGGATGATCACAAGAATAATGAAAGACCAAGTATATGTTTACGAGACATAGATTGCGTGTTTTATATGAGAAGATAAGGAGTAACTGTGATGACAGATTTTAGACATGGGTCTCAATAAAGACAAATTATTTCAAAACTCTTAATATAAGGACTTCTGTAGACAAACTGGTATGTGAAATGTGACATAGTGACATATTTAAAATAAATACTTAATATATACTTAATACACTTAATATATTGTCTACCACCTAACCTTTCTCTAGAGAAATATGACTACATTGTTATCTTGGATTTTATCTGTAAAACAAATGTAAGTGTAAATAAATAAATATGTGTGAAATATGGCGTCGCCTTCTATATTTTTAATTACATGACATAATATACCGTATATATAAGTGAAATAAAGTAATATTTGTAATGACTTAGAATAAAGAACAATTCGACGTGGCTTGCCATATAAAGGCTTACATATGGCTGCTTTATACCTTACTCGACAATGGAATGACGCACTAATATTTCTAGTTATAGTTTTGTTCGACCATAAAAATATCAATGTATGCCTTTAAAATTGTTTTATAGCCACGGTATGACTCTGCGTTTCTGCGTTTGAGTTTTGTTTGTAGCTTGGTTATTTTCTTTGACTTAAAATTAATAGAATTTATGAAATTCTAGCTTTTGTTGCAGCTAAATTCACGTTAGGAAACTTGGAGGATGATATATTATATTATATTGCTATTTTAGTATTATAGATAACATAGATTTATAGAAAAAGCAGCTACATAGCGTTCGCAAATTCAATGCAACGCGTTATAACGCATTTGCAAGTTGAATTTTCAAAATAAAAATAGGCGTGCCTCAGGGTAAAATTATGTGTCTTGCTCTTTACTACGTACTATCTTGTTCTGTAGTACCTACCTAACTTTTGTATGGTGTATGAGCACAGGATATCCCAAAACATGTAGTATGTTGTTATTTTCTTGTACAGTGATTTTACGTCAAAATGAAAGGCTTTTTTTTTCATAAATTCAGTTTCTGATCAACCAAACATTTATTTTTAGAAGCAATGTCTTTGGTGTCACGGCAGGTTGACAGCTCGGCAGATCGCGATCGGTTTAATGTGCTAGAATCTAGAGATTATAGGGATTTTTGAGACTTTGTCAGTAAAAATAACTTAAACTAATATGTAAACATTTCAGTTATTATGAATGATAATTAAATAAAATATTAAATTTTAAATAGGTAAGTAGATAGGTACTTACTTCGCATTTTTATTCTACAAACTCGAAATCTAATAAAATACTCACCCAAGTCCTTCACATTGATTGACATAACATAACAAGAATTAAACAACCATTCAAACTTGTGGCACGTTATCAAACCCAAAGTAATATCTTTCCCTCGTAATTTCCATTTTCCCGCCCAAAGCGTCAACGCGATTTAATCTGTCTGTCATCATCAATATCGAAGCCTACATCAATCCAGTACATTTTCTGACGGAAATAAACCACTCAAAAAACGAAAAACAATCGTTTCTAATCCTTATGCCATAAGCAATAAAGTTAAAGTAGCACTTTTCGAAAAGAAAAATTAAGTTTGTAAACGATCGCAAGAATTCTGTTTTTAAAACTCGTGACGATGCCCGAGGCATCACTCGCTGTGTTTCGCAATCTAATCGTAAAATAGAAAAAGAGCGAGAATATAGGATGGTTGGCGTTCGACAGGGACGGCGAATAGTAATAGAAGAGGGTTCAATTGATTGCGGAGGGTGTTGCGCCCTTCTGTGCATGTCTATTCATTCTGCACACCCCGGGGCGGGTGGGGAGCCGTGAAGCATGCTATGAGCTACTTTTTTTTGTTTCTGTCTTTATTTAATTTCGCAATGGAGGATAATTTGAATATGGTATTTACATGGCGGACATGTTTGCACATACGACGTGTGTGAAACAAACATTAGTTATGGCTGTCGCATGAAAAAAAACAGCACGATATGCTAGAAATATGTATGAGCGTTTTTATTTTGTTTGTTTATGAAATGTTTCTTATCATATCTCAATGAAATTATGATGTAGATAAAATTAGAAACATACTAAATTACAAACGGTATTTTGATACAGAAACAAGAAATTTGTAAAATTAAACTTATAGCCGTCACCAATTTTTTTATTGTATATCTTTTTACAAGGAAACAAAAAATAAAGTAAGACACTAGTAAGAAAACAATAAAGTCTGAAAGTAGCGCCGGTGAAAGAAAAGTTACTAGGTAAGTGGTTGGCTTGGTATAGGCATGTGATACGGAGGAATGAGGAAAAATTCGTGAGGAAAGTTTTGAGTATGGATGGGTATAAGAGTAGAAGAAGAGCAAAGAAATGGACTGTGTGAAGGATGATATAACAAAAAGGGATGTGTCTGACAGAAACACGAGTAATTGAAGAATATGGTAGACAAAGTCATGCTGCGCAGACACCAAATAATTTGAGATAGGTAACGGCAGGAGAATGACGACATAGAAACGGAAAAAAAATTAACACTGTCTTTAGAAGAGACTAAAAAGACAATAGAAATTTGATCACTCTGTCAAATTAATCGTCCTGTCTAAAATATAGGTACTTATTGACAAAGGTATTTTTGAAATCGTAAAGAACTCGAACGAACAAGAACAGTTGGAATTAATAACCTTCACGATAATCAAAAATACAAAATTGATTCCAGACTAGATAGTTTGAAACGTAATTACAATACAATACGGTACCGGCTTACCATCCTGCAATTCAATGCAGATTAGGATTAACTTTGTCCAATTCAATTGTTAATCTACGTTCGGAATAGTATCAGAATACAACTTTCATAATTTCCGGAAAGCCATCAAAGCCAAATCAACAGCCAAAGTGGCATCCATTGCCATATGAAGGTTTAATAGCATTAATTAAACCTCAAAGAGGTTGGTTTGCAATGACGTTTAAATACTCAAATGGAGAATAGCAAAAAGAGCAGAGAATAAATTGCTTTGCAATGATGTGACATGTATTTTTAATTTATAATAAGAAATTTAGTAAAAAGTGTTCTATACTTCTTTTATTAAGAATACACGCCCTCCACATAACAAAGTTATTACATTACTTAGGTATAGTTCTGTGACATTTAACCCACTGAAAAGCCAAACCCATTTCAGTTGTATCATTGTAGAAAAATCGCAAACTCGGAAATCATTGATACTTCTCAAATAGAAAGAAGAAAAGATGAATGAATGTTTAGAAAAAGTACAATTTCGCTACATAATTTTCCACCTGCGAGAAGAAACTGGTACGGACACTAACAGAATCTGTTTCAAGCTTATTACAGTAGATCGTAGTTAATACAAGCGGTTGACGCGAAGGACGTGATGTGGGAATAGGTGACACGCAGCCGCTTTTTTTTGCGGATGGCAAATCATCAAATAACTTCCCCCACTCTGGGCGGGACGGGGGGGGGTAGTGTCAGACTTGTACTGATTAAAACCTACTCATGTTCCTTCTATTGCCCTTTATGTTCCGGGGCCGCGGTATCTACTTCGAAAACCCGCAACCCCGGCAGGCGTTGGTCCTGGCAGGCCCCTCTGCTTTGCTGGCATTTCTTTTAGGCGCGCGTGGAACACTAACGCGCCATCGACACGGCCAATAGACGAACGAACGGTGAGCTACCTATTGCTCACCGTTCCCAGGCCTGCTTCTACGGTGGCAGGGAGTCGTCTCGCGGCGCCCGACGCCCGGGGTATCTCCCGCTGATACGCAGCCGCCTCACTTTCTTCAATATTAAAATTAGGTTTATCACTATCACCGGCAGGCTCAGCGTTGGCTCTTTCGTAAACCGTTCTACCTTTTGGGAGTCCCCATCTGGGATCTGATCTGGCGACGATGGGCGAAGCACGAAACTGAGCGCGTCAAACATGCGCCTCCGGCTTCTCGCACCCGATCCAAATGCAAAAATTAAATTATCATAATATGTAGGGGAGAGTCGGTTATATCGTACCACTTTTTACTTTAGCTTAAGTATTTCGACAATGACAAGAGTTACAATAATTAATGGATATGTAAACTAAAGTTTCATATTTTACCTTGCTAAGACAGAGAAAACAGTTCCATGTGTTTACTCTAACATCCTTAAAAATGCTTTTTAATAAAGGACTGCCATCGGTACGATTTAGCTGACTAGTCGTTTTAATCGTACCACCGAGTTTTTAAATCGTACCATGGGTGTCTAAGTCGTACCACTGAATTAAAGACAGTAAAATTTGCAGTCAAATTATTTATTTCTAACTCATATGTAATAAATAAACATTATTAATACCTCTTAGGTAATAGGAACATATTTTTTAACTCTTAGGTAATAAAGGAACTATAAGCTTACTTATAAAAATAACATGATTTTACTATGATATTTAGATCAATCAACACAACTAATATTAATGAGACAACAACTAATAACAAAGAGAAAAAAAATACAGAATAAACTATATTAATAAAGTAACATATTATATTAATAAAGTATACTAATAAACATAGTATATTAAAAAGTATTGTTGAAAATGTTTTGTGTAATATTATAATAATTGTGTGTAGTTCTTATTGGAAACAATCATCGCTAATGTCTGGATTCGAAGTACACGTCTCATGCAGCCACCGTTGACAGCGAACACATTGAATCCAATCAACATTTGGACCCTTTTTATAATAGTATGAACGATTGCACTTTCCACATATACATATTTTCGAGATCATCATCGCTGTTATCATCATCATCTAATTCCATAACAAGTGTCTCTCCTGAATCATCGCTACTTGTGATGGAATGTAGTGTAGTGTAGTGTCCGTCATCTACAACAATATAAAACAGTCTTTAAAATATACGTAGGTACCTACTTACGGTATGTGGTTGGCTAAATCGTACCAGTACAATTTACCCAACTGCGAGTGGTACGATTTAGCCAACTAAGCCATTTTGAAAACAAAGCAACAGCCCCGGCATATCCTCAAAACTTTGACACTCAACAAAAACCACCAATAATCTAATATAAAATTGTAATAGAATAAAGAAAACTGTGTATTTATAGCTCACCTTGTTTACGAGTCATATCCTTACGAATTACCGACAATATTTGCATTAACTTTCACAAAAAAATGTTTTTTTCACTCACGCGCACAGTTGTAAACTCACGTCGATTGCAAATGGCGGGTGACGGGGGGTAGTGCAGGGCCACGATTTGGTGTTGCCAGTGTAGAGCAAAATACCCATTAAGTGGGAAATTTAGAAGTGGTACGATTAAAATGGCAGTACGATATAACCAACTCTCCTCTACTTCTCTAGGAGACATCGTGATGCCATTACAACGTTTCAAGAAGGCAGAGAATTGGTGAATTGCAATCACCGCATAAATATGTAAGTACAAAGAATTGCTTCCGTGAATCTTCATACCAAAAGCTAAACATTCACCGTCATTATGATCATTAATTGCAGAATAAATGCGCAACACATTTATAATAATAAAATGATAATGCATAATAAATGAAGACATTTATACAATTCAACAACTTGCATTGCAGTTTTTCCGTTGTGTATTAGACGATGTTTTCAAGTGTATGAAGCAATAGATAGACTAGTAATTTATGTCAAAAGAACTCGGATTGTGATAGAAAGCATATAAGTCATATTAAGCAATTCTTGGTTGTTGGCTGCCCCAGCTCCGAATGATTAATTTAGGCGCCCATCTCCCACAAAAATATCTTCTTTTTTACCATGTAATATTTGATTACACCTCTGTCACACCTGTTAATGGCAAAAATAAGCATTTTCATAATTTAATCACCACAAAAAATACACCAGCTACCAACTTCGAGTGAACAAGTAGGTAAAAAAACATTTTTATCGCATTGCCGCGCGTAATTTATTAATCGCAACTCATTATCTTTGTTAATGACATTCTTATCGCCTCTAGGTAGGTTAATGATAATGACCATGTATCAGCGTCACCCGCCTTTTCGAAATAAATGACGACTTTTGCGGAGAAAGAATTTATTATCTGATTGGAAATCATTAAATAACTTCTCTGGCTCGGAGCAGGAGGGGGTGTCAGATTTTTACTGACTAACACCCATTCATATACCTTTTTTGCCCTTTGTGTTCAGGGGCTGCGGTATCTCTTTCGAACATTTTTCGGCGTTTTCTGCTAATATTAATATCTTCAACTGCTTTAAACGATTTTCGGGTCGCTTTGTAGGACTTCTTTTAAATTTATAATTATCATAAAACTTTACACAATCGATACAGTATCGCTCCATTTTCGCATTTTGGTTTTTCCCGGGCGAGATGAGATTCTTAAGGAGACACTACTAGGGCCTGTCACATATCCTCCTGACTTGACTGAATTTATTCAGTTGTAATTCCTTTATTTTGGACAACAGTCATTCATATTGTTTTAGTATTACAAAACAGCTGCATCTGAAGTTGGCCTTTATACAGTTTTTACTTGAGTATATTTTTTAATAAAATATAACTAGAAAAAATGGTACCTACACAATATTTCCGATTTTTACGTTAAGTAGACACGGGTATATTTTTGCCAAAGAGAAATTTGCTAAGATTATTCCATCGCATTTTAAATGATCCGGAAATTTGGCTGCTCATATTTCATGTGCTATGCAATTCCCCGCACTTTATTCTTTTTTGAGTTTAGAAATAGTAAAACATAACATCATCGCATCATCACAAGTTCAGATTCCGTGGCTGTAAAAACCTACAGGAAAAACTAATCAACAATATACCCGACCTGGAAGCATACCCCAGAACCTCATGCAAATATACATAGGTACTAATGTAAAGAACATAGATATTTATGACAGGAAATCTAATTCCGGACCTCGACCAACAAAACATAAAACTATCAGAACTATCAAAGTCACATTTAACATAAAACATAACGCACTATCTATTTTTATTGCCTTACGCGAATAGCTCCGACATCACATGATGACAAGAGTAGCGAGATATCACCGGTCAAAGGCTATCGGGATTCGTCTCGAATGTGCCGCTATGATAAACTGCCTGCTCAATACCTTACGATAGTATAAGTATCCCAGCTCGGGAGGAGCTTGGGGCTAAATAATATCAGTCGCTCGGGTCGATATTGAGGTTAAGACTCGGTTGCAAAGGTTGGTCCGTGGATGGGTGAACCTGACCACCCATTATATACCGAGTTTTTCTCCGTACTTCGGAAAGGACAATAAGCCGTTGATCCGTAATTTATTGTTTGACAGTCGTTACAGGTAGTCAGTGGCTCGAAAGTCTGGCAAATCAGTCTTAATTCAACTCAACTCAAAGCATTTATTATAATTAGACCACTGTCGACACGGCCTGTCGTCACTGGACGGATGGACGAGCTACCCATTGCTCACCGTCCACAGGCCTGTATCTACGGTGGCCGGGAGTCTTCTAGCGGCGCCCGACGCCTGGAGCGTCTCTCGTGGCGGTTGGGTTGGTTTGAGGATCTCTTCCTCTGCTTTGCAAAAGGAAGTGACCGCTTCCCATTCCCTCTCGCTCCGGACATTGGACTGAATCGGGGCCGGACACGAGAGATCGCCGCAGCCGATCGCCTCTACTAGGGTACGGCGGTGCTCCGCCCAAGCTGGGCAGACCGCCACAGTGACCTCCACCGTGTCCTACGGGCGATTGAACCGGCGATGATGTCATCATTGTGAAATGATGACATCATCGCCGGTTCAATTAGACCATTTTTTTTTTGGATGGGAAATCATCTAATGACTTCCCCCGCTCTGGGCGGAGCGGGGGGGCATGTCAGACTTGTACTGACTAAAACCCACCCATGTTCCTTCTATTGCCCTTTACGTTCCGGAGCCGCGGTATCTCTTTCGAACAACCCGCAACCCCGGCAGGCGGAGGCTCTGGCAAGCCTCTCTGCTTTGCTGACATCTCTTTGAGGCGCGCGTGAAACACGAACGCGCCGTCGACACGGCCTGTCGTCAATCGACGGACGGACGGTAAGCTACCCATTGCTCACCGTCCACAGGCCCGCATCTACGGTGGCCGGGAGTCGTCTCGCGGCGCCCGGCGCCCGGGGCGTCTCCCGCGGCGGCTCTCTGGCTGTTCTCTCCCTCAAACGCCCGGCCACCTCCTTTGCTAGCATTACTGCTTCGCAGAAGGAGGTGACCGCTTCCCATTCCCTCTCGCTCCGGACCAAGGCCTGGACCAGGGCCGGACGCGAGAGATCGCCGCCGCCGATCGCCTCCACGAGGGCACGGCGGTGCTCCGCCCAAGCTGGGCAGACCGCCACTGTGTGCTCCACCGTGTCCTCCGGGCGATCGTCACAATGGTGACACCCAGGCGTTTCCTCCCGCCCGATTATGTGCAGGAACGTCCCATAACTTCCGTGTCCGGTGAGGAACTGCATCAGGCGGTAGGTGAGGACGCCATGAATGCGAAAAACCTAATAACACTACCTGACTTGGGTATCGAACCGAGAAGCTCATGCCTCATAGTTGTAATACAGGGTCGAGTGGATAACGACCTAGAAACTGTTAATACGTATTTAGTAATAATATGTATTTTCCTATATACTTTACTAGCGTGAAGTGGAAATACATAAAATCGACCAATTTTGTTTACAGCCAACACTATGTCAGTTAGTGACTCAGTTACTAGGTATATGTACATGTTATCCTCATAATATACATTTTTGTTATTAAAAAAGTTAGTTGTTCCATTTATTTTGACCGGGTAGGTATTGACGTTTGCAGGAAACCACTTCTATTTTTAAATATCGATGTTTTTCTTTAAACAAAACACGTTCCAATTATAACAACATACGTTTATGTCAGTCAAATTGACATTTACTATGAAAGAGGGCTACCAGCATGATAAAATCTTACTAAGGCGTGTTTTTAGTTTATTTATAAAATATAATATTTATAAATAACTTTTCCCCCGTGCGGTTTTGCCAGCGGTCCCGTAGTCATTTACCCTATTGCACAGCCCCCATAACTCCAGCGTGATAGCCTATGACACTCGCAAATAACGTGACTTTCTATTGGTGAATTTTCAAAATCCGTTCAGTAGTTGCACAGATTACGCGTTACAACCTCACAAACTTTACCTCTTGATTATTATCAAGAGAGCTACATTTCGCTATATTCTGCAATTTTGTAATAAAGACATGAATCGTCATTCATATCAGTCTAAAATAAAATTATAATAATATTATGATAAGCTGTAACTTCTTATACTGAACCTCCAAACCATAACCAATGAACGCCAAGGAAAACCAATCAGGGCTCTGTCAATGTTAATTAAATTGCTACAAAAAGTATGTTTTTACGAGCGAGCCCACATTTCCTATTATTTAAAGTCTTCATTGTTCTGTAGTCAAGTCGACCGGTGGACATTTTGGCCATACCACCGGTTTGCGTTTTTGAAAGTCGAAGTAGTTTTGCAGTAATAAAGGCTAGTCGATTAAATGAAGATCAACCTTTTTTTCGAATGGAAAATCATTATTGAATTGGCGAGCGAAACGGAGTGTAAGACTTGTACTGGCCAAAATCCATCCATGTTCCTTCTAAGGGCTAACCTTTTGTGTTCTAGGGCTCCGATATCTCTTCCAATAAACCCACTACCCCGGCAGGCAGTGTCCCTAGCGCGCCCTTCTGCTTTGCTGACATCCCACAGAAGCGCGCGTGAACACGAACGATCCATCTATTGACGACACGGCCTGTCGTCACTAGATAGACGGACAGTAAGCTACACATTGCTACGTACGCCAACGTCTGCGGTGACCGGGTCTCATCAAGTGGCTCCCGACGCCTGTAGCGTCTCATGCGGCGGCTGGGACGGTTCTAGGTTCGCTTCCTCAACCACCCAGCCACCACCTTCGCTAGAATTACTGTTTCGCAGAAGGAGGTCACTGCTTCCCATTTCCTTTCGCCCCGGACCATGGACTGAACTTGGCTTTGCCGCCAATCGCGGTTCATATTTTAAGGGTTTCCTATAAGCCTGTAATATACATACCTAAACTTCAGCCCGTAGATATCCAGCCCATTGAGTTCCATTAACTGGTACTGAGATCTTCTCTCATGAAGCGAAAGTGGGACGTACCTAATCCCCCACGCGAACCCAAAGCCGGTTGGTGGACGTCTTGTATCTTCGATCTTTTGGTTCTAGGACATGCAATTATCGTGTAGTTTAATCTTATCCACCAACGTATCCATTGTTTCAATCTTACTCAGGTAAAAAGATTTGGGTGTCATGTGCAACTTTTACACAACTTTTCCCCACACTTCTTTTAAGCTTGAATTTATCACTTGAACCGGGCATTATAAATAATACCTTACTTGAAGCCGGGCAATTTGATAAATTGGACTGCGGCCGTGCCTTGCAACATGCGAGAGGCGCGTTTAATTTCATTTAATAAACAAAAACACTACAGGTCACCTATTTTATTACTTTGCCCAAGATAGGGTGGGCATTATTCATAATTACCGGAAAAAGTGATTACTGATTAATCATGCTATTTTAATCACATTGCCCAATTGAGTCGGGCATTATGAACACAGACCGGCCATTATTAATAGTGCCCGGACTTATCAAATTGCCCGTAACACTTACATTTAACCTTCACGGACAGTCAATAATCTGTTTAAAACCAGTAGTTTTTTAGTCGCTGCGATTATAACCTTGTTGCTTTACATCCTCATGAGATCATGGTGACGATGAAAAACTTGACTCCCCGGCTTCCGGATTTGAGTCACACCCTGTAATGTTAATGGTGTTTTATACGAAACCATCGTTACTCGATGAAATACTACACCCTATTTTAATGGGGGCCACGGAGTGGGGTGACGCCAACCCATTATAGAGCACTTAGTCTTTTAATTAAGTTTTCGATCAATTTATATTGATACGAATAATTTTGAATCCTCCAATAATGACGCGTAGTCTTAACTGTGAACTTGATGAAAAGAAGAATGATAAATATGAAGCAGTAAATGATGTCGAGATTGTTGACAGAGAGTGAGAGAAATAAAACCTAAACATTAATGTAGACGACAAGAAACGTAGAAGATCAAGATGACGTATAGTCTGCTTTTTTTGCGGATGGAAAATCATCAATAATCTGCCTGTGGAAGTTTTGTTTACCAGTTTCTAGAAGGTAGCTTTATTTTGAGTATCCTTTGTTGTCAAGACTTTTAGATTTTACGTCATCCGGAGTTGCGGGTTGTTTGGAAGAGATATCGCGGCCCTGGAAAAACCAAAAGGTATTGATGAATTTCAGATATTTTTATGAAAACCATTACATGTTCATATATGGTCAACTTCATTGTCAATTCGGAAGCCTATATTTAGCAAACATTTGCGGCTTATAACGATAATGGGCAATTTTACGACCTATTTTGTTTTAACAGCAAAAGAACATTAAACACGCGAATTAATAGCGTTGTTTCTGCATTAGTATTTAATTAATGAAGCTTGTATTCAATTATAAGGTCTACATTAAACTGTGTCATTTATTTTACGACTAGCAGACATATATAAGTGGACTGACACTTGCGTGTCAAAGAATATTGAAAATAGAAACGTAGATGATTATAAGGCTACGCTTGATGAATGCCGTCTATGTAGATGCGATCACAGCGTTTAATTAATCATTTACTGGGTCGAGAAATATAAAGCCTACCTATTTCTCAATGACTTGTCAAATAAGACTGAGTAAAACGAAGATAACAAGACTATTTATGGTTTCGGAGTCACTTTCGAATATGATGAGTTTGAGAGAACCCTCGATTTTCTCAGAATGGGAGATAACTATGAGGATAGCTCTCTCTGTCTCTCGCACTATAGAGGGCCTAAAATGGCCGGTTTTGCCGAATCATTGTAGTATAGTAATATGAATCACGTTAAAGTGATTAAAATGGTGGCTGGCGCCCGTGGCTTCACCCGCGTGATGATCGAAAAAAAAGTATCCTATGTGTTATTCCAGACTATAATCTACCTAAGTGCCAAATTTCATCAAGATCCTTTAAGCTATTTTGACGAGAAAGAGTAACAAGCATCCATAGATTTATAATATTAGTAGGATTATGAATTGTAACATTGTGACCATTTTACAGATTGTATCGTCAAATTCATATTATTATCCTATTACGATTATGACCCCCAGGGTGAAAGATACTATTGAATATATGGAATTCGTCTGCGCATCATTCCGAAACCATTGTCAAAAAAAAACAAATTTTTCGTCAGCAATTGTTTTTTATTACTGCCGATGAAAAATTTATATGATTTTTATTTAATAATAAAAACATATTTAAATAGTAACGTAGAAATTAAGTTAATGTATTGATAAAAATCCTTAAATTAAAGTAAATATGAATCTTCGTTATGAATGAGTGGATGGGATCCTCATCATAATCATAATCTTTTGGATCTTTTATATCAGAATTAAGTAAATTTAAATACTTATAATTTAATCGATGTCCCCCCCAATCCTGTAAATTCTAGTCTAATCTATCAAAATTATTTTACGAAAATACATCACATAGCCAAAGTGACTTCAAATCTTAAATCTTTGGTAAGGAATCCGCAGCAAACACCAGTAATAAAGCATTTTTACGATCCATTGTGAGCAGTTTACGACTGGACCGGGTACGATTGACTTCTGACCATAAACTGTGTTTTCTATGTCGCTCTTCAACATTATTTCTTGGTTTTTCATCAATATGTAGGTAGGTAGGTACATGCATGCTATGTATGCGGGCACAGCATCGCGGTGGTCTTGGGTTTAGTTACTACCACAAACTTGAACTAAGGGACCCGTCTGCCTTCAAAACAAGAGTTAATAGGCATCTTCTGGGCTCGCTCGCTCCATCGTAGACCTCATCTGTCGCGTACCATCAGGCGAGATCGAGGTCAAGAGTGAGTTCAATCTAAATAAAAAAAAAAAAAAGGCTTTTTAAGAATTTAACTGCAAGGCAAAGGTGACCCTTCCAAAATCAAAATGTTTTTGTTTCACATAGGGCTACATGGGCACTTATAAAACGTCGAGAAAAGGTGCACGGTTCGGGTTGATCGTTTCCTACAGAGAAGAACCGGTAAGAAACTCCATGGTTACTCTTTTAAAATCATTTGGATTTACAATGTTGTTGTTACAGCATTAATACTTAAGTATGAGAGAACAGAGTAAGCCCGATAATAAGTCATTGCTCACTTTACAAAATGTAAAATACCTAATAGTATTCTATACATAATTAGAAGGTAACAAAAGGTAACAAACGTCTAGGTATCTACAAGGCCTACAATGTCCGCTCAATCACAAAGAATATTAGTCTCTTCATTCCCCCTTTTCGCGATTTAGTGCGGCTGTAGGTCTAATCTTTAGATAGAGAGTCCAGCTCATCCCGCCAGCCTGCCGCTCATCCTTCAGCTTGCCGCGGTGTCGTTTCTTGCCATTAGGCATCCACTGAGTGCTGCCCCAATATGCGGTAGATGTGGGGAGACCAGTTCCATTCCATTTCATTTCATTTTGTTGAGACTGTCTCGTTTCTGTAGTGCGTCAAAGATGTTTGAGCAAGTTCCTACTGACGGGTTTCACGCGATTGTGCGCCAAAAAATAGCTGCTCAGGAGAGTGAGACATAGTTGCAACAGCATCCTGAGAACTGTAGCGGAGAGATATAGCTCTCCAATTATAAAATTTCTTGTGCAAAGGGTAATTGGTACTAACACTAGACAATAAGTTATTTATTAAGTAACTAACACTCTATGAATCTTGTTGTGTCCGAAATAAAATTAATTCTATTCTATTCTATTTCAACATAGCAGCTTCCTCCAGCATTAGCTGTTAGGGCTTTTGGAGCGAAGTTTGGAGTTTCTGATGCGGTCTCTAAGTGTGACAACCAGCTTGACTCCAACTACGGACTTTTTATTGGATTTGTTAATTCCGCTGTATCATTTGGCTGGATTTTTCAATTTTATTAATCAATATAACGCTTATCTCTCCGGTCGTACGAATAATTAAATAAACAGTAAAGTGCTTTTAATGTAATGTAAACCACAGGATAACAGTAGCAAGCACTTACCAGTATAGTATAGAGTACCTACTCATCATTAAGTATATTTGTAATCCCTGGCGAGTGTTTTGTGGCACTTTCGATTCGATTTATGTTTTTTGCAGCAACCATGGAGTCTTAATGGTGCCCGGTTAAAGGCATTTTCGGCTCCTCCCTATTTCATGGGACTTAAATATATCTGGCAAAATGTGTGGTGTAAGGTACACTTCTGCCGGGCCGGTGGATGATGAGCAATGGCTAGCTCCCCGCCCGTCCGTCTATTGACGACAGGCCGTGTCGACGGCGCTTTAGTTTTCCACGCGCGCCTTAAAGAGATGTCAGCAAAGCAGAGCGGCCTGCCCGGGCCACCGTCTGCCGGGGTTGCAGGTTGTTCGAAAGAGATACCGCGGCCCCGGATTATAAAGGGCAATAGAAGGAACTTGGGTAGGTTTGTAGTCAGTACAAGTCTGATAATCCCCCCGTTCCGCCCAGAGCAGGGGAAGCTGTTTGATGATTTCCCATCCGAAAAAAAAAACTACACCTCTGCCTAACTCCTTGAGTATTACAGCCGTGATAATGTGTTTGACCAGGACTACTCAACTCCTATAAATGCTACTGCGCATGTATTCTTCCGAAGGTGTGCGTGCGGACAAACGCGTAGTACTTCACTCGTGGCGACTACTCATCCTAAAAGCGCTAGCTGCTTAATCATGTAGTTATTTTACCTCATAAAAAAGTTGTTCGTTCATAGGGGGGGGGGACTCCTCGATGTTGTGGTACATAACCATCATCATCCAATTTTTTGTCGGTGTCGTCTACCAGTCTTAGCGGATGCAGCTGATTACCAGTATTTTACATGAAGCTACTTTTTTTTCCCGACCCGAGAATCGCGCTTGCCACCGTGAGACCAAAACAGAGTAGTCAATCCCAATTAATACACGCTGGCACGTGGCAATGTGCCACCTCCACAACGCGATATACTGATAACACTATCAACCCATAAAAGACCTAAAAACAATCAACTTAGGTACTCATTAACGGGAATATTTTCAGTACCTACAAATTAACTTAGGTAAAGTAACTACATTACAGTGTAATAAACCGCAAACAAGGAAAAAACATATTTGCAACAATAACTAGTAACTTGTTTATCACTTTCCATGTTAGGGGCTTAATTAAACGATTATAATACAGGTTTCCATAATTAAATTACCTAACATCGAATGTAATGTGAAACATAACGTTATTAATGTTTTTTTTTGTGTAATAAGCAGCTGAGCGGATAAAAAAAACGACAAGCTCTAAATTAAAAAAAAACGAAAACCTGTCATCAACCATAGACTAGAATTACGACCAGTCACGTTTTGTGTCTGGTAAGCTTCTGTTTTAGTTACACATCTATTAATGGTTCATAATTGTCCGTGTTGAAACATATGAGTCCAATGACGAAAGATTTCTGAGACATTTCCAAACCCGAGTATTTCTGTTGATACGACTGACTCGTTAAGTCTTTTCTCGTTTTTCTTTGTTAAGCATCAGGTAACCAGTGCTTACTGGGTTGTGGAGGTCACATAGGCAGTCGCTTCATGTAAAATTCAGATTTTTAGCCGTACTCGGTTGGACTGGATGCCGACCCTAACGTAGTTAGGAAAAAGCCAGGAAAATGATGGCATGTCAGACTTGTACTGACTAAAACCCACCCATGTTCCTTCTATTGCCCTTTACGTTCCGGGGCCGCGGTATCTCTTTCGAACAACCCGCAACCCCGGCAGGCGGAGGCTCTGGCAAGCCCCTCTGCTTTGCTGACATCTCTTTGAGGCGCGCGTGAAACACGAACGCGCCGTCGACACGGCCTGTCGCCAATCGACGGACGGACGGTGAGCTACCCATTGCTCACCGTCCATCCTGAAGCATTTCAGTTAAAATATTTGCAACAAGCTGTATCATCTATAGACATGAATCTATTATAAAAATTATGAAAATATTACATGCGAAGCGGGTATTTTAATTATGAAATTGCCGTATTTCGTTACGTTAACGCCGCGACTCACTGATTATTAAACTATAAATATACACGTAACGTTGTCGGCATCGATTACATTATGATACAAACATTCCCATTCTTTATGTCTGCAATTTCAATCGACGGAATTCAACAAAAAGGAAGGATGAATGAATAGTTGATACAATGCAATGAACTTGTATGGCCCATTCATTGAATATTGTCAATACATCGCGGTCTATATGTGGTGGTTTATCTACCTTTGTTTATTCAAGATTAAGAGCCCTACTTCCAAGTCTTGGCATTACTGGGATAACACATTACGGCTGGCAAGCGATTCTATCAATCCATTATTAATTCTTTGTCATTTTGCTATTGACAGCGATGTGGATGTTTTTTTTGATGTCCTGTAATTGTTTTCTCTTTTAAGGACTTGTACATATTTTTATTTTAAAATACTTAGTGCCATAGACACGCTAAGAATTTCCCAAATTTTCGTGTGTTTTGCTGTGTTATGTGTGTTTTGCTTTCTTCGCTGTTCTGATTCAAAAACATAGAAATCTTTACAAGTCCAAAAGGCACTCCTTGAAAAATAAACTGTGGCTATTAATTTGTTGACATAGGAACTCTTACTTTTAATTTACCTAACTCAATTATTTTTAATATTCTTTGTATTTTCAAAGAGATGGTGTATTTGCAGATTCTTATTTCTCTACTAAAGTCTTATTTCTCTACTAAAGTCTTATTTCTTTAAATTACAGACATAGGACTTTTGAGTATAGTATAGGACTAATCATTTGGAGACTAATACTAAATTGGCCTTATTACATGCGTCTATATTTAAAATCGAGGAAGCAAAAATATTGACCGATGCAAGATTAAGAATAGGAACAATCATCGACTTTATATAATAGAGTCAACAAATTACAGAAAGAGATGTATGACAACTTGTAATAAACATGCTCATAAGTGTGAATGTCAAATACAAAAAAAAATTAAGATATAGAGGATTTCAACCGAGTTTCAAACAATAATTCAGTAAAACTCTTCGGATAATTTATATAAATAAATAGCAGTGTAGCTCATTTTAAGCAAAGAGGAGCAATGTACGATGACTTTTTTCTTGCCAGTAGCAGATTATTACGATCATAGGGTAACCAGTAGGAAAGATACATTAAAATAAATGTTTCTAGCTACTTATACTTTGGCCAAAATTGGACCGCAATGAATCCATTATCTCAAAAACTAAATTTGATACAGTAAATCCGTAGATAAGTTTAGATTCAGCTGGCGCCATATTACTTTTCTTTTCGTTATTAATGAGCAATGTTCCTTTAACAAATTAATGAAAAACGTGAAGAGTTTGAACGATTTCGCTAGACACTAAGTACCTACTCGCATCATTTTGTTTTGTAGTTTGTCTCATTTTTGTGTACCTAGAGATTTGAGTTTTTATTTGTATTTTTTTTTCTTTTTTAGTGTTGTGTAATGTACCAAATAAACTTATGTTCTGTATATTTTCTCTCTGTATGCTCTTTCTATTTTCCGTAATAAGTATCGGTATTCTGTTTAGTACAAAAACATATGATGATCTTTACTAATCAAAATTTAGAGATGATAGTTTTATTATTAACATTACAAGCACGGTTACACTAAAATATCTACGTCTTTTATGATCCGTCGCTACGACCTCATTTTGCTTCTTATATTGTATTTATTTACATTATTGACATAGAACTTCTGAATCTTATTACCTAATGATTTAAGCTCTTGGAAAATAATATTAAATTAGAATGACAACTTGTGGATATATCAAAAATCAGGATAACCTAACCTAACGCAAGATTATGAAGAGGAAAAATCATCGAACTGATACAGAAGCATCAATAAATCACAGAAAAGAATTATGAAGAGTAGTAATATACATACGATTAAGTATAACTGTCAAATAAAAAGAGAATTTGATTACTATTTTGTGGATTAGGAGCTAGGTTTAAGAAAACGGTTGCACAATGCACAAGTCGCTTGGGAGAATTTAATCAAAGTGTTTAAAGTGTGGCTCCTTTAAAGGAAAAACGAGCATTGTACATTTGTATTTATTCTTATGATAGCATAAAACGATTATAAGTAAATAGTAGAAAACAAAGTCTTGAAGAAACAAATGTTTCTAGTCTCTCTTTGAGGCCAAAACGGGGAAGCAAAGGAATCATTCGTTGTGCCAACACGATCACGAAACATTGATAACTTAAAAACCAGATCCAATATAGTCATTCTGTGACTAGATTAAGACTCAACTGATACCATATTATATGAAACATATAGTGTTATTAATGAGCAAGGTTGTTTCCTTAACAAACTAATTAAGAACGTAAATCGTTTCATCGATGTTTTCAAAAAGTGGTCTCAACTGCATCCTTAGTTTCCTAATAAAATCATATTTCTTTACAATAGTGAAGTAAGACTATTGGAACTATAAACTTGAGGGTATAAGGATTTGGAATCTGCTACTGAATCGGCGTCATTACACAAGGTTTTACCCAAAAAAAGACTTAGAAAAATGAGTTGACGTAAACATCTTGGACGATTTAAAATCGTGAATAGGAACAAGCATGGAATTTACATAGAAACATGAATAAATCATGGGAAGAGACCGTCACAAGTTATAATATAGGAAAAATAACGTTTGTTTGTCACATTGAATGAGGATTTTACAACGATTTTGACGCTCAAAACTGTGTTTTAAGTAACAATACGTTAGTCTCTTGAGCGAAATTGTAAAAGATGATATCATTATTGCATATTTTAAGCGTAAATGAGAATTTTATAACCATATTCTTCTTCATGATAGAATAGTCACATGTTTGTGGACTGAATACAGGAAAGTCATGATAATATGAAATGTTTCTAGACTTCTTTTTAAGCCAAAATTGGGCTGCAATGAATTCACTCACGGCGACATCGTGATAAAGAATCGACGATATCTCAAAAACCAGATGTGATAGAGTAAATCTGTAAGCAGATTTAAATTCTGCTGATGCCATGTTATATGAAACATATGGTTTTATTATTGAGCAAGGATATTTCTTTAACAAAATAATTAATAACGTGGAGTATTTGATCGATATTTCCAAAAGTTATTTTCATTATTTTGTCATGCTTTCGATTTTTTCAATAATAAGTATTTTTGCAGTATTGGACATTCCTCAATTTCCATTTTATTCAATAAGTATGATGTTTTGTTCAAAACATTTTGAGGATAAAACTACATTTTCCCCAACAGCTCAATGTCAAAGCGAATCTTGTTTTGCTCAGTGTTCATTGTCTATGTCTCCGTTCGAGTCAAACAAGGCCAAAAAACGGTAAAATAAAAAATCTGCCAACTGACATCGATTCTATCGCGTCTCGTAAAAAACGAACACAATGCGTCGAGAACGCCACGCGTCCCGCTACCCTCGACTACAGCCGACAAAACCGTCAGTACGACAAAGTCCTTTGGCAAAATCCCCTCAATATTAAACCATACTTGCTTGTGATAAGGTTCATGTTCAGCAGTTTTGCAGTCGTAGTACAAATTTAGAACTGTGTCGAACTAACAAAAATAAATTGAAACAAGCTTGGAATCCGCCGGCAAGCGAGGCGACGTTGCCGTTCTTGGCATGCTACAACGTTTGCTTCTCTATGTATATGTGTGTTCTGGCACAACTGGCGCCGAATATTTATTGTATACTAACAGAATACTGACGGGCGCTTAGGGCGATAGGGTTCTATTTACCATGCATATTTTATTCTGTACTTTATGTTGTTGGTGTTAGAGTTGGGATTAGGCTATTGTTTTGATAAAGGACAGTGTTTAAGTAAACAGTTTTTCTATGTGACCGTCCAGGTGGCTATGTACCTATAGGTTTGTTCGATACGCAGCACGCACGACGAACTTAAGTTGTATAATAGTTTCGCAACTAATAGGTAATTAATTTACCAGTGAAGGTTTTGCGAAGGTAAATATAGACTTCATGAATATGTTAACTACCTACCAATTATATCTCGTTGTGTTCTCACGGACTTGCGTGGGAGTGTGATTTAGAGATATTCGATCCTATCTAGTAACAAGTACTGTCTCGTACTGATTGTAAGTAGGTATTAATTACTCTGACATAAATATATAACAGGTTCTTGATTTAAGTATACTGGGGAATAAGGTCAGTCTATTGAGGAGATTCGAGATGTTTTATTGAAATTGATTGTTGAAAATAACAGCAACACACTACATTACAATCTAAACATCAAACTGAAGATCAAGGATGGTTAAAATATCATAAACAAACTCAACACAAAAAAGCTGGCTTTTAAATACATGTTTGGCATAAGAGGACAAATATATGTATTAGGTTTAAAACAAGAAATGAATGAAAAATTGTAATGGTAGCTTCATCTAACCCTGTCAACATAAACTCTAAACCATTATTGATATTCTCAGATAATTTGATAGATTAGAAAAACGTCACTTTTCTGAAAGCTGTAGGTATTAATGTTCTCTTGTATAGCAGATAGCACACAATAGAAAACGAAGGTGTGGAGAAACATAGCTCAAAAGTCCATAATTCGGAAGAAAAACGCGGAACTTCTAAACAAGACAATGAATACAGATATCTACCGAAGGTAGATCAAACATGAGAACTTCATCGAAATCGAATTCATAAGGAGAGGAATATCCTGCAGAAAACAGCGTTATCGGTGTATAGATAGACAAATCGATTAAAGAAAGCCTACATAAATGTGGCTTTAATATCGAAAAACCCACAGCAAAACGCAAAGCGTTGAACAATTTATTCGGGGATAGGTCTGAATATAATATAATAAGTCTTCTTCTTTCAAACTTCCCTATTATTACTTTTTTCATCTTATCTAACATCTCTTTTCTTGCCATATCGCCCGTCACCCAGTCAATCCATAGTTTCTTTGGTCTTATTCTAGTTTTACAGCATAGCAATCGCCATTCCTGCTCTTATAATATACACTGCTGACTACAATGTACACACTGGGACAAAAATAGTCTAGTCTATGTGTTAGTCTATAGTATAAGCTATCTACATTTAAAATTTCAACCAAATCCGATAAACTGTTTAAGCGTGAAGGAGTACACAAACATACTTACACAGACAAACACAAACTTTCAGGAAGTGTGAAGATTCCTTTTGTTTAAATTACATATATTCTATTGGATACTCGTAGGTATATCCTATTCGTGACTTCGTTAAATTTTACATGGAATAACATCCCAATTATTAAAACACATAAAAAAGACAATCCATAGCATCCGTTAAAGCCAATATTTTTGAAAAGGCAGTAAATGCAACACCGTCTGTTATTGCTGATCATGATGACAATGATAAAATTGCTGTGACGAAATTATTTTATGACTATCATGTAATTTTTACTAAAAATGCTGTTCTATCCTGTGCTCTTATGTGACTAGCATATTGAACTGTGGTAATCAAAATACTTAAAAAGATGGACCTACCTCAACCCAAATAACAATCAAGCTATCAGAACGAAAGATCTAGATACAGAATTTAAACTTGTCACGACATAATGTTTAATATCTAAGTAGGTAACCATGTAAATCAGCTAAGTGCTAGGTGGAAACTACTTAACACCTCATGATAATGCATTGGATAAACAATGTACTATACAATCTTATCGGACGATGTGCGTAAATGATAGCTGTAATCTGATTATAGTCGCCGATACCTATTTTAAGTGGAGATATTGTCCCCGACCACCTGACGTGCAAAAATATCTGATCTGTATTTTCTGATACTGAGCCCTACGAGCATGCGGTAAAAATACTTCGATTTTCTTACCTTATGACGCTCGGAAATAATAAATGCTCAAAAAGTAGCGACTTTCTTAAGTACTTAGTACTTTTGAATTATCTGTTTAAAATTATTAAACTCATACAAGATGTAATTGTTGAAGATCTCCCAGAAATTTGTAAAACTGCAGCAAATTATTTGAATGCCGCTATTAGGTACTCTGTACATAGATATTCACAATTTTCATCGTTCTTGTCAACGGTACCTACCATTTTAGAACGAGAATACCTTCTGTCTCTAATAGTATTTAACGTTTTAGTTTCTAATAGTATTTAACGAGGTAAAAAGCTAATTATTCAACGGAATAAGTAAAGAAATGGCACCAAATATTCCGTGACTCCTAAATCCGTTTTATACAAAAACCACGATTTTTCCATAAAATAAATGTCTTTTTTTTGCGGATGGGATATCTTCAAATAACTTCCCCCGCTCTGGGAGCAGGGGGGATTGTCAGGCTTGTAGGTACTGACTAAAACCCATCCATGTTCCTTCCATTGCCCTTTACGTTCCGGGGCCGCGATATCTCTTTCGAACAACCCACAACCCCGGCAAGCGGTGGCCCTGACAGGCCCCTCTGCTTTGCTGACATCTCTGTGAGGCGCGCATGGAACACTAACGCACCGTCGACACGACCTGTCGGCAATTGACGGACGGACGGTGAGCTACCCATTGCTCACCGTCCACAGGCCCGTATCTACGGTGGCCGAAAGTCGTCTCGCAGCGCCCGACGCCCGGGGCGTCTCCCGCGGCGGCTGGTTTGGTTTGAGGTTGTCTCCCTCAAACGCCCGGCCAGCTCCTTCGCTAGCATGACTGCTTCGCAGAAGAAGGTGACCGCTTCCCATTCCCTCTCGCTCCGGACCATGGACTGAACCAGGGCCGGACGCGAGAGATCGCCGCCGCCGGTCGCCTCTACGAGGGCACGGCGGTGCTCCGCCCAAGCTGGGTAGACCACCACTGTGTGTTCCACCGTGTCCTCCGGGCGATCATCACAATTGTGACACCCGGGCGTTTCCTACCGCCCGATTATGTGCAGGAACCTCCTGAAACTTCCGTGTCCGGTGAGGACCTGCGTCAGGCGGTTCAAAGAGCCACTATTGTGGCGTGCCCTGCACGGGGTTGCGACAGTCGCTCTATCCATGCCACCATGAGATCGCACCGAAGGTCTGTCCGCTCAGCGGCAATTTGCCGCGGTAGCGAAGCTTCCCCCCGGTGTAGTGCCTCCGCGCGCCACTCATACAGGCGCGCGAGGAATATCTTAGGGATACATTTGGTCAAGTACCGGTAATGGATGATTTGTATATGGTTCCAATTTTTTGTTGTTGTAAGATTGGCACAACTGTTTTCCATTTTGGCGCGGAATTTGAGTTTCATCTTGTTATTGAGATTAAATACGGTATGCATGGACATAATATATAAACTTACATACGCATTGACAAAAATATCGAAGAAAGGTTTTGTCTTAAATAGCCAATGAAATTTGGTATTCGGAGTCATTGATGCAGAAGGCTTAGGGTTTATAAATTCTAATGATTGGATTATTCGTTGTCGTACCTAAGTGTATCGTTTCTAAGGGAGCATACTTGGAAGGCGATAAAATAAATTTGTTTGAATAGGTACCTAACTAAAATTTTGTGTATTATTGATCTTTTCCCGGTACTTTCTTACCTGCCTACTTCTTAGTACCTACTACTGATTTTATCTAGGACTAGCTAACGCCTGCGGCTTCGCCCGCGTGATTATAAAAAAAGGATCCTATTTGTTATTCCAGACTATAATCTACCTCTGTCCTAAATTTCATCAAGATCCATTCAGGCGTTTTGACGTGAAAGAGTAACAACCATCAATACATCGTCATAAACATTCTCATTTATAATATTGTAAGTAGTGGGATTTATTATCGCATTTACATGGATCATCGGATTTACACCGTGTGTGGTGTTCACACATGAATTCGTAATCCGTGTTCCTGACAAACATATCCGTTCCGTATCTACAATTCAATCTACTTTAAAACACGAACTAATAAACTTTGTAGGAATCTATCTAGCAGCGTTTTTTAACACAAAACCCTACATCTTAATCGGTTAGTCCCTTTAATTGCTATTTATATCACCACATCTTCAAATTCAAATCTTAATTCCCTATACTCCTATTGCTTCAAAGTCTTAATCCAAGAATTTAAATTTAGTAGGACTTAAAAATGCATATAAAATAGAATGCACTCTATTACTTCTACAGATTGCCATACAATCGTACTTTCACAAATAACAACAAAACTATCAAAAACAATATTAAACACATCCATCCTTATGCCAAATATCAGTCCCGCCAGCAAAGCGGCAACCTCGCACTCCAGTGTAGTGCCGCCTCTGGTAGAAAGCGGCGCTCGCGGCACGTTTCTAATCTGGACTGTACGACGGCGGCAGTCAATGACTCCGGCACGCGACTTGACGCGACACTCACACTCGCTTGTAGAAATATACATGCACTCCGATTTAGGAACTATTTCGATGATTTTGATAGTGGAAGAAGATTTATTAAAGAAATACTGAAAATACTACTAACTGGTAACATACAGGGACTGTGTGCACAAAAACATGATTAATAATCATATTTTTAATTAAAATGAAGACATCTGTGGTGTGCTTGCCAATGTTAACATACCTAAGCAATAATCAACGAGGACTGTGGGAACCTGCCGGGTTCGAAAGAGATACTGCGGCCCCGGAACATAAAGGGCAAAAGAAGGAACATGGGTGGGTTTTAGACACTAAAAGTCTGACGCTCCCTCTTATTTGATGATTTTCCATCCGTAAAAAAAAGACTGTGGGAAAGATGATAGGCTGCTAGAATTGAGTTAGAAAAATATGGAAGGTGAAGACATGGACGTTGGGATGAAGGTAGATAATTATGATGATGGTAGTGGTCAGATTAAAGGTATTGAAGATCTTCGCGAAGAAGTCAAAGTTGTGTTTGAAAGGAATATAAAAGTAAATACAACAATGAAACGGAAATGACGAACAGAAACGATCTTGATAAAAGATGATGATGATGGCGATGGCTCAAGACGAAGAAACAGGATAACGTAGAAAGAAAATAATAGCTCTTTGCAAATCTCTGTTTACACATAGTGAAGGAGCTATTATTTTCTTAGAGGGAAAGAAGAAGAAGAGAGCAGTAAATAGCACTCGTCTGTTCATTACAGCCAGTGGTAAAATAGCTAAGAAAAGCTACTAGAACGTTATTCCTAACGAGTATAAATATAAAGATTTAGTTTATTTGTTAAAACATGAGAAAGCAGTACAAAAACAGAGTTTACACAACATAGTGTATTACATATATATATATATATAGTGCTTTCAATGTTCTTCTATGCACATTATGTACCTATCCTATTATGCAAATATTTTAATCATTAAGAAAGGTTTGCTGTAAGAAAACCCAATTCTGGGTTAAGCTCGCCGTTGTACATAAGCTGTATATTGTAATTTGTGTGTTTATTATTGTTTTGTGTGCAATAAAGAATAAGAATAAGAATAAGAATAAGAATACATAATAAAACCGATCAAGTGGGAGTGTCAGCCTCTCACATCAAGGGTTCCGTACAAACCTCCTACTAATATTATAAATGCGAAAGTTTGTGAGTAGGTATGGATGTATGTTTGATCCTCTTTCACGAAAAAACTGCTGAACAGATCTCGATGAAATTTGGCACACAGGTAGATTATAGTCTGGAATAACACTAGAGTATATTTTGACGGGCCTGTTGGTCTAATGGTTAGTGGCCCTGACTGCTAAGCCGGAGGTCGTGGGTTCGATTCCCACCCAGGACAAACTTTGTGTGATGAGCATGATTGTTTGTTCTGTGTCTGGGTGTGATTTATCTATAATATGTATGTATTTATAAATTATATAAGTATGTATATCAGTTGTCTGGTTACCATAACACAAGCTCTGCTTAGCTTGGGATCAGATGACCGTGTGTGAGTTGTCCCAAGATATCATCACGCGGGCGAAGCCACGGGGCGCAGCTAGTGCTACATAAACGGCTATATCTATTGTCTTCTCTTACTTAGAGGGTTGATTTATTCAGAGCTCCGAGGGACTACGTACTTGAATGCATGATTTTAATTTCAACTCGATACCTCTACGCGTTCCCTAGAAAAAGGATCTTGACAGACAGACAGATACATAGACAACAAAGTGATCCTATAAGGGTTAAAAGTCTTTTCCTTTAGAGGGAACCCTATAAAGCAGGGATGGCCAACCAGTCTATCGACTGGAGTTCGATCGCGGCTATTACTCCAGTCGATCGCGGCAAGGCGAACATAATAAATACGTCTAACAGGTGCGCAACGTAATCACCAAAAGTCTATGCGTATTATATTATAGGTATATTTTAAATCAAAAAAATACTTAATGGCATACATATTGGTAGATCGCACCGGATTTCGTCCGTAAAAAGTAGAACTTGGGTGTATTCAAGTCACCCCTGCTATAAAGGAACGTCCTAAAATGGTTTCTCCAGAGGCGAACAATTTAAAAAAAAAATACTTATATATTTTAATCCTTCATAACTTTACTGACTTACCTGTATCTATAGTTTTCTTACGAACTGTTTACACGATACGAAATAGACGGTTCAGGCACTGGATTTCGGAAGACATTATCCATGGCAGTTTACTCATTTACCTACCCGTGTCACTGTATTCACGTAATAACTTACCTAATCCCTAATGAACGCTGTCCTAAATATCTCAAGTCCGTAACTTTCTAAACCATATTAAGTAGTATCTGTATTTAGGAATATCTAGTTTGATATTTAATCATCATTTTCTTGCCCTTTTCTCATTCTATTTGGGGTCGGCGCAACACGTTTTCTTCTTTCATTCTCCCCTGTCAGACGTCACGGCATCATTCACGCTAACATGTATCATTTTATATCTAACCAGATTTACCAGGCTTAGCTCGAGTTATGGTTGGAATGATTCCACGGGAACTTCCTCTATTTGATAGCCTGTGATACTCAGGGATAATGTAGCGTCCGTCCGTCCGTCCGTGTAGTGTAGTAACTTAAATCTTTCTGGAATCCGATACACTTCTTTATAATATTGTTAGTATTAAGTTACTACATAACATAACATCGAGTCTGTAATTCTTGGAGGTTAAGGCAGAGGTGTACCAAAGAGTAGGTACTTCACCCACATTTTTTTTTAACCTTTGCCCCACACTAGGAATTTCTCCTTTATCGTGGTTGCGTTTACAAATTTAAACTCACATGCACAAGCAGCCAGACCCGAAACAACGACCTGTAGGTCATACAAATATTTGTTCCGAGCGGGGATTGAACCCGCGACACGCGACGCATCAGCCACTGCGTCAACCGTGCCGTCAAATTATTTTTGACATTTCGCCAGTTATTTTCTAAATCACTTGAAAACGAGTCCATTGCCATTAACTAGGCACAAATCTAGACTAAGTGGCTGTTACTGAGAAATTCCTGATAATAATTCTTTGCCCGTTCCGGGAATACTAGGACCTCATGCTTAGCATTCGCTTGCTACCGCTAGACCAACGAAGCAGTCAAAGAAGGAGGAGAAGGAGGAAGATCATCAATTTTAATATCCCAGTATTACGAACCCGAACGATCATTTCAGACCAAAATGCAGTCGAAGAATGACCGAAGCCGAGCCTGAAAACTGGTATTGTAATATGGAGATAGAAATAAAGTTTTTTGTCAAATAGGTACCTACTCTATCGACATCTACTAAGACTGGCAATGAATCAGGCATAGTTATTTCAACGTGTACCAACTCATATTTTCCAAGAAACTCGCAGATTATCCTTTAGTAACTTAAAAAACAAAACTTCAAACAACCGTTACAATAACTAGAATACCTTTCCTAGTTAGTCAATGTTTGATCCGATCATGACTGTTAATCGTGTTATTATTTTGTTAACTACCACAAACTGATTTCCTGGTAGGAAACCACAGTGGTGCAGTGACGCCTCGTTGTTTCGATTTGCGTCAACTGATGAAGACAGTTAGGTACCTATTTATGAAATAATGAGCTGTCTAGCGCGGTTTCACCCGTGTCTTTAGTTGCTGCCTTGCTCCCGTTGGTAGTAAGTAGCGTTATGTTGAAAAGCCTATATTACTTCCTAATAATGTAGCTTCCTATTAGTGAAAAATGGTTAAAATCGGTCTAGTAGTTTTGGAGCCTATTCGATACAAACAAAACTTTATATTATTGGTATACTTAGATTGGATTCGTAAATTCAATTAATTACAAATATTGCATGCACAGAGATGAGGATGTTGATATGGATGTGTGGAGTGACTAAAATAGATAAAGTAAGAAATGGGCATATAAGAGGAAGTTCGAAACTAATGCCTGTTACAGAAAACATGAAAGGGGTCTGTCTTGGTACTGTGACAAAAAGAAAGATGAATATAAATGTTGCTGTATGGAAAGGGAGAGGAAGGTCAAAAAAAGTTGGACGGCTTTTTCATGAAAAATAATATTATGGAAAAAGGAGTAGGTAAATAAAGGCGTGACGATTGACAGGGAAGACTGGAAGAAAAAGATGTCGCGCTGATAACATCGCTTGTCCAACGGTATATGTATACTCATGCTTTCAGATGCTACATTGAAATGCCGTTGACAATCGGACCATGATTATAATTAACAATTATTTATGATGAAAATTATTTGGAATTTGGCTGCTGCGCTGCGTGTCACGGGTTCGATTTAAGCGAATGTTTTTACAATGTGTGTGTGTGTTTGAATGTTTGTTTTGTGTTTTATGGTCTACTAGCTTTTGCCCGCGGCTTCGCTCGCGTTAAATTCGGGGTAACACAGTTCCCCTTGCGCCTTATTGATTTGTAATAGCAACGCTAAGTTTTCCCTTTTCTTCCCTCTTTCTCCCTCACATCCCACTTTTTTTTTTTTAAAGTTAGCCTATGTCCGTCTCCTGGTTCCCAACTATCTCTGTACCAAAATTCATCAAAATCGGTTTAGCCATTAAAGCGTGAAGAGGTAACAAACAAACAAACTCACTTTCGCTTTTATAATATTAGTAAGGAAGTAAGGATACAGATTTATTTGTAGTATTTAGTGGCAAGATATACTATGGTTAATCCTACTACATATTTAATTATATCATACTTCTAATATTATAAATGCGAATGTTCCTGAGAATGGATGAATGGATGTACCTATGGATATTTGTTACTCTTTTACTTCAGAACGGCTAAACGGATCTTGATGAAATTTGGCACAGAGATAGATTATAATCTGGAATAACACATATGATTTTTTTTCGATATCACGCGGGCGAAGTCCTTCCTTAAGTTATTTGATTTTGTTTTCCTATGAGGGTAACATAATCAATGCGTGACAACCCAAAGAGGATTAAATCAAATAATTAATAAAGATTTTCCAAAATGGTCTACTGGTAGTTAATCTTTCTAAACGCACCCACGATACAGAAGAGGTTGCAAGTGTGGTTCAACACTTAAAAGCAACACATATTGAAAATAACGTTGACAATAGGTCGAGATCCACAAACGGACTAGTTACATGTGTAGGACAGAGACGGGAACAAAACAGAAAGCAAGTGCAAAGTAGCTTGTTTTTAAACCGTATGTAAATAAGAAGTTATTATATAAGCCAACACTGATGTCACATAAGCTTTAAAGACCACCACCACTGCCACTAACACTTAATACTCCTCAATCTTCATTCGCGAACATTGAACTAGGTCCCCAGGTGTCGGCAGCGACAAAGCGCCGCTATCGCGCTGATAACGCTATCAGTCCTTATCGGCTTCCGCTGCAGCTGCCGACGCAGATATTTAGCCTTGATGCACGCCTGCGTAGAACTATCGAGATGTTTTTAATATTCGTATGACGAATGAACCCGATTCGGTTTGGGTAATTGTGGCTACTATTGGCAAATCAAACAGAAAAATGTAGACAGGGATAAAACACATTCTAAGTAAAGTACGGCCAACTAGCAGCGATACGAAAGGTCATTAACCTAAAGAACAACTGTGGCGTTGACAATCTAATATTTATCTCTTTCCATCTTGTGCCTTTGTCGTAATGTCTCGTTCTCCCGGCAAAAGCATGACAACGTTAAGACGGGTTCGCCAACATTCGGGCGGCCATTCTAGATGGGGTTTTAGCATGGGTTTTGTTTACATTTGGTATCGCTTCTCGTTGGCCGTACTTTACTATTTATTTAAACTCTTTTTAGGGTTCTGTACCTTAAAAGGAAAAAAACAAAACCCTTTTTTGATTACTTTGTTTTCCGTCTGTCTGTCTTTCAAGACCTTTTATCTCGGGAACGCGTGAAGGAATCGAGTTCAAATTAAAACCATATACTCAAATCGGTGGTCCCTTTGTGCTGTGGTTATTACCCAGTACTAACTACTGGGTACTACTGGGTAATATCGTAACAAATAGATAGACAGTAGATATCCTGAAAGTGTCATTACGAGTCTTACCAAGGGATATCGTATTAGCCAGTACTAACTGGTTTGCGGAGGTCAGATAGGCAGTCGCTACGTCTAAAATACTGATATTCAGCTGCATCCGGTAAGACTGGAAGCCGAGCCCAACATAGTTGGGAGAAGACAACGGCAACGCTGCGCTAGAGTGACAACCTGACACTCTTAACTTTCTTGACATTGACATGCCATGACGAGCCGACATATTTATAGTGTCAAGTTAAATTATTGGGTTGTTTTATTTTAGTTTTTGTCTATTTGATTTATTTTTTTATTAATTTAAGTATTTAAAACATTTATGTATGCTGTTTTGACTTCCGTACGTTTTACTCACGGGTTGACCACTGAAAACCAGCGCTGTGCTGTGGGCTCCCATGGCACAGCATCATGCTGAGTGGTGACCTACCTGTCGCAGTCACGACGTGCAATCTATTTTTATTTTGTCCCATACCTATATGTATTTGTTTGTGATACTTTGCATGTTGAATGTTTATTTTATTTGTTTTTGTTATTTTGTTGCTCGTCGTAATTTGCGACTAATAAATGTTTTTTCTTTCTTTCTTTCAAGACTAGGCAGATAATGTTCCTTTGTTTATCCTATATTATTATTTATTATTTATTTTTATTATCCGTTATCGTTCGTTTTTTACCGCATTAAACCGCTAGATAAGTAAACTTAATTTTATCTTTATAGTTGTTGTTTTTCCCTTGTTTTCCTCTATTAGCTCCGTGTTGATTTTAATCTAGATTTTCGCCTATTCGCCTTTGTCCCATCATCAGTAAATCATGAATCCCCCTTTTAAGAATGGAAATCCAATTGTCATTTTTTTCTCTAATTGCTCCTACCTAAATCTCCAACAATGGCAGCACTTAAAATCTCAAAAAGAAACTCCTCATTAAAAATCACAAAGAATTCTCGACGAAATTCATTCACAGTAGGTGTCTGTGTGTCGGCGCCATTCTCGATAATTGCTGAGTCAGCCGCCGCGGGCGCGGTAGCTGTCATACAGTCCATTCAAATCCTTATTTCCAAACTGATGTTATTTTATCTAAAACATCATGTCTTAACTTTAAAGTATTGAATTAAGAATAGGCTTTTAGATTCAATTTCTGAATATAACAGTGTAGATTAAGCGATTTTTTATTTATTGTGTTGTTTTTAGAATGACTAGTCACTAACTAACTTATTATTAGCTGTAGAATCCGACACTACTAGGCAAAGAGATCTCTCCAAGAGTTTTAGTTGTTTAGATCCTGGACTATGGCAATTAACTAGACACTAGACCATTTATAATAAAACACAACCATTTTAAAAATTGTAGCACAATGTGAACGTTATGCGTGGGATAGTAAAGTGAATGTACCAAAATTACGTTTGTTTACATAATCGGAAACTAAATCACGAACGCAGTATAGAGACAGCGTAGACTACGGTAGCTAGCTACCGACCTACCACTATTGTTTGTCTATGCGTCTGTACAGTTTCCGTTCAATAACTATCGTTATTGTTCTACAGCCTTTGAGTTAAATATGCGAAGCCATTGTTCTGCTGGGTGTCGTAAAGTGATTAGTGTAATTGTGTAATAGGTGCTGCAATTGGTCCGAGTTTTATGGTTGTGGAGAGAGAAAACGGGACAAAAGAATTATGTAATGTTATGTTATTTACTTTTGAACTAGTAATTCAATGTAAGCATAAACTTGTTTTTTGGGGTGGGTAATCATATACCTAACTTCCTTCCCCCGCTCTGGGCGGAGCGGGGGGGAGTATCAGACTTGTACTGACTAAAACCCACCTATGTTCCTTCTATTGCCCTTTACGTTCCGGGGCCGCGCTATCTCTTTCGAACAACCCGCAACACGTAAGCATAAACTTAAAGTGCAGTATACCCAACGGACTGGAGACTGCGATAGATATTCGGTATCTGTATCTGGTGTCAGTAAAACATAGAATAAGTTAAGAAAAAATACCCTGAATGGAATTACCTAATAGCTAACGATATTTATGTTTGAGAACCCGTACAAACGATTACAGCGGAAAACGCTACAATAAGGGCGAATATTACAACGAAAATGAACGCAGCTCAAATGTGTGGATCGCTTTCCTTTTTTGAAAATCGCCGCATGCTAACGGCCGACCTAATCGCACCGTTTTTTTAGGGACCATTGACTCACTGAATTGAGTATTGGAAATCCAACAGTGTACTTTAGCAACTAACTCTAAACGTCGCTTAAAATGGCGAACGTGGGCTTTCAAAGAGAAATTAACTCCATACGAGCCGACACAAGTCGACCCATTAAAACACCATCAATATTTCCAAGTAAATCCGTCTTTAGAAAAGAAGTTAGTTCCCGATAATATTCAAAATCACTACTAAATACATACTTTACCGTTCATTACTTAGATTTCTATGCATATGTATGGCCATGGTCCGCCATAGATGGCTGTGCATACATTACTAACTACTTTTAAATTACCTCGCTCGCTTGACGCGGTAATGGCACTTAACCCTATTATTAAGGTGAAAGCTCCAACCTACCCGCGAAATTCAAATTTTCTTACGTTTTTTGCAATTTTCAGGCCAGTGCTAGGTTGTATGTTCATTAAAATATTATTCGCGGCTGTAAGACGTATGTAGTTATAGAATTATAATCATCAAAATCACCAATACAACCCTCCAAGTTCATAAAGGCGTAGGAACAAAAAAAAAACAGAAAAAGTCTTTCCTACAGCTTTATGAACTTAGAGCGTTGTATTGATGATTTTGATGATTATAATTCTATAACTACATACGTCTTACAGCCGCGAATAATATTTTAATGAACATACAACCTAGCACTGGCCTGAAAATTGCAAAAAACGTAAGAAAATTTGAATTTCGCGGGTAGGTTGGAGCTTTCACCTTAAGTGTGGCCCTTTCACAATTATATAATATCAGCTGATCTATTTCTAGAAAGAGCTAGATTGAGTTTTTTTTTGTCAAGTCATGAGCATCGATCTTCATCCTATCACCATATTGACGGCACGGTTGGCGCAGTGGCTGAGCGATCGACTGCTGCGCTGCGTATCGCGGGCTCGATTCCTGCACGGAAGAAATATTTGTATGACCTGCAGATAGTTTTTTCGGGTCTGGTTGTTTGTGAATGTAAGTTTAATGTTTGTAAATGCACCCACGATACAGGAGAAATTAATAGTGTGGAGCACTAAATTCTTGGAAAAAAAAATTTGAGTGCAGTTCAAGGTGCAGGTGGCGCTGCTTGTCCAGAAATTAAGAACCAGCCAAGTGCGAGTCGGACTTGCGCACCCAGTGTATATAAACGGCCAATATGTATATCTTTAGACTGCGTAGACTTTGAGAGTTGATTTTTTCACAGCTCTAAGAGACCACAGACTTGATAATACAATTTTAATTTCATCTTGATACCTCCAGGCGTTCTTGAGATAAGGAGTCTTGAGGTCAGACAGACAGACGGATAAAATGTGATCCTATAAGGGTTCCGTACCTCAAGACGCATAGAGGTATCGAGTTGAAATTAAAACCGTATACCTACACAACTCTGTGGTCCATACGTTCTGTGAAAAAGTCTTCGATCCTATAAGGGGTTTTGATGTATAGTACGGCCAACGAGAAGCGATACCAAATGTAAACAAAACCCATGCTAAAACCCCATCTAAAATGGCCGCCCGAATGTTGGCGAACCCGTCTTAACGTTGTCATGTTTTTGCCGGGAGAACGAGACATTACGACAAAGGCACAAGATGGAAAAAGATAAATATTAGATTGTCAACGCCACAGTTGTTCTATAGGTTAATGACCTTTCGTATCGCTTCTCGTTGGCCGTACTTTAGATAATCATCTGCCTAGCCTTTTCCCAACTATATTGGGGTTGGCTTCCAGTCTAACCAGATGCAGCTGAATATCAGTATTTTACATGCCAGTCCTCAGCCTCCACAACCCAGTTAATGCTGGGTAATACGATGTTCCTTAATAAAACTCGTTGTCAGACTTTAGATGCACTGACTACCTGTAACGACTGTCAAAGATCTACAATTAACAGCCGGGACCAACAGCTTAACGTGCTTCACGACGCACGGAGAAAACTCGGTATGTAACGGGTGGTCACCCATCCACAGACCAACCTAGGCAAGCGCGGCTTAACCTAAAGATCGACCCGAGCGGCTGCTATTATTTAGCCACGAGCTCCTCCTCGAGCTATAAGGGGTTTTGATGTACGGAGCCTTAAAGCATCGATATGTCAAGCTATATTCTTATGGTGGCATGGAGAGAGCGACTGTCACAACCCCGTGCAGGGCACGCCACAATAGTGGCGGTAAGTCCCCTCTTTGAGGAGTGGCTGGAGAGGCGTCATGGCGTCCTCACATACCGCCTGACGCAGGTCCTCACCGGACACGGAAGTTTCGGGAGGTTCCTGCACATCATCGGGCGGGAGGAAGCGCCCGGGTGTCACCATTGTGACGATCGCCCTGAGGACACGGTGGAGCACACAGTGGCGATCTGCCCAGCGTGGGCAGAGCACCGCCGTGCCCTCGTAGAGGCGATCGGCGGCGGCGATCTCTCGCGTCCGGCCCTGGTTCAGGCCATGGTCCGGAGCGAGAGGGAATGGGAAGCGGTCACCACCTTCTGCGAAGCAGTAATGCTAGCAAAGGAGGTGGCCGGGCGTTTGAGGGAGAGAACATCTGCCCAACCCAGCCGCCGCGGGAGACGCCCAGGGCGCCGGGCGCCGCGAGACGACTTCCGGCCACCGTAGATGCGGGCCTGTGGGCGGTGAGCAATGGGTAGTTCACCGTGCGTCCGTCGATTGACGACAGGCCGTGTCGACGGCGCGTTCGTGTTTCACGCGCGCCTCAAAGAGAGTCAGCAAAGCAGAGGGGCTTGCCAGAGCCTCCGCCTGCCGGGGTTGCGGGTTGTTCGAAAGAGATACCGTGGCCTCGGAACGTAAAGGGCAATAGAAGGAACATGGGTGGGTTTTAGTCAGTACAAGTCTGACATGCCCCCCCGCTCCGCCCAGAGCGGGGGAAGTCATTTGATGATTTCCCAACAGAAAAAAAAAAAAAAAAAAAGCTATATTTATTTTAGTTCTGTGTTTTCTTGCCAAAACAGATAAGTAGGTATGCTGAAGTGTAACTAATTAGGTAGTTGACATAATCAATCAATTGACATACTTTTTACGAGCTGTCAAAATGCGATCCTACCAATGATTACGGCAAATGGAAATAACAACTTGTGATTGTGACATCACTAATCTGCACACTTAATGACTCAATTTTTTATTGCTTTCATTATAGATTTTTTCAGTTAATTGAAAATGAATCGGGTTTTCTGGTTTACCCAGTAGTAGGTTATTTTCTGCGAATTAGATATGATCAAATAACTTCCCCAGCTCTGGGCGGAGTGGGTGAAGTGTCAGACTTTTACTAACTAAAACCCACTCATGTTCCTTCTTTTGCCCTGTATGTTCCGGGACGCGGTATCTCTTTCGACCAATCCGCAGCCCCGGCAGGCGATGGCCCTAGCAGGTGCCCGTGCCCTTCTGCTGACATCTCTTTGAAGCGCGCGTGGAACACGAACGCGTCATCGACACGGCCTGGCATAGTGATGCCATGGTTGCCATGGGTGGCTTACCGTCCGTCTGTCTAGTGAGACAGACGGACGGTAAGCCACCCATGGCTCACTGTCAACAGACCCGCATCTACGGTGGCCGGCATTCGTCGCACGGCGCCCGACGCCTTGAGCGACTCCCGCGGCATCTGCGTTGGTTTGAGGTTTTCCCCTTCAAACGTCCCGCCACCTCCTTCGCTAACATAAGTGCATTGCAGAAATATGTGATCTGTTCCTCATAGCTCCTAGCTCTATGTAAGTGTGTGTGTATGTGCATCTGCACATACATAACCTGTCAAAATCATAAGCCTCCTTTGTTTTTCCCGTAGTCGGGTAGAATGAAGGAGGTTATCTTTTTTTGGTTTCCATGAATATTTTTCATTTGGTAGAGGAGCCCGCGCGGTTGTCTCGTAAAGGGTAAAATAAAATATTTTTTCATGAAAAAATAACCGACTTCCAACAAGACTAAATAAATTTAATTCCCAATATTTAATTGCAGCACTTGCAGCGTGAAGCGTAGGTACGCACAGGCCAAGAGCGTGAAACGTGAATACCAGTGGTTTTGAGAGAATTCCACGGCTAGAACGTGATGCGTGTGGCGTACTCGTACAAAACAAACAGTGATGCGGATTTTGTTTTCGTTTTTAACGGCGTTTTGGAATCAATCAGTGTTTTAATGGAATTAACGTGACATACATATAAATTGGGTGAATGGTATGAGTAAGTATTAGATGTTTAAATTATAATTATAAGTACAATGCCTGTTTGGTTACTGAAAATTCAGTCTGCTTCTAGTTTCATCCTCAAAAAATTTATAGGGGGGCCGAAAATGGCTTGAACTGTTTTGAGAAAAGGATGGTACGGCCGTGGCGCCTTTTGGTTCGACTTGGCGGGGGCACTGTTGTGCCTACAGATTAATCTACGTCTCTTTTGGGACGAAAACTAAGGTATTTAATACACATGTAAATCGTTAGCTAAATACATAAGATAACTTTATTATGCTATAAACTATCTTAAAAAATATATACATACCCTAACAAAAACTCTGTAGGCGTGCACTGTATCATTATTTCTGCGTACAAGCGTGACACGCTTGACAGCACACGGCACGCTTTCAACTCTCACTTTGCATAGTTTGCATACTAAACCTGTCAATTATCATGTTACATAGTATTATTATTTAAAAAAAATAACACACTATAATCATAATAATATTCTTGTGATAAACATGTACTGAATAATTAAGCAAAAACGAAATGCAATCGGCAGTCACAGCCACAGCATCATTAAATATTTATACCGTTAACCCACAAGTGTTGACTGCACTGGCCATCGCGGTTCCGTATCTGAAATGAATAAACGGACACTTTGTTGTCCATCCGTCTGTCTGTTTGTCTGTGCGCCAAGACCCATTATCTCGGAAACACGTGAAGGTATCAAGTTGAAATTAATCATATGCCTAAGTCTGTGGTCCCTTAGAGCTGTCAAAATATCAACCCTTCAAAACGACACAGTCAAAAATATGGCCGTTTATGTCGCAACCTTTTACAGAACCCTCGATAAGCGTACTTGGCCGGTTTGTTATGCTTCCTATTAATATACACTTGTATTTATTAAATATGTAATGAATAAATCATTTAATTTTTTTTCCGCGCAATATTGTCACGCATGACGGACTCAGCACGCTTTCAACTCACAATTTGAATACGAAACTTGTCAATTATAAATGTTAAACATTTTTCACAAACAAAGATTGTTTGTTATAATTAACGTTTTACTTTTTTTGCTAGGAATATGTAGATTTTATGTTAGGTTAAACGAATGCTTATAAAACTACGTTTTTACGACGCGTGACGTAACTAGGCGGTACGCATTTAACTAACACGCGGTATTACTGCATACGAACATGTCAAATAGTATACAAACTTTGGTTTGCAAGGGAGGAAACCAAATAAAAATTAAAGCTGCCATTATTTTATTAGAACGTAAAATTCGACTACGAATCTTATCATTACTTTTACCGCATGATAGCACGCGTGGCTGAACTTGAAAGCAACACGCATTGCAAAGGTTTATTTTGATCATTTGTACAATTTCATAATAGCACATATAAACCTAAAAACTTAAAAATAATCGATAAAAAAATTATATTGAAATAATCTGTCGACACGGTTGGCGCAGTGGCTGAGCGATCGACTGCTGCGCTGCGTGTCGCGGGTTCGACCCCGCACGGAACAAATATTTGTATGGCCTACAGATAGTTGTTCCGGGTCAGGCTGTTTGTGATCTGAGATTGAATGTTTGTAAACGCACCCACGATACAGAAGAAATTCCTAGTGTGGGGCAGTCTTTATAAAAATAAAAATGTCCCTTTTTGCTATAATTTTGATCAACCAAATGTATTATGTAGTAATTAATGGATTTGTTTTACAGTCACTTAAAAATCATTATTATATTATATTTAAATTCTAATTAAGTATTACAAATTAATCAACATCATCAACGATGTCGTTAAAAACCACCAAACAATTTATTATTGTTATGTCCAATAAGTCCCTATGGTATAAATGGTGGCATAAATCAAAACAAAATAAAAAATAAACAAATAACGAGCTCACTGCAATATGTCACGTGTTATGTGCTACTGGAAACAAGGGACAGCACGATCGTTCTTACTCCCTCATTTGTATCCACAAGTATGTGGCACAGGCTGCTTCATCTATCCTAGAAGCTGATAGCGTGACATTTATTAGATTCAGAATTATTATTCTGAATATTATAAAATATACAGCCTGAATTTTTCAGTTGTGTTTTTTTTTTCAATTTCGGTGTACGTTATATATAGTATATTCTAATAAAGAATTGCATTTCGTAAAAAAATAAAGGGCAAATAAATATGATTAGCAAGATAACATTTATTTTCCTATTTCTTTATAATAACTTAATTAACCAAAGCCTTCTTGCCTACAAAACATGTTTTTTTACAACCTATTCATAAACGTACGTGTTACACCACATTAATTGTTTTAACATTAAGTCACTTTTAATCTCCCTTCGTCCGTTAATGGCCCGAAGCCGTAGAGGGGTTATTTCTATCATTAGTAGTAAAACTCAGTCATAGACGACGGCACAGAGAGTGTTAAAAAATGGTAGATAGAGTAATTTATTTTGTGTACTCGCGTGCTGATAGCACTTGGGCTTTCACTGGTCTAACTGGTACTTTTCACTTTTTTTTTGTTTCTAATGAGTGGCTAATTATTGTGTGTAATGTTCTATTAACATGCTGGATTGATTTATTGAGACTTGGCTGTCTTTTTGCTGGGGATTAAATTGTCTAGAGCTATGAGCAATTTGATTACAGTTTTTGTGGAGTTTAGTTTACTCGTCTGCGTTTCAAAAGGGCCCGAACGTCCTGCAATTTTCAAAACTGTATTGCTTACAGTCGAGAATTATACAAAATGGTATTTCTACATCATATATTATTATCCCCCTTTTTATTAATTTATTTATAGGTAGGTACCTACTTTGAAAATTGGTTGTATAATCGATAGGTTTTTCTCGCCTTAGTGGAGCTAGTTGGCAAGTTTTAAATAGGTATTCAAGTTTTATACCTAAAATCATACCTATTTACTTTCCAAATACTGGTAGTTTTACTACAATTACTTAGTAGGTGGCGCAAAGGAAACAATTACGCGAGTACGTACCGAGCACCTATTAGTTGGTAGTTAGTCGCAACAGCTACAGTCGGTAGCTGAAATAGGGTTGGCGCTTGGTAGAATATGATAAGCATAGTACAGACGCCTGCACATCAAGCTACTACAATCTGGCAGATTTCTTTGATAGATTTTCGACTTTATTTCTAAAGTATTAGGTTCAAGGTTCATTGGGAAAAATTGACAGTTTCGGGTAGCTTGACCTGCTGGCGTCTGTACCTTGTGAATCCAATACTCTGTAACTACAAAAGACAAATTTTTAGAAAAATTCCCAAAAACATTTTACACTGTATATTCGGTTACCGTATTTTGCTATTTAAGTCCTTTAACATCTGCCTAGCCTTTTCCCAACTATGTTGGGGTCGACTTTCAGTCTTACCGGATGCAGCTGAATACCAGTATTTTACATGGAGCGACTGCCTATCTGACCTCCATAACCCAGTTAGTACTGGGTAATACGATACCTCTTGGTAAGACTGGTTGTCAGACTTTCGGGACACTGACTAGCTGTAACGACTGTCAAAGATCTAGAAATGACAGCCGGGACCAACAGCTTAACGTGCTTTCCGAGGCACGGAGGTAACTCGTTATGTAACGGGTGGTCACCCATCCACAGACCAACCTAGGCAAGCGCGGCTTAACCTAAAGATTGACCTGAGCGGCTGCTATTATTTAGCCACGAGCTCCTCTATTTAAGTCCTTTAGTTTTAGTTACATACAGTGTTTTTTGCATTACAATATCTTAGATTTTTATATGTAAAGGCCAAAAATTTGAATGCAGGACCATGTAACGGGCAAAAAGAAATCAAATGCATGTTGTTAATTCAAAACACTGTAAATGCAGTTACAGTATATTGGATTCACCAGGTACCATAGGTCTGCTATAATATTATTATTGGTACCTACACAATCAGCTTTTTTTTTATTATTCGGGTGGGAAATCATCAAATGACTTCCCCCGCTCTGGGCGGAGCAGGGGGCATGTCAGACTTGTACTGACTAAAACCCACCCATGTTCCTTCTATTGCCCTTTACGTTCCGGGGCCGCGGTATTTCTTTCGAACAACCCGCAACCCCGGCAGGCGGAGGCTCTGGCAAGCCCCTCTGCTTTGCTGACATCTCTTTGAGGCGCGCGTGAAACACGAATGCGCCGTCGACACGGCCTGTCGTCAATCGACAGACGGACGACGACGGTAAGCTACCCATTGCTCACCGTCTACAGGCTCGCATCTACGGTGGCCGGGAGTCGTCTCGCGGCGCACACTCAGCACTCTCAGCAAAAAATTTCAATCAACATTAATGTAATGAAAGACGTGCTTATCTATAAGAAAACGGAACACTTTTTTTTGCGGATGGGAAATCTAAATGGAACACTTGTCAATAAGTTTATTTGATGTATCTCCTAACCTTGCACACGTGTATTCAATGATGGATGAGCCTAAAGTAATCCTTACTAATATTATAAAAGCGAAAGTGAGTTTGTTTGTTTGTTACGTCTTCACGCCTAAATAGCCAACCCTATTTTGATGAATTTTGGTACAGAGTTGGTTGGGACGCGGGAGACGGACATAGGCTAAAAAAAGTGGGATAAGATCCCTCTTATCCCACTTTTTTTAACCTATTCCCTAGCAAGAGGGAAGAAAAGGGCAGAGTAAGATATTTTGTTTCGGTCATCACGCGGGCTAATGTTAGCGTTAGCCCAAAGTAACTATGCCACGCGGACGAAGTCGCGGGCGGAAGCTAGTAGTTTATAATACTTTTTCCTACATTTTTCACGTAAGTAAAAGGTCTTTTTCCTAGAGTAAAGGTCCGCAAGTGTGAAAATGAAACTGTTGTGAGAGCACCTCGTTAATTTTATGAACTGTTTTATAGTTTAGTTGTGCGAAATGATCGTATCTTAACATATTGAGAACATGGTTTACTATGTTGTTCGTGCATGTACATAAATATTGTAATGACTTCTAGGAAAGTTTCAAGTAATCGGGACTTTGAAAGTAGATAGTGAACACTTTACTTTAGGTATATGTACTAGCTTTTGCTCGCGACTTCGCTGCTGTTATGTACAAAGACGTTTTTAATATAGCCTATTACATTCTGAAATAATGTAGCTTCCCGTTAGTGAAAGAATTTTCTTAATCGGGTTTGTAGTTCCGTAGATTGCCCTAAATTCTAACCCACTTATAACTAATTTTACATTTTGATTAAAATTAATTCAATTATTTATTCAATAACGATTTTTACATCGTGTCTGAATTTCTATAACTAGTTACATACACGCAATTCATTTTTAAATTAAATACAATTATCCAAATAATACAATTATGCGCACAAACAAATAATATTAATATCAAGTCAGCGTTATACAAAAGCATAAAATAAAAATTAATTAATGTCATGAGTCAATAAATTCCAAAAAAAAATTCAAGTCAATTAGATTGTGCGACATTTATATTAATTCATAACTCATCAATAGTTTATAGACACTTACTTAACAAGATCTGTTTAAGCTCACTCTGAAACCCGCTTGTATAGACTAGACTTTTTATTCCTGTCGGCAGTTTATTAAATATTTTTATTGACTTAGGATATGCGCTATGCTTTGCAACGTTCAGGTGAAGCACTTCCTTTATCTGGAGATCTTTTCTTCTTGTACTCTCTCTTTTTTGCCTTTCATCATCAGTCTCATATTCAAACATATTCTTTGATAAGTGACTAAGTAGGACCAAAAGGTACAAGCTGGGGATTGTCAATAATTTAAGTCTTTGAAATAAGTCTTGCATGATTCTTGCTGTTGAATTCTAACTATGGTTCTAATTGCTCTTTTCTGAATCGAAAGCTTTCTTAGTATTGCAATCTTAACTTTCTCCCCAGATTTTTTTTTTATAATTTTATTTCTCATATGTAAATTATTTACTAACTAAACAAACCTAATTTTTTTTTTTATCAAAGCCCATGTACCAAACCAAGAATAGAATTAACTTGAGCCAAAGAAATCGTCAGCACCGCTTCAACGGGGTTATTCTTGAAAAAAAAAACGCCGTTTAAAAAAAAAACGAGACAAAATATAGTGACAGCCCTGAACCCGTTTTGCAACACTTGCATCGCACCACAGCACAGCCGCGTGCAGTGATTCAACAACACCTTCAACAAAGCCACAATGGCTTCGTTGTGATGCGACACACGAACGAGACACATTTAATTTCCTCGTTGCTTTTTGGGCACAGCACCATGTGATATCGTGTTACATTTCCTTATAGATGTTTGACACCTGTGACAATGTGTGACAATACTTTCTCTTCTATACCGTGATAAGAGAAAAAAGCCACTATACTAAACCTAATCCCTTTCTGCGATATAGAATTTCATAACAATGGGACACACATTCGCCTGTCCCCGTCGGAGTTAGGTGTCTATACTCTATAGGTACTATCTCCCTCCCAAAAAAAGATAGACATACGACTTGTCGAAGCGAAACGTTGGTGAATAGGTACGGGGCGAGAAAATATAGATAGATGTTGCATGTGCGTGATATCTGAAAGGCTGAAACTGAGCTAAAAAATTGACGACACGATTGGCGCAGTGGCTGAGCAATCGACCGCTGCGCTGCGTGTCGCTGTTTCGATCCCTGCACGGAACAAATATTTGTATGGCCTACAGATAGTTGTTTCGGGTCTGGGTGTTTGTGTATGTGAGTTTAAATGTTTGTAATCGCACCCACTTTAAAACAGAAATTCCTAGAGTGGGGCAAGGTGTTTTTTTTTTTAAGGGCTACTATATTAAAACTGTGATGTTGTTTACCCTAACTTCATGTATAAAAGAAATGAGACGAACAACGACGATTTGACTTCGCAAACTAAGATAAAAGTCAAAACAGATTATTATCATTTGACTAATTTACTACCTATCTATGTTCAGATTAATGTTACGTAGATTATAATTTAATTACGTGATTAGATTGTTTACCTACTTAATTAAATAGTTACCAACTTGGTCATCATTTAAATAATATTTTTTTAAGATATTAGGATTATTAGGTAACGACTTCGTCTGCGCCGTACTATTTAGCGAAAAAAAAAACATATCCTATGTGCAGTATGCCAATTTCATCCCGATCCATTCGGTCGTTTTTGCGTGATTGAATAAAAAACGTAAAACATTCGCATTTTTAATATTATAGTTTGATATTTCATAAAACCTCGTGACTTGAGGAGCTCGCAGCTAAATAATAGCAGCCGCTCAGATCAATCTTTAGGTTAAGCCGCGCTTGCCTAGTACTTCTGTGGATGGGTGACCACCCGTTACATACCGAGTTTCCTTTGTGCCTCGGAAAGCACGTTAATCTGTTGGTCCCGGCTGTTATTTGTAGATCTTTGGCAGTCGTTACAGCTACTCGGTGCCCCGAAAGTCTGACAACCAGTCTTACCAAAGGATATCGTATTACCCAGTACTAACTGGGTTATGGAGGTCAGATAGGCTGATGCTCAATGTAAAATACTGGTATTCAGCTGCATCCGGTAAGACTGGAAGCCGACCTCAACATATTTGGGAAAAGGCTAGGCAGATGATGATTTCATAAAATAAGTTCCAAACAATGATTTGTCCTTTTAATTCTTCCTGTAATTAAAATAAAATAATGCCAACCCTAACAACTAGATAACGCCACAGTAACAAACCATACAGTGATTCAACGTTCACTCAACCTCATTAAGAGAGACAACAAAAGCGTTGTAGTTTGTAGTCGACGCACTAGTTTACGCGCGACACACATTTTGTTCTAATTGGTTTCCGTGGTACCGGCCGTAATTAGAGTTGGGTTACTTTGAGCGTGTGACTGTGACGTAAAATTGTAATGACTTTATTCAATTTAATTCTAAATATAGGAATTGTTAATTTTAAAATTTTGGTAGAGAAGGGAACAGAAATTATTTTAGTATTGTAGCAAAATTATCACAGTTCATCAGTTTATTATGTTCTTCTGCCGAATAATGCAAAAGAAACCAGCCAAGTGCGAGTCGGATTCGCGCACCGAGGGTTCCGTCCAAAGTGACATAAACGGCAATATCTTTGACTGCCTAGACTTAGAAGGTTGATTTCATCACAGCTCAAAGGGACCACATACTTGAGTATAGGGTCCCTTCGAGCAGAGAATTTTTTCAGCATGCAATCAAACGTTGTCACGGGTTGGTCTTCAACGGATTAAGCCTTAATTCTATGACAGTCGCTACGAGTGGGCAGTTAGCCAGACAGTCTGACAACCAGTCTTACCAAGAAGTATCGTATTACCCAGTTTAGTTGTGGAGACCAGATATTTAGTTGCTCCATGTAAAATACTCGTACTTCTTTTGCTGAAAGCCGACCCACTCTGACTCAACCTATATAAGGTTTTAACACAAGCAGAACAAGAATTTCAGAATCATCAGAAAAATCGGTGATCGGTGAGTGTGAGGAAATCCTACGAATACCTACTTACATCGCATGAATCGAATATTGAATCCGATATGCTTAATTGTTACCGATATTCATAAACTCGAGTTCTCGATTTCGTGATTCCACGCATTTGTTTTTTGTGATTCACTTTTATTGTATCGGTATTCAATGCTACTGCATTGAATGTTTGTTTATGAAATGTTTCTGAAAGTGAAAAACGGTTTTGTAGTCAAATTGTGTGTGAACAAACCGATCCTACGTAGTTAAGCTTTTTATAATAATGGTTCTTATTCTTAGTTTCCAATTCTACGATTGTAACTGTTTAATTAATTATATCTTACCTCCTTATCACTAACTGACTTTTTTTTGTGGATGGCAAATTATCAAATAACTTCCCCCGCTCTGAGTGGAGCTGGGGGGAGTGTCAGACTTGTACTGACTAAACCCCACCTATTTTCCTTCTATTGCCCTTTTTAGACGGGCCTGTTGGTCTAGTGGTTAGTGGCCCTGACTGCTGAGCCGGAGGTCGTGGGTTCGATTTTTTTTCAATTCAATTCAAATCATTTATTTCAATTAGACCATTACAGGCACTTTTGAATGTCAAAAAACAAAATGAATCTACAGTCCCGGTCACAAGGCATAATAACTTGTGAAAGTACTGTAGTTGCCCATTCCAAAGCGTTGATCTCTATGGAGAAGAATGGGCAAGACACTCCATGGACACTCTTTTAAATTATAATATTTTAACAAAATCGTATTTACATCATTCATGTTGAGATTATACAAATATGTGAGAACGATGTAGAAAGACGTGCACAGATTCCCACCCAGGACAAACTTTGTGTGATGAGCATGATTGTTTGTTCTGTGTCTGGATGTGATTTATCTATAATATGTATGTATTTATAAATTATATAAGTATGTATATCAGTTGTCTGGTTACCATAACACAAGCTCTGCTTAGCTTGGGATCAGATAGCCGTGTGTGAGTTGTCCCAAGATATTTATTTATTATTATTTATTTATTTATTTATGTTCCAGGGCCACGGTATCTCTTTCAAACAACCCGCAACCCCGGGCAGGCGCGAGTAGAACACTAACGCGCCGTCGACACGGCCTGTCGTCAATAGACGGACGGACGGTGAGCTACCCATTGCTCACCGTCCACAGGCCCGCAAACACTAACTGATTTTTTATTTTAACCTGTAAATAATGAAAAGAAAACGGCCAAGTGCGAATCGGACTTGAGCACCGAGGGTTGTAGAGGGTAAAGTGATCCTATAAGGGTTTTGTTTTTAAATTTGAAGTACGGACTCCTAAAAATATTAAAGAGTCTGAAACTGGACTTAACACTAGTATAATTTACGTCATCAAATATGGCACTAGCAAACCCTGTCATCGAAATCCTAAAATTCTTGGAGAAATTCACAGTAGACTTGACCTTTCCCATCTTCAACAGGCCTAAACTTTCATTTATAGTGAAACTATCAAATCAATACCTCTTAAATAGAAAAAGCAAACAGCACATCATAATAAAATACATAAATTAGAATTCGTGATATCGCATAATTAGCTTTTAAACATAGCACTTTCATATCTTCCACAACTTTCTCAAATGTTTTCCATTTCATACAATAAATACCTTATTAAATTAACTTGAGCTCATCGAGAGCCATACATGGAAATGTTAAGAGTCAAGTTGTTTGCCGAAAGCCGAGACTTATACATGGTAGTTCTTCTTATAGATATAATCGCTTTGACTTCGGAAAGGCGTGTGATTTCGCCAACGTCACGCATCAGGTGGCGCAAGCGCATAGACGGTAGCGGTGAAAGTGGGCCCAAATTATTTAAGTCTATTTATAGCTTGTGATAACAAGTATTAGAGCTTCGCTCAGATCCAGCTTGTCCCTTGCTGTCCCTCAGCGACGCCCTAAGCCGAGGCTCGTACCCCACAGGGGGTGCCCTTAGCGTGTAGTCGCTTAGTTTGTAAGTTTTTCACCCTGGCTGGAGGTCTTAATTTTTAAGGCATCCACAGGATTCGCCCGGTTACCTAAGCAGACGACAACCTCCTTGGTTGAAATGCGAGATGCCATTCATAAAAAAAAAAAGTATTAGAGCAGTATGAAAGAGGAAGCCATGCTGAGCCAACCTCTAAAAAATTTTACTTCTTTTGGTTTCTTTTTTGGGATCTTCCCATCCGTAAAAAAAAGGGAGTCGATGCCAAAGAATGCTGATAATGATGAAATAGCATATTGAAGAAGCTAAAGATCAATGAAAATGTCGTAGATTTAATAAGTTTTAATAAGTTAAAACAAACTACAAGGACTCATTACATCAAAACCACTGAGGAAACATCACCTGGTTCGAAGGAGGTGATCATTGAGGGACCGTGATTTGCATAACGAGGATTTTTTTTACTATGGATACAATAGGGAAGAATTTAGCAGTCGGCGCGGTGGATGGCCATAGATAAGTACAAAGGAATTTATTCATAGGATGTTTTTAAGAGATGATTTGCTCGAATGCAGGCATAGGTACGTCTAGTCTCAACTCTATTAATAGTGTTAACCAGTTCTGCCATCGTGTAAAAAAAGTAAATTAGTTCATTCTATTTCTTATCCCAACTGCACGAGAAAAGACATTGTAAATTGTAATAACTAGTCTACCAGTAGTCTATAGGTACTAATGACTATTAACGACTAAACAGAAGCATCTTTGTCGCATGTAATTTACTCCAAGTCCAAAATGTAGTCGTCCATTTGACATTTCGGTGTCAATTACCACATACTTAAACTAAAATATATAAAAGTAGTGAACCTTGACGACAGTCGCTCGGGCCACCGGTCTCTGGCAATTTGTTTTTTTTTCTCTCGCTCTCGCGTCAATTCTGCGAACGCGAAACTGGTCGAACTGGCCTGCGCACGAGTTTTTTCGGCGAGCAACTCTGAGCATGCACTGGGTTGCCAGATTAAAGTTACGGGCGATTGGATTTATTACAACCCTTGAGTTTTTTATGTGGGAACTTTTATTCGGGGTGTCAGGTGAAGTGGAAGAATTGGATTAGCGATAAGTTTGTGTTTGAAGATTGAGAAATACGAAACAAATTGAAGAAGAGATTAAAGATACATTATGACCATTCGTTGAACTAATTAGAGCTTTGTGAAAAATGGGTTTATCCAAAAGAACTCGAGTAGAACTGAATAATTCTGTAATTTATTTAACTTAATTAAATTTATCTACATCAAATAGGTACGTGGAAAACATACAACTCAAACAATTACAATAAAACGAATGATTTTAATTTTAACGAACTAAAATTCCTTCACAAATGAACATGAAATAAACAGCGAAAATAATCCATCATAATAGTAGCGCATTATTTAGCCATAATTGAAACAGATATTGGGCGAAAAAACGTTCCCAACATGGCAACTTCGGAGTAAATGTAGCAACATTCGCCGTTCTCCTAATTGACGAGCGCCGCTAGCATACTAATGGACAGATTAAAATAGTTTTATGGGCCATAAACGTTAGTCAATAGCAGCTATGTCGTTAAAACGTAGCGCAGACTAGAACATAGTGCGCTAAGCGCAAATGTCAAACTATTGGTCAACATATGCTTTTTTGTGCCTATCAACCAGTTTGTGCCACATAAACATAATTAATCACGTCGTAATCTAGCTAATGTATTCGATTTGGAATCGATTGTACCTAAATTCTTGATTGGATAAATGTCAGATTTAAAAATTGAAATTATGACCTTGTTTAGAAGGTTATCAAGACTGTATTATTTTGTAACATTATGGATATCGCTCGAAACCAAATTAATTATTTTCATCAACAGAATATTGTTGCAAGGTATGAATACCTTTGGAAAGTCCCCCAATTTCCCCCAGTCATATTTACCACAATTTATCATCTTTAGGGTATCGAATTTTAATAAGAAGAGAAAAAAAGACATTGTGATGTCCAAGGGTCATAAGCACCATCGAAAAGAATTGTACCCGCTTAAATGAAAATTGTTTATGCCTGAAAAAGCAAACAAACAAAATAATAAATTGACTTTGACAGACACAGACAGCTTGACAGTTTCAGATAGTCAGTGTTTCAAAAGTCTGAAAATCACGAAGACACAATAAAAAAAAAGTCTGAAAACTAGTCTTGTTATTTAGCAACGGAATGTCTTCTTTCTTTTGTTTTTTTTTATTCATCGAAATTAATAAAATTAAGTTGTAACTTTTAGAAATCGGTTTTTTTTTACTCTATTTTTTCCAGACTTGAACACTTTGTTCTGTTTCTGTCATTCTGTCATTAAATTGTTAATCTAAATCTACTAAGAAATACTTTTATTGTTTCTATATTTTTTAAACTGGCCCGCGGTTTTACCCGCGTGATATCGAAAAAAAAGTATCCTATTTGTTATTCCAGACCATAATCCACTTCTGTGCCAAATTTCATCAAGATCCGTTCAGCCGTCTTGACGTGAAAGATTAACAAACATCCATAGATCCATCCATCCTTACAAACATTCGCATTTATAATATTAGTTAGATTACGATTAATACTTGCTAAATATTCTCCAGCGTTTGATAGTTTATTAACAGTTCGCACATGACTTCGGCAAAATTGTGGTATCTCTCGTCCACAAAAGCCATTAATGAAGAGTTGAAGTTAGTTAGCAACGGGTATCATATTTGCCCAGGGCTAACTGGGTTGTGGAGGTCAGATAAGCAGTCACTCCCTGCAAAATAATGTAATTCAGCTGCATCCGTTTAGACTGCAATCTGACTCCAACATAGTTAGGAAAAGGTGACTTGATAGCTCTGGTCAGCCTAACTTTCATGAAGTTAATCATGACGATTTAGAATAAAAGATAATTTAATTAATTGACGGCACAGTTGGCGCATTGGCTGAGCGATTGACTGCTGCTCTACGTGTCGATTCCCGCACGGAACAAATATTTGTATGGCCTACAGGTGGTTGTTCCGGGTTTGGCTGTTTGTTTACGTGAATTGAAATGTTTGTAAACGCACCCATGATACAGGAGAAATTCCTAGTGTGGGGCAACGTTTTTATAAAAGAAACAAAAATTATAAAACCTACAGAACAATCTAGAATGTTATGAACGTGCAGACACAACTAATAGTTAATTAAGATACTATTGATTTACTAAAGATAAAATTACAGAAGATTATTTACACTGATCACGAACAACCTGCGCTATACTGGTGTTGAACTGATCGAATTTGCATGTAAATGTTCAGAATGGGTCCATTTGTACCCAAATAACTATTTCATGCTAATAGCGGTTCAATCAAACGTGTTAATTTCAATATAACCATTTAGAGACAGTATCACTTATAATACACACATTAATATCAGCAGTTGAATCAGGTTAGGTATCATTAGATACTAAATCTGATTCAGCTACAGATGTTCTGATAGGCTGATTACTAATTAAGGAACATTTTTATTTTTTCAGTTCTGCAAACAGGTTGGTGATCAGTTGATCTCTTTATGAGGCAAAGGATGGAAACAGGCATAGAAAAAAAAATTGAAAAAATATGGTCAAGAGCGAGACAGACTCGCGCGTCGAGATTTCCGTACATACTTACGACATAATATACAGCCATATCTTTTGACTGCGTAGACTTAGAGAGTCGATTTTTTCACAGCATAAAGGGACCACAGATTTGAGTACATGGTTTCAATTTCAACTCGATACCTAAGGGTTCCGTTTTTTTCCTTTTGAGGGACGGATCCCTAAAAATACCAGCAGTGACAAAAAACTTAGTGAAAATCAAAGCAGCAAGTGAAAATAAAATAATAAAATTAAAAACTTGAGAGGTTTCAAGGGACACCCGGATGGAACGAAGTTATTATTTATTATGTACAAAAAACCTGTATACACTCAACAAAAATAATCGTCGCGACACCACACTGTCCAATGCGAAATAGAAAGACAAAACCAAAATGACTGGTTTGCATGCTATGAGAGAGAGAGACAGACAGAGAAAGTGCCGTCTAGTCCCCTTTCGCAACGCGCGTTATGGAACTTCATTCCAAAAGTTATAATTAGTTAGTCAGCCATTGATGATGGCTGGAGATGTTATCATTTGACAAGGGACAAGGGTCAAAAGCTTTAACAATCAATATCCGGAGATCATCTCATCATCTGCCTAGCCTTTTGCTAACTATGTCGGGATCCAGCTTCCAATCTAACCAGATACAGTTGAATTGTTTGACGTCACGATTGGCGCAGTAGCTGTGCGATCGACTGCTGCGTGCGTATCCCGGGTTCGATCCCCGCACGGAACAGATATTTGTATGGCCTACAGATAATTGTTCCGAATCTGACTGTTTGTGTATGTGAGTTTAAATGTTTGTAAACGCACCCACGATACAGGATAAATTCCAACTAATCGAATTTGTATTCTTTAGTTTTAGCAATAAGCTTGATAAATTAAAGCCTTTAAAAGCAGCATTTTTTACAACTGATGAAATTGTGAGTATTACATTGAAATAGACCATCAACTGGAAGAAGAGCTAGATATGCTAGAAATGTTTGTAGAGACTAGCAAACACCTTGACATTCATGCGAGATAACCTAATGAACTCAATGGTTTTAGACTAAACAGAAAAAAGATCCTCCAGTCCCCAAAGTGTGCTTTGAAATTAAACTACGAAGATAAAATATATTGATCTGCAATTGGTGAAGCGACCCTCTAGTTATATTTCTTTCACCGGCAGGTTAGAGATTGGAATTGAGTCCGAAAATCGAAATAGGCTCATCCGCTCCCCAATTCAGGACCGGATGAATCCTCTTCGGGTAGAATAGATGCGACAATTTGTAAAGAAAATTTATGAGTTGTAAGGGGCAAGTTACACTGCTGTCGTTTGGCGAGATCGATCTCGTGTTCTACCAAGCGTTACAGAGACAATACTATCTAGTAATGAAGGCTTCTATTCCTCAGACACTACGCTACTTTTATTGACGCCAATGTTGAGCATCATATGCATGACAACCAAATAACGATGAATAGACTGCTTAGTTTGACTTCTAATATGTTCGTCCCTCGTCCTTTACCAGTAACTATCATCCAGATTCATCCATATTGAACTTTTGTTTATCGTTCCACCATCTACTGTAGACCAAACAACAATCGACATCAAAAATGAACTTACGTCAACCGCAGCCTGGCTGCACCTTTATACATGCAAGTTGTCAAGACACAGCAATCACGGCTTCTCGAGAGACGACACATGCAACAACCGTTATTACCGCAAGGGAATGTGCTGGGAAATGATGTGTTCTTGGTAGAAGCACGATTGACGATAAAGAGCCCGTTACGGAGATGAGCCCGTAAATGGCTTTGGCAGCATCGAGGATGTGATGTTTCGATGTTGTTTATGTTTAGAGTGAAGAGATTTTTATTTTGTCATGTATGTGGCGACGAGATGGGCAAATCACGGGTTCATCATGGGTGAGACTAAATCCGGAACGTATAGAGATTTGTACAAGAATCCTATACCCAGTAGTAGAGGAATTCAGGCAGTGGAATATACTAATGATGTTGATAACGATGATAAAACTAAAAGTTAATTTAAGAATGAATGACGTTATCATATCTGGTTTTGAGGACATAGCTCAAAACAGTGTCGGCAGGGCAAAATTTGTGCGAATGCTTCCCCACTTCTGTTCGTACCGCTATTCAAAGTACGAGTAGTATGATGCTATACGTCAGTTATTAGTGTTGTAGTGCGAGTAAACGGTACTGCACTTGGTTTGTATGGAAAGTGTTGACAACGCTGTGTATAACAGCGACCTGAGGCGTTTTTGTCTGTACCTACTCTATTTTTTCAACGGTTATTTACAGAAAGCTGAAGAGTTTAAATGGAAAACATCTTTTCGTTTTGGATTACCCATTCATCATATATAATGCTACAAGACTTAGAAACTGAGCAGCGGGCAAAACTGCTGGGCACAGCTAGTATGTCATATTGAACATCATGGTAAAAGGCTTGTTGACTCAGAGGACGCCTGCCGGGGTTGCGGGTTGTTCGAAACAGATTCCGCGACCCCGGAACACAAAGGGCAACAAAAGAAGTAACATGGATGAGTTTTAGACAGTAAAATTCTGGCACCCCACCCCCCCTCCGCTCAGAGTGGGGAAAGTTATTTCATGCTCTCCCATACAAGCGGTTCTGCGACATGCTGCCGAATTCGGTTCGCACATGCATAAACTTTCTGCTATATATATTATTTAACTTAATTTAATTCAGTAGTTTTTTTTTTCATTAATAATAAATTCCCTTTTCACCCTTCAGGGATTACACATATTCTATGTACCTATTTTTTTTTTCTTCAAAAATACTGCCAAATTCTTTTTAATTTATGACCTTTTTATAAAATATTTATTGCTTTCGATAATTTACTGCCGACATTTATAGTTTGCCGATAAGATGCACATGTCAAGTAATAATTTGTTACCTACCCTACCATGACGTCTTAAAGCAGAACTTATTCCACTGAGGGAAAGAGACAGAGCTATACAGGGTGTCTAGCACCATCTCTTTCTCACACAGGAATAACAACTGCTATAAGATGTCATGGTAACCCTTCTGTTATCGATATACGTGTCCGGACAGCTACTCGTCTCACCGGTGCGTTAATGTCACTAAATTACAGTTCGCAGCCACCCGTGCGCACGCGCAGGTTTTTTCGCAAAACGCTTAATGACATCGAAATTTATACGAAGAGATCGCGATTTTTTATCCGTTCACTGTTTTAACACTTAATTAACTAGCTAACTGCAGGTGGACCCCGAAATTGATGGCCGTATAATTAAGCAAAAGGTGTAATTATGAACAATTTTTCATAGACGTGAAAATATTTAACTTAATATTGTTACTTTTTGCTTGCTTCTTAATTTTAACTTCATAGCCAAGCATATTAAGCTTTCTAAGATCGTTATCGTATTCATGATTCTCATACAATGACGAAGAAGTTACTTAAAAATAAAAACGTTGCCCTACACCAGGACTTTCCCTACGTTGTAGGTGCGTTCACAAATATTTAAACTCACATCCACAAATTGCCTAACCCAGAATTTGTCCTCATCATCTACTTCTTAATCTCTTTTTAGCTCAATAGTCACCCCTATTCTTGCCCTGTCATCTTCACATTCTTCTTCATCTTTCTCGTGATGAATACGAGAAATTGTTATTAATTATCTAGGTAAGTTATTAGCTCGTGACTAAATAAATAGTAGCCGCTCGGGTCGATCTTTAGGTAAAGCTGCGCTTGCCTAGGTTGGTCTGTGGATGGGTGACCACCCGTTACATACCGAGTTTCCTCTGCGCCTCGGAAAGCACGTTAAGCTGTTGGTCCCAGCTGTCATTTGTAGATCTTTGACAGTCGTTACAGATAGTCAGTGTTCCGAAAGTCTGACAACCAGTCTTACCAAGGGGTATCGCATTACCCAGTATTAACTGGGTTGTGGAGGTCAGATAGGCAGTCGCTCCATGTAAAATACTGATATTCAGCTGCATCCGGTAAGACTGGAAGCCGACCCCAACATAGTTGGGAAAAGGCTAGGCAGATGATGATATCTAGGTAAGTTATGAAATTTGCAAAGAATCCGAGGTATCTCTATGTTCATCGACATTCTGATTAGATCTACAGTGCCTTCATGTTAGTGACTATTTTCCTGTGTGAAACAAAAACAAAGCACGTTGCACGTTGTAGATCGCTCTCGCGATTCGGGGACGACAATCACTTGCTTAACAGTGTTCTCACTCAACGCACTAACTGTAACGACCTCAAGAAATGACAGCCCATCTTTGTTGGGAAAGCAGAATGCTTCCATCCACGCATCCTTTTTAACATCCTAACTACGTTAAAAATCTTAGAAATAAAATTCGAATGCACTGTCACCCAAACTAGCTAATTAACGTCATTCTAAATCTAATATGGCGGACTACCAGAGATGTTTAGTTTTTTTTTTATGCATACTCATTGATATGATTTTCAAATGAAAGGGTTTGCTGAGAAAAATACGAGTGTATTTTTTACTGTAATTTTTATTTAATGTTTCGATGTCTTCATCTAATATATATCTTTTGGTGCATTGACTTTTCTGTTATTTCTCGTAATTGCTTGAGCAGAACCACGTTTTTAGATGAGCTCCGTAGAACGTTTGAAAGTTAGGTTTTGGATAGTTTTGAGCTTAAAGTATTGGAGCAGTTAGTGGGCTTTACTACCGAAATGAGGCACAACATAAGGAGGTAGGCAGAGTTGATCGACTATCGAGACAAGTTTATCTGATACTTTTTTCCTTATGATGTCGAAGTATCTCGATTCATCCGGGGTTGCGGGTTGTTCGAAAGAGATACCGCGGAACATAAACGGCAAAATAAGGATCGATCACGGGTGGATTTTAGTCAATAAAAGTCTGAAATTTCACTCCGCTCCACAAAAACAAAAAAAAATATCTACTCTACTATCAACTGGAGTTTCTAAAATCAATAGATAGTCTCGCTAGTAGGTAATGATCAAATTCTGTGAAGTAACATTCACACACGGCAAATTTTGAGTATTTTTCGAAATGTCTCATAGTGTCTGGTTTGGCTAACCCGGCTTGGATAGCCGAACCCAACACTATGAGAACTTTTTATTTTTACTTGAAGAATTAGGCTTTCCTTTTTACGAAATAATATTTAATTTGTGATTTTAACAGTCCAAGTCAGACTCGCACACCGACAGTTCCATACAAACTTGCAACATAAACGGTCATATCTTTTGACTGCATAGACTTAGAAATATTGTTGCGGGTTGTTCGAAAGTTGCGGGTTGTTTGAAAGACATACCGCGGCCCCGGAACGTAAAGGGCAACAGAAGGAACATGGGTGGGTTTTAGCCAGTAAAAGTCTGGGTCATGGTATACGAAACGGGGCACTATGAAAAAAAGACTTAGAATTTTTTTACAAATTTCATCAAAATTTTTCTAAGTGTTTTTTCCTCAGTGCCCCGTTTCGTACACTCCAACCAAAGTCTGCCACATGACATGCCCCCCCGCTCCGCCCAGAGCGGGGGAAGTAATTTGATGATTTCCCACCCGAAAAAAAAAAAAGACTTAGAGATATATTTTTTCACAACTCTCAAGGGACCACAGACTTGAGTAGGTACTTAGTTTTAATTTCAACTCGATACCCTCACGCGTTCCCGAGATAAATGGTCTTGACAGACAGACGGACAACAAAGTGATCCAATAAGGGTTCCGCTTTTTCTTTTTGAGGTACGGAACCCCCAAAAAAAAACTCAAATAAGTGCTGCCATCAAAATAATCTTTCACTAAACCATCTTTCTCGAAATAAATCACTCCCAAAACTTTTAGGAGCCATAATGATGACAAATGGCGATAACTACTTCCCAAGAATAAAAAAATGCATTGTGTCTCTAACAAGGTTTCGAAAGAACCTCAACAAGAGCAAAGTGCGAGGCAATCAACTAAAAGCCAAATCATTTTCCAATTCCATTTCCGTTGTCCGCGGCGTCTGGTGGAAATGGAACGGAACAAAGAGGGATCACAAAGGCTGTCCGCTAACCCCACAACCCCCCTCGTGTAGCAACGAGGGGGCCTCACCACCCCTATCCACCCCCGAGGGATCGCGCACACTAATTGCACGCTTAAATTGGGGTAATGCACGCTCGTACGTATTTTAATAAAATACGAGCAGGATCAAAGCAGCCATTTATTTTAGTTAGCGGAGATTTTGTTGTCGCGTTTTGTTTAGCTTGTTTTAGTTTGTGTTTTTGTTAGTCATTGCTTCTAAGTTTAGATCTAATTTGTTAGTTTTATCAACGTAGTATCCTTGCTATTTTGTGTTGTTTTTATTTACAATAATGAAAATTTTATCACTCGAAAAAACTTTCGAATATGATTACATTGCATCTCATGAGTTGTTATTTTAAATTACAGTACAAAGAACCACTACTTTACATTCCCAATTTGGGCACAGGTAATGGACAACTCCATACACGATAAGTGGGACAATATCGTAACTGAACGGCCATAACCATACATCAGGCAGATCAATATCAACGATCGTAAAAACGATTGCGTGTCAACAAAGCTAATCTCGTAAACAACCTATTTTCCGTAGCAATATGCTGCGCCGACGCGACGTCACGCTGTCACGCACACATTGCGACAAACATGCTGACTCATCACGTCACTTGCTCGGAAAACCAACGCAGTTCAATTCAAATGCCGTAAATAAAACATGTTGCGCTGTCTCCCTTCTGAGTATTCGCGTTATTGAGTTACCGAAGTCCCCGAAGCGTTTTGCCGCCAAAACAACGTATATTTTGCCCCCCGGCGCGCGTAAAAACATCCACAGATATTCTGAACGCGAGCGACAGAGAACAACCTTGTAGGACAGAAAGGGATGGATGCCTTAATATTTTATCAAGCATCTTCTCATCAAGAAATGGTATCACACACCAAATTTAGTCTTGCTCTGAAAGACATAGAGTTGAAAATCGCGCGAGTAACTTTTAGATTGCGTGTGTGCCCTTACGTCGGTGAAAGGAAATTACAACCACACCCACGTATAATGTTGCCGCAATAAAAAACGTGTAAGAAGAAATAATGAGCGGTTACTGGCGCGGCGAGAGTCTCGACCCAGCGATTTCATCATTTTACCTTCATCTAATTGATTAAAGGGAATCGTCGGGACGTTTAAACTCGTCGTTAACGTCTCGAGGAGGTAATGAATGATGGATGAGGCTTGGTCCCGCAAATCTGATTACAAATTCAAATGGCGGATGCAGATGAAGCGAGCGCGACGGTTGATACTCGCTGTGAATGGGGGCATCGTGATCTCGCATAGAGACACGATAGTTCACCATTATTGTCATTCAAAATCTCCGTATAAGCGCTCTCTGGCGGCTCTTCAAACTTTCTTTTGTGTTGGTGTACAGGCATTTATATCAACACAGTAATTTAGTATTTTACTATCCCTTTGCTCTAGTAGTTCTTATTACCTGTAGCCATCAAATTTCATTGCAACCAAAATTACTTAACTCTGGAATCTTTAAATAACTCTCTGGGAACTACATCATAGAAACAAAAAACAAAATACGAAACGATTCTAATCTTGATTCCAAAATTTTTATTCTAATAGATATTCTCAAAATCGCCTATAGTTAAAAGTTTTATAGTTTAAACAAAATAACGGAAGCTAAGTTTCTATGGAAAGTCGCGGACATCTCTTTGATACTACAAAATCTCCGTAAACGCCACATACTAACAGTGGAGTTAGAAAGTTGGAACAGAAAACATAAAATACCCATCTGTTCTCGTCTGGGGTTGAAAAATAAACAAAAGGAATATGCGAAGAATCCTCAATTTTTAACGAAATATGACAAACTAGCTGGCGCCCGCGCCTTCGCCCGGGTGATGATCGAAAAGATTTTATGTGTTATTCCAGACTATAATCTAACTCTGTGCCAAATTTCATTAAGCTCCGTTCAGCCGTTTTGACGTGAAAGAGTAACAAACATCCATCCCCACAAACATTCGCATTTATAATATTATTATCTAGAAATCAGCCGCTTACACAAAAGATTTAAAATAATTGCGTTATATTTCCAAACAAACAAATACCTAAGCCTAAGCCAAGCTCTGCCTAAGTAGGAATTAGTCCGTATAAGAAGAGAAATCACCTAACTGCCCTAAACGGTGCCCACGGAATCTGCAACTTGCTAAAAACGGCTAATTCTTCATGAACCTTGCCTTCAGATAACGCTAAGGTATATATTAATGAACTATCGATTTATTTCCAAAACATCTACCAGCAGCCACCATCTATACACCCAACCAGATCATCTAGACCATCAGCAAGATGTAGAAGATTTGTAAATGAAAAATTCATAAAAATAACGACTTCGTTTCTCACATAAATCGTTTCTTTTCTGGATATCAGTCCAAGGTCACCAATTTCTTGGAGTTGCGGGTTGCTCGAAAGAGAAACTGCGGCTCCCGGAACACAAATGGCAAAAGAAAGAACATGGATGGGTTTTAGTCAGCAAAAGTCGGGCACTCCCTTCCGCTACGCCCAGAGTGGGAGAAGTTACTTAGTTGATGATTTTCCATCCAAAATTTAGCGAAACAAAAAGCCATTATGATATTTACATTACGTTGACACTATTTATATAAAATCCCTCACGTAGCCTCCCTCATATATTCAACGACAAAATCATTTAAAGGACGGAAAATTGGCCTCGCTTTCAAAGACGCCATTGTGAAAAATCACACCTCTCTTGCCTAGAAAAATGCTATAGGTCAGTCATCATTGACGATAGAGCCATGGTTAATGTTGTAATATCTACCTAAGAATATATTCCAAATGCTGATCAATACTGTTTTAAAAGCAATTGAATACTTTCAAAATTAGGGAGGAATCTTCTGCAATGCAAGCCTCAGAAATATAAATAATGCAAGTATTAACAAACGTTGGAGAAAATTGTACTACACTGTTTTCGCGGTAGCATGAGCGGGCGACATTAGTAAGATGAACCGCTCCTTACTCTGAAACGTTACCGCGATTTACGATCATGACTGAATATAGATCTTACCCTGAAAATCATAGTCGAAAAGACGGTTTTTTTTATTATCACCCATTATAGCAATTCATACCATCACTAAATACGTATTTTCTTCTAATGTCACCCGCACCATGCTATAGCAACTTGAAAGTATACAATATAATCTATGGAAATAAACACCTACTTTGTCATTTGTCGCAAACCAAAAAGTAAGTTGATCTCATTGCATTTCAGCAGTTTCAGCACCAAACAAAAGTCTTAAATTATCTTGTTGTAGTTGAAGACGTGTTGCGCCGACCCCAAATAGAATGGGACAAGGGCAGGAAAATGATGAGTTGAAGACGAAATTTTCCATGCAAATCTCTATAATCCTGCATTAGTGAGGTCCCCATCTCCCGAAAGTACGTTTCTGGACGTACTTATACTAAATATAAGCAATAATACAAGCATTTGAATTTGAAAGTGTGTCAGTTTGTTACACAATCACGTATCGACGGAACAACGGATAATGATAAAAATGATACAAATAAGGAAACAGACTTCCTGGGAACACGCCACTTTTTATTAGACTAATGCTTTTATTTGACTAATTCATGTGAATTGGGATTTCTTCTTTTCGAATTGATGGTGAATACTTGTATCATGTATCAATGAGTTGGTGTCCTAGAAAATGACGAATAAATAGGGTAGTATAGGTGGAAGAAGACACGCTGCGCCGAAAGCAAATAACTTGGGATCAGAGCAGGAGAATGATGATGTATAAATGAGTTGGGCCCAGAAGGTGGACACGCCAACAATAGCCTACCTATTTACAACCCCATAAGTCAAACAACGGCACCCTGATATGCACCACACGATAGGAATAATACTGATTCTTCATTTCTACACTATAACAAAAATCATTGCTTTTTTCGGAGACGACTTTTCGTAGACCATCATCATCGCAAGGCTCACCAGCCTCCAGCCACCGCAACTAGATGTATGATGTGGCATTGTTTTGTAATTGTGATTTTGAGTGAATATCGTAATTAGTGTGCAGCAATATGTCGAAGAACCTCAAAACAACCGTTGTTGTCCAAACCGTCGTTGTTGTGCGTCTCAAAGAGATGTCAGCAAAGCAGAGGGGGCTGCCAGGGCCACCGCCTGCGGCGCCTGCCAGGGTTGCGGGTTGTTCGAAAGAGATACAGCGGCCCCGGAACATAAAGAGCAAAAGAAGGAACCATAGGTGGGTTTCGATTTGTAGAATTTCTTTGTAAGTATAGGTATACAAAGAGTGGCTTTTCAATAATTGAAAATAATTATGTCCCAACGAAATAAATAATCAATAAAAGCGGATCACGAATAACTTTATCGTTTAATACTGAAAACCAGTCTACAATTGAAGAAACTGCGAGCAGCATTTGTAAATAAAAACACCACCGTAGTTCCATCAAAATGACGTATCGTAAGCCATTTGCTGTTTGTAAATCATCGCGCGATCTCCCTCGCAATTTCTCAAAACATCATTAATCAACAACCATATTACCATGTACTTAATGGTCTTTATTTAATCCATTCCAAGCGTTCATTTAATACCACAGACCAGTATTATTTTCTTTGTGTTTTTACATACCTACCTGTTTACAAGAGATTTTTTGGCGTGCTGCCATATTTGAAAGTTGTAGATTGTATTTACGCTTGTACCAATGACGTGCGGGAAAAATATGAAATCTTTATTAAACAAGAGCAAGTCTGACTCTCGCACCGAGGGTTCCGTACAAAGTTGCTATATAAACAGCCATTTCTTGAGACTGCATAGACTTATGCCCCGTTCCAATAAACAAAAACAACTCGTTTTTCTTACGGATAGTTGTATTTTGACATAACTCTCATAGAACTTATGTCAAAATACAACTATCCGTAAGCAAAACGAGTCGTTTTTGTTTATTGGAACGGGGCATTAGAGAATTGATTGAGATTTTACAAGGGACCACAGATTTGAGTATATGGTTTTAGTTTTAACTGGAAACCTTCACGCGTTCCCGAGACAAAGGGTCTTGACAGACAGACGGACAGCAAAGGGATCCGTTCAAGGGTACCGTTTTTGCTTTTTGAGGTACGGAACCCTTACTAGATCACTTACATAAATAAACTATAGTGAGAGTGGTATTGAAACCCAAGCTTGCCGTGCACTTGGACAGAACGGAAGAGCAGAAGCCCGAGCAGAAGTATGAGGTGTACATGAAACACGTCGTAAATACACAAAACGTAAATAAGTCGTTTTTTTATCGAAAGTACAATTATCCTGTAACATTTAAACTAGAAACAATCTAATTTAAATGTTACAGGATAATTGTAGCAAACCAATAACAACTTATTGGTTTGCTACAAATGACGGAGTAGGTGTTTCTTTCCATAGATTAAACTATTCCTTACCTTCGAGCGACAAAGTGTTACGACGGGTGCAAAGTTTACCTACATTGTTACCCTACATTTTTGTAAACAATCGGTCAACGGGACTGTTTTCGCTGTAGCATGGTGCGAGTGACATTAGATGAAAAGACGTATTTAGTGATGGGATCTATTGCTATAATGGGTGATTACCCATCACAGCAATACATCCCATCACTCGTATCAGCCGTAAAGGATTCTTTACGACTATGATTTTCAGGGTGAGGTCTATATTCAGTGATGATCGTAAATCGCGTTAAAGTTCCAGATTACGGAACGGTTCATCTTACTAATGTCTCCAGCTCATACCTACTACAGCGAAAACAGTATATTACAACTTTCTTCAACGTTTGTTAATACTTGCACTATTTCTGATGTTTGCACCGCAGAAGATTCCTTCCTAATTTTAAAAGTATTCAATTGCTTTCAAAACAGTATTGATCAGCACTTGGAATATATTCTTGGGTAGACATTACAACATTAACCATGGCTCTATCGTCAATGATGACTGAGTTGACATGAGATGAAAGAGAGGTGTGATTTTTCACTATGGCGTCGCTGAAAACGGCCAAGTTTTTTGTGATTTTGTCTTCGTATAGTTAATTTTTTTTTTTCGGGTGGGAAATCATCCAATGACTTCCCCCGCTCTGGGCGGAGCGGGGGGGCATGTCAGACTTGTACTGACTAAAACCCACCCATGTTCCTTCTATTGCCCTTTACGTTCCGAGGCCGCGGTATCTCTTTCGAACAACCCGCAACCCCGGCAGGCGGAGGCTCTGGCAAGCCCCTCTGCTTTGCTGACTCTCTTTGAGGCGCGCGTGAAACACGAACGCGCCGTCGACACGGCCTGTCGTCAATCGACGGACGGACGGTGAACTACCCATTGCTCACCGTTCGTATAGTTAATAGTAGTGCATTTTATATAAATAGTGCTCACGTGATGTGAAGATCACTATGGCTTTTTGTTTCGCTAAATTTTGCATGGTAAATCATCAAATAACTTCTCCCACTCTGGGCGTAGCGGAAGGGAGTGCCCTACTTTTACTGACTAAAACCCATCCATGTTCCTTCTTTTGCCCTTTATGTTCCGGGGCCGCGATTTCTCTTTCGAACAACCCGCAACCCAGGTAGGCGGTTGCCCTGGCAGGCCCCTCTGCTTTGCTAACATTGCGTGGAACACGAACGCACCGTCAACAGGGCCTGTTGTCACTGGGAGGACAAAGACCCGAAGCCTACCCTGAGGCATCTTTGCTGCTGAAAGCTCCCCTTTGTAAAAAAAAACCACGATTATCACACAGCAAGCAAGTCTTTAAAAATAAGTTGATTCCAAAACTATTTTATCCGATGATGCCATCATACTCATTAGGTGACGCACAGCATGACAATGTGGCGCAGTCGCATGACACTGCACGTGACTTGAAAACCTAAAACCGCATGAACAGGTACCTACTCCATTTTGTACCTAAAATACCTATTGGTATCGAGCACTGCCAAATAAGGACAATGAAGTCAATATTTGCCACGGATGCCGTTAAAACACACGTTTTCGGAGTGGCCATCATCATCTGCTGTGTTGCATAGGAGTAACCATGGAGTTTCTTGCCGGTGCTTCTTTCTCCATAGGAAACGACTAACACGAACCGTGCTCCTTCTCTCGACGTTTTATATGTGCATGATTTGTACCTTCCCCATGAAGGCCTATCCAACTTGAACTTCCTACTTATATTATAAATGCGAATGTTTGTGATGTATGGATGTTTGTTACTCTTTCACGTCAAATCGGCTGTACGGATCTTGATTAAATTTGGCACAGAGGTAGATTATAGTATGGAATAACACATAGGATACTTTTTTTTCGATATCACGCGGGCAAAGCCGCGGGTGCCAGTGTGAAAAAAAAAACATTGAATTGTTGGTATCGACTTCCAGTCTCAGTAAAAAGCAGTTGTTTTACACGGATCAACGGCCTATATCATCTCCTCAGCCAAAAAAAGTATTGCGTAGATACCAAGTGTAAACGGACTCGTCAAGGAGTTGTCAACCAAGCAGTTTGTACCGTAAAATGGGGCTATTTGAAACATGGTCATAAAAGATGTTTCTTTTAATGTTGCCCTACAATAGGAAGTTCTCCTGTATCGTGGGTGCGTTTACAAAAATTTAAACTCACATTTACTAACAGCTAGACCCGGAACAACTATCTATAGGGCATGTAATAATTTCGTCGGTGACGTGGACATTAGTTGTAGGTAATATTTCCTTATTGTTAAAAAAAGTGTCTACTGTTTTTCGAAGGAAAAATATAATCAATCAAATATTTCATTTTACAGGGCTTCCAAAGAGCCCCCGAGTCTCAAACAGCCCCACTTTAAATTATAACAAACTAAGGAACTCTATGCAAAAACTATCGCTGATCGGAACCCATCAAATACCTTTCCCCGCTCTGGGCGGAGCGGGGGAAAAAAACCTACCCATGGTCCTTCTTTTGCATTTTATTTTTCAGTTCCGCGGTATCTCTTTCGAACAACCCGCAACCCCGGCAGGCGCTGGCCCTGGCAGGCCCCTCTGCTTTGCTGACATCTCTTTGAGGCGCGCGTGAAACACAAACGCGCTGGCAAAACGGCCTGGTTTCACCAGATGGACGGACGGTGAGCTACCTACTGGTCACCGTCCACAGACCCGCATTTACGGTGGCCGGGACTGATGGATGCATTAAATCTTGTGAAAAAGTTGAAACTTCTAACAACAGTCTCCGTAACTAGAAGGTGCAGATATGGTCTAGAACAAACAAAATATGGCAATGGCGGGAAGAAGGAGGTACATTTCGGATTAGGGTATTTTTACATCCACAATGGATGTAAAGATACCCTTAAAAATTATCCATCCGAATTATCTATGCATTTTCTTTACTAAACTGCAACTAACCTTCTTAGTTAGAACCTGATTTAAAGACTGAATGGTCTGAAGTGGCAACCTTGCTGAAATTCTTATTCTAACTGAAGAAGCTGTTGCCAGGTCTACACGGCGCGACTCGTTAATGTTCATTCATAGATAAATTTTTAGGACACCTTTATGTCCTATTTTTAAAAGAACTCAATTTAGAATGTGCTTTGTTCTGATTATAAAAGATCAAAAGGATTGGATTGTTGTAATTCTCTCCATAAATTAGAGAAGTCTCTCTCTATCTAAGTATATCGAAATAGTCTCGCTGATTGACAAATGCAACTGCACCAAATTTTCCAGGTATTCATAACCTGCGACACCTATACCCAGCCATTTAATAGGCACCAGGTCCGCTCGTCATCACCTCTTTCTTTTTAATGCTTCCGAAGTCCAGATTGACCCTGCCGGGGTTGTGAGTTGTTCGAAAGAGATACCGCGGCCCGCAACACTAAGGTCAAAAGAAAGAGGAACATGAATGGGTTTATGTCAATAAAAATCTGACACCCGGCTCCGCCCAGAGCGAGGGAAGTTATTTAAAAATTTCCCATTCGAAAAAAAAACACGCACTTTTACCGCTTTTCTGATAAAAAAAAACCCCAAGATATGAAGTTTCCGTTATGGAAGGTTCTTAAAAGAAACTTTATAATTTCCTAAAAATACAGCGTGTAAAAACTTGGCAAGATCATTCAAGCACCGTTTAATCAGGCATTTACCGCTTACTTAGGCAATCCGAACTCGGTGAAACTATCGTACCTACACTAAAATAGCTTGGTGCTTAAATTAATTTGCCCTACATTCCTCAGATTCATCAACTTATTGGATCAGAGCTAAAAGGAAAGTTTGTTTCGAACTTATTCTCACCAAAATATTCCCGAGGCAGTCCAAATTAGTGACGCCTCTGGCGGGTCTTCCTTTGCAGGAACTTAGAATTTTTGGGTATAATTTGAACATTTTTGTAGGAAACGGTATAATATGATACTAGCAGAATAAAGATGCTTTAGTTGTGTAGTAACTGTGTTTTATTTTCTAATTTATTCAATTTTCTCAATTCTATTTCTTCGAAGCATAATTTTGAAATGCCTCCGCCGTTTAATTTTTTAAAGTCGGCATTTATTATTAAAACAAGAAGTTTTTTTCAATACAGCTATGTAGATACGGGCTTGCACGGGCTTGTCGGGTACTTAAATTAAAACAAAATGAGATGTCCTCAATTAATATAAGTACGGCAAAGGTGACCTATTCACGCAAAAACTGACATTACCATACATGGTGCAATTAAAGTATGTGCGACTCATTAGGCGCACGAATACCGGGCCGCGCATTTTTACATCGAAGGAACGGTAATGCGTAACAAACATCGTTCAGCAAAAACACATCAGCGCTAAAAATATACGCGGCAATCGCACCGCGCAACGACTCCAAGTTAGTGCCGCCGCTGGCACCGAAACGATACAACTCGAGCGTTTGAAATACGAAGCCCCACGAAGTAAACATGTGTGCGTGAACGAAATTCGTGTTTTCGGTTCGTAACTGCAATGTGTGTGCGTAGTCATGACAGGTTCGCGTCTGTGTGAGTATGTTTTCAACCATTTGATACGTCCGAATGAGGTTATCGGCTTACATGTGTGCGTTCCCGTCGAGGGTTTACGTTTTATTCGTTTTGATAATTTGATTCCCGTCGGATGGTATTATGCTGAAAGGGTCAAGTGCGTGAATGGTTTGTAAAGTTATAAAGACGTCGACGATGAGATGACGTGGGAACTTGTCCGCTTATTATTTATGCGTTTGGAATTAATCCCTCCTTCGGTGACGTGAATGCGTATTATGTTGGATGAAGTGTTGTTTGTCTTTGGTTTTGTGACGGCTTTTGACGCTTCATGTCTGTTACTTTGTAAGAAATTGAATGTGGGTAGGAGTGGAATTAGAAGTTGGGTAATATGCTTTTTTCTAATTGTCAATTTCAAAGATCAGAAATTAAAACTAATCTGGGATAAAAAACAGGAACTAGAGAAAAATACTTGCAACTCAATAACAATGAAACTAAATTGAAATAAAATAAGAGAACACTAAAATGTCATAGACAATTTTGAAACAAAAGGAAAAATAGTTCTACGTGTACCGGACTATGATAACTAGACAAGTATGGAATAAGCAGAAATCTATCGCGGACCCTAAATAAACTGTGACAAATGGAAATGAACGACTACAATGACGGAGTAATGATTTTCCGAACCACTGATCTACCAAAAGCAAATGCATCCATCATTCCTCTAAAACCAACAGTAAATCCGATAAAGAACTGCTGTCAAAAACAATCAAGTTCAACCTAAGCATCGACAAGGCTAGGATATGGCAGCCAGACATCCAATTAAGATTACCAATGGACAGATTGTCAATCATCAGTCTATAGTTGTAGCTGATGCCTAAGAAAGGCTAGAAGAAACGGATAGCATACAAATTGCTGCTTCCGACACTATAAATAAGTGTGTGCACTTTCAAACCTGTAAACAAGCGAAGAATTATAATAGTAGGTGCTTATCCCTGTAGCAATCCTTACTAATATTATAAAAGCGAAAGTGAGTTTGTGTGTCTTCACGCATTGGTACAGAGATTCATTTTGGTACAGAGATAGTTGGGACCCTGGAGACGGACATAATCTATTTTTTTTAAAAAAGATTGAAATATGAGGGAGAAAGAGGGAAGAAAAGGGATAATTTTGCATTGCTTTTACAATAAACAAGGCGCAAAGGGCGCAAATAAATAAATATAAAAGTTATAGTTCAATTCCTTTTGGTGCACCCTTGGCTGAAGGCCGCACACTCAAGGCTTTTTTGCGGATGGCAAAACATCAAATTACTTCCCCCGTATTGGACGGAGCAGGGGGGAGCGTCAGACTTGTACTGACTAACACACACCCATGTTCCTTCTTTTGCCTTTATGTTCCGGGGCCACGGTATCTCTTTTAAACAACTCGCAACCCCGGCAGGCGGTGGCCCTGGCAGGCCCCTCTGCTTTGCCGACATCTCTTTGAGGCGCGTGTGGAACACTAACGCGCCGTCGACACGGCCTGTTGTCACTGTACTCCGTTAAGCTGACCACGTTGACCTGCGAGATGTCATTACCAAAAACAACCCAGTCGTTGCAGGATTGTTTTTTGTCCCACTTCTAGTCTAACTGAAGAAAGTATTCTTTCACATTAAAAAGAGACTTTAAAGCTGTAGTCAATAGCCAGATTTATTGGATGAGAAGCATTCGGAGATGACCGTCGTCCTTTTTTCATCAGTCATGAACTGGCGGCACGTAGTGTTTAGGACGCGTAAAGAATGGGCCTATTTCAACCCTTCAAAAAGCTAACCAACGTACCAGGCTGTACATGACCTCGTCGGGAAAAATAAACATTATTTGTCATAAGTAAATATTCAATAATGAGATGTAGGAAGGACTGGGGTTTCAGAGAACTTAGCAGTCTTTATATACCTACTTTCCATCACTATATTAGATCAATAATCTGCATTTCTTAGATTGAAGAAACTTAGATGTTTTTTTTAAACCTCTTTTGTCCTTATTTTCATTTTTCCACAACTTTCTGGAACTGCCGTCAGTATTTCTCTTCTCGTCATAAAGCACAGAATTAAAACAGTCTTCCAAGAACCGAATACTCCCAAATATGTCAAGTGCAAGTTCTCCGTATTACGCACTCAGGTGGCGCAGTTGTATGCGTATGCGCATCTCGTTAGCGCCACTCTAGGACTTAACAAACAAACTTCATGTGTTAATGTTTGGTTAGTGTCCTGAGATTCAGATGGACATAACTACCCACAAACTTAACTTGCAAGATAAATGCACGTCTTTTTAAGGCGCTTCCCCGACCAAAACGCCGCGCAAGCCGTTTTGTGCAGTTTTCTAGAGCTATCTACTTGTTATTTAAAACGAACTAAGTAACAAAAAAAATAAATTGAATTTCTTTATAATCTTGATTCCATTATTGTAGATTTATTTTTTATTTTGATTGAGTAATTATTTAGTAAATCTCCTTACAACAAAACCCCAGAAATTAAAAAAAATATCAATAACATAACATGCATCTCCTCGTAAAGTAAACATTGTTTGATTTTGCTACTGACACTAATGGATACACAATTCTATAATAAACATTTTGGTACATTTTTTTTTCCAAAAACCTAACACTTTATTTTATAAAGATTTTATTCAAAAAATAGGCATTATTCACTACTGTTACTCCTGCGCGGCAAAGAGGGAACAAATGCTCAAGGTTATTTGCGTAGGGTACGGCCTTAAAGCTTAAAGATATATACTTTCTTCATGAACAATCTACTCGTATACACGACACTGCAGGACAAATCCCACTTGACTCTCCGTTTATCCTGATTAATGTTCTCCATCATGTGTTCGTTAATCTAAACGTGTTTTTTTTCGTTAAACAGTAGATACCTTTGCATCAATTTTTCTGTTCCTTTCTTCTTCTATGTGTTCAGTGTACCTATACATAAATCGTTAAATAGAGCGAATGAATATTCTCGGCTCCATCATAACACCCATCCGCTTCGGACGCAATAACAAAGTTTCCTCATTTGTATCAAAACGTACTATTTGTCGTCTTCCGATACTCACTTACTACGTCCATATTCCCCTAATCTATCGAGTCACACATGTGTGACCAACGTGTCTATCCATATGCGACGTGTCGATGTGTGGAGGAACATTAGAAGAAGGTGACAGTTAACAGGCGCGCCTCAAGACTCGTTCGATAGGAATGTTCACGGTGGGTCTTAAATGATTGTGGCTCGAATTTGAATTACTGTTGATAATGTGAATAGGAGACTCAATGAATTGAGTCGGCTTGATATGTTTAGAAGGAATTCTTTCTGGGACTTCTAATTAAATAATGTTGTTGTCAAGAATGATTCATTCATTTCCCTCGCTCGTTTTTCTCAGTTTTTCTCTATGAATTTTATTCGTATTGGAGATAAATAAAGGCCCTTCATTTGATATAGGCAAAAAAATCATGACCAGGACAAAACAATATTAACAATATTAAACTACTTACCTACCCATCCAAACGCGTTGAAAAAACCATGTCCCATCAATCCATCATATCCTAATAAGCATTTACATCCCCATAATCTAACTAAAACGTCTTTAAACACGTATTAATCATGTAATTAAGCTTGAAACTGTGTAACCTCAAACGTGCGGTGAGGCATAGAGAATGATAGAGCGCCATTGTGGCAAGACACATGTCTGGCATATGGCGTAAAGACGTTGCCCAGTGCCACTCCGGCGTAACTGGCAAATTACGGGCTTTTGTGGTAACAATGGCAATTGTCTCTGGTACTAATAGTTTAATATACGACTAGAAACCATTGTTTAGAAGAAAAAAAATTACATAAGAAAAAGTGGCTGAAGTGACGGTTTGCAAGCCCACGTTTGTTCTATTTAATGCAATTCAGTCTTTTGACAAATTTTTGGATTCATTATCAATCAATTAATTATTTATTTTCAAGCATCGAAAGCCTATGAATACAATACACAAAATTATAATAAAAGTAATTTCCAAGAGCCTCGACCAATACCTAAAAAGGCTCTCGTTAGCCAGCTGGATCAGGGACTTAATGACTTAACTGAAGTGCAAAAGAGAAAGTTTCTATGGGGAAGCTAAGTTTTTTAAAAGAGCCACTTCTTCCCCGGACTTTGTACTGCATTGCACATCATACCTACCCGTTTCGCTACACTACTTTTTTTTATTTTGAAAAAACGTTGCCCCACACTAGGATTTTCTCCTGTATCGTGGGTGCGTTTACAAACATTTAAATTTACATACACAAACAGCCAGACCCGAAACAACTATATGTAGACCGTACAAATGTTTGTTCCGTGCGGGGATCGAACCCACGACACGCAGCGCAGCAGTCGATCTCTCAGCCACTGCGCCTCCTGTGTCGTCAAACTTAATTTTCGTAGAAATATACATAAATTGTAGCCTAGTTACTTCGCGCAACTCAGGTAAAAATGCAACCTTTACAGGGCAGATACCCTGTAAAGGTAAGTCATAGCAAGGCAGCCACAGGTGGCGCAGGCGCAGTGTTTACGTAACGTTTCAATGAACAACCATGATGGATGGCGACCATCTCACCAGTTCCTGTTATAATCCAACTAAAGTTTTACCCAACTTGTGAACAGGAAGGGCCTGTAAGTTTCTCCGGTGAGTCCTAGCCAGTAGACACAACGGCACAACAAAGATCGAATCAACAAAAAGGCAAATTGTTTGACTAAAAAGCTTCGCCGTCAAATGAATATGCGTGACGTAACTAAATGATACATTTTCGAGGCTTCGCGGAGTTTGATGAGGGTACGTCATCAGTTCAGGCACGAGGAATCCCTAGAAGACGCCACTAGAAAATAAGACCCAATGCCTTTATAGAAGTAGGTACGTCGTTAAGTCCATGAGACGCGACCGCAAACGGGCGCATACGCAGTGCGTGCGTGACGTATTAATGGACAACCATGTGAACCATGATGGATGGTGACCATCGTTCCGCTGGAAAGACAAACTTACCTGCCTTGAAGGAATAAGTAAAGTAATACCTAACCTGCGGCTGCAGATGCGCAGGCGCAGTGCGTGTGTGACGTCTCAATGGACAGCCATTTTATAAAATAAACAATATTAAGATCAAGAGTACGCCTAGATGGGCCTAAAAGACGGATATGAGGTCGATGAGGGAAGGAACTAACCCAAAAGAATAACTCGCGACTTGTATCAGTACGGGTTATATGAACTGGGGAATACAGACGCAACAGGGAATCCCACTCCTTGGCTGATCGCATTATAAAGAAATCCTGCAAAGTGCTTTTCAATCATGATGTACAGCGACCATCTCCTATACTCTTATGACTTATTCTTCGAAAAACTAACACAACACCACCAAACACCACCGAATCGTCACGAATGTCGCGTTGACTTGACAGTTTGTCACAGAAAAGTTCAGAAAACTCGCATTGAGTTCGTTCAAAGTCGTTAAATAACTCACTATTTTTACTTTTAAATTATGTGGGATGCCATAATATTCTTCTTAATCCCGATGTAAGGAATGTATTGTTACTCCAAGGTTACTTCTGATTTATTAATAACTGGCTTTTGCCCGCGGCTTCGCTCGCGTTAAATTCGGGGTAACACAGTTCCCTTTGCGCCTTATTGATTTGTAATAGCAACGCTAAGTTTTCCCTTTTCTTCCCTCTTTCTCCCTCACATCCCACTTTAAAAAAAAACTATCTTTTACTATAGGTATTCCAAACTATCTCTGTACCAAAATTCATCAAAATCGGTTTAGCCATTAAAGCGTGAAGAGGTAACAATCAAACAAACTCACTTTCGCTTTTATAATATTAGTAAGGAAGTTCTAATTACGATGTTAATACTTTGTTACTCTCGGATTAACAAGTCCAAGTGTAACGTCGGATTATCTTTGGAATAGCCGATATTTATTAATAAGACCGTAAAGGTCTACCTATTCTGCAGGACTAAGCAATGTCATATTCCATGAGAGACACCGTCGACCACAGACCGTCGCAGGCGCAGTGCGTGCGTGACGTTTCAATGGACAACCATGATGGATGGCGACCCCTGTCTCCGACACGCCATTGTTTTGTACATATCGCGGGCGGCGCATTTCATACGCGATAAGCGTCATATTTCATTTGTGTATAAAAGAAAACTGTTATTATTTGTAACAATAAGTGAACATTGAAACCTGGTTTTCAAAAAATGAAACAACTATATAATTCTTGCTGAAATCCTAGCCATTGTCGTATTGCCCTATGGTGAATATTTCTAAGATGTTATTCTAAACAAACTTTTTTTGTAAAAAATATAATCGACTTCCAAAAAAACTAAAAAGTGGAAAATAAAATTACTTCTTTTTTTTTGGAAGTCGGTTTTATATTTTACAAAAAAAAAAACGGTTAACGTTTTTTATTTCAACAGTTTTAGTCATGGTATATTGATAATTATTTCACATTTTTTTATTGAGTATTCATTTTCCATTGTGACTAAAAGATTAGCAGACCATCCATATAGACATAGAGAAAAAAATATGTAAGTATTATAGACGATAACTCATAAAATACCCAAGCAATATAAATAAAATTGATATGCGACCATATCAATTTTATTTGGGAAGTACAAAAAAATAATTTTGCAAATCGGTTCAGGCGCCTTTGTGTATCGGTGATAATACATAACAATAAAAAATACCTTTGTGAAACGAAAATTTGCAAAGTCTCCAGATCAACAAGACATGAAAGAATTAAGTAATTTCATTGTCAATATCTTATTTTCTTAAAACGTATCTTGTATCGCCTGTAAAAACTATTACGATCGGATCAATCTTATATGAGTTGATCGTAAAAAGTGCGTCGTTATCTAGATCTGGGTCTGGCTACTTAAGTATGTATGTTAGTACAAATGTTTATAAACGCTAACGCATTCAGGATAAAGGAGAAAGAAATTCTCTTGACTCTCTATTCAATTCAGGGCTACAACTGAAAATATGCTTGATTGCTGCTTTGCTCAAACATGCCATATTTTCTTTTTAAATATATTTAAAAAGATAATACTAAATATGGCATGCTTTTGAGATGTCAGAACAGCTACCATACCATGACGTCTTAAAGCAGAACTTATTCCACTGGGGGAAAGAGACCGAGCTATACAAATTGTCTAGCACCACATATTTCGTTTTAGATCCCGCGGCCCCGAAATGCAAAGGACAAAAGAAAGAACATGCATGGGTTTTATTTAGTACAAGTCTGACACTCCATCCGCCTCCTACTCAAGGATTTATGATGATTTGATTATTTCCGATCCGAAAAAAACTTTCAAATGGTCACAAATTAATTTAAGTATACTTTAATTAATTCTTAGGTATAGGCAGTTGCTCAGTTGTCAAATACTGGTGTTCAGCAGCATTCGGCTAGACTGGAATCCGACCCTAATATTGTTGCTAGGCAGATGAATAGTTTTGTTTTTTGTATTTCGGATAATCAACGTCTATATTTTTGTTTTATTTATTTGACAGACTACATGAGGTCCAGTGTGTTAGTATCAAGATGACGTAGCCTGTGTTAGTACTTAATAACTAGAACAGATCGAGTGCGATTGGTTAGCGCCCCCATTAGCGGGCTGTCTGCCCGGTCAGCTATCGATTGCTGGATAGTGTTGGGACTGCCATGCAGCTGTGGAATACAACTGGGGCACTGGGCGATGATCTTCAACAACTTCAACTGTAACTGTAGAACATAAAAATATCGAGCACAGATTCTGAATTTCTGATGAATCTCAAAGTGACAACAAAAGTAATTAATGAACCAAAACTTAAATCCAATTTCCCGCATCATCGTCACATAAAACTTCCAGAAATTAAACACGATCAACCACAATCGTTCATTCTCTCACCATAGACCACACAGCGATTACAGTAATAACTCTTTACAATGGCGCTAGCTCGATTGTAGGGCATGCAAAACCGGAAAGTCATCAAAACCGGTTTTGAACATCGTTTTTTTGGGACCAAAACCGAAAACCGGAGCTAGGTCCGGTTTTAGCAAAAAAAATCTAATGTAGTATAATTTAAAAAGAAACATCATTTTTTTAAATACCCACTAAGTCTACAAATAAAACAAATTGTATGATACATTTCTTTTTAATCCAAACCATAATAATTGTACAGATAACAATGAACTTATAATAGTATAAAGATTAATTAACTGAGATCAAATCAACAACAAGTAAGTTTTTGGTATCTTTGGTACCTATTAAGTCTGCTATCTCTGCTAAAGCTGCTATAAAAAGTATATTTTAAACATAGAAAACACAATCAGCATCTTCAATTATTAAACACAGCCACCCACAATTACCAAAAAAATCAACATTTTTGTAACTTTGAAGATAAATTATCTATATAGTCCCCGCACGTTGATATTGGGATTGGCGGCCATCTTGGCCACCAATCGCTCTCCAATAGGTTTCCTTTTGTGCGACGGGATTCGTCACGCAGCTGTTATTGTGACAAGGTTCCTTCCCAATATCAACGTGCGGGGATTATATTACACGAATAATAAAACACAAGTTTTAATTAAATCTTGCTTGCTGTCACAAGTGGTGAACCATAATGTAATATAATTCGGGCTAACGCAGCAACTACTGGATGTAATTGCGCCCTTTGTGTCGTTTCATCCACGAGCTCAACATAAATGTACATTAAAAGACACAAAATATAGTAAATTAATAAATAAATTAGTAAATACTCACATTTTGTCCTAGCGTCGCACGCGAGGGCGGCGGACACGCACTTGCACTCCCGGTAAGGGTATATTACTGCAACAACGCAGGCGCAGCCTGGCGGGTTACGGGTGCGGGGCCGGGGGTAGTGGAGGGAAGCGTGTAAGTGGGTGGATGCAGGCTGTGTTCGGTCGGTTCGGATACATTTGATGCCTCAAAATTAATTATTTTTTGAGAGTGTTCGAAAACAATGTTAATAAAAATCGAAATGTTAATTGTTACTCAACAATGGGAAAACCGGAGCTGAGCTCCGGTTTTGGCTCTCAAAACCGGTTTTCAAAAATCGTAAAATTTTGGCCGATTTCCGGTTTTGCGCAAAACCGGAAAACCGGTTTTGCATGCCCTACTCGATTGTGTGCGCGCACGCCGGTGAAAGCGACGCGCTACATCAATGCGGACCGTCTGATGATCACTGTTAGTCATTATTTCGTTCTACTCTCGAGATATCAATGATTTGTCTGACAGATATGGCGAGCTTGAGAAATAATGAGTTTGTTCACAGGATTTGAAATGTTTATTGTAGATAAATAACCAACTTTCGATACGATGTGTGCTTGGAAGAAATAACTCCGGCGCACGGTTCTGTAGATATGTTAGTTATATAATAAACTACATCAACGAGTTCTTTTGTAAACCATGAGAACCTAGTAGTCTATGTTATAATAATGATATAAAATAGTGCCAATCCAGAGATAGACATCTAAGTACTTATGTCCACCAAGATGTCTATTCCTGGCATTAACCAAAAGTTTAAGAGGAGAAACTAGCTTCATCCTTACTTCCTACCTCACTTCTCACCTTACCTTTTCCTAATTATGTTAGGGCCTTCTAGTCTATCTAGCTAAATAAATACCAGTATTTTTCATGGAGCGACTGCCTATCTCACTCACCTAGTTAGTACTGGGTAATACGATACACCCTTGGTAAGACTGGTTTAGAAATGTACTTGTTGAAATAACTTACCCAACATCGCACACCTACGTTTTACACTTTTGTAGTAATTTTTAGCCTTGTCGCATCGTAATTACAATCCGTGATCTTGATCTTTATACTTAAAAGCAGGTTATTGATGAGCAAAATTCAATTAAAACCCAAGATTAGATATGCCTTAATTAAATTTTTGTCATTTGCTACTATCTACTTCATTATCAATTCACTGATCGCTGTGTACGCTCGCCAACTTTACTTCGGGGTAAGTTGCAGTTAAATGTTTTTCTGCTTCTCCAACGTACGAATATGGGTATGCTTTTATCATTGACCTAATAGGAAAACTGTTCCTCTACTGGAAAAAAAATAGACTTCCTACTCTTTCTTCCTTGACTTCTTTATTCAATCCAGTTGAAACGCTCCATCGTTTTCCGGGTATATGCAGTCCTGATGTCAATGTTCGTCCCAATGTGGGAAGGCCTCACATGCTTCTTAACTATTCAATTCTGGAGACAAAATTATTGATGAGCGCTTATTATAATTATACAGGGAGGCCAATTAAAACATGTGTATGGCAAGACGGACTCACAGGACTAACTTTGAACAAACATTGCGAGGCAGAAGAGGGTGTGTAATTGAGGTATGGAGGAGAACATGAGGGGTGCCTAATGCCTATCCCGCACTCCCTCGCTCTTTGCATCCGACAAAATTGTGTATCTTGTAGTTTCATGTTTGTCCACGTACTAGGTTCTTGCATCCTGGTAGACTACTATGACATCTTAAAGCGGGATTGTGATTTCAGTGTGTGAAAGAGACAGAGCTATACGATGTCTAGCGCCATCTCTTTCCCACACTGTTTTTAGAATAAATGCAAGCCTGCTTTTAGACGTTACCTCACTGATCTTATATGATCAGGTCGATCTGGCAATCATAATCAACGAATATCTGATTGAACTGAAGAAGCTGTGGCGCTGTGGAGGTCAGGTCGGCAAGTCTGAAATGTAAAATTATTTGGAACAAATCTAAAGTAGAGTTTTCGTTTTTCCATTTTTTTTTTATAAAGAAAATCCTTAGTTCGTATTTATTGTAGTCATCTAACTTGAATTATAAGCTCGCTGTCTAAACGCTTTTAGAAATCGATACGGTCTGCTGCGATCCGCTATGTAATTTAATTTGAGGATCTGCGAGCTTACTTTACTCGACACGCTTGTAACTCACCCAACAAACTCCACTAAAATTATAACCACTCACTCAAATAAGTTCACGAGGCAATCCATCGGAACCCTGCTGAGCGCCACAGATAACAGGGGTGGATGCGGCGAGCGATGTTTTCAATTTCCGCCCCCACACCCCGCCCGGGGGTAATTTTATTAAAAACCCGCCGCTTCGGCCTCTGAATATTTATCTCTTCATGCATACTGATACGTGTGGGGGATGCTAAAAGGGTTGCAGTTTGTTTTACATCTTTTGTAGAAGGGTCAGCATGGAATGCGGTGATTTTGTTAGTGTAAAAAATAGCATATTATCCCATTAGGTAAACGCAAGTGTGGAAAGGTTATGATTATTTACTTACTAGCTGGCGTCCGCGGCTTCGTTCGCGTGATGATCGAAAAGAAAGTATCCTACGTGTTATTCCAGACTATAATCTAACTCTGTGCCAAATTTCATCAGAATCCATTCAGCCGTTATGATGTAAAAGAGTAACAAACATCCATACATCCATCCTCACAAACATTCCTATTTATAATACTACAATAAGTAGGATTGCAGTGAGATCTAAACACCCTTTGTTACTAAATATCGCACTAATGAGATTGGCAGCTAAATTAATATTTAGAACTGACAAAACAGCTCTTGGGTTGTATCATGAAGAACTGTCTCTTTTACAAACGGTTGTATCCACCCTAAGCCACTTCTCCTTCATCATCATCATTATTTTTACCATTTGAATTTCACTTCTGCATTATTAAAAGGGAGTCGTTTGTCCCTCGTAATGATGAGGGACGAAGCACATGTGACTAAAAGAGTGAAGGATGAAGAGGGAGAGGAAGGTCAAAGAAAAGATAGAAAAAGAAATGATATGAAGGAGAAAGGTTTTAGTTAGGCCGTGGCGCCGACCCCATATAGAATGAGACAAGGGCAGGAAAATGTTGACAAGAAACTCCCTAGACGTAACCGCAGCGACCGCTCCTAGCAACGCATTTAGTCTAAAGACACAATATTTTTTATCTGAAAACATAGAAGCACCAGCGTCAGCATAAGCACGATATAAGTTTGGTTCTTAAGATAAACTCAACTAGGATTTTTACAAACATGCACAAATGTTAAATCCCATTCCCATCACACTAATCATGGGTGTTATCTACTAATAGAATTTTACAAGCTTTATTAATTAAATACCATCGGCAATCAATTATATTCATCGGATAATCTTCCTTCCTCCTTGGTAGATTTCCAACTTCTCCAAATAGCTGGCATTTATTGATTTCGTCACTAATCTATGAAGCTTTATCTGTCAGTGTAGAAAATGGCGACCTATGTTTAAATCGCGACGTTTGTTCGGTAATCTTGTGATTGAGTGCGGAATTATTTCGTGATTCAGAATAAAACGGTAAGAAGCATATTAATTTACGTGTTATAATTATGATGTCAAACCGTTCTCATTTGGCGTATTAAGTTTTGCTTATCCATTTTCCAAACCTTGCCAAATCCAGTACTGTAATTTCCAGATGTTCTTTTTATATCCCTGTTGAAACTCTCAACCATCTGGATCAGAATTAGCAGCTAAAAATGGCAGTTACAAACACAAACAAAAACGCAATAAAAGACACTGCCTAAAATTGTGGTGAACCTGTGTGCAGGAATGATTCCCGCTGCAAGAGCTAAATAAATTTCCTGCGTTTTCAAAAATGTCTCCAATAAAGTGGAGACATTCCTATCGACGCAGCGACGTCGGAAATCCACTTATTCTTTTGTCGAAAGACACGTTCAACTATAACATGGTCTGTGAAATACTACTTTGTTGCAAAGGACTATCTTCAAATCCTAGGGTACTCAAAACCATACGTCCAAATGCTTAGTAAAAAACCACTGCAAAACCTCTCAAAACGCTTGCTAGATTGCCTTTATAGTGATTATAAATGGTTTATATCGAAAACTCTATATCATAGCTTTCTGATCGTATGGAGACCAGAAAACAAATATGAAAAATTATTTACCTTATTCGTTTTTCACTTTCGAACAAGGAAAAGTCCAAGTTGCGACGAATTTGAATGAGATTGCGAATATTTCCAAAAGACTCACGACTTTTGGGGATAAAGTATGTTAATAAGCCCAAGTAAGTATTTCTATTTCTTCGTAAGCCTCTGAAAGCCATCCTTCTTTTATGGAGTTTCATGTTTTCCCTTTAATTTGAATAAGAATTGTTATTTTGTAAAGTTTAGGCTTCCGCGAGTAGGTATTAGATGTTTGGGTTTCCTACTTATTATTTTTAAAATTATTAATGCGAATGTTTGTGAGGATGGATATATGGATATTTGTTACTCTTTCACGTCAAAACGGCTTAACGGATCTTAATGAAATTTGGCACAGAGATTATAGTCTGGAATAACACATATTATACTTGTTTTTTAGATCATCACGCGGGCGTAGCCGCGGGCGCCTAGTAATAATATAAAGTTTATGTTTTATTTTGCATATTTCATAAGACATTTAATTATTGATAACTAGACTGTGTGAAGGATTATATGGCTACAACGGAGATGTCTGATGAAATTCCGAGTAATGGAGAACTATGGAAAAAAAGAAGACAACAACTCGATTTCTAAAGGTCGTTGTGCAGAATTAGCAGCATGAATAGTTTTAACTGAAGTACCTATCAATTAGATGCAATGTGCTTTGATGTCGATACAAACTGATTTGATGACGTCATGTCTCGAAAGAAAGTTAATTAAACCAAACCCATCATTCTTAATTCCATAGAAACAAAAGTCAGAGCGATTGTTTCAAACATTCCACGTTTCTTGCTATAATTATCAAACAACTCGTCCCTTTGTGAGCCCAGAGCCACATGCGAAACCAAAACTTCGCAAATTTGCACAGACGTGGCAAAAACATCGTCGGTTCCCAGAACGCCTATTGTCGGGACGTCATTACAACGCGCAATTTTGTCAGATCTTACATCCCCTTTATGTAAGCCAGGGTTATTACAAAACAACCGTAGCACAATTTTAATTCTACCCTATCATCCGAACCACAAGACTGCATTTCGCTTGTGTCGGTTTGTAATGCAGGGATCAATGGGATACCCCAGTTATTTCGCTCCGGGTGTCTCAGCTCCAATTTCAACTACGACAGCGCTGTGTCGCTTTTATTGTTCGTTGTGTTCTGAACGCCTCTATTTTTGCAGCGCTTTCTGCTTTTTGATGGTTTTTATAGAAAGTTGTTCGGGAATTTTCAGTTTCATTGTCACGAGAACCTTTTCGTTTGCTCCGAAATTGAAATCCCGACTATTAGGTATTTACAATGGCACCTTTTGCTTTTTTTCCCCGGTTTTTGTAATAGCATATATTTTTTGTTTAAACCAGTTGGGTGAAGGATCATAAAGAATTTATTTAGGTATGGCGGTAAAGGCGTGCCATTATTTTATGATTAGTTGGTCTCGGTAGATAATTACAGATAATGAGATAATGTTTTGTGGTCTTTTTAGTATTGTTTCCTTTTAGTATTGTTTTTTATAAGTACTTGTTATACAAATTGTATTAGACTAACGACTGTTAGTCTAATGGGTTTAGGAAAAAACTTTTTTTTGATATGCTTAGGTAGATATTATTTAAATATTTGTCAAACAATTCCACTTTTTCAATTAGTGTGTAGAAACGTATTTAAAACCATGTGCAATTTTTATTTTTTTTTATTTAGATTTATGAAGTATGTAGTAAGCCTAGCTGATGGAAATTATAGCCTTTATCACTCATTTAACCTTCTATCTTCCTCCAACTAACTTCCACCAAGACTACACCTACATTTATTTCATTAAAAATTATGAAGTTTTATGACCCACCAAGTCATAAAAAGTTCATACATTCCGTACAACACAATCATCAGACATCAATTCCACCATAAGATTGCTTCAATTTTATTTTTATTACTTCGTTCAAAAGCAGTCGTTACGAATTTTCTAAGCGATTAATTCGTCGGCGTTCGGGCAACATCGGGAAGGTTCGATAACGATCTCAACCTGCCCACGCGCATATTTGATGCCCTCCTAAACGAATGTCAGAGGCATATGTATTGAAATGTGTTCGAGGATTTCAATTAAGCAGGTTTTTGTCGTTCGGATTATTATCAACGAATTTGATTGCTTATCGGAACGTACCAAGTCATTAAAAAAAAATTGAAGCTTTTTGGGGCACAAATAATGACTGATAAGATACATGAGACACTTACATGTAAAGTTTCCTCTATTAACCCCTTGAGGGGGTTGAGTTTTCGTAAACTCTATTTTAGTGCTTACCTTAGTTATTTATAAAACTAGTTCAAAATTCCGTGTTTCTAAACCTAGTGGTTTCCGGTTAAGGCTGTTTCTTTTGTCAGTAAAGTAGCTTTTGCACGCGGCTTTGTTTTATCACACGGGAACGGTTGAAATGTAGCCTATGACACTCGGGGATAATGTAGCTTCCCGTTAGTAAAAGAATTTTCGAAATTGGATCATTAGTTTCTCAGATAATCTCCTACAAACAAACTCACAATCAACGTTTATAATATTAGAAAATATCAAACCTTTTTTGACGGTTCATTCAAGACAATCTAACAAAACATCAAGCCCCGAAAAGCAAAAGAAAAACTTGAGCAGATGCAAATGTCGCCCCGATGAATAACCCAAGTTGTTGGTTATAGGTAGGTTGACCAACCAATACGAGCAAACTACATTTAGGTAGGCCTATACCCTTAGTCACCGCACAGTTTCGCGAAGCTGACTCAGTCGTCCTTTATATCGACAAGATCCTCGTTTCCAGGTAAATCTACAACAATCAGAAAATATGCACATAAAATGCACAATTCCGTGATCCAAAAAAAATATTTCATGGAGTCTACTGAAACCAACCGCTATTTTTATCTCTAGATTTTACAATCATGGTTTTTTTTTGGTGTGGGAAATCATCAAATAACTTCCCCCGCTTTGGGCGGAGCGGGGGGGCATGTCAGACTTTTACCGACTAAAACCCACCCATGTTCCTTCTATTGCCCTTTACGTTCCAGGGCCGCGGTATCTTTTACGTTCCGGGGCCGCGGTATCTTTCCGGGGCCGCGGTATCTACAATCATGGCTTGTGGTTAAATAACGACAGGCCCACGGGTCAATCTTCAAATTAAGCCACGCTTACCTAGGTAGAACCGTGGGTCCTTTTTTTGCGGATGGGAAATCATCAAATAACTTCCCCCGCTCTGGGCGGAGCGGAGGGTAGTATCAGACTTGTACTGACTAAAACCCACCCATGTTCATTCTATTGCCCTTTACGTTCCGGGGCCGCGGTATCTCTTACGAACAACCCGCAACAGCGGCAGGCGGTGGCCCTGGCAGGCCCCTCTGCTTTGCTGACATCTCTTTGAGGCGCGCGTGGAACACTAAGGCGCCGTCGACACGGCCTGTCGTCAATAGACGGACGGACGGTAGGCTACCCATTGCTCACTGTCCACAGGCCTGCATCTACGGTGGCTGGGAGTCGTCTCGCGGCGCCCGACGCCCGGGGCGCCTCCCGGGTTGGTTTGAGGTTCTCTCCCTCAAACGCCCGGCCACCTCCTTTGCTAGCGCTAACGACAGGCCCACGGGTCAGTCTTCAAATTAAGCCATGCTTGCCTAGGTTGAACCGTGGGTCCTTGACCACTCAAAGCTACCTCCGTGTCTCGGATAGTACTTTAAACCATTGGTCTCGGCTGTCGTTTAAATATCTTTGGCAATAACAGGTAATCAGTGGCAACAATCAATCTTACCAAGGGGTTTCGTATCTTACCTAGTAAAAACTGGATTGTGGTGGTCTGTATACTGGTATTCAGCTGCACTTGGTTAGAATGGAAGCAGATCCCAACATAGTTACATAAGAAAGACTAGGCAAATTACCAACCATAGGTGATCTGTTACAGCAATTGGTTGGCTTATCTGAACAACGGTTTGCGGATGCAATTCGCCTTCGGAAATTACGTTGAAACCTTCTTTTGCCCTTTGTGTTCTGCGGCCGCGGTGTTTCTATCAAACAACCGCCAAACTCGCAGTGTCGGGAGGCAGTGGCCCTAACGGATCCAGACTCGCTGACATCTTGCTTGTGGTCGTTAGACAGACGGGCGGTGAGCTACTCATGGCTCACCGTACACAGGCCCGCGCCTACGGTGGAGCTGTGGCGGCTGGGTCGGTTTTAGGTTCTCTTCCTCAAACATCCAGCCACCTCCTTCGCTAGCATAACTGCTACGTAGAAGTAGAAGGAGGTAATTCCTCCCCATTCCCTCTCCGGAATCCCATGGCCTGCATGAAACAGGGCTGGCCGCGAAAGGTCTCCGCCGCCGATCACCTCTACAATAACACAGTGGTGCTCCGCGGTGTCCTCCGGGCGATCGTCACAATGGTGACACCCGAGCCTATCTTGCCGCCCGTATATTCTCGTGTCACAGAGTTAGTAACCAAACTCCTCGAAAACGGCTGGACCGATTTCAACGAAATTTTGTGTCTGAGAATCGGCCAACATCTATTTTTCATACCCTTTTCTAGAAAAGGAGCTGAGGAGGGGTTGAAACCGCTGGGCACAGCCAGTATCTTTATCTTTTTGCCAGTATTGAGCTGAATTTCTTATGGGTTTGTTATACCTTCGGCTTTGGTGTCGGCTGAAGGTGGTAGCGACAGCTGGCTACCGGCAGAAATCGACCTACTGTCGGACTTTAGTGATTTTTGCTTTCTTAAAGCTGATGTGACACTCTCCGCTCGACCACAAACTGTAGGTACCTACATGTACCTACCTACAAGAGTCGCACGTCAATAATTTTGGAGAAAGTCCCTACTCCCGCGAAGAAATCAAGGGAAGCACGCGTGTGGCGCCTGATGTTGTGAACAGAGAACTTCATAAAGAGTTCATATATTTTCTAATCCTGAAGGAACATCTAGGCAGTTCATCACACATTGGCACACAAATGTCACGCCATATTTTCGTCCAACAAACAGTTGACAAGATGTGCTAATCTGGCTTCGAGCCATTGCCTGATGATTCATGATATTCATTCATTCATTCAAGCGCTTGAGACATGACATCATGCATGCATCATCAACAACCTCGGATGTGAGAGTCGGCTGATGTTTGTTGCCGGTTATTATTAGAAACCTACTAGCTGTGCCTGGCGGCTTCACCCGCTACTTACCACCCTTACCACTTAGGGGTTTGAAAGATAGATAGTAGCCGATTCTCAGACCTACTGAATATGCATAAATTCATAATAATCGGTCGAGCCTTTTCGGAGGAGTATGGGAACGAACATTTTGACACGAGAATTTTATATACCTACTAGCTTTCGCCCGCGGCTTCGCTCGCGTTAAATTCGGTATAACACACCAAGCAGACCTGCAGTTTTTGCTCTTGCGCCTGATTGATTTGTAATAGCAACGCTAAGTTTTCCCTTTTCTTCCCTCGTTCTCCCTCATATCCCACTTTTTTTAAATAAAAATTAGCCTATGTCCGTCTCCTGGTTCCCAACTATCTCTGTACCAAAATTCATCAAAATCGGTTTAGCCATTAAAGCGTGAAGAGGTAACAAACAAACAAACAAACAAACTCACTTTCGCTTTTATAATATTAGTAAGGATTAGATTATTTGAATATGATTTGAGGGTTTGGCCATTACCGTCTTCGCAATGATTTTGGTGTTTTAAAATGCGCTGCTTTCATTACAACGCCCGGTTCCAATAAATAAAAAACGATTCGTTTTGCTTACGGATAGTTTTCTTTTCTACGAGACGTATGTCAAATGCGTATGCGTATGCGCCTTCTAATAGACTACTTAGTTCAATGTTTGTTGTCAAGTTTGCTTTCACCAAAAGAACAAAGATTAAGTAATCCTGCTCTTTAAGCAGATGGCCTTTTTTTTTAAGGATAGGAAATCATCAAATAACTTCCCCCGCTCTAGGTGGAGCGGGAGAGTCAGACTTTTACTGATTGAAACCCACCCATGTTCTTTTGCCCTTTGTGTATCAGAGCCGCGGTATGTTTTTCGAACAACCCGCAACCCCGGTTGCGATCCTGCCGGGACCCCCTCTGCTTTGCTGACATCTCTTTGAGGCGCACGTGGAACACTAACGCACCGTCGACACGGCCTGTTGTCAATAGACGGACGGACGGTGAGCTACCCAGTTCTCACCGTCCACAGACCCGCATCTACCGGTGGCCGAGAGTCGTCTCGCGGCACCCGACGCCCGGAGCGTCTCCCGCGGTGGCTGGGTTGGTTTGAAGTTCTCTCCCTCAAACGTCCAGCTGGTCCTCAGCCTTTAGTTAGGTAGGTGATGGTAACGTATACCTTATAAGAAAATGACGACGAGCAAAATGGAGTAAACAACCCGTGATACCTCTTACGATGCTTCATTTAAAAACATCATTAGAAAGTGGCCACCTCAATTACTTAGTTCTTCGAAAAACATAGTCCATTCAGACCGCGGTCCGTAAATCAAACGTGACAGATTTAAAAATAAATCGCGCTATCTAGCGGACGTGTCGACGACGCGACACAAGCTGTGTCTATTTATCGCGCCATATCTCTCCCTACAACAATACAAAATAAATAAATGTGCTCGAGCCCGGATCCGGCGACCCTTCTCTCTCCACGCACGTAATCCATTCCAAAATGTCCGTTTATTTTTCTATGTGAGCCGCTCTCAGTAAAAAACAACGCGCTTGAATCGACCGAGCACCCGTGCGAGAGGGACAGAAACACTCGGCGACCGAACATCAGCGGGCGGGGCACTGCGTCGCAGTCTCCCATTGGCGCGCTACAGCGCAGCGCCCGCCGCCCGAGTTTCACAGCCAATCATCATACATCTTGTTTCTCACGTCCCGCGCCCCGCGAGGCCCAAAATACCGACCTTTCACGAATGCCAACCCGATTCGATACGACCGAAAATGCCTTAGTTACTTCACGCGCGCACTGTTGACTGGTCGCTTTCGCTCGTTTCCAGCGAAAATACTAACAAACTATTCTCGCCGACTCTATTTTCGCGGCCGGTCTTTACGCGAAATGTGTCTCGTTTCAAGTTGTGGACATACATCAGCTGATTGATTCAGGTATAAATAATTAATTTTATGTGAAATTAATCCCTAACATGTATTATTAAGGGTGGTGAAAGCAGAATTTCGATATCTATCGAGAATCGTGAGATAAACGAGTATTTTGGTGCCGGATGATCAAACGTAAAAGCGGTGTCCTCGTAATCAACGTAGGCCGTTCGGAGCGGCAACGTCGCGCGTAAATAATAGGGTAGGCGCTCGGTCTTTCTCTCGCAGCTGGCGCACAGCGGCAACGTCGCGCTCGCCGGCGTTATTGTGCCTCCACCGCGGCCGCGTGGCGCGCTCCCGTGCCGCGCACACCGACACACCGCTGCGGGGACTCGCCGCGCGCCGCCACCGACTCGAGCGAGACGCATTCACTACGCTGCCAACGCAATATACCTACAATACCGACACGACAACGTACTCAATCACGATATTACTTCACATTTACAATTAGTTATTAACTAAGGGTTAATTCTAGATTTGTCATACTTAACTATTGTTTACTGCTTATATACTGAGGTATATACTTTCTTATTTACTTTTTTATATACTACATAGATATGTGTTTAGTTATATTTAAGCGGTAAAATATGCATAACACCAACCCAAGTCCGTCATATTAATTACGATAGTATTTTACCGGTGATTTACAACAATAAGCACTGAAAACGCAAAACTGATAAAAATAAAACTTGTTTACAGAATATCGAGCGGGTGTTGGCGGACTCGTGGCGCGATCTGTCGGCAAGGAACGTAGTGAGACCGGCGGGGCGCGCGGGGCAGGGGCTTCCTCCCCCTACTTCAGTTTCGGCTGTGACGTTGTGCAGAGAGGACGCGCTGCTGCGTGCCGCAAAAAAGGATCGTTCGCGCGGCAACTTTGAACAGTGACAGTGTAAAGGAGTGTGTTGTGACAGAGAATGTGTATCGGATTGCAGTGCGCTACCAAACGGATGCAGTGATTTGGATCACAATACTTGGATTGCAGTGATTTTGGATTTGGATTTTTCACTTTTCCAACTTCCAAACTGGGGATGCATAAGATGGAGCTCGGTGACAGCGTGTACGCCGCTGAGCGTATCATGAAGAAGAGAATTAGAAAGGTGAGCTTTATTTCTTTAAAAAACATTGCCGTAACAGATTCTAACCTTGCGAAACTTGCATGCGAGATCACATATCAGTAGCGGGTTCGATTGGTGGCTTTATTTGTAAACTGCTTGTTTCGCAACATGCGAACGCTTGATTGTTTTGCTTACACCGAATTTCAAAACATGCTTTTATAACGCTTTATATAAAATGCACGACTGAGCATGATCGTAGTTTACATTTTGTTTATTAATCCCAGTATTGTGATGTGACGGCAGCTGTTTAGAAATTATCGCAAGGGTTTTGTGTTCCTTTTCACGGGTGTTTTTCGATTCTTATTATTATCGGGAGTCCCCTTACATAAGTCTGTATAGAGACTGGGGGCCTCAGTGAGAAACTGAATACTTCTTTAGAAACGGTGCCCTTCTTGAGATTACATTAAGTTTTTGACATTAAACAAGTTTGGACGAGCCGTGTGAGAGGTAACCTTGCTATATTGTAATATGCCTTTTTCATTATCTTTTTGGAGTCATTCCCTGTTACTAACCTGATCCCAATATTGATAACAATAAATTCTGCTGTTGGGTTGCGTTTTTTATTTGCTTTCTCGTTTTCCTAACTGCATGTTGGGGTCACTAGGGGATTCATTCATTCAGTCGTCGATTGTGTCTGTAACGGGTCTTTTAAAACAGGAAATAGGTTCATTAGGCAACTTATCGTCTACCATTCTAGACCTCTTCTCTATCTTACCAAAGAGTTACAATGCCATTGAGTCAATCGAGCACTCACTTAGTAGAATTCAATACAAATCTAAAGAAAAACGACTGACTGAAATGAATCTCACTATTGTTGTTAATTAACACAACAACACGTCGACAACTGAAGGTAAGTCTGCTGGCTAGACATCGAGGAATTAATAAGGTAAGTGCAGTCAATCATGTGGAAAGACTTGCCATTAAGACAGCATAGGTAAGACAGTAAGACTGATCGAATAAACATTAGGTAAGAAACGATGTTTTTATAGGACTTAATTCTTAAGTACATTCATATCTTCAGACTTCCAATTTCGTACCACTCTTGGAATACTTATTTCTCTTATTTTTTATCGAGAATAAGTATTCGAAGTTTCTATAAAAAAAAGTTTCGGAACGGTTCCTTTGACAGCTTAAGAATATTTTCGTCTGTATCGATCTTTGGCAAATATCGATCCCATAACTGCGTAATGAGGCCAATCTGAGGTATTTTACGTCTTTGACGGCTTCTGGAACCATGGGCAGCCTTCTGCGCATTAAAATGGGGTCGTGCCTGAATCTTTTGCGTGTCAGACAATTGCGCACAAAAAGCTTGCTATCACTATTTTCTCTTCTTGAAATAAGAGTGTTTATTCTGAAGTCCTATACCTACATGACTAATATTGTTCTTTCCTATCAACCAGCTTTCCAGAATGCTTTATAAACATGAATGTTTTGTTAGGATTTTGATTGGATGAATTTACTTAGTGTTGTTTTAGGGTATTTATTGTAACAATAAGTCATTAGCTTCGTTGCGGATGATTCAAATTATGGCAAATCTTTTCATTGGTTAAGCAGTACATTATAATGTCCTCGTAAACAGAGACTAATTATTGTTTTCTTTTGAAGTACCTTTCATAAAACGTAATTTATTTTCGTATAGTTACATAAACTCGACAAAACATTTTTGAAATTTAGTCTTTGTGTACAGGTATTCATATCATTATCTGAACTGCCGTATTCCCTCTAATTTTTGCCCTTATCGTGTCCGTTTTATTTGACTTCGATTGGTACGTATTTACACGTGTCGCGCGCTCTAGTTTATTTTTGATCTGTGTTTGACTTTCCCGCGGTTCGTCTGTACGGAAAATAATTGGGAGATTTACGGCGTACTTTGAAACATTTTCCTTAACCTTTTGAACGCGATTGTCAGATATATTGACAAGCTAGCGCGTTCCCAAGACACCAATGACACAAAAATGTAGATAAAATGTTTTTTCGACGTGGAGGGAACGCGCGTGCGTTTATACTCTGGCATTCAAAGGTTAAAAGGCGAATCATATGAATGAAACTGAACACGATCAACATTATGTTGGCTCTTTAAGGCTCAAGAAATAAAATGGGGTGCCAGGGAACAACAATACGGCAAGAAGACTGTTCAGAAACCCTAACATCCTGAAGAATGATAGATTTTAAGAGTAAGCCAAGCACTCTGGCTTGTACAACAAAGGCAAACTCATTCATAACATCTGGTGGAATAATGACAGCTCTTGAACGCCGTTTCAATGCTCTGGATCGCACGTTCAATATCTGTTTTTGCTATGCAATAACCAAATGGTCAAATTAAGAAGTAGATGATGTGAATTCAAACCTTTTTGATCAATAATAATGATTTCAGAGAGAATTCTTTTTTTTTTCAAGTTTTAATTTAGTAAATAGCTTCTTGCTTTGACATGTGTCGAAGCTTTGGAGAAATAAAAAAGATTCCGACTAATTGAGAACCTCCTCCTTTCTTGATGTTGGTTAAAAATAACCTGCGTCATTCCTAAATTGTGGGTTGTTTCTGAACACCCACACAAATACAGCCTTATATAACGTAACCTACTGTAAGGATCTAACCGTGTTTTGTAGGCTTTGTATGTCTAAATAGAAATAGACATAGGAATATTATAAGGAGTCGTATTTTTTCACATCATGTCCTTCACTTTGATAGACGCCTAGCCCTATATAAACTGTTTTTATTCTTAATATTATAGCTTATTACTTTTCCTTCATAAGTCGCCAACCACCACTAAAGTATGAAGTTTAATTATGTCTGTACAGAACTATTTTCGTAAGTAAACCTAGTTAATCTTAAAATAATTTCTACCATCCAGTCAAGAAAATTTCCTAAGAATTCATCACGCGGAGCCTTTTAATCAAAGTTTCTCGAAATTCTGAGTACCTATTTCCATTCATTTTATATTCTGATCTCAATATTTTCTTGTTGAAAATTAAATAAAAATACCATTTTTGATTAAAGACTCTGCTTCTTCTAAGAAACTTCAATTGATTCTTAATCTAATAGAAGTTATAAATAACATAATCAAAGAGTATATTCATAGGATTGAAGAAAATTGTGTCTGTTCTTGAACAAAGAGTAAAGAGAAGAGTAGGACCTATCTAAGTTGAATTCCATTTTAAATGCGTTGGTCCTGCCTATCATTTGTAGATCTCCCATAGTCATTACAGGTAGTCGGTGGGCCGAAAGTCTGACAAGCAGTCTTACCAAGGGAAAGATTATTATTTATATTCCTTCCTTTGCCTTTTGTCTTCCGAAGCAGTGGAATCTCTTTCGAACAACCCGCAGCCCCGGCACTTAAGGCGTGGCAGATACTTTTTTAGACAGATAACAAATTCTACAATGATTTATGAGTCTAGACAACAAACTAGCAGGTTGCAAAGTACTTCCACCATCATCTGGCTAGCCTATCCTCAGCTATATTCAGGTCGGTCTTACTGGATGCAGCTGAACACTGCCTATCTGAGCTCTAAAAAACCCAGTTAGTACTGGGTAATACTCTTCCCCTTGGTAACACTCCCGGGGCTACGGTATCTCTTCCGAACAACCCGCCCTTCTGGCAGACAAAGGTCTGGTAATGGCTAGACATAAGAATTAAGTGTACGAACCTCCACCTTTTTATTAATCAGGTCAGAACATGCAATAATTTACTTGATGACGGCGCAGTATGGCTTCTTCTTGCATATTTATCTATTACTCATCACGTCAACAGTCCTTTACAGCCATATCATCTTTAACACAGTCCATCTATCGTTTCTTTGGTCTTTCTCACTATCTAGTCACATTCACACTCAAAATTTTCCGCATTCCTTCGCATCACAAGTCAATATAATATAAAATCAAGCAGGATTCTATCAACCAAAACTCGATCTCTCACTTGTACAAATTGGAGTTTGCTACCGTTCAATACTATTTTAAAACTCTTTCTCTTCTAATTGAGTAAGATGAGCCTGTTGTCTATGTCCAAAAGAGCATATTTCAGTTCAATCTGATCTCGTTCCCCATTCTGAAAGGACTATCTTAATGCCGACTAATGAATAGACCCACCCACGAGCCGAGCTATAAATCCCAGATGGGCTTTTAACACGTTACAAATGCACAACGCTTGAGGTTCCCAATGTCGTGAGCAATTAAAATATTTCTCACAGTTCGAACTTCAAAAGTTCCCAGCAAAAGTTATTTCGGCACCTATTAACGCCTTTACTGTATCTCCTAAAATAGCACTTGGTCCATCAAACTCTCCTCCGTTGTTTTATGAAAATGCCATAAGCGAATCTTGTTTCTCTAATAATTCACCGTTTATTTCAAATGCAGACCGTTATCGTAAATCACGATTCATTAGATTACAAGGAGCATAATCAATTAGTACGACACGAACACAATTTCACTTCATTCCATTATTTTGATAGGTCTCACTCGTGCCGCCTAAAGTTTCCAACGCCCGACTACTAGCGCCCGTGTCAGTTTTAGGAAACTACTTAATATCAAAACAAATTCAAAGCCATATGAAAATTCAATCTTCTATCAACTAAATAGAGACCTATTTCGTTTACGTGTTGCTCGCGTTGTTATCTGCCAGCGTGGTCTAATATAAACGCAACATCTTGAAACAGGGAATTATGTGTTTTATCACTCAAACATAAAGCGCAAATTTGGTTAACAACCAGGCGTCAACATAGAAACTCCTACAGAGCTCTGTAGCCCTGGTATCTTGAAGCAAACGCGCCAGTATTCGGCTTCGACCGAACAGCCATTGAGTTGCGCATGCTCCCCGCCGTTTCGTTCAGCCAATCAGCGTCGAGCAATATTCCGTCCGGCAAAACATCGTAGTGTGTGTTGCAGCGATACAAAATCATACTTTAGTCTTTTATTAATAGTATTTTCTGATAAAATCATTAATTTTTTAAATCATAAAATATCATTATTTGTTCAATTTAATAGGTGAAGTTTACTGTTTAGATTTATTGCCACGTTTACTTGGTTCTCAACCTGGACTCTGTTAGCCAAGTATCGAACGACATAGTTCCGAGGTTATTGGATAGATGGCGCTATTTGCAATAACTAAAAATGAAGAAATTATAAAAATAAAAAAATGTCGACTAGGTTGTACTTAGATTTGTTATTTAGCAACCCGTAAAACTTAGAAGGTTCCGAAACGATTTCAGTATGGATTACATCGTGTGGTTTCTTCAACAGAAAATGGTAATATCCTATTAATTCACACTGTAATTTATTAGATAAATAGAAGTTTGAGAAAAATAATTTGGCTCTAGCACCCATGCCAAGAAATATTGTAACGGCCTTTTACCCCAAAATATAGAGAAAAAACTGACAAAACGCAAAAAATAAGCCGTTATAGGGTCACGGGAGTGTGGTGCCGATAATAATTTGAAACTCGTCCGGAGTGTACACTCGGAAGCGACACAAAGCGGCCAAATTTTCTATAAATAATCGCTTCACAATGCTTCGCCGTAATTTTATCCATCCCTGTATTGGAATTAAATAAAAAAGTGTTAGGGAACAAAGTGATCAGTGGAGTTGACACGTATTTAGATGATTTATTTTAATTGTATGGGTACCTATACTTAGAATGAAAAATAAACTTCATTACTAGATGAATCAGAATAATCATATTTTTCATTCTGGCGTTTGTAACTGTAATTTTCGTTTGAAACGAGTAATGCTAGTAGTGGAGATAAGAATGATAAGTTGGATGCGTCAAAAGACAAAGATGAAGCAGTTTTTAGAGGAAGATCGTTTAGCCTATGATAGAGAGATTGCAGGTACCTATGTCTTGGTGTGGGCGCATCATCAGGAGGAAATATGTGCATGGGCTGAATGGAGAGAGAGTTATCAACAGGGAGTGATAATATTGTGACAATTGTGAAAGACAAACACTTTTGATGAACTGTTGGAAACCTATTAACAAACCCTTTAAGTTTAGAACGTGGTGCTGTATGACCAAGCTGATTCTGAACCATAAAGAATAATATGTTGGACTTACGGACACAAAATAGCTGTCGTCGAAGAAATGGCTTCCACAACCAATTCATTCCAAAACCAAACAAGTCCGATTCTTCTTTAAAGAAGATCTCAAAAACTTTTAGTAGCGTGTGTACTCCATGGATATCTTTGTTATCCATCGGTTAACATGTCTTGGGTCTTATATACCTACTGATTACGTAGGTACAAAACACCCCTCGACTCGAAATATAGAAAAAAATCCTATGTTAGGGGTCCCCTATATTTAGAAAGCATACTTAATCGCATGCACGTACGCTCCGAATATTAAACTAGTGAATGGGGAAGCGTCATATGGGGACCCCACACAATTAGAGCTGAGTTTGCATTGTCTCATGCACGCTCGCGTTCCGTTACACCACAGCCGAATGCCTCCGTTGAGAACTCACGATCAGGTGATAATAAAACAAAGTCGGCAATTGAAAATCGCTTCTATCGAGTCGCGTTACAGACCGACTCTAATCGATTTTTATTCCGATTGTCTGTTTGAAACACGACTCTTATCGCCGACACCGATCTTGGTTTTTTAATACGTCCGTACCGTTTTTGAAGGAAAGGAGCGGTTGAATCTCCTGTAACGGTGTCCATATTCAGCTCAACCGCTCCAACTTCACTAGGAGGCACATAAAAACGCAGAGACAAGTTGGCGCTTGGCGCTCCGCTGGTGTCATTATGATAATGCGCTTGTTGGTTCGCCGTCGGTCGTTATGCCCCACGCATTATTATGTAAATGTAAAACGAAAAGGAAAGGACGGTGGTTTTTTGTACACCTTTATCTGATTCAGATAAGGATGGTAATTAGTGAAGGATATAGCGGGTCGGCGCCGCAGGTGAGATGTTCCCACGTGATGCCGCATTTCTAGCTATTGTTCGGCAGTGAAACCGCGCTCGTTAAAATATCAACGAACGCCACGAGGCCTATGATTACTTCGCACTTTAAATTTATGACTAAATCAAATAATGTACTCGCTGCATGTGACTTGTCGTGCAAACGCGACTCGTCTCGAATAACAACAATATTTGCACATTGTTTAATACTTTCAATAACAATGGAATGTAATCAGTTACGGTGCTGTTATGAAGGGTAGATGAGGGTCAGGGTATCACGAAATATTTGTTGTCTCCCTGCGGCACCCCTACGCCAAAACCACCCGTTCGACATCAGTGTGTTTTTATTCTTATCTCGCACGGTACCATTATCTCTGTCCCACCGTGGGGTGTGATCTCGCTTAATTGAGTTATTATACTGATGTAGGTATCTATTATGGGATTATAACGAATGTATCTTTTATTAAACCCTGTCATTTCGTTTTCCTTTTTATTTTGGACTCTGTGTATAATTTTTATTTTCTTCGTCTTTTACTGTCCAATTTATCGAAGTAATGAATTCTCCCAATTTGGCACTCGATGTCGAATTTAACGAATGGAGGCACCCACTAGCCAAATCCGGCGTCCCCTCGTCTAAACTAGTCACAAGTGTTTGCTCTCCGACTTGGCCACAAGTGGCGAGGGTCGGAAGCCCCTTTGTGTCAAACGAGGGACCTGCTTACCTTGCCAGAACCGGTAATTTGTACAAATATCCCCCCCAATACGCATAGGTGTATGACGAAAACGCTGTGTAAACATTCTGCAGTTTTGCAATTCGCAGGATCTAAAAAAGATTTCTAGTTTGATATGACCATTGATGTATGTAGACGTTATTTTACTTAGGTTTGACCATTGGTATACATTTTTTCTCGTCGGGTTTTCTCTGTAGCTTCAAGCGTGAAGAAGCCGATGACAATCGGTACTTGACAAGTACGTCGATTTAATTGTCCCTGAGTCGATGACCGTGCGACCGCTGAGCGCAGTCCCCGCTCTGAACAACCGTTTTATAATACCGATATAATTGTACACCGTACACTACTGTTTATTTCTGGCATACACTGCTGCTGTGTCTAAAGCGACGAGCAAAAGAAACAGTCGTGTTTTTTTCATTTCAATTATTATATTATTAATTCCAGTGCAGTGCGGAAAAACTTCCTGAATCTGTAACAAGCACGTGGCTATTCATCCTCTACAATTAACTTGCTATTTAACTTAATGATGATTGATGTCCTACCTAAATAAGACACAAATTACACCTTCCAGCATCAATGAAAGTTTTACTCATTCGTCAGAAATGGACGGAAAGGAAATACATTTTACTACACTATAAACAGCAACAAAAAATGGAGCATAAATTGAAACACTCCCCGTATCTATCTATCAACTGTTCTTATCAAGCGCGACTATAACCACAACCATAACTAATTCAATTCACACCTCCTTTGTATAAAAAGAAAGACTTTTATTTCATACATTCAGAACGATAGTAGTAAATAAACATTGTGGTAGAAGAATAAAAACGTCCGCATCGTAGCTCAGACGCGAGCCGACTGACGCGGGCATGCGTCGTGTGTTTGCCGCCGTTTCGCCGGCCGGCTGGCAGTCGTGCTTACCTTGTCTGACATATCAATTTTCTCTCGCACACACAGCTCTGGTTTCAACCGTATACTATTCAGCATTTCTGTGCTCCTGGTATTTGAGTTACGAAAGAATACGCGCGATATTGCACAACTGAATCGAGCGAGAAAAATAACTTCATACTTTGAAATTGTATACTTATGCCGTAGATTGTATTTTTTCAAATTTCAAAAAGGAAAATCTTTATTTCTTTATTTTCGCATTGTGTGTATTTTATGGTTTCATGATGTCATTCCGACCGAAATGGTATTTACATGAAATGTAGATTTATTCGACTATTCAAAGCGAGTCTAGTAATTTGTTTAGCGGTGTCGACGTACGCATACAGAAAGGTTGGCATAACTCGGATGCATGGCAAATGGACGCTGATAGGTACGTCACGTCCGGCTCCGCGGAGGTCCGTACGTGGTTTGAATAAACACGAGCGCTGTCCGGGGTGTGAACCTCGTTCAATTTAACCCGTTTGTGATGCTCGACGCGAAGCCGGCGCGACGACAATCCTATCAAAGATAATTGTTTGCTCAATAAAGCGTCCGTCTGTCATCTAACTATCCTATGCTCTATTTATTAATGAACTTACATAACTAGGGGCGATAGGTAGCCTATCTGTTTATCATTAGTACTAATTTGAAGTAGACAGAAACAATTCACTAAGTCCTTCTGGCTGTTATCCTCTTTTATTGGTACCTATCTAGTTGATTTATCTTTAAGACGATAAATGTCCAAAATCACTTAACTTACTTACTTACTGAGTTACTTTGAAAACGATGACAGCACTTCATAAATCTTGATTGAAACGCAAACAGAAAGCTAGCATCAAGTAGAAATCAACAAATCATTTCCAAACGCCTCTGAAAAATGAATCACATCGTTATTGCGCCAATCGCCCGCGGCTTGCGACCCGAGATTTCATCCTGTCATTTATCCACCTTCCCTCACCCTCCTGCCCTCTCTGGATGCCTCCATCCCTTTTAACGCTTCGAGACTCCCCCGATCTACGAAATTAAACGCAGCAATTGAATTATATTCGAATCTACACCGTCGGGAGCTATAATATTGAGCCTCTTATTCCTTGCCGTGGATACTTCTCTAAAGTGCTCTAATATTGAATTTTAAAGCTCTTGGAGTGCGTATTGCCATATCGATAATGCAATACACAAATTGTGTTTATTATTGGGACAGTATTGTCAGTTGCTTCTAAATAACACTGTATCTGTTTGAGGCGTTCAGCTTTTTGAATTTTCCACGAATATTCTTACAAGTTTTCTTGATCAAAGTGACTTTGTCATTAGTTTATTACGTAGTCACGCAATAAAAAAGTTACTGATAAATCTATAAAATATAACCCAAATACTCAATACAACTCACAACTCGTAAACACACTTATTGATCGGATAAATTTCTTTTACACACAGAGGTGAACACGTTTATGCTAGCGACAGCATATTCACTCAATTATTAATATACAACCCTGTCAGAATTAGTACTCTCTTAGAACTCTGGGTCTCCAAGAATTCCAGTCCTGTTAGCGTGGGTACCGTAACAGGGAGGACGCTAATGAGCGTCAAAGCGTAGGTCGTGCGTAGACCCGTCACGCTTTCCTGGGTAAGCAATGCGTCCCTGAGCAGTCACGCATTCATATAACTGTCTGTAAAATGAACTGCGTGGTATCGTATGGCCAGCATAGATTGTTCTGGATAGATGTCTGTTTTCTTCGCGTCGCTGGCACGAAATTATATTTTATTGGCCCAAAATTTCGTCGTTTCTATGGCTTCGTCGGTAGCAGCGAAGAGATCACCGCTGTATGTTTTCGGGCTTAGCGTCCAAGATAGATGTTTACGACCCAAAACATAAAATAAGAAATACGAAGAAGATTGCATGATTGTAAACCTTGATAGGTATTAGTTTGTGCCCGAAGTATATCCACATTGGTCGCAAATAAACTAGTTTAACTAGAAGTCTATTGTAACGTCAGCGAGAAGGCCAAGTTTTTAATTAAACTTCAAATTGATTCTCATTCATAATTTCTCATTTAACTGCAAACTAAACAGTTTCAGTCAACTATTCGATTAACCTTTATATTTTGACTTTGTATAAGTAACCTTTTATTAAGTTGACTCAATGTGTCAAGTGCAGTTTGTGCTGTCATTCCATTTTCAATTTCTAGTCTGATAGGTACTGTACCTACTGTACGTGCGGACTTATAATTAGTTTGCTGTTGTCTATTGTTATTTTTTTTTACGCTGTAATAAATAAACGAAACACTGCGACCTACTTATTCGATTTTTTTTCTGCCTAGTGACGCGTGTTTGTAGTTCTTTACAGCAAAATCATTTTCCCCTTTATAGACAGGAAAATTAATGTGTGGTATCCTATCGTGTCTATTTAAAAATGAAGACACGAACTGATGATTGAATCCAACATTAAATTAATGAAGATAACAGTGAAACTGGAATTGATTTATGTCGAGGATTTATTTTTCGATACCTTTTGAACTTCAGTTTTATACGCTTAAGTACCTAAGTATTTGTCCGAATATAAGTGTTCATAAATAGTGAGGGACAGGAAAACTAAATAAATAATGGACGGATTGTGTGACAAAAGGAGTTCTTTATATGTATAATAATTGCGTGATGGCTGACAGAAGAAATTAGGATGTAAGATGGTGATGCTCCATTATTAGAAATCGTGAATTCCCGATTAGTAATGCATTCTTATTTATATTGCCAATGAACAGACTGTAAACTATTGAATATAAATTCATTTGAAACAATCCAACTAAACTAATTGATTCCTGGATATTCGATAATTGGGTACCTACCTATGCCTTGTTGAATGTGTCCCCGTGTGATTACACAGTCTCGTATTAATTACTATTTCAATAAACAGTTGCCTCCATTTAATCAGAAATTAATTGTTGAAAATTAATTAACACTTGGTAATTGGAATTTGTGGATACGATATCCTGGATGAAGTTCATGTGCAGAAGTCGCTCTCGTTTATTGCTTGTTCATCGTTAAATCTACCGTTCAATTTAAATGAGGCTAGATGGCAGATGCAATTGGAACGGCTCATAGCTAATCTAGACAAATAACGATTTGTAAACTTTGTGTAAGAAAATGAACTTTTCTCGTCACCATGAAATTCCTTTGACACCTGTGTTTTGGTTGGCTTTCCTTTTTTATTTAGGATACTAAGTACCTAATAAGAGTCTGGCAATGTTGTTTAGGTAGGAAAGTAGTATTCCTTCAATAATTCCAAAAAAACTGTTCTGACATAGATACTCAAAACATAATTATGCGAAGAGTTAATTAGTTTTATGTTAAGAATGCTTAGTGTTAGCTTCGTGAAAAATCCGTTTACTCATTCAATCAGATTTTTAATTAAAAACTTAACAAATACAAATGAACAAACATTTCACAGCATCACAGTCCATTTAGTCAAACAAACCCTTTCATAGTTCCGCAGGCGTCATCCGGGCAATTTGAGAGGATTCATGTTTAAACGCCTGATCGGTCCCGGGTGGGGCAGCTAACCGGGCTCGAACCATTAATCTAACCCTCCCCGACCCTCCCGGCCCTCCCTGGCGACCGCTCCAAACGAGAGCTCGGAATAATTTGCAATAGCTTGCTGAACGAGCGGTGTATTGTTATGGACTTGTCACTTCGAGAATGTTTGTCAGTTTAGTTACGCTGTAGATTGTGGAATAGTTTAATATATAAAATTCTCGTGTCACAATGTTCGTTCCCATACTCCTCCTAAACGGCTGGACCGATTCGTATGATAGGTATTTTGTGTGCATATCGGGTAAGTCTGAGAATCGGCCAACATCTATTTTTATATCCCTAAGTGAGAAGGGGACCTGAGCAGCGGGTGAAACCGCTGGGCACAGCTAGTTATTACATAAATATCGAAAAGTTTTGTATCCTGATATGCCTTGCGTGCTAGGGTATCTAAACGCGAAAGCTTGGTTACTGATACATAGTTTCATACCTTACTATTCATTAAACGAAAACGTATTTTTTTTTAACTTTGCCCTACTCTAGGATTTCTACTGTATCGTGGGTGCGTTTACAAACATTTAAACTCACATACACAGACAACCAGACCCGAAACAACTATCTGCAGGTCATATAAATATTTGTTTCGTGCGGGAATCGAACTCGCGACACGTAGCGCAGCAGCCGATCGCTCAGCCACTGCGCCAACCGTGCCATCTATATTTTTTTTGTTTTACTCGTAATAAGCTTGCATTTGACCGCACACGCCTAACGTGAAGCAATGACGCCGCCTAGGGTGGAGCACGTTTACCTACAAAAAATCAATTGATTGCGTCAAATTGATATAATTAATAACAATCAATAACTTAGCCCACCCAGTACCTTCATTTGATTAACCCTTGATTTTAGACAAAACTGACTATGTAAAATACTGGTATACAGCTGCATCCGGTTAGACTGGAAGCCGACCCCAACATTGTGTTGATGTCCGGACTCCGATTTTAAGTCCACTGTGTGTGTGTAACGGTTGACTTTCCTTTGTGACCAGGCTGTTCTAACTAGACGTGTGTCATTGACGGTTTTATGGTTAACGTAATTTAACTGTTAATCATCAATGGTCAACAGGTTGAAAAAACTGTTAAATTATTAATGTTAAATCAATATTATTAATGTTATGCCATTCCATGAGTTAACGTAACGTTTTGTTGTAAACAGTTTATTGAAGAATATTAGGACTAATTTTGAGTACGTTGAGCCGTTGACGCAGCTTATATTTTCAACCAGTTTTTTCGGAAACGAATAAAGTAATGTGTAAAGACGTGTTGACGTTTCAGTTTTTTTGGAAATGAATAAAGTAATGTGTAAAGACATGTTGACGTAAATTAACAGCTAATATTTTCAACCTGTTATTTCATTGATGAATAACAGTTAACTCGTTGACGAATGAAAAGTCGTTAAAAAAAACAGTTTGTTGATTCAACGCCCACCTCTAGTTCTAACGTGTTGCAAAAAAACCTGTCTGTTCGCCACCTACGTCCCACGTCACCGTGTCTGTCGTCCCATCGTACACTAGTAACCTATCAGAACTTTAATCAAACAAACACTCGTTAAATAATCGATTCCTTCGCAAATTCCCGCCGATGTTTATGTTTCTATTTTCTCTCTCGCTCCGCTCACGAGTACAGAATGCTGTAGACTCGTTAAGTACTGACGGATTTTGGCTTCGAGCCAGAAACTACTAATACTGTATTCCGTTGTTCATATCCCCTCTATGTCTTACACAATATTAAAAGACATTTTGACGCGATCGTTGTAAAAGATTATTGTTATACGTTAAAATAAAAGGGGAGAAGTTTTGTTTTTATTAACAGAATGTCATAGTGAAGAGAAAGAAATATAAACGGTGTGACATCTGCTTTTTATTACACTGTAATAATTGTGAGGGTGAGGGAAACGAGAGGAGCGGTGTGAGGAATGGGAAAAACGAGTTTTTCATTATTGTATTGTGGTCTGTTCCTATAAAACTGAGGTATCTATCTTTTAAGTATTTATTTTTATAAATATAGCTATTCGTTTTGAATAATGGGACACCACAGACTGCCTAAAGTACCTACTGTCTTTTCTCCTCCTTTAAATCCATCCAAAGATTGTCTTGAAAACATTTCTTAAAGCGATAAGACCGCCCATTGTGTCACCCTATGTGTAAGTTGTATACTGCTATTTTTTTAATTTGTGTGTTGTGCATAATAAAGAATATTATATCTACCTAAGTATCTATCTTTCTGGTGGTCTCCCTATATAGTAGACTAACTACAAGTTCCAAAAACCTCAATACAAGTTACCCCATTGGTCAATTGATGGAATCTCAAGAAATGAAATAGGTACCTATATGTTCATTTTCAATACAAATGAGATTTACAAATACATCTGAACGAGTACATTTTACTTGAGAAAAGCTATCTAAAATACTTACCTTAAGTGCCCCTTATCTAATAGTAGTGCAATTGGTTCTAAAATAAAACTCAAATACTACTATCTTATCATACAAACGACACATGCTTCTATTTTTATTGGTTTCTTATCATTTAGAACAAATGTATTACCTATGTAAGTAATCGACATTTAAGTATCAAATTATCATCACTTAATAGTACTTATATTATAGATTACAGTCTATAGGCAGATATAGAAACATGATAAGATCGTGCTGCAGTTCGATATCACCACCCTCCTTATTTTCCCCGGTTCCTAATGCGTTGTCAGTTTTGTTACCCCGAGGCCCGAGGATCTATGTAGTGCAGTCTCGTTACAATTTATTGTCCGATTTAATCCAAAATTAATCCCTTCATTATTTTTAACAAGCTTTTGCCCGCGGTTTCGCTCGCGTTAAATTCGGGGTGACACAGTTCCCTTTTCCTCATTTGCAGGTACCTGCTGCCTATAGTTTTTGCCCTTGCGCCTTATTTATTGTAATAGCAAAGCTCAGTGTTCCCTTTTCTTCCCTCTTTCTCCCTAAGACCTCACTTTTTTTTAAACCAACTATCTCTGTACCAAAATTCACCAAAATCGGTTTAGCCATTTAGGCGTGAAGAGGTAACAAACAAAAAAACAAACAAACTCTTTTATAATATTAATACCGCATGGTATTAATTAATGTATTTGAAAAAATCATCTAGGCATGTTCCATTGGTACAAGATAACTTACAGCAAGCAGATAGCAAGAGCAATATCACTAGCCATATAGGTACCATTCTTTATTTGACAGTATTGTAGGTACGTTATTTCAGGTAATTTTACTCTATACCAACTATAAAGTACGCGAAAATACTTTATTTTGGGATATTTATCAGAAATAGTTTTATTGTAAGAATTAGGAAAAAAACAGAACTAAACAATGAGTTATTTTTAAATATAAGTAGGTATGCTGTGGAGATATTCAGTGACAATAATTTATTTGATAAATGTAATGAGACATAAGTAGATATACCTATTTTCAAACGTTACTCGTATTAAATCTGAATAAAAAGTACTTTATTTTAACACAATGTAGGTACTTTTTTTCTAGCCTTTTCTATCGAATGTACTTTATTTGGACAAAAAAAGGTGGCAACCCTAAGTATCACCAACCTTCTTTATCGAGCAATTTGATCGTGTCCCGTGATATCCCGTCCGATGTGTAATGCATTGTCAATATTAATACCCCGCGGCACCGTGGCTACACACTCGCGTTGCAAATTATTACCGTAGCCCGAAAGTGAATGATTCCATCATTTTTGGCCGAGTTAAAACTCACGCAATAGATTCCTTCCACAGGTCCTTTGGATTCTATGACAAAACTCCAGACCCTAATTGAGGGTTTAGGTGATACTCCTTCAAAAATGAAAATTCAACATTCACAGATTCACTCAAATTCGCCAAGACAAGAAAAAACGAATACCAATTAGGCACATATTTTAAAAAGATATCTAAGTTTCAATAGATGGGTGCTTACAAAGATACGCTTGTACAGAATTACCCTACCCTCCTTTATTTTATTGCTCGACCGTGCAATTCGTTCGTGTTCCAATGATATCCCGCCCGGTTCCTAATGCATTGTCAGTATTGTTCCCCGATACTAAGCAAGAATACAATAAGCTCCGTTGTGAAGCAAACTAATCCTGAAGCGATCCCATCATTAAAATTTCCCCTTTAATTCATATTTGGTTTAAATTGCATCCAGAAACAAAATTCCTGAGCTTAATAGAGGATGATATCTTTCTACCCGTAATGCGAAAACCATTTTCACTCCAAAATGCGTCGTTTTGATACCTAGAAAATCATCTAGGTTCTTTTAGGTACCTATATTCTTAATTCCTAGTACATCTCGGTTAGAATACTAATTAATAGCAAAGTATGGAACAGAGATGGATTACTGGCAAACCATGATTCTATAAGTACAAAAGGGGCGACCGGATTACGCCAAACTGGAGTCAAAGCAAAAAGGCTAAAAGGGTCCGGTTTAATGCGGCGCTTTGCTTTGCGAAGTTTTTGAAAGGATCTCTGCCAGAATTAGGTACCTACACCTTGAATGACGATGGATGTGAATATCTATGTGCCCCCCATCTCTGCAGGGTAGACTTCTAACAATTGCAATTTTGGTTTTGAAGTCTAAAATTTAGGCACTTTTGCTTGTACCTACTTGCTTATCCTTACTAATATTATACAAGCGAAAGTGAGTTTTGGTGAGTGAAAGGGCAAAAATTACAGGTAGGAGGTACCTGCAAATCAGCAAAGGGGAACTGTGTTACCCCGAATTTAACGCGAGCGAAGCCACGGGCTAAAGCTAGTTTTACATAAATAACTAAGAATTTGATTAACTACATATCTTTGAAGTGACATCGCAAAACCTTTTACAATCCGCGATCTGCCCGGTCAAAAACTTTAGCGGCACGAAATCATCCACGTAATCCGATATCTAAAGCAGACGAAACTCAAACCACAAACTTTCAATATGCAATTCTGAATTACTTCTTGGCATAATTATGTAATTTTCACATAGGTTATTATTTTCCAAATTAACTGACATAGATTCAATTATGGTCCCGTTTTACCTTTTGGGTACAGAACCCTACAAAGTATTTATGGGACACACAGAAGACTATGAAATATGAAAAATAGAAAATAAAAATAACACTAAATCGTAGAAATAAAACTAACAGATCCTTGCACATTAATAAGAAGACACCAGAACTTTTAGTTCTGTGATTTTTAGATCTTTGAATCAATAGCCAATGAAGCAAAACAAACAATTTAGTGCCTAAACATACCTCATACTATATTTGATGAAATTTCTCACACGGATTGTAGCTAATCTTAATTCCAGTACCATGTTCTCTTTGGATAAATTTGGAAGTCCACGCGGACAAAGCGGCGTAGGTATAATATCTAGTACTGTTATAAAATTCTCATTTTCTACGAAATCAGTTTAAAATAACCCATACAACTCCCACTTAACCTCCACAAGTCTTGGTACAACGTTTAAATGATTTATATCCTCGTTACAATCTCTGCTTTATTTAAATATGCGGGCATCTAATTTGTGTGCATGGACTCAATCATATGCAGTTAACTGATTTTTATTTATTATTAGCTGGCGCCCGCGACTTCGACCGCGTGATGATCGAAAAAAAAGTATCCTATGTGTTATTCCAGACTATAATCTACCTCTGTGCCAAATTTCATGAAGATCCGTTCAACCGTCTTGACGTGAAAGAGTAACAAACATCCATACATCCTCACAAACATTCGCATTTATAATGTTAAGTAGGATTTCTTTCTACTAAATAACTTTTTCAATTAAGTACTTTTATTGTTTTGTGTACCTAAGTACTCTTAGCAGTAGGTACACCATTGACTACCCCCGTTATATTTTAATATTAGTATAGTCCAAAGGTCTGGAAGAAATTTCTGTCAGCGATTTGACCGCCATTGTCATCATCATTTTCCTGCCCTTGTCCCATTCTATTTGGGGTCGGCGCAACACGTTTTCTTCTTCCATTCTCCTCTGTCAGACGTCACGGCATCATTTACTTCTTTCTCCTTCATATCATTCCTTACACAATCCATCCATCTTTTATTTGGCCTTCCTCTCGCTCTCCGTCCATCAACATTCAGATCCATTACTCTATTAGTCACACTTTTAGCCATTGTAACCATAGAATTAACAATTTCTGTAAAACAGTAATTGTGTTAAATTTTGGTGTGCAATAAAGTATAAGTATATTCTATTTTCCAATATGTCCATTATAATCGTTTAGTCTACGAAAGCTACATCCATCAACTCAATCAACGTCAGTTATATTAACCTGACGCATCGTATCAACACGTCTCACCTGCGTCGATAGGGATTATCGTTAATTATTCACATTAATTGCAACGCGGCTTCTGATCAACGCTAATTGGCGTCAGTGCATCCGAGACACGGTCCGCCCATGGCGCGATTACAACCATCAAACTTCCCATCAACCATTAACACCTAAACATACCAAAGTCAACCTTAACTCCTCCTCTTAAGGGCCAAGTTACCGATATAGGTAAAGTTGTAGGTTGGTACAGGCGCGCGGGGGTGGAGTGAGACGAAGCGGGGGTGGAGTTCCTCTCCCTTCGCCCCGCCCGCCCCGCGCGTCGGCCAATCACCGCGCGACAACCGAACGACCTCACCTTGCCCACACGTCCCAGCGGATCCTTTTTATTTATTTTTTTAACGATTATGTCTTTGTTTGGGTTCTGACTTTGTAGTTTAAATTGACTGTTGAGTTGGGTATTTATTAGTATTGTTGAATACAATAGAGGCTTTTGTTTGAAATGATGTTTTGTTCCTTTTGTTGTGGTTTGAGAAAATAACTTTACGTTTTACGATAACTGTAGACGTTATGGACATCTTTAGGTATATACAATCGATTTCGATTATTCCATCGATTTTGAATAAAGAGGTAGGTGTTGGTGCTAGTATTTTTTTGTGAATTATAACAAGTAAGAAACTCAAAAGGCAGTTGTTGTTGAGTGTCTGTAAGCCAAGCGATGATGATTATAATTAAGTAAGTTTTTCACCACAATCAATAACAGCTGCACCCTTGCATGCTAGCTATTGCTACCTCTAAAAATATCAAAATTGACCAAACTACCTAATTTCACTAAAAAGACTTACTACTTCTTCCAAGAAATCTCAAACACTTCCTAAAACAAAAACCACAAACGGGTGCGGAAACGATTTTAATTCAAATTTAAAATTCCCACAGAACGCCGCTGCAAAGTCAGCTCTTGTAGTTCAGTTTTCACTCACCCTCCGTCTGCAAAACCAATAAGACGCGAGGGTCTGAAATCCCCGCTTCAAAAGTGTAACGCCCTAAACGCCGAACGCTACAGGCAATTTAGAACCATATTTTGTGGAGCATTGAGTGTAATGTTGTGTGTGGTTTTAACCAAATTAAGTGCCTAAGGTGAAAGGCTGATAATAAAATATGCTATTTCATATTAGGGAATGTCCTCAAGCGTGTTGTTATGACTTAGCCACAGATGTTTTTGTCGGTCGTCAAAAGTTGTATCATTAATTTATTTTACCGATATTTTTTTATTGTTTTCTTGCCGAAGAGACACCTACCGACCTTCGTAGTCTTTTTCCATGTCTAGATCTAATCTGATGATTGGATAAACTTAGATATAAGTAATCAATCACAATTTGAAAAAAAAAAACATAATAATGACAAATAATATGTAGGCTACAACCCGGTCTTTCAAACTTTTAAGTTTTCTTCAATTTTACTAAACCTAAGTTAATGACAGACCTATTCCAAAATCAAAAACTTCAAGTTAATCAGCTATTCCAGCGATAACTAGACACGGTGCTGCGCAGCAGCGCACGGATCAAATATTTGTATGAACTACAGGTAGTTGTTTCGGGTCTGGCTGTTTGTGTAAGTATGTGAGTTTAAGAGTTTGTAAACGCACCCACGATACAGGAGAAAGGCCTAGTGTGAGGCAAGCCTATAAAAAAACAAGTTACATTTCATATAGGTAAGGGTGCGACCACACCTAGTGAACCGATCGCGATACGACGCGCGTTTATTTTTTTCATTATAATACCTATTAAATGGGTCTACTTTTTACTTTTTTTATTCTAATATTAAATGGGCGTCTTGACTTTAATGTTATTTTGAGGTTGACGACGAAACAAGCTAACCAGAAAGAATCCTATTAACTCGCGAAACTTGACTAGATCCGAGCTATAAGAACTCATATAACCGATGCAGGAAGTGAATTCCGCTCCTTGGTTGTGCAAATTGTCAAAGATTTTGCAAAGCGCTTTACACGAATTAACTTTAAAATAAACATTAGTTCATAATAGGTACCTACTTACTTAAAAAAATAAGAAAAATATCGTACCTAATAAATATTATAATAACAGCGACAATAGCAACCAATAGTGATCGTGGCTCAAGTGTGCTTAGTCATCATCATCATCATTTTCCTGCCCTTGTCCCATTCTATTTGGGGTCGGCGCAACACGTTTTCTTCTTCCATTCTCTCCTATCAGACGTCACGGCATCATTTACTCCTTTCTCTTTCATATCATTCCTTACACAATCCATCCATCTTTTCTTTGGCCTTCCTCTCGCTCTCCGTCCATCAACATTCAGATCCTCACTCTTTTAGTCACATGTTCTTCGTGACATGCTTAGTCCCAAAATAAATATTTAAGTAGTTAGTAAGCTGTGACCCCAGGACTACTAGATTGGGGTCATGAGTAAGCTTAATGATAAAAAAAACTGCTGCCGAGAGAATCCCTTTCTGCTACCTGTCTGTTACATAGATAAGAATACGGTCCTTTAGAAGTAAAATATTGATTAATTTCTTATGATATTAAACCCATAGGTACTTACTTAAAACTTTCCTCGCGAAAAATTTGAGTGTGAATGTGTAGGTAGTTATAAAATAAGTGGAAGATCAAAGAAACACAAATCATGACTGTGTAGGAAAGAAGGTGTCGTATGAGATAATGAGTAGTAGAGAAGTATGGACAAAGATATGCTGCATCGATCAAAGGCAAGACAATTATTATCTACTAGCTGGCGCCCGCGGCTTCGCCCGCGTGTTATCGAAAATAAAAGTATCCTATGTGTTATTCCAGACTATAATCTACCTCTGTGCCAAATTTCATCAAGATCCGTTTAGCCGTTTTGACGTGAATGAGTAACAAACATCTCTACATCCATCAAACATTCACATTTATAATATTAGTAGGATATATTATAACTACCAAAATAAATAAAAAAAACAACATTTTCAGTGTAATTATATCTATGCACTTAAGTACAATGAGATTACGTAAACAAGTATGTAAACAAAGTATTTTTATATGTTGCACTTTTTTTTTTTCTTCATATTATCTACGCCGCGCTTTTTCGCAACGCTCTCTCTTCTCCAGTGTGGCCGAGACCTTAAGTTGTAACCTACTAAGTGCCCTTTGTACCTGTTTGATTTCTCCCCAATTTTCTTTGTAAAGTTTTAAACTAATGCCCGTTTTGCCACCCCTTAATGAATTATTGCGCTATTGGAATTTGAATTCTCGACGCAGTACCGAACGTCGAAAATCCAAAATGTCAAGGGCGGCTTGTTGTGGCATTCCTAAATTGAATCGAAGAGTAGGTTACACACAAACTCCTCTTAACTCTTTTCCTTACTTAGGATATTTCATATGTTTGTTGATGTGTTGTTTTGAGAGATATTTGCACATTTTTACTTAAACTTGTTGCTTCTGATTTTATCTTAGGTACATATCTACCTATCTCGGTGCATGTTTCATTAGATTTGATTGTTTAATTAGAATTTCTAGTGATTATCTGGAAGGTGGAAGCGCCAGGGCAGCCCGCAAAACTCAAAAATGCTTATGTTCTTTGCTAGCTTGCATGTTAAATGTTCATTATAATATTAATAATTAAAATTATCAATACAATCCTATCGTTCATTCCACCCCAATAAATGGCCATTTCATGAAAACGGGACGAACTTAAAGGGCTGCATTGATGATTTAAATACATAGTTATAACTCATAATTCAGTAAACTCATATTATAAGCGGTCGCAATTCATATTTTAACCAACATACCACCCGACACTGATCCCTCAAAATGCTAAAAAGCGTCGAGAAAATTGAATTTCGTGGCCCACCCTAGCTTTCACCTTATCATCGCATGATATCGCTTCCATCTCTTTTCATACGCACAATACTTAAGTTGAATGCTAATTACAATGCTCGGTATATAATTGGTGAAGCCTTAGTGTGCATGTGAGCACAGTGCTCGCAGTGCCTATGTGCGGGCAGCGGGCAGCAAGGGCGCTAGGGCGCAACCCGCCTGATAGCACGCCAGGCCGCCAGCTGGCGGGCAGGTGCGCCCCAAATGAGCCGCGAGACACTCGCACTTCGTATGCTTTTTCGTACACAACTCTTTGTTTATTAAAACATTACTATGCTGCTTTATAACAAGCTCGCCGTCCAAACTCGTGTCTCTGTCTTCAGCCAGCCTCAATTTCAAACTACAACGAGCAGCGATAGTGCACATTATAAATATCCGTTTTCGCCGTAATATTATCATCGAATAAAATCTGCAAGGCTATGTGCAACCCTCCCTTCGTCGCGCACGCCACCGGCAGTCGCGCCACGTCAGCGAGCGGGCACACACCGCCGCTATACGTTTTTGCAAATTAATTAAAGTTTCTAACCGTTTGCCGTTCTCTCTTTTCAGAGCAAAGTGGAGTACTACGTGAAATGGAAAGGGTGGAAGCCGAAACACAACACGTGGGAGCCGGAGGAAAACATCCTGGACCCGCGGCTCATCCAGAGCTTCGAGCGCGGCGAGGAGCTGCGGCGGCCAGGCAGGAAGCGCGAGCGCGAGCACTCGCCCGCCGAGCGCGCGCGCAGCCCCTCCGACGAGCGCCCGCCGCCCGCCAAGCACAAGGCCGAAGTGCTGTCACGCGAGTCGGGCAAGATCGGCGTCACCATCACCATGAGCCCGCCTGCCGCCAAGCGCCAGCACTCCCACGACTCCTCCAAGGTCAACGGCGGCCGCACCTCGCACTCCACGCACTCGACGCACTCCACGCAGGCGGCGCACGCAGCGCAGCCCCCGCCCCCCGCCGCGCCGCCCGGAGGGGCTGCTGCGCCCGCCTCGCCTGCCGCAGAAGCCGCCGCACCTAGGACTGGCCCCAGACGAGCGCCGCATTCTCCGGAAGAGGCTGATGCTCATACTCCTGCGGAACGGGAGCGACGAACCGAGACCCAACCGGCTGTGGCAGCTCCTGCGGAGCCCAAGGGCGCGCAGCCGCCGCCCCCGCCCGCGCCCCAGCCCGCGGACGAGGAGGACTCGTGGGGCGAGGCGCCAGCGACTGTGCCGGCGCCGCCACCGCCTCCCCCGGCCCCGCGCCGCGGCGCCGCCTACTGGATGGCGCGCTCGCCCGTGGCCGACCAGATCTTCATCACCGACGTCACTGTGAACCTGCAGACGGTCACGATACGCGAGTGTCGCACCGAAAAGGGTTTCTTCAGGTCGCGCGACCACCGACCGCTGGACGTCACGTAGGATGTGCAATTGTGGACTTTGTCGGACTTGTACAGTTATAGGTAGCTAGTATTTATTTAGTTACTACGAATGTTAAACCCGAATGATGGAATGAAATGAGGAGTCCTTGTAGGCCTAATGTAAGCGACACTAGTGTAGTGCTGAATTATCTACTCGCTTTGGAATTGTTGCGACGCGAACATTGTATGTACCTAGGTGGAAATTGTCTATTGTCAAAGGTACAGGGAAAGGACTTGAACTCAGATGAAACTGCTATCTTTATCTCGTATTCTCGTCCCACTGACTGTACTCTGTACAATTTCCCTGTTACTTTTGAAACGAGATTTTACAAATTAATAAGATTATAATGACCTTCATATGTAACAATTTAATAGAAAAATTGTTGTCAATTGTTAAAAATAGAGACTTCTATATTTTATAATGTTGAATTTATTGATGACTGGGTGTGTACTTCCAAGTAGGTAACGAATAAATGATGACTTTAAAAAACCTAATTTAATAACCACTGATACCTTCTGTATACCTTCCATTATTAATTAAGAGGTTTTGCCTGCGTACCTAAAAGTAATGTATTGAAACTATTGTTTTACCCAGTGTACTATGAAAAATTGGTTGTTTGTGTAAATGAATCTCGAATGAAACCATCAATTGAAGTCAATAATGTATTGCTATAGGTCTATCTATACTCAAAACATTAATTAATTTAACCTTATCTTTGTAAATTACTCTTTAGGTTTGTTTTTTCTTTTTATTGTTGTTGTTATTTATGCGATCTTAATTTAATGTTAAATAATTTCCCATTCACAATTTTATCCCAGTCCACAGTTTTTTTTTAACAATATTGTCAGTTAATGTATCTTAGTACTCGCCTTAATAGCAATTGCAACACTGTACGTTATTATCGGGTATTTTAAAAACAGCCCAGTGTTGCAAGTGTGAAACTACACTTTTATATAAAAAAAACTTCTGATAATTATTAAAATTATGTAACTACTGTTGGTTTAAAAAATGAACTCGATTGTTTTTTTGTCGGTAACTACCTACATATTTCTTTATTCTTGTGCTAATAAGTTATTTTATAAAACTTATAATTTTAAGATCATAAGATTCCGAACGCTTTTTTGTGTTCCTCTTATTGTTATTTGGTTCCTTTATGATTAAATGATAATATTATTGTCTTGAATGGACGTGGATGGAGTCTCCTATTATTTGAGTTTAATAATGTATATTTTACTTAATGCATTTGTATGTGAATGTGGTGGTTTATGTAAATATTGTAAATATAATTTTAGAGAACTTGTTTTATAATGTGAAAGTCTTTCACATTTATAGTCTGTAAATAAATGAGAATGAATTAGAAGCTGACTTTTATTTCCCATAATGCTTAATGTGCACATTACACAACATACATAACTTTCAAAGCTATTTTGTCTCTTATTTTGTCAAAAATAAAGATCTACAATTTTACTAGCTAACTTCCTATCTAAAAAAGTTCTTGGGAGTTCTTACCGGTTTCCCGGTTCAGACATTTTTAGATTGGATGACAATAAACGGATACCCAAGATCTAAATCCAATATGGCGGACTCCCAAAGATGGCAAACTATTTTTAATTACCATGAAATGAGTAGAAAATGAAAGGCTTTGCTGAGAAGAATACGAGATAAATACGTGTTAGAATTGATGCACTGTTTAGATGAATTAATAAATTATTGTAAACAAGAGTACTAAATTTGCACTTAATTTATTAGTTTTTAAAGAAGTGGCAAGGTTAAACGGCTCTGTAGTAGTAACTGGAAAAGACTGTTGGTTCTGTGGGAAAATCGCAAAAAGACTGTAGAATAGGGTGAAAGGACAACGTGACAGAAAACCCAAGAATTAAGAAGTAGTAGTATCTACCTTGTACAAGAACAGTTGAGTTGACGTATGATATGAAGCATTATCGGAAGGTAATGTTTAAACTGCAAAAAATAATCATTGCTGATATTATCAAAAACTCTCATTCTGTGAAAAAATTAAAAAAAACATTAAGATTGCTAAGTCAACAGAAGATAAAGCTCTTTTTTATTTATTTTAACTAATGCTTGGCTTAGGTACTGACTTTCGCATAAATTATTAAGAATAGTACCTATCATTAAAGCTATATTTTTCATAAAATACATTTATACTATTTTTAGACGTTATGCGTTGCATTGCACCTTTTGCTTTCACATTAGACAGTATGCGTTGCATTGCACCTTTTCCTTTCAGATCACTACCTACCTACCTTACTTTTTTTTAAGAACATTCTGTCTATAACAAACATAACAACAAAAAATTAGCGACATTGGTCCAACCATTCATGCGTGATGCCGTGACCAAGAGAAAAAGTAATTCATTTTATATAAATATATAATATAAGATTAACAATAATTATAAAGGAATTAGGAAGGAGGGAAGAAATTGGACGACACCGTTGGCGGAGTGGCTGAGCAAACTGCTGCGCTGCGTGTTGCGGGTTCGATCCCCGCACGGAACTAATATTTGTATGGCCTACAGGTAGTTGTTCCAGGTCTGGCTGTTTGTGTATGTGAGTTTAAATGTTTGTAAACTCAACCACGACCACGATACAAGAGAGATTCCAGTTTGGAGCAATGTTAAAAAAAAGAACACACAATATTGGACAAATTCACATTAGTGCGCCGCCGCGTCACCGCCATTCGGCTCTTAACCTAACGAACCCTTTTATGAATTGAGCTACCAAAAGCAATGACATTTTTTTGAAGCCTGATAGATATTTTCAAATAATATATAAAAAAGTTTCAATTTGGGAAAAATTACTTGACAATCCAATAAAAAAAAATACAAAGTTACAGGCAACAGTGGCAACCCTGAAGCATTCCGTCCTTTGTCTTTTATATTTTAACGCAAATTGGTACCTGTACTCTTTGTCATTTGCGATTTAAGTAAAAGAGATAAGTGAAGAACTATGATAAAAATCTATCCTTTTTTGCTACGAACAATCACGCTTATACTCTGTGGGCGTGTAGTTTTGACAGGCAATAATTGTAATATTGACGTTTTGCTTGACCCCGACTCCGCGACCGACTCGAAAAGTGAACACAGTTTGGTTTGGTGAATAATCTAACGATTGGTCGCTAACTCTCTATTGTTTATGTTTTAATTCGAGCGCGGTTATACAAATCGGGCGATGGAGTGGTCGAAAGATAGAACACTGAAGTTGATTGAGTTGTTACAAGTAAATGCAAGCCTATGGAACCCGTCTTTATGTGAGACAAGGCGAGATAAACAAAAGCGGCGAGAAGAGTTGCGGATGATCTCTGATTTATTAGGAATATCAGTACCGGATGCTACGAAGAAGATTCAGCATCTTAGGACACAATACAACCGGGAATCGGCGCGGGAAGCTCGCGCTTATGCTGAAGAGCCGAATGACCGATATGTTAGTAACTGGTACGCGTTCGAGTATTTACATTTCTTGAAATACTCCAGCAAACCGTATAGGGTTTTACAATCGGTTAGTATCACAATTACTTCATAAGTTTTATCTCCTTTTTCATAACAGTATAACTACTAATTTAGATCATCTATTTTAAGAACTACCCAGTCCATTCACAGCAGAAGTTATTTGATAAACAAACTTCTAATGGTTTGCAAAACAATAGACATTTTAAGTGACTCTTTATTTACTACTTTTCAGGAGGACAATTCAGAAATTGCTGTTCTACCTTCTCACTCGGACAATGCAGTGAGTGAATGCAAACTCGGCAGTCTGTCACCACCTCCAAAAATCGCCAGAACAGAGCCGCCTCCACCAGCAGCCAAACCAGAAGTCAGCTATCCCGCAATACCTAGACCTAGAGATGAATTCTCCGTTTTCGGAGAATACATAGCCAATGAGCTGCGTTCATTGAAAGGGGAGAAAAACCTTTTAGTAGCAAAGAAGAAAATACAAGATATCATATTTGAAGTGAAGATGGGTATGATAAGTGAACCGAGGACTGAACAACAGACATTGGCAACTGTGTTTGCGAACACAACTCAACCGCACAATACTACTTTACACAGTAGCAAGTTATATTCTACCCCAGTAATGACTACGATGGCACATATAGAACCATTGTCAGCATCCCACACTCCCCCTACTACAGGAATCAGTGAGATAATCATAAACGGAGCATGCCATTACTCCAACTTCAAAGTTGACACACAATAGCAGTGTCATCCACTTCCGGTTGAGGAAGTGGATAAGAATGAGGGATATACTATAATTAATTAATTGATAAAATAACCTAAAAATAAACCGTGTTGCCTACAGAACCATAAAAAAAATACTGATAGGGTTTTATATCAGCTAAGAAAACCAATGGTCTTGAGGATAAATGGCAAATGTTGTAAATAAATATCTAATATTAGAAGTTTAGTAATCTAGTTTTAAGACACACTGTTGAATTTTTTTTTATTCAAATAAGTGAACGGAACTTTTTAGTGGTGTGATGATGCAACTAAAGAGTGTTCAGGTTGAGTGCCCTGATATGAGCAATGTGTTTGTCAGTCCCATTGTATCCTAAATACACACTGCTCATAATTATGTCATCATATGTCACTAAATAAATAAAGTAAAAAATACTTTTGTTGATTACTTTACATTTATTTTTTTGCTTTTATTCATAATATTCTTTTGATATTATATGGGCTGTGCCAATAAATTACAATAATGTAACCATAAACAGTTTTATCTAATTTAATATAGGTATGTAGCCAACCAGCAGTATTCCAGCTCTTATGTAGACCATACTCCAGGTCTACATAAGAGCTGGAACATATTTTTGGAATATTCTGTTTCTAGTCATACCTGATGCTGCTTTTTTATAAGTAAAAAAAAATTGGTTGTTTGTAAAGTAGGTTTACGATCGAGATGTTTACGTGATAACGTCATAATGGTGATATAAGTTATCACCAGTAGTGACATCTAAAATGAAATTAAGTACTAATTTAAAGTTTTTTTTTCGAGCCAAGTAACAGATGGCGCTACCATCTTTATGAAATGTCGCTTGTGAGGTTTTGGTGTGACACAAGTTTCTGAACATGTCACCCGACTAAAACGATTTTAAAGACGTTATCACGTCAAAAATTTAAATCAAGTGACAAAAATACTTTATTTTTGATTGACTTTTAATGGGCATTTTGTCCCAGAGCGGTATCAAATTGTCGTATATACCATTTGAAAGGTGAAGGTCCTAATTACAGCTTTATTGTATTGTATCGCACCAACTGTCAGATATGTTCAGTGCAAGAAATATGTTTGATTTTGTATTGGTTTACCGGGATGTTATCTTCATACTTCCGAGAGTTGACTTTATGCAAATTCAAAAACGAGTCCTACGTATCCGCCACGAATAAACACGAATCAGTTATAAAAATTGGGAAAAGGTGTCCTCCATATTGTTTTTCGTTATCAATTCAAAATCAACCATGTTTTGACCGTCCGTAAGCAAAACGTATCAGGAAAAAAATGCCCACCATTTTGTTATTGTTAATTTCAGAGACGATATGTAAGGTGTACACCCTTTATGTGGTGTTGAAGCAACTGGTTACAAAATAAATATATCTTTATCTTTGGTTACTACCCGTAATGAGACTAATAATCAGAAATCTTATTGCATTTGGTAACCCAATTCTTGATGAAGGCTATTAAACATCAAGTTACGAGAAAAGGCGGGTCACACTCGCAGGGCACAGCCAATGTCTCAATATTTCAAGTCAAAACAAATTTTCTTTTTGACGTGATAACGTCTTTAAAATCGTTTTAGTCGGGTGACATGTTCAGAAACTTGTGTCACACCAAAACCTCACAAGCGACATTTCATAAAGATGGTAGCGCCATCTGTTACTTGGCTCGAAAAAAAAACTTTAAATTAGTACTTAATTTCATTTTAGATGTCACTACTGGTGATAACTTATATCACCAATAAGACGTTATCACGTAAACATCTCGATCGTAAACCTACTTTACAAACAACCAATTTTTAGTTGTGTGTTTAGATAGCCTTAGTCAGTGATTTTATGCCGCCCAAGGGCTAAGCGATGACTGGTTGGGACTGACTGGCAGTACTAGCGTTCTGTTCTGTAGTTTCTGTCTAGTGCCTACCTCCATAGGAAAATGGCGTATGATGATGTATTATGAACGAACCAATTTGTAAATTGTAGTTCTATTTTTTTTTTAATAAAACATTTTTGAAACTCTGATCTCAACGAAATATTTGTAAATAATTTGAGTATACTATAAAGTAGAATAAAATGTAGTAGAACTTATCTTTTGTTTAATTGCACTAAATACCACATTAAATATTTTTTGTCCTACAAAGATACACACCTGTGTACCTACTCATAATGCAAAGTTTTCACGATTGGTTGAAGTAAAATTGTGCTGTTGGATTTACAACTTTCCGGGGCTAAGCCAAGCGTTAAAAATCCAACAGAGGCTCATAAGTGTCGTCGAGTTCGTTAAAAAGTGCGAATAGGACTCGCACATATCAAGTTCCGTAGCATCAAACAATATTTTTAACGCTCATTCATATGCACATGCACCCAAAACTGAATTTGTTTTTCATAATTTGGTAGGTACCTAATGAAAAACAAATTTGATTTCATAATTTGGTACCTAATGAAAAACAAAGTTGCTACTGCAGATTTTCGAAAAGATCTTTTAGTTCAAAAACTAAATATCAAAACTTGGCCGCATCATCACTTCAAGGAAAACTTGCTATGTCGACTCAGTTCAATTTCAGTAAATATTTAATTATTTTTTTTAGAAGAAAGAAATCAAATACTTAGGTACTGAAATTTCATCAATTTATTAAGTTCAATTAATTGATACTTGATGTTTCAAACATCTTGCCTACAAAACGTCGTTATTAACACGTTGACATCTTAAATGCGGTTTTATTAACAAATCCCTTTTACAGTAGGTTGGACAGATCATTAGTCCTGCCCGAGCACCCAATAATAGCGTTAAGATATGTAGGTGTTGAATCAAAGGCGTGTGCGGTGTGTAGGGCGTTTAATGCGAGACTGGCGTCGGTCTCGTACACTGGTACATAACAATACGTCTTATAACTATGCTTAGTATATCGATACACAACACCTCCACTCTTATTTACTACATACAAACTACGAGTATGAATAACTAACTTATGCTAGAACTAACTTAAATATAATTTTAATAAGTACTTAGGTTAATTAACTTTAAGTGTAATAGTTTTTAATTACAAGAACTTATTTACTATTTCATAATAATCTTAATCTATTTCCTCAAACCCATAACGGATCGGTGGCCTACGGCGTCTTACAGTCCTGTCAGGGTTTATGTCGATGTTAGTATTTCCCGCTAGGCCTGCTTCAACGTTCACCGACACATTAGGTAATTTAAGTTGAGGGCTACATGGTACTATTGGAGATTCATTTTGTGCTGGTACAGAATCAGAGTGCGGACTTTCCGGGGTAGGAGACTTTTCGACACTACTCTCCCCCAAGTTCCCTGTGCGATCCTGTTCCTCGCCTCTGGTTATGGGAACCGCCAACGATTTGCGTGACCGTGTTTGGATTTCTAGTTTTGTCGACATTTCTGGTACTATTATTTTGTTTGGAACGTTACCATCAACCTCGTGCGTAACCCTCTGCCTCAGTTGATCGACATGCCTATGGATTTCCAAGCCAGTATTGGTTCTTATGGAGTAATTGGATTTACCTACACGTCTAAGTACTGTACCGGATTGCCATTTATCCGCTCCCCTATAGTTTCGGTACCAAACATGTGCTCCTGATTCGAACAAACGCTGTGAGCCGCCAGCGTTTTGTTCGCTACTTGACTGGCGGGCTATGACGCGAGATTCTCTATTTGGTTTTAAATTGTCTAACCTCATGCGTAAGCTGCGTCCCTGTAATATGCTAGCTGGGCTATCTCCCACGGTCTCATGTTTCGTATTTCTATACGCTAGCAAAAACCTAGCCAGGGCTATCTCTACATCCAAATTCTGCTTAAAGGCTTTTTTAATAGTTCGTTTACATATTTTGACAGCACTTTCGGCCGCGCCATTGGATGCGGGGTGATAAGGAGCCGTAAAAATATGTTCTATACCATTATTTCGTAAGAAGTTTTGAAATTCCTCGCTCGCGAAGGGTGGCCCGTTGTCGCTAACAGTTTGTCTTGGAAGACCAAACTGCGACCATAACTTCCGTAATACAGCTATAACAGCATGTGCGGTCGTCCTATTCATTTTGATAGCTTCGATCCATTTAGAGCAAGAATCTACTACAATTAAATAAGTTAAACCACCAATAGGCCCTAAGAAATCTAAATGCAGTCTTGACCAAGGCCGTGACGGCCAAGGCCAAGAGTGTGGGACAGCATGTGGCGCAGCATCAGCCACAGCGGCACACACTGTACAAGCTCGACACGCGGTTTCCACCGCTTCATCTAAACCTGGCCACCAAACATAGCTACGTGCTAGTGATTTGGTCTTGACTATGCCCATATGTGAAACGTGAAGCTCTGACATTTGGTACACAGGCTCGTCGTCGCTTTCTCTGTCATCGGAATCCATATTATTGTATCGGTTATCACCAAAGCTGCCGGCCGCTCCGCCGTCGTTGTGTTGACGTAATAAATTCATCGAAGCCCGTCCGCCTCGTTCCGAACCGCGCCGCGTTCCTCTCGTCGTGTTGCGCCCGCTATATCCGCGGTATTTCCCGCGCCCTGTAACACGACCGCGTCTGGCAGATTCCGCTGACGCTTCCTGCTCCATTTCGATGGTTTTGTTCCGCTCGTTCCGAGCGTTTCGACACATCCTTCTAAGGTGCCCTATTTCCCGGCACCAACTGCACACATAATCCTTAAATGAGCAGTCGTTGGGCTGATGTTTTCCGTCTCCGCATCTATAGCACTCGTACACTTTTAATTTGTGGATTCCCTCGGATATTTCTGTGCTATTGTTCTTCACCGCATGCGCGTCACGCTCAGCCGCCTCCAAGGACAGCGCCAGAGTTACGGCTCTGTCGTATGAAAGTTGTTCTTCCGAGAAAAGCTTCTGACGTATCATTTCACTACTTAGGCCGCAAACTAGCTGATCCCTGAGGTTGTCATCGAGGTTTGTTTTGAAATCGCAATGCTTCGCTAGTTTTTTCAGTTCCGTGACGTAGTCCGCTATTGACTCGACGTTTATTTGCCGTCGCTGTCTAAATTTATATCTTTCAGCCATGATGGAAGGTTTAGGCTGCAAATGTGCTGCCAATATTTCTATTGCTCTTTTATAAGACAGTTCCGCAGGTTTTAACGGGCTGGCCAAAGTCGATAAAAGTTCATACGCTTCTTCACCCATTAACGATATTAATGTCGGTAGTTTTAATTCTTCCTCCACTTTATTCACTAAAAAATACATATCGAGTCTTTCAATATACGCGGACCAGTTTCCCGCTTTTATGCAAAATTCACGGACTTTACCGATCGACATTTTGTTACACTTCACTTTGTTATGTTGGATTCTTAATAAAAGATGTCCATTAAGTATGATACTGGTTTATTGGTAAGAGACACAGGACAAGAGATACACACAAGGCTACATCATGACATGAAGTGTGGCAGAGTGCCGCAGACCACAGATAATACATTTACTAGTGAAGACCATATTAGTAACATACTAAATAGTGATGTTACAACATCCCCCTTGTTGAGTTCAAATTAGACCCCTGACTGACAATTAATATAAGTGCTATGCTATTTAATTTTATACAAGACAACATGCTTAATTATACTTATAGTTACTTAAACTTTACTTATGACTCTATTTATAATTTAACTTAATCCATTTCTTCAATTAACCTTCTGGTAGGTTTTACAATACGACCTGACCTAGTTGTTACATTTGAGGATTGCTGAGATGAGGATTCTTGATGCCTAGACTCCTGTCTGTCACCTTCCTCTCCCCTTTGTGACGAGTTGGATTGCATGGGAGGGTTAGCACAATTATGAGAATATTTATGTCTTAAGTGTATTCTATTCCTCCTATACCTAACTCCATTGACATCCTCAACAACATATGATCTATTATTTGACAATCTTTGCTTAACAATAGCTTGTTCCCAGTTGCTACTTGGGTTTCTCTTAAAATAGACATGATCATTATGATGTAACATAGACATTGACTTGGCATTTTTATTGTAGTATTTTGACTTATTTTTATCATTTTTCTTGACAGACTCTTTGTAATCTTTAAATGTTACCACTTTTGGCTTCAACTTCTTATATGATGTTGGAATGTTATCTCTTAAGTTCCTAGACATGAGTAACTGTGCTGGTGATGAAAAATTATTTTTACCTGTATTTCTGTATTGTAACAATGCTATGTATGGATCTGATCCATTTTCTTTACATTTTCTTAGCATGTTTTTTATGATTTTGACTGAACTCTCTGCTTGTCCATTAGACTGTGAATGATATGGGCTAGTTACAATATGTTCTATGTCCCATTCTTCCATAAAATTTTTAAAATCAACTGACTGAAAAGGAGGTCCACCATCTGATACCAGTGACAATGGTATTCCATGACGAGCAAATATAGACTTTAAATGAGTTATTACATTTTTTGATGTACTGTTGTTATTTAATAATGCAATCTCTATAAATTTTGAATAATAATCAGTGACAATTAAATATACTAAACTATCGAAATGCATTAAATCAATACCGACTTGTTGCCATGGATATTTGCTTATTTCATAATTCTGTAATGGTTCCTTTTGGTTACATGGTCTGAATTTTGCACATACTAGACATTGTTCTACTAAATTCTTAATATCACTAGACATATTTGGCCAATAAAGAGATTCTTTAGCTAAGTTTAGACATTTATTTATACCTTGGTGACCTTTGTGAATTTTTACTAACATTTCTTTATGCATTGACTGTGGTACTATTAATTTTGAGCCTTTGAATACTAAATCTCTAATTTTATGGATTTCTCCTTGTATATTCCAGAATGGTTTTATTAATGGACTGACACTATTTTTGGTTTTTGGCCAACCTTCATTATAATACTTTATTAATAGCTGCAGGGTTTCATCTTTCTTAGTTTCCTGAGCCAATTTTGTGCTATATTCATCTGTAATTGCTAAGTTAGCATACATTAGATTGACATGACAAGACATTTCTGATTCATTTTCAGGCCTATAATGTTCTTTCAAAGCTGCTCTTGACAATGTGTCTGATATGAACATTTCTTTGCCTGGGACATGTATAACTTCTAAATCATATTTTTGACAAGTTAACATCATACGCTGTAATCTAGCTGGGACATCATGTAATGGTTTTTTAAACAGATAGACTAATGGTTTATGATCAGTATGAACTGTGACTCTGTTACCATATACATATTGGTGAAATTTTTCACAACCAAATTGAATTGCTAGCAGCTCCTTCTCTATTTGAGCATACCTTTCTTGGGTTTGAGTTAAAGTTTTGGAACTGTATGCTATAGGTTTATTTTTTTGTAAAATGACTGCACCTAACGCTGACTTTGACGAATCGACTGACAAGACTAATGGAATCTTGGGATTATAATGAGCTAAAACTGGTGAATTTGTAATTTCATCTTTCAGTTTCCTCAGACATTGACTATGATTCTCATCCCAAGTCCAGACTGAATCTTTTTTCAAAAGATTTCTTAATATTTGTGTTTTTTCTGACAGGTTACTTATAAAGGGTCCTAGGTAGTTTATCATACCTAGTATTCTCTGTAACTCTTTGACATTTTGTGGTGTGGGCATGTTGACAATTGCTTTGACCTTCTCAAGATCTGCCCTTGCACCATGTTTACTGAAGACATAACCTAAAAAACATACTTCCGACAGTGAAAATTTACATTTTGACTTGTTAAATTTTAAATTGACTTGACGAGCTCTTTGCAAGACTTTGTGTAATCTCTCATTGTGAACTGACTCATTTGGTCCATAAACTAAGATGTCATCGATGAATATAAGTACGCCTTCTATGTCACCAAATAGATTCATCATGACTCTTTGAAATATTTCAGACGAGGCATTTATGCCATAAATACTTATATCTACCAAATGGTGTTTGAAAAGTACATAATTCTGAACTATATTCATCTAAACGTAGCATCCAAAATCCTGAAAATGCATCTAAGTGAGAAAAACATACAGCCCCTTCGAGCTGAGACCTAATCTCATCAATTGACTTGAGTGGATAATGTTCCCTCATGATATTTTTATTTAAATTTCTGGGATCAAGACAAATTCGTAACTGACCTGAACTTTTTACTGTTACAACGACTGAATTAACCCACTCTGTAGGTTTTGTAACCTTTTTTATGACTTGCATTTTCTCCATGCGATCCAACTCCTCACGCAGTTTCCCTTGTAATGCGAATGGGACTTTCCTGGGCGGATCCACACATGGTACTGCATCAGGCTTGAGTTTTAGATGACAGACTGGAGGCAGACAGCCAAGACCCTGGAATACATCATTATATTGTGTATGAATTTGCTCACAAAAGTCTTGTTTTGACACTGAAAGGACACGTTTTATTATACCTAACTTTTCACAAATTGGGAGACCAAGGACATTTGGACACTCTATATCTGGTATAATAAACATTATGTTTTCAACAATGTTCTTATTGTTTAAGCAAAAATTACAACTTAAGTTGACTTTGCCTAAAATCGGAATGGATTTTCCACCAAATCCTGTGACATTTACTTGACATTTGACAAGTGACAATTTTGACAGCTTATTTTGACTTTTAACATTTTTAAATGTTTGTTTTGACATTATGTTGACATCTGCTCCTGAGTCTATGATACATTTAACCTTTGTATCACCTACCAATAAGCTAATTTCCCACGACTGCTTTGAGTGATTCAAAGTATTGACGACTGATGATCCATTTTGTGACTGACTGGACGACTGTGCCTTATTGTGAAATCCCTCAGACATGTGACTGATTTCATCATTGAGACTCTGACATTTTTTCTTTTGACTTTCTGACTGGACATTGGATCTCTCAGACATGACATTTTTTTCATACATGTGATATGAATTGGGACTCTGACTATTTGACTGGATAATAAATCTATCCGACATGTAATTGTTTTCATACATGTGATATGAATTGGGACTCTGACTATTTGACTGGATAATAAATCTATCCGACATGTAATTGTTTTCATACATGTGATATGAATTGGGACCCTGACTATTTGACTGGATAAAAAATCTATCCGACGTGTCACTGTTCTCCTCATAGGGATGTGATGTCATACTGTGTGTTTGTGACTGATTGTGTCTCTGACTGAGTGACTGACTGTGAGAATGACTATTATGACTTTGACTCGACGTTTGATTGTGATTATTTAGACTCAACATTTGACTTTTATGACTTTGACCATTATGACTTTGACTATTCAGCATACCTACGAAATAATCTTGACTACCATTATCTGAATTTAACGATTGCAACTGACTGACTTTTTTATTTTTGTGACAAAATTTAGCAAAATGATTGTAAGATTTACATGACCTGCATTGAACTCCTTGAGCTGGACACTTGTAGCGATGAGACTGCCCACAGCGGCTACATGTCTTCGAGCTGCCTGAAGCTGAAGGTGACTCGCGACTGCCTGAAGCTGGCTTGCGACTGCTTGACGCTGACTTGCGACTGGAAGCTCGCTGTCGACGATCTCCTCGACTACGGCTCCTCCGACTGAGATGCATGACGTTTTCACTGGCGATGCTGCTCCCTTTGACTATCTTCTCAGCATCCTGCTGTGCGACTATGAGCGTCCTCGCTAGCTCTTGCATTCTCTGATAGGTTAAGTCATGTTCTTGCAGTAACCTTTGACGCACATGTGACAAGTCCAAATTGAGGTTTGCAATAAAAATATCTTTGATGAGCGATTCCCTGAGCGTGCCAAACTCACATTCTCTGCTCTTATTCTCCAAATCCGTGAGGAATTCGTCGATGCTTTCGGATTTTTCCTGCTTACGTGTGAAGAATAGGTATCTGCACATCGTGATATTTTTTCTTGGCTCGAAATATTTGTTAAATTTTGTTTTCACCTCTTCAAGCGTGCTGCCATTGATTGTTAGGTTAAACGTGTTGAAAATGTTCAGTCCTCGCTCACCGATTGAGTGCAGCAGAATGGCGATTTTGCGTTTCTCAGTTGCTTTGTCAAGGCCTGTCGCTAATAAATATAGCTCAAATGCTTGCGACCATTTTTTCCATGATTCAGCGTTGTTATGAGCTGGATCCGACGATATATTTAACTGCTTCACACGTGTTTGAAAATTTTGCTCACCATCATGGCTGACGTCCGCTTGGTCCGGCATTTTCTTCGACGACCTCGACTTTTTCTTTCTGCTTAAATGACTTCTGACACCATGTTATGTTTGATTCTTAATAAAAGATGTCCATTAAGTATGATACTGGTTTATTGGTAAGAGACACAGGACAAGAGATACACACAAGGCTACATCATGACATGAAGTGTGGCAGAGTGCCGCCAGTGTTGCCACCTTTGTTTTTGAAAAGGGGCAGTCGGTCAAGCTAGAAAGAGCTAGATTTCGCAAATTTTGCCATCAAAAGAGGTGCTAGAAAGAGCTAAAAACATAAATACAAATGCAGAGATAATTTTTTTTTATATGAAACGTATAATACTTATAATCTAATTTCGTTCATTTATTCTTTTCTTTACATATAATTAAATTTTTAGATATTTCTTAAAAACAAAAAAAAAAATTAAAAATATAAAAATGTTAGCCCACCGGTATCGGGAACAGGGTCCAAGCTACCGGCGGTCAGGGCTCCAGAGTAAGGAACCTCCTAACAATGCGAGCCGTGTCCAGGAGTTGGATCAAGGGCTTGATACAGAAAGCGGTCTTTCTGTATCAAGCCCTTGATCCAGCTGCCTAACGAGAGCCTCCTCAGGTATTGGTCGACTTGGTCGAGGCTCTTGGCAATTAAGCCATTGGCAGATACGACTATCGGCACAATCATCGCTGAGTCCACATCCCACATGTCGACAACCTCGCGAGCCAAGTCAATATACTTCATTTGCTTATCTTTCTCGGCTTTCACGACGTTCTCATCATGCAGGACTAATCTAATATTATTAAGTTATTAAATTGTTAAAAATCCGAGTCTTCATCGGAATCTTCCAAAATCATTTCTGCCGAAGCAGAAGAAGTTGATGGCTGATTGACATCTGTGTTCTTAGCCAATTTTATTTATTTATTTATCCTTCTTACAACTATCATTACAGGCCTTAACCTAATGCGACAGTGAAGCTATCAAGTAATAAAAAAAAAGCTAAAAAATTAAACAATTTACATCAAATCTCTTAATTTCTAAGTACCTACCTAATTATAAACAAACAAAATAAAATAACATATTTCTGCTTCCTTATGGTCTTACATAACTATTTGTGGAAATCTGATGTGCAATCATTTTCTTTGACTTGGAATATTCTGTTAGCTAAGTAGGACTTGAGTGTTCCGAAGTAGGTACGTGTGTGGTAATTTTATTTAGCATAACAACCCCTTGTACTAAATCCTGTCAAAGGCCTGCTGTATATCCAGGAAGGCTGTGGAACAGTATTCCTTGCTTTCAAATTCCTTCCTTATTACTCTTGTCATCCTGTGGACTTGTTCTGTAGTCGCATGTTCTTTACGGCAGCCTAACTGGTGGTCAGGAATTAATGATTTTTCTTTCAGGACTGTGTTAAGTCTGAAGAAATATTTTTTCAAATACCTAGTTTGGCACTTTGTGAACCAATTTGCCGAGTTTGTGAATCATTATGATTTGGGAGACTTTCCACAAATCCGGAAAGTTTCCTACCCGCAGAATGGCATGCTGCATTACGCGATAGCTCTTGCAGTTTTTTTTTTCAATGAGATCAAACCCCGGTGCCTTATTTAAATGTTGTCCATGGATTTGAAGTATTTGACGATTTCTCTCGGTGTAATAGCTTTGAGTGGTAGATCGAGTTGTACGTCTTGGTCGAGAATAAGGTCTACATCTGATTGGTCTTGGTTCAGACTAGCATCGTTTGGTTTTAAAACTTGACTGAGGTGGTGTGCAAATACATAAGCCTTTTCTTGTCCGCACAACACATGATGGAAACTGGTCAAAAACCGCTTTTTGACCAGTTTCCATCATGTGTCGAAGTAGAGATGGTTTGTGGACATCTGGGGGATCATAGTGTTTGCATGCTCTCCATAGTGAATAGTTTGTGGCTTTTGTAGGTGTTAGACTTTCCAAGCATGTTTCCAGGGCGACTTCATTGGCATCATCGTTATAAGGATTTTCTGTTCTTTGGCTGCTTTGTTGAGCGCTATTTTATCGCTTGGATATCTACTAGTGTGCCATACCCGACGGAGTCTGCGAAACGCTACCAATAGTAAAAACGATATTTTTTTGTGGTCGTTAAAATATACCACTCCGAGGCCATCGTGATAATAGTAAATTATTGCATGAAGAATCCTCAGTTGACAGGTGCAACACTGGCCAAGATTGTTGAAAACCTCGGCCTCGGTAGATTTAAATCAGTGTGAGGGCTTATTGCTTCAAATGCAAAAGTTGCAGTACACGAGCTGGCAAAAAAAGCATCACACGCCAAACGCTCCCCGTGCGCCAATCGTGCTTTAAACAACTCACTGGCTAAGTCATCCGACGTCATTTCTTGTCGCAATACCTCAGGCACAATGTGAAAACTTGTAGTATTTGCCAATGTGTTTTTTGTGCATTTTGGCGTAAAGAAAGTATTTTTCCACACTAAGAAGGGTCAAAGCTTGGCTTAGGGCGTATATGGCAGAAGACCGCCTGACGGGCTTAGCTCTTTTGCACGTGCATAAGTCAATAAATATAGATGACGGAAACCCCACGAAATCTTATCCGTTTAGCGGTTTCAACGTGAAAATTTTACGAAAACACTTTCACGTTCCTTTATAATATTAAGTATAGCTATATCTATCCAAACTAGACTGCGGAGACAAGCTGTTTGCGACATGGTGACCCCCCCTGATGAAAAAGCTGGATCTGCCCTTGCCCCAGTAAAGAAGCAGAAAGCGTAGGTAGGGTTAACAATGTTACCATAGCAAAACTAAAAATATACTCAATTAGTGATTATAAAATGAACTGAAGAAATCTATACTACATGGCGCGTATTGTTTCATAACTTGGTAATCGCGATGTGAAGTTTTCGTATGGCTTGAAAAGGGCTAGATTGCTCTTTTCGGGCTAAAGCATGAAAAAACGAGTTTACCTTCTGTAAAAAGTGCTAGATCTAGCCCGAAAGGGGCTAAGGTGGCAACACTGAGTGCCGCAGACCACAGATAATACATTTACTAGTGAAGACCATATTAGTAACATACTAAATAGTGATGTTACAACACACTTCAATAGTCACATAAACACTTAAAAACTTTTTTTTATTGTTGTTGTTGTTTTATCCTCGTCGCCACTGTTTATCCTCGTCGCCACTGTTGAATCAAAGGCGTGTGCGGTGTGTAGGGCGTTTAATGCGAGACTGGCGTCGGTCTCGTACACTGGTACATAACAATACGTCTTATAACTATGCTTAGTATATCGATACACAACAGTAGGTAGGTAATTGATTAATCTCTTCAAGAAGAATACCTTCTGCTTTGACATTTGAATCAGAGTTCGAAAGGAGCTGCAGTTCGCTACCAAATAAACTATATATAGTACGGCCAACTAGCAGCGATACCGAAGGTCGGATTTTAGTCGGATCAATAAAACCGAACAAACTAAGAATTATTAACAATTGTTATAACGCTTCCGCATGACGAGAACCTCGTGAAAGCCGTAAAAGATAAACAAATCAATTAGGTATATTGATTTGGCTCGCGAGATTGTCGACATGTGGGATGTGGACTCAGCATCATTGTGCCGACAGTCGTTACAGCCAATGGCTTAATTGCCAAGAGCCTCGATCAACACCTGAGGAGGCTCTCGTTAGGCAGCTGGATCAAGGGCTTAGAAAGCGGTACCTACTCTTGGACACGGCTCGTATTATTTGGAGGTTCCTTTCTCCGGAGCCCTGACCGCCACGCCAGTAGCTTGGACCCTGTTCCCGATACCGGTGGACTGCTATTTTAAATGTTTTTTTTTTTATATTTTTACTAAGTAATATTTAAAAATGCAAAATTATATGTGTATAAATCAATAAACGCAATAATATCTTAACCACGGTGTCCAACTAATCACCTACTTAGGTCATTAATTCGTAAGTCGTAACGTACTGAAAGTTAGCATAATCTCTCTCCAATGATCTATGTCGTATAACTATTAAGCCCTGGGGCAGATGCCAGATACATTCTCCTTGCAACTGTGTGGTGAGTAACTGAGTACTGGTGAGGGTGGTAGTGTTAGATTTTTTGTAATAAAATGGCAGTGTCTTACAGACAGACGGGAAGGACGAATCTGTAAGGGTTATAGCCAGTTGTGTACCTACGGAACCCTAAAAACGGACATAATTATTTAATAACAAAATTCTGTCATTTGCCGCGTAAAACGATTTGCGGGCGTCACAGTAAGTTGACCTCCACTATACATTTAACTGTGGCCTGGCGCGCTAGTGTCGAGATAAAATTAATTGCCACAATAATAAGCATTATCAAGTGTATTTTAAAAGGAAAATGTATTGATTATATACCTACTTCCATAATTTGAAAATTGGATTCAGGTGAGTTACCTACTTAGTTTAGTTATTTAGTTTTCTCCTTGCTCACGTAGTTAGGTATATCTTCCCTGTCTATATTTCACCGATAAGGGACCTATAACCAGCTGTACCCGGCTGCCCTTAGCGAACGAAGCTGTGGCGAAACATCCACCAACCCGCGTTGGACTAACGTGAATGGGCTGAACTCCAAATCCCGCTTTACAACATGACAGAACAATTTAGAAAGGGGAAGCCTTTACCCAGCAATGAGACGATTGAGAAGCTATTTAAAAAAGTACCTAAGTACCTACCTCTTTAGGAAGGTACTTGGTTTTTTGATAACCTATTCGTATTTTAATGCTATAATTAGGGTTGCCATCCGTCCGGGTTTCCCCGGATTTGTCCTAGTTCAGAGGGCGTCCGGGGAGCGTCCGGGAGGGTTTTCATTTGTTGTCCGGGTTTTTAAAATTTGAAGTTTAATACCCCCATGATTAATTTGGGCGATTTAATTAATTAAATTGCACCGCCCGTGATATGTACACTTCACCGTCCTCCCAGTCCCCGTGCGCACTTCGACTCATGTCCACGCACACTTTTCCGTCCTCCCACCCCCCGTGAGCACTTCGACTCTTGTCCGGGTTCTGGACTAAGAAATCCGGGGTTTTCACGCGTTTTATCCTGGTTTCCAAATTTTAAAGATGGCAACCCTAGCTATAATTAAAATACTTGTACAGACGCCAGCAGGTCAAGCTACCCGAAACTGTCAATTTTTCCCAATGAACCTTGAACCTAATACTTTAGCAATAAAGTCGAAAATCTATCAAAGAAATCTGACAGATTGTAGTAGCTTGATGTGCAGGCGTCTGTACCTACCTACTAAATTGGTTTGATGGGTAATTAAATAAGAGAGATGATACAAAAATAATTCCACCGTACCTACATAACATGTAACAGCGGATTTGGTGTGAAGGCCTGCCTGCCTACATCCGCTGGGCATGTCGATGTTGGCAACGTATGCACCTACTTAGGTATATGCAGACCAAAGACTAAAACCTGCACACCAAGCTACTGTCGTAGACGCCTACCGCCAATCCGCTAATCTCCATTCAGTTGACATGCTCGGCCGGCTTTGGTGTAAAGATTCTATAAAGGTTGATAGGACAACAGCATAACTTTGCGTTGCGCTATTGTCCAGGGACTTGAGCCAATGTCGAATATAAAGTCACTGGATTTACCATTCCTCAGGGTGTCTCTGAATCGAATTGACAACAGACTGTTCTGTCACTGTCAGCATATGTCAGCATCGTCTGTTGTGGTCGTCTGACTGACAGTGTATTTTGTAAAACTGTTTTTGAAAGCTATCATTAAAAACTAAAATTGTTTTATTCACAGGATGATGAGATTATTATTAATATTAGTATTCATCTGCTTCGCGAATGGTGAAATAGGAAATAACATGAAAATTATTGATATCAATAATGATATTGAAGAAGATATTATCAGTGTACCTAAAAGATATAGCCCAAACTGGAGTAGTCTGGATACCCGGCCGTTGCCCGATTGGTATGATAGAGCTAAAATAGGCATATTCCTGCACTGGGGCGTGTATGCTGTGCCTAGCTTCGGGTCAGAATGGTTCTGGACAAACTGGCAAGGTACTTACTTTTCATTCATTCAATAATGCTATATGCATTCTGTCTGTAGTATATTAAATTAACTACCGGTTTTTAATTATTTGAATACCCAGATACATTAAGTTCCCCCATAAGAACTTAAGATATTCAAAGGGATATAAAAAACTTGTAAATTGAATATCACTTACCTATTTAAATTTACTTTTAGCTAATGAAGACAACCAGAAATACAAGGACTTCATGAAAAAGAACTACCCACCAGGCTTCACATACCAGGAGTTTGCTCCCATGTTCACAGCTGAGTTTTTTGATCCTGCATCTTGGGCAGAACTTTTTGTAAAAGCTGGTGCAAAGTAATTTGTTAATATTTCTCTACAGTATCTAGATTAGAGCTGCTGCAAAAACTTAAACATTATAATTTCCAACTGCAATTTGTTTCAGATACATTGTCCTAACAAGTAAACATCATGAGGGCTTCACTCTATTCCCTTCCAAGCGTTCATTCAGTTGGAATTCGGTTGATGTGGGGCCGAGGCGGGACATTGTAGGTGAACTTTCTGCTGCAGTCAGGAATGCAAGCTTAAAGTTTGGTGTATACCACTCCCTGTATGAGTGGTTCAATCCTATTTATAATCAGGACAAAAGCAACCAATTCCATACTCAAATGTACACGGATACCAAATTATGGCCTGATATTAAACAGCTGGTCAATGATTACAAGCCCTCAGTAATATGGTCTGATGGTGACTGGGAAGCTCATGACAAATATTGGAGGGCTCCAGACCTGCTAGCATGGTTGTACAATGATAGCCCTGTTAAAGATGAGGTGGTTGTCAATGATCGATGGGGTATTGATATCCCTGGACATCATGGAGACTTCTATAATCATGCTGATAGATTCAACCCTGGTTAGTGTTATTGGTGGATATTTAGTTATTTTTAATATTATAGAAAAAGAAGAAAATATATATTTTTGGTATATTAGTCCTGTATAGGCCACAAAGGCCCCTATCAAAACCTGCTTTGGTGAATTATACCAACATTAAATGGCTAAGTGTGGTGTTTGTGTATTCCTTTATTTCTATGTCTTGTGTTTTGTCTTTATTTCTATTAAAGCTTTATTTTATTTTCAGGTAAACTACTCAATCATAAATGGGAAAATGCTTTCACCATTGACCGCAAGTCATGGGGGTACAGAAGGAACATGAATGTTACTGATATACTGTCTATTGATGAACTGCTTTATCAAGTTGTATCTACAGTTAGCTGTGGAGGTAACTGAAGATTCATAATCCGTTGTTTCTTTTTTATCATCATTTATAAACTAAATCCTCCTACTATGTGGGTATATGGCTCTTTCTGCTATTTTTGATGTATGTGTCTGTGCCATACTAATTTTTTTAATATAGTACTTAACTATATAAGTACATAAAATCACACCAAATACTGACTCTGTGGCCGCTAATAAGAAATTCTTTATGGGAGTAACCAATAACAATTGGCCCTATTCGAGAATCGAACTCAGAACCTCATATTCACATAGGTACTTAAGAAGACACTGTCTTTTCAGGTAACGCCCTTATCAATGTAGGCCCAACTAAAGAGGGTACAATAATACCTGTATTTCAAGAACGCTTATTAACGCTCGGTAAATGGCTGTCTATAAATGGCGAGGCCATCTATGAAAGCTCTCCCTGGCATTCTCAAAACGATACTCGAAACGGCAATGTTTGGTACACTTGTTCTAATGCGATGTACGATGCTACACACCCTACCCATCCACCAAGCGTGAACGATAAAGTAAAGGCAATCTTTGCTATTGTACTTGTGTGGCCAGAGAAAAGTGTGCTCAAACTCCAAGACATAACGCCTTATTTGCACAGTGGCACTTATCAAGTCGAGATGTTGGGCAACGAAGGACAATACTTGACAGTAAGTATATTATGATACAAGTATATTTTTTATATCTGTCAACACTTAGCTAATCTATTTGGGTCATTAACCTTAGCATAAATGTTGATACTTTCTCTTATCATGATTTGTTTGTTTCAGTGGAAGATATCCAATGGAGAGGTCGCAATACAGCTGCCTGATATAACATCCACTAAATCAAAACACGCTTGGACATTGAGGTTTACTTTAAAATAAATTAGAATTGCTGTATCATTGCTTTTTTTTATTTTCCTCCAATTAATGTGATATTGGTGTCACGTCTATTGTCACAAACCTAACCTAAACCAAAACTACTCTAAAAAGCAGTACGATTTATTTTATTCCTGTCGAACGTTTTCCATTTTGAAATTGACTAAAGTGCCACAACTTAACTTTATTATAGTTTGACACCATTCATGATAGTTAAATTACTGAATTTAGAGAAAATTGCAATATTTCTATTCAGAAATAGACGGCCATTAAAATGTTGTGGAAAAAAATTAGATGTGATTTTCATCATTTTTATCTTAGTCTAGTTTAAGCTGGTAGTTCATCAGAATCGGCACCGCAATAAAATAGAGAAAAGAAGCTTTTAAACGTAACACCCAGTTAGGTGAAATTAGCCAGGAAATAAAGAAATCATAAGTATAACGTCAAACAAGTGTATTCAATTAAACTTGTATAATATTCTGATATAATCACTACTTACATGGACATGGTTAACCTTAAGAATTAAAATGAAATATGAATAACATTTTGTGCTTCAAAGTACTATGTAGTAGGTTTAAATACATACAGTTGCTTATAGCCATTTCGTATGACGATGACGATTTTAATTTGATCTAGATTTTATTTTGCCAAAGTAATATCAGATACGACTGAAACTATGAACACTGCACAAGCTTGCTAAAACTTTATATTCCTGTTGTGCCCGGTGAGTAAGCCGTAATATTTAATGATTTTTCTCAAAAGCTATTTAAAAAAGAAATTGATCAAGCAGTTTAAAATGTTCGAAAACAGTCTACGGATTTTCTGCTGAACAAATATAATTATGTTTTGTCAACATTATTCTACGTACAGTTGCTAACAGAGAGAAGTATTGATTTTTAGATGTGACTTCTCCTTTCTGCAGTTGAATGTACCTAAAAGCTTCTACAATTGTACCCAAAATTCGTTACATTATTCAAATATTGTGGCTTACAAAAATAAATATGAATACTATACACATGCTTTTGAAGATACATTGCTTATTCAGGTTATATTTAGGTATAGGTACTATATATTTCATATTCTGCTAACATTAGAAAAGCAATTTGTTTACATGGCTCTGCCCAAGTTACATTGTTTTCTACAAATTTGTGAAGCGACTGGGCAAAGCCTGGGGAAAATGTAAAAATACTTTAATTTATTATTCATTTAATTTATAATTCTTTGTTTATATAATATTGACTATAAATTTCGTTAGAAGCGTAAGCTAGATAATTTACAATCAACTCTGTTTAACACTATTTCGTTTAAACTATATTTTATTCTAAACAGTTTATTTGGCTACAATATCAAACCTTAAGACAAAACTGTTATAATTTTTCACCCAAATATTCTTCATCTATTCTGGCTATTTTCAAGCGTAGCAAACGCTTATCTTCGCCTATTATAGTCAAGCACATTACGTCAAGCACCATATACTGAAGCACTAAATTCATGACTATTTATCTACGGTAGGCACAGTAATTCTGTAGGTACTTTTAATGAATTTTTATTTTAAACGACATTTAACCGCTATACAAATACATATCAGGTTTTTTTGGTTTTCTTTATTTTGCTTTACAAAATTACGAAAATAAAGTATTTATTTGGATGCGAAGCTAACATCTAAAAAATTGGTTGTTTGTAAAGTAGGTTTACGATCGAGATGTTTACGTGATAACGTCTTATTGGTGATATAAGTTATCACCAGTAGTGACATCTAAAATGAAATTAAGTACTAATTTAAAGTTTTTTTTTCGAGCCAAGTAACAGATGGCGCTACCATCTTTATGAAATGTCGCTTGTGAGGTTTTGGTGTGACACAAGTTTCTGAACATGTCACCCGACTAAAACGATTTTAAAGACGTTATCACGTCAAAAAGTAAATGGTATTAATTATAAGTGCTATATATTATAGAGAAACAGCTATTTTGTACTAATCCTAGTGTTTATATTTAAAGAAAAATACACTTTTATAGATTAGGTACAAAGGTTAACTTTTATTATTACAGGCTAACTTAGAAATAATATGGCTATGTATAATCAAAATAAACTATGTACTATTGGTACTGGTATAGTTCTGTTCAATCTTTTTGGCAGCCCTTTTTAGCTGCGAGTGACGGTCAAGACGATGCATCTTCTGCGCCAGACTGATACCAAACATTGGTCCCTACGTACATAATATTGTAAGATTGGCTTTAGATTAATATCTATGCGCACATACTGACATACGATATTTAATTTAATTTATTTACCTTGTTTTAGAAACCGTATAAGAGAACAAGTATTATAAATACAACGAATAAGTGTCGTAGAAACGGTCATCTATCAGTTTTTCAAAGAAAACGTGAAATAATAAAATACTTATGTGTTAAAATATTGTAGAAAGAAAATATTTATTATTGCTCATAGAATTATTTCTAGGGCGTGTTGAACACAAATTACGCACTCCTTTAAACCTCGGTTTTTGATTTAACTTTATGTACGTAGGAACCGTCGAAATGTTTCTATCCGCCATTAAGTTTAAACCGTTAAACCTGCTAAGACCGTCACTCGCGCGCTAACTTCCGAGCCGCCATAAAGTTTGATTTAACAGAATTATAGATGATATAAACAGTGTTACAGAATTAGAAACGAGAATTTGTTCAAGGCCCTTGTTTTACCGAATTATTTCCTGAATCATCAACAGAAACATTTGATGTTTTTTTATATAAATTCTAGGAAAAAATGCAGATATTGTTTTTACCGATATACAATAGAGGATACAGTAAAACTAGTCCAAGAGTATTTAAAGTTATCCATTAAAAACTCGTTACCAACTCATTAGTTAACTGATAATAAACCAGTAACAATGTTATCTGAGTAAATATTATGGTAGGTGCTTATAATATTTATCTTGGAATGTTCAACCAAATGTTTGCCTTCACAAACTCTTAGACCGTATAGTTGGTATGTTATTAAAAAGTTGTATTACTCATAACAGGCATTATTTATAACAAGTATATATATATATATTTCTTTTTTTACATAGGGGGGGGGGGGCTAAGATATACATGCTACAGCTATATTGGTCTTTGGAAGATATATTTAATATCTACATGCATCAATTTCTTTTCTAGATATAAGATAGAGCTTATTGTACCGGCCCTGTATATAGTCCGGTCAATTTAGCAACCAAAATAGGAGTGAAGAAGACACATACATTTAATTTTTAAACCGTTCTATCTCAGAAACGGTGGCTTTTAGGAAAAAACTTATTGATATATTTTTTTAAATGATCTACAATTTTTGTCTGGGCTAATTTAAGTTTTGCTAAAATCGACAAAAATCCGAATACCGTACCGAATCTATGAGGACTTTTAAAAAATATATTTAAAATTATGTTTTCACCAATTATATCAACTTTCAGCTTTTTGTGAATGTATCTTCGGATACCTAGATTGGCCGGACTAATATTTGGTGCAACAAAACAACAATTAAAATACACATCTGTGAAAACCTTCTACAATTTTGATTTTAATATCAATTTGGACAAGAAATAAATACCTCAAAGTCAGAACAATACATTTCAGTACCTAGACTTATATTACCTACTTATATGCTATATACAATGTTTACATGGAAATAAGCGAGATACGGTAAACTCGTGGAACATAGCAGGTTACGTGAATACATACAATCTAAGGCCATTACTTATTCTTCAAATCGCGACGATGCTATTAAATGTCACATAAAGATACTTTATAACAATGCATTCTATAAAATATGACTACGAACACATACACATCGACAATCGGCATTTAAAATTTAGATAAAATTGAAGTCGTAAATACTCCTTAGTATTAACGACTTCATGCATACTGACGCGGATCGGGTTGACCCAATCACGTTACACATTTGTCGCATTTAGGTCGACGTGGTGTGAAAACTGAGACTGACCGAGTCAAGCAATATCCACGTTGATGTCTTTTCTTCCTGACAAATTATAACAGCTCGCTGCATGACCAGTGTCTACAATAACTACTTTAGCAGAAACATAATTGGATAATAATATGAATTACGTTAAAATTCTTGAAAACATGGCACAGAAGCAGTTAATATTATGACATTTTCTGACCATTTTACAAATGGTAACGTAATTAATATATTAACCTATGATGGTTCTGCTAAATCAGCCATTTTAGACCCCCAGATAATGATTCATGTTTGATCTGATACGAAAAACCCGATAAAAAGTACGAACAACAAGCATTATTAATAATATCTTCAACTGACGCTTATTCACCTGGGAGTCTTACAACTCAGAACCAAGTTCACCAACATACCTTTATAGCAGGGTCTACAGGTTTATCCCAAGCAACCCGGCTATCTCCACCAGCTATGAAACCGACTGAAGCCTGTCCCTCTGTCTTAGTAGTTCTAAGTCTGGCAGAATAGACACCTTCTGGTTGAAGAACTCTTCAAGAGCTGGTTGGGAGAGCATGGTGGCTAGGAACTGCTCTAAGGTGATTGACCAGACGCCGTCCGGTTCTGTTTCTTTGGATGGAGACGGTTTTGGGCTTTCTTGATCTGGTTCTGTTGCATTGCCGTTGGGGTCCAACTGGTGAGAAAAATGGAACATGTATATTTAAACACTATGCACGGCAGGATTTTGACACATTCGAGGTTACGCGAATAGGGTAGTTTCCAGGGTCAAAGTAATTACATTCTATTTAGTCAGTCTTTTAGATTATGCAAAAACAAGGGATATTTTTTTATTTGTAAATTATAATAAAAATGCCAAGATATAGCCCATTAAAGTTACGTGTGACGTCACTCGTTGCGAAAAAATGCAGCAACGCGTGACGTCACATCTTTAAATAAATCTTCAAAAATACGTGTTCCTTTATTTTTGAATAATCTAAAAGACGGACTAATTGTTTTTTTTTGGAAACTAGCCTATTATCATGAAATTCAAGAATTTTCTTCAATTTACAACATTCGTTTTTACTGTGAGAAATAAGTTACTGCAGCTGTTTCAACGATAAGTTTGAGGTTAATATCTCCAATAACCTCATAAGGTCGGTAAAACGGCAACAGCCTATTGCAAAATGTGTGTAACACACATATTAATACTACACAGAGTTTTTGAAAAAGAAGTGCTTTGTCGAGCGACATCCGTCACCCATGCTAGTGGCAGTCTCTTCAAAAAGTTCGATGTGTATATACCTACTGTACTCATCATCTGCCTAGCCTTTTCCCAACTATGTTGGGGTCGGCTTCCAGTCTAACCGGATGCAGCTGAATACCAGTATTTTACATGAAGCGACTGCCTATCTGACCTCCACAACCCAGTTAGTATTGGGTAATGCGATACCCCTTGGTAAGACTGGTTGTCAGACTTTCGGAACACTGACTACCTGTAACGACTGTCAAAGATCTACGAATGACAGCCGGGACCAACGGCTTAACGTGCTTTCCGAGACACGGAGGAAACTTGATATGTAACGGGTAGTCATCCACAGACCAACCGAGTAAAGATCGAACCGAGCGGCTGCTATTATTTAGCCACGAGCTCCTACCTACCTACTGTACTGTAGTAACATTATGCTTTCTAAGTTACCTGTGCTTCAGGTTGTTTAGCGGCAGCCGCTAGGAACAGGCTGTCTTGTGAGATCTCGCGGTCTAGTAGCGGGCGGTGGTTCAGTTCACCCAGTTGTAGGAGGAGAGTACCTAAAGAATAGAATATACTTTATTGTACACCAAAATTGAAACAGCTGTTTTACAGAAATTGCTAATTTTATGGGTACAATGGCGGTGTTATCGATAGCGATATCTTCCAGGCAACCTTTGAACGGATTGCACAAACGTTATATTTTATGTTCATTAACATTTTTATTTATTAAGTAATAGCTGCTATTAGCACACGAACCAAAATAAATAAATACACTGTTATAGTCAAATATATAAATTCACTGAATACGCTAGGTGGCAAATTTGATTCGGAAATTTAATAACATAACAGGGAAAGATAATGTTTTGCAATTCAGATTTTAAAAGCAACGAGAGTGAAGAATTAATAATACATATTTTATTATAAGGCACTTTTCTCTCTCTTTTCTCGCCGGCGGGCGTTTCGCAAGACTGTTTTAGGTAACTTCGACGTTCATTAGTGCAGAATCTGAGTCTAATTAAAATATGTGAGTTTTATGAGCGTCATCAGTACGCGCGCCATAAATGTGACTGAGTTTTGGTAAAGTTTATTTAACTTAAAAGTATGGGTTAGTTAGAAGAGTTTGTCGAACGTATTGTGGTTAAGATAATGAAGGCCATCAATTCAACTCACCAGCCAGCACCACGGCTTCGTACACGGCATGGTCCCTGAGCGTGAGGTCGTGCAGCACGGCCAGCAGCTGCAGGAAGTGCGCGCGCGGCAGGGCGGGGGCGGCGCCCGCGCAGCCCGGCCCCGCCCCCGGCCCCGCCCCCAGCCCCGCCAGCGCGCACTGCCGCACGCTGGAGCTGCTGATGTGCGCGCTGCCTGCCATACAAACATCACTTTATAACAGAGCACAGAGGCGGACCAATACTGCGAGCGTGTCAGCGAACATCAGCGCATAATCGTAAAAACTAGCCTGTATCAATTCTAACAATGAACAGTTACAACAAGCGAAAGCTTCTTGCGCCTTCTGATTTGAAGAAGGCAGGCTGATCCATACGTCATGTTCGTGAACGGGCGCTGTCAGTTGGGCCTGGTCATTTTTTAACTACCACGGTCATTTTTTAACTTATTTAGATTTTAAATTGAATTTTGCTTTTTATTTACTTTGGACGCTCTTACTGTGCACGTCTTTCTACATCGTTCTCACATATTTGTATGATCTCAACACGAATGATGTAAATACGATTTTGTAAAAATATTATAATTTAAAAGAGTGTCCATGGAGTTTCTCGCCCATTCTTCTCCATAGAGATCAACGCTTTGGATTGGGCAACTACAGTACTTTCACAAGTTATTATGCCTTGTGACCGGGACTGTAGATTCATTTTGTTTCTTGACATTCAAAAGTGCCTGTAATGGTCTAATTGAAATAAATGATTTGATTTGATTTTGATTTGCAGCCAGCCATTATAGGCTAATTTTTATATTACTTTTTTTTATCATTCTAGTCTTTTTAACCGACTTCGAAAAAAGAGGAGGTTCGATGTTCGACCGTTTTTTTTATGTTCACCGATTACTCCGCACACTATGGTCCGATTCTTATTGTTCGAAAGGGTATATCTTCCACGGTGGTCCCATATTACTTCTGGAAGTCGGTGGCAAAAAAGTCAACGAAACAAACAGGAGTTACCAACATCCGGGAGTAAAGTTAACATCCACTTTGACTTTGTCCACTGACGGGCCTGTTGGTCTAGTGGTTAGTGGCCCTGACTGCTGAGCCGGAGGTCGTGGGTTCGATTCCCACCCAGGACAAACTTTGTGTGATGAGCATGATTGTTTGTTCTGTGTCTGGGTGTGATTTATCTATAATATGTATGTATTTATAAATTATATAAGTATGTATATCAGTTGTCTGGTTACCATAACACAAGCTCTGCTTAGCTTGGGATCAGATAGCCGTGTGTGAGTTGTCCCAAGATATTTATTTATTTTATTTATTTACTTTATATTGTTTTGGAAGTCGGTTTTTACTAGGTGATTATTTAAGAAACAATAAGAATGAGATGTAAAATAGTCTCTGACTGGTACCCGCAATAGAGGACGTCAACAAATGAGGAGGGAGGGTGATTTCAAACTAACAACTGGTCATCAATGGAGAAGAGTAGCAAGAGATAGAATACAGTGGAAATTGTTAGAGGAGGCCTATGCTAAGAGGCACACTGAACTACCGGACATCTTAAATCCTTACTAATATTATAAAAGCGAAAGTGAGTTTGTTTATTTGTTTGTTACGTCTTCACGCCTTAATGGCTAAACCGGTTTGATGAATTTTGGTACAGAGATAGTTGGGACCCTGGAGATGGACATAGGCTATTTTTTTTAAAAAAGAAGCGGGAAATGAGGAAGAATGAGGGAAGAAAAGGGAAAACTTGGCTTTGCTATTACAATCAATAAGGCGCAAGGGCAAAAACTACTGGTAGCAGGTACCTGCATATCATGAAAGGGGAACTGTAGTACCCCGAATTTAACGCGAGCGAAGCCGCGGGCAAAAGCTAGTATGTAAATAAAAATGAAAACTTGTTGTAAAATGTGTAACCTGAAAAAATGAGCATCTCATTGATATTTTTTTAAGGCCCATACGACGGCTGAGTTCGTCTGCAATACTAATGGCATCGCAGATACACGACCACAGTTGATTTCAATTCAAATTACCTATTTGGCTGTTCTCAGAATCACTCTTGTCCATTGAAGCGCCGTCTCCGCACACCTCGCTTATAGAACGCTGCAGAGGTCCCGGTTCTGGCGACGCAGGCTCTTCTTCTACACTGTAATAAAACGTTTCATTGAGTTAAAGAGAATAGCAAGAATATTTATAGTTTGGTAGCTAGGTGTGAGGTTTTTGAGTTGAACGAAACGGCGAAGAGAGATTTTTGGCCTCCTCTATTAGTTTAAAAAAAGTCGGTTGACGCCATTCATTTCTTATCGATTGTTCACAAAGAAAATCGATAGTCGCAATAGGCTGAGTGCTTAACTGAGACCGTTCCTGGTCCGTGCCTGCAAGCACTGAGACAGACTCAGTTGTCGGCCTATAAAAGAGCTTAACTGGCCCGCAGGCACACGTTGCGTGCAGCATCATTCGTAGTAGGGAAATTTCGGACGCAATTTTTTCTGGCTATTTGTGTATGTGGGTTTAAATATTTGTAAACGCATCTACGCATACAGGAGAAATTCCTAGTGTGGGGCAAGATTAAAAAAAAATACTTGCGCCTTTACGGTACTTACCTATCAAAGAAGGAAATAGCATCCGTGGCCAGTTCTTCCCCCGTATCAGTGAAGTGCGTGGGCCTCAGATCTCGTGTGGGCAGTAGCGGCGGTGAGTGCGCGGCGTACAACGCTCGCAGCCGTCTCGCCGCGTCGGCTCTACAGCACAGCCCTAGTGCTACGCTGAGGCCGCGTGCGCTTACCAGGCCGTCGTCGTCGGAGTCCATTAGCTGGGGTCATAAATAAGATATAATGATTTATGGCATATAAGGGGCCATCCATAAAGTACGTCACATGTAAAGGGGGGGGGGGGGGGGTCGACGAAATGTGACATGGTGTGACAAAGGGTGGGGGGGGGGTCCTAGTTTTGTGACATCACATTTCAAATTTAATAAATTGAATCGCGAAATTTGAAATACTTATTAAATTATTTTTTAGTTTTCTCTATAAATTAGGTATTTTTAGATGTAAAATTGCAGTGACGTCACACTAGGGAGGGGGGGGGTCTCACAAATGTGACCACCTGTGACAAGGAGGGGGGAGGGGTCTAAAAATCATGAAATTCGTGTTACGTACTTTATGGATGGCCCCTAATCTTGGTGATCTGCTATGTATTTCAACATTATTACACGACCAAGATGTAGCTATATTTACATCTGTTATATTGAACTATTAACTTAGTTTTGTGTCTGTATTTGGTTAGTCAATTTATTTTTTTGTCAATCACCAAAGCTAGCGTAGGTTTTAAGATAAGAATTTAAGAACGGGCAGTTAAATTAAAACCTTGAACATACCAAGAATCTACGTATAGCATCACGATGCAGACTAAGAATGACCGGTCAAACTTGAATTACTTTACATTATCTAATATGGCTACTACAATTTTAAAAACAGGAAACGAGTTAAATGATACAAACTCAAAAAACCACCTAGCTGGCTCGAGTACCTCGCTATTCCAGTGGTAGCAAATACCAAGCTGTCTAAACGCGTTTTCATTCGTTAATCGACACTTTCACGAAATTATCATTTAACTAGCTGGCGCCCGCAGCTTTACCCTTGTGATGATCGAATAAAAGTATTCTATGTGTTATTCCAGACTATAATCTACCTCTGTGCCAAATTTCATCAAGATCCGTTCAGCCGTTTTGACGTGAAAGAGTAACAAACATACATCCTCACAAACATTCGCATTTATAATATTAGTAGGATCATTAATCCGGTCCCTACTTGACCTTCGGTTTTTTTTGTGATGAAACAACGAATATAATAATAATAACGAACGTTATTATTATTATAATAGTTACACCTCTGTCTAACCCTTTGGGAATCACAGACGTGGTGTTTTGACCAAAAACTATCAACGTTTTTGCTAGCTAACTCTCACCTTAAACATCCTAGCAGTGATTGCTTCAGCGAAGTCACCCTTAGCCCAGGGTGAGAGCGCGAAGTACAAAGTCCTGAACTGCGTGTAGTCCAATCTGTAGGACTCGTATGGCGCTTCTAATCGCTCGCAAGGCACCCGCTTAGCCCAAAGGAGCTCTTCGCGAATGGCGCTGAGTAACTCCTAGAAACAAATTATTATTATTATTAACAAAATTTTTGCTACAAATCATTCGTGAAAGTACACTTGCAGAAATTAATTAATCTCATCAAACTCAAAGCATTTACTTGACAGCGTTAAAGTTCGATCCAGACTGAGTTGAATCAGTTATATAGGGTGATTTTACGTTCACCCAGTGAGTAGTCTGAAATGCTCAATACTGACCTGTAGTTCATTCAATTCAAGCAGTTTATCCTGCTGCAGCGCTCGAAGCGTATTCTTCTCGAGACTGTCCTCAAGTTGCCTCACAACCCTCAAGCGATGCTTTAGTCGTAAGTGCTCGATGTTTTCGCTTGAAACGCTGCCGCCGTACGAACGGTAGGACTGGTAGATTAGTTCTTGGATTTTTATAGTCTGTAATTTGCAAAACAAAAGGTTTAATACTTGAGTTTCTGATAGTATTGGAGAGACGGTCTTGGAGCGCCGAGATGGAAGGACAACTTTCTTGGTAATCCTTGGTTAAAACAGGTACACTGTATAGCGAAATATAGGCTGACACAATGACGACTGTCGATTATCTCTAATATATAAAATTTCCGTGTCACAATGTTAGTTTTCAAAACGGCTCGACCGATTCTTATGAAATTTTGGGTACATATTAGGTAGGTCTGAGAATCGGCTAACATCTATTTTTCATACCCCTAAACCTCAGCGGGTGAAACCGCTGGGCACAGCTAGTCTAATATATAAAGTTCTCGTGTCACAATTTTCGTTCCCATACTCCTCCGAAACGGCTGGACCGATTTAAACGAAATTTTGTGTACATATCGGGTAGGTCTGAGAATCGGCCAACATCTATTTTTCATACCCCTAAGTGAGCAGCGTGTGAAACCGCTGGGCACAGCTAGTGATAATGTAAAACTATCGGGTACAGCTGCTCATTTGTAGTCAGTTGATAAGAAACTAAGGGTACTTTTTTTCACCAAATAACTTCTTCTGCTCTGAGCGGAGCGGGCTAAAACCCATCCATGTGTGCCGGGGCTGCGATATCTCTGTCGAACAACCAGCAACCCTGGCGGACCATAACAGAGGTTTGCTGACATCTCTTTGAGGCGCGCGTGGAACACTCGCGCTTCGTCGATTCGGCCTGTCGTTTCTAGACGGATGGACGGTGAGCTTCCCCGTTGCTCACCGTCAACAGACGTTCGACACCGTCTACGGTGGCCGGGAGGCGTATTGCCATAATGTATACTAGCACAGACAGGGGTTGCTCTGTAATCGCACGCAATATGCTCTTGTAGCTAGAGAGCATACTGCATATCAGTACAGAGACAGACTGAAATAAAATACACTTTGCTCTAATTCGTGAGAGCAAAACACATACGAGTACAGACAATTTGGCTGCCGTAGTAGGCACCCCGACATGGACAGGTTAGGTTCGAAGGGGATGGCGGGGTCTGAAAGACCCCGCCATCCCCTTCGTGTTAGGTTACTTTAAACCTTGAATGCAGAGGTAGGAGCCCCGCGAAGCGGGGCTCCGTCGAGCCACTTTGATAGGTAGTAATCAGTGAGAGCTCGGGACTTGGGGCACCCCGACATGGACAGGTTAGGTTCGAAGGGGATGGCGGGGTCTGAAAGACCCCGCCATCCCCTTCGTGTTAGGTTACTTTAAACCTTGAATGCAGAGGTAGGAGCCCCGCGAAGCGGGGCTCCGTCGAGCCACTTTGATAGGTAGTAATCAGTGAGAGCACATTTTGCTTTAGACATATGCGAACAAACCGTATACTTATACAGACAGGTCTGTAGTCATACGTAGTTTGCTTTAAAAATATGCAAGCAAACTGTATACTTATACAGACTGGTCTGTAGTTATACGTAGTTTGCTTTAGAGTATTTGTTATTTTTAAGAGCACAAAGTGATCTAGTACAGACTATGGGTGTCTGTACTGATATACACAATGGCAATACGCGGCCGGGAGTCGTCTCGCGGCACACAGCGCGGGGGAACATAAGACTAAATTTGTCTTAAGTACCTACGGGGGAACTTTTTACGGTGTACCTATTGGTTTAACGGTAAAATCTTCGTTTTTCTGGGGGCCTAACCGCTAAATCGTAAGTCATAAATTCGTCTAATTGTCACGCCTTTGTTGCGACATTCAAAAGTTTAATAGGTTCGGTGTCCCTTAGAATAGCAGCCTTACTGCCTACTGTCTATAAACATCAGCTCTGTTACATTGTACTCGAAGTATAACTGGCCAAATGATGGTCTCCTCCATTAAACAAATGTGAGTAACTAACCTTTTCAGCAGTTCGCGTTTCAGTCGACAATGCCATAGCTTCCTCATTGTAGATGCCTTGGAGGTAGTCATTCAGGACCTGCATAGCCTGCCCATCTTCAGTACATTTGAGAAGTATTTCTCGGTTTATATCTAGGATTGTGAGGGTCACCTATAAATAAAGGGAAAAGCATTAAAAAAGAACTTAAGTTTTTTACACCTCTTAAGTTTTTTTGGGGACACCCGGATAGAAGAAGTCATATTTATTATGTACCTACAAAAAACCTGTTTACACTCAACAAAAATAATCGTCGCCACACCACAATGAGAAATAGAAAGACGAAACGAAAATAACTGGCTCGCTTTCTATGAGAGAGAGCGAGGGAGAGACAGAGAGAGAGACAGACAGAGAAACACGCGCACGCCGCACGGCTTGCAACTATAGCAAAAAGTGTCGTTACAACTTTTGGTTTTAATTTTTTCCTCTTTCGCATCGCGCGATTAGGAACTTCGTTCCAAAAACAAATTTTCTGTGATTGAGTAAATTAATTAATTAGAGACTAAATAAAATATTAGTAAATTAAAGTTTTATAGAAAGTCGGCTCGTGTCGAATTATGTCAAGTCAACCCGATTAGTAAGGAGTTAGCCGATCGGAATAAAAAACAAGCCAATAGATTAAAAATAAGTTCGGGTCTTTGTTGTTCAACAAGCACTGCCAAATCGAATGTATGATACCGAATAATCATCCTACAAATAATTTCCCCCGCTCTGGGCGGAGCGGGGGGGAGTGACAGAATTGTACTGACTAAAACCCATCCATGTTCTTGCTTTTGCCCTTTGTGTTCCGCAACCGCGGCATCTCTTTCGAACAACCCACAACTCCGGCAGTAAGGCGACTACCCTTAAAAATATTATCATGCAAAATTAACAAACCTGAAATATAACTTTCGCGCCATCATAGAAGAAGCAGTCCATGACATTGACAGCACATTCGTAAGGCATGACGCTGATGAAAAGCGTCAGGAACCAAGACAAGGAGATCATCTTCATCATGCCCAACTCATCTAGTTTGGCGTGAAGTTCTGGTAGATGGACTTCTGTTAACTCTTCTAATACGCCTTGATCTACCTGCAAGCCACGATTGAATTTAAGGGGAGCACCAATGCGAGGAGGATCGTTTCAAACAAATAATATGAAGTGATTTGACACAAAAGATGTTACATTTCATGGGTAAGTATTGGGTAAACGGTTAATAAGAGTAAAAGCGATTTTTGATAATCATTTTCTAAACCTTTCTATGTAAAACTGTCTTTGTGAAATAGATATATTACCTTTAAATTAACACATTGTACTGACGTGTGTTCACACACTAATTTCTAGTCTATTACTATACATATGGACTTATAATTGGTTTTCTTTTGTCTAAGATTTCTTTCTTTCTTTAAGTTTTTATACAGGTAGCTGTAAGTCTACCATAGTGAAATAAATAAATAAATAACAAAAAATAAAGTCAGCCACAGCCATAAAAAGGAGATTAGGTATGAAGTAACAATAAAATAATCCTAAAACGTTATTCGGACATTCATTCAGTCTCGTGTCGTCACGCTCTCACGTTTCATGACCACCCAAACTGACACCAAACATTGACATATATAATAATCCAAGATCTCTATATAGAAGTTAGAAATGTGACTTACCAAAGCACCAACCACTCTAGTATTATAATAATCAGGTAACAGAGTCTCGCATATGGTTGCCAACAACCAGAAGGCTTGTTCTTCAGGGCAGTATATTAGCAACACGGATGCTACGATATTCATAGCTTGGCAGTAACCAATCTGTGGGTTCTTTAGTGCGTATGCGCATAGCACGCGGCGTAGCGCTGAGATTCCTGAAAAAGAGTGAGAAAAAACTGTTATAGATCGCCATAAACAGTATTTGACGACACGGTTGGTGCACATTCCACATTCCGTCTGGCCAGCACAAAGACAAAGAGGTGCCACTGACGTAATGTCAACTGTATCACTCATATTTTTGAGTATACTTTTGGGTGCATGGCATGTATGCATTGGTTTTCCTGCATGTGCATATTTTTACGGGCGGAATCTTGTTTAAGGAATTAAAACTAAATATTTTGCATAACATTTAATGCTATGGATTTCCGCTAAGTAACCCCTAACGCCGATTCTATAATTTTTTTGAGGAAAATTTGTTTTATAATTTTAATTGAGATGTTGTGTTCTATTCATATTAGAAACTAGCATACTGTTGCGTCCTTCGTTCGCGTGGAATTATTATAAAAATATAACTATGAAATCCGATTTTGTTAACAATTTCAAAGGATCTTTTTCTCACGGAACAATAATCCCTTTTCTAAAGTAGCGCAATTACTCCTTAATAACAACAGCTGTCTGCCAGTAAAAGCGCCCCCTTCAAAATCGGTCCAGCCGTTTCGGAGATTAGTCGGAAGAAACACACAAAACAGTACGGTATAAACTTTCATATGCACTCAGTAATAAGCTGTTATTTAGAAATTACAAACAGGCACTTCAATTATAATCGTTTGTATAGAAAAAAAAAGTCTTACCAACATCATTTTGAAAAGCTCTATGTTCAGGTAGAGACCGATGCAGATCTCTTTCGATCTCATCATTCGCCTGGTTCTTGGTCGAAAGAGCCTTATTCACCAATCGTTCATACAACCCTTTGTTTTGAGCCTTCTGAAGTATGGAGCCTGAGAACACGCTCCATAGCTCTCCACGTAAGAGTTCTGGTATGCCGTTGACGACAAGCTCGCTGCCTTCAGTTGTTTGGTACATACTGACTCCGCGGCCTACTTCGGCCATATGGTCTTCCCATTGCTTTTCCTGTAATGCGAAAAGTAGAATATAACATGTTGAATTTCAGTTGAGTGTTTGGCATTAAAACTTTTTAACCGACTTTAAAAACAGGAGGAGGTTCTCAAAACATTAATACGTTTATTTATTTGTTACGCGATTTTTCCGTATATTGTGGGTCGATTTTTGAAAGGGTATATTCCTGATTCCATATAATTTTGATCTGTATTGCTTTGGTAGTTTAAGAGTTATATTCTATATTACATATTCTAATAATAGAAACCCAACATACGATAGGACTTTGTATGAGATACCATCGTACCAAAACTAAAAAGGGTAAGATAAAAAACTTTATGGCAAAAACGTATTTTCCGCCTTTTTAGTGATTTTTTGATGTGATAATACTCACATGTAACAACTCACACAGCTTACTTACAACCTCCTCAAATAATTTGTTTACTGAAAATTAAATAGCTCTACACAAAGTTTCAACCAACCTTTTTCAGCTGAATCTGTTTAATAGGCGATGTCTGGTGCGTCCTGAACAGCGTCATAAGAGGCGGCTGCGGCGTCCAACCCTCGCCGTCAGTCTGGGCCACTGCCTTAGTCGCCTTCTCCCTACACACATCACTGCATATTCACGCATTTGAATTAGTACACGGAAAAGTAAACCTTAAAGCTATAAATCCCAAAGTTGATATTTAACTCCAATGTTAAATGCGCAGGCTGGAACATGCTGGGTTAGATGAAGCTCCCTGTTAAAGACAATGCAAAGACAACTGGAAAGAAAGAACACAGATAAAATGAGTACAAATTATTGTTAGAAAATGAAGTTTGAAATTGACCACCTACCAATTCGTTTAATTTGTAATTAATTTGATAAAATTTCAGGAGTAAAAATCTGTAAGTAGCGCTGGCGACTGACTTTTTTTGTGGAAAATGTTATCAGGGAAGTTTTGAGTTTAAGAGTAGAGGAAGAAACGATGAAGGAAGGTGTATAATGTTGTCAGTAAGACAAGCTCAGTCACTCGTTGCTTTTAAAAACTTAGTTGCAAATCATTATGTTTCTCTTTAATGTCATTGGATTTTTCTCAATCAATGTTTGACACTTATCCTATTTGTCTACCACATTAAATTATAAAACACATCTTAAATAAATAGATTATATGTATTTATTTATATATTTTAATAAATAACTTTATTTTAATTGTTTGTGTAGTATTAGCAATGGATACACCATTGACTACCCCCGTTATATTTTTATATTCGTACAGTCCATCCCAAGGTTGTCTGGAAGATATCGCCATCAGCGATAAGACCGCCATTGTAACCATAGAATTAGCAATTTATATAAAACAGTTATTTTTCAATTTTAAAGATATTCTATTCTATTCTATGATGAGATGACGAGTAATAGACAAATTTGGAAGAAAACTTGCTAAGCCGACCCCAAATAGATTGGGATTTGGGTTTTATGTAAATGTTTTAAATATGTATTAGTTTATTATTGTACTTATAACATTATTGTGTATCGTTTATATGGGCTTTTAATGCCTGAAATAAAATGAGTTGAGGGCAGGAAAATGATAAGTGACTAGGTCATAGAGACTACAAAACAATAAGCATATAAACGGTCCAAACAAGTTTAGCCAAATTAATATCGAATTAAATTTATCAGATAAGAAATTAAAAAAAAAAACAGGATCGCCAATAAAAATAAATAATTATCTGCTTAGCCAAAATAAGGTTAACCCCGATTTTTAGATTATAATGGAAAGTCTTGGAAGAGGTTCTAGTTCAAGACAATGATGAAAATTATAGTAGAAGAAAATGACTTACTATTACTATGACATTAGACACCTCAACATGCAAAGAATACAACAGTAACTTACTTCGGTAACTTAGCAAGGAGTTCCGATATCTTATGGACCAAGAAGTCTCTATCAGATATGTTTCCGAACAGAAAACTGGTGTGGTGTGCTGTAGTGATGAGAATGCTGCCAGAATCGCCTGAAGAACTGGCGGTTCCACCAGAGTCTGCTCGTTCTACTTGGTGCACGTTCCGAAGGGGAATTGTAAGACGGACTAAGTTGCGGACCTGTGAAATTGAGGTTTTATGACTCTGTAAAACAAAAGTGTTGGCATCTTGATTGTCAAGTTGAGTGTAAATGCACAGGAAATAATATTTTAAAAGTTATTTTGAACTCTACTCCAGTTATGATTAAGCTCAGTTTCAATTATCAATGATAAACTAGTTTACTATTTTGTTGCTCAGGCTGCGCTGATCCTAAAGCAGTCTTTGCCTTATTGAGTAAAAAAAAATATATAACAATACACTCCTGTCAAACCAAAAATCAACTTTATGTCCGTTTTCGTATTTTTTAAACAATGAAAACAAAGCTACACCGACTTATTTCCTAACCCCTAACTTGACAGCAAATGCCCTGACCCTGCATTAGTAACATAATATACTTATTCAACGGTCCCGTTCCGTTCGTCCGGACCGTCGTTATGTTTATCCGGGATTTCCCGGGTAGTGAGCCCTGCTATCAACGTCGCGATTACACTAACCGAACTTAAGTCGTCAGCGCATAGCTAATACAATTCACGAGCACGCGTCATGTGACTCTTATATCAAAGGTATGCCTTTACGTATAAATTGGCATGATTGAGACTCATCTACATGACCTAAGGCTACATAATACAAGCTTATACTTTCATCACGACATGGATATAATCGAATAGCTCGTGCCGACAATGAATAAGTAAAGATACTAAGGTTATCAGGGTTGCCAATGAACACGAATATTGATAAAACCCTTCATTGTCAATTACTGTCTTCCTTTGCAATAATAACAAAATGTCGTCTTGTTTGTGAAAGCCACAACTGTAACAGCACTACACGGTGTTTTTGTACAAATATCTGCTTGTATTTTCGATAATACAAAATCAACTTTATTTCAAAAGCGATAAGGTTTATTCTACAATACAACGTGAACCTGTACTCAAAATGTCAATTTCCGGAGTTCTACAAGCCATTAAGTATTACGTAATTGAAAATAGAATTAACCTACCATTAGACAAACTCACAAACTCTTCTAACGAGTTAAAACATTAAATACACAACAAAACTGAAGTTCTAACCAGTATTAAACGGCGATAAATTAAAACAACAAAGGTTACATAAACATTACTTGTGACTCACAAGAGCAATGATATCAAACTTGGTACAATAAATAGCTCATGACTATTTGCACATACAACACGTATTAAGTCAATATTACATAATCCTTATTGCTTTCCCATAAGGACGATAATTCCGATTGAAAGCAACGTGCAAGTATTTCATAATAATGATTTTGTGGTTGTATATCACCGTCCTTTAAATTTGGAATTGTGCATTGTGTATTTGTCTGCCTTTGTTTTTATTTCTTGATCGGCTATCAAAACGGTAAAAGTAGGCAGGCTCCCTATATATCAATTTAAACATAATAGTAGCAATAATAATAAGTTTATTCATCAAAAGAAACAAAACAAAATCAACATTGTCGGTGTGCCACAAACTAAGCAGAACTTGTATCTTGTGGCTCGATATAATATTTAAATTGTTTTATTTAAAGTGTGCAGTCCCGCGGTATTATGATAACGTTTTATGCAACACAAATAGAGGAAAATTGTTTATCATTAATCATGAAAACTGAAGCCTTTTGCCATTTCTCAAACGATTGGAGAACTATTTTTACCAAGCAGGCAGAATGGCAAATATTTTAAGTATATTTCGATATAAATACAAGATTGATAACCGTCGGTCTCACAAGGCAACTTTTTGCAAAGACTAAAACGCATGCTTTTGATACACAAGAAAGGATATCGCCTGTTTCATTAAAAACAACTGGCCAATAGCGAGGGTCCCGTACAAATTTGCCACAGCCATCACACATTGACTGCGTAGACTTAGAGGGTTAATTTTTTCGCAGCACAAAGGGATCACAGAGTTGAGTAAATAGCTTTAATTTTAACTCGATACCTTCACGCATTTCCGGGATAAAGGGTCTTGACAGACAGACAGACAGGCAGACGACGTAAACCTGCCTTTAGCACATCCACAAAAAAAAAACAAAACTCACCCGACTATCAAAACAAATGAAGTTCTGCGAAAGATACAGTCTTCCCCAATTATGTCTCTTATTATAAGGTGTCCATAAGGTACATTCTTCTGTGCCATCTAACTTCTCGCTTTGTGGTAATCTGAACCTTAGAGTGAACAGGTTGGATTGCTTTCTGGCATCCAAGTCCCTCTTTAGGAAGGACGGCTTCTTTGGCACGTTTTTGCTGAGTTTTGTTAACAGTTCCTTGTCAATGTTGAAGGATCCTGTTTTATCATCGATTAGTCTGGAAAAATAAGGTTATTGTGAAAAGCGGTTTCGTAACAACACATCTACGCCTGGCAATACAGGCATGATGTATATAAGTATTAGGTAAGTAGTTCAATATTTTTATTTTTAGGCAACTTTGACCCATAAAGATCTAGACCAGATAAATACCTTATAGACAATCATCATCATTTGCCTAGCCATTTTCTAACTATATGTGTCGGATTCCAGTTTTACCGGATTCAACTGAATATCAGTATTTTACGTAGAGCGACTGCCTATCTGACCTCCACAACCCAGTTAATAACTGGGTAATATAATTATCCTTGGTAAGACTGGTTGACAGACTTTTAAGCCACTTGCGAGCTAATAAATCATCAATGTTTTGATTAGTAATAAAATGGCCTGTAACTAAGATTTTCGAGAGTATGATGAATAAAAATAGGTGTTTTAACGGAGTGAAAAAAATTTGGAATTAAAAAAAAAACTAATTATCAACTGAGAGACCTTGCATAACATCAAATCATTCTTACAATAGATATTTATTATCAAATTACCCTATTTTTTAAATAACGAACAACAAACCCCAAACGAATCAAAAATAATAAATAACACCGTAATCATTACTGATAGCAGCTGATTCAAAAACAGCCGGTTTTTGTTTACAGCTTATCGGCATTCTCATTTTACTCCAATTATTCGCTTATTCACACCTCTTTTGTTATGCACAGTATAATTCCAAGGTCACGAATAACGATGGCTCGAATCATACACTTGAGAAAGGGTTTAATAATAAACACGACGCCTGTAATTACATTGATGTAGTAAGCAGAGAGTAAAATGTGTATAGTACTGATCACATAATATATTTAGCTAGTGATTTATCCTTACTAATATTATAAAAGCGAAAGTGAGTTTGTTTGTTACGTCTTCACGCCTTAATGGCTAAACCGATTTCGATGAATTTTGGTACAGAGACCCTGGAGGCAGACATAGGCTAATTTATTTTTAAAAAAAGTGGGAAATGATGGAGAACGAGGGAAGAAAAGGGAAATTACAATCAATAAGGCGCTAGGGCAAAAACTACAGGTAGCAGGTACCTGCAAATCAGGAAAGAGGAACTGTGTTACCCCGAATTTAACGCGAGCGAAGGTTTGCATGAAATTGAACATGATAAATATTAGAGACAGAATGCTATAACAAAAATTGTGTCACGTAGATCCAAAATCAGTATAATAAAAAACAAAAACAATACAAGATAGACACTCATGGTTCACACTGTTTATATAGAGAACGTCTGTATAAAGCGAAACTCATTGAGAAAACCTCAATAGGGAAATCCGTCAAGTTGGACCGATCATTGCCTAGCCATACGTGTCAGGGGACTATTAAAGGTGGTAATTAGGGTAGATGTAGGCAATTGAAATGCGATGATGTCGCATTATGATCAAGAGTAGTAGCAGTTGCGGTCATGAAACGAGGGAGCGAGAGCAACATTGCAAAAAGTGAGTTTTTAGGAATACCGTACTATAAGTATTCGACGTCCTATTCCCACGTTTTACGACCGCTGCGGCCACGACTCTTGACATTTAGTATTATGTAGGTTTACTTCATTTTTTAAACCTAAGTAATCTGTGCTCGTCTCTCTGTCGCGTCAGATTTTCAAAAGTGCAATCATGTTCAAGGCATTTATTTAGGAGTCCAGTTATATGGAATACTAAAACTAAAAACTAGCTTCCGCCCGCGACTTCGTCCGCGTAGCATAATTACTTTGGGCTAACGCTAACGTTAACCCGCGTGATAATCGAGAAAAAAATATCTTTCTCTACCCTTTTCTTTCCTCTTTCTCCCCATTTTCTCACTTTTTCAGCCTAGGTCCGTCTCCAGGATCCCAACAATCTCTCTACCAAAATTCATCAAAATCGATTTGGCCATTTAGGAGTGAAGACGTAACAAACAAACAAACTAACTCACTTTCGCTTTTATAATATTAGTAAGGATAGGCATTAAATAGATACTGGTGTAACGCGCATAGCACGACATCACTAAAGTGCAAATGATTACAGCAAGTATGCTCATCGTGCTCGTCAAACAACAAACTACGTGTCTTAATGCAATGCACACAAAACATGACTACACTACAGTCATATTATATGTAACACGAGATTACTTTCGCATAATCACCCTAATGATACACACTTAAACTTAATTAAGGTTAAAAGTATGTACTTTTTGCCGTTTAAAGTGTGAAACCTGCCGAATAAATGTCGGGTCTATCACCCCAAAAGGGTTGGCAGTAAATGTGAATATTTTCGATCCGAAAAGCTTGTCATTTTTTTGATGATTATAATAAATATACAGTATTGACTAGCCTCGCGAGGTTATCGACATGTGGGATGTGGACTCAGCGATCATTGTGCCGATAGTCGTAACTTCCAATGGCTTAAGTGCCAAGAGCCTCGACCAATACCTAAGGAGGCTCTCGTTGATTAGGTTATTTTTTATGAATTAAGGGTTTGATACAGAAAGCGGTACTCCTGGACACGGCTCGTATCGTTACGAGGTTTCTCTTCCTGGAGCCATGTCTGCCGGGAACTTGGAGCATGTTCGCGATACCGGGGGGCTAAATCTTTATAATTTTTTTTTAAAGAAATATTTAAAAATGTAAATAATATGTGTTAAAATGAATGAACGAAATAAATACAGTAAAATTATTATCTAACATACAATGTATATTATGTCAATGGAAACCATCAGAGATAGGAATTTGTTATGCGGAAAACGAGTCGTTATGACGTAACTCACATAGCGTTGGAACTGTATGCTAAAACGTGTTTAATACGAAATTTATTGACGAGCAAAATACCTTTAAAAAAAAACAGAAGTTATGTAGCAACTAACTTACTGTTTCATAGCAATATTAGCCAACTGCTGCATCAAAGCGAAAGTCTCATTCTTCCTCAAAAACAGTGTGAAGTAATGTTCTCCGTCCCTGGTGACCACTTTGATAGAATCAGGAAACAAAAGACTGTTGGTCTTAGCCAGTTCTGTGACGTCAGCCCAACGGATCTTGATGGAAGTTTTACGTCCAAATATGTAGGAGTAGAAGCACATGTAGTGAACTGATAGGTACATCCAACCTTGCCGGGGCATCTTTCCTTTCCAGTAACTGAAATATTAACGTACATTTGTATAAACATTTTGGTTTTATTTTTTTGTAATGTCTGTCGAAGGATTTTTTTTTTTGGTAGGGCCACTCGCAGTTACGCCTCGTTGTTGAGTTGTTTTTCTGCTTAACCTGACTATCCTGCTGTGGTGACCTCAAATGAATTTAAGGGCCCCGGCCAGAGCTAAAAGCTACTATAATATCGATGACCGCACGCTAAGGGCACCCCCTGTGGGGTACGAGCCTCGGCTGAGGGCGTCATTGATTGAAACGACTAGTAAAGAACCGGGTCGGGTTATTCTGTCGAAGGAAGAATCTATAAATAGTATGGAACAAAATAGACCTGGTCGGGTTATTCTGGCGAAGGAAGAATCTATAAATAGTATGGATCTATAAATAGTATGGAACAAAATGGACCGGGTCGGGTTATTCTGGCGAAGGAAGAATCTATAAATAGTATGGATCTATAAATAGTATGGAACAAAATGGACCGGGTCGGGTTATTCTGGCGAAGGAAGAATCTATAAATAGTATGGAACAAAATGGACCGGGTCGGGTTATTCTGGCGAAGGAAGAATCTATAAATAGTATGGATCTATAAATACACACATCAAAAGTGTCTAGGGATCAAGCATTTTTATGCGGATTTCTTGAGATTGAGATGTGGCTTTGTAATAAATTTATGATTTTATAAATTTATATGGATCCTTTTTGGTGCATTTCATAATTTGAATCAGGAACTCTCAATCAAATTCGAGTAAAAGATGAAAATAAGCTGTCAATATTTTCCCTATAAAAACATACAACGCATTGAAGACATTATTAGTGCTACTGTTTCCCTACTACTGATTAAAACCAACGTTATTATGGAGCGGCGACGTCATTTAAGCAGGGAAGAAATGCTCAGAGCCGTGGGAATGATAGAAGCTGGTTCCCGGCAACGTACTGTAGCTTTAGCTCTGAATACAAGTCAGAGTGTTATCAGTCGACTTTGGACACGTTACCGAAGCACTGGTACCGTGGCTGAGCGCCATGGAGGACGGTATCGCTGCACCACACAGAGACAAGACCGATACATTCAAATCTTAACTCGAAGAGCTCCAACAATAACCGCCATGATGTTAGCCGTGAGGCTTCATCACTCTTCAGGGAACTTAATTAGCGACCAAACAGTCAGAAACCGCTTGCATGAAGTGAACCTTCATTCCCGAAGACCGCTACGGGTACCACCTATAGCAATGCACAATCGTAGGATTCGATATCAATGGGCTCTTGAACACAGAAATTGGGCAGAAGAACAATGGCGTTTCGTGTGCTTTTCTGATGAGTCTCGTTTTGGTATGAGACCGGATACAAGACGTATACGACACTGGAGAACCCCTGGACGCCAACAGCGATTAAAATCCTGCCAGGAAGTCCATCCTTATAGTGGTGGAACCATCATGGTATGGGCGGGTATTTGGATCGGCGGAAGAACTGAGTTGATTTGGATCAGAGGCAACCTCAACGCTCAAATTTATGCTGAGACGATTGTATCAGACGTCATCGTTCCTCTACAAGTGCAAATCGGTCCCTTATTTCAGTTAAAGCATGATAATGCACGACCGCACACCGCAAGAGTTGTAAGACAGACTCTCGCCGCAGCTAACATCAATGTCCTGCCCTGGCCTGCTCAGTCGCCAGACTTGAACCCGATTGAGCATGCATGGGATATGCTACAGAGAAGAGCTCTGCCGAATATGGAGGGTATCCAGTCGCAAGAAGACCTTTTTTTGTTGTTGCAACGAACATGGGCGGCCATTCCACAGCGTGATTTGGATGAACTCATTTTGAGTATGCCAAACCGATGTTCTTGTGTTGTTAGTGTTCGCGGTAGAAACACGGATTATTAATTGTTTAAGTTACCCAATAAAATTTTAAAGAAAACTGTTATTTCAGTCTTTTTTTCGAACTTTAATGTTAGTGGTTCAAATGTCAAAAATCCCTTTATTAGGAAAATGGCAAATTTCTTTATTAATGCAAAGGTGACTTGGTTTATCGTTACTGTGACAAACGAAAACACTTTATTTGATGAATCCTTAAAGAAAATTTTAATTAATATCAATCAGGAGAAAAGTTATTGCAAAAATATATGTTGATACTTTTGATGTGTGTAGTATGGAACAAAATGGACCGGGTCGGGTTATTCTGGCGAAGGAAGAATCTATAAATAGTATGGATCTATAAATAGTATGGATCTATAAATAGTATGGATCTATAAATAGTATGGACCTATAAATAGTATGGATCTATAAATAGTATGGATCTATAAATAGTATGGAACAAAATGGACCGGGTCGGGTTATTCTGTCTAAGCACGAATCTATAAATAGATTGGTTTATGTGTCTGTGTGTATTCTTGTAGTTTTTCTAAGCCATGTTATATTCATGACGCCTGTAATCCCCGAAGGGATAGGTTAGGCAGAGGTACATACATGTGTGTACCTCTGCCTAACACCATTCGCTCGTTATGTTGAAGTGTCATGTAATAGGGGGCGAGCCCATTGCCATCAACAGGGAACAAATCCAGAAAGCTACTGAAAAATGCTGATAGAAAAACCTAATCACACTTTCTCCGACCCGGGAATCGAATCCAGGACCAGCAAATACACAGCTGTCACGACGAGACACTATTGATTTTGTGAAGTAAAACTCTTGATTTATCTAAAACACGTCACACGCACATATACCAGTAAATTGGACACCTGCAAAACATGGCTGTTTAATAATAACCATATTTTAGGCGAAATTACGACTGCCATGGTCAAGGTGACTAAAGATAATCTATGAACATAAAACGGGCATCCACCCGCCGCATGTGTCATATCGGAGTATTATGATGCTGTTTTTTTTTTCTATCAAATTCCTGCCAGAAACTGCTATTTGAATAATAAACAACTAAACTATGTTGAAAACTCTTTGGTACTCCATAATGTTTAGTAAACAAAGAAAGCATGACTCACACTAAATCGCTAGGAATAACCCTTGCGTGCAGTGCAATTAAAATATATTATTATTCGTGTCCACTCGAAATTCAGTCTCTTGTTACCTTTCGCAAGAATGAATCACCCTAAAAACACTAACAATCATGTCTAGTTAATTGAGACGGTCAAACAAATTAAAATAAAAACTGTTACTTACCTACAAGAGTAGTAACAGACCAACTTTTCATCTTTGGGCATTCGGAACCTTTCGTGGAACTCATAGTCCACATTTTTGTATGTAACTGTGTCTTCATCTAGAAATTATAAATTTAATTAATACAATTATTTGTTCGTATTGTAATAGTCAAAACCATAAAATACAAGTTATGTTTGCTATTTATTAAAATTAAATTAATTGTTATTTCAGACCATGCCCATAATAATTATTATAAAAAGTTTTACAATTTGAGAACAAATAAAGGATCTGAGGATATCTGAGTGTTGTTTTATAATCTGTTTGTCTGCAATGACTTGTAGGATGCTGTTATTCCTACCCCAGACTCGGCCTAGCAACGATAATTTTTTTTTCTTTAGAAAAACGTTGCCCCATACTAGTAATTTCCCCTGTATTGTGGGTGCGTTTACAAACATTTAAACTCACATAGACAAACAGCCAAACCCGGAACAACTATCTGTAGGCCATACATTTGTTTCATGCGGGAATTGAACCCGCAACACGCAGCGCAGCAGTCGATCGCTCAGCCACTGCGCCAACCGTGTCGTCGAACATTCATTTAACAAGAAGCCTGTTTATTACAAGAATTCGAAAATTTAAAAATAATTTCACATTTTAATATGATCTACTTAATGCAACTAGGAAAATCCTCTTAATCCATTGACATTAAAACCTCAACAGCAATTTTGCAGTAAGAAAATTAATGACATACCTTCAGTAATAGTCTCTTGCTCCGTTGCAATAATAGAGTTAATTTTGCAGCAAACAAACTCGGTAACTTCTTCCTCAGTGTCAAATGAGTGTAATGTCGGACAAACATTATCAAACAGCCACTGCCAATCCAAGCGTATTTCTGGCTCTGTCAATGCAGTGGCTATTACTGTAACAAAGAAAGCAATTAAAGGAATAGTATTTGATGTCATGGCTGCTAAACTACAGGACAAATAAAATAGAATAAGCTTCACTACACACATCTGTCTTACAAAATTGCTAATTCTACACTTACAATGGGAGTCTTAACGCTGAAAGTGATATCTTCCAGAAAACTTTTGGTTGAACTAAAATAATGAGCCTAAATCGTGGAATAAGATAGTTAGGCAGCCCACAAAGAAGATGGCGGATATACTGGATTCCGGTCTTATCAGTGCTGTAGGGTTGCATAGGTGAAAGGGTGCAATTATGGCTTTTGCCCAGGAATGGAACAGGCTTAGTAAAAAAGCCAATAGTTTAAATGTCAAAAGTCTCTCCACCACATCACACATCCACATCTCTTGATAAAAAGTGACTAAGACTGAACTATGTTGAAATAATCTCATCCTATTCTCTACATTCGGCCCTGCTGCAATAACACTTGCCATTGAGAGGAAAACATTAGCTTTTGTGAAACTTCGCAGTTTTTTGTCAAAGTAAAAGGTAAGCTGAAAAATTCTTGTTAGTTTACAATTTAATGTTTCAACATAAACCTTGTAGAGATAAATTAAAAAAAAAAACATATTTAATGGTATTGTGAGCAAATCACATACACAAGGAAAACTACTAAGTACAGGAAAAAAGAGAAAAATATAATTAATGAAAATTGAATAAATGAAAATTCTTTAATAACGAGAAATAAAGGAAAATACATTTTACACAAGTGCACAGTGCCTTCTCTTCTTTTATCAGATATTATTTTATATCTCGAATAAATTATATCATCAAAAGTGAGTAATTCCTACTGAAATTTAAAAAATAGAATAAAAATATACCCAAAATACTTGCAAATAATTTCATAGTAAAGGTACCTTTTTGCAACAGAATGTAACAGGCAACAGACAAGTAACAATATTTGCTTTTTTTATGAAAAAATATATGAAATGGAATATTTTAGGTTTCAATAACAACCAACTAGATATGTTTAATTTTATTTGGTTTTGTTTGTCATTTCATTCCAGGCTTTTGTTCAACTTATATACTAAAACACAACATTTATATTTAAACCCAAATAAATGCCAATAAATTGATTTATGATGAAAAACAAGGGTATGAAAATAAATATGCATTACCATAGTATACTTCAGAGTTAGGTGTCTGGTGTAATATCCTATAGGGCGCAGGTTTTGTATCTCGGACGCTATCTAAAGTACCCACAAGAAGCGAGGAGAAACCTTTCGATTTTCCATGCCCTTTCCTTCTCTGCAGGACGAAGTACAAAGTCGTTTCATCGGTATCCCTAAGGGTTGTTACGAAAATATTATTACAATTTCGCAATCAAGTTATATACTTATGATAAGCGGCCATCGTAAACATAATTACCAAAGCGCAGTTTTTAAGAAAATTTCTTGAGGTTTAACCCACATGTCGACAATTAACTAAACACAGGCAACAATCAGTATTTAATTTTTGCTAATCGCTAACATGGTTGAGTCGCAAAATATTTTTTGAAAACAAAAATTTCGACAAGGACACACAAACAACAAAATTTCTCTTGACACTGTTTTTTTTTAATTGAAGAACTGTCATTTTTGTCTTAAAAGATTTGATATTCGGAATATTAGTCTTTTCACTTTTTTATTTTAACCTTAAAAGCAGCTCGCCTCGCTTTTGTTATGGCTGCACTTTTGCCTACCCTATAATAATTTAAAATTTCAATCGATCATTTTTTTTTTAATGTATACATCTCGGAAAGCGCGAGCGAGGAGCAAAGTCAATGTGGCCCGCGAAATTCATTACTTTGGCCAGAGGCTTAGCGTTGCCATACAACGTGGCAACGCGGCCAGTCTCTTGGGGACGTTGCCAACTGATAGCGTTGAGGACGAATATTTTGACGCTATTTTTTAATTTATTTGTAAGTTATTTAGTATGTTTAATATAATGTTTGTGAAAGGATAATGAAAATATTTGATGAGTAAATACACTTCTGGACTCATCTATTGGCCCACCTTGTATTTTCAGTTTCGTTTGGTCCTAGCTAAAATTTTATATTAGGTCGAGCAAAAAGTTTTTATGCAGTTTTTAACCTGGCACATTCACAATTTCATTCAATAGTCTTTTTTTGAATTTCGAACACAGAATTTAAAGAAACAAAAGACAATTTGGAGCCTGTTTGTTGATATCAAACAATCGAATACTAAGAAAATCAGGTTTTATTGGTTTACTTGGATTTAATTCTTGAAAAAGTGATTGATATCTTTGGTTTTGCAACAAACATTACTTATTCTTAACATTAAGGTGAGGTTCTATCAATAATCTATGGATACTTCACCTGAAATTGCCGCCCAAGCTGTGGCACTTATTCAGGCCGGACACAGCCAAAGAAACGTGAGTGCTCAACTTAATTTAAGTCGATCTGCGGTCCGAAATGTTTATCGGAGGTACCTAGAGACTGGCGGCTTTGTTCGTCGCCAAGGAAGGCCACGATCTCGGGTCACAACTGAAAGGCAGGATCGATTCATCGTGACGACCAGCTTGAGAAATCGTCACCTTACCTCCATTGAGATACAAAACCAACTTCGCGACTTCCACGGAGTATCTGTAAGCGCTCGAACTGTTCGGAGAAGGTTAAAAGAACGCGATATGGTACCACACAAGCCAGCTAATGGGCCCAAACTAACGCGAGCCCACCGAACAGCGCGCCTTCATTTCGCACGCAGTCATTTAAATTGGACACAGCAAGATTGGAGCCGTGTACTCTTTTCTGATGAGTCTAAAATTGTGTTACATGGCAATGATGGAAGGAAGAAGGTCTACCGACGTAAGGGAGAGCGTTTCGCACAATGCTGCTTTGAAGAGAGGGTTGCTTATGGCGGTGGCTCATGGACTGTCTGGGGCGGTATATCCGCGAGCGGCAAAACTCAACTTGAGGTTGTTACAGGACCACGGCTGCCAACATTAAATGCTGAAAGGTACATTCGTAAGTGCTTAGAACCTCACGTGATGCCATACGCGGACTATGTGGGCCCAAATTTCCTTTTTATGCATGATAATGCAAGAGCCCATGCGGCCGGCATCGTCAGGGAATATCTTCGGGATGTGAACATCACAGTTATGGACTGGCCAGCCAGAAGCCCAGACATGAACCCTATTGAGCACATGTGGGACGAGCTAAAAAGACGTGTTAGGGCTCGTCAGCCAGTTACCCAGACGATGCAGGAGTTGAAAACTGCCATAGAAGAGGAATGGGAGATGATCCCTCAAAATTTCATAGAGCGGTTGATAAACTCTATGCCTAATCGTATGAGAGCTGTGGTAGATGCCCATGGAGGCAACACGCGTTATTAAATTAAACCTTTATTTGATAAAACATGTTTTTTATTCAAAAATCAATTGCCTTTAACAAGGCGCATATCCGACTTGTTAGGCGTAGCTCCATGTCGTATGGTATTCTGAATTCAAATTTAAAACAATACGATCGAAAAAGATGGTAAAATGTATCAGGTTTAAAACTGCATCAACAGTTTTTGTTCAATCTAGCAATCATATTTCGGTAGGGGCCATCGAAACCTAAACTCTAAGGTGGGCCAATAGATGTGTCCAGAAGTGTATATATTTGTCACGGGACTCACGGGCTATCAACATACAACTCCAAAGACTCAAACTGAAAAGCAAACCGGCCGTCGTCGTGTTCCCGGGCCGCGGTATCTCTTTCGAACAATCCCGGCAGGCACTGAACTGTCAGTCGTAAGTCCGCACTAGCTGATATTATAATTTTCAGTTAGAAATAAAAACAACACTATTAAGCACTAGTACGTACCTATAATTTATTATGAAAATGCCAAACAATCGTGACGCTTTGAAATTGACATTTTACAAAAATCAATGAATTTAAAATCTGAGGAATTAATGGTGACCTTCTTTTTCAGCAATCTTCCTTTGAGATTCTGCCCAGCTTCTTTTATTCGAATCAGAGTTCACTACTTTATGTATTTTGTTGAAAGCCCAGAGACCCCCTAATGCACCAAAAGGATAATACATCCAAATCCAATTATTTTTCAAGTAAAAAAATAACGGAAACTGAGCTACTTTCGCCGAAAAGGTATACGGGAATTTCATATGACGACCAGACTTTCTGAAAAACAATTTAGTTCACTGTTAAAAAGTATAGTTATTGAATTCTTATATGCCTTCAAATTACTTCATTCAAAGCTCCAAACTTTCTCCGAACAAATCTCCGATGTAACCAAAGAGTATTCAATAAAGTAGTACAATATAGATGGGATGTAACACGCGAGTACAATGGATATAATACATGCCAGGGCCTAGGTGTCTGCGTTCTACCAGGTTTGTTTTCTACAATTACGTGAGTAGGTATTGTTTTGAATTCAAATTTAAAACAATACGATCGAAAAAGATGGTAAAATGTATCAGGTTTAAAACTGCATCAACAGTTTTTGTTCAATCTAGCAATCATATTTCGGTAGGGGCCATCGAAACCTAAACTCTAAGGTGGGCCAATAGATGTGTCCAGAAGTGTATATATTTGTCACGGGACTCACGGGCTATCAACATACAACTCCAAAGACTCAAACTGAAAAGCAAACCGGCCGGCATATATTGGTTTAAAAAAAAATAAGTTTCAGACTACACACCCTGGAATTATTTCTTGTTCACGTAAGAAGTTTTCCACAAACCCATAATATTTGATCAAGTCCTTGGGGAAAATCATGCTCAATAATATTTTTATTTTATTGGAAACCACAAAACTGATTGACTGACAATGGCAGATTGACAGAAAATATATCCATCTTATTGATTAGTAACATGACTGGCAAGAATTGCTAATAAATTGAAAAAGTAAAAACTGTCACTTTAAAAGATGTGTACATCTTTGTTTTAATATATATTTTTTGGCATGGACTTTTAATATATTTTTTGTGGTATGACCACTCGCAGTTCAACTCGCTGCCAGACTATCCTGTGGTGACCTCAAATGAATTTAAGGCCCATCGAGGAAAGTAATCGGACTATCGGTTAAGGCCCCCGGTATAGAGGAAAGTAATATATCTGGCCCCCGCGGCCCCGGCCAGGGCTAAACGCTACTGTAATGTCGATGACCGAAGGACTTTTAATTCATTGGTGCCGATTCTCTTGTCACAAATGACTCTAAACTAAACTAAAAATCACTAAAATTTAGTTTGTTCCTGTCAAACGACGTTTCCCATTCTGAAATTGACTAAAGTGACATAGCCTAAATAGATTATAGTTTGACAGCACTAAGTTATTCAATTTAGTGAAAATGGCAATTTTGCTATTCTGAAATTGACGTTTTTCACCTAAAATTTTGATTGTCAAACTAAGTCAGACTATTTTTAATCGCGATTAAAAAGGTGTGGAATAAAATTAGTTGTCATGAACTAAAATTTACAAAGCACATTTCTCTCGTATTTCTTGAAAGTTTGGGTGCTTTTGAGCTCACTATGGAAGCTTATGTGATTGCAGCTGTTGTCGATGCGGCAGAAAGGTAAATTTAGTGTTATTTTATTAAGATACAATAGAAAATGCATTCATGAAAACTTACCTACAAGGAAGCTTATGTGAGAAAATTGGGGATCAGTTTAGTTTGGTTTTGAGAACAGAGTGGGATCATATGTTTAGAGTTATTTACGAAGACCGGTCATGATTGTTTTATAATTAGTTTACGTTATTAAAAGTATATTATGCAGTATTAAAGATCAGTGTTTCCTTGAAGAGTAAATAACGTCCTGTAGAATTGGAAAATTATAACATGTATTTTAAACTGAGAATGTTTATTTGACAAGAGATGTGTCATGAGAAAATTGGGGATCAGTTTAGTTTGGTTTTGAGAACAGAGTGGGATCATATGTTTAGAGTTATTTACGAAGACCGGTCATGATTGTTTTATAATTAGTTTACGTTATTAAAAGTATATTATGCAGTATTAAAGATCAGTGTTTCCTTGAAGAGTAAATGTTAGAGAAAGAAATTTTAATTGTCTTTTGTATAAAAAGAAAATGTATTTTAAACTGAGAATGTTTATTTGACAAGAGATGTGTCATGAGAAAATTGGGGATCAGTTTAGTTTGGTTTTGAGAACAGAGTGGGATCATATGTTTAGAGTTATTTACGAAGACCGGTCATGATTGTTTTATAATTAGTTTACGTTATTAAAAGAATATTATGCAGTATTAAAGATCAGTGTTTCCTTGAAGAATAAATAACGTCCTGTAGAAATGGAAAATTTATAACAGGTTATGGGCCCAGGACGAAGAAGAAATTGTAAGATGAAGGAATAACATAACTGGTACGGTGAAATCCTATTTTTTTTTTTGGGAGATTAAAATTTAAAAAAATGTCTGACGAATTATCAAAATTAAATACTGATTCGGATTATACAATTTGGAAAAAGAAACTGCATCTATATTTATGCTCAAAAGGTCTACATTCAGTATTGAATGAAGTAGATGAAAAACAAAAACAAAAAGACGAATATATACAGAAAGATGCTAAAGCAAAATATATAATAATAAATTCAGTGAATTCAAAATATGTGAGCAGAATTATTGATTGTGAAACAACAAAAGATGTATTAATTATTTTAGATAAAATTTTTCTGGGACATTTGGTGACACAGCGATGTCATTTATTACAAGAATTTTATAATTACAAATTTGAAAAACAAGACCTATTAGAAGACATTGGAGATCTAATGAACATTGTTTCATCCATTAAATGTACTGGCATGGATTTAGGAGAAATAGAAGTCATATCAAAAATATTATGTTCTCTGCCAAAAGAAATGTCTTACTTCAGGACTGCTTGGGAATCTACAGGTGTAACGGAAAAAACTCTGACTAACCTTACAGGAAGGTTACAATTAGAGATTAAAATGAACAGAAATAAAGAAAAAACAAATGAAAGCGAAAACAAATTTGACACTTATTTGACAGTTAAAAGCTGTTTCAATTGTGGAAGAAAGGGTCACATAGAAAAATTTTGCAGGAACAGGAACATAGAAAACAAATCTATTATTTGTTACAAATGTCTTAAAAATGGACATAAACATACAGAATGCAAACAGCAGTTCAACTGTATGTATTGTAAAATGAATACACATTACTCAAAGTTTTGCTTAGAAAAACCACAATCTTCGGTAAGTCATCTGACACAATTAGATAATAATGAAACAATTGAATTCATACTGGACTCTGGAGCCAGCAGTCATATTATTAACTCAGAGGTTTTCTTGCATATGAAAGAAAAGTGTGCCTATAGAATATCAACTGCAGATGGTAATACACACCTTATAGATACTCTGGGAAAAGTTATATGCAAATCAAACTCAAGTTTACATGACATCACATTCAATGATGTGTTACTAGTTCCGAAGCTGAAGAAGAACTTAATTTCAATATCAAAAATAACTAATAATAATTGCAAAATTGTGTTTTTCAGAAAACAATGTCATATTTATAAAGACGACGGCACCTGTCTGCTGACTGGTGAGCTACGCTGTGATGGACTGTTTTATGTAGAGCTATCCACTACTAGATCCAGTACAAAGTCAGTAAGATTTTCCGTAACTGATACACCATTTAAAAATTCATTTAATAATTATCCAAAGTCAGTAAACTTAATTAATGGAAATTTTTGGCATAGAGCATTGGCACATACATCGATAAATAAAACTGGCAAAATAGTAAAAGGTATAAATTCGACATTTTGTGATAAAAATATAGACACCTGTGAGGTCTGCATTCGTGCTAAGTTGCATAGGAAAGCATTTAATACAGAAAGATGTAGAGCTACACGGCCGTTAGAAATAATTCACAGCGACATCTGTGGACCAATTGGTTCTGATACTTATGATGGTTATAAATATTTTATCACATTTTTAGATGACTATACACATTTTGCAAAAATATATCTTATTAGATCTAAAAGCGAAGCTTTCACAAAAATAATTAATTACATAAACTTATCTGAAAACCACTTCAACCTAAAAGTGAAAACATTCAGGTGTGATAATGGTGGTGAATACACATCAAATAATTTTAAAAAATACTGTTTAAATAAAGGTATTACAATAGATTATACAATACCATATACTCCACAACACAATGGAAAATCTGAACGCCTGAACAAAACAATTATGGAACGCACCCGTGCTCTACTATTTGACATGAACTTACCAAAAGATTTATGGGGTGAAGCAGTGTTAACAGCTACATATTTAACAAATAGAAGTTATAATACCGTCAATGATATAACGCCAGCAGAAATGTGGTTCAATAGAGTTCCAAATCTAAAACATTTAAATATTTTTGGTTCTTTGGCGTATTATAAAATAAATACGAAACTAAACAAATTAGATTCAAGATCTAATAAGGGTTTGCTAGTAGGTTATACAAATAATGGTTACAAGATTTGGGATCCGGTGGAATCAAAAGTAACGTATTCAAGGGATGTGAAGTTTAATAATAATGAGAAGGATGTTTTGGAGTTTTTAAAAAGATGTAACAAGAGTGCGAGAGTTACAGATATAAATAAATTATTTAAAGAAGAGGAAGAGTTGGGAGAAGAAAATAAAGATTTTGGAAGAACAAATATAACTGATGATGAATGTCAATTTGAGAGGGGACGTTTTTGTAGGGAGGAGTTTTCTATTTTAGAAGAAGCAGAACGAAATGATGTTGCAGAACGAAATGATGTTGAATTAGTGGAAGAAAGAAATGCTGCTGGAGAAAATGAGGAGAATGATATTTTTGAAGATAGTATTGGAGAAGAAATATTAGAAGATAATAGTAGAGAATCTGGTTTGGAAGATAATTGTCAAGAATTAAATAATAACTTGGATGGAAATGAGTTATTTGAAGATGCGGAGGAGTTGATTGAAGAAACTAGTAGAAGAATTTTGCCAAAAAGAGATAGAAGGTTGCCAATAAGATTGAAAGATTATGACTTGGAAACATCATTTTTAACTTATAGCGAGGTGTTGAAGAGTGATGAGAGGTGTTTATGGGAGAAAGCTATTAAAGAAGAAAAGGATTCTTTGGAGAAAAATAAAACTTGGGAAATATGTGATAAGGAAAAAGCTGGTAATAGAAGAATAATAACTAGTAAATGGATTTTTTCTGTAAAGCCGGGTGGTAGATACAAAGCACGATTAGTTGCTAGAGGGTTTTTACAAAAATATAATATTGATTATAAAGAAACATATAGTCCAGTGGTGAATACAACTAGTGTTAGATTATTGCTTTCGATTGCTGCACAGAAAGGTTTGAAAATAAAACAATTTGATGTCAAAACAGCGTTTTTGTATGGTGAATTAAATGAAGATATTTTTATGGAAATACCATTGGGATATAATTATGGTGAAAATAAAGTATGTAAATTAAAGAAAAGTCTTTATGGACTTAAGCAAGCACCACTCATGTGGAATAAAAGGTTAACTGAATACTTAAAGAAATTGGGTTTTCAACAATTAAAGTTAGATCCATGTTTGTTTTTGTGTAAAGATAAGGAAATTTATTTGGCTATTTATGTTGATGATGGAATTTTGATTGGAAATTGTGAAAAAGAATTGAATAATATAATAATAGGACTTGAAAAAGAATTTGAAATTAAAAAATTTGATAAAGTAGAAAAGTTTATTGGAATAGATATACAGGTTGAAGAAAATTATTTGAAAATTTATCAGGAATCTTATATTGAGCAGTTATTTAAAAATTTTGGATATGTAGATTTAAAAGAAAATTTTTATCCAAACATTTTAGTTGATACACATCAAGAGGGGAAGTGTGATAGTAGTGATGTGCATCGGTACAGGCAGTTGATAGGGTCTTTATTATACTTAGTAAATAAAACTAGACCAGATATTTCTTTTCATGTTGGTTATTGTAGCAGACATCAAGAGTGTCCTAATTTGAATGATTTTGCCAATATTAAAAATCTCTTCCGATATCTTAAGAGCTCTATATCTTCTGGTATTCAATACTTACGGGGAAATAGTTTAGTGTTGACAGCGTATTGTGATGCAGACTTTGCAGGTGATCCTGACACTAGGAAAAGTACAACTGGTTTTGTAGTGATGTATGGTGGTGGTCCCATACACTGGTGCTCGCGTAAGCAGTCTGTCACAGCTCTCTCCAGTACAGAAGCAGAATATATCTCTGCCGCAGAATGTATCAAAGATTTACTTTATGTCCAAAGTCTGATTAAAGAAATTACAGGACATACATCAAAAACACAATTATTCGTTGATAATCAATCGGCTATTGTTTTAATAAAAAATGGAATTTTAAATCGACGAAGCAAACACATAGATGTTAAATATCATTTTATAAAAGAAAAAATTGATCAAAATTTAATTGAAATTTTCTATTGTCCAACCAATTCTAATATTGCTGATATTTTGACAAAAGGATTAGACAGAACAAAGTTTCTACGTTTAAGAAGACATTTAGTGAGTGTTTAGTGAATTTAATGAGAACTTTAATAAAGTGAGCAGTAGTGGTATATTAGTTTTAACTATGATTGATGTTAGATTAATGTTTTGGGAATTTAATTTGAAATTTAGGTTTAAGTTTAGTATTAAGGATGTCTCGGATGTTAATTTGAAATTTTATATTTAAAGGGGAGGTTTAATATAGTATGTAGTATTTAATGTTAAGTAGTGTATACTACTATGGGTTTTTATTTTTGTACTATGTTGAGTGTTGTTGAAGTTATTAACAGGTTGTCCTAATTGATTGTTAAAGTTTTATGTAAGGTGATTTAAATTAGATATTATTTGAGTTATATAAAATTTAGAGGGGATGTTAGAGAAAGAAATTTTAATTGTCTTTTGTATAAAAAGAAAATGTATTTTAAACTGAGAATGTTTATTTGACAAGAGATGTGTCATGAGAAAATTGGGGATCAGTTTAGTTTGGTTTTGAGAACAGAGTGGGATCATATGTTTAGAGTTATTTACGAAGACCGGTCATGATTGTTTTATAATTAGTTTACGTTATTAAAAGAATATTATGCAGTATTAAAGATCAGTGTTTCCTTGAAGAATAAATAACGTCCTGTAGAAATGGAAAATTTATAACAAGTCAGACTATTTTTAATCGCGATTAAAAAGGTGTGGAATAAAATTAGTTGTCATGAACTAAAATTTACAAAGCACATTTCTCTCGTATTTCTTGAAAGTTTGGGTGCTTTTGAGCTCACTATGGAAGCTTATGTGATTGCAGCTGTTGTCGATGCGGCAGAAAGGTAAATTTAGTGTTATTTTATTAAGATACAATAGAAAATGCATTCATGAAAACTTACCTACAAGGGATTTATGTACCGAACATTTAGTGCACTTGCTACTAGTTGGAAAAGAAGTGGATAAATCCACTTCTCATAATCAAAGCCACTTCCAGGTTCTGTGTATTATCTATTATGAAATAACTATTTTTTAGAAATTTTCAAGAAAGAATTCAATTGGAAAGATTGCGAGACCTATCCAACCCATTCCAAATGGCAGAGGCGAAATTTAAAAAGCTTTTTAGACTCCCTAGAGCGGGAGCACTTCATTTGGTGGATAAACTAAGGAATCCTCGATTGGATGAAGGATTTATCCCCAAACACCTAAAGGTTAGAACAGTTTTTTGTCCTGTATGTATAGGTATGTGCAGTAATTCACTTGCTAAAACAAGTTTTTAAGAATTTATAGTTCTTGGATTTTGTGATTTTTTAGTCATAGTGAGTGGTATCTCACTTCTATTATATTTATGGGTGATATATACCTAGTCATTACTTAATAGAGATTTTTCAGTCAAAAACTGCACACCCCTCCACTAAAATTCTTTTACAAACATTTGAACGACCCACTAACCAAAAAATGTATGCAACAAGCAGTGGTGCAGCGTGCATTTTTAGAATAAAAAATCTCTACCTACCTATCTGTATGATAATAGAACTCATATTCAGATTTTAGCTGCACTAAATCTGTTTGCCCAAGGCAGTTATCAAACAGCTGTTGGGCAAGACAACTTACTTGGGCTCAGCCAGCCATCAGTAAGCAGGTGCCTGACTCTTACAGCAGAGGAAATTTTGAGGGTTTTATCGCCTCATTACTTAAGATTTCCTGTACCCCTGAAGAAAAGGTGGCGGCCAAGACAGAGTGAGTTCATTTATATTTTTAAACCCAAGAAGATTTTGAGATAAAATAAAACATTCCATCAAAACTGAAAACTGCACCACTCTTATTCATGTAACACTTTGCTTGTTTCAGTTTTCGAGACCTATATAATATGCCCAACACATTAGGTGCAGTAGATGGGACCCATGTTGCAATAGCAAAACCGCCTTTGAATCACCCTACTGCACCTGGCAACCTATTTTACAATCGTAAGGGTTATTATAGCATGAACTGCCAGATTGTGAGTAAATAAACTACATTATAATAAACAGACTTATTTATCTTGAAATCTTAATTAAAAAAAAAATTACTTTCAGGTTTGCAGTGCGAGGGGGAAGATTATTGGGTTAAACCCAAATTTTCCAGGCTCCACCCATGATGCTGCAATATGGAGAGCATCTAACATTTATAAAGCCCTGAGAAATGAGTTTGTACGTGGCGAAAGATCTCAGTGGCTTCTGGGTAGGTCACTAGTAAACCTTTATACCTACTGGGTATATCTATTAGCTAAGTAGAATATAAAGTTTTATTTATTTTAGGAGATAAGGGATACCCACTACAGCCGTGGCTCATGACTCCCATTATGGTGCCAACTACTGAAGCAGAGGCTTCATATAATGAGTGCCACACAAGGGCAAGAAATGTGGTGGAAATGTGTAATGGGCGCCTAAAGAACAAATTTAGGTGCCTACACAGGCATCGGTCTCTTCACTACCAACCAAAAAAGGCTGCAAAAATTATTCTGGCATGTTGTACCTTATACAATATGTTTTTGGAAACATTTGATGGTAAGTGTACCTACCTATTTTACTTATTAATATTATTATGTAATTCTTCTTCAGTTTTATTTGTTTGTAAAAAAAGAAATCTAAATAAGTGTATCTTTGTAGATGATGAAGAAGATATCAATGATACCGAGGATAGTGAGCAGATTGCTATTGTGGAGGATAACAACACAGATTTCCTAGCTGAAGCAAGGGAAATTCGGCAAACAGTTGTCAATTATTTTAATTAAATTAAACATGTTATTTCTTTACTATCAAAATTTTAATTTTCTTATCCTTAAACCTATCCTTAACCCTAAACAAAAAAGAGTGGCGAGTAGGTGTCACAAATTGAAACCGCATATTCAGTACATGTTTTTGGACAACTTGCGTTGAAAATTTTCGTAGTCTGCTATTTCCTACAAAAGTCCACACCACCTACACGTAAAAAATGGATGGTACAGCTGTTTTTTTTATAATAATCAACTAAAAATTTGAACGCAATGGGCCCAAAATCATGTTGGTACTGAATATGTGATTTCAATTAATGTGACAACCTCATCACCACTCTTTCGATAAAAAAAAATAATTAACAAAATATAAAAATCAACAAAATATAAAAATCAACAAAATATAAAAATCAACAAAATATAAAAATCAACAAAATATAAAAATCAACAAAATATAAAAATCAACAAAATAATTAATAATCAGTCAAATATTTACAAATCTAAGAACTTGAAAAGTTGGGCTAATGTCGGTAGCGAGCTGAGAGAGCTTCGGAACAAGCACTAATGAGAACAGCGGGTTACATGGAAGTGTAAGCTCCAAGACAAAGTAATGAATATGAAATCCATCAGGATTCATACTCATTACGTTCACCTTGGGCATGTTCAAATTGGTATTGAATACCGGAAGACCGAATGGCAGCTGCCAAAATTTCGGCAGCCTGCACAATGCTCTCCCGGAGTAACCGGCTATTCTCATTGAGTGCTTGTACCAAATTGTGGTGCACTGGCGGGCGGGGAGTCCTCGGCAGTCTTCGACGACGCGAAATTCGGCCGCTAGACTGCCGCTGTGGAACTGGAAGCATCCCGCCATCGGTTTCCACAGGCTGCTCTTCCAGTATGGGTTGTAGAGAGGGCGACATATTTTGATTTGAGGCAGGCGACATGGGCAGTGGGCAAGGGACAGGTATTCCCTGGAATAAAAAAAAACAGTTAATTCATTGAGCTTCAATAACAATAGATAATTATTAATTTTAGCATTTATAGTTTGCGTCACATGCTTGCCGCTCTGAAAACAGGCTTTCAGATGCGCATGGCATGGCTGCTGTTTTACTACTGCACAGTCATTTGTAGCCTACTTTAAAGCGGCAAACTTACATGGAGCGCTTGAAAGGTTAATATTAAATTTTTGAAAACTAGTCTTAGTAATATAAATATTATTATTACATAAATTACCATTTCCAAAGTGGCAAAACCATCTACAGAAGCAGAACCAATGATATCAAGAATTTTTTTCTCAATATCATTGAGATCTGCCACTGCCGGTCCTCCACCAGTGGCCCTGATGGAATCCCTCACTTTTCTTGCCTTTGTTTTTACTTTTGCCACCCACACACACCAAATCTGTTGAAATTAAATTAGTTTAGAACACATGAAAATTATGCATGTACTTATCCAATCCAGTTTAACATTTCATCTGACTGAAACAACTTACATGTTGCCACTGCTCTACAGTCCTGCTGCAGCCCAGTTGGTTTAGCTCGCTACTGACGTTGGCCTAAAATTCCATGACTTCTGGATCAGCTTGATTTTCTAAAATAGAAAAAAAATGTTTGACGATTAGTAGACTGATGAAGATAAAGATGAAATAATAATAATTATACTAATAGATATAGATATAAACACCGCAGGTACTATAAAAAGGTACTAATGATGCTCTCAGGTTGTCCGCGAAATTTTCTTACCTCTGGCCATTTGCCGATTATTATGGAACCGCTCCACCAGCAGCTCCTGCTGTCGTTTGTTTGCTCGTTTTCTCGAAGCCTGTATGCTGACTCGTTTTTAACACTTCGCACTCGTTGAAAGCGTAAGATAATCAAAGAATACAATAATAAGTCAAAACAAATACATTTGCTTGCAAATCAAGATGTCCTTGATAGGGATTTCCAACGGCGACGATAATACCGGAGATTTTTAACTTGCTAAAACAAAAACCGGATTTTCTTTTCTCAAGTTTAGATTTTTTTTAGATATCTAGCTCTAATAAACTAAAATAAATAGCAGGATAAATCCTGCTACCTGATTTTGTTCAAATTTGGCAGTTTTGTCGATTTTAATAAAATTATAGGTATTTTTTCTTATTGAAAACCGAAAAAGTATCGCCAAAGTTCTAAATGATTTTCGATTTACAACCCTAGCAGGATTACTATGACCACAGATAGTAAAAACTAAAAAATAAATTTAAAGTTTTTACGCCGTCAATTAAGCTCCCTGTACTTCATTAATGATTATTGATAAACAATTTTAAATATTTTTTTTATTTTACTTGGGTTTTTTTTTGCAATTCAGATCATTTCGTTCACTTTCATTCAGCTTTTGTCTATGGTCTAGTGCAATCTTGGTCTATGGTCTACTCAACTTAGCGAATGTCAAACTCGATTTTAGTTGTGTCAAAACTGTATTTAAGTTTAGAGAATCTTGTTTTCAGAATAACTTAGCAAAACCAACTAACTAAAAAATAAGAATTTTAGTTATAGTTTAGGTTAGTTCGTTGTACAAGAGAATCGGCACCATTGAAGAGTAAATAATAGTTTGAACTAAATAATAGTCTTTTAAACAGGGTATCTTTACAAAATTTTGTAATTTCTGGACGAAATGATTTAAGTCAGATCATGAAATGAAACGTCCCCCTCTTGCCCCTGCTTTCTGCACCCCCTTCAATTTGTGATTTGTAAAATTCTCGTGAATTGAAAAGGCAACGTTCCTTGTCCGAGTGAGAGTATTTAATCTTTGACTTCCCTATATTCCATTGAAATGTGTGATAACGAAAAAGAAGAAGCAGCTAATCTGGTTTGTGAATCAATTTGTTTTGCATCTGTTGTGAAAATGAGATCCGAGTAGAACAATTTGTTTCGATAATTTGCTTATTAAAAGATTCGTTTTGTGTGATTTGTTTCAGAAAGAGGAATTCGAATGGGTTCTTCGTGAAGAGGTACACGCGATATTACATCAACTCCATACGGTTTTAGTTGTAAGTGTCACAGATCAAGATAAAAAATATATCAATATATTTTTATTTATTATGTGTTTTTGAGACAAGATTTGCATTTTAGGAGTGCGCTCATAGATTTCCAGTGCCCTTGTACGGAAATGAGGGCCAGAAACAGGACAAATTCATTCTGACATCACAACCTGAACAATTGAAGTGTATTGTGACACTTACTGGGGATAGTATAACCCATGCTGTAAGTACCCCTATGAATCATTAATAGCAATCAATACTGTAGCCATAACTGTGGGTTTTCACTAAGGAAATATTAGGTTAAATCATGTTAAAATCTCTTTTTCGCTCTTCTCTAAGTTGAAATCTTTTATTTCATGTGACTCACTTGTTTCATGTTAATGTTTCACCAGAGACATACTTAGAAACATTAGCCATAGTAGAACAAACAATAGCCAGGTAAATGCCTGTAAACTGTTTAAAAACAAGTTTTGATAATGTTGTATGTAATAGATGCTGTTCTCTTGCCAGGACATAAGTTTCAAAGTGTTACGACAAATGCACACAATATGCCGTACATCAATCAACCAGGACGGTCCATGGAAACTCCAGCAAATACAGGATGCTGCCAATCATTTGCAACAGGCTATCGGTTATATTGATAATGTGGATAAACATTATGTGTTCAGGTATGTGTTGTTTTAATATATTAAGTATTCAATATTTGTGTATGCAATGTAAGCAAAAAATGAGGTAAATATTAATCTTTACCTCATCAGAATTGTCTTTTGCTTCCTTATATTAATCTTTTTTTTATTAAACCTCTATTATATCTTTCAATCATTAATACTCTAAACAATCTAACATTTTAATGAATAAAATATTTGTTTTTTAAATTATTTGAATAGTAGTAATTATATTATTGTGAACACTCCATAATTATCTCTATGTTCTATCATGAAAGGAAATAACCAACATCCTGTATACTAAAAGATCACATGAACATTACTGATGTGACCTCAACATACATGACAGAGGAGCTCAAGGCCATGCATATTTATTTCACCTGAATAACAATAATCTTATATTTACCATAACTGTAGACGATTTCATGTTATGCTAATTTTACGAAGATATCTTTTATTATATAACAATGTTCTACTATCTGATCTTGAACTATAAAAAATATCAATAGTTGATCATAACTAGTACTGCATTTTGTGAATCATTTATTACTGTTTTATATTATAATAATACTGTCCGATGATTGTTATGTCATGGCTACCTTATCAACTGAGATCAGAATTAAAATTAAAGACATGTTTATAAATTTGAATAGAATTACTATTAACTTTGTTTACAAAATTATTATATATGTTTTGCTGTGCCTACTAGGTCCGTAAATGTACCATAATTTTAAGCCCATTGTAAGATGCAAAAACGGATATGAATATGTGAATAAGTAGAATAATTCACCTAGATTCCATGAGATTATCCACATATTACTTTCTTTGATAATTACTATTGATCTGATTGAAAAACAACTTATGTACACACAAAGACAGGTCAACCTATTCTAAACTATTATAACCTGATCTCTCTACTATGGATCGCACAGGTTACAGATCAGGTTAAAATGGTTTTGAGTAGGTTGAGCTACCGTTGTGTGTACCTAAGTACCTTAAATTTACATTTCGCTTAACATAACTATTGAGCATGAGGTTCTAGATTCAATTCTTAGTTTCAGTTAAGAGTTATTCCATCAGGAATTTCTCAGTAGCATTTAAGGAGTCTAGTATTATTCTAGCTTCTGAGTAATAGCCTCGCCCTCCATGACATGGGACTTAAGCATAACTGGCGAGGTGTGGGTTTAATATTAGGCACACCTCTGTCTTACCCTTTAGGGTACAGGCTTGATGTTATGTTAAGTAATTAATCTTTTTGGCAGATCATCAGAAGAAGTGCTCCACATAATACAGTGTCTGATTGGATCACTACAACGAGCCCGAACCGCTTTAGTGTTGCCTAAGAAAAAAGCAATTGACGAACTTATGAAGAGTAGAAATATGGTAATTTCAATTTTTTTTCTGTAATATATATTTATTTATTTAATATAAGGCTTCTCAACAATGAGTATGCTATACATTATAATTTGTACTTTACTGGCTTACGTCTAAAATCTAAATGCCTTGTTACATAATATAGAGAAGCACAGCATGCACTACACTATGTGCAGATAATAACTTATAATTAATTTATTATAACATGTAATACAGATTATGGAAAAAATATAATATTTGAGCATATGTGTATTTTCCTAACAGTCTTACCTTTTCTTCGCTATGGACTTCAATATAACTTTTATTACAGTCTGTGGCGGTGAAAAGGTTAACTAGAAACAGTTAGTTCATACATATAGTAGTTACTATCCTCTTGACCTCTTGTGGGTTGTTAATGTAACTATTGATATAATTAAAGGCATTATACATTGCTCATCACTGCAATTTATTTCCAGAAGGCCCTATCTCCAAATCTGCCAGAAGACTTAGCAATATCATTCTACATTCAATCTCACAAGCTTATATTTGTTGCGTACCAACTGAGTTCGGTCCACGGAACTATGAGAATTGACTCTTGTCAGGCGGACTGCGCTGTACCGTGGCTGAGTGATGTATTGTTCATGTTAACGGCAGCACTACATATGTGTCAACAACTTAAGGATAAGGTAAATAAAACCTTGTTTTCTACTTGATTGTGCATACTTCAGATTCTAAAGCACTACCGGACTTAGTCTCATGAAACAATGGTTTTCAATCAGTCTGTTGACCACTAATTTATTTGAAATGACTAGCTACGTATATCTTTGTAATGTAATTATGACGACACATTATATTAATAGAAAATCGATTTAGTAGATTGACATAATTGACAATACATAGGAAAATTTTATATTATTTATCAGATAAAGTAATAGTTATACAAAACAAAAATATTTCGAATTGTTGTTACTCTGTTCATACACACTACATATTTTTATCAAAGTTACCTAAAATATTGTTTGGTAAATATTTGGTCTCCATGAACCTTCAGGTTGTTTAAGTTCCCACCAAAGTTACTGTTTTATCTCCAGGAAGTGAAACGATACAATCAGTATTTTATCTTTTTGACGTGATAATACAACAAGAGTACAGCTTTACTGATAACAGTTCGGCGTTTCAGTTATACTATTAATCGAATTACCTAAATTGACGATTATTACTAATTTTATTGGCGATTCTAAGATAGTGTATCGCGCGAGGAAATGATAGACGCCGCTTAACGTCACAATATTTTTCCTTGTTCATTGTTAGTGGCCAGTATTTATCAGTTTGTTTATCAGTCATCACACTCAATAAATAAAATAAACTAAGAAGGTTGGTGATTTCATGTTGTGCCACTGGTTACACTTGCAGATAGAAAGCTGATCATGAAAATGAGTGATAGTGCATTGTTTTTTTCTTTTAATGTAACTTTTTTTTTTCAGCTATGCGTCTTCTCCCAGTACAAAGATTTCACAGTGGGATCAAGATCTGCCTCCATGGTATTTAACTAAAAATATTACCTACCGGGATGTTAGCTAATTCTCAAGTGTATGTAAGCATTATATACCTAGGTATGCGTAATATACAAAACAATTGTATGAAAGTACATGTATTTATTTAGTTATAGTTATTGAGTCCATTGTTGATATTCTTGTTGAGTATGATGTAATATAATGTATAGAAACTAATGTTACAACTAACTATAGACTAATCTTGGGTCTGCCATGAGTGTATATTTTGAGTAATAGCGAAGGGGAATTAAGTATTTGTTAATTTATTTATACTACTTACCTTATGGACAAGATTACGTTAAATTATGGTTTAAGAGTTATGTTGATGGTTTTATTGTAAGTAAATTGTTGCTGGCTTTTGTCCGCGTATTATGTAAATAGCTATTTAATAGAGAGCACAGTATAAGCCATCCATTGGCCATTAATAACTGAACAATATCTGAAGGCAATTGGACAAAGTTCAACAGCCCAATGTCCCCAATTGGAAGTAAATACTTAGCTCGAATTCGCAGCAAGTTTAGTTCAATTTTGTTTCAGTTTATCCGCCGACCGGATGGCTCTAGTTAGATAATGTACACAACGCGTTGTAGAAAACGACAAAGCAATAATACATTCTACAGGCTAACAAATTAACGTATAAAGTGTAAGTGCAAAGTTATAGTCGAATAGCCCTTGTGTACGATAATGGTATTTATGTCGTGATTATAAAGTCCATTTCAGAATGAAGGTCCAAAGTCTTGAATTTTATTACGAGTTCTAATTCGTGCGGTATTATTGCGTTTCTATTTCTGTAATGAGAGGCTATTTTAAGCAGTTTTACCCTTTGAATGTGGGTGGAATGGACGATGGTCACGCTGGTGCGTAACCTAAATTGTGTTTATCAATCCATTTTATAATCTTGTGGGTCGGTTTTTTAGCAGTCTTACAATTAGCCTACTATATTTAAAATGTGGTGTGTTTCCTACTCATCTTCACAGACTTAAGATAAATGATGTTAAATTTATATTTGAAAATGTTGTTCAAAGGGTTTATATCAAAATGTATAATACGGCAAAATGATTCAATTAGTTATTTATTTATTCTATGTTAATAAATAGATCTGAATGTATATTTAAAGGAATTATAAATTGTGTAACTTGAAGCAATAATGCTTCTATCTTTTGTCTGTATTGCCATAAATAACGAAGATTCTAATTTATAATAAAATATAAACATGTATAAATATATTGATAACTTTATCAAATGGTAAGAAAATGTCCGTCAAGTAATATACAACTATAAATATCTTGCTTTCTAAAAGTTTGCTATTTATTTTTCTAAATTCACTATGGGAAAAGTATCCTATACTATTTCAAAGAAAATTATGATACAAAATAGATGGAATTATAGTTGCCAAAATCTCATGGAATTTCCAATCTTCATTTCTTGTTATAAAAAAATGCCAATATCATTCTCATATTGCATCTGTAAACTTAATCAAATTGTGAATTGTTTAAAAAGAGTAAATGAAGTTAATATGGTATGGATGCTTTTGCCATCAATATTCCCATAAAATATTTGTGAGCTATTTCATAGTCTAAATGCAGTGGCGTAACATGAACATACCAAAATGTAAGTCTTAATGTTTCACAATTTGTATCTTAAGTAATTTGACTTAAAGGAATTCCAATTTCTTATAAAAAAATGTGATAATAATTACATCTTCGAGTAAGAGGTAGATAAGGGCCAGTCTTGCTTCCCAAAAAGACCATTAAAAAGATTTTTCAGTATAAACTATCTACTTTCGCTGCCTATACAGTTTGCGCAAGCCTTCGGAGCAGTTCAAAGACTCATTCTGTTACTACTTATGACTATACAGAATTAATCTTTGAAAGTTAATTACCTATTTAATCCTAAAGAAATTTATGTCAAAATATATTTATTCCCATAGACTTGAGCACTTATAAAACGTCGAGAAAAGATACACTATGCTATCAAAAATAGCTTATCAATGGCCTGTATTCATTTTATGAGAAATTACAGGTGTAACATTTTCACTCACTTGATAAAAAAAGTAGGCAGTTTTGGTGGTTCTAGCTTCTCCATTATCACAGCTGGCAATATTTTTATCAGCTAATATACTGCTTTATTGCTTCTACGTATACTGTGTTAATATATCATAATACACATTAATAATAAAAGGTTGTGTATTAAATGTTGTTTAAATTAGTAAATAATGTCATAGGGTATTTGACTATTTTTGACAGAATGGATATTGATAAATATTACTTTTCCTATGCACTCGGTAGTCAGGTATAAATCATTTTATTGTCTTTTATCAATATTGGAATCATTGTTTTATAACATTCTTTTTTATCAAAATTATCGTTTTTGAGTGGTCAACTACCCTTAAAGCTTTAGTGTATTTAATCTCATATTTGTCGTAAAATATGGTCACCTAATTCATGTGGGTATTTAAAATCAATATTGGGAAGCATAAACACGAAAAGATTTTTTTATATAACTGTATGATTGTAAAGTTATTGGCAAAGGAATTGGCAATGAAAGATGAAATTGTATTTTTATGCACATATTGATAACTTTGATAAGTAATAAAATTGTTAACGCACTTTCTGAATATTCGCTACTATTTTAGTCTTGTAAAAATCTATTCTATACATTCATTATTTTTAAATTAAGACTGCACCACACATGGTCGTTGTCTGCCTAAGGTCATACTTGAGATGCATTTAATTGAACAAAATATTCCACTGTTTATTGTTTTGAGGAGTGGCCTCAAATGTGTAAAGAACCATCATGTTAAAATTATTCATTTGACATGTTTGACAATAAAATTATTGTACTAGTATTATTAGGTAGTCTCAAGACTATTATCTATACCTACTGTATAAACAGTTCATGTGATTGTGTTGTATTTCAATAAATCAAAATGCTGTTATGCAATATTTGTTTTCATTTAGTAACCTGATAATATGAGTATTAATAAAGAGGGACTGACGGCGAAATTTGGGAAAATAGTGCATCTAGGATAGTAATCACCGATAACACAATAGTACACGTCTGCTTTTCCTTTCAGGGAAAACAGGGGTGATATTATGTCAATAAATTATGAGCATTCGATTGGCTTCAGTCCCGCAAAATCTACTCATTAAAAATGTTATTACATAGTTTCATTGTAAGTACTTCGTTGTGTACTGTCCCTGAAGCAGCACGCAGAGTTCACACAGTTTCAAAGAGATTTCTTTTACAGACATACAAAGTTTTTTTTTTATAATTATTATTGCTTCGATGAAGGTTACTCTGAAGCAATTATTTTTTAAGAACTGCAAGGCTATCTTCGTAAACTGTTCTTTTTTACGTCATTAAAACGTCAAAGATAGGGCTGGGAAATGACAAAAAAACGCAAACGTTTTTTCACGGTATAGAATACCACAAAACATTATGCCTGTAATAGAACATTATGCTACTAACGGAGTGTAATACCCAAAGGGTTAAGCAGAGGTGGACTTAATAGTGCACCCATATTAAACTCGTTTTGTTTAAGTCCCATATAATACGGAATGTGCCTATTGCTATCAACCGCGCACAAATCCAGGCTTCTACTGATGAATTCCTGATAAAAAAAACAATAACACTGCCCGACACAGGAATCGAAACCCAGGACGTCATGCTTAGCAGTCGAGCTTGCGACCTCTTGACCAAAGAGGCAGGGTATGATATAAACTACCATTTCATTAAAACCATATTTTCAAATCACCCTTGCTCTATTAAAAGGGACCGGAGTAATGATTAAATGATAATTTTGTGAAAGTGACTTTTTAAAGAATGAAAACACGTTTAGACAGCTTGATATTTTTGTTGCTGACCGCAGATATAGCTGAATTGGGAATTGAAGTTGTTTTGCCTATATCAGCAGCAAATAGCCAAACAATTTATTAAACCATGGCAAAATAAAAAATTTCGTTTTAAAACTGGTCATGTGATTCACTTGCGATTTGTAACGTGTCATCACATCACTAAAGCAATTTGACAGGTAGTAAATGTCAGATTAACAAAAATAAATCGTCAAGAGTTGAGGCGTTGAAGTTTGTTTTCACTTTTATTTTGTTATTATATTGTAAATTGTAGTTGTTTCAATATTGAATACAAATATGGCTATCAGAATTTTCGGTTGGTTCAGCCTTATCACCATTATCATCACTGGATTGTTTGGTTTTGGGTTCTATTTAACGTTTCTTGCGTTCATCGTCTCCTTTCTGGCTGGGTAAGTTGATAAGAAGGCGTCATTCGTACCTAAAAGAATAATATTATTGTTAGGGAGTAGTCTGTAATGATTATATTATTAACGCAGGTTTTTAAGAGCTTTGTAGTGTTGAGTTGATAGGCTATCTAATCGGCAGTCGGTATATAAGGACACTTTAAGACAAATTAAAAGAAGAAATTCGATCGGCGATCGAATTTTGACTTGCAACAAAACATTACAACTCTTCAAACACCAGATGTTTGAAGTGTTCTAATAAAAAGTCTTAGTCAACAAACCATTTTATTATTGTTTTTAGGATAATAACAATTCTTTACTTCACATATGACAGCAAAAAAGTATTCTCAGTTGATTTGGACTGTCTAGATGATCCATTACAACAGTCAAACTTTTCAATACAAGTACCTAAGGTATGTGAACTTCTTTGTTATTATTAAAAGCAAATGACTGTTGCATTTACTAAGTATGTACTTTGTACTCGAAAGTAGAATGAATCATGAAAATTTTTTTTGACAACTAAACAATAAATAATTTACTAATAACTGTATGTTTGCTTTAAACAGTTGTAAACTTTCCTTGCTATTTAATTGAAATCTTTCATTTTTTGTTCAATATTTCAGGTGTTGGAACTGTTTCAAAAAGAAACGCCTTTGCCAAAATATGATAACAGAATCACAGGTAGCGAGACAGTGGATTCATTCCTTAATGAGATAATAACGATCATCATTAATGATTATGTGACTCCATGGTACGAGATACTGACAAGTGACGAGGAACTAACAAATCATTCTATAAAGAGATTGGTGCTTGCTGCTGGTGCTAATGTAGCTAATAGGTGACTATAAATGATTTCCTTATATTAGATTTGTGGTAATAGTCAAGGTAGGAATAATATAAAAGAAATAAAAAGTGCAGTAAGTAAGTTTTCATCTCTACTTAAGACATAGTAAGTTTGCATGTAGGAGGCACTGACTGAAACTGCTCATCCATTCCAAAAAAAAAAAAAAAACACAGATGGAATGCTTTGTGTTGCCGTGTGGCAAAGAATGTGTTTTTCACGCTGGCTGGTAAATAATTAGCCTTTGTTATTTCTTAATCTTTTTTTCATACTTTTTATCTGGTAGATGATTCCCATTTTTTTTTTAAAACGTTGCCCCACACTAGGAATTTCTCCTGTATCGTGAGTGCATTTACAAACATTTAAACTCACATACACAAACAGCCAGACCCTGAACAACTATCTGTAGGCCATACAAATATTTGCTCCGTGCGGGAATCGAACCCGCGACACGCAGCGCAGCAGTCGATGGCTCAGCCACTGCGCCAACTGTGCCGTCAAACCGTGCCGTTTGATTTCTTCTAATGGCCAGTTCAGAACTATATTTTAAAATACTAGTTATTACCTTTTCACCGCCACAGACTTCAATAGAAGTTATATTTTGAGTGTTATTGAACTACAATGTAGCAGTGAAGAGTTTAATATTGATGACTAAATGCCAAGTTTAGAACAAATTAAAATTCAAATCATTGTTAGTAGATCAGTAAATAACAATCATAATTCTTCCTGCCTTTGTCCCATTCAATTTGGGGTCGGCACAACTCATTTTGCTGTCAAATGTCTCAGCATCATTTATTCCTTTCTCTTTCATTTAATTCTATAAACAATCTAATCTAATATTACAGAGTCAAAACTGTGGATTGGATCCACCTTCTCTCCACCCGAGTTCCTGAAGAGTTGACAACTCATTTAAAACTATTTAAACAATCAAGAGTACGGTTGAAACATGTTGATCTGATGAGTGCCAAAGATGTGTCCAATGGGACATCTAAACCGAGTCCCAAGAAACAAGAAGAAAAGAAGACACACAAGAGAAATAAAAGTGATACTGATGTGTATTGGCCACCAGGTTATTATTTCCTCTTTTAAATATTAATTTTTGCTCCACATCAGGCTGGTTATGGCCAAGTGCGAGCCTATTTTGTATAAAAAAAAATTGGTTGCCTGTAAAGTCGGTATACGGGCGAAAGTTTTACGTGACAACGACTTTGAGTGGTTTATGTCTGTCTCTCTCGCTCTTGGGCGGGGACGCGTGCCTCTCACTCGCTCTCATTGTGAGCGCATAACGTGAGCGGAGCGTAACGCAGTTTCTTGAAGTGTCACCCGGCAAACCAATTTATAAGACGTTGTCACGTCAAAAACCCAAATTCAACTCCTTGTGTTCTATTAATATTGTTTTAGTGCAAACTGAACTTATTTTTCCAAAAGCATATATCTAAAGAATAGAACTAAATTGCGAAATCACTACACATATTATAATACTAGCGGTCAACTAGGGCTTCACCTATGCAGAAGTCGGAAACACTTGGTTGCTACATTTTGAAATAATTGAATGAATCCGTATTATGTTTTTATTATTCTTGCAGAAGCACAATTATTTGGCAAGTCGAAGTTTTACGACAGTTCAGAAAACATCACTGGAAAAACTCTCAAGGATATATTTTTTGACCTGGAATGTTCTATAGAAAACAGGCAGCTATGTCGAGATATGTATTGTATGGATGCTGATAAAGAATATGGTAAGATAAATCATTGATTTTTTGAGATGGAATTGAGGTGTCAAAATTATGAAGCAATCCAGGGTCGAAGGTCCCCAAATGTCTTTGAAACTTCACCAGTGGCATATCTAAAGAATACTAATATTCTATTTTGTTCATAGAGTTGCTGTGCGAAGTTTCCGAGGCTGTCCTATACCTAGTCGCTCCAGAAGAAGCTTGGCGATGCCACGCGTTAAAAGTGATACTCATCGAGTTGTTATCAGCTGTTGTATTGAGACCAATGATCAACTTGCTCAGCGACCCTGATAATATCAACAGGACTATTATAAGGAGTGTAAGTTCTTTTAGTAAACATAACATCGCGCCTTTAATACCTGAAGGGGGGAACAATTTGTATTGACTATTAATACTTTCTGTGTTAACAGTGTTGTCGAGATTCGTGTCTGCCATCGGAGTTGTTTCTTGTAGTCATTCGCTGCTGCACTGACGCCGAAGAGTTGGATGCTACTGTAGATCTGGTACAAAAGGATATTCAGAAATTAGTAAGTACTTCTTAGCTCAAGGGTTATGGCTAAGCTATGTACAGATTGAGGTATTCCTCTTTTTTGCCCCGCCAGGCAGTGGCCCTTACGGGCCCACAGATTTGCTGACATCTCTTTAACGCGATCGCGCCATCGACACGATCTATCGTCACTAAATTGACGGACGGTGAGCTACCCATTGCTCGTCGTCTCGCGTCTCCCTTAATGGCTGGGACGGTATGAGGTTCTCTCCCTTAAATGTCCCGCCACTTGATGTATGCCTGCAGTCTGTCGGATACAAGTCGACTATAAGCTGTAATAGGTTTTCTTTAGGACATTCCATACATTGCCCATTATTTAACTCTCTTAGTCTAATATAGCTTATGATTGACTGCAAAGAAAACCATGACCTTTTTCTTTGTTTACTCATCTTCACAGAAATCAGTAAGCATATGCGATCACGATTTTAGATTAAAAATTAACAAAACGTTGACATAAGATGAGATGCGCTTTTAATTGTATGATGTACTTCAGCATTCCAGAGACAGCGCCGGCGAATGGGAATTGCAGGACCGTCAAAAGCTTTCGTCCTTACAATACTTGACCCGTATTATCCAAGCAAGAAGGGCTACTTTAGGACCGCAAGAAGGGCTCGCTCATGCTGCCAATGTCGAGAAAGTGTCGGAAGAAGTTTCAAGGTCATTAAAGTTTTTGAGGGCGACTACTGCTTGGAAGTCGAATGCACAGTATTTGTTGGAAATTGAATTGAATGAAGCTGGTAAGTAATATTAATGGTTTAAGTTAGATTTAGTTAACAATTACGGATTATAGCTTTTTTTTCGGGTGGGAAATCATCAAATGATTTCTCTCGCTCTGCACCTAGCGGAATGGAGTGTCAGACTGTGCAAAACCCGTCCACGTTCCATCTTTTGCCGTTTGTTTTCCAGGGCCGCGGTATCTCTTTCGAACAACTCTCAGCCCGAACATTATAGCTAGCATGACATTACTGATAAAGTACTAACTGTGCCAAACTTGATGATATTTCGACAAATTACCAAATAAACCAACTGTGACATGTGGATAAAAAACACTGCACTGAGGAATTAACACAAACCTTACTGGACCTACATTGTCTTTACGCATGTGACTAAACGAGTGATAGATTTGAATGTTGATGGATGGAGAGGGAGAGGAAGACCAAAGAAAAGATGGATGGATTGTATATGGAATGATATGAAGGACAATAGGAAGGAGTAAATGATGCCGTGAACTCAATCTCAAAGCATTTATTTCAATTAGACCATTACAGGCACTTTTGAATGTCATAAAAACCAAAAAGATGCTGCTACAGTCCCACTCACAAGACCTAATAACTTATAAAAGTATGAAAAATGTATTGCGCCGACCCCAAATAGTAATGTAATGGGGCAGGAAGATGATGATGATGATTCCTATGTCAATCTGCAGCATTATGCTGAGCTGAGGCCTTTTGGCATTAAACTTTTTATTTAATATAATTTTAAGGTGTTTCTGTTTTTTTTAATAATGCTGAATAAACGCACTTTTCTTTCTTTTCTTTCTGTTTAAATGACAGGAGTTTTCTGATCAAAAATGATTTCTCTGTCTACTTCCAGACGCATCTCACACATCAAAAGCCGTGCTAGACAACTTACGCTCATCAGCACTAGAACTCTGCGACCTCTACCTAGCCCCAACCCGGCCCACCGTGATGGGTCTACCGGAGAACTGCTACGGTGAACTAGTGAGGAAGATCACGACAGAAGGCGAGGAGTTTACGAACAACCCTGTGATATGCTTCGATGATGTGCAGAAGTGTGTTTGTGATGCGTTAGAGGTTTGTTTTATAGATCTTTAATGTTTAATCGTCAGCGGTGAAGATTTGTTTTCACGTTCATTTCCGCTATGACTAAAATTATAATTAGGTCAATCTGGCCGTAGATTACTAAACTATTATAACCTGATCTTTCTACCACGAATCGCACACCGTAGTATAGAGATCAGGTTAAAATGGTTTTGTGTAGGTTGATGTGCCGTCGCCTGTACTATGATACTCTTTTACTTGACTCACTTGGGAAAACTTTGCTGATGTTATTTTAGGTAAAACAACCGGCCAAGTCAAGTCAATACGGCCAAAGAATCGCGTTCTACTTTCCCAAACTTTCAAACGTTCCCACCCTGTTTCATATCCTCCTTTAAGGGTTGAATTTTGTAAAATCACGTCGTAATAAGCACCTGCGTCCTTAACCTTTTAAACGCCAGAGCGTAAAGGCAAGCGCGTGCCCTCCACGCCGAAAACACATTTAACGTACATTTTTGTCACATATTTGTGTCGCTAGCGTCCAGGGTACGCGCTTGCTTGTCACATATATGTGACAATGGCGTTCAAAAGGTTAAAGGATTCCCTGTGCAAAATTTGGAACTCCTAACACTTATAGTTTCTGAGATTTCGTAAAGAGTGAGTCAGTGATTTTCTTTTTATATATGTAGATTAAGAAAAAGTGTTTCACATGAACATAAAGTTATATTAAATACCCCGTAAATCAGGCACAAACGTTTATTTATTTGTTTTTTACTTCCAGGATGACCCGTCATGGCAAAGTGACTTCATGATGGATAACGAAGATAAGACTCTGATAGGCTCTGATAAGAGCAGGTATGACATAAAATTACAAACATTGATATAAAAAAAAAAAACTTTTAAGAAATGAAACTTACAAATGAATTTGTTCCAGCAATGACATAAAAAAGGACGAAAAAGCCGACACGCGAAAATACAGCGGTAAGTTATACAACAAACTCCTTTAAAACAAACTAATACTTTTCTAACTGTCCATAACGCCCAACTTACCATGCAAAACCATCCAAAATGTACAGACAAATGCAAGAAAATTATGAAGTCATGTATCAATCAGTTGCCAAAGTTGTTTCTGAAGTCGAAATACAAGTACGAACTTCCCAGCAAGTCGTCGACGTTTCCCCGCTCCCTCACACGAAGAGTACCAAGTAACAAGAACCACACTCTACCTAAATGCAATGCGTTTGGTATTACATTTCAAAGTGAAGTTCTAGATCCCAATGCTGGTACTGCATTTGGCGTATTGGCGCAAATGTTTGCGTTGTATCTTAAATGCTGTTAGGGAAATTAATTGTTAAGTAAATTGATACCTTACATCGATTCAAACTCAAAGCATAGTAGAATCCGTTTATATTGATTTTTTTTTGCGGATGGGAAATCATCAAATAACCTCCCCCGCTCTGGGTGAAGTGGGGGCGAGCGTCAGACTTTTACTGACTAAAACTCACCTATGTTTCTTCTTTTGCCCTTTATGTTCCCGGCCCGGAGCGGTATTTCTTTTGAACAACCCGCAACCCCGACAGGCTTGACTAACCCCTTTTTATAAAGTAATTACTTGTTTTTTTTTAATTAATTGGTTTTGATACAAAATTCTTTATAATAAAGACGGATATAATGACTTCGCTTATAGTGACGTGTCACTTATTGTGACCCATATTTAATAAATCGTGTCCGGTTATAACCGGTATCGATCATTATATATCGATCATTGTAATGATGGAAATGATTCCTAACACTTCGGCAGTGTTCGGGAGAGTCACGTGAAACCCGACGACGACTTTCGGTACGTGCTGTTTGTTTTTGTTTTGAGTCTCAGTGGGTAATTGATAGTTGAAGGTCCGGCTATGTTTATTAGTAATTATATCTATTTTGTTTCTTCCTATTAAAATAAATACATACAACAAAAACAGGAGATTATTTACTTTATACATGCTTTGTATAACGTCCGCTTAGTATGACGTGAAATGACGTCGCTGTCGGAGGCCCCAAATTAAACCAAAATGAATTTTAACTAAGTTTAATTAAAAGTTAAAATTACAATATTAATTATAATAAAATAGAATTCCTATTCCGATCGATATTAGATCCAGAATGAATGCTAAATCTTCACATGATTACTTATTGCTAAAAAAACACAAGCCCGGTAAACGCGGTCAACGTATGATGAACAAGCAGCGTCAGCGCTTTGGTAGTAGGGTACGCAGCTGTTTCTAGGCGTGGTATCTAGGCCGATGCATTCTTGCAGTTTTGGGTGTTGGTACATACTATAACACGTGTTTGTTATTTCCCTTCGATGGCATTGTAAACGGATTCCACTGTATTTCAATTAAACCGTTGCACTTTTGAATGTCAAAAACAAAAAAGTCCCTGTTATAGCCATTTCAAAGAATGACTGTTATGATTTCAATAGACAGTTAGCCTAACAATTAATTTCCCTGATCTTACAAAATAACCTCTGTAAATATTACATTAAGGTGTATTTTGTATTAGTCAAGTGACGCCGATATTGTGACAAACACACGCAAGCGCAGTGCCTGCATAACACATAGTTGTTTGCGTATTGTAGCTATCCTTGCATCGGCAACCTGGTTATTGCTAGTTAGATACCTTTCCATTTTCTTCTTCTTGACTCACACTATTACTTGAGTTCTGTTGTGAGCGAAAATATCCATAAATACAAATATGCACCGAAACTCAAAATTAAAAAAAAAACTTTTTTTATGCCCAAATCAGGCATATTACTTGTGTGCGGGATAAATTCAGAATTTGGGAACTTGTATGGAAATTAAAAACGGTGCCCTGAGTATGTGGCCCTAGAATTTGGCTTTTTATGTTAAACACCTAATTTGAACCTTTAAGTAACTTGCAGAGAACAGATGACTAGAGAGTATAAAATGGTCGCTTAATCAGAATTATAATAGCTTAATAATATGAATTACGTTGCCATTCCTAAAATTACCGTTTTTTTTTCTAAACAATTTAACGTTACGGACATTTTTAGACCCCCTGAACTGCAAGTTACATAGTCCAATATGCACCAGGTCTGATTATACTAAGTTATTAGCGAAGCTGGAATATATGGACTTTAAATTGAGTATCGATGCATAAAAAAGTATTCTCCCTAAAACCTCTCTACCCTACCCCCTACTTCGCTTACAACAGGACATAATAATATATTTCTTTCTAAACTATAATAGTGGACTGATGTGATAGTGTAGTTCTACAGATTATATCTTACGCACGTCTATGTGTGCGTAGTAATGTATTAGGTAGTTCAATGTTAATGTTGTATTATAAAACTTTTTTAATTTCCAGGCGATGTGTTGCCAGTACCAGGAACAAGGCATAATAGATCTAGATCGGATATTGTTGGTAATCTAGCGCAAAGGATGATCAATGAAAGTGCAGGTTACAATTTATCTGTTTTATTTTTTTTTTAATTTTGGATTATCAAAACTCAACTAATTACATTTCCGAAATTCTTAGGGTAATACCTAAAAAAAATTGTTGGCAATTATGTGGTTTTTTTTTTCAATCATCCCCGTGGGCCACTACTGAAAAATCGTCAAGTCCAAGATTTTTGTTTATAGATAAATGGAAAAGTCCAAATGATTAAATACTTTTTAAGTTGTTTAGAAACGTTGCTTTGATAAATTGTTTTGGTTTCAGGTCCTTCAAATTTATCATCAGCCAACACTAGCAATCTATCTTTGTCTCATTCAGAAATTAGTCGAAATGCGAAAAATTTGATGTCACCTTTAGCAGCGAGTATTATTGAGACTGGTACGTATATATAGCATTGTAATTTTTTAAAATGCATATTATGCATTTGCATATTATGTTTGTTTTTCTAAATTGCATATTGTAGATGCATGTTTCCTTTAATTTTAATTGGAAAAAACGCAAAAATGTACGAACATAAATTAAAACATTGTTGATTATTTTATAGAAGGCTCTAATCATACTGCTGATCATTTCTCGATGAAAGTTTAGCAAAAAAACTGCATCAAATTCACAAAGCACTTATTCGATTTTAAGTTACATATAATCCGGTCGGTATTGTGCTACTATTTTAGTTAAGTAAAAATAATTTAATTTATTAAAGAAATTATAATAATTATATTATAATTCGTAGCTTTAGTACAAGACAAAGGGCGAGCGTTTGGCATATACGCCATAGCAGTGACTAGACTCTCAGACAACGAGGTTTGGCACATATACAGAAGATACAGCGATTTTTACGATCTACACGCATCTGTTAAAGATAAGGTCAGTAGTAATACAATTCTGTTTACCAACTTTAAGCTCTGAATTCAAGTCAATAAGTTTCAATTTTCTCAACAGTGGCCCGAGCTGAGTAGCCTACCGTTCCCAGGAAAGAAAACATTCCAGAATACTTCTAGAACAGTGTTGGAAAGTCGGAAACGGATGTTGAACAGCTACCTACAAACCTTAGCGAGTTTGGCAAGGGATGCCAAGTATATGACCTTGTTGTCTCCAGCCTATTTAGGAGGATTCCTTAGTCCTGAGAATCATGCTGAGAAACATAATAATACAGTAAGTGATTGTCAGTCTACGGGCAGTATTTAGTAACAAATCTCACTTCCTAAACCCGGTTGTGAGACCTCATGAGCATGGTCTTACGTTGAGACCGCGTTTTTCTCAAGACCACGAGTGAGATTTGTTTCTAAAAACTACCCTACGTGACAATGCACAATGCATTCTCTTAAAACGTAGGTAAACCGCCAATACGACGAACAAATCGAATTGGACATTGTCAATGTCCCAATCTTTCCGCTTTTTCCCAGGAAAACTTGCTTCCAGTTTAAGTTATTAATAATGAAGTATTTAAATTATTAGAAAACATTCATCAGTTCTGATTTATTCGCTTTTTTTCGAGTGAAAGGTAGCTGATAATGGCAAGGTTGCAAATATGATCTTGGCTTCCCCGCCTTACTTTATAATTCCTGTGCGCATGATAGATCCAAAGATTTCCTGTAGCCTAGAAAAATACTGATTCAATAAGATTTTTCTTCTGAACGCTTTGCTATCTCGCGGCAAAGTTTTCAGCAAGGAACAATAAAATTGAAAGTGTCAAACACGTAGCGCCATCTATGCCACACAAAAATGCAGTTTTTTCCACAAATTATAATAATATTATTAATCTATTTAAATTCTTATTTCAGCTCGATGCTCTACTAGTAAACTCCCTAAAAGCAGGAATGAGGACGTTGAAGAATATGCCAGATCAGTTCGCCAATACCGTTGATGGAGTTATGGATGGTGAGATATATAAAAAAATAGTAAAGTAAAATTTATTTCTATAGATTGTTGGTATATAAAATAAAGTGTAACAATAATAGAATAAAATAAAATAAAATAAAATAAAATAAATAAATATCTTGGGACAACTCACACACGGCTATCTGATCCCAAGCTAAGCAGAGCTTGTGTTATGGTAACCAGACAACTGATATACATACTTATATAATTTATAAATACATACATATTATAGATAAATCACACCCAGACACAGAACAAACAATCATGCTCATCACACAAAGTTTGTCCTGGGTGGGAATCGAACCCACGACCTCCGGCTCAGCAGTCAGGGCCACTAACCACTAGACCAACAGGCCCGTCAATATATATATAAATACTATATATAGAATAGAAAAATAGAATTTATTTGATTACAGACACAACAAAATCTATAGTGTTAGTAACTTAATAAATAACTTATTGTCTAGTGTTAGTAGCAATTACCTATTGCACAAGATATTTTACAATTGGAGAGCGATATCTTTCCGCTACAGTTGTCAGGATGCTGTTGCTACTATCTCTCACTCTGCTCTCCACTATCTCTCAGAAGCGAAGCACTTTTTTTGCACACAAACATAATCAATAATTGGAAAGATTTGTAATTACTTATTAATTCAAATGTCAATGAAAAGAATATAATATTATTTTGCAAAAGATACTAAGAAATATTAAGATAGTGAATTTTATCAATAAATGTTGCTTGATTTTACCCAGTAAATTTAAATTTCATACAAATTCTCAAATTTTAGGTATTTCAAAAGTATTCCAAGGCAAAAATGAAGAAAGTTATTACGATGGATTTAAAAGTGGGAATTCTTCCGATGGACAAGAAGTAAGAAAGTTCGTTTTTAGTTATTTTAGACCAAATTATAGTGGACCATAAGGTTTTTCATTATTTCTTTTCTCTTACAGGAAAACGACGAAAGTGTAGCTCTTAAATTGTTCGAAGAAGTTTTAGGTATAAGAGGTCTATGGCTGAGAAGACGTCTGCTCGCTCCCATTAGGACATTGATTGCAGATAGAGTTAATAAGTACGTATAGGTTTTTTTAGATTTTTACAAATCTATGAAAATCGATACGGGAAGTTCTCCATAGTCAAGAAAACTTCGGGTCTTAGAGACAAATAAGAGCGGAGATAGATGCACCCTTGGTGATTTTATGTATGTTTAAATATTGTTTTTGCAGAAAGGTGCTAGAATTCGTATCATCACTGACTTCCCCCAGAAACGTCGTCCAATATTTGAAGACATTCAAGTAAGTATTTTACCGTAACGATATTTTGTTGTTGCTATTGAGTGTGCCTAATAAAAAACTGAATGTTTTAGACAGTGGTTGACCAGTCGGAACGGTCCAAGCTCCGGTAACCGAGACGCAGCAACCAAAGCTAGGACAAGGGTTGCCGCTAAAGTTGCCTTGCTTTCTGCTTGCTCAGGTATGCTACTTGTATTTGTAGTTATACTTAATTTTAGCATTTTGCCAGCTTATTTCCAGGTTATCATATTGTCTATGAGTGGCTTTTTGTGTTATTGGAAACACCGAGTAGCGATAAGTTTAGGACCAATGTGGAATTAAAAGTTGACCACTTTAAGAAGCATGATATGGTCGATTCGCAAAAAAATATCGGTCTGTCTGTGATAAAATGTCTGTTTTGCCATCTGCTATGCTGGTGCTATTAATACAAATATTCATCCTGACTACGAATCGTAGCCTTTATAGCAGGGATGGTAAACCTTCATACGTTTGTTTCCCAAAGAATTATTGAATGAGGTCATAGACGTACCGTCATATAATTTCGACTTAGGGATTATTGCAAAAAATATTGCTATCAAATGGAAACTCTTTTTATCTACCAGTAGAAATGATCGCCTAACGTTTTTAAGCGGATCTTAAATGTTATTCATCACTGAAAATAATTACTAAGAAGAAAATATGATTAAAAATTGGTAACATGCCCAAATTATTGTGTAGGGTGCGTCAATGGCACGCGTGACATTGGTTCGCCATCCCTGCTTTATGTAGTCAGCGATAAGCAACCAGTTGATTTTTTCTTAAAAACTGATGGACGTTTACAACTTTTAAATAATTTATTTAAAGAACCGTTTGTTTTATATTAAATAAATTTAAATTTATTTGAAAACATTGATGTATTTTTTTAAATTATAATTTTTATTAATTAAAAAAAGTCTTATTTTAGCTGCTTCATCTTCACTCATGAACGGCAAACTTCTATTCGTTACACTTTTATTCATTTCACCTGTAACTAACTTAGTATTTTTTTTCCTTATAGATGATTTGCGACACATAGTGGGGTCTGACACGGCCAGGAGAGGCTTGCTGACTGTATTTGATCTGTTCCAAAACCAGGAGATCAATAAGCGATTGATTTTTGTGCTGCTTGAAAGTAAGTGTGTGTCTATTATAAAATGATTGTGAGACGATAGCATCAGTGTTATCATACATGCATTTTTAATGTATAAATAGAGAACAAACGGTATTTGGAATGGTTTTTGTTTTGCAGAACAATATATTTATAGGCTGACCGCTTATCCGTACTTGAGGTAGCTACGCGGTGTTGTCGCCCGCTAGTCGGCCAATGACTGAGATTTCGTATCACGTCACCACACCTCTCCTCCACCGCGCAGTTACATCGATCACGGTCTCACTTAAGCGGTCAGCCTATAGTTACTTTGATGTGTCTTTTGAAGATTTACAGCTAAACAAAAGAACAGTAAATAACAATGAATATGGAACATGATTCGCGATTTTTGTCATTATGTATCCGCCATATGATTTGGAACATGTCCGGCCCAATTTCGATATCTGACATCACCTCTTAGAAATTTGAATTTAGAGTACCCAAAAATAAAGACTAATATCCCTTTCAATTTTTCAGCGGTGTTGAAGGATTTATTCCCCGACAACGATATACCAGAGTTATTCAAGAAGATGTACTCTCATTCACCGCGCGTGCCTCCGCCTAAGAAATCTGTTAACGTGTAGTTGTCACAAAATAAGTTTTTATTACATTAGGTATTTATTTTTTAAACCGATATCGATGAATAGAGTTGCGACACGAATGGGACGTCCCTATTCGTCTGGTACTAAACTCGTATCAAGGCGTTTGTGCACGTCTTATTTATATTTCAAGGTATTATGAGTTATATGACTTGGACATAAGATTCAAAATAGTTTGTGTTCGTGTCTATTTGAATGCAATTGCTATACTTTGAGATTCTTATTTGCCTAATGGCTATTTTCAAAATGCTAAATTAATATTAGCTTATCTATTATGTCTTTAACAAAGCTATTGTAGTAAGAAAACGTCCATTTAGAAGACCAACGAATGAATTTTATACAGCATGTTAGATTGGCTTCTTTAGTTTCAAAGGGCCATGCGATAGTAGCGCCATCTATTGAGATTTTGTAAATTACATTGATTCAAATGACAGCTTATGTAGTGTATTGTCAAAATTAGCACAGTGCCAAAGACATTAGTCATATCTTTATTGGCGATGTTAATACGAAATTGTGATATAAAAAATGTACCTAAATTGAAATTCTAAATGATAATTTCCCATCTTTATTAGTTAATCAATTACTAAATATTAGAAAAATATACAATTTAATAGTTAATTTTATCGATATTTTGACGTGAAATTAAGTTAAAATGTCAGAGATTTGTTTTTCCTCTTATGTTTTATTGCCCAAAGAATTTGTTAATGATTCATATCCAAATTAAAAATAAAAATGCCTATTACAAATGCTTCATAGCGTTGATGATTGAAACGTAGAAAACCAGCAATATTACGAAATAAATATTAAAGCTGAGTTTCATTAAGTGATTTAAAAACAGACACAGGAATCCTAAAAAGGACACTTGCAAGTTAGATCTGAAGTAAGCTACGGAATTATAGCGAAATAATTATAATATAAAGCATATTTAAGTTATACATTGACATTCATAGTTGAATTTATTTATATTGTCAAGTACATTTTAGCAGCTATTTATTATAGGCTAGGCTTCAATTTCGAGTGCCTCAGACGATTTAGTTTTATTTGAAAGAGTTGCATGTATGAGCCATATTGTTATACTTATGTATTTCATATATATTTAGTAAAATAATTTATTACAAGGAATTTAAAGCAATGTCTAGCAATAAATGATATTAAAAGGATACATATCATAGTTTCACAATAATATTAGTTATATACATTCCATCGATTCAGATTTTATTTTATTGTAATGTAATTAACTACCTAAGTATTTATTTAATTATAAATAAAGCCTTTTTATAAAAAAAAAACTTTTTTTTTACTAACTTATCCGTATAATTCATATTCAGAATTACAGATTATTCTTTCAGTGAGCAAAGACATTAAGAAAAAAAATGTACTGTCGAACTGAGAATCTCCTCCTTTTTAAGTCGGTTAAAAATAATGATTGGAAAGGAACTTTGTTGCCTTCATTTTGTATAAGTAAAATTCATAACTGATATACCTATTATGTGTTACCTGTTATGCCGGCTTGCTGGGCAAAGGCATAAGCTAAGGTATGTAATAAATATACTATGTATTTTTAAAATTTTCATTTTATTAAACAAATATACAATCTATTATTTAGAGTAATTAACTAACTAAAATATGTACAAGTCCCAAAAAGTGAAAACAATTATAGGGCGTCAAAAAATTCATCTACATAGTCTGTCAATAGGAGAAGTGTAAGAAATGTTTATTGGGGTCATTCTGTGCAGCTTAAATTTAATTTAACCTCCCGTAAACTGCAACTACTGAGCATGAGATTCACGGTTTGATTTCCAGGTCGTGGAAAGTGTTATTGGGTTTTTCCATCCGGATTTTTTCAGTAGCAACCACGGATTCTGGATGTATGCCCGGTGGATGGCAATAAGCTCGGCCCCTATTGCATGGGACTTAAACATAACTGGCGAAATATGTACAGTTAGGTACATCTCTGCCTAACTCTTCGGGTATTATAGGCTGCATAATGTTATGTAATCTCTCAAAAATGCCATTAAGTCGTCATGCTATCACCAGTCTTTTTTAGACACCGACTGCATGATATCTTAATATAAGGGGTGGTCGGCACATCAACGCACAAACGGTTAGCAACTAATCGGTACATAATTCTGAACTATAACAAAAAAAATGCAGTTCCTACAAAAGCGCAGGATCTACACGGTAAGCAGGTATGGAACAGCTAAGTGAAAGTTTAATTAATATAATATTGTGAAAGTTCTCACCATACGTGATATATTCTGCAATATAATTTTATTAGTTTTAAGTCATTTTGCTGCGCCCTAACAGGGTCATGTACTGACTAGTTATAAGCCTAGCGTGTAACTTTTTTGTACATTGTGCATTTATATATAAATAAGTAAAAAAAAAGTGTTCTGAGTACTTGGTTTGAGCGTTTGGTGTCCTTTCCACCCTGTTATATACAACTAGTTGCGCCCTGCGATTTCATTATCGAAGATCGCGATAGAAAGAAGCCTTTGTGCTAATCCAGGATATAAGCATCATAACAAATATCATTCATATAGGTCCAGATGTTCGAGCGCGAAGGAGGGATAAACATACTAAAGACACATGAAAGCTTTCGCCTTTATATCAAGATGTTTCCAGAAAAACGATAGCTTTCGTGTAAAAACCGAAAAGTCTACCAGCTCAAACTCACTTAACTTTCATTCCGCAAGAAAGATAAAGATGACACAAAATTATTCAAAACCAATAATGATGCAAAATGAATTGAACGCACATTACTATGCAGTGAAAGACTGCCAAATGCTTGGTAAACGTTGCGACCACTTCTCTCTAAGGGTTGGGTGGAAGCCAGCGATGCCCCGATGCCAACTCGCTCCGGTAAATGTGCCCATATTCGGACCGGACTAATTACCTACAATAAATTCTTCGATACGTCTCCAATCTGCTTAAAATGTTTGACCTAATTAGGTTTTCGGAGATGTGAAGAAAGAAGTTTTTTAAATTGAAGAACTTGGGTGGTATTTTATGAGAGGGAGCTTTTTAGTCTTCATGATTTACAAATTCTACTTACGCAGTTTCAATGTTTCTATCATAATTTTATCCGTTGCATATCGAAGCTCGATAAAAATTATCACAAATTGGTCCCTAATCTTCAAAGTATAGCCAATTTCGGACAAAAAATGGGTTCTTAATCCTACGAGTCCGCGTAACACTGGTCAGTTTCCGTCAATCGTCAGTTTATTTAATGCGACAGTTTCGCTGATTGGACAGTTTCGTTTATTCGACAATTGCGTAAACTCGTCAGTTTCCCCAATTCGTCAGTTTGGTACAGTCGGCGAAAAATAAGTATAATAAACAATTAATGTGGAAAATGTAACCTGCTGTAAGGAACCCCTATCCTAATTGAAACCAAACTTAAACTTACACATTATTAAAGTAAATTATGTTACTATGATAAAAAAAAAAATTTTTTGTATACTTGAAAACCTACTTACCTAAAATTAAAATATTTGTTACGTAATACATTTGTTTAGTTTTCCATTTACCAAATACGGTGCAATTTCCTACCGAACTGTACTTCGACTGACGAATTGAATAAAACTGACAAATCGATGAAACTGATGAATAAGGAGAATTGACGCGTCGATGCAACTGTCAAATGAAACTGACGAGCGAGAGAAATTGACCAGTGTTACACGGACTCAATCCTACTTCCAACTAATGTTATAAATGCAATGCAAAGTTTGTGAGAATTTCTGGGTGTTTATTGTTAGATATGGATGTTGTGTAAACTGTCTGTGTGCCAAATTTCATTCAAATTTGTTCCGCAGTTTGTGCGTGACATAGCACACATATCCTTACTAATATTATAAAAGCGAAAGTGAGTTTGTTTGTTACGTCTTCACGCCTAAATGGTTAAACCAATTTTGATGAATTTTGGTACAGAGGTAGTTGGGACCCTGGATACGGTCATAGGCTATTTTTTTAAAAAAAGATTGAGATATGAGGGAGAGAGAGGGAAGAAAAATGAAAACTTAGCATTGCTATTAAAATAAATAAGGCGCACGGGCAAAAACTACAAGTAGGTAGCAGGTACCTGCAAAGGGAAAGGGGAACTGTGTTACCCCGAAATAAACGCGAGCGAAGCCGCCAGCAAAAGCTAGTATTTTATAACCTGGATCCCTTAGGATAATTAGGGCGAAGCCGCGGGCATAAGATAGTCCCAAATATCACTTACAACACTCCTTTCGTCCTCGTACATTTCAATTATATCTATACATTAGCGTTGAATCGTAATTTATAACGGGGAGTGCGACGATTTGAGCACGTTTGCTGACGATGGGTTCCGTCTATGGGTCCCGTCACCCATTGTCTGTGTCCGGGTGTTCGGACAGATCCGGACATGTCCGCTGCTTGATGAATTGATGGCAGATAAAAAACCTCAAGAATTGAACGAACATTTATCTACAAGCGGAAGTAGATTCGGCTAGATACAATTTTATTGAAGGACAGCGAGGGTTTGTTGCTATGTGTAACATATCAGTTATGTGGGATAAAAATTACACCATCTGCATGATAATTAACACTTACGGGATATTTACCATGTTTGTTATATGTTTCAATGTTAGTAACCATGTCAGTTTAAAGACTTATATCATCTGCATGGTTTCGAAAATATGGAAGAAGCTTGGTATGTAATGGGTGATCACCCATCCACGGACTCTCAGTTCTCAGTTTCTCCTAAAGACCACATTATAATAATTGCCCTATCGTACATTTCAACGTTTCTCTACTGCAAAATGTACGTCGTGATTCTAAAAATTCTTTACCTCAAAAGGTAAACAATTTCATGGGTAGTGGTTCAATTTAATTGGGGATTATCTTTTTTCCGCTTTGGTAGGGACGGACCGTTGTCAAGGCTTCGGTGACAGACGACAAATGATGCATCGTCGATTGTTTAATGTGCGTCAGTTAAGTTCTAGGCAGGCGATAAGTAAGTATTAAAATATCTGTTAGGTTGGTAACCTCTAGTGATGTAGCTTGTTGTTGGTATATCGATACCTTTCTTTTTTTACGTTTTTTTTGGGTTGGGAAATCATCAAATAAGTTCCCCCGCTCTGGGCGGAGCGGGGGGTGTGTCAGACTTGTACTGACTAAAACCCACCCATGTTCCTTCTACCGTCATTTATGTTCCGAGGCCGCGGTATCTCTTTCGAACAACCCGCAACCCCGGCATGGTCCTGGAACTGTCTTGGATCTTATTTATGATATTTTGCTGATAAACACGATTTTTTTTATTAAATATGAAGGCCTTAAAAACATGCGCCTCCTTTGCTCTAAAAAAAGACCACCGCGGGCTATAGGGATTTCAACAGTTGTTTATTGTTATCCGTGGTGAAATCAGAAAAAGTGAAAGCCCACTTTGATGTGAATGAGGAAAAAGCACGCGTGTGAAGTATATTGGATTCTGAACCTAATCTTAGTGCTTTAAAAGGTAGTTTTATAAGAAGAAGTGTATTGAACATAGCAATAAACATTCGTGCGTTGTGCTGTTTGTGACCTCACTCTTTTCAGTCAACATTTGGCTTTCAGTTTACCAGGATGTAGCTGGATACCGGCAGGTAGTTATTTTACATGGAGCGACTACAATACAGCCCACTTAGTACTTGGTAAGACAATATCCCTTGTTAACACTAGTTCCATACTAAAAAGAGAGCTATTGAGCAAGAAAAGAAAAAAAAAAACAGTTTTTTTTTGACTCACAGAGTTTAAACCATCTTCTTCAGATAGTATAAAATGAAGTCGTTTAGATCTTTAAAAACTACTCAACGGATTTTAATGCAGTTTGCAGCTATAGATAGATAGTGATTTAAGAGGAAGGTTTATATGTATAATATTAGTTTATTAGGATCTACATTACACCCATGCAATGCCGGGGTGGGTCGCTAGTAAAAAAATAAATTAAAACAAAAATAATCTTCTATAGCTAAAATCAAACTCATCAACATATTAACAATATCGGTGAGAGGTGACTAATCCGTCGACTATACGTATTTTATTGACTGGAATGTGGTATGTGATGCGCACTCGAATGTCTCGCTGATGGTGGCGCGTGTGTCGGATCATTTAGTTCCCTTGAAAAATGGTTGAGTTGAAATGTTGAATGATTGAGTTGGTGCTGATACATGCGCTATTTTCGTGAACGCTCGCTGTCAGGACTGGTCATCTCTTAGTTCATCATCATCATTTTCCTGCCCCTGTCCTATTCATTTGGGCTCGGCGCAACACGTTTTCTTCTTCCATTCTACCTTATCAGACGTCACGGTATCATGTACTCCTTCCTCCTTCATATCATTCCTTACACAATCCATCCATCTTTTCTTTGGCCTTTATCTCGCTCATTATTGAAATGTCTATCCAGTAACCATGGAGTATGGACATTTTCAACGTGCACGTCTTGCTACATTAGTGTCACATTATTTAACAATCTCAACATGAATGATGTAACCAAGGTTTTGTAACAATATTCTGTTTTAAAAGAGTGTCCATAGAGAGTCTTGGCCTTTTTTCTTTAGTATATATGCTTTGAAATGGGCAACTACAGTACACAGTGTTTATGCCATGTGACTAGACAGTAGCTTTAAATTTATAATTGTTGTCTTTTTTTGACAATTCAAAAGTGTTTATAACTGTTCTTTCGTATCCTTACTATAATATTATAAAAGCGAAAGTGAGTTTGTTTGTTACATCTTCACGCCTAAATGGCTAAACCGATTTTGATGAATTTTTCTACAGAGATAGTTGAGACCCTGGAGACGGACATAGGATATTTTTTTTAAAAAGATTGAGATATGAGGGAGAAAGAGGGAAGAAAAGGAAAAACTTAGCATTGCTATTACAATAAATAAGGCTCAAGGGCAAAAGCTACAGGCAGCAGGTACCTGTAAATCAGGAAAGGGGAACTGTGTTACCCCAAATTTAACGCGAGCGAAGCCGCGGGAAAAAGCTGGTTAAAAATAAATGCTTTTATTTTGATACAACACTAACGCGAATTTGAGTTGTAAGTATGTGCACTTCATACTTAGGTATGCATTACAGTCAAGGTGAATTTAAAAAGGCTATTCCTTACTTTTTGTCGAGTCATGTATTAATGGAGCAGATTACAATAATAATGCATATCTTTGTAAAATCGTGGAACACCCTCTGGAGAAGTAGAAGGCCTTTATCGATTTTTGCTGCGGCGTAGTAGGTACGTTTAACTTACTTATTTATTTAGGTACTGTAAGGTTTTATAACTGACAACCAACCTTAGAAAAGGCAGGCTGTTTATAGCTGTATTCGTTTTTTTTAAAGGACGATGTTCTAAATTCGATTCTAGGTATGATATATGTTCTAGATACGTTATTTTTTGTATGTTTTTAAGATTTCTCCGTCAATTGTAAACTATTTTTCTAAATTCTTTTTATAACCGAAAGGGGGAGAAGAATAAGGATTCCCATTTCAATTTTATCTACCTATATTGCTTCGGTAGTTTAGTTTTCGGTTTTTTCCGTGTCCCGGTGTTTGTTACCAAACTTCTCCGAAACGGCTTGACCGATTTGTATGAAATTTTGTGTGCATATTTTGTAGATTTGAGAATCGGTCGAATTTTTCATATCCCTAAGTGATAAAGGGGACTTGAGAAGCGGGTAAAACCGCTGGTACTAGTATGCTTGTATTACTATTTTAATAACAAATGGAAAATGATAGATCAGATATCATCACACGACAACCAAAACGGCTGAAATAGAAGGTGGTGACTTTTGTTTGATTCATTTACATTTTCACTTTTTTTGTTGTTTTTGAAGGTCGGTTCATTTTTGCAATGAACGGATTGTCAATCACATTTTTGTAAGAGTATGGTTCATTTTTCTAGCTAAAATCGCTGAAATACCTTTTATTTAAAGTATAATAATAGCGTCCACGTAAATATTCTTTAGTACATAACATGGTCAGCGTGGCTGCATCTATCATCTCTTTCAGCTACCTATATATTATGGTACAAACAGAATGATACCTAATTTGATTTAGGTGTGCAACATTTTGTTCACGCTTTATCAAAGTCTCTTTTGTAACAATCCACTCAAAAGTTGAATAACGATCTACCTACCTACCCTCCCATTACAAAATCGAGTCTCATTATGTTCACTTTGACATCACTTTAAATCACGTGAAACACGCAGTTATGTACTCGTTCAACGGAAGCGTTTATAAACAAAGGCGCCCACTGTTTTAAAAGGCAAAATTGTTTCCGCCATTACACTGGCCTTCCCAAAGTCCCCGCGCCAATAAATGTAGGTGGGTATTTAGCAGACTATTTACTGCGCGACACTCCGCTCGCCGACTCCACTAATACTCTTAATTATTTTTGCTAGTGTAAGCTGTTTTTCTGACGGGGAAATGCAATTGCAACATTTTGCATCCCGCCGCTCCCCCCCCCCCCGCGCCGCGCCCCCGCCTCGCCCCTCTCATTACGTACTCTGCAAGCGTCCGCCACGGCTGAGATCGCAGAATAATTAGACTCTAAATCAAGAGTAGCAAAGCGGTCAACCGCTTGAATGTGGTATGAATAGTCAATCGTCATTAAATTGTTCAGCTTTGGTAGTCTAATGCGTTCGGGCAATAGTCTACTCCCGTCCACTTTCATCTTGAATGTGGGTGGCGTTATTGCTCACGAAAAGTCGAAATCTTTCGGCTGCGGGTAAAATATTGTGTTTTTTGTGAGATTCCTGATAAGTGCTGAGGCGACTTTATCTGTAAAGGTCTAAAGCATAAATATCCTTTTCTTTCAACAAAATTGTATCTAAATTGCGAAGGGATTTTGTTTTTGGGGTGATTTAGAGGCGGTCACAGAGCGGCACGTGTGAACGGGAGCACAATGGCCGTGTTCCACTAGAGAGGCGAACAAAATTAAATTAATAACACGGCCTCGGTGAAGTTCGCTTCAAATTTAAGCAGTGCAAGATTTAAACGACAGCTCACATTTCGTAGGTACGTAATTATGCCGTAGCTCGCCCCCGCCCGCTCTCGGGCGCAATGTGCCAAATCGCTTACTCGCGGCTCCGCACCACTAACATTTGTTTCATACACTTTATGGCTCAATATTGTGAATAAATTAAAAGAGGTTTTAACAGGATGTAGTGAAGCGCGGCGCGACACTTTGTTCAGCAATTCTCGTAATTTATTTACTTTGAAAATAGTTTTTAGAGGTGTCAAATATCGAACACTTTTTATCATGTCAACGTTGTGGAACTATATAAGCTAGAACAGCTTAAATATAAAAAGTAAGTCAAATATCGTATGTGCATTATTTACAAGGTTCATTGTCCCACCACTGAGTTGCAGATGGGTAGGGTTACTGTCTTTCTCATAGCCTGTCCTTGTTCTACTTCTCATAATCTGCCTAGCTTTTTCCCAATAATGTTTTGGTTGGTTTCCAGTCTTACCATCTTATCTAACCTCAAGATCGACCCTCGAGATCGTCTGTCTAGTGTCGACACGGCGCGTTTGTGTTCCACACGCGCTTCAAAGAGATGTCAGCAAAGCAGAGGGGACTGCCAGGGCCACCAACAGCCAGGGTTACGGGTTGTTCTAAAGAGATACCGCGGCCCCGGAACATAAAGAGTAAAAGTCTGGCACTACCCCCCCCCCCCCCCCCCCCCCCGCTGCGCCCAGAGCAGGGGAAGTTATTTGATGATTTTCCATCCGCATCTAAAACGATGGACCCTGGCGGCAGTATTTATTTACTTACGAGTTCCTTTGTTTTATCACAACTAGCTGGTATTTCAGCGATTTCTGCTTCAAAATCTGTGCCGAAAATCACGTAATTTCCAGTTCTATCTAGATTCGAGTTCGTGTGATAGTGGTATCTCTATCCTGAGTCAGCGGTGCTCGCCGCGCTCCGTTGCACCCCGCTTCCTGTCACCTTTGCTACAGACTTTCAGTTGATTTCATCGTTGTACGCTGTACGTAAATGTCATAGGAAATTGTGATATAGCGATTATTTGCCAAGATAGCTGAGGTTTTAATTTAGTTATGCAGTTTTTGTGGTTTTTGAGGGGGGTAGGATAAATTGAGTCCTCTTTAAAAATATAGCCTAAAGGCTTCTTAACAAAAAAGTGAAATTTATTCCTATAGTATGACTTTCATTATTTTTTTGGCCCTCGCTTGTAGTCTATCTTATAAACTACTAGCTGCACCTCGCGGTTTTACCCTCGTAGAACGGAATAAAAAGTATGTTATGTGTAAATCCAGGATATAAACTATCTATATGAGCGTATGAGTAACAAACATACACGCACACAAACTTTCATCTTTATAGTATTAGTGTGATATGTCTGTAGGTTTTTACGAATGAAAAGTACGAGTTTAAACGCAAGCGCATAGCAACTTACCCATCACTCCCTTTATCTCTTTTCTATATACATAGACCAATATCTATGTATGTTAGAATATAATTCTTTTCATTTTTGTAAACGAAGAGCTTTTAGCACGATCATTATTAGGCACGTTGGCTATGGAGAGCTTTCGCAAGGTTATAATAATGGCAGAGGGGCCTGCCAGGGTCACCGCCTGCCGGGGTTGCGGGATTGTTTGAAAGATACTCCGCGGCCTCGGGACATAAAGGGCAAAAGATGGAACATGGGTGGGTTGTAGTCGGTACAAGTCTGACACTCCCTCTGCTCCACCCAAGGCGGGGGAAGCTATTTGACGATTTCCAATCCGCAAAAAAAAGGCACTTTGACAATGGAGAGCTTTCGCAAAGTCGTACCTATACATTGGACAATTGGCAGAACCAGACTATTGATTATTAGATTTGCTGGTAAGTGGTATTCCTGCATCAAAATTACCTACAACTAATCAGAAAAACAGCCCCAAACTTGCTCCGTACGCTTTCTAAAAGCGTACATTCACTAAACAATGCATACAGTGATTAGACACTACAGACGAACACAATCAAATTGCTATTCCATTGCGCAGTTTAATAAGCATACCGGGCTTAAACTAATAAATCAAACTGATTTGATTATTTACTGCCGACTGAACGGAACTGTTTCATGTAGGACTACATTAGGTATCTTGTGGTTGTAATGCAGTTTTGGAAATGTTCCTAGGTTATGATGATTCAATTATGTAAATATTTTTGAGGTAGGTTGTAGGTTACATCTTTTAACAAGTGCCACAATCACTTACAGGCTAACACTACATGCAGTATAGTGCATGTATGTGCATGTACACTGTATACAGTGTGAAAAAATGAGTCGGGCCCTGGAAGGAAACTACCTTAAATAAAGATTTAAGGTAACCTTAAATAAAGATGTAAGGTTTCCTTCCAGGGCCCGACATATTTTTTTAACTTAACAATTCACACAGTGTTAAAGTTGTTGGCTCATTTTACTTAAAGGATACATTCCTTTATTTTTAAAAAGAAACAAAACTGCATTTAAAGATTTTCTAAAACACGCTTGCATCGACCGGGACTCGAACAAAAAAACAAATACTCGCTATTTTATAATTAGTATTATAAAATAGCGAGTGTTTGTTTTTTTAAAATTTATTTCTGAAGTTTCGAGTCCCGGTCGATGCAAGCGTGTTTTAGAAAATCTTTAAATGCAGTATGATCGATGTATCGATGGAATTATTACTATTCTGCCGAACAGATTTTTATAAAACCAGTTTGCCTGATAAGTTTAAAAATGGAACTTTTGAATTTGTTTGAAACGCGGGACGATAAGATGGCCTGCAAGAAGTCCAGACTTGACGCCGGACGCCGCATGGACCGCCGTTGTTGTAGGCGTCAGCGTCAGCGTCAGCGTAAACGTCAGCCTAAGAAGCATGAGCACGAGTGCGTGGTGTAAACGTACTACAATCATCCTGTAACGTTTTTAATAAAACAGAATATTCTTTATTATGTACACCAAAGTTAAGGTTGTTAAGAGCATGTTACGAGCCTCGCTTCTTATGCATGAGGTTGTGAGTTCAAATCCAGGCAACTACCAATGTGACTTTTTCAATTCATATATATCTACTTACTAAAGTGTAGATATCTAAGAAATCACAGATATCTGTGAAGGAAAAAATCGTGAGGAAACCTGGACTTCAAAGTCTAAAATCGCCAACCCGTCTTGAGCAAGCGTGGTGATCAACGCTCGTGCCTTCTCTTTGTAAGAAGAGACCTTTTTTTTGCGGATAGGAAATCATCAAATAACGTCTTTCCATCCCCCCGCTCTGGGCAGAGCGGGGGGATGGAAAGACTTGTACTGACTAAAACCCACCCATGTTCCTTCTTTTGCCCTTTATGTTCCGGGGCCGCGGTATCTCTTCCGAACAACCCGCAACCCCGGCAGGCGGTGGCCTTGTTCGGCCCCTCTGCTTTACTGACATCTCTTTGAGGCGCGCGTGGAACACTAACGCGCCGTCGACACGGCCTGTCGTCAATAGACGGATGGACGGTTACCTACCTTTACCGTCTACAGACCCGCATCTACGGTGGCCGGGAGTCCTCTCACGGCGCCCGGGGCCCAGGGCTTCTCCCGCGGCGGCTGGGTTGGTTTGAGGTTCGCTCCCTCAAATGCCCGGCCACCTCCTTCGCTAGCATGACTTAAGAAGAGGCCTTAGCCGAGCAGTGTGACAGTTATAGGCTGGTATTATTATTATTTTATGTATACCATACAAATAACATAACTATTTACAGAAAAAAATTCACATAGGGTCCTTTTAGTCAAAATAATGTATTAACGTTACGTTAACACTGCTTGTGCTAGGGCTTCGGGCCTCTGAAAAGACCCATCGGCTTTAAAACGACTATAGCTTTCCAATTATGCTGAAAAAAAGCACAATCTCTTCATATAAACTTGGAACATTTATTACAACTCTAATTAAAGTTTGGATTTAATACTTGAGATTTATCTATAAAAGATTTAGTTTTTATTAATGGACTTTTCGTTCAAAAGTATTTAAATGAATGTAATGCTTGAGAGTTGCAAGAGGTTTTTAAAAACTTGTTATCTGATTGGGATTTTAATTGGACAAAAAACTAGAGATGATCAGAAATATTTGAACGACCATGTAAGTTCAGAAGGTTAAGGTAATGTGACTTTCTAACGGTGACAATATTGATGGTAAGGTTAAAAATATTCAAATATTATAAAATATTTATAAAAAATAGCCGGCGCACGCGGCTTCGCCCGCAGGATGATTGAATAAAAGTAATATGTTTTAATTTGGTTACTGACTAGTGGCACACCGATGCAGACAGCGCGAAAGTGGCAGCTTACGATTTTTGTTCATAAGCTGGGCACGTGAAGTGTCACGCGAGGTAGTAGCTATAGTGTCTATCTATATCTGTGGTCATACTGTAATTACTGCACTGTCGATCCTGTAGAGTGAGGTACAAAAATCGGCACATGTCTAATGTTTTTTTTGGCGGTCTGTGGAATTTCTTCAAAATATTGTTTTTATTTCGTAGTTATTTCTATTTGCCTTGTTTACATAAATATGTCTAAACGTTCTTCTTCCGTTTTTAATACAGCACCACATGTAACCTCAAACTAAGTGCTTACATTGTTAGTCCAGCTTTCCTAGGACCAATAAAAAAACTCCAAGATTGCCCTGAATCAACTGGCCTGTCTGTCCGCAGTTGGACCATTTATTGAACTTTTGCCAAAACAAATGTAGAGTACGTGTGATTCGATTGCCCTGTCTCACTTGGACCAAGGTTACTGGTTGACTTGAGGGCGTTACAGAATAATATTTGTGTTAAGTAAAGCCGTCTGCAACGGATGTCGGATGACTAATAATCTGTCTCTGAAAGTGGGTGGCGCTAGCTTATGATTTCTTGTTTCAATATTTGTATGCTGAATGCTGTCTTTGACTGTAAGTGTTCAGTATTTCAGTTTACTTCGAATGAAGTCTTTTATGAGATTTGAAAGCAAGGTATTAGTAATTCTATTCGTATAATCGGAATCTATTCACGTGTGTATTAGTAACTTGACTTTGAACTACTCTGTATAGTTACTCTGTATACTTTTTATAGTTTCAATAGGTGCCGTAGTCGCTTTTAGGAAATGTTCAAATGTCAGATAAACGCCTTCCTGAGGCCCTTTTTTCTGTATGGGAAATCATCATATAACTTCTGCAGCTCTGGGCGGAGCGGTAGTCTTTTACTGACTAAAACCCATCCATGTTCCTGCTTTTGCCCTTTTTGTTTAGATCTGCGGTATCTCTTTCGATCAACCCGTAACCCGTAAATCTTTTTTCTTGTTTGACGTAGGTAGAAGTTTCTTTACCATAAGTCTCGTCAAGAGCTGTGCCTATCAAAGTAACCAACAAACCCCATCCTTCTCATCTATTAGTTTCATGTACCAGAACACTTGTATCCTAAATTCACACGATGATCCTCGTCTGGCAGTTTGTGGCCGACGGCTACGACTTGCCAGTTAATTGTAATCAAGGAGAGCAGGCCAATTTGAGTGGCGTCCGCACTAATGTCTTGTTACTACTGCATCGCTCCGACTGGCCTAGGATTGGCTTCTATTGGTATATTAGCTTCGCAATCGATTATATTGCGTTACATATATATTACATGTGATAAGTTTTTGGAACGAAGTGCCTTATCGCGCGTTGCGAAAGGGGGCTAGACGGAAAAGAATAAGACAAAAAGTTGTGACGGCACTTTTTCGCATTGAACAGTGTGGTGTCGCAACGATTATTTTTGTTGAATGTATACATGTTTTTTGTACATCATAAATAACAACTTCGTTCCATCCGGGTGTCCCTTGACACCTCTCAAGTTTTTTTTTCTTTTCCGTTTGGGATGTAGTTCTTCCTCATTTAATTATAAGTAAAGGTTGACTACGTTACTTCTTTTCTTACCAAAACATTAGAACTGTTATGCAGTAAACTAGATCTTTATAAAACATCAATTTCGAATCAGAGGATGCAGTATGTTGGTGTAGATACTGTATGTACAGACGCCTGCACATAAAGCTACTACAATCTGTCAGATTTCTTTGATAGATTTTCGACTTTATTTCTAAAGTATAAGGTTCAAGGTTCATTGGGAAAAATTGACAGTTTCGGGTAGCTTGACCTGCAGGCGTCTGTACCTAGGCCTCTGTCTTATTTGAGGTCGCATATGCATAAAACATCATCAAAGGAAATCATAAAATAACTTACCCCGCTCTGGGTGGAGCAGGGGGGAAGGGCAGACTTTACTGACTAAAACCCAACCATGTTCCTTCTATTGCCCTTTATGTTCCGGGGCCGTGGTATCTCTTTCGAACAACCCGCAACCCCGGCAGGCGGTGGCCCTGGCAGGCCCCTTTGCAAAGGTACTGGCTTGTATTAATAATCGAATTGACACATGAATGTTACTGTTTTTAAATCTAGCGTTGTTACTGCTTGTTTATGTGATTTGTCACTGTGTATAAATAAAGACTATAATATATATATATATGACTCCGAATAAATAGTAATCCAGGCCACTGCTACTCTTATTATACCCACTTTTTCCAATAACCTAATCTTCTAAGGATTTCAGGTGTAAAGTTATGCTGGGCTCAAAGAAGTAGATCTAGAAATAGATAGAGATAGCTAAAATAGCAGTAGGTAGGCTTTCATGACACGGAAACCACTTTAAAATGTTACAAGATGCTTTGATTTAACATCTTCTCAGAGCATTGAACGATGCTGCTTGTAACCATTTTAAATTGAACGCCCTGACACTAAAGCCTATCTTCAGACTATTGTCTTCTGCAAGTCTCGAAATACATCAAAGCGTGGTTGTAAGCGATAGCCATGGAACATAATGTAGGTATGTATGTACCACAAACACCATTGCACAATTTGGCTCTAGGCGAAATTACACCTCCTGTATAGATTCCGTTTGATGTTATGATTAGGAGATTCTATATTACAGGTTCAAGCTCTTTAGGGTATTCATTTGACCAAGAGAGCTTATGTAAAACTTAGTGGTGTAAGATCAATTTCAACTCGTCTTTTTTTCGTATTTGTAATCATCAAATGATTCCTCTCGCTCTGGACGGAAGGGGAATTCGGCAAACGTGGAAGGGAGTGTCAGTGAGTGGCCATACGCAAAATACGCGCCTCAGACGTGGAGTTGCGGACACCATCCCGTTATACAATACAAGGGAGTGTCAGACTTGTACTGACTAAATCTCATCCATGTTCCTTCTTTTACCGTCGTCTTTCGAACCAACCCGCAGCCCTGGAAGGCAGCGGTCTTGCCTTGGTAATTAGTGTGTAATCATAGCAACTGAATTATAATTTAAATTTCTTATCATCCTCAACTGGTACACTGCTGAGCCAACGGTCTCCCCATTTCCCTCTTCTATCCGTATCTGCTACCCTAATCTTGACCCAATCGTGGGCCAAGATCCAACTCTTGCCTGGTACTCTGATCAGGTCGTCGGCCCACCTGATTCGGGCTTAGTTTAGTAAGCTTTGGGTCTCTGTACCAACACCTTTTTTGTTACATCTACATGTGGCCTGGCCATTTACATTTCATGCGTGCTACCATTATATGTCAGAAAGATTCGTTTCTCTTCGGATATCTGAATATGTATCTGATGTGATCTTGAAGAGTTCTCTTCCATAGATTTCCTAAAAGATTCGTGGCTCTAGCCAGGAACCGGAGTATACTGGCTGGAATAGATATGGGACTTAAAGCATAACTGGCTAATATTAGGTGTGTATTACACCTCAGCTTCGGATAATTGTATTTATGTCCTGCCAGGGTTTTGGGTTGTTCGAAACAGATACCACGGCTCCATAACACAAACGGGAAAAGAAAGAACATGGTTGGGTTTTAGTCAGTAAAAGTCTGACACTAGCTCCCGCTCCGCTCAGAGCAAGGAAAGTTATTTGAAAGAAAAAAATGCATCTATGTATTTTTATAAACAATAGAAATCATCAGTGCCGAGAGTTAATCACAATGGAAATAATAGTGATTTGCTTATCAAACAATATTATAATTTATTTCTATATGTTACTAGCTTTTGCCCGTGGCTTCGCTCGCGTTAAACTCGGGGTAACACAGTTCCCCTTGCGCCTTATTAATTTGTAATAGCGACGCTAAGTTTTGGAAACAAATATTATAAAAATGCTCATACCTTGGGAAATTAAGCGGTTCATGGACTGAGATTTTCTAAAAAGCTCCCTTATCTTCCACCGCGGGAGACGCTCCGCGTCGGGAGCCAAGAGACGACTCCCGGTCATCGTAAACGCGGTTCTGTGGACGGTGAGCAATGGGTAGCTCACTGTTCGTCCGTCTAAAGAAGACAGACCGTGTCGACGGTGAGTTAGTGTTCCGCGCGCCCCTCAAAGAGTTGTCAGCAAAAAAGAGGGGCTTGCCTTCGCCTGCCGGGATAACAGGTTGTTGGAAAGAGATACCGTGGCCGTGTCCCGACACAAATGGCAAATGAAGAAACATGGATGGGTTTTTAGTCAGTATTAGTCCTCCCGCTCCGCCCAGAGCGTAGAAGTTATTTGAAGATTTTCTATCCGAAAAAAAAGGGCTTTAGAATAAAGTGACCTTTACTATTATTGGAACGAAGTTCCTTATTGCGCATTGCGAAAGGGGGCTAGACGGAACAAATTAAGACCAAAAGTTGTGACGACACTTTTTGCTTAAGACCAAAAGATGTAACGACACTTTTTGTTATAGTTGTAAGGCGTGCGGCGTGCTCGTGTTTCTCTGTCTGGCTCCCTCTCTCTCTCATAGAAAGCAAGCCAGTTATTTTCATTTCGTCTTTCTATTTCGCATTGAACACGACGTGTCGCGACGATTATTTTTGTTGAGTGAATATTTGTTTTTTGTACATAATAAATAAAAACTTCGTTCTATACGGGTGTCCCTTGACACTTCTCAAGTTTTTACTTTCTCCCAAACTGATTATATACGATTATTTCACCATCAAACAAACTCGAAACCACAAAATCTTCGGTGCGATTACATTCAAATCCTCAAGGTATTAGGTAAACCGAATCAAGTAATGTGGCGGCACAATTTGATAATAGATTCGTGTGACGCCTATGACTATGATTAAATCTCTGGGGATTTATCTCACGACACTACCTACTGGATCTAGATAGATGGAATATTCCAAATTATATCTGGCATAGTAAGGTCTACACTGACACGAGTGTATTCAATATAGAAGAGGTTTAATGATTACGATTGTATTTTAATGGAATGAGAATTTATCAATATACATATTGTTATTGTGTACACCTTTGCATTAGCAAAGGTAGTCGTAACATTGAGAATAAATAAATGAGTAAATAAATTAATTAATCAATGAATCATTCAATTATATAAATTATTTATAAGCTGAAAAAGGATTTGTAGCTCTCGAGTTTCAGATTTCATCAGCAATTTTTTGTGCCGTTACTTTTTTTTTACGAGAAAAATAAACCGATACATAATTATTATAAAAAATAATTAAATAAAATCACGTTAAACTGTTGCTCCCTGCTGTCAATTTGTAGATCTTTGACAGTCATTGAAGATAGTCAGTGTCCCGAAAGTCTTACCAAGGAATATTGTTTAACTCACATAGTAGGCAGTCGTTTTATGTAAAATTCTGATATTCAACTGGATCCAGTTCGATACGAAGCCGACTTAAATCACGGTATTTAACATTTTTTGCTAAAATTTTGACCCGCCCCTGATTCTCAGAGTTTTTCTCAACCTGTTATCTACAGGTTAAATACAATGGCGGTCCGATTGTCGTTGCACATCTGTTTCTCAAAGATTTCTCAAGACTTGCGAAAACATCTATATTGTGTTAGTTTAGTACTCAAACTTCAATCAACGTTTTAAATTGTTGTAAATTATTGTGAAAAAACTATCAAAAATGTTGCGTATTTTAACAAACAACTCGTTAAGTATTCATTTATTAATGTGGCTAGATAAAGCATATCGTTATCAATCCTTCACGGCTTTCACAAAAATGCCTCCTCGGTACACTTTTTCACATATAATACCACAAGAGCTTCAAAATTATCGGGTATTTTTCGATAGGTTCGTTGCAAACAAATGAAGGAGTCAAGTTTTTCTTTTCAGGTTAAAAAATCACGAGCGCGAAGCGCGAGTGATTTTTCCTGAAAAACTTGACGATTTTATTTGTTTGCAGGGAACCTATCGGAAAATGCCAGATAATTTTGAAGCTCGTGTGGTATTCGGGGGATTATTTTTCCGTCCCAAATGTCGGCCAATAGAATTGCACCATGTTTTGTTTTTTATGCATAACAACGACCAGAGAAAATTTTCAAAAAAAATTCAGTATAATACCATGTAGGTTGTACCACGTGACGTCGAATGGTGCAATTCTATTGGTCGATATTTGGGTCGGAAAAATAATCATAAAAAACTGAAATAATCACATAAACAATTTTCTTTAGATTTACGAACCTTAGGCGTTGTATGTGCCTATAACTCTCAATTTTCAGACTAGAAATATATTCCCTACTTTTAATTACAACAGCTTACACCACAAAACCTCATATTATAAACATGAATTTATTGTTGTTATATAAAAAAGATTGTGTAAAGACCGTTCGTTCACGCTACCTACGTCATTGGCCTGCGTCACAAAATTGTGACGTCATTAGAAGTATTCCATTCACTCCTGTATTGTTCGTTTGTTTGAACGAAATTAATGGTTCCATTTATCGTTTAAAGGCCTTACGTCGATCGGTTTTAATTGGTCAAATATTTGTGTTCGTTAGCTCTTTCCGTAAAAAAATCGGGGTTTTCACGGGCTGATTTTCTTTGCAGTGTCTAAGTTTCAACTGATCCTGCTTTCGCTTGATCCGGAACGTGGATTCTTGCCTTTTCTCTATTATTTTTAGTTTGACAAGTTAGACGTTCTATATCAACTATCTACATTATAAATTCCTCGTTCCTGACATGTCTCAATGCAGCTCTCGTAAACTTAATGTTATCTGATATTCACATACCACTTGCTATGAGAATCTGATAGCGCCAAAACGCAGTACTGCAACACAAGCAAACGCGATGATCAATGCTTCAATGGCCGATCCTTCTGCATATCAGAAGCGGCATTTACCCAGCATAAGGACAATAACACATACATTGGCGGTCCGATTCCCGTCGCACGCCCACTAAGATGACTAGTTAGTGCGACACGAAGACAAGCCGTGTGTATGTATGTTAATACGGATTATATGGCATGGCCCGACAGTTGAAAGCCGGGACATTGGCTCAGCATTAATTAAATGCAGTGTATGCAACACGTAAATGCACTTTAGTGAACAGAATAGATGCCTACAGAGAGTTATTGGATTTTTTGTTGAAGACCATTTCAGGATTACTGTTGATTAATTCAATAGCTGCAGAGTTTTCATGAGTAGGTAAGCTGTTTAGTGCTTGCTTTTCGTTTTACAAAAAAATGGCTCAATTTTTTTAGCATGAGGTGATAATTTATATCTGAACTGTTGTAAAAACTTCAGGCAAAAATTGCTGTCTTTTAGCAAGATTCTAAAACCTAGGATTCAACATAAAGTATTTATAAATCACCGTCAAAAAATCGGAACACCATATCAAAAATGACCGCCACAGATACCAGGCGAGCAGAAGTCACATGGAACACGAAACTACCATACACTAACATGCACACAAAATATTCGCAGCAGCGGCGGCGACGAAAACGAGATTTAAATACGGAACACACAAAAACCATCCCAATATAGTTTGTAAGTTATCGCATAGATGACATCAAACGAATCGACAATTCAATTCAATGTCAGAAGTTACCAGCGTACTGGCCGGGAAGGAAATTCACAACTAAGTTGAGGCGAATTTTTGAAAAATATGATATAACGGGGCAAGAGGGCGGCACAGGGTTGGCTACAAGTTTGAAGAGGAATCGGGCCCTCGGGGGCTGTGATGAATCTTTCACGCGTTTTATCGCTTTGCATCGAGAATCGAACCTCGGAATCTTCGCTCCGACGGACAATGTAGGTATTTACGCTGAATATTTTGGATGAAATGTTAAATTGTGTTATTGAATCGCCGAATTGAGCGAAGTGTTGTTTGGTTTCATTAACATTGTTGTTTGTTACGCATAGGTCGGAATCTTGGAAATTATATTGTAATCTTACAAATGTTCACCCTTATTATGAATTTCATCATTTTGTAGGTATTTCTATGTATTTATTTATACTTTGTTCAACAAACATAGCTTAGTGCCTGCCAGGGTCACTGCCTGGCGGGGTTGCGGGTTGTTCGAAAGAGATACCGAGGCCCCGAAATACTAAAGACAAAAGAAGAAACATGGATGGTTTTTAGTCAGAAAAGTCTGGCGCTCCCCACCGCTCCGGCTGGAGCGATAGAAGTTATTTGAAAATTTCCCAACCGAAAAAGTGAAGGTACTTACTATCACTGCTATTTCAATAAAATATGGGCATATAAAACTATAATATAACAGATGATTAAAGCTCCTATATAACGATTTCAGCGACTAGACCGCCATTGTAAATAAAGAATTAGCAATAAGTATTGTTAAACAGTAGTTTAAACATTACTATTTTACAATATAATCTTACAGTTTGAAGGAATCAAAAGTAAAAAACCTATTACTAGAAATACAGTGATACAAGCGATCAAAACAATCCTTTGCTACTATTTTTCTACACGTTATGCCTAAACAGCTGTAAACCAAAGACAAACTGTCAAAACGTCACTCTACCTATCCATCAAGGCTTATGCACAAATGCGATCTATAATTCTCATAGATTACTGCTATTCGCGGCTGCAAATGGTACATGCCACACATAACTATACAGACATGTATCTCAAGGCAAACATAGCACATTATTGATAATGTAATAGTCTTGTCACTGCTATACCTAATTCCCAAATGATGTCTATAGTATATACATATAACATCGATTTTCCGGATCGCACGGTGGGGAAACTTGTTTATATATTACTCTGTTATTTTCTGTAGTAAAATATCTCATCTGTAGTCACAGGGAGATGAGTTTTTCTATATTATAATAGACTACAAAAATGAGGTAAAAGCCGCCAATATCTTTGTCAATCCGTCAGAGTATATTGTCTGATGACGATCTGTAGATGTGCTCCTTCTGCTACGCCAATCTAAAGTGAAGTATTTTTTGGTTTTTATACTCCTGTATTGAAACACTAAAAAGTTACAAAATCTGACCGAATACTTTCTTCATCGGGATGTACTCGTATCATGGATGTCAATCTAATCAAATGTGAGTAACTACACACCTGCCCATTATTTGTTATATAACTTCTTCAACACGCATCGGAGGTAAACATATTTATAGATAAGATTATTTGCATCTCATTGTAAGTGAATCTATGTATGTTCATATATATAAATTCTATGAACCTTATTTAATCAAGGATAGTTGTATCTGTTTACGGCGTTACTTCAACTTGACCTTCATCATTACATCCCCAGCAATTTCTTTCAATCGACAATCCAAACACTTTCTCTATTAAATTGTAACACACTATAACCAAAACTGCAAAATGTACCCCAAAATCTACATATAAGACATGACACTAAACAAAACGCCACATTCATTCCACTGTCGAGCATTTCGACTTCTTACCGTTGCGGTTTCGTACACTGCAGGACATAGTTGGAACGGCGGAGGTCAGCCGCATGCTGCCCACACTTGAGTCTGCCTCAACTTGTCTGTTTACCCCTTGTTACCTCGTCTAATGAACTTCAAGTCTATTTAGAGGAATTTTCGAGGAAATGGAGGTTTTTAATCAGATTACTTCGCCAAAACGATATTTTAAAGGCGCCAACTGTAAGTCTAAGTAATTGATTGTAATTTAGGATATGATTGTAGACTTATTGCTTTCATCGGCAAAAAAAAAATCATGTACCTTACCTCCTATTTTTACTTTGGAGAGTAAGCAGTAAGGTTAAAGAAGTTAGATTTCTAAACAAATAACTTGCTAATACTTAATGTAACTATTTATGAGAAAATTCCAAGGCTTTGATAAATTCAACGTGTTGATTGTTATTATTATCAAACTTTTTTCTCATTTTGTTAAAGCAACCATTGCAAAAACTAGATTTTACTTCTATTGCGTCCATTTTAAACCTATTTTACTAAAAATCAAAACTTTACATTGCCGATTAAATTATGGGGTACGCACGCAATAAACCAATCGGGTTACTGATATTAATATTCAATCTATACTAGTTTGGTTCTAAAGCCGATTAGCCGAATATTCGGGAGATATAAAATATTGTCGTGTTTTCCTTTTTTGGCAGTCGATTCTGATAGTTTTGGATGACGTTTTTTAGCTTTATTATATTACTAGCTTCCACCCGCGATTCCGTCCGCGTGGCATACTTTGGGATAACGCTAACTTTAACTCGCGTGATTATCGAAAAAAAAATGTTTTTCTCTCCCTTTTTTTTCACTCTTTCTCCCCCTTTTATCACTTTTTTTTTTAAATTGCCTCCAAGGTCCCAACTATCTCTGTACCAAAATTAAACAAAATCGGTTTGGCCATTTAGGTGTGAAGACGTAACAAACAAGCAAACTAACAAACTCACTTTCGCTTTTATAATATTAGTTAGGATTATTCTTACAGTTTGTTATAAACTAGAATAGACTTACATAAAATGTATGCCTATGTAGTATCTTTGATGAACTGACGTTCAGTCACAGCACAATTTAATTTTCAATTATAGGTACGTAAGTACAAAGTAAAATCATTCTACGACTCTTTTTTACAATATTGTTAATTCTGTGTGCAATTTTGGTCTTTAGCATTAGTTAGGTTGTGTCAAATTACACTTTTACGGAATTTTCTATTGAAAAAATGCCTATCTCTATGAGACTATGTCTAAAAGAAAATTGACGACACGGTTGGCGCAGTGGCTGAGCGTTTAACTGCTGCGCTGCGTGTCGTGGGTTCGATTCTCGTACGGAACAAATATTTGTATGATCTACAAATAGTTGTTTCGGGTCTGGCTGTTTGTGTGTGTGAGTTTAAATGTTTGTAAACGTACCCACGATACAGGAGAAATTCCTTGTGTGGGGCAACGTTTTATAAAAAAAAAATAAGAATATATCTGGTACTTATCACCCTGTCTAGTCATAAATGTCTATCGATCCGCTAGCAAAGGGTAGCTGTTTTTATTAGTAGAAAAGGGAGAGGGTAGCTGGCTTGTAACTATAGTTACGTCTCACACCTATTTAGTTGCTTTGTGCAATGTTTCGGTATAAATGGAGATTTTCGGGTAAAAATATTTGAGCAGAGGGCTGAAAACTTTCACTTCTAAATTCGAGAGGCCGGATGACACACACGGTGGAGCACACTGCGGTGGTCTGCCCAGCTTGGGCGGAACACTGCTGTCCTCGTAGAGGCGATCAGCGGCAGCGACGTCTCGCGTCCGGCCTGCTGAGCTGATTTTGTCCATGGTCCTGGGCAAGAGGAAAAGGGAAGCCGAGTTACCAATATTACCTCCTTCTGCGAAGCAGTCATGTTAGCGAATGAGATGGCCGGACGTTTGAGAGAGAGAACGTCAAACCAAACCAGCCACCGCGGGAGACGTTCCGGGCAACGAAAGACCGAAGACGCGGGTCTGTGGACGGTGAGCAATGGGTAGCTCCGTCTGACTAGTGTCGACAGGCCGTGTCAACGGCGCGTTCGTGGTCCACACGCGCCTCAAAGAGGTGTCAGCGAGGCAGAGGGGCTTGCTAGGGCCAGTGCCTGCGCGGAACATATAGGGCAAAAGAAGGATCATGGGTAGGTTTTAGGCCCCACTTCAAGCGGGGGTAATTATTCATTCGATGATGTCCCCATCCAAGAAAAAGGCTAAAGACACGATAAACGAAAAAAAAACCTCAGAAATGGCATATTTGTGCATTATATGATCCCTTATACAATAAGTAAAATCTCTCCTGCCCGCTAAAACAACACAGTGAATGTTATCACCGTTAAACCCATTTATTTCCATCTATTTAGTCTTACAATTTGCACCTAAAGATACGCATCTTATCTACTCTCCTGCCGAGTTTGCATATTTCTTTTGTACTTGAGACACTTACAAACTGTACTTTTTCCTTTCTTCAGCATAGACAATTGAATTTTAATTGAATAAGATCCTTCGGCTTACCTCAAGGCCGAATATTATTTTAAGCCGAATATTATTATAAGCCGAATATTCGCTGTTGTGTTTATTTTCTATATATTATTACTATTAAAACAAACAAAACGAACTGTACGTAAATTACAAACCAAAGTTATTCAGAGCAGACACGACCAAGACAGTCGGTAATTTAATAATTTACAAACAAAGTTTTGTCAATGTAACTTATTCAATTTATAAGCAGGTATCTTTTAACATTTTTGGAAACAAACAAAAAAAAACAGGAATGTGTTATTCAGAGCTGTGGGTCGCAGTGGCTCGAGCCCCGGCTTCGCCTAACTGCACTGAGTGTCGGAAAACTTTCGCGAAACATCTTTTACTGGCGCTCGATCGACATGTTAGGTTTTTAGATTTTCACTCGAACGAACAGCACGGTCCCTTAGTTATGGGACGATGTCTTACTTGTTCCGGCATTTTCATTTTATTTTGTTTTGTTGCTCTTTTGCTTTAGTTGTGTAAGTGTTTTACTTTGTCTTAAGGTTCTTGAAATCATATCAAATGAGAGGTTTGTTAGTTTTTTTCTTCTCGAAGGTTTCAGGCTTCTTTCTAATCTCATAACACATTTTTTACCAGCCTAAAACTGTCCCACTGCTGGGCATAGGTCTCTTCTCATAAAGAAGGCACGAGCAATGATCACCACTGGCTCAAGGCAGGTTGGTGATTTCAGACTTATATCCTAATAATATTATAAATGCGAAAGTTTGTGAGTATGGATGTATGCTTGATCCTCTTTCACAAAAAATCTACTTAACGGATCTTGATGAAATTTTGCTATAGTCTGGAATAACACATAGGATACTTTTTTTTCAATCATCACGCGGGTGAAGCCGCGCTAGTTAACTATAAGTGCAGGTTTCTTCACGATGTTTTCCTTTACCGATGTTTGTGAAGCCTTAGATAAACTTTAGAAAGTACATATGAATTTAAAAAAGTCACATTGGTACTTGCCCGGATTCGAACCCTCTCCTTCAGGCATGAAATATGAGACGCTTAACCTCCACCACGATATCACATGACAAAACACATTTAAATTGGCAGTTATTAAGTTATCACAACCACCAATTTATTTGCTTTAATAAAACCTGTTAAAAGCACAAATATAAACTCATACAAAAAGGTCAATTTACCACTTTCAAAGCCATGATTGAATAACAAAATACTAATTGAATTCCACCGTGCTGTACACGTGACTACGTAAACAACCCGCGAGACAAACATCGTTAATTACACATAAATTACAAATTCCTTGTAGGTTTCAAAGTCGCAACCACACCGAGTTTTATTAAGTGCTATTCAGACACGAGGCGTCATTGTAAAGCGGTCTCCAGTTACCAAGAAACTGCAGAAACTCGAAACCATGCTGACAGACAGGAATAACTTAATTCCGATGGAGAGCACTTAAAAAAGAATGGGTCTTAAAAGACAAGCGCAATTGTTACCGCTCTTCAGTTGTGCAGACGCCGTGAAAATCTGTAAAATAATACCCCCGCACTAGTTAAGCCCTAGCTGACGATACAATAAAATAAGTAGTACTCAGGGACTAAACTACAAATTACGAGAGAGCTTGCTCAGCTTAAAATAATTAAGATTCTTTGTCCCGCTTGATGGCAGCTCAGGAGAAGAACTGCATGAAGAAGTAGGTGAGTACAAACAGACGTACTTGCAGTGTCCAGTCGACACAGTCGAATCTAGTAGTTATTTTTTTGACGTAACTTTGAAAGTTTTCGTTTAATTTTACCGTAACAATCGCAGCATTTTATCAAATGAGCAGACTTGTTATTTTTTATTGGCGCACGAAGTTTTTTCGACAGATGTTGGAGTACTTTGCTAAGTGAGGGTAGCCGGTACAGCGTTATACTGTTAGTTTCGTTCGTAGTCATATTTTTTGTGCGGACTTATTTAATTTCGTTTTCTCGTCTCAAGGTTTTCAAGACTTTAGGTATACAATGTGATATTGTTGGACCATATTTATGACCTATTTTTTTTGTTACTACTTTTAAGTTGTTTTTTTTAGGATTCTGTACCTTAAAAGAAAAAAGCAGAACCCTTATAGGATCACGTTATTATACGTCTTTTTGTAGATCTCGGAAACGCGTAGAGGTATCGAGTTTAAATTAAAACCACATACTCGGGTTGTAGTCTCTTGGAGCTGTGATAAATCAACCCTTTAAGATTACGTAGTCAAAAAAAAATGGCCGTTTATGTCGCAAGTTCGTACGGAACCCTAGATGCGCGAGTCTGACTCGTACTTGGACGATTTTTTGTTATATCGATGTATTTTCATAAAGTAGGTTTCTAAAAAAGTACCTACTTACAAGTTTTTGACAGCTCCCTATTTATACGGATCTTAAATGTTTATAACCAAACAACATATCTTCGTTACAACATTATCACCTCCAAGCGCAATTTCACAAGTTGTAGTGCCAAAAAGTAGTTGGAATTTCACACAAGGTAAGTTTGAGAGGTGTCACAGTCAAGTGGTTGGGCGTGCGAACTATGTCTTTGCTTAGAGACGCTTTCTGTGGCAACGATGTGTTTATTTGATGACACCTATAAGATTTTAACAATAACTCGTCTTGCATCAGAATTTGGGGTGGAACTTATGATTTATAAATAGAAAATTCGACTCGCAATCAATATACAACTTAAAAAAAAAGTTCAAGCTTTTATTAAAAACTAGTTTTTCCCCGCGGCTTCGCTTTCAGGGTAACACAGTTCCCCTTTCCTGATTTGCAGGTACCTGCTACCTGTTATTTTTGCCCTTGCGCCTTATTGATTGCAATAGCAAAGCTAAGTTTTCCTTTTTCTTCCCTCTTTCTCCCTCATTTCTCACTTTTTTTTTTACAAAAAAATTGCCTATGTCCGTCTCCAGGGACCCAACTATCTCTGTGCTGAAATTCATCAAAATCGGTTCAGCCATTTAGACTTGACAAACAAACAAACTCACTTTCGATTTTATAATATTAGAAAGGAAAGACCAGAATGGTAAATTTTATAACATGCTAATATTAACAGCATTGACAGAAGAAACAGAATCATTATTGAAACAAATTGATATAATGTTAACTAATTTGACCAGCCTACGTTCCAATCAATTCTCAAAACAACTTATTTCAATACCATTGCTAACGAAAAATGATTCAAAATGACATTCCACCCCCCTATCTACCACCAATCATGACACTTGTTATCAACACAGTCAATTCATAAAGTCGTGTCCTAAAAACGTGATACCACAAAGAGTATCGTTCTAGCGACGGAGAGCGAGGTCACGCCAGCTCCGGAGGGCCCTTCGCTTTGTTCCTCTGGCAACAATGCCTCACTGAGGGTTCACAAGAGCATACTTGTATCGGATGCAAGCGATGTTTCGTTGGCGAGGATTAGGGCTTGCGGCCAGGACTGTACTTAACCACGAGACTTTAATGCGAAAGAAACGGTTCAAAGGGTCCCTTGAATGTTGAGAGGGAAAATTGACGGTTCGAGATGAGGGGATGAGGTACAAATGGATTTTGTGGGTTTTATTTTTATTTCGTGACAATTATGTAGCTATAGGTAAGCCTCTTCGTAGGCTTTAACTACAGTAACGCCGACATCCGAATTTGGAACGACTAAGATCATAAAATGTATGTGTGTACTGTTAAATAAAATTTAACACATTATAAAATCATATGGCTGTGGTGTTTTTCAACTGTTTTTTTTTATTATCAATCGAAGGCGTCTTGAGATTTTCCATCTCCATCTAACACTGATACAAAAGCATACAAATAATTTATTACTGTTCCTGACGTATGAATGAGATCGTATTCCCAAGACTCCAAGAGGGAAATATATAAAAGATTTTCCAATGTTTTCTTCTTTAGTGTTGCTGTGTGGTTACGACTAGACGTTTCTAAGTCCGTCCCTGTTCGCGGAGAGTAGTAATTATACGATATTTATGCGCTGCCCCTCCCCCACTCTTGTCTTGAGAGCTTGCTAAGAAGAAAAGCGATATGAGTGTCGAAACTTATGAGCCATAATTCTCTTTTCAGCGAGCGTATTTTTGTCAACTCAGGAAATTCATCTTTCAACAAACTATAAAAGTTTCTTCAATTTAAATGCGATCAAAGTGATCATAAGACTTGTGAGTTACAGCCTGTAATAATGCAATAAAGAATTCTCGTCTTTCGCTTCTCTATTAATAAAATACGCCATGGGTAGCAGCTTCCAGTTGAAATTGTAAAAAGTTTCATATTTTTTTTATGAAAAATTATTAATCACTGCGTGGAACCGTAAAATTCTTCGCAACATACAGTGAAACAAATTTTTCCATTTCCAAGTTTCGGGCTAGTGAAAAAAGATTTCATGAAATTTAATTAATCTCACACGTATGTTTCGCGCATTTTCCTATGAAACGTTTAAATATATCACCGGTAACACTGGCTGCGAAGTAAGCAGTAGAGGAAGCACCACACGTTACACACTGCGTAGGAGCACAAAGTCCAGCTAAATACCGGAAGACGTGAGCCTCCTCGCTTTGTTACTACGACAATGAAAAGGAAATGTCTTTTCCATTTTTCCAAGGTTCAAACCATTGAATACCTGCCCATTTGATAATACAAAGCGGCGTTAGTGAAACACGGTACGGATTTTCGGGATTATTAACGGCAAACAGTGAGAATTATTTATTACCAGGTTCACTTCCGAAGTGCTTAACAATAAAACCGCGTAATCTACCTAATTAACCGCTGCGCACACGCGCGTACCTCCTTACTCATACGTGACGTGTAAACGTAATTAAACTAGAAGCGTACAGGTTTTTAACTAATGTTGCACTTAATTATTATTTCCTTGGTTACAAGCTCTATGAAAGGAATGAGACTTTCGGAAAACCACGTGTTCGTGGGTTGGTCGTGTGCAATTGTGCAGGACGGGGCACCTTTATTGCAGCGCCCACTATTTTCTGTGCAACGGGTGCACGGCAAGAAATAAAGGAGCTCGAACAAAAAGGACATTCTTTTAAAGTTCTTTATTTCAAGGGATTGTAGCAGTAAAGTGCGGTTTAATTGCATGGTAGAACTTTCACAGTTCCACACTTTTATTTGTATTCGATGAATTTAGATTCGATTTCTTTTAGTTCGCGGATCGCGCTCGCCTCGCCTTCGAGAAATATAGAAATAGCTGCAATTTTCTCGGCATCTGTACTTTAACTGTAACAATAATAAAACTACGGCATTTAATGGAAACTCGTTTACGTTTGTTTTTTCTTGCGATGAATGAATTTGCTTCGATTGGTATATTGTAGGTTTACGATTGCGTCATTGTAGCTCAGGTGAAGGGTGTTGTTTGAGAAGTTGGCGTGTGTTCCACTTTGTTCTGGAAGAAGGTCGTGTCGTGTCGCAAAAATTATAGAAGTTTCTTGTGTCCAGTGAGGAGCGACTTCGAAGTTGGTGGTTGTTGGCGGCGACCGGTCGCTTCCGTCCCCGGTCCGCACCGCGCTGCACCGCACCCGCTCACCTATGCCCTTATGCCGCGCTGCTGCCGCAAGACAATAGCGAGCCAATAAAACTTTTACGGTGCGCTATGATTTTGGAAACAGTTTGCGAGATGAGTTCTATAAATTTCGTAATTTATTCAAACCTGTTTGGACGTTACTTCTACTTTATTGACGTTTACAAAATAAGCTCCACGGCAACAATATTCTGTGCTTTTTACACTAAAATGGTTCACAGACTTACTTTAAAATTTGAAATAAAAATGTAGTAATGTGGCAAACATACATGTTTCACTAAGTTTGGTAGTTAATAGACATTATAAGTGTTTATTTATATTTACAGAACTTGTAAATGGTCCTTGTTGCTTGATTTCATGTAGCGCAAAAACTACTTAAACACATTAAATATAACCCTGAAGTTTGTTAAGGAACCTATCAGCATTCCCATTACATAAAGAGAGTATGAAAGTTAGTGATTCCATCAAAAAATTTCGTTGTAAAGTAAAAGTATGCCACAAAATTTCCTGAAAAAAGATAGACGATCTTGTCTTTCAAATGGACTTTTTCTTTACAAAGAAAACATTTTACCTGTTTATATTTTGGATGTTTGTGGGGAGTGGGGGGTGAGTGTAGTGGTGGGAGTGTGTAGGTGAAGCGGGGGATGAGATAAGAATCAAATAGATGTTGTTTCGCTGCATGGCGCTGTGTCGCACGGGCCATATGCACGTGCTGACGGGTGGCCGACTAGTCTTGACACTTGCGCTAAGATATTATCCACTAGTGTAACAATATCTTAGCTGCAACTGTATAGTTACGCTACCAACAATGTTTTGGGATATTTCGAGCTCTTTTCCTTTACTAGGTTAGCGGAACACTTGAGTTTCTTAGACGTTGCAGTTTTTAAAATCTTTGTTTCCAAGATGTTGGATTTAGAATCTTCTTGTCAGATTATACAAGTATGGCACGGATAGTATCTTGCATCTCTTACTTATGTTTAATGGATATAAAACGGGCATGTTGGAGTCGAGATTTACGACGAAAACTTCAGCAAAAAAAGTCTTAACAGCAGTAAGTATAACGGTTCATAGTAACCAATTTGGACTACGAGATGACGTATACATACATAGCAAATCTTCATATAGACACCGTAACGTAGAATAGTTTCGTCTCCAGTGATCTCAATATATTTGTCTGACAGACAGATAAATAAGTGCTGCGATAAAAGCTACGTTTTGGAAATATGAACCGTAAAAGTCAAGTAAACATAATACAGACGCTTTGCACCAAAAATGTGTAACGCAAAATAACTCATTTGGCGCTAAAAATAAACTGCATACTGGAATAATGTAAAATATGAGGGAGAGTGCGATGGGCTTGTAAACATAAAATATTTCTGGTAATATTGTGGTTACCTCCGACCAGCACTTGTGCGGTGTTCAAAGAGATTTTTATAAATAATAGCCTTTTGTGCGTAGTACTATGTTTTCACGGAATGTTTAACAAAAACAACGCGTTAGCGAATGTGAACAATATTTTTATACCAACTTTCCACAATTGTTCCCGGTTTTATATGTACACGAAGTTGTGGTGAAAATATTTGTCGCTACCGACGTGCAATGGCTTACTTTGCATGCGTGGAAATTTGTAATGGTTCCCTATGAAATACCTGTCTATGAAGTGTTTACATGATAGAACATACATTGAATATTCCTGAAATAAAAAAAATAAAAGCTTAAAAAAAGTACTACACTATTAATTAACCATAATTCAATGCATAAAAGCATCAAGACTACAAACGCGCGCTTTATTTTTCACCTGAAGTATGTTTCGGCTGACGTAACAGTCATGAAACGTATTTTGGCAGAGCGATAAGGAAATGACACAAAGAAAACAAACTACAGTCCGCTTCGGCCGAAAATTTGTGAGGGCGGGGGGAGAGGCGGGCGCGAGCGCGGGAGAGGACACGGAGCGATAGCGTCGCGGGGCGCGTCAAACTTATTGGAACGGTGTCAGAGATCGCTCGCACTATCTACCTTTGCACTCACTTCTTTGTCTACCCTCTCAAACAAAGCCCGCTCTAATTAATTTCGAGTTTTTTTTTTAAATATCGGTATTCGTATTCTGTCTTACTGCGACTCAATTAGCGCGGTAGGAATTCATAAATACTTTGGAAGCTTTTTAATTAAAATGTTCTCTGAACGACGCATTAAATAACGCGTTAATTCGACGATTTAATTCGGTGTGGGCTCAAGTATGTTCAAATTATCAGTTGTTGAAATAATCTGTACTGAAAATACTGATAAATATTGAAGTTTAATTAAGGATTTAAAAGCTTTTTTTTATCCCATTTTCATCTGCAACGACAAAGAGAAAATCCTTAAAGACTGAAAAAAGTTTTTATAAAAATCCATCAAGCTACCACGGTCAGCTACGGAAAACCGCCAGAGCTCCGTTTACTAAGCCTTTGTCCAGTGTAAGGCTGTTAAAGAAAGAGCTATAATAGGACAGACATTTGTAAGATTGCCTCCACTCGGAACCCAGATCGATATATCGCAGGCATTGTATATTCACCAGCCTATTTCAGGTTAGAACCGAACGGACACGCCACGTGAAGTCGATTGACGTATTATAGTTTTGTCTTGGAATAGCCTTCGTAGAAACCATTTCAATGGCCGTCGACCCATTTAATTTAACAGACAATGTATACTGAGTGTAGAGCGGCGATTTGTCAAGGGAATGAATTTCAACAAAGGCTGTATTCATTTGAATGGCTACTTGTTGTACGAGACCGTTTTAATTTCATAAGTCGTTTATCATAATCAAGGCGGGGTGGTGGTACCACCAGCGAGCAGCGACAGACCCATATCAGTGTCTGAAGGAACTGTCACATACCTGCTCGGACAATGCGGACATTTTGTGGACACGGCTTTGGCATACTCGTTTGGGGGAATTTGGATTTGACTTAAATGATTTAGCTGGTTATTTTTTGAAGTATATGGCGAAGCTGCTTTATCGTCCGGGTTTCGCACAGAAATACGTGTGACCGAGATATTTGTCAACTCGCTTGGGTGATTATAGGCACCGGCGGAGTCGGGCGGTGAATTTATGTCGAGACATTATAGCCTACGGTGGAAATAGATTATCTGTTTTACCTACTTACGTGCGACAGTGATATAAAGCCATGCCAGTTTCTTTTTCGCAGCTAAAACTTCGGCTACATTTATTTAGAGATACCTCAAGCCTATACGTATCAATTAACATAAATAAACGTAGAAACAAAAGACGAAGAGCTTTGTTAAAGTTTCGCTAAATTGAATTCATTGGGCTCTGAAAATAGTTTGGGTACCATTTAGGTACATTCATGCTAGGTATATTTGTTTCGTAGTGAAACAAACTGGATCCTGTTTTGACAAAAGAGTCCTATCCACAACACTCAGTCATCGAAACGTGCCCGGGTTCAAGTAGATCACTAAATAGTTGGTGGCAGTCGACATCCCTAATCTAATATGCTCGATTCGGCCGCGTCGGGTCGGCACTGCAATCTTCGACCTACTGTGGTATGAACTGCGACGTTCGCCTCTCTATTACCTCCGTAACGACACACTTGGACCTTCGCTGACACAGACTAAATATCTGCATATGATTCAACCTGTTCTAAATGTATCACCGCGGTACTGTTTTGGTAGAGTTTTAATTAAACCCCACAGTACTTAACTCCCTCGTTCAATACAGCTACGTAATCAATACCTATTAATTATTTCGAGTACGGCAGGTGTAATTGAACAAAATTTCAGCATGTAATTCGTTACAATCGATAGGTTGGATTTTATTTCCGCGAATTCTTCTTCGTGTTCGTCAACAAGTAGATTAAATTCACTTCCTTCGTTCTAATTGGAGTTGCGAGCGAGGTTTAATATGTACGTACACGTTCTAAGGGTAATTTTAAACGTTATAAATGTAATTTGCGTCCTAATATTAGAGTGGGTTATAAAACATTTATGACAGGATCTTTTCATGGTAGTAATGGACTGGATTAAGTGGGGAGAGCATGTTGTGTGCATAACGTATGAATACAATGGAGGTATATTCAGATGTGCAGTATATTCTCAGCGTGTTGAGTCAGATTGTTGACTTGAGACGATCTCATCGCCATCGTGAAGTGCGCCATAGGGGATACCCATAGTACGGAGCGTCGGTAAACGATCGAAATCTAAATAATAAAGATCGCGAACCACCCCCCTAGCTGGATAGGCTTAGTCGTACAAAATTGGAGTAATAAAAGAGGAATGCTCGCAAAAGTTTTGCAATAAAGCCAACGAGTATCGACTGTTAAAGAGTAAAGAGTTCTCCGCTATAACGCTACATGAGGGTACGCTGTTGCGTGTTATCAGACCGAGGATTTCACGTGTAATATGTGTATTCTGGAGAATTATTAACATGCTTTTGTTTTGGGAAAAATGTGCTTTGATTCTTTTATGAGCATAGAAGTTATTTTTGGCAAGTTACGCGTAAGTATGTTAGGTTATAGAGTCGAGGGGTTGATTCATCACAGGCTTATATTTTTGGTTATTTTAATTCAGTTTACAAAAGCAAAAAACTTCTTTTTTTCTAGTGAATTTCTTACCTCACAGATGTATGATGTATGTAGATGTGTGTTGTTCCAAATTGAAGAATAGTTACATGAACACGGTATTTTTTAAATATTATATTAGAAGCATTTAAAAATCACCGGGTTCATGAAACTATTCTTCAATTCAACTATACTACAAACTTACCTTTCCAGTCTTAAGCCGTCCTCCATATATAAGTTAAAGTTCATTTCTTGACTAACATCTAGAAAGTTCGATCTTATTTTCTATTTTAGCTTACTTTGGGAATTTAGAACGCATGGAAGGAACTAGGTAGCGAGCTAGACTTGCTCTGGTAGATGCATCAACGAAATTACAATGATCGCTAGCGAGAATATCGTACCGGGTTCTGTTAGAAATAGTTGCAGGAATTAATATTTTTTTTAAATCTTGCCCCAAACTAGGTTTTCTCCTGTATCGTGGGTGCGTTTACAAACATTTAAAGTCACATACACAAACAGCAAGACCCGGAACAACTATCTGTAGGCCATACAAATATTTGTTCCGTGCAGGGATAGAACCCGCGACACGCAGCGCAGCAGCCGATTGCTCAGCCACTGCGCCAACCGTGTCGTCATTATGTATTAATATCCTTCCCTTATGAAAAGAAAATGAAACGAGTTAATTAATTATGTATTTTTTCGTTTGGGTAAATATCGATTTCTGGTAAGTGGAAGTAAAATTATTATCCACATTTTAGTTTCTTTAATAAGTCGGTGTTCTTAAAAACTTTTTTATTTCAGCATGTTTATTTATGATAAGATGATATCTCACACAATTTTTTATCATGTATTAATTTTCCATTGTTACTAAAAGATATTAATAGATCATTATAGACAGCAAAAATATATATTAGTGACGATAACTCATAAACTACTCAAGAAATGTAATTAAAATTGTTATGGGATCAACTCAGAAGTCCTTTTTTTGGTATTGTTCGTCGTTTCGTTGAGCTCCTTGGGTTATGAGTCGAGCTACACGATAACTGACAAATGCTTGCACTGACTGGACAGGTCTACTCAATCTGTGTGGTGCTTTCTTAAAAAGACAACTTCAGACACTAATCTGCATAGTCCTCATGTAAGTTGACCAAGATTTTTTGTCTGGCCTTTAAAAGAGACTATAACCTCTGAGTTTGTTTCGGCTGTTTCTTCTCAGAGTAGTCGGGTACGAAACACCGGCCTCATCTAGTTTTTAAAAAAGACGTGTAAAAGTGTTTGTGAAAACCTACTTGCAAAATAAACATCATTTATCATTTATGAAGCACCATTTCGAACAAAAAAATCTATGATAATCGGTCTACAGTTGGCGGAGTAATTGGTGAACATACATAACAAAAAAAATACGGTCAAACATAGAACCTCCTCGTTTTTTGAAGTTGGTTAAAATAGACACATTTTTTCATTATTGTCTGTAATGATTGATTATTCTAACACCTGCTAATTAACAGCAAGAAAAAAAAATTGATTCTAGATGCTCATTTGATGATGTGATTGCTCTAGTAAAGCATGTTTACTTCTGTAAAAAATATCTCCCAATTATATGATAATTCACAACCAAAAAATTAAAACTCGCTGCATCAATAGTTAGATCCGACCGTCCAACATTCAATTATAGTAGACATATCGCCAAATCAGCCCATTCACAGCGTTCAAAATCACCCTCGCCCATATTTGAGCACGCCCTTTGTAAGTATGCCCTAATGAAGGCGCATAGACAAATTAAACAGAATCCATAGAGTAACGACTCTCATTCCAAAGATGCTTCTCTAACGTTTTTCGAGTGTTTCACCTGGGAAATAATGACATGGTTTCTGTGACATATGGGTGCTATTTAAGCTCGCCCTAAGAGTAATGTCTACGATAAACAGGAGCAATTAAAACGTTGCCACGCGACGCACGCCTTTCTTTACACCGTCAGTAATAGAGATTTGTTGGGAGCGCGTTTAGTTCTGCTTTCTACAATTGCGAGATGTAGAATTGTTGTTAGTACGGAATGATTGCGGGAATAATGCTGGAATTTATTTGTGTTGTGATGTGCGTGCTGGTCTGTGAAGGAAGTGTTTTGGATTGAAGTTTAATTAAGTTTTTAGGGTTACGTACGTCAAAAGGAAAAAACGTAACCCTTATTGGATCACAGTGTTTTCCGTCTGTCTGTCTGCCAAGACCATTTATCTCAGGAATGCGTAGAGGTATCAAGTTGAAATTAAAACCATATACTTAAATCTGTAATTCCTTTGTGCTGTGAAAAAATCAAGCCTCTCAGTCTACGCAGCCAAAAGATATGGCTGTTTTTGTCGTAAGTTAGTACGGAACCGTCGGTACGCGAGTTTGACTCGCTTTTGGTCGATTTTCCTTATCTGAAGTACTGTTACTTACATTAGAATATATATAATATTCATCATTACGAGGAAAGCAAAATAAATCAGAACAAGCATAACTTGCAATATAAGTCGAAGAACTTGCGAACTTTGGGTATACTCAATTTGGTCATAAGGTTGCTTAATGTTTACAATTTTGTTTACCGAATCAAGCTTACTTTCAGCTGCTAATTTGCAGTAGCTTACATTATACTTCCTTGTTTTGAATCTGGCTATTGGAACCCGCTACTCAATCGAGACTACAGTATTACAAAGTACAGACAGTAAAATAGTTAAGTGCACAGGCAATTAACGAGCATAGCAGTACGCATGCAACTGTCACTGTTGTGTGCGTTTAACTTTTATGCTCAAAACACGCTCAGAAGAGCGATGACAAAGACTTTCGCCACTTAGCTCACACACACTGGTGAAATGGAGAAGCGTAATTAGTTAGTTGGTTACTGTATTTTGTATTATGTTCTATAGTAGTAAGTTGGGTAATTCTGTCTTCAATTTGTCAAGTCAGTTGCGTGGCTGATATTGACAGGCCGATTGACTGACTGAGAGGAAAAAAAACACGGAAAAGTGGGAGTCGGACTCGCACATCGAGGGTTCCGTACAAACTTGCGACATAAACGGCTATATCTTTTGACTGCGTAGACTTAGAGTAATGATTTTTCTTCAACTCCAAGGGACCAAAGACTTGAGTATATGGTAATTGCAACCTAATGGATACCTTTACGCGTTCCCAAAATATTCGGTCGTGACAGACGGACGGACAATAAAGGTTCCGTTTTTTGTTTGAGGTACGGAACCCTAAATGGATGGATGGAATAATGGATAATTGGATATTTTCACTTACATGAGGATTTTAGAGGTGCATTGAAACTTACTTTTATCTAGAAGCTCCGGCTGTAAGCTTATCAATAAGGTATTTATTTTTTTTTGACTTACGTCAAAAAATAAAATATTGCTCATAGGTTTGTTGAAATTTTAAGTTTTTACTGTTTCACTGTTAGTCACAGGATCTTATATTTTAACCTTACCTGACGGCACGGGCGGCGCAGTGGCTGATCGATCGGCTGCTGCGCTGCGTGTCGTGGGTTCGATTCCCGCACGGAACAAACATTTGTGTGGCCTACAAAGGGTTGTTTCGGGTCTGGCTATTTGGGTATGTGAGTTTGAGTGTTTGTAAACGCTCCCACGATACAGGACTAATTCCTAGATCGGCGTTGGGGGCAAAGTTTTTTTCTAAAAAAAACCTAGTTGTCAAAAAACAGTCTATTTTTTTAGTACGTGCATTGTTTTTCGTTTGAGACTTCGCTGACCATACCAAACTTCATTTATCACCAGTAAGACGTACTTATAAGTTCTACAATCAAGTAGGTATTACCCTGCTCGTGTGTTCGAAGCCCTGGCTAAGCAATAACGGTAGTTAATTGCGTGTCGATCATATTCAGTGCTTGACATTCAATATAACGGAGCATCCTGTAGTTAGTGCCGTCATGACAGGTAAATGCTATTTATTCCTGTCTTATAGCCATAGATATAGGCTATATTTTCTATCGCCCATTTTAAGGAAATGTAATTAATGCGATTAATTTTTATTTATTTGAAAAGGAATTTTCATATATCAATCATTACTGTGCATTATCAGGGCAGAATCCGGCCATGTCCTTTGCGTCTGGGATTTAATTCTAGTTATCAATAAGCTGGTTCAATAGCGTACTATATGCATTTTTATTTAATTCGTATATTATATAGCCTAGTTACATAATAATTTTTTTTGCGGATGGGTAGCCATCAAATAACATCCCCCTCTCTGGGCCGAGCGGGGGGCAGTGTCAGACTTTTAATGACTAAAACGCACCCATGTTCCTTTCTTTTGCTTCCTCTAATCTGTGGTCTCTTTGAGTTGTGAAAAAATTAACCCTCTACGCCCTATACACCCAAGATCTACTTTTTACGGACGAAATCCGGTGCGATCTACCAATATGTATGTCATTATGTAGTAATTATTTAAATTAAAAATTAAACAACATAATACGCGCAGACTTTTGGTGATTATGTTGCGCTTCTGACAGACGTATTTTTTTAGTTTGCCATGCCGCGATCGACTAGAGTAATAGCCGCGATCGACCGGTCGATCGCGATTGACTGGTTGACCATCCCTGCTCTACGCAGTCAAAAGATATGGCCGTTTATAAGTTTTTTTAAAGTTATAAATGGATATTAATAGACTATCGATTGTGGCAACATTATTTAGTCTTTGACCTGTCAGGTTACGCGTGATAGGGGAGACTTTGAGTCTGTAAGTACTATACGCCGACGCATCGGGTGTACATGTGTAGTGTAAGTAGTCTGGGATGTGTACTTCAAATTAATGGTAATGTAAACACTGCCTTACAAGTGGAGTTTGTAAATTCGCAACGATTATTTAAAACTAAGTCAGTAATTATTTGTGGTCATTAATGTAAGTCAGTAACATAACATTTTTTTATTCAAATGGGAAATCGTCAAATGACTTCGGAGCGGGGTTTAGTGTCAGACTTTTACCGACTTTAACCAACCCATGTTTCTTCTTTTGCTTTTTAAGTTCCGGGGCCGCGGTATCTCTTTCAAACAACGCGCAACCCCAGCAGACTCTTCTAAGTAACATAACTCTACGCCTTTTTTTTGGGGTGGGAAATCATCAAACAACTTCTCCCGCTCTGGCCGGAGCGGGGGTAGTATAAATATACCCTATCAAATAAAAAATAATAATTTTGTAAATCGGTCCAGGCGTCTTTGAGCAATCGGTGAACATACATTAAAAAGAAATGATTCCAACGAATTGAGAAACTCCTCCCTTTTTTGAAGTTGGTTAAAAATATTCGTCATCATAATCATTCTCCTGCTCTCATAGATCCTCTCCTGATCTCAAGACGGGCGTCTTCTTCAATACTTTTCTTTTACCTATTTATTATCTTAGTAGTCCCATCCTCTCTCGCCATGTCATTCTTACACTGTGCATACATCTTTTCTTTGGTCTTCTCCCACCAAACTCGTACGAAGTCGCGGGTAATGGCTAGCTGTTTATAAATCAAACCGGTTTTCCATATCCTAAGAGTTGTTTGCAAGCGGTTGCTACTCTATATAATTCCGGGGAACTCCAAGCAAGCTCAGTTATTGGTAGCTTACAATTTCCTAGCAAACTTTAGTTAAGGTAGGTAACTGGAATCTGGCAGTTTGTAGTTGTACACTTAGTTTGCTTTCAATATATATAAATAGTGTTGCCCAAATGCAAGAACAAGACGAGACTTAGCCAGTCTTGGTCTTGGTCTTGCGCCAATACACCTGGTCTTGGTCTTGGTCTTGCGCTCCCAGTCTTGGTCTTGGTCTTGGTCTTGCAGCAAGAGTCTTGCAAGTCTTGCAATTATCTATTAGTCTATTACTATTTATTAAAGTTTATTTTAAATCTTAGAAAAACGTATTAGAATTGGAACATTGTGAGCTTGAATTAACATAGCCATAGTAAAGATCAAGCAGATTAATAAATTACTGAAGATTTGATAAGAAATTTGAAAAATCAGCTGACCTATATGTCGTTTTTCATGGAAGAAACTGTTTCTTAATAATAATATCTTATAATTAAGAAACAGTTACTTCCACATTCCAATTTGTTTTTTACATGTCTTAAACGTTTTAAACGGATGATATTTGAACACTTTTTTGCTATTTTTTCTTGTAAAAACTTAAGAAATATAATGACTGAATGTACAATAATAGTATCTAAGTAATTAGTTTAAAACCATATAATCAATATTATAATATATACTTACTAGAATAAATTATTATGACATCTACTACCTATCCTTACCATTTTATCGTAATCATAATACTACTTGCGTGATCATTATAATGTATTCATTTTCATTCTAAGCACTCTGAAACTTATTTATTCTTTGGAACACCTGTAGGTACTCTTAAAATTTGAAATTATTTTGCATGAGTATACCTACGCCCTGTGGCGGCCATAAAACAGTGTCAAATGTTGTGATTTCGGCGCGGCGGCAACGATTGTTGTATATGATTTCAAAAGAAGCCGCCGGCGCGTGTATCATAACCATGTACTTCCGAAAAGCGGCAAATTTCTTTGAGAAGTAAGTACAAAATGCCGCATTATCAAGTGCCGATGATTAAAACATAACTATGCATGCACTCAGTTTGATTTTAATGGATATTTTTTTATTCGCTATGTAGGTATGTTTATGGTATTAGTCGTAATGCGCATAGGTCCAGTTTTTCATATTCTTTGATACAGTTTTTTGCGTCTCATAGAATTCCTAAGCGTACCTATACACCGAACTGTTACACCTAACTACTCCGTGAAATAACGCTAAGTCCTAGCTGCAAGACGCAAGAGTCTTGCAAGCTATGTCTTGTTCTTGCTCAAGTCTTGCACGGTCAGTCTTGGTCTTGGTCTTGCTAAAAATACGCGGTCTTGTTCTTGGTCTTGGTCTTGCAAAAACGCAAGAACAAGACCAAGACTGCAAGACCAAGACTGAATTTGGGCAACACTATATATAAATGTATATATATAAGTACCTGAAATAGAAAAGTTTACATGAGCATGTGTTGGGCTTTTGGTGATTAAATGTTGCGAGGTAAGTTAGTCCTTTGGGTTTTTGTTTCATTCATAATGACACTTTTGTAAAGTGCTCATTTTGAAAGCAATATAATTTACTAGTATTTGCTCGCGTTTGCTGGTGTGGAAGTTTTAAAGGTTGGGGTGAAAGCCCAGAAAATTTAGATAGATAGATAGAATAGATAGAATATTCTTTATTATGTGCACCATACAAATAACAAGAATAACATTAAACAACTTATAAATAGGGTGACACAATGGGCGGTCTTATCGCTAAATGCGATCTTTTCAAGACAACCTTACAAAAGACAACAAATTTAATTTCTCTAACGTTTTTTTTTTTTGCGATTTTTCGGTCATTGTCTGGCTATGTGTTGAACAAAATATGATTAAATGCCGTAATACGTAAATATTAACAGAATTATAATCAAAATAAACATCTTTTTTTTGGATGGGAAATCATCAATGATTCTTCCAGGTTCGGGCGGAGAGGGTGTGTCAAACGGTTACTGACTAAAACCAATCCATGTTCCTACTTTTACCCTTTGCGTTCCGAGGCCGCGGTATCTCTTTTGAACAACCCACAACCCTGGCAGGAAGCCTGTCTGTAGTAACCAGAATATTTTCTTTCTCAGTATGGAGACGTCTTATCGGAAAAGCTTTTTTTTACGGATGGGAAATCATCAAATAACTTCCCCCGCTCTGGGCGGAGCGGGGGGAGTGTCAGACTTGTACTGACTAAAACCCACCCATGTTCCTTCTATTGCCCTTTACGTTCCGAGGCCGCGGTATCTCTTTCAAACAACCCGCAACCCCGGATCGGAAAAGCATTGTATAAGGATTTACGTACCATTTGAATAGCATAAGCCTATCGTCGTCTATACAGTCAGACAAACAGACAAACAGTCGCCTACAGCTCTCTTGTTTTTGACCAATCACTGGGCGCAATGTCGCATCACTATCGCATAGCTATAGAACGTTGAGGAGCATCATAAACTTCAAACGCTTCCATACAAGCGTCTAATTTAAAACAAATTGCCATCATCCAGCAATAAGAACCGACATCTTTATGATGAAAAACAGCCCCCACATTATATTTGCGCACATCCTTCGCTTTATTTAACACTCGTATACATAGCTACGTTAACGCGTGCCGCTAGCGAATTTATATTAGTTGAACGCACTTGTGCATGGTGAATGCGTGCAAACGCGTTTAACAATGCAAATTTATTCTAGTTACCGGATTAACGGTTCATCATAGAGGCACTTGCGGTAATTATGTGAACAGGCCGCGAGTCCTCGCGAATATTCGATGTATCATTCGCTGGGATTAACTGGTGCTGATTAATAAAGCGTCTGGTTTACAATTGAGGTGTTTTCGTTTTTGAGCACATTATTAGGATATGAAAAGTTAGCTTAAGAAAATGTCTCATATTTGTTATCAACGTTCTGGTTTGAAGTCAGAAACAAAAAATACCTTTAAAACCAAAGGCCAAAAGAGCTAAAATATCTGTCTCAATGTATATATATTGCAGAGACTTTAATTTTAAAACAGAACTTAATCAAACAAAATGTATCAACCAATCTACAGCAATTAAGCCACTTTAAACACATTTCATTCTCATACGGATTGGCGAACTTTGTGGAGTTACAGAGCTACCTAATTAAATTGTGCATGTAAAGTTCTCAACTGAGCCCGCGTTTGTCATCATACGCCAGACCAGAGTACTTCGGTTCACTGGGAAGCTGTAGAAATGTGTAGAAAAAACGTATTTTTCATATGTTACGTTATAACGTGGGCAATTGCGTCGTGTCGTACTTCAGTTACACTGTGTTTTAGTTGAAAGCATAATGGCGCACAATTTTTGCTACCTCGTATTGTGTTTGAGCTACATTAAATTTTTGTGAAAGTTTTTTTTTAGAGTTAATTTTGCTAGTTGTATGACTGTAATGAAGAAAGCAGTATTGAAAACAAAGTTCGGGTTCATATGCCTTCTCTGTTTGGGACGGACTATTTTTTTATTTTCCTTTCCTCTGGCTTTGGGGTGAAGAAAAGGATCCCCTTTAATATACATAACGTCATGGTTACAAATGCCGTCACATTCACACTTAAGGTAAACTCGCAGCGTTTCACACTCGATTAATCTCAACCCAAACTACAACAATATAAAACTAAATATTTTCATCAATATAAACACACACGAAAGTTAAATGTCCAACGGCTCCATAACGCTCAGACATCCTAATAAAGTGCGTTCCATATATTGTAGTGTTGCCACAAAAACATTTTCATTTTAGCATTTTATTGAGCTTGTTGTTACTGATTTACGTGCTGTCCGTTCCGGCCGTTTTTAACCTTTCCGGGAGCCGCATCATAAACGGTTTAGTGCCGTTATGGAGCTCAAATTACGAAGAATGGAAGTATAGCTCTCCCTCATTGTCTGCCCTTTATGAAGGGTTTGAGTATATAAAGGAATACAAGCGAAATAGCCCGTAATTCGAATAACATTTCTGTGACCTATAAAAACTTGGTGAGTGGCAAAATTGTTTTAGACTACATGTACACTGTATACATTTACTGGGCAGAATAAATGTGTTTCGTGATGTAAGTAACTTTTCTATCTTTTGTTGAGCAAAGGGTAAAGGCTTCCTTTCTACCGCTCTTGAAGTTTGTACGAGCTAAAGAGAGGTCACACAATCACAATAGATTTGTATCTAAAAGTCTTGACCTTACGTACTGTGAACTTTTACGAACCTTTTTTGTAATTACTATGTTGTAATATTATGTTGAAACTACGTCTGAGTATTTACCTACGGGACTAGTTCACATGTCCAGAAGAAATTAATTAGTTGTATCGTAAGAAATGTCAGTTAATCGCGCCGGACATCGGCAACAATAAAATCGAGACGTCCTAAATTGCGCGCTACTTGAATGCGTTAATAAAAATCGTGGGGAGTCGAAATTAAGGCTCCTTTACGAAGCGTCGTCATTAGGGCCGAAATAGGGTTGTATCCTGGTGGTTGTAATAAGTCATGTCTGCCGCAGGACCCCCGCCCGCCCCTCCCCGCGCCCCCCCACCCGCCCCGGACGATCCCGCACCATTTCTCGCCCTACCCTGAAGATTATCGCGCACTAAGTATGATCAATAGTCAATTTAACGGGCAAGTGGCTAAAACTGGTCAGATTAATCAGTGACGAAGCAAGACTTTTAGTCAGTTGTCATTAATTAGTACTGTGCCTAATGACATGTTAGTAACATTACGCGTGATTTCGCTTTGATTCTTTTTTGATTGAGCGTGTGTCCGAAATTGCCATGTTTTTCTGTCATATCTGCGCGAGATTACATTCTAAAGGCGAGGATTATCGGGCTGTCGGTATTGGTATAAGTCAAACATTTTGCCGGGTCACAGTTTCAAATAAAAATTAGTCCACGGTGAGGCTCTCAATAATTTTGGCACGCATTTTATCAAAACAAAATTCCATGTAAATTCGTCGCGCACACAAATCCTAAGCGTAAGCTTGGGGCACTTCCCTGGGTCCCGGTATCAGCTCAGTCCATAAACTACCATACCGGCCCCCGCGCTCGCCCCCTCCTCCCCGCCGCATCCTCGCTTGCTCTTCCGCCCGCTTCCGCTCTCTCGCTCGGAACATAAGCTGTGCCATTTTTTAAAATGCGTGCCTCGGACCTAGTAGTAGTTCTATGTTATATCGACGTTTTGAACTTACTTTTATTTTCTTCATGTTGCTCGTTTTGTTCAGTGATAGCGAACGGCGCAGTTATTCAGAGTCTGTCAGGTGCAAACGATCAGTTTATTTCCTTGATAGAGCATTGTTGTGAGTTATTGGCGTAAATGGAGGATGGGAATATTGTGAGGTGATGTGATGGTAATATTTTTGGTTCTCACTTAAGTTTTTAGTCTAGCATAGTTAGAAAAGAGGTGAAAAAAAGTTACTTTTTCATTGAGTTCGTAGAAGTGCGGAGGAGAAAATTCAAAAACCACCGCATGCGACTTTTTTTTTCTCTTTAATTTTCAATGAAAAATCCGACCGTTACAAACTTCGTTCTACCTTTTGAGTTTTTGTCTGATTGCATTCGGCTTTTTGGTCATTTATTTTCTATAATAATAAGTGACGTAATCAACTAACAGATTCTATTTTTTTACTTCCTCTGCGTGGATTAGAAACTTTAAAAAATATAATAAGACTTCCACAATTACAAAATAAGAATAGTTCTTCACAGAATCTGAAACATAAAGTGCCAAATATTCCAATCAGATGAAGTTCCCTCATATATCTTACAAGCCAGATAAGCTGTTTCAAGCGCAACTAAAACCCTGATAGCGGCTGTTATTAATTTGCTTACCGCTGTTAAACCAGGTATCTTCCTTATGCACTATCGTAACCGTTAATCCCTATGGTCCTACGCTATACAACAGCTAGTTTAATAGATAAGGCTTGGGTTGCTCGGGTATAAAATGTAGCTATATTTTACCAAGCGATTTGAGTAAAAAAAAAAGTATTTTAGCGTGTTCTTGCGATGTGATGAATAGAAAATGTTGATGGATGAAGGAGAGGAAGGTCATTGAACAGATTGGTGGATTGTGTATGGAATGATATGATAGAGAAAGGAGTATGTGATGCCATGACGTCTGGCAAATAGAAGCAGATGATGTAGGTATGTTCTTGCACACCAGGATTTTTCAAGTCAGGGTATAAATGAGACTTTTGCTCAGATACAGCAAAACTTTGTGTGAGTTTGACACATAGTTTTGCTGTGTCGCTCCAGAAATCTGAGTTTAAGGTGACTGTGCTGGTTCGTCTTCATAATGTTTAACATAAAAAATATAAGTTGCTTGTTGTTGTTATTAGTTTTAAAATTAGCAAGATAAAAACTGGTATTTCCAACTGGTAGGTATATCTCATAAAAGATTAAAGTTTAAATTCTAAAACGAATGAACCGATTTGCCTGAAGTAGACCTATTTTATTTAAATTCAAATAGAAGTATAAATTTTTTGTGGCAACATTCTAACCCTACAGTCATGCAGCACACACTAAAGCGCTTGGTTTAGAAGCATAGCATTTTGTACATGTTTTCCTTTTACAAAATGGTGCACAGAAAAAAAAAGCGATGTTTGTATGGATAATATCAATTTATTTCTTTTTCTTAGCATTTTGATAGCAATCCAAATTGAATCAGATCAAAATTTGGCGAAGACTTTGGTATTAGCGTCAATCATCGCCTGTAGTGTACACACGACGGCACATCAACCTATACAAAACCATTTTAACCTGAACTCTTTACTACGGTGTGCGATCTGTAGTAGAGAGATCAGGTTATAATAGTTTATACAACAGGACAAGCAAAACACTATGATATGGATCCTATTGTTCATGGAATAACGCCACATTTACACTACAGAGTAGAGTCATGACGTGTCTATGCGTTCGTATTCGCAACAAAGAAATATCAGCAAATCTGAGAAGCCTGTCAGGGCCTGCTGGGGTTGCGGGTTGGTTGTGGGTAAGAGATACCGCAGCCCCGGAAAGGGCAAAAGAAGGAACATGGGTTTAATTTAGTACAAGTCTGAGACTCCCTTCCGCTCCACCCAGAGCAGGAGTCATATGAATTCCCATCTATAAAGAATAAAAAAAAGGGTAGATTCATCTATGAATTTCCATTTGAACATAGCATTCGGTCTACCTAGATTGTAGTGTCCTTGCGCTCACAGCATTTCAAAATAATTTGTTGTTACTTCCCGAGGTACAAGGGCTGGATTTTACCTTGCCTTTTACGTGGCAACGCGGTCGGTCGTTTTGGAACATTACCAATTGACAGTGTTGAGGACGAGTTTCATGTCCCTTTTTTTATTTATTTATAAGTTAATTTCTTTAATTATTTTTTCCTAAGTACATTATAATTAGCAACAATGATAAATATACATAATCACGTTGGTAAGGCAAACTAATTTTTATGATGTAGGTGAGCATGATGTATTTTATTATACGCACCCCTCATTTCTTGACGCTAGTGTGCGTCGCAAACGGTGTTTATAATGTTAGCGTGGCCCCGGTTATTAGTAAGGTAAACCCTTTCCTGACCTTATAGTGAGACGCACAATTTTGTACGTATACGTTGCTTCCGAGGTCATGTTACAAATTACGGATTGGATAAAAGTGTACACAACTATCTATCGTCTTTCACGCAAAAACTACTTAACGGATTTGGTAGAAAATTGGAAAACAGATAGTTAATAACCTGAATTAGTATATAGGATATTTCTGATTCTGGTAAATCATGTTAGCTATAAACACAAACGTGACGTCCTTAATCCTCTAGAGGTTAAGCGGACCAACGGTCAGCTCAGTAACACCATCGCTTTTCACAGAGTCAGTAATTATTGATATTATATATATCTTTCGCTCGGATCAATCTTCACCAAATGTATTTGTGCCAAAGGAACTGTCTTTGTGAACAATCAGCATGAAAGCATGACATGTCACCAATATTTTAAGTTTGTATTTAATTTAACAACGTTACAAAAACAGTTAGTACCTTAACTTTAACCATTTAACTACGCATAACTATGTAACAAACCACAGTAAGTGATAACCCAAATCTCAGTTCATCTAAAACTTACACATTTGCGGCTGTATACAGCATGTTTACAACTAAAACGTGTACATGGTGTAGTTTTTGCGAGAGCTTAGTCGTGACGGGCGACCACTCAAACCGCCCCGCTGCCGCCAAGTGTGGCAATTAAAAGTTGCGAATGTCAAGTGTGGTGTTGCCAGACCGGGGTTTATTATTTTTTTATTCTATGGCAACAAATAAAGGTAAAGGTATCTTGGTTTTAAATAGAGGTTGTTAGTTGGTTTTGATTTTAAATATGATTTTAGGTAGAGTATTGTTTTAATTATTACCTATAGCGTATTGGTGTATTTTTATATTCAGGTTTTTAGTAAATAAAATGAAAAAAAAGCTACGCATGGGATGTTAAATAAAATGAATTTAGTTCAACTATAGATTAAAATAAAAATAATTCAAAATCCTTACTATACCATATTAACATAATAATAGCGAAAGTGAGTTTGTTTGTGTGTCGCCTTCACGCCTAAATGGCCAAACCGATTTTGATGAATTCTGGTACAGAGATAGTTGGGACCCTGAAGACGGACATAGGCTAATAAAATGGGATAAGGGGGAGAAAGAGGGAAGAAAATGAGAGAGAAAGGAATTTTTTTTTCGATCATCACGCGGTTTAAATTAGCGTTAGCCCAAAGTAACTATGCCACGCGGACGAAGTCGTGGGCGGAAGCTATACCTAATAAAACTATTTTACATTCAAAATGTATTTAATAGAAAAATGTTTTGTTATTGATCACGAATGCGACAGAAAGGAAGAAACCTCGTGTCGAAAGACAGCACAGATACTTTATTCAATTATGTTTATGCTAATAAGACCCAGTAAACACCGCCTAGCTTTTAAACTGAGTCGCACAAACAATTTAAACATTTTGTTCCCAAAATTGGGTTCGAATTTGCGAACAGCCCGCAACAAATCAACTTAACAATCTTGACATAGTCAGTCATAATAATACGTTGAAAAGGACCTTCGAACATGTACATAACGTTTTTATGTTCTCGGTAAAGTATACACTCACGTCCAAAAGATTGGTGCGTACTATAACGCAGGCTTTTCAGTATTTGACGATATAGACAGTCGATTCATTCCGTAACGAGCGAGCATGAATTCTCAATGTGGCAACAACATTTAGAAACGCATACAAAAATCGTGTAACAGTTACGAAAGGCTCATTGTGGCCCATCAAGTAGGTCATTAACGATTTCATAAAAGGCTTAGAGGTCTCGCTTCCCTTTCCCCGTGTCATATTTTTCATGGGCTCGACCATTTCCGAAGTGCTTACGGGGATGGCGCGTACCTCAGGTAAACGAGTCGTGGGCGCCGCGAATCGATTCGCCACGTCCCCCCACACGCTGCTCGTATAAATTCACCTTTATGTTTTTATTTGCCCAAAATCTTGTTATTTTTATTTTTATACACAATAAGTTTAACCTCTTAAGTATACTTGTGGACTGTGTATGCGAATTCGTGGGTGATTATTTTACTTGTGCAGTAAAGTTTTTGTCGACACCTTTGGCAGTGGCTGAACAATCGACTTCTGCGCTGCGTGTGCAGGTTCGATCCCCGCATGAAACAAATATTTGTATGGCCTACAGATAGAAGTTCCGGGTTTGGCTGTTTGTGTATGTGAGTTTAAATGTTTGTTAACGCACCCACGATACAGGAAAAAATCCTAAAGTATGTGTCTGTAGCGTGGGTGCGTTAAAGTTTATATTTTAAAAAAAATGTGTTATAGGAAAAGTAATGGTCTGTTGTTTTATTTGATGTCTTTTGTTAGCGTCTATAATAAATTTGATAATTATGTTTTCGGTTTATTAACATGCAACTATACCACTATTTTATTAATTGGCAACACTTAAAAAGTGTCCTCTGACTGGTTCAAAACCAACCAATCACAGGAACGCGCGCATTTCACTATTGAAATGGCGGTAATTGGAAATAACGAACTTTAACAGCCCGGCTAGATAGTCAGTCGTTCGGAGATTCTCCTAGTGAACATCTTTTAAAATAAGTTGTGAAGTGTGTCAATAAAACCTAAGGTAATATGATATTGTTCTATGATGTATTATGCGTATCTATTTGCGTGCCTATTTGCAATAAAAGTGTTTTTATTGAATAATTTATGGAGTTTTTCTTACACTTTGTGTGGGGACATTATCTTCTAAGAAGGCTGTCAGTAATTGTGCTTGTTTACATCATATTCTGTTTGACTACGGTATTGCCAGTCATTATAGTCGTTGGTACACGTCATGTAAAATGATTGACGTCCAATTTACCAACCGTTTGTTTCATATTTTAAATTGTTGCAGGAATTCTCTATTTCAAGGTCTCATTTTTGTATTATTTCTAACATCGTATATTCGAAATATTTAAAATAGTATACCGCTTTTTACCGAATACATACGCGAGTAAATTCGTAAGAAGTCGGCAGTATCGTCATATCGTAGGCTTTCCCCATTGTCTTTCCCCATTGGAGAGTTCCGGTGACAGATGTCACCTCGTCAATATCAGTTCCGTGTGTGATAATTGTTTATAAATATAAAACTCGCCTTTAAAGCCACAAAAAACCGTAAAGTGTGGATAAAACATCCTAATAAACAAGTACGAGTGTTATCTCAGAATTATATACAAGATTAGTGAAAATAACAATAAAAACAAAAAGTGTATAAAATTGATTACAGTGAAAACACTTAAACATATTATATATCAATAACAACAACAAACAATTTTACTTCATACAACCTATAATGCAGTGCAAATAAAGTGAAAGTAATTAAATAAATTAACAAAAAGTGAACAAAATAAAATCAACTTTTTTGTGAGGGTTGCAGAAAAAAGTTCAAAACTTGTAACGGCAAAACGTCCTGCCCGAGTCGATTGCGTCAGTCGTTGAGTAAATTACTACTTTGAGAGTAGTTATTTCAACATCAAGTATTAAGTTGATTTGGTCGGGCGGTAACAACGCCAGACTGAGACGAGCGCATCTCGAGTTCGAACCCAAGCGACGACAGCTCTTTTTGTTAATTTAAAAATGTCGTCTAGTTCGAATAAGGTGGTAAGTAGTGACCACAAGACGACAACACAAGTTACTTGCAACATCTGTAAGAAATGTGTTAATATTAAAAACACTGCTCTATGTTCAATTTGCAAAAAAAGATACGAATTTGACTGTGTGGGATATCCAAAATCCACTTATCGCCTAAAGGACATAGAGGCAAGAAAGAAGTGGAAATGTAATATTTGTATTAAAAACAAATCAGACACAAATAGTGATGTTGCTACTTCTAATATAACGCTTAGGAAAAAACAAACCTCTTCAAGTAAACCTTCTTCACAACCAGAGATGATTCCAAAAGAAAATTTTGTAATAAGTGAGAATATTTCTCAAATACCGACCACACCAGTACATGTACATCATACAAGCAATTATGATAAATTCGAGGCAAATATCTCGACAGAAAACTCCTTCGAATCTTTGCCACTAGATGAAGATATCGATGTTTTGTCTCATACTTTGAAAAGAGATCCACAACTATTTAGAAGCTGCCCAAATATTAGATCCAACAACTTTGATTTAATAGAAGAACTAGAAAAGAAAGTATCTAAACTAACGAAGAACTTAGAAATTGCCGAAAATGAAATTGCTAACCTTTTATCAGAAAACTGCTATCTTAAAAAACAAATGTCTATGTATGGCACTCAAATTAATCAACTTAAAGATATTTGTAAATCAACGCCCAAAAGAACAACACAGGAAAAAAGAAATAAAAGTCCCATCCAAACTAAATTAGACTTCTCAGAGCAACTTAGTGGTCCTAGCGCACAATGCTCGCAAACAAAGGACGACGACGTGCAGATCAGTCAGCATTGTCATGGTGCCATCCAGGAAAATAAAAATGACAATGATAGGACAGAAAAGATAGTGTTGGACTGCCCAAATAAACAACGACTTGTAAACTTAAAATGTAAAACTCAAGTAAAACAAACTTCAAAAAGAAATATTTACATAATTGGAGACGAACAAGTAAGAGGTCTATCAGCACAACTAATACACACGAAGACTGGTAAATGGAATGACAATTACACCATCGAGGGTAAAGTCCAAACTTATGCTTCATCATGCGAGATCCTTCGAAATCCAAATGATTTATCAAGCAGCCTATCAGACAACGACATTGTCATACTCTCAGTTGGCAAACATGATAAAAATCCCTACTTGTTATTAACTAATCTGTGTAGGACTCTGTGTAGTTTAAGCAATTGTACAATATTGTTGTTAAATGTTTCACAAAATAGGTATCTTAATGTTAAAAAACTTAATCAAGAACTCAAATTGTTTACAAGAAACTTTAAAAATTGTAAGTTTATTGAAGTTAACGAGTTAGATGTAAATTATCATAATAAGCTCTCGGAGTTGGATTTAATTACCTATAAGCTTAATATAGAAATTGATTTTATGCAATATGTAAATAGTTTCTCAAAACTAAGTTTAAGTGATCGAAACTCAGTTCATGTGACCACTAAAAACAAGAATACATTTTTTCGTTCCTAACTCCCCCATTATTAAAAATTCAGTAAATAATGACAATGCGAAACAGGATTGCCGACATGGTAAGGTGCGAATCTTACACCAAAATATAGCCGGCATCTGCAACAAACTAGCCATGTTAGAACTAACGTTATCTGAATTAGTGGAAAACAACAAGGAGGCTGATATACTATGTTTTAGTGAAACTTTTATTAAAAAAGGTTCGGAAGCTAACATTAAACTTAATAATTTTAAATTAGCTGCAGTATTTAGCCGAGATAAATGTAGAGGGGGAACTTGTATTTTAACTAATAGGACATTTAACACCAAAACATTAAGCATTCCTTCAAATCTAGCCACAGAATTTTATTTTGAATGCTGTGGCGTAGAGATTATTGGTTTGAGCCTGATAGTTGTTAATGTGTATAGAATACCTGATCAGAGAAAGGCACAAATAAGTATATTTCTTCATAAACTTGAAATTTTGTTAAATTATTTGACGGAGCAATTTAAAAGAAAGAAAATAATCATTTGTGGTGATTGGAATATTGACATTTTAAAACATAACTCTGCAACGAAGGAACTTTTAAGCATACTTCATAACTATGATTTTGAAGCTCACATAAGATCACCAACTCGGGCGAACTCTTGCATTGACCAAATCGCCAGTAACGTAAAAAATGTCCAGTCAGAGATTCATCACTTCGGCCTGTCAGACCACGAAACAGCACAAACGATTACTATCAAAGCAAAACGACACAAAACAATATCTTGTTGGACTGAATTGAAACGTGACTACTGTTCGGAAAATCTCGATAAATTTTGCGAATGTATGTCTTCTCTTTCATTTTCAGAAACGCTTGACTCTGACACTCTAGCAGAAGCTTTTAATTTATTTTATGAAACATTTACTTTATTTTACGATCTGTGCTTTCCGGTAATTAAGGTCAAAGTTAATAATAAACCAGTCACTCAAAAGTGGGTAACGAAAGGAATTAAAAAGTCCAGCAAAACGAAACGACAGCTATATCTAAAATTCATAACTAGTAAAATAAATAAAAAACACAATGAGAAAAACTACAAAATTTATACTCAGCTATTTAAACGATGTGCACAGAAAGCACATAAAATTATGATGACTAGGCGTATACAAAAGCATAAAAATAAATGTAAAGCTACCTGGAACGCTATTTCCTCAACATTAAGTAATAATGACTTATTTAAAAATGACATTGAAGAAATTAATTTAAATAATATGACATATAACAATCCATTAGACATTTGCAATATATTTAATGACTATTTTATTAATTTGACATCCAATCAGCCAGTAAACTCTTTTAATATTAAGCTAAATCAAAATAACAAAAATGTAAATACAATTTTTCTGAACCCTGTAGATGCAACAGAAGTTTATAAAATTATAATGTCTCTAAATAATAGCAAAACTAGTGGATATGACGACATTGCCACGCAAGTTTTGAAAGCTTGTGCTACTTGGATATGTCATCCATTAGCACATCTAATAAACTTATCTTTTTTGGAAGGTGACTTTCCTGAGCAACTAAAAATGTCTATCGTGAAACCACTATTTAAAACCGGAAATAGGTCAGACCCTAACAACTATCGTCCTATCACTATAGTACCCATTATGTCGAAAATTTTTGAAAAGGCAATGCTAATGAGGTTAAATAATTTTCTCTGTTCACATGACATATTATGCAAAGAGCAGTTTGGTTTCCGTAAAGGCAGTTCAACTGCTCTAGCAATCTTTAACTTGGTGAAAATTGTAACAGATAGTATTAACGAAGGTAATCCAGCGGTGTGTCTATTTTTAGACATGAGCAAGGCTTTTGATTTTGTGAATCATTCGAAACTGTTAAGAAAACTAGACTTCTACGGTATTAGGGGAAAAGCACATGAATGGTTATCTAGTTATCTAAAAAACAGGAAACAGTGCACCGAGATATCCAAAGTTGTAAAGAAAAATGACAAAATATACACCAAAGAGAAATTTACATCAATAGCAATAATAAATAAGAGTGGTGTGCCTCAGGGGAGCATTCTCGGCCCTTTACTTTTTTTGCTTTATATAAATGATCTTCCGGAGGCCACTTTGCAAAAATGTATCCTTTTTGCAGATGATACTACGGTTATTATAAAATGTCAGGATAAAAAAGATTATAAATCAGTCATCGAAAAGACCCTATCAGATATAATAGATTGGATGGAAAGTAATAATTTAAATATAAATATTAGCAAGACAAAATTAATACAATTTAACTCATATAATACCAAACAGTTGGCTCTAGATGTTATTTGTAAAGACGAAACTGTAAAACAAGTGGATGAATTGAAATTTTTAGGACTTAATGTAGATAAACATCTAAATTGGAAAAGCCATGTGGAACAAATATGTCAGAAACTTGATAGGTTTGTTTTTGCATTGAAAAAGTTAAGACAAAATGTGTCCGTAGAAGCTGCTCTTTCGGCTTATCATGGCTATGTGTCATCTGTCCTAAGCTATGGATTAATTATGTGGGGAAATTCGACCGACTCCGACAGAGTTTTCAAGCTTCAAAAACGTTGCATTCGAGTTCTAAACAAAGCATGGTTCTTGGATAGTTGTAAACCTTTATTTAAAAAATGTAATATTCTTCCACTGCCCTGTATGTATATTAGAGATATCTGCATATTTACCAAGAATCACATGCAATACTTTAAGCAGCGTAGTGAGGTTCTACCGAGACAAAAAAGGGCTAAGTTTCTCAACCTATTATATCACCCACCTGGTCATAAAGATATTTATAAAAAAAATGTGTTTAATATGTGTGTACTGATCTATAATAATATTCCAAATGAATTGAAATTGTTGCAGGGTATTTTATTTAAGAAAAAATTGTCAGAGTGGCTACAAAATAAATGTTTCTATAGTATTAAGGAATTTATGGAATTTAAAAATGAATGTTAATGATAAGAAAAATGGGCTTTATAATAATTGTAATAATAATATTTTTTTAATCATTTGAATTGCATGATATCAATAATTATGACCAAATTGACATATATAAATAATTTGCACGCTTGCTTGCAGGCAGAATACAATGACTTTTAGGATGAAAGATCTTTCCTTATAATTTGTGTGTATTTTCTGGCAAATAAATATTTTTGAATTTGAATTTTTTGAATTTTTTTTTGTTTGTCCTTTTTAGGGTTCCGTAGTCAACTAGGAACCCTTATAGTTTCGCCATGTCTGTCTGTCCGTCCGTCCTCGCTTAATCTCTGTGACCGTTAGCACTAGAAAGCTGAAATTTGGTACCAATATGTATATCAATCACGCCGACAAAGTGGTAAAATAATAATTGGAAAAAAATGTTTTATTAGGGTAGCCACCCTATATGTAAAGTGGGAAGTGATTTTTTTTTAATTTCAACCCTAACGTGTGATATATTGTTGGAAAGGTATTTAAAAATGAATAGGGGTTTACTAAAATCATTTTTTGATAATGTCAATAATTTCGGAAATAATCGCTCCAAAAGTAAAAAACAATGTGTCCCCCCCCTTCTAACTTTTGAACCATAAGTTTAGAAAATATGAAAAAAATCTGAAAAGTAGAACTTTATAAGAACTTTCTAGGAAAATTATTGACACAACAGTTTTTGTACAAAAAAGGCAAAAAGTTGTACAAAATAATTTCTGGACTAAGTTTGTAGTATAATCGTATATGCAAGCATTTTTTTAACTTCGTTTACATATTTTATTATCCTGAGCGTATCTTTTTTCAAACAAAAAAGAATTATTGAAATCGGTTCTCGCAATCCAAAATTACCACCGAAAACTTCTTGCACGTCTTTGTATTAATAAGTAACCCAATTCCCCGAGAGATGGCGCTGTAGGTACTTATTACATTGGATCGGGTATTACCGAATTGTTCGGTTGTTCTCTCCTTGGCATTGGCGGTATCTTATAACTACATAAAACTTCTATCAAGAACATGCTAAGGCAATTTAGAACAAAACTAAAATTCATTTTTTTAACACCATCAAAATGTTAAGGTAAAAACCAGTTCATAAATGGTTCGATAGATGGCGTTGCCTAATGACATCATTTTTTTAAAAGTCGATGATATTGTAGTCGATGAGATTTTCCGTGCTTTCATGACTTACCGTGGTAAAGTAAGTTGCACTTAAATATATTCGTAATTTTATTTATGAGTGCATGCATAATCTAATTAGTCGTCGAGGTTTGATTTTGATTTGTCCGGTATATTGTGACGGACGGGAAACTACGGTACGGAACCCTACACTGAGCGTGGCCCAACACGCTCTTGGCCGGTTTTTTTATTTTATTTTAGTGTATACGTGTACCTACCTGATTGTCTAAATTTATTTACTTTTTAATATATTTTTAGTATTTTATATAGCCATGAAATTTAAATTAATAATCGTTGCTCAGTTTTATTCATACTACTGTTTGTCTTTGCATCTCTCAAAGGTTGACTGGTACAAAATGCCTATGGCATTAAATCCGCCTTATCATTTCTTATGATGGTGGTGGTTTCGTATAAAAATTTTGTTGTTATAATATGCTATGGTACTAGTAGCGCTTTCGAAAAGCTCGGATCTTATCTGGTAAAAATCAAAACTATGTGATTGCAAGTTTAACGTCGTTTAAAGAAGTCAGTCAAATTGTTTTATGTGCCAGAGGAATATAGGTCCATACAGTGCAATAATTATATAATGAGCTCCTGCAACCAGAATAATGACATACTCTATGTTAACTTTAATTTGGCTGTATCTATTTTACATGTTATGTTTTTGTAAAATATATGTTCAATCAGTATTAAAGACTTTAATAAATCACATTATTTGTTATCTTGGACGGTAGAATCAAATCATAAAGGTATGAGCTACCATAAAAATGGAAACATTGTTCGATCGTGCGCTTCCTTTAAAAACTCGATAGATGGCGCTGTGCCACTCATGTATTTTTTGAATAGCTCAAACACCATATCTATAAGGTTTGCTATTTTTTTTTCTTTTGTGTTCGCTTTAGAAAGAATTTGTTTCATTTATATCTAATTCCACGGCAGTTGTTGAGTGCCGAACTCATTTTGATAAATGAGCACATTAAATGACTTTACATATTTGATAACACGCATCACAGCTAGCCCATTTTAAACCGAAACCGAAAGTTGGCGTCGGCTTTCAGTCTTCTTTCAATTTGAAATTGGTTTGGTGAAAACCAATGGGTTTCTTCCAATAATGTTACTATAAATAATATGTTTTTCTACGTTTATTAAGTCCTCCTGTCTGATTTCGGTCACAGCGGCCAATCTCAGCGGAGATTAGCCATCTACGCGTAAAATACTATAGTGCACAAGTGCGTGCACAGGCACAGGTGCACTGTCTGTTCTCTCACTCTCATAGACAGATGGGAAGGCAATCCTACACAATTTGAGAGAGTTCAGCCGTAGGACCAACGGCTTAATGTGTTTTCCGAGGAACGGGGGTATCTTACCCCCAACTTCCAAACTTCGGGCCGCTACTGTGAAATTCTTTATAGAAAAGCCTAATAACACTTTTTGCTCGACTTGGGAATCGGACCCTGAACCCCGTATGTATGTAGAAAAGTCGTCGCTCTGATCAATTTAAAAAAAAAACTAGTTTAAGGACAATAAACCAGTATTTTTTTAAATTGATCACTTTTCGAAAGCAAAACAAATCAATATTCAGCTTTAAGATTTTCTCCATAAAAGTATTGTTCACCAAGTTTGACACTGTTATTTTTAGTTTAACAAAAAGTACTCTCTAAGGAGTTTCAAGTCAAACTTAGGTCACAGAGGTCACCTTTTGAAATAACAGATTACGAAATATTCGTGGCGCGTTTAAAAATTCAATTGTATTTACAAAAACTAGGCATTAAGATATTGAGCTAGTCACGGAAACTGATGTATTATTATATGTTTCTTTAGCCCCAGACAAGGTTAATTTGAATAACCTAAATCTCGGTCATTTACTTTCGGAAATATAACATACTATTTCAGCTCCAAAAAAAAATGATCAATCTTGATCTGAAACTCATCACAACAGTTAAAAATAATTATAGAAAACTAGCTTTCACCCGCGACTTCGTCCGCGTGCCACAGTTACTATGGGCTAACGCTAACTTTAACCCGCGTGATGATCGGAAAGATATCTTTCTCTCCCCCTTTCTTCCATTTTTCTCCCCTTTCTTACTTTTTTTAGCCTATATCCGTCTACAGAGTCCCAACTATCTCTCTACCAAAATTTCATCAAAATCGGTTGGGCCATTTAGGCGTGAAGATGTAACAAACAAACGAACTCACTTTCGCTTTTATAATATTAGTAAGAATAGTAAGGATTACTTCGTAACATACTTAGTTTTATAAATTCGAAAATTTGGATAGAGCCATGGATGTTTGTTAATCTAACATGCCAGAACGTCTAAACGAATTTAGATAAAATTAGGCACAGAAATAGACAAAATTTGATTAGGTCACTTGTTATCACGGCAAAAACACATCAAATCTACGCGAACGAAGTCACGGGAAGCAGTAATTTATAAATATATCGTTTACATAAAATTAATACGAATTAAAGTAGTTAAAAATTACCTCCCTCTAATTGCTTTGCTTATAAATTTGAGTAATGATTAGCTATTTCTTATAGTTTCCATATTTTTTGACGTTTTATAATTATTAGCAACACACACTACAATCACACTGGAATCTATTAATTCAAACTCAAACTCAAATCATTTATTTCAATTAGACCATTACAGGCACTTTTGAATGTCATAAAAACAAGAACAAAAAAAAAATGATGCTGCTACAATCCCAGTCACAAGACATAATAACTTGTGAAAGTAATGTAGTTGCCCATTCCAAAGCGTAGATCTCTATGGAGAAGAATGGGCAAGAAACTCCATGGACACTCTTTTAAATCATAATATTTTAACAAAATCATGGATACATCATTCATGTTGTGATTATAAATACATGTGAGAACGATGTAGAAAAACGAGCACATTAAGAGCGTCCAGAGTAAAAGCAAAAACAAGAGTTTAATAGATAAATTAATTAATTAAAACAAACCGTGGCGGCTAATAGATGACCAGTCACAACTGACAGCGCCCGTTCACGAACATGACGTATGGATCAGCCCCATTCAGCTCGACCATTTTGAAGGGAGCTAAATGACCCGACACACCTCCGCCACCATCAGCGAGACATTTAAGTGAGCATGACAATCTCTCAACCACCAGGGCAACCGTCGAGTCAATAAAATTACATAGAACTCACACATGGGCATTACAATTATACAATATTAGGAAATTGAGTCTATACAATGCAAAGAAAGTCTTACAATCTTCTTCAGCTGCCACAATAACTTCAGATGCTGATTAATGATTAATTAGTTTGCCCCTATGGTTGTGGAGCAGGACCGGCATTGAGCCAAGCATTTTTATCATTAATGTAATCCCCCAACTTATAGTATGCTTGCCTACATAGTGTGCGTTTAATACAAGATTTAAACTTCGATTCATTCAGTTGTAGGATGTGTGGAGGTATTTTATTGTAACATTTTAAACAGTACCCCATAAAAGAGGAGTCTACTTTAGCTAGCCTGAAACCTGGCTGAACCAGTTGGTCCCTATTTCTAGTATTATAGTGATGTCTGTCACTTCTTTTACTAAATAGATGCAGATTTTTCATGTACTGTCATGATGTTAATTTTTTTAAACAGTTCTCTTAGAGAATCGCGCCTACGTAGATTATACATGGCTCTGATGGCTCTTTTCTGCAGAATAAATATAGACTCAATGTCTGCAGCCCGTCCCCAAAGTAAAATACCGTATGACATTATACTATGAAAATAACTAAAATAGACTAGTCGCGCGGTATCTACATCAGTAAATTGACGGATTTTTCTTACGGCATATGCTGCTGAACTCAACCGTCCTGCAAGAGATGTTAAATGAGGACCCCACTGTAGCCTCGAGTCGAGTGTGATGCCTAAGAAAACAGTTTTATTGACGAATTCTAGTTTCTCTTGATTTAATACATGTCACAATCACTACTTTTGACGTTTGGTAGAGCGAATCTTATGCATTTCGTTTTTTTTTCATTCAATACTAAGTTATTAGCAGTAAACCAATTATGGACCTGCAATAGGGCGTTATTTAGGTCGTCAAGATTCGTGGTACGTCTATTTACCTTAAATATTAAAGAAGTGTCGTCAGCAAACAACACCATTTGTGGTTGATTTTCAAATAAATGGGGTAGATCATTAATATATACTAAAAAGAGGAAAGGGCCCAATATAGAACCTTGTGGTACACCCATTTTAACTTTTAAACCCATTGAATTAACGCCATTAATTTGAACTTGTTGCTGTCTATCATTTAAATACGATTTTACTAAACTGAGCGCAAGTTTATCTAAACCGTAATGCTCAAGTTTTAAAAGCAGGGTTTCATGATTAACGCAATCAAATGCCTTCGTAAGGTCACAGAAGATTCCTATTGCATCTTGTGCCTCTTCCCACGCAGTAAATATGTGTTTCATTAAGGTGACACCGGCGTCAGTCGTACAACGTCCTTTGGTGAAACCATACTGCTTTTCATGTAAGATTTTATTGGTGTTAAAATGGTTGAGCAATTGATTTAGCATTAACTTTTCAAACACCTTGCTGAGAACTGGCAAAACGGATACGGGCCTATAGTTGTTAGTGTCTTTACTATCCCCGGATTTAAAAAGCGGTATTACCTTGCTGTATTTCATTAGATCCGGGAAAACCCCTTGATCCACGCACAAATTAAATGTTAAGGCTAAATACGGTGCTATAGTCTCAATAATGGCGGTACAAGCTTTGATGGACATACCCCAAAGATCTTCGGTTAATTTGACCTTGATTTGCTTAAAAGCTTTAATAACTGATAAGGGGTTTATATGCTTAAATTCAAATTGAATCGGGCAGGCTGGAACGTTCGCCTTTAATAAATCCTTAGATAGCAAGGGCGAGGAATGTAAGGTCTCTGTAGTCTTATGTGGGATATTGGTAAAGAAATTTACAAATTCCTGAGCAATGTCATTATTATTGCTCACGAGGCCATGTGAGGTTTCTAACGTAAAATCATTTCTTGGTTATTTATTTCTATTTGTTTCATTGTTGATTATTTTCCAGACCGTTTTTATTTTATCATCGGCTGATTTAATTTTGTTGCTAATGAATAAAGATTTGGCAACTTTCCAAGTGTTTTTAAAAATTTTCGAATAAGTGGCAACATATTCACTAAAAGTTTTTGTGTTGATGTAAGGCTTAAGGCCATACAGCTCAAACAATCGTTCCCTACTTTTCCTAATACCTTGTGTAGCCCAATCACTGAAAATAAACTTTTGGCAAATAGTTTTTGTTTTTATTTTTAAGGTATTATTGAACTCGGTGTGCACTACTGAAAAGAATTCATCATACCATTTATTCACATTGTTTATATGGCCCGGAAAACTTAACTTGCTAATTAAATTATTATTAAATCTATCTAAATTGCTGGCTGCCATTTGTCTAGTCTGTATTTGAATTTTTTGAATTTTAATGTTGGACGCGAAAGTAACGTACTGGCCGCTATGATCTGAAGGAAGGTAATTAACAATGAATTTATCTAAATAGTCGCAGCAACAAAACACATTATCAATACACGTAGCGGTGTTTGTGGTAATTCGGGTTGGCTCTGAAAATACATTTGACAAATTAAACGATTTAAAGAGACTTAAAAATCTACTGCTATTTGCGTTTTCCTCTAAGATATTGACATTAAAGTCACCACAGATAATTATTGGTTTATTACCAGTTACAAGTTTTGCTAAAGCATCTTCCAGTACTGATTCAAAAATAGAGTAATTTAGATAATTTGGAGGTCTATAAACGCACACTATTACATGCTCATCTAGCTCAACACAAGACAATTCAATGCTATTTTCAACCGAAAGATCAACTATATCATTACGAGACTTATATTTAATAGAATTTTTAACTAAGATTAGTGAACCCCCGCGCAACTTAGATTTCCGGTTAAAGCAACTACCTACTCTATAATTTTCATAATTAATTAGCATTTCATAGTCTTTTAACCAATGTTCGGTGAAACAAACAATTTCAAACATTGTTTGTTCTAAAAACAACTCAATTTCCAGTAACTTTGAAGAAAAACCTTGAATGTTTTGATGGAATAAGTTCAAGGAATTCTGCTTAGCCCCTTTTACACAGTTAACTATTTGGGAGCAAGAAGATACCTTGTTGTTGTCTGGTATAACATTGAAATTATTTGTATCTTCTGTTGTCTTACTAACTAGTTTAAATGAGCCGGAGTGAGCCCCAAGACTCCCCCGCCTTCCTTGTAAAAAGGTATATTAGTAATTAGTTTGACATTAAGGATACGTCAGACTTCACACTATATTTATGTGTATTTTTACTTCGAGTTTTAAAAATGACAAATACTTACTCGTGCAGTAACTCACGCTCCGAGCAACTAATACTTTTTCTTCCACGTCTACCCCAGAGTGTAAACTAAATCTTATTCAAAACAAGAAAACAAGCACTAAGCAATCTCCTTCCTTCATCACAACTACTTTACAAACAATCAGGAGAAAATTGCAACAATTTATATAACCGCAAGACGAGTTGCAGTAAATAAAAACTATAGCACCTGTAATTGACAGTATAAAATATCATAGTGAAGTTATTTTACGTCTGTAGCGTCTTGAAGGGCGCTGCACAGAATGGAAAAAATATTTTTGATAAATGATTGAGTTACATAGTTTTTGCCAGTTTTTTTTATTTTGTTAAAACAATTATATATTAACAGAATTACACAAGTTACAGGTTTATTTATAGAGATTTTAACATGGAGTCCTCTGATGACGAAGTAAGACAGATCCTGTATCCCGCCAACCAGCGCCATTTCCTAACACATTTTATTTATATGATTTAAGCCAAAATAAACATGATAGTTGTGTTATATGATTTATACTAGGAAATACGTAGGTAGGTACCGCATATATATATGTGTGTGTTTGAGTAAATAAGGTGTGTCGGTTTTGTGTGGTTATTGATTGTGCGTCTAGTACTGAAAAACAAATAGCTTATTTTAAAACGTCTACTAACTTTGAATTTTTAACAGTTGTTCAGTTTGATCATTAGAAATACTAAGAAGACAATTTGTATGTCCGAAATGTATTATTTACACTGGGTAACAATGGCTCCAAAAACACAGGTCAATCAAGTTTGGGGAACCATGTTATAACATAATAATTAACACGCTTTCAATAACTTCTCTATATAGGCCTCAAGACCGTTTTCGGCGTCGTCAGCTGATCTCAGCCGAGATAAGCCATCGGCGCGGGATATATAAATACAGGAACAGGCTCACTCTCTATTTCCTTACTCTCATATTCCGATGTATGGATGTTTGTTACTCTTTCACGCCAAAACAGCTGAACGGATCTTGATGAAATTCGGCACAGAGGTAGATTATAGTCTGGAATACATAGGATACTTTATTTCGATATCACGCGGGCAAAGCCGCGGGGGCCTGCTAGTAAATAATAAACATGGTAAATATTCCGTTTCAAATGGTTTTAACAACATACATTTATGTCAATCAAATTGAGATCGACGATAAAATAATGTTGCTAGAGCATAATTAAAATCTATACCCTTATACAGTGTTTTTTTTAATTTATTTATTGGGGACAAAAAAACATGTCTACTTGACAAAAAAAACATGTCTACTTGACAAAAAAAACATGTCTACTTGACAAAAAAAACATGTCTACTTGACAAAAAAAACATGTCTACTTGACAAAAAAACATGTCTACTTGACACAAAATATTGCAAGGTTGTTCCTACTATCAGAGCACAAAGCCAGAATCCGGGTTGCACCTGTAATTGACAGAATAAAATATGATAATATTCAAAAGTGTGGGTTTACTCAGATCTCGGTCGGTGGAGCAGTCGAATCAATTGCCACCTCGTGGCTAACGGGCCACGAAAGGCGATAAGCTTAACTTACGACGTCTTTTGTATTCAACTGTACTTTTATTTTGAACTTTGGATTTTAGATTTTTGAGTGTATGTGCTTACGTAGTGAGGTTTTGCACATAGCTAAATACTTATTACTTTTTGACTACTGATTTTTTTAAAATATTGTTATTTATGAAAGCAGGTAATACGCAGTTTTGCTCATGATTAGGTTTCTCATTAGCAGATATGAAACGGTAAAATTTCATGTTTATCAAATGTTTATCACCCATTTTCATAACTTTAGGAAAAGTTTTTTTTTTGTTTTAAATTGTATGCCTCTGTACTAAGCGGCTGTTTGTCGGGAATGGTATGACTTTTATATAGTAGGGTTTTTTTAAAAATATTATACATCGTGACATAAAAGTTTAAACCAACAACCGACAAAAATAATGAATTGTCTTTAATTAACTCAATTTCTGTTGTTGTTAAAGCTCATTTTCCAAATATTTTCATTTTTTTTTATCTTTGTATTATACAGGTTTCATCAAGTCCAACCAGATGTTGTTGAATATGAAACTGCACAAAATATACACGAAACATCTTTTTCCACATATTCCACGAGGTCTTCCGATAGTAATTTGAATAATATGATGTAATATTGTTAGGTATCGATCACGCAACCGTACCCTTCTGATGCAGGCAGCTACGGAGGTACCTACTATATTTATACAAGTCACGGAAACGAATAACATATTCGTTCAATGTTTGTTGGAATTCACAAATTGTGACTAGCTGTAATAAGTGATCACGCTATGCAAAGAATGTATAAATATGGAATGTTTTGAAGTAGGAATTTTTAGGGTTCTGTACCATGGATAAAGTAAGGAATGAGTATATTAGAGGAAGTTTGAAAGTTACAGAAAAATTCAAAGGGAGTCGTTTGTCGTGGTATGGACATGTAATGAGGAGGGATGAAGCACAAGTGACTAAAAGAGAAATGGATTTGAATGTTGATGGACGGAGAGCGAGAGGAAGGCCAAAGAAAAGATGGATGGATTGTGTAAGGAATGATATGAAGGAGAAAGGAGTAAATTATGCCGTGACGTCTGATAGGGGAGAATGGGAGAAGAAAACGTGTTGCACCGACCCCAAATAGAATGGGACAAGGGCAGGAAAATGATGATGAACTTAAAAGAAAAAAAAAACGGAACTTTTATTGGATCACTTTGTTGTCCGTCTGTCTGTCTCTTTGTATGTCAAGACCCTTTATCTCGAGAACACGTGGAGGTATCGAGAAGATTGAGATTAAAACCATATACTCAAGTCCGTGGTCCTTCTGTGCTGTATAAAATCAAGTCTAAGTCTACCCAGTCAAAAGATATGGCCGTTTATGTCGCAAGTTTGTGGGTAACCATCGGTGCGCGAGTCTGACTCGCTCTTATTATCGATTTTGAATTAGAAATATAAACCATACTATTTATTGTTTTAATAAATAGACGGTGTGAAGGATGATATGGCTAAAAAAGCAGTGCCTGAAATTATGAGTAACTAGCTTTTGCCCGCGGCTTCGCTCGCGTTAAATTCGGGGTAACACAATTCCCCTTTCCTGATTTGCAGGTACCTGGTACCTGCAGTTTTTGTACTTGCGCCTTATTGATTTTTAATAGCAAAGCTAAGTTTTCACTTTTCTTCCTTCTTTCTCCCTCATATCCCAAAAAAAATGTCCGTCTCTTGGGTCCCCACTATCTCTGTACCAAAATTCATCAAAATCCCTCTTTCTCCCTCATATCTCAATCTTTTATTAAAAATAGCCTATGTCCATCTCCAGGGTCTCTCTGTACCAAAATTCGTCAAAATCGGTTTAGCCATTAAAGCGTGAAGAGGTAACAAACAAACTCACTTTCGCTTTTAAAATATTAGTAAGGATTAAACAAACACACACTATCCAAGGCTCATACACACCCGACATAATGGTCCTCCAGCAACCGGTTATCAAGTCCGCATTAGAGCATAGTATTTCATTTCATAGCTTTTATAACTATTCACCATAATGCGTGTTCAACCTTTTGGAGGGCACGGGGTATCGGCAGGAAGCCCCGGCCTCACGGGGTCATTAGCCAAAAAATAAACGATCATACTTTGGGTAATGGTGGAAATTTTCGCTTATATAACGCGTTATTTTTCGGGTTAAGCTTATTTTTTAGAGTTAGAATGGAAGGCTGCATTTATTTTGATGTTTGCCTTTATAAGGAGCACTTCCTAGTTTTTTTTCGGAACCGTTTAGAACTTTTATCTGGTATTGTAGTGTTAGCAATAATATATTATAACACCCATAGGGTATAATTATATACTATAACTAGCTGTACCTAGCGGTTTTACCCAGTGCTCAGGTTCCCCTTATCATTTAGAAGTACGAAAAATAGATGCTGACCGCTTATCAGACCTACCCGATAGGCATATAAAGTTTAATACAAATCGGTCCAGCCGTTCCAGGAGTTTAGTAACAAACACCACGACACGAGAATTACTATCACTATTTTTTTCTTCCATAATTTATTCGATGTAGGTACATATGAGTAATGCCCAATTGATTGAAGTTAACGATGAATTAAAAAAAAGCCTTAATAATATAAATATGTAAAACTATGCACTAGTGCAAAATACGTGTAGTTTGTCTGACAAAAACACTTGGAAACGTGCTTTGTTATAACAAACCGTGTTCAACGTTTTCTCTATTGGACCGCGAAGATAAAAAGCTTACTCATTCAATTTTCTCGGTTCTTATCAGAAAACACACAGACATAATTATAAAATTATATATTTGTAGCAATGCGTTTTGTTTTTACTCTATACAAAAAATAATAATGTTTTTAGAATTACTAAGCGAATTGTTTCTAGTATGAATCTGAAAATAACATAACAAGATACAATATGTGGCTTACGGTAATTTTGATTGAAAACCTGCTAAAGTTTTTTTTGGAGATAAGAAATCATGAACTAACAGTTTTTTTTTCTGACTAAAACCGACCCATGTTCCTTCTTTTGCCCTTTATGTTCCGGGGCCGCCGTATATCTTTCGAACAACCTGCAACCCCTTAGCAGGAACTGCTCGGGTTGATCTTCAGATTACCCTGCGCTTGCCTAGGTTGGTTTGGTCCGTGGATGGGAACCCAGCCATTACATACCGGGTTTTCGGGTTGTTCGAAAGAAATACCGCGGCCCCGGAACATAAAGGGCAATAGAAGGGACATGGGTGGGTTTTGGTCGGTACAAGTCTGACACCCACCCCCCCGCTCCACCCAGAGCGGGGAAAGTTATTTGATGATTTCCCATCCGCAAAAAAAATACGCCATTACATACCGAGTTCTAAGTTTCCTTGGCATCTCTAAACAGTTGGTCTCGGCTATAAACTGTAGAAATGTTGACGACCGTTACAGATAGTCAAAGGCCTGAAATTCTGACAATCACTCTTACCAAAGTATTACCCAATACCCACTACTAACTGGGTTGCGGTTAAATACTATTTATTTATTCATTAAATGCACAATCTACAATAAAAAAATACTGGTATTCAGCTAAATCTGGTTACACTGAAAGCCGACTCGAATATATTTGTGAAAAGTCTAGGCAGCTGATTAGTTATTTTGAATGCTTTTGTCTTAAAATTCTCGTAAACAACGAATTCTCATAAAAAAAGACTTTAAAGGAAAACTTATTTAATGATAAGTTTTATTAAGCCACATGCCAGTTGAAAGCCGACTCGAATATATTTGTGAAAAGTCTAGGCAGCTGATTAGTTATTTTGAATTCTTTTGTCTTAAAATTCTCGTAAACAACGAATTCTCACAAAAAAGACTTCAAAGGAAGACTTATTTAATGATATGTTTTATTAAGTGTCAGTTTATTGTTAAGTATCACACATACATATACCATACAGTTCCCATACAATTTCATATTACCACTAATACCACAAATTTACTTTCCAAATAGTTTTTTTTGACATCTCGCAGTAAAGAAAACTGTAAGTTTAAATTGTTATCGTTTTAGTTTTTGGCATCGCGTGGGTTATTCATGACTAAATATTATTGTGCAGGTTTTTGCGTTATGCAATATTTCCCTTCTTACGTTATTTCCCTGTGTGTAGTATGTATTATTCAAATTAATTTTCTTTGGAAGTTAGGACGCGACGGCTTTGGATTCGTAATAACGTGGAATCTTTTTGACGTTATGTAAATTTCTCTGAATATAATTCACATGGTATAAATATGTTGTTAGGGATTTTGGTTGGAGAAAGAGCGTGAAATTTGTATAGATAAGAGTTTTATATAAATAATACATGCCCGTAAATAAAATGTTTGCGACTTTCGGTTGCCGTGCGGCGATTGTAGAAGGTCTTTAGAAGTAAAGTTTAATACTGTTGTCGTATTCAGAAATTGAAAATATTTAAGTCGTTTCTTTGCCCTCAAATTCCGTAGATATAAGGATATCAAAATCTTGCCTCGTGTCTCGTATCAATGGAAAACTAAAGACATTGATTTTGTGTAAATGGACAAATGACTTGAAGAAGGACATGGGTAGGTTTTAGTCAGTAAAAGTTTGACACTCCCCCCCGCTCCGCCCAAACCGGGGGAAGTTATTTAACGATTACCCATCTGAATAAGAAAATTAGGAGGAAGTGCCGTTGCAGACTGTATTGAATACTTGGTAATCATTTAAGCGTTAATATAGTACTATCAGACTTTATTTTTCAAATAATTTGATGATTTCTCATCCCTAAAAAAAAATGGAAAGTCGGAACATTACGGAAACAAACTTAACTGAACATCAATACCTGCATTAAACTGCATTATACTATAGTAGCTTTTGGCCTCGGTTCGGTAATTATCCCCTGGGACCGTAACATCGAAAGAAAAAGTACCGAATGTCATATACCAACGTATGTGCCCTCTGTGCTGCTTGTTATTAGTTCTTCACAAATTAAACTTATAAATGGACACACAAATTGATAGTCAGATATACCTTTTTTTGGGATGGGAAATCATCAAATAACTTCTTTCGCTCGGGGCGGAACGGAAAGAAGTTTCAGACCGTACTGACTAAAACCCATCGGGGCCGGGGCCGCGGTATCTCTTTCGAATAACCCGCAACCCCGGCAGGCAGTGGCCCTGAAGGGCTCCTTTGCGTCACTAGGTGGACGGACGGAGAGCTTCCCATTACTCACCGTCCACAGATCCGCGTCTGCGGTGGCCGGGAGTCGTCTCGCAGATCCGACGCCAGTCTTCTGCGGCGGCTGAGTTGGTTTGAGATTCTCTCCCTCAACGCTTAGCCAGCTCCTTTGCTAGCATAACTGCAGAAGGAGGTGGCTGCTTCCCATGTTCCCATTCTCTCTCGCTAGACAGACATACTTACTGTCATATTTAGAAGATTAGTATGGATATTCGTTCCGTTCGGAAAATCGGCTTTTTGTCTTTGGCATGAATAAATATTGTTTTTAAAACCGTGCCCTGTTTTTAGTGGAGTTCAAGTAACAAAGTAGCGAGGCTATGTCCACGTTGGTACATATATCATTTTTATCGGTCGCACTCGGCCCGACCGTTTATTCATTGCTTACCTATTGCATACGAGGCTCAGTGACGACTACTACTACTATTTGTTCTCGTAGTTTTTGGAAAAGTTAGTTTTTGAATGCGAAAACGTTTATGAAAGAGCTCTCTATTAATTAGGAAATAAATTCATTCCTTTACGGAATTACTCTTGAATCTAATCAGTAATCTGTATACACCAATAACCTTATGAATTGCTTTTGTCTAAAATGGTTTATATTGGCGGTTGTTACTCCATTTTAAGGCATGAAATTTGTTATGACGAATGACGAATCACGAATGTTCATAATTGAGATTTCGAGAGAGTATTTTGCTATTGGCTTGCCTCGTCGCAACGTCACTAAAATCAAACTACAATACATCTAACGATTTCATACATCAGAGAACCACTGAAAACATTACTTATGTAAGAAATAAATTCATAAAATCACATAAAATACGAATATGCTAAGCAGAAGTATGCTACGCTTTTCGTAGCAGGTGCTACGAGACTTAAGTGAGAATAATTAAGACTTAAATCTGAAGTCCAATAATTAAAGCACTTTCCGTTATACCTTATACTAAGTTTCCAGACTATATATACCAAGTTAGTATAATCCAACTTGGAACAAACCCGTATTAGTAACTCCTTACAACTTCGTAGCAAACCGCTACGCGGGCGACGTAGCACACTGTTTCTTTCTCTTTGTAAACTAGTGGTTTTATTCGCTAGGATTTAGATTTTAAAAATAAGGTATTGAAAATAAAGTATACTGTTTTGCTTTGTATTATCGACATCTAAACTGGCTACTAGTTTAAGTAGCATGAACTCATCATTCTTTTGTCGCAAAACATTTTTGTTTTATGAATGTTTCATTGCACCAAGATTCCATATTAGTTATCTATAATATCATTGTTGATGAAATATATTGAACCTAAATTATACCAACTGAAAAAATTTGATGGAACTCCAAAAATTTTAACAATGTGGTTACTCATTGTGAACTCACCTCAGGTCCACTTTTAGTCCCAAAGTACGGTCTAACTGGGTACCAATCGCACGTTCAAGTGAGATCGTATTTCTTTTTTTAGAAAACGCCGTTTAGTCAACTATGTATTGAAGATGAATGTTTATCGGTTTAACATTCGTTCTGAAAAAGGTACCGCAGTGATTTATCGATAACTACTAACATCAGTGCTGTTGAGATATTGTGCTTTCACAAATTAGACCGTATTTCTTACCAAGACCGCACGTTGAAATATCGTTGGTAGTTCGAAAGAGTTGAACGAATGAAATTACTTTCGATGGTTTTGTTTTAGTATAATATTTATTTACTATTTCGAGTTATCGGTGGTATGAGAAATGAGGAATATTTCTTTAAATAACGTTTTTTTTAGCGACAACCACTTAATAATTGCAATAATGTACACTCGACTGACCTAACCAAGTATCCGTTTTTATATGTTTATATACATACAAATACGTTCTTAAATCACATCTCCTTTTCTGAATCATCCAAAGGTTGTTTTGAAATGATCGGTTTTAGCTATAAGACCGCTTTTTGGGTCATACTACTATTAATACCTGCAATTTAATAGAGCATTCTATGTTTCTATTTTAATCATGTACAACATGGGAAATATCTATAGTATTTTCGATAGAAACGGTGCATTCGAAGACGCCAATTCTACGAAATAATCAGGCAAAAAGGTACTCACCACCTAAAAACTCTTCATATTTAATGAACATAGGAACACTAATCAGAACATAGTTACATCGCGTGAGTATTGCCAACTGACCATATGATATAACCACAGACTAAGGAGGCTCAGAATAGTTTTTCAACACTGTTGGTGTTCGAATGGCGTTGATAGTAGAGCGCTAATCCTTACTAATATTATAAAAGCGAAAGTGAGTTTGTTTGTTACGTTTTCACGCCTAAATGGCTAAACCGATTTTGATGAATTTTGGTACGGAGATAGTTGGGACCCTAGAAACGGACATTTTGCTATTGTTTTTTAAAATATAGATATACTAGCTGTTGCCCGCGGCTTCGCTCGCGTTAAATTCGGGGTAACACAGTTTCCCTTGCGCCTTATTGATTTGTAATAGCAACGCTAAGTTTTCCCTTTTCTTCCCTCTTTCTCCCTCACATCCCACTTTTTTAAAATAAAAATTAGCCTATGTCCGTCTCCTGGTTCCCAACTATCTCTGTACCAAAATTCATCAAAATCGGTGTAGCCATTAAAGCGTGAAGAGGTAACAAACAAACAAACAAACAAACTCACTTTCGCTTTTATAATATTACTAGCTTTCGCCCGCGGCTTCGCTCGCGTTAATTTCGGTATAACGCGCCTGATTGATTTGTAATAGCAACGCTAAGTTTTCCCTTGTCTTCCCTCGTTCTCCCTCATATCCCACTTTTTTTAAATAAAAATTAGCCTATGTCCGTCTCCTGGTTTCCAACTATCTCTGTACCAAAATTCATTAAAATCGGTTCAGCCATTAAAGCGTGAAGAGGTAACAAACAAACAAACAAACAAACTCACTTTCGCTTTTATAATATTAGTAAGGAAGTAAGGATGAGAGAGAAGGAGGGAAGAAAAGGGAAAACTTAGCATTGCTATTACAATAAATCAATATAAACCTGTAAAACAGGAAAGGGCAACTGTGTTACCGCGAATTTAACACGAGCAAAGCCGAGGGCAAAAGCTAGTGGTAAATAAATATGAAATATGATTTTAAATATCTAACATTTTTTTTTGTTTCAATAGCCGAACACGGTTGGCGCAGTGGCTGAGCGATCGACTGCTGCGCTGCGTGTCGCGGGTTCGATCCCTGCACGGAACAAATATTTGTATGGCCTACAGATAGTTGTTCCGGGTCCTGGCTGTTTGTGTATGTGAGTTTAAATGTCTGTAAACCCACCTACGATACAGGAGAAATCCTAGTGTGGGTCAAAGTTTAAAAAAAATTTAAACACCTTTCTTATTTGTCTTCTACACAATATTATAAAACACTAGCTGTGCCTGGCATGCGTTACAATGCAATATTTCTACCATACTTACCCTACTTACCCGACCTACCCTACCTACCCCCATCGACTTTTTCTCGCCGTATAAACTATCCTTGGACTTCAACAAATATAAAAAAAAAGAATTGGTAAAATTGGTCCAGGCGTTGTTGAGTTATGCGCTTACCAACACATTTTGCGATTAATTTTTATATTATAAGATATTTTAAATAGAATAATTAAATGTATTTATTTATGCATTTATATAAATGAATTAATAACTTTATTTTATTTTTTTGTGTAGTATTAGCAGTAAGTACACCAGTGACTACCCTCATTATATTTTAATATTTGTCCAGTCAATTCAAAGGTTGTCTTTCATGCCGTTTTTTCCCATTACAAAAGCCTTATATTAATTACTATACAAGTAAAAAATGATAAAAATTACAGGGCGTCAAAAAATTCGTCCGTATCGCAGTCAACAGGTAAAGTGCCCAGAAGGCTGGCAGCATTACCGCGTTGGATGGCAATGCTTATTTTTTGTGCAAAAAACAGGCCAGCCCTCTGGTCACGAGAAGAGTCGACCAACCGCTTGGCGATTTCTCGAAATACTACATGGGCACTCGGACCCCATGGCCATAACCATAACCATATAAGGTTGTCTGTAAGATATCGCTATCAGCGATAAGACCGCCATTGTAATCATAGAATTAGCAATTTCTGTAAAACAGTTATGTTCAACTTTTGGTGTGCAATAAAGTATATCTATTCTATTTAATTGAAATTCTATTTGAAAAACTAAAAAAGTGCTTTATTGTATTTTTCTCAGCAAACCCTTTCATTGGTAGAAGCATAATAAAATAACTAGAACGTCATTTTTGCAAGTTCACCTTATGGGATTTATAAATAAGTAACCTAGCTAACTATGCATTGCTATCCAAACTTAACACGTAAGCTAAATTCGGAAACTTCAAAAGTTTTCTTACAGACTTAGTTATTGGTGAAACTAACAAGCGTACGAAAAACAAGATGGCGTTGGTAATTCTGATTTTGACCAAAAATATCCAACCATATTAAACAACTAGGCGCCCAGACCATAATATCAGTGGATGTCACGGTGGAAACTGATGGCCTGTGAACATTTAGAAAATGCCCGTGACATTTAAATTTGCGCTCAGTAAGGTTCGGCCAAACAGGGTTGGAACAACTGCAGAAACGGCTTTTTTTGCAGATGGGAAATCATCAAATAACTGGGCGACTCAGACTTTTACTGACTAAAACTCACCCATGTTCTTTTTTGTCTTTTATGTTCCGGGGCCGCGGTATCTCTTTCAAACAACTCGCGATTCCAGCAAGAAGTACCTTGCAAAGGAGTCAGGGATTTCAAAAAATTGTGACCACTTTCTCAGAGTGAGGTGTTCGAAGCTGTGTCCGCAAATTGTCCATACCGGTTCGATCAAACCTTAATGGCATCTTTAATTGATGCGACGATTCTATACTCTATGGTTAAAGCGGTACCTTTAAATTGACGACGATGTTCCAATAATAAATGATTACTAGTAAGTAAGGATCGATTGTAGCCGGTATGGCTTCAAAGAAAACGATTAAAAACTTAAAATAGAAATTGTTGTTGCACGTGTTTGTTTCTAGTGCTAATAAGTGGTGTTGTCTCTAAGTGTATTTTGATAGCTGTAGTTTTACGATAGTATTGTTTCATTAATTAGCTGTAAATGTTTAAATTACGTAGAATAACTGAAGTTGTTTAGTATTCAATTTTGACGACACGGTTGGCGCAGTTGCTAAGCACGGATCAAATATTTGTATGACCTACAGATAGTTTTTCCGGGTCTGGCTGTTTGTGTACGTGAGTTTAAATGTTTGTAAGCGCACCCACGATACAGGAGCAATTCCTAGTGAGGGACAAACGTTAAAAAAATTGATGTATCCAGGCAGAAATTGAAGATGTGTGAGTATCATAAAAGCCATTTTTAGAACTAAAAGAGAAGTTTCAATCACCACACTTTGATTACTAGTATATTCATGAACTAGCTATGAGGTTTCGCTTTCCAGGAAAAGTAATACGTTAGTTCACGATAACTTTTGCCCACAAAAACCAAACAGTTATACTCTGTTCATTATATAAAATGGTTTCATACTAAGAAGATAAGAAAACCATCCGACCCCGTTTCTGGTGACATTTTGTCAACTAAAAACACGACGCATGCTAACTACGCCTCGTCGTACTGCAGTAAACTTTACATATGTATAGGTATACCTTCTACATATGTATGTGCGGGGAAATTCAAAGCGTGAACTATTTAATCAACTCATGAAATATGCATTCGCCGAAATTCTGGCTGGGCCCGTCCATCAGCAGACGGCCTTATCGACGACGGCGCTTATCATCAACAGGTCCCACTACCAACTCGTGTGCTGTTATCTCTTCCTACAAATACCCACGAGTATATTACATGCAAGGAGCCTTAACTACCTTGTAAATATTTATGGAAAACTAACTGTAATTTTATGTGAATAGAGTCTGTTTTTGTTGTGTGCTGGGTTAGTAGTGTGGTGCATAATCACGGATAAACGCATTGTCACAGTGTATTACGGGGCCGCTCGCCTAATGCGCCTAATTCACGACAATGTAGACAAGTCGTTTGCAACTATACTTGTTATTATTTCAATTTGGGTGTGTTTACAAAATTTTGTTGTGACTCCCATTGTAATGGCTGTGAACACTCTGTTTTAATGACGTAAGTTCAAGTATTTCACATGCTTTGGGCTAAAACAAAGCTTTGTTGTTCTGTATGATGAGGTTTAAGGTTCTAAATTAATGGAATAATGGTATTTTTGTATATTTGGGTAGAATTTATTATAGTAGTATGGTAGTAAAAGTGTGTTCTCTGAAGTACATTATGAGGTTTATTAAAAGTGTATTTTTTCATACATATATAGAAAACCAGTATCATCAACATCTGCCTAGCCTTTTCTCAAATGTTTTGGGGTCGGTTTCACTAAGCTGTACGCAGCTGAATACCCGTATTTTCCATGGGGCGAGTGGCGATCTGACCAACACAATCCAGTTAGTACTGGGTTATAATACACCTCTTGGGAAGACTCACTATATCCACTGACCACCTGCAAAGATTGTCAAAAATTTAGAAATGACAGTTGGGACTTAACGGCTTAACGTGCTTTCCTAGGCACCGAGGTATGTAATGGGTGATCACCTATCCACATACCAACATAGGCAAGCGCGGCTTAACCTAAAAATCAACCTAGGCAACTCAAACCACGAGGGATATTCAGAATGATTCTATGAAATACTTTTGCTATTAGAGCAACGTTGCATTTTTTCTATATAATATTTTCGTGGGTGCGTTTACAAACATTTAAACTCACTTAACAAACAGCCAGACCCGAAACAACTACCTGTAGGTCATACAAAAATTTGTTCCGCGCGGGAATCGAAGCCGAGACACGCAGCGCAGCGCAGCAAACGATCTCTCAGCCACTGCACCAACCGTGCCGTTACAAAACAAAAAATTTAACAAAAAGTTCATCTTGTCAATGTAACTGAAAGAGAGACTACTTACAAATCAATTTTCTACAAAAAAAAACAAACAGCTTTTCCGAGCCCCAATTGACGAGCACAATCAATATTAGATTGTACCAACTAGATCGTCTCGTTTCCATAGAAACATCTCGACTTCCTTCCAAGTAAAAAGAAAAAAAAAACATAAATAGACAGCTCCCTACCCACTCCACAATATTATTACTGTTATTGCGCGTCGTGTCATTGACACCTCATAGAAAAGGTTTTATTTTTAAACCTAGTTGTTTCTTTTGCTTCCTGTATGGAAGAAATATATATCCTTACTAATATTATAATAGCGAAAGTGAGTTTGTTTGTTTGTGAAGTCTTCACGCCTAAATGGCTAAACCGATTTTAATGAATTTTGGTACAGAGATAGTTGGAAACCAGGAGACGAACATAGGCTAATTTTTTTTAAGTGAGAAAATTTGGAAAAAACGGAAGAGAAGGGGAGATAAAGATTTTTTTTTTCGATCATCACGCAGGTAAAAGTTAGCGTTAGCCCAAAATAACTATGCCACGCGGACGAAGTTGCGGGTGGAAGCTAGTTTTCTAGAAATCCTTCTTTGCGCTGTAAAGGTGGATAAATCGAGCCTTAATGACATAAGGCATTATCTTCAAAATAATATTTACACCTTTTCTCTACCATGTTGGGGTCGTTGAGATGCAGTCAAATATTTTTATTTATTTTTAGGATTCCGTACCTTAAAAATAAAAAAAAAAACTTAACCCTTATTGGATTACTTTGTTGTTTGACTGTCTGTCTGATGGAAGATAGAATATTCTTTATTATATACACCATACAAATGACAAGAATAACAATATACAACTTATAAATAGGGTGACACAATGGGCGGTCTTATCGCTAAAAGCGATCTTTTCAAGACAATCTTTATCTTGGGAATGTGTGGAGGTATCAAGTTGAAATTAAAATTATACTATATACTCGAATCTGGGGTCCCTGTTCTGCTGTAAGAAAACCTATAAGTCTATGCAGTTAAAAGATATGGCTGTTTATGTCGCATGTTTGTGCGGAACCCTTGGTGCGCGGCTCTAACTTGCTTTTCGCAAGTTTTTTTTACTTCGTATCCAGAAGCTCTCCAATGTTTACTTAAAATCCTGTTCATTGTTATTTTTATGTTTATATATCGTCACTTGTAAGTTTTACCATTTTAATTTTGTAGTACACACACATTATACACATCCGAGCTACAAGATAAAAGCGCTGCTTAGTTTGTAGATCAGCGGCAATGTTGATTGTTTTGTTTATTTTGATGAATAAAATTACTAACTATAACTTACTTTACATCCCTTTTTTTTGCGGATGGGAATGTTCAAATAACTTGCTCCGCTCTGAGCGGAGCGGGGGGGAGTGTCAGACTTGTACTGACTAAAACCCACCCATGTTCCTTCTACTGCCCTTTATGTTCCGGGGCCGCGGTATCTCTTCCGAACAACCTGCAACCCTGGCAGGCGGTAGCCCTGGCAGGCCCCTCTGCTTTGCTGACATCTCTTTGAGGCGCGCGTGGAACACTAACGCGCCGTCGACACGGCCTGTCGTCAATAGACGGACAAACAGTAAGTTACCCATTGCTCACCGTCCACATGCCCGCATCTACGGTGGCCGGGAGTCGTCTCGCGGCGCCCGACGCTCGGGGCGTCTCCCGCGGTACTTTACATCCTTAAATTATTTTCCAAATTTTCTAAAGACTGTCTAAAGTTAACACACCTGTTTTGTAATGATTCTTATTTTTGCCTTTATGAAGCTCACACCCACATTCATCAATACTGGTAGAAAGGTTATTGTGTAAATGTGTATTCATGGTAAGATTTGTACTTAAAATTTCCCCTTTTTTATGTATAGGAAGTACACATATGCACAAGCGAATTCTATACAACTGAAGTAATTAGTACTCCTATAGTGACCATTGAATGTGCTCAGTACAGGATATCAATGCTGTCTGGCGCTTTATCTAAGTTACTAATAAATATTGGCGAGTACACTTATTCAAATTTCCCTTTGTTTCGAAGTCAAATTCTCAACATAAGATGAATTTATTTATGAAAATGTTAATTCTAGGGTGAAATGATCCAACGAAATTATTAAAAATTAAATTAAATTGTTCTTTTCTTTATACACGTATGAATGACTATTTATGTCAACAAGTAATTCTGTTAACTTTTGCTTATGCCAGAAGTCCTTGCGATTCCACTACATGCTCTTCAAGGAAGAAGAGTAAGGTGTGATGGTCCATGAAGTTTATGATCGCTGATTGCTGCAAGCAGCGCCTTTATGTTTTGAAATACCTAAAACATGTATTGTAGAGGTTTACTCAAAGTAAACTCATAACTCTAAGTAAACTCAGATCTTATTATCTAGGCATCATTTTTAGGTTGGCAATCCCTGATTACTGTTAGCCTCAGCACCGTTCATCACAACACATCACGATACCTTTGTTTTAAAAAAAAGACAAAATCTAGTTGATTTTGTCTTGTTCTGTTAGAGATCTCAGAATATCAACCTATTATGGATGAGGATCTGATTAAAAAAGAAACACCACCACCTCAACTTACAAACAAAATAAACTTTATCAAAATCTGTTCAATACTTCAAGAGTTATGATTCCCAGACATACACTCAGATACACTCTTTAAACTGATATGACCCCTTTTATTTGGGTTGTGAAATCATCAAATAACTTCCCGCGCTCTGGGCGAAACGGGGGGAGTGTCAGACTTGTACTGACTAAAACCCACCCATGTTCATTCTATTGCCCTTTACGTTCCGGGGCGGTTGCGGGTTGTTCGAAATAGATACCGCGGTATCTATTTCGAACAACCCGCAACCCCGGAAAACCCGCAACTCCGGTGATATGACCCCGTTATTCTGGTTGGGTCAGTTGTAATTTATGATTAAAACAAAAATTCGAAAATCGAATACAATTTTTTTTTTTTTTTTTATGTACAGACGCCAGCAGGTCAAGCTACCCGAAACTGTCAATTTTTCCCAATGAACCTTGAACCTAATTCTTTAGAAATAAAGTCGAAAATCTATCAAAGAAATCTGACAGATTGTAGTAGCTTGATGTGCAGGCGTCTGTACCTACTCATAGTTACACGCTAGGCTTAAAACTAGTGAATACATAACACTGTGTGATTTGCTGTTTGTATTGACCCATTTCAAATCACAATACCTATGTTTTGGAATACCTAGAAGTCTTGTAAGTTCAGCCCAGTTAGAGTTCTAGGAATAGAGCATCTATACATTGTTAAATAGTTCCTAGACTTTCTGATTGATTGACTGCTAGACAATTTACAGCATAAACCACTGAAGATAGAACTGTGTTTGGTAGATATGTTCTGTAGAGCATTTAAAGGTAAATATTAGCGCCAGGTAGTCTACTTGGCATTATGCTGAGCTGGACTCCTATGTGGTGCAACTTTGAGACACACACCGCCCAGTAGTACCGTTATAAATATATGTGATGTGTCTATGGGTAATTTTATTTTAGCTATTTCTTGTTTTTCTTTGTTTGATATTTTTTGTGTTAATTTCTGTATTATTTCTTTTGTTGCACCAAATAAATGTGGCTTATGCTATAAGAAAAATAAAATAAATTGTTATTTTAAAATAAAATAATTTTGTTTTCATTTGTATTTCTGGAGATTCTAAAAAAACATTATTATCATCTTAATTTCGACCTGCATTTTTGACAACAACTCCAAACAATCGTGATAATTTATTAGTAACATAAAACTAATAACTTACCTCAGACATTTAAACATGTCAAACAGGGCCTATTCAGTAGCCGTAACAGACCAAAGATTTATGATAGCATACATGTCTGGCTAACAGAATCACTGTAACATTGTCAAGCGCTTACTCCTAACATAATGTTCAATGGACAACGTTTAATTACAATACAATGTCCCAGATATATGAGGGTTTGTGACACATGTATTTGACTAATGTTCAAGCAATACCACCAATGTGTCACTGGCAGAGTTAATGAATTTCTCTAGTGTTGGGTTTTGGCAGGTAGTTGCGGAAGACAGTAGGGTGGTTCATTAATGTTTAAAGGCTTTACAATAGGCTAGTTACCAAAAAAAAAGTTACGTGTAACGTCACGCATTGCCGCATTTTTTCGCAACAATTGACGTCGCACGTAATTTTAGTGGGCTATATCTTTGTAATTTTTGGTCTAATATACAAATAAAAAATACGTGTCCCTTATTTTTGAATAATCTAAAAGACGGACTAAATAAAATGTAATTACTTTGACCAAGGAAACTACCCTATTGTGTGATTTACAAGTTTGGTGTTACTATCTTTAAAAGGTAGAAAAAAACCAGCCAAGTGCGAGCTAAACTTGCGCAGCAAGAGTTCCTTACAAACTTGCGACATACAGCAACACGACACGGTTGGCGCAGTGGCTGAGCGATCGACTGCTGCGCTGTGTGTCGCGGGTTCGATTCCCACACGGAACAAATATTTGTATGACCTGAAGATAGTTGTTTCGGGTCTGGCTGTTTGTGAGTTTAAATGTTTGTTAACGCACCCACGATACGGGAGAAAGCCCTAGTGAGGGGCAACGTTTTTAAAAAAAAAAAAATAGACAACAGCAAACCAATGACAAGTCTTTATAGAATGGAATAGAATATACTTTATTGCACACCTAAATTGAAGTAAAGCTGTTTTACAATAAAATGCTATATATATATATATATATGGTTACAATGGCGGTCTTATCGCTAATAGCGATATCTTCCAGACAACCTTTGGATGGACTGTTCGAATATAAAAATACAACGGGGGGGTAGTTAATGGTGTACCTACTGCTAATACTACACAAACAATTAAAATAAAGTTTTTTATTTAAAATATATAAATACACATAATCTATTCATTTAACATGTGTTTTATAATATTATGCGGTTGACAAATAGGATAGGTGTGTCCAACATTGCTTCAGAAAAATCCGAAGACATTAAAGGGAAAGAAAATGATTTGCAACTAAGGTTTTAAAAGCAACAAGTGACTGAGCTTGTCTTACTGACAACGGCAATTCGTTCCATAAACGGACAGCCTGAACCGTGAAAGACTGGTCATACAATTTTGTGGAATGTTCAGGCATCAAAAGTCTCAAATTCTCCGATGATCTCAAATGTCTAATATGTGTGTCATGAAGGAACTTGAAACGTTCTTTGAGATAAGAGGGTGTTGTTGGATTAAAAAGAATACTGTACAGTAATGATAAGATGTGAGCATTCCGGCGAAGGCGGATAGGCAACCACTTGAGCTTAACGCGAAACTCTGAAACATAACATAACATAACACAAATATGAACCTAATACAAAAACTTTGGAGTCGCTCAAGCTTTTCCAGCTGCACTACAGTGAGATCTAGATAACAGGTATCAGCAAAATCGAGGATTGGGAGAAGAAGGGAGGCAAGCGCAGTTTTAGTGGCAGTTGGGAGGAAATTACGAAGCCTGCGTAAAGACCCTGCCGACGCAAACAGTTTTCGGCTCACTTCTTGCAACTGAGGACCCCAGGACAAGTCTTTGTCAATAAAAATACCCAGGTCTTTTACTAAGTTGCTGTAAGGTATTATAGCACCATCGAAGACAATCAGAGGCAGCTTCGTCTTCATGTATAGTATCAGACTAGAAATTGAAAATGAAATTAACTTTCCTTATTTTTTTAAGATATCATTGGTTAATTTTACATAATTTCGCACTCTTTAATTAAATCAGGCATTATTTTATGTTTGTAATATTTATTTTTTTATAAAAAAATGACAATCAACGATGACAACAGACACCCCCACAACCCATCAACCTTTAACGTTGCAACAAAAGTGCAACAAAAATAATCGCAGCACTTAACTGACAAAGTAAGACGCAATTGAAGAGTTGCAACAGTTTATGCGACGAACAGTGGCTTTAATTACATTCTCCGTACGTCGCGCTTCGCGTAGTTACGACAAAACGCTGCGACACGCGACGCGACGGCGGTAAAACGCGCGCTTTATGATTATTTGCTCAACAAGTAGATAGTTTTGATGGCAACGTGTTACAATTACATAAAATGACGTTATTGCATCGTGCAGGTAATGTGTTCATTAAAATATTTTATTTCGTTTGTATTGTGTCAAGAGGCGAATCGAGAGATGACATGATGACGGATGATGCTGGATTTCTGCCCAGTTCGTGAAAGGCTCACCCTTTTACATCATGCCGGGATATCTTCAGACTGCAAAGACTTAGAGAGAGGATTTTTCTACAACTTCAACGGACCACAGTCTTGAGCATACGGTTTTGATTTCAACTCGACACCTTCACGCGTTCCCGAGATAAAGGGTTTTGTCAGACAGACAAACAGACAGAAAGACAGACGGAAGAACAACAAAGTGATCCAATTATGGTTCCGTTATTTCCTTTTGAGGTAAGAAACCCTAAAAAAAGTAACATAAAACGACCAAGTCTAGTTTTCCTCAAAATATCAGGCACCTAAAGTACACACACATCATTCACCAGTTATGATTAAGTCTCATGTCAAAGCGTTTTTTGCGGGATGGGGAATCATCCAATAACTTCCCCCGCTCTAGGGGGAGCGGGGAGGAGTGTCAGACTTGTACTGACTTAAACCCACCCATAATCCTTCTCTAGACCTTTATGTTCCGGGCCACGGTATCTCTTTCGAACAACCCGCAATCTCGGCAAAATCCCGGAGTTTAAATGGATACTTAAAATATTTAGTTTATGTTTACATTCATCCAAGAAAATGTCCCCAGAAGGCTACAACAGAATATCTCAGGGATGTAGCCATAATCACTAAACTTGCCCGGCGGATAGTTGACGGGAAGATCTTATCACTTTAATTACTATACCTACCTTCTGTAGTTTATACCTGGATGCTGCCAACATAAATGAAGGCACAAGGTCTATAATACCTACAAAGGTAGGGTTACATCAATCCTGAAGTAATGGATTTAGCTTAGAATAGATTTATGGCCTATCTCTTTCTATTGTCAAGGAAGATTACGTTGTTATATGCTGCTTGGAAAACCAGTGGCTTGATAACATCGTCTGGTATATATTACGTATTATCTTTTGTATTATGAATTCCGTTCTATTACTGATTGGAAGACCGCCTACATAATTATCTAGTTCGAATCACAAATATATTTAGAAGAATTGCTATTAGAACGGTTTTTTTTTAAATTTTACCTATGAGGTGTCTAAATGAAAATGTGTTTTTATGCGAAAGAAGTTAGAGAAAGTTACTTGTTTATAATCACAGTTAGTTTTTTTGTCATAATCTTATTATAATCAATAAAGATATTGATAATGTCATTCAGGTACTGGCTGTGCAACAATAGAAGAATAAAAAAAATATAACATTAGCCGCTAACAGAATTTTAACCGCAAAAAAAAAATGCAAATGGCTATTCGACATTCAAAAACCCCAGTCGTAAGCGCTTTATCGTCCGGCATTGTGTGGTCCTGCCCTAACATGACCATAATTCAGGATACCTCGCTAAGTTATCGCCAGTCTTTGAACCCATGTCCCGTACGCTAATCGACCCACTGTCAGAAGCACTTGCCCCTTCCGAACGATCACACAGACAGCCACATATCCTGAAACTTTTGCTGTCATATCTAAACGAAAATGAACCTTGTTTACATGTAATAAGGAGTATGGAAATGTTTGTTTTCGGTAATGTGGGCTGTCAATAACTCGAGTAAACAATATAGTTACATGTAGTTTGATGCTTTGATGATGTATCTGAGTAAAATGTTTAATGGTGAATATGTTTTTGGTTTGAAAATGTACATTTTTGTTGTCTAGTCTTGATTTTGTTAAAAACTTTCAAGTTGACAAGTTCTAATAATAATCTTTGAAAGAATAAAAATCGATAACAACAAAATTACTATACATTTTGCAAGTAAACTCAGCAAAATAAGCCACTCTAAAACGCAACAAAACCCGTGATAATTTCATTATTAAAACCCATGTGTGATTTTCTCATTAACACACTGTACCAACCGAATTACCCAACACAAACATTACAACAATGAAATATCGCCTCTTATAACTATAATAGTTACATTAATATCCACTTTAATAGTATCGTACCAGTCAGCAACAATCGGCGTGTAAAAATACGACCTATTAACTACACCCTGTACATTATATTTTATACAGGTGAAGTACCACACTAAGATGAGCTATAAATACGGCAAACAGCGTGCAAGATACAATAAAAATGAATTATTATCACAAAATGTATTCGTACGTAGCGTATTTATTTTTATGGTATTTCTTCTGTTATCTTTACTTGATATAAGAAGGCAAAGTTGTTTTTTTAGGCGTTCTCAGGACCGCTAAAGCGATTTGCGCGCTCTCGCCATGTTTAGAGGCTTTCTTTCCTCAAGTGATATAAGAAAAATATTATTATGATGTGCTTAATGCGAAATAAAGGGGAATGCGTATTCAAATGTTTAAGTGGGTTGTAAGCTTTGTGATAATGTGATTGTTTCAGTTTAATTTATTGGATGCATGCTTTTGTGAGTTGCAAACTTTTTCACGTAAACAGTGAGATGGTTTTATTCGAGATAATGGAATAAGAATGAGCTCTATGGTCACAACGGGCGACCCCACCGAAAGTGATAATCGCGCCATCATTTTCCTGTCGTATGGGGGACAATATCGGGATAATACGTATCATCATATTGCGATAATCAATCCACCTGCCAGGCTCGATGATAATGGCGATATTACTCTATGTTCGTCAATATTTCAACCAAACGGTGGAGGTTCTAGTTCAACGGTGGACATTTACATACAGAGCAAATTGCTAGAGAAATTAATTTCCGTGAGACGACGAGGCGTTAACTAAGTGTGTCGCAGGAAAATAAATTAAATTCAAATGGACTGTTGAACGTACAGACTTGGGCCAGATGAACTCCTTAGTTAGCTGCTAACGTGGTCAGATCTTGTCTTAATTTACTAGCTGAGATTTCCTCAGTGTTAGTCATCGTGCGTAGTTTCTGTTGAAATGCAATCCTCTTTAGTATGTGTCAAAGAATCTTGTCGTATATCGCAATAGCAAAGTCAGTGGCTTATTTTAGCGTTGTTACGTTGGTAACAATAAGTAAGACTTATCTAAATAAATAAAAAAAAATACAAAATTAATTAATGACGAAGCATTATGTTTATTTAAGTTTCCGGTACTTTTATCATCATTTTTTCCGTGTCATTTTTTGCGGTTTAAAATCATCAAATAACTTTCCTTGCTTTAGGCGAAGCTGAGAAGTGTCAGACTTTTACTGACTAAAATCCATCCATGTTCCTTTTTATGCCTTTTATGTTTCGGAGCCGCGGTACCTTTTTGGAACATCCCGCAGCCCAAGCAGGATTTTTTCCCCAACTTAATTTTCAATACAAAAATAAATCTTCAAAAAACAGACATAGTTTTGCTTGTTTTGCAGAGACTGATGCTGCCCCAAGTGTTCGACTCCTCTACCACTAGGTAATTTCCAAAAAGCCTCCAGTTTATTCGTACATCAACAAAAACATACTCCGACACAACAATAGAGTGATTAACCCCTCAGCTGGGTCTTGGAACAAAGAGTGCTCCCGCACACTATCTGGCACTAAAGGTACCGCACTTCGAAGCTCCGTACGCGTGCCATTACCATGCAAATGAACGTACCAAGTCTCCTCAGAATATGTTGTACATATACGCTGAATAATCGATGGTGTTGAAAGCATAAATTTTAACGCTAATATTCTTCGTTGTAAGTAGGTTTTGCACTGAGCGTTTCGTGTTAAATAGTTGAACACTTTCGTGGCACGGTTAAAAAGTTTAGACGGTTCGTTGAGATGTTGTAGATAATTGTGGAAGGAGGTAGTATATGAACATTTTGTGGTGCGATTATAGAGATAATTGGCTTTTGAATTTCCATATTATGATGTGCCAAAAACCGCAGGGTTGGCACATCATAATAGGCTTCCTATAAGGCTTGAAGGAGGCATTGTCCAGCCGTGGACATATGTATATCTGCCTATCAAAGATAAAATTAAATTTTGGGATGGTAGTTTTGTGGGTTAAAATCATTTAAAAAATAAAATTTTACTGTTCTTCGCACATTTCAAAACTAATATTATAAAGATGTAAAATTTGTTTGTTTTATTTTTGCGATTTAAGTCAAAAACTGCTCAACCGATTTGAAAAATTCTTTCTCCATCTAAAAACTACATAATTACTGACTAAGATAAGCTATATAACATCACGCTTCTACCTACGGGACCGGGCAGTAACCAAAGACGCGGGTGAAACCGCGTAAGACAGCTAGGAGCCTATAAGAGAGTATAAAAGAACGTTTCAATTCTATGGAACATGGTGTCGTATACATGTTTGTTTGTAGTTTGTATACATATACAAAAATAAGCAAGCAATGTATTACAACACTTCGATAATGTCTCGTTTTCTATGTCAAAACCGTAGTGGAAAGTTGGTACGTCTCACAGATATTGTCAACAAATAAAATAAATGGCCCAAGTTTCTGACGATAATTACTAAGATATAATACCTCAACGGTTTTAGTGCTCAGAAGTTGTACCTAGAACTGATTATGCCATCTGTCAGAAATGTGTAGTACAAGACAATCTATCTCTTGATGTAATCGAACAAGGTCTAAAGTTGCGTGTTTTGTTTCTATTTAATGTCATTAGTTCTATATCTGCGTGGGGCCCTTCATTAGTTAAATTAGAACGATTATTCTTGATCAATGTTGATGTTAATAGCTTTGCTATGTTAATCAAAATGTTGAATACAATCAAACCATCTGTTCTTTGCCTTCTCAAGTATCTGATTCCTCGGATTTCTTAATTACTAGTCATGTAAACTACTGATTACTTAAGTGTTACCTGATAGGATTACCGACTAAAAGCTAATATAGCCATGAGTGGGCCAAAAGAAATGTGGTCCAAATGCGTATTGGGTTAATACCGCCAAAGTCGTGGGAAACAGATCGGGGGTTAATAATAACACTCTATTATCTAAGGACAGATTTACAAAAAGAAAAAAGACCTTGCCCCATACTAGGAATTACTCCTGTATAGTGGGTGCGTTTACAAACATTTAAACTCACGTTCACAAACAGCCAGACCAGAAACAACCATCTGCAGGTCATACAAATATTTGTTCCGTGCGGGAATCGAACCCGCGACACGCAGCACAGCCGTCGATCGCCAAGCTACTGCTCCAACCGTGCCGTCATCATTGGTAGCAATTTTCATATTGACAGCGCCTGTACGTCGTTGCATTACGGGTGGTTTTCGTAGTAATTATTACTTCTGTTTTGTTGTTACCTGGGTGATGCCAACATGTAAGGGCCTGTGCACGGGTAGCTCACCATTCGTCCGTCTTTTGACGACAGGCCGCGTCGACGTCGCGTTAGTGTTCCACGCGCGCCTCAAAGAGATTTCAGCAAAGCAGAGGGGCCTGCCAGGGCCAACGCCTGCCGGGGTTGCGGGTCGTTCGAAAGAGATACCGCGGCCCCGGAACATAAAGGGCAATGGACAGAACATGGATAGGTTTTAGTCAGTACAAGTCTGACACTCCCCCCAGCTCCGCCCAGAGCGGAGGAAGTTATTTGATGATTTCCCAACCCAAAAAAAGGGCCTGTGCAGAGCACGCGTCGATGGTGCGATTTTATCTTAGAGCAGTTTATTCGCGCGTTAGCGTCGCGTCTGTATCGCTACAATCGCGCGCCTGTACCGATTCAAACGCATGTTTGAATTTTTAAAAGGTGTGCAAAGGTCTACAGGCTGCGTGTGACTCGCGTTTTTATCGCAACAAACGGACATCAACAGCGTTAAAAAAACGTGGTGCTCACAGGCCCTTATGAAGGCTGATTTGTTGGTGAGTAGTCATTATTATTTCAATTTATTTACGGTCATCGCAGAAAAACTTCGTTTCCATACCTCACTTTTACTCATTAATCTGAGTTGCGGGTTGTTGCGGGGTTGCGGGTTGTTCAAAAGAGATACCCCGGCCCCGGAACATGAAGGGCAATGGAAGGAACATGGGTAGGTTTTAGTCCCCCCCGCTCCGCCCAGAGCGGAGGAAGTTATTTGATGATTTCTCATCCGCAAAAAAGTCATTAATTTCCCGTAATATCATGTTTCACACAGCCTTTACATCCATCCATCATTTCTTTGGTCTTCTCCTACTCTTATAGCCATCCACGTTCATACTAAATACTAAAAACTTTCCTCACGACATTTTCCTCATTTCTCCGCAATGAGATGATAAGAAGTAGATTTCTATGTAGAAACTGATAAAAATGAGTTATAGAATAGAATTCGATGGCCTAATAACAGCTCTACCATGTCCTATTAAGATCCTGGAATGTTCCGATACCATGTAAACTACGGACAAGAGTTCGAACTGTGCCAAAACAGTCTCTGTTAATGTCATTCGATGCCTCTGATTGGTCCATAGAGGAAACACGGAAAAGCACATAATAATTCGTATTTATACTAAAAAAGAAGGTTATTTTAATTCTATTGGAATCCTGTCACAGCCTTATAATTTACGTTTATTAATTAAAATAACCTTCTAATTATTATATTAAGTTTTGTTTTATATCTTATTTCTCTTCGTAAGTGATTTAAAATCTTGGAAAATAAAGATTTTTTAAACCAGAATCTAAAGTAATTAGCTTAAAAAATAAAGAAAAGTATATAAAACAGGTTTTTTTTTGCGGATGAGAAATCATGAAATAACTTGCTTCGCTCTGGGAACGGGGTGGGGGGTGTCATACATTTACTGACTAAAACCATGTTCGTTTTTGGCCCTTTATATTCTGGGGCCGCAGTCTCTTTTTCAAACAACGTGCAACCCCAGAACAACCCGCAACCCCGGAACAACTCGCAACCCCAAAACATCCCGCAACCTCGGGATTAATGACTGCTGAGATGAAGAGTATTTCTGAGGTATGGAAAAGTTTTGCAACGATGACCGTAAATAAAGTAAGATAAGGCGAACTGTGATAATAATGACTTCCTATCAACAATTCAGCTTTCATAAGAGCCTGTGCACACCACGTTTATTTAACGCCGTCGATGTCCGTTTGTTGCGATATTATGTATATCAAATCAAATCATTTATTTCAATTAGACCATTACAGGCACTTTTGAATGTCAAGAAACAAAATGAATCTACAGTCCCGGTCACAAGGCATAATAACTTGTGAAAGTACTGTAGTTGCCCATTCCAAAGCGTTGATCTATATGGAGAAGAATGTGCAAGAAACTCCATGGACACTCTTTTAAATTATAATATTTTTTACAAAATCGTATTTACATAATTCATGTTGAGATTTTACAAATATGTGTGAACGATGTAGAAAGACGTGCACAGTAAGAGCGTCCAGAGTAAATAAAAAGCAAAATTCTATTTAAAATCTAAATAAATTAAAAAATGACCGTGGTAGCTAAAATATGACCAGTCCCAACTGACAGCGCCCGTTCACTAACATGACGTATGGATCAGCCCCAGTTAGCTCGACCATTTTGAAGGGAGCTAAATGACCCGACACACCCGCCACTATCAGCGAGACATTTAAGTGAGCATGACACTATCAACCACCAGGGCTTCGTCAAGTCAATGATAATACGCACTCACGTATGGGCTATAACATTACACATAAAAAATTATAAAATAATATGATATTGTTGAAATGACATGGTAAAGTGTTATAAACTCATTTGTGATCGGCAAAAAATCTTAACTTATGCATAAAAACCAAAACAAACTTTTATCTTTACTTAATCGTTACTTAAAATAACTACGTCTTTTATAAACTTCTTACGGGTTTTGTCAGTGTGTTGTCCTTCAGCTAATTAATGATTTTTATGAAGTAGAAAAGACACATTAAATATAATATAATAAACTATAATCTGTCCTTACTTTGAGTCAAATTAAACGGTTTTTAGTCAAATAGGATATTTCAATTGGCGCAAGTTTAAAAAATTCTTTAGTATCTTGTATTACATTTAATTAGTTAATGTGCAAAGAAGTTTTGTTTTTGCAACTACGAAGTTGAATTTAAAGGCACCTTTTGAATGCTCCGCCTTTGAGGAAACTTCGAATCAAGTTTGTGTTAATATCATGTGACAACTATTTCTCATTACTCTTGCAAATGGCGTCACTTTACTTCTTTAGATAAAAAAAATAAACCATTTTTTTAAGGTTCCGAACTTCGAAGACAAAAAAATCCTTTTGACCCCGCTCTTTTAATGAAAATGATTTGTCCCGCGAACAAGCGATCATCATCCTTACTAGTACTATAAAAACGAAAGTGAGTTTGTTTGTTTGTTACGTCTTCACGCCTAAATGGCTAAACCGATTTTTATGAATTTTGGTACAGAGATAGTTGGGACTCTGGAGACGGACATATGCTAATTTTAAAAAAATGTGAGAAAGGGGGAGAAAGAGGGAAGAAAAGGGGAGAGAAAGATAATTATTTTTCGATCTTCACGCTACCACGCGGACGAAGTCGCGGACGGAAGCTAGTATTTACATTAAATAGGAAAACGTATTCAATGCACACGAACACATGTTTGGTTCGCCGATCAAAAAGTATCACGATCGCATATTCGCACGTCAGATCGCTGTTGTTATATCACAAGTTAGTACTCTCATATCGTGAATTCAAAAAAGACATATACCTCTTCGTCACGCGTCATACGATGAAACTTCACTGAAAAACAATATTTACTGCAAACATACACACACAAACTGCACAGCACATTGCACATACAAAAAAAACCGTGCAATAACGACGTTATGTATGTACCTACTCCTATATCTGTGAGCCTAGTACACACAGAATAAACGTAGCGTAAGTACGAACCATTTTCAAGTTGTAAACGAATATTTACATGGTTTTAAGACTCATGGTGCTGTGGGTGGTGGGAAATCATAAAAAAACTTCTCCCGTTCTATGCGGAGCGGGGGGGGGGGGGGGGGTGTCAGACTTTTACGGGCAAAAACTCATCCATTTTCTTTCTTTTGGTTTTTATGTACCGGGGCCGCGGTATCTCTTTCGGACTACCTGCAACCCCGGCAGGAAACCTGCAACCTGGGCAGGTTTTTTATGACTTAACTAGCTGGCGCCCGAGGCTTTGCCTGCGTGATGATCAAAAAATAAGTATCCTATGTGTTATTCCAGACTTTAATCTAACTCTGTGCCAAATTTCATCAAGATCTGTTCAGCCGTTTTGACGTGAAAGAGTAACAAACATCCATACATCCATCGTGACACACATTCACATTTATAATATTACTAGCTTCCGCCCACGACTTCGTCCGCGTGGCATAGTTACTTTGGGCTAAAGGTAATTTAAACCCGCGTGATGATCGAAAAAAAAATCTTACACTCCCCTTGTCTTCCCTCTTTCTCCCTTTTTTCTTACTTTTTACTGTCGCAGTTTTTGTCCTTGTGCCTTATTAATTTGTAATAGCAAAGCTAAGTTATCACTTCTTTATCCCTTCCTTCTTTCTCCCTCATATCCCAAAAAAATTGCCTATGTCCGTCTCCAGGGTCCCAACTATCTCTGTACCAAAATTCATCAAAATCGGTTTGGCCATTTAGGCGTGAAGACGTAACAAAGAAACAAACAAACTCACTTTCGCTTTTATAATATTATAGTAAGGATATTTATAAATAATAAAGTACGATTCCAAAAAATGTTTTTTCTTTTCATTTGAAACGTAAATGCTGTAGGTTTTATAGGTGTATTTTCAATTAAAAAAATCATTTCGTTTAGGTTCGCACTAGTGCCTTTTTATGCTATTGTGAAGTACTGACCAACATACCTTTTACTGTTGACATTTACAGTCCTGGTTCCGCCATAGTAATCCGATTAGCTCGGCTGTGGGCCGACTGAGGCTCACTGGGACTTCTAAAAGGTGGTAGCAGACGGTTGTTCAATATTTTGGTGAGCCTAACGATCGGTGAGCGGTTTTTGGTAAAGTGAGACGACAAAGCGCTGGTTATAATCGCCACGGTAATTGGATACGTTCTGTTTGCATGTAGCAGTTTTGAGTGGTTAGGTATTGGTTGTTTAGATTTTGTATGTGTTTTATAACAGGGTACTACATAGTGATCGATGTTGTGCTGTTTTATTAAATAATATAATGCAATTAGAGTTGATTTTCGCTTACCGCTACGCCACGAACTTCACGCTCAAGCGCTACACGTGTTGCAAAATACGGAGAGAACAGATTAGAGAAAATGCTTAGAGCTTTTCACAAATTGCACAACGCGCAAAGAAATCAAGTGACACATAAGTCGCTTGACGCAACTTGCCACAAGGAACGCATCGTCTTTTATAGTGGACGGGGCGTAAAAAGGTATATCTTTGTAAGTTTTATTTATACAGATGTAACAGCTATTAAGTTCTTAATAAATAAATAATGTCGATCTATTTTTTGATCGAAAGATTGATAGACACATGTTTGACACTGTATCTTTTGGTGTGCAAGATGATTATTTATAGGCTTCTTGGGTGAGCTTGTAACAGAGTGGGTATTTCATTCCCTGTTGCCTCAACCTCTTTCTCTTTGGATCAACATTGATTTTTAAGTTTTTGAATATTTATATTTCGAATATCATTCGCTCAGTTCATCTTCAACATTAATTTTTTTTTTACAATATTTTTTTGAGTCATTACAATTTTGATCACGGTTAGCAGCTATAGGTTTTTGAAATATTCTACTTTATAATAGCTGTGTGTGCTTCCTTCAACTTTCAACCATTTAATTATAGCTGAATATATGCTGTAAAATACTACACACATCAAAAGTATCTAGGGATCAACATATATTTTTGCAATAACTTTTCTCCTGATTGATATTAATTAAAATTTTCTTTAAGGATTCATCAAATAAAGTGTTTTCGTTTGTCACAGTAAAGATAAACCAAGTCACCTTTGCATTAATAAAGAAATTTGCCATTTTCCTAATAAAGGGATTTTTGACATTTGAACCACTAACATTAAAGTTCGAAAAAAAGACTGAAATAACAGTTTTCTTTAAAATTTTATTGGGTAACTTAAACAATTAATAATCCGTGTTTCTACCGCGAACACTAACAACACAAGAACATCGGTTTGGCATACTCAAAATGAGTTCATCCAAATCACGCTGTGGAATGGCCGCCCATGTTCGTTGCAACAACAAAAAAAGGTCTTCTTGCGACTGGATACCCTCCATATTCGGCAGAGCTCTTCTCTGTAGCATATCCCATGCATGCTCAATCGGGTTCAAGTCTGGCGACTGAGCAGGCCAGGGCAGGACATTGATGTTAGCTGCGGCGAGAGTCTGTCTTACAACTCTTGCGGTGTGCGGTCGTGCATTATCATGCATTAACTGAAATAAGGGACCGATTTGCACTTGTAGAGGAACGATGACGTCTGATACAATCGTCTCAGCATAAATTTGAGCGTTGAGGTTGCCTCTGATCCAAATCAACTCAGTTCTTCCGCCGATCCAAATACCCGCCCATACCATGATGGTTCCACCACTATAAGGATGGACTTCCTGGCAGGATTTTAATCGCTGTTGGCGTCCAGGGGTTCTCCAGTGTCGTATACGTCTTGTATCCGGTCTCATACCAAAACGAGACTCATCAGAAAAGCACACGAAACGCCATTGTTCTTCTGCCCAATTTCTGTGTTCAAGAGCCCATTGATATCGAATCCTACGATTGTGCATTGCTATAGGTGGTACCCGTAGCGGTCTTCGGGAATGAAGGTTCACTTCATGCAAGCGGTTTCTGACTGTTTGGTCGCTAATTAAGTTCCCTGAAGAGTGATGAAGCCTCACGGCTAACATCATGGCGGTTATTGTTGGAGCTCTTCGAGTTAAGATTTGAATGTATCGGTCTTGTCTCCGTGTGGTGCAGCGATACCGTCCTCCATGGCGCTCAGCCACGGTACCAGTGCTTCGGTAACGTGTCCAAAGTCGACTGATAACACTCTGACTTGTATTCAGAGCTAAAGCTACAGTACGTTGCCGGGAACCAGCTTCTATCATTCCCACGGCTCTAAGCATTTCTTCACTGCTTAAATGACGTCGCCGCTCCATTATAACGTTGGTTTTAATCAGTAGTAGGGAAACAGTAGCACTAATAATGTCTTCAATGCGTTGTATGTTTTTATAGGGAAAATATTGACAGCTTAATTTCATCTTTTACTCGAATTTGATTGAGAGTTCCTGATTCAAATTATGAAATGCACCAAAAAGGATCCATATAAATTTATAAAATCATAAATTTATTACAAAGCCACATCTCAATCTCAAGAAATCCGCATAAAAATGCTTGATCCCTAGACACTTTTGATGTGTGTATTTATCCTGTTAAAGGGCCCTTGGGGCTATAATAAAGAAATCACAAAACCTGTAGTGGGTATTCTTACTTCACCCGTCCCATAACTGTCATCACTACCTGCGGCATCGCTCAGAGGGACACGATCTTCTATATATGTATATATTTAAAGGTAACAAAATTGCAGTACCTTTCATCTTAGCCCTTTCCCATCAAGTTTGGGGTCGGTTTCCTATCAAACCAGATGCAGCTGAATACCAGTATTTTAAATGGAGCGACCGCTTATATGACCTCCACATACCAGATAGTACTGGGTAATATAATAAATACCCCTTGGTAAGACTGGTTGGCAAACTTTCGGGCCACTGACTACTTGTTACAACTGTCAAAAATTTACAAATAACAGCTGCGATTGGTCCCAGCATATTAAGACGTTGGCTTTCTGAGGCCCAAAGGAACTTGATATGTAATGGCTAGTCACCCATCCATCAGGTGGTCAACCTGCAGATTGATCCTAGCATCTGTTATTGCCACAAGTTCCTTCTCGTAACTTCTGTTAATGACATATATTGTATCATTTTTTTTTTGTTGTTACCCCACACTAGGAACTTCTTCTATACAGAACATACACGTGGGTGCGTTTGCATGTAATACATTTAAAACTCACATACACAAACTGCCAGACCCGAAAAAACTACTTGTAAGTCATAGAAATATTTGTTCCATGCGGGGATCGAACCCGCAACACGCAGCGCAGCAGTCGATTGCCCAGCTATTGCGCCAACCGTGGGCCTGTGGACGGTGAGCAATGGGTAGCTCACCGTCCGTCTATTGACGACTGGCCGTGTCGACGGCGTGTTAGTGTTCCACGCGCGCCTCAAAGAGATGCCAGCAAAGCAGAGGGGCCAGGGCCACCGCATGCCGGAATTGCAGGTTTTTCGAAAGAGATACCGCGACCCCGGAACATAAAGGGAAATAGGAGAAACATGGGTGGGTTTTAGTCAGTACAAGTCTGACCTTCCCCCGAGCGGGGGAAGTTATTTGATAATTTCCCATCCGCAAAAAAAGACTCGCGCTGTCAGAAAAACATCTTAACTTAAACCTTTATATCCACACCATTTGAGAGTAATGTCAGGTAAAATAAAACTATAGTGGCGTCCTTATGCGATCACTGGCTACCTGTTACTGTTCTACTTACAATTAAAAATTTAAAACCTGTTTTGAGCTTTAAGTAGTACTAACAAACGTCGTACTCCGTTTACTGACGTTTAGTTAGAAGGAGTGAAGATAAACGCACGCCATTCATTCTGTTTTCAAATTCTTTTTTTTTTATTTTCAAACAAAATGGCTATACTGTTCCTCTTTTGAAAAAAAAAACGATGACGTGTATTGTATTGAATTGGTTTCTATACATATTTAAACCAGCCAAGTGCGATTCGAATTCGCGCACCGAGGGTTCCATACAAGCTTGCGACATAAGCGGCTATATCTTTTCACTGGGTAGACTAAGAGGTTTGAATTTTTCACATCTCCAAGGGACTATTGACTTGAGTATATGGTTTTAATTTTAACAGGATTCCTTTACGCATTCCCGAGATAAAGAATCCTAACAGACGGACAACTAAGTGATCTTAAAAGGGTTCCGTATTTTTTTTTTCGAGATACGGAAACCTAGGAGTGATTTTTAGGGTTCCGTAGTCAACTAGGAACCCTTATAGTTTCGCCATGTCTGTCTGTCCGTCCGTCCGTCCGTCCTCGCTTAATCTCTGTGACCGTTAGCACTAGAAAGCTGAAATTTGGTACCAATATGTATATCAATCACGCCGACAAAGTAGTAAAATAAAAATTGGAAAAAAATGTTTTATTAGGGTAGCCACCCTATATGTAAAGTGGGAAGTGATTTTTTTTTTAATTTCAACCCTAACGTGTGATATATTGTTGGAAAGGTATTTAAAAATGAATAGGGGTTTACTAAAATCATTTTTTGATAATGTCAATAATTTCGGAAATAATCGCTCCAAAAGTAAAAAACAATGTGTCCCCCCCCCTCTAACTTTTGAACCATAAGTTTAAAAAATATGAAAAAAATCTGAAAAGTAGAACTTTATAAGGACTTTCTAGGAAAATTATTTTGAACTTGATTGACACAACAGTTTTTGTACAAAAAAGACAAAAAGTTGTATTTTGTACAACTTTTTGTCTTTTTTGTACAAAAACTGTTGGAGCGCCTACCGCGGAACGTGCAACATTGCACGCTCCTCCACCTTTAAACTCATAAGTGGGAACACTTATTGTGACGGACGGGAAACTACGGAACCCTACACTGAGCGTGGCCCGACACGCTCTTGGCCGGTTTTTTTTTTAGATATGCCGTGACGTCTGACAAGGGAGAATAGAAAAAGAAAACATGTTGCGCAAACCACGAATAGTATTAAGCAAAGGGCAGGAAAATAATGACCTTCGAAAATATTAGGTAGGTCTATAGAACTTGACTTTGAAGACACGGTTGGCGCAGTGGCTGAGCGATCGACTGTGCGTGCTGCGTGTCGCGGGTTCGATCCCCGCACGGAATAAATATTTGTATGACCTACAGATAGTTGTTCCGGGTCTGGCTATTTGTGTATGTGAGTTTAAATGTTTGTAAACACTTCCACGATACAGGAGAAATTCTAGTGTGGGGCCACGTTTTTTTCTTAAAAAAATAAAAAAGAAATAAAAAACTATAATAGCAATAGAACATAACAAATAAAACAATACCAGTTAAATTAATAACGTAACATACAATGTAACATCGGTGTTATAACTAATATATTGACGTTATTAACGTAACTAAACTGTTCACATTCATTTTGCCACACATGTGCGACCGGCGACACTTCTAACGTTTATCAGGAACGTTTTAGATGTAACAATAATTGTAATTATAACAGATTACTCATTAATAAGTAAGTATTTCAAGTTAATGGCCACATAAACAGCAGTCGGGAGGGAACATTTATCAACAAAAAGTGGTAATTTTCGACGAACGTGTTTCCAGTGGCGCGGTTATGACGCCCGTTACGCAGTTGTTCAAAGTTTCACTTTGTCCGTTTAGTGGGTTGGTTGGTTGATCAATTTGGTTTGTAATTAATGTGGAAAATACATACCGTTTTGAATTAAAATATAACTTTAACCACATCAACATTGATATATTCTGTGGTCGTGTTTGTAATAAACTTGAAAAATTTAGCTATATAAAAAATCCTCTGCATTTTTTTATGTGTACCTAGGTACCTTCCCTTTTTATTAAGTGTATACTTGATAAAAAGGGGAGGTACCTCTGTTTCAATGCAAAATCGTAAGTCTTAAAAGAAGGACAGCCTACTTTATTAAACAATTTAACATTTATGTAATCGATACAAATGGAGAAGAAAGTATTGCGTATATTTATTTCATAGTTTTATTAATTTCGCACTCTTCAACTTTATTAACGTTATTTATGTATATGCCAGTAAAATGGTCGGTTTTTATTTCCATAAATAATGTCCATTTGGTGAATTTTATGCATTTTTTTTTGTGACCGTGATAAAGTGTAAAATGATATAAACGGTAATGAACAGTGAAATTACCGTTGTATTTTTTGGGCATAATTGAATTTGTTGTCACAATAAAATTGTTCACTATTATTAGTATATTTAATTACTTTATTTTGCAATGGGATATACTTTTTTTAAATTTTGTAACTGATCTGCTCTGAAGGAGAAATGAGAATGATATGCCGTGACGTCTGACAGGAGAGAATAATTTTGTAACTAAACTAAAGACTAATTTGCCCTAAAGAAATCATATTAATTCTCCCTTTGCCTAAATTTCCATTTTAAGTAATTTAGATAATCCATGAAAACTTGCTTGAATCACGCCTTTCTCGAAATAAACTCTTCAAAAGAAGCTACTACCATATTAATATAGATAATTACTAGCTTTTGCCCGCGGCTTCGCTTCGCTCGCGTTAAATTCGGGGTAGCACAGTTCCCCTTTCCTAAATTGCAGGTACCTGCTACCTGTAGTTTTTCCCTTGCGCCTTATTTATTGTAATGGCAAAGCTAAGTTTTCCCTTTTCTTCCCTCTTTCTACCTCGCGTCTCACTTTAAAAAAAATACCCTATGTCCGTATCCAGGGTTCCAACTATCTCTGTATCAAAATTCATCAAAATCGGTTTTGCCATTTAGGCGTGAAGACGTAACAAACAAACTCACTTTCGCTTTTATAATATTAGTAAGGCTATTAGATTTTAGATTCATAGATTTTATGTCATAGGACTATCATCACATTACTTATAATAAATTATTATAAATACTTATTGTAGATATTTGTTATGCCCCTACAATATTCTTTTTTCCGGAAATCACGCTGCGATAAAACCTTACCTATTTATATTATCCACAAAACTATTATTATAAAAGAATATCCAATCTACAGAAGATGAGAGGAGCTATTAACGTCATTAGGCGCAACATTGATAGCGATCCGCGTAGCAATATTGTGTGGCATTTATGACAGATATAATGCATTGCGAGTGACGGCTGGGATCCGTCGACATCGACGAATGTGTTCTAATGTATTTATTTATTTAACGATTTATGTACATACACACTGAATACAGAAAAATAAAAGACAGGAACAGAAAACAGGTACAAAGGTAATGCTTATTTCTATAGAAATCTCTTCCAGCATACCTGCGAAAGGAGAGTAAATAAAAAGAGATGTAGACACAGTGCGTAAAGAAAAAAGAGAAAAAAAAAATACACTAATGTAGTGTTATGAGCATAAGTATCTCTTTATTCTTGGTTAATTTTTTTTATTAAGTTTTGTAGCGTTTTAATACCTACCTAAACACTTTTTACAGAGCCCTCTTACTATATAGGTAACAAATGTTTTTTTTATTTTTATAAAATTAAAACAAGATAACACTAATTACAATAATTAACTTTGAAACAAAATAAAATAGAAGTAAAACATCAAGTTAACAACTTACAATAGGTTCTATTAAAACTAACACAGAACAGTGGACACTCTTGCATACTTGGTTTCACAAAACACCAGACATACTAGCATGACTTTATTCCGTTCATCAGCAAACACATCACATTCAGGGTGGGCAGCCAGGAGAGCGATGATGTAATATTGTGACACTTTTAATAATTTAATCAATTCTAAAATTAAATATATGCACACCACATTTAATGGTGGAATGTAAATGCGCCACACTAATGTTAAGATCATACCACTTGTAGACCTGGTAAACAATTAAGGGCTGATTTTTTAATACTTCAAATAACTTTTATCTGAGGAATAAAATAGCGGTTTGACATATTTTCTATAGATAAGCTGTCAAACTGTCATTTTTATTCCTAAAATGAAAGTTATCTGACTATTGAAAAAACAGCCCTAAGAATAACTTCTGGCAAATAAATTATTCTTATTCTTATGGTTTCAAAAAGTGTATTGCACATACGCTTGTAATTTCAATAAATATACCTTTTCATTTAGAAGCACTTATGAGACTTGCATCCAATGTAATGGTATTTATTATCAGAAAGTACCTAAAGGTGTTTAGGTATAACTGAATAAACTATTTCAGATAATCCTACTAATATCATAAAAGCGAAAGTTTGTGTTCTCTTTCACACAAAAACTACTGAATGAATTTTGATGAAAATTCATAAAGATATAATGTATATTCTATTATCAAGCGAGTGAAACAACTAGTTTTTAAATAAGATTCCATAAAATATTACCTGCACAACATTAACCTTAGAACCAGAAGGTTACTTTGCAAAATTCAAAGGCCGAACAATAAAAAAAAAACACTAGTGCATTTCATATCAGCTTCGATAGAAAACTGGAACCAATTTACAAATGTCACAGAACTGGTAGACATGCATGCCAGTCGTGTTTGAAGACAAAAATAGATGGCAATCGATACCACAACGACAAAGTGTTTCCAGAATAGGTTATAGCAGTTTGTGACAATCTCCCTTTAATTACTTATGACTTTCGATCGATATTTGCTTGTACCGAACTATATTGGGGTCGGCTTCTTCGTCGTCTGTCCGGATGCAGGTGAATACCAGTATTTTAAGTAAGTTCGTGTTGTTAGGAAAGGTGAGGAAATTCTTAGGAAAAGGTGTTAATTATTCAGTAAGAGAGCCTTTTAATTATAGTTTGTAGAACACGGTTTGTTTTCCTATTAAGCTACAATGCATTTTTTTTTATAAAAACGTTGCCGCAATCTAGGTATTTCTACTGTATCGTGGGTGCGTTTACAGACATTCAAACTCACATACACAAACATCCAGACCCGGAAGCACTATCTGTAGGCCATTCAAATATTTGGTCCGTGCGGGCATCGAACCCGCGACACGCAGCGCAGCAGTCAATCGCTCAGCCACTGCGCCAACTCTGTCGTCAAACACAAACAAAAATTTAAACCGTTCACACCGTTTATTTTAGTATGAAAGTACCTATTTTTGTTTAATTTTGGCAGAACTATCGAAGCGATTTTGATTTTTGACTGAGAAGTTTAATATTGCAGTGGTACATGTTCTAAAACCAAGAAACTACAGCTAAACTGACGTCTGAAAAGTCCTGAGAGAGACCTTTTTGTTTGCCCCCTTTGCTCACTTTCATTGAAAATAGTTCTGTAGTCAGTGTGTACATAATAGTTAAATTAATAAATAGATATCGTCTTTTCTAGTCATTTAACTTGTGTTCATTAACTTAACCCTGCTACAGTTAATGTTTGCTAACTGTGTGTTTTATTTTAGAATATATTGTGTGACAAACGTTTTAATTGTTATGTTTAATGTTAAAACAACAGTGTTCGTTCGTGGAACGTAAAGGGCAATAGAAGGAACATGGGTGGGTTTTAGTCAGTACAAGTCTGACACTCCCCCCCGCTCCACGAAGAGTGGGGGCAGTTATTTGATGATTTTCCATCCGCAAAAAAAGACAACACTGTTTGCACTTAATAATTACTGTTTGTTTTCCCAAATGTAATAAATAAATAAACCTCTTTTTCACATATCAAACTGCAAGTCAAACTTGGGATTTAATCTCGAAAACATAATGGTAGCACCAGTATTAAAAAAAATATTATTAAAATTAATTACAATGTTAAGTGTTTTGACACTGTTGATTGATTATTCTATTCAGACAGACAGCATTTATTAGATAAAGAAGCCAAGTTATTATTAAAACGTGCATTTTGATCAACCTCAAATTCAAAAAACGCTGTGAATTCCATCGTTGAGAATTTTAGATATATTATATAAGATTTTTGATAAGGTTTCTCATTTAATTACATTACAGAGACAGACTGCTCGATAAAGATTAGAGAATTAATGTGTCTACGGCTCCCGTTTAGTAAATGAACTACTTACCAACAAAGTTCCATGTCTTCGACAAAAAGTCAATTATTTAGCGAGAGCACCGTCCATGGAAGGAAACAATGCGCATAATAATCAGACAATCTGAATGGCGCCGCTAATTAGGTCTGACAGTGACAGAACGAACAGTGTTTGCGTAGTGCACGCCGCACTCATTGTCCCGCCGCCATTGTACCAGCCGCTTTGTCGTACGGAGTACTCTGTTTGTTACTATTGACTGTTTAGTTGCGGATTTGTTGACGAGGATTACAGCTTTTCGTTCGATGGATGTCAAATTGAAAAAAATAAAATCGCATTCTTTATTTGAAATGTTCAACATTGAAATTTGGTACAGTCATCGTGAAAATAACGTAGACACAAACTTATTGGATGTATAGTAATACGCTACATTGTAACTAACATCCAAATAAAATAATGAAGATAAACCAATATTATTCGTAGGCGTCACTGAAGTTCACGCCAACTTATACATACAGTTACTCACAGCAAAATATAATTTATACATCTGAGATAGAGATTATAATCGCTCGGCTTTTATTTTAGGGAAGTTAGTATTATATTTGCATTTGTGTAATGTTCACCGCTTAGTGTAACTCTGTCAGTGTCAGGCCTAATTAGAGCCATTGAAATTGGCTGATTAATATGCGTAATGCCAACGTGGTGTATGTGCGTTGCTCCATTGTGGTGCTGGCCGAGTGAATTATGCACATGGAGTGAAATGACGTGATTATATCCGATATTATCGTAACATATTGTCGCCGCATAATTATCAACTACCTATATAATGTACTAGTCAAAAAGTACGACCTGGTGGCTTTAAGGCAGCGAGCGATTCTTGATTTGATTCCCGGATTGGCCAATTGTTTTTGGATTTACTATAGCTATATAAGGAAAGTGTCTGATGAGTTTGGGGTATGGGCAGAGGAATGACAATGAAGCTAACTCTCCTGCCGGGATTGCGGGTTGTTTGAAAGGGATACCGCGGCCCCGGAACGTAAAGGGCAATAGAAGGAACATGGGTGGGTTTTAGTCAGTACAAGTCTAACACTCCCCCCACGCTCCACCCAGAGCGGGGGAAGATATTTGATAATTTCCCATCCGCAAAAAAGGCGCATTTACCTTTGGCCCGATCCCTTAGCTTTTATTGCTAACTGTCAACTACAGTTAACCTTAAATATAGGCTTTTAGTGAATACAGGATTTCAGTCATAGACTAAGCTCATTTAAATCCTATTCCATTGAGTTTTTATTTCATGGATTTTTGTGTTACCCAGAGTTGTAAGAAATACAGTTATGTCGTTCCCAATTTGTCGTATATCTCTATCTAACTAACCCAATTACTTGACCTTGAAGGCACAGACGTTTCTAGAAACAAAAATACAGTAAAGAATAAAGGTGAAAGGAACATTCAGTAACAAAACAGTGTGATGTCAATTGAAATTAGAGTAACATTTAATACATTACCGAGTACGAATGTGAAATGAAATTAGGTCTGATTACAGCCTTTACATAATTAGGTCACAGTTTCATTTCACGGGATTTGAAAATAATATTTCATGATGTGTGAGAGTTATTTCATAAATGAGAAATGTCAAAAACTATGCGTTTTGGGAAGCGCGATGAAATTAACATTGGTCACTTAATAATCATTTGTTTTATTAAATGTCATTTAAACAAATTGAATTTAGAAACAAGGTATATTAATAACAGTATAAATCATTTCTAAAAATATTTTGCTTCGTTTTGTATACAATTAAAATTTTAGTAATTATAATAACGGACAAGAACCATGTAAAACCAAAGTAGGCCCGAGTTCCAGGGATTACTTACGAAAAAAAAACTGTCTTGTCACACAAGAACATTAAAAAGCAGAAACATAATTACGCCCATGTCCACAACATTTAAGCCAACATAAAAACATAAACAAATCCCTCTAATTTCGGAACCCGCATCAAGCTCGACTTAAAACCCTCTAAAAACAAGGAGTCCACACGTCAAACTAATCCAAATATTACAAACGCTTGAGCGTCGCGCACAATGGGATAACCATCTGTCATCCGGACATAACGAACTTAAACTGTGCCTGCCTGTACAGCGCTGCGAACGCCTGTCTGGGCCAGGCCTCGCAGCCGGATTGATTTGTCAGCCCCATTGTTTAAACGGTATGTTACATTGATAGTTTTAATTGTTTAGCTTATTTGCGTGTTTTGAATTGTTTTGTTTGCGGATAAGGGTTTTGTTGGCAAGTGTACCTTTGACTACGTTTTTTTAGTAAGTTTTGTACTTGATTGTACTTTTCCAAATAAGCATACAAGTCAGCCAAAAGTACTATTGAGAGATATTTTTTATTTTGTTAAAGCAACTACGATTTTTAATAGAAGATGTCTTTGATATTTCAACTATTATTAAATAGAAGAGAATAATAAAAATAATTAAAGTTTTTCAAGAAAACAACAGTTTTTTATAGCGGATACAAATAGAAAACCTTATTGATCAGAGAAGTGACATAGACAAAAGTTTTTTTATATCGACGGGATGGTTAATAAAAGAACTATTCAAAAGTTTGACTCACTCAATCAAGCTGTCGAGTGGTGTCTGTCGAATATTTACAGAAATTTACAAAATTTTCTTTACTTATAAGTGAAGTTTGAAACCTTTGATGGCAAGAAAACTACCAAGAAATCATTTTCTATTAGATTGAAGTAACAAGAGATCTCAATCAAACGCGAACTCTTAAACAGTTAGCATTTCTCATTGTAAGTAAACTTCAATCAATTTAAGATCACTTTTCACGGCAGCTCGAGGCTGGTGAATATAAGTTGGTTGGTGTTGTTTCTAATAAAATTAGAGGTTGCAATCGCGGCAGGCATCTCACCAAGAACCGTCTTGATTACACCTTTAATTAACAACAAAACTTGGAAACACGGTCATTAAAAATTGAAGAGCTCTTTTGAACTAATTAAAAATGGGCGCGTCTCCGACACAATTTAGACTATTTAAGTGCTTACGCGGCCCGCTTCTGTCCAAGTCCAAGTTGTTTCGAATGAAGAATTAATTATGAAGCGAATAAGGCCAAGTTGGCAGGCGGGAACGGGCGACTTGCGAGTTGAAACCGGTTACAATTTGTGGGAAAGTAGCAGGTGTGACACAGGCCCGGAAAACTTGGGTCGCTTCTACACACGCTTTGTTGCCTTCGCGGATGATAAAGTTGATTTGAATCGCAGATTGTGCGGTAGCTGTTTTAAATATAGCTCCTCCGTCACACTTTGTTCCTGTACTTAGCGTTTCATTGTACATTATTTGCAGTTAGCACGCCTACATAAAATTACGAGTATTACACCGCACTAAAACCGACCTCTATAAATATTCTAAATTGTTGTTACAACCGTACCAAAATATGCTAAAGAGTTTTAGAGATTAGGTAGGCCAAGCGAATGGACAGACTGACACGCACGGAAACTCGTTTTATAATTCATAGTAATTCCTAGTAACATTATTTTGTTTAAAAGTTTAATGGAGGACGTGATGAAGTAATTTAAATAGAAGTGGGCGTTGGGGTGGGCGGACCATTTAGATGAAGAGTTCACACAACTTTTGTTCTAAAAATAACATGTAGAATCATATAGTATTTATATCAAACTGTAGTATCTTGTATCCATGGGATAGCTTTAAAAAATGTAATGATATTTTGAAATGTAGGATTGTAGGCGGTTCGTAATTTCTGTATTTTAATCCCACTGGTATAACATATTTGGAAATGAATTGGTTTTCGACATGCAGACATGTGGTTAAGCGGTATCAGCTCAGAATGTAAGTTCAAACCTGCCCATAGCTCTAACGATGTACTCCCACGCAAACCACAACCATATTTCCTTCAGCGAAGGAGTTACAGGAATACCTATTATGTAAAATCACAAGCACTAAATATGTAAATCATGAACAACATTAACAAAAATTGTTTAATTCATAATTTAATATAGTCAAATACGCAGTATTTTAAAATGCGTAATTGCCAACTATATGAAATAAGTTAATGTAAGAGGCGATAAATTTGCCTTGAAGATATTATTACTTTTTAATGTGTCTATCTCAATTCGTTATCGTTTTTCTACGAGAAAATCGCTTTAGAATTTTACTAAGTGCGCATAATTTATTTTTATTTATTCTTTTTTCTCCCTCGATGGTGAGCCAATTTTCAAAATTATGATTTTAATCTTTTGTTTTATAATTAAACTGATACATATTTTTTTATTGTGATTTACATGCACGATATCTTTTGGTAGCAATGCAAACTGAATTCTCGCTAAGAATTAGTGTGAGATACCATCATACTACAAACTAAAACGACTGAAATAAAAAACCTTATTGCCAACAAAAAACATACAAAAAGAAACACTAAAAAGACATTTACGGGAGTCGGTGGCAAAAAATCTACAAATCAAACAAAACTCATCGACTTCCGGAAGTAAAATTATTTTCCGTCTTTCTAATGTTTTTTTGGAAGTCTGTGTTTTTGGCAAAAAAAAAATCTAATTGGCTAGTTTAAAAAAAAACACATTAATCGGTCTTTTAGATTATTCAAAAATAAGGGACACGTATCTTTTATTTGTATTTTTTTGCAACAAGTGACGTCACTTGTTGCAAAAAAAGCACCTTTAATGGGCTATATCTTTTTAATTTTTGGTCTAATTTACAAATAAAAAAAACGTGTCCCTTATTTTTGAATAATCTAAAAGACGGACTAAATAGAATGAAATTATTTTGACCCTGGAAACTACCCTATTGCATATACCTATATACATACATATTAGTACACGTAACAGTCGTACCACGACTCACGAACCACCCCTGTTGCTGTTCCTTTTTCCCAGGCACTACTTATTTCTAAATCTTTCTTGCAGAGATCAGGGTGACAGAGATTGCGACACAGGTGTCCCACACGGGAGCAGCAATTTGTGTCGCGGTCCAAACATGCCTGTCTCGGGATAATTTCACTACTTATTAAAAAGAAAATTTTCTTCATTATTTTCTTGGTTGTGCTGGAGAAATGTAAAAATGGGAAAATGTGTGTTTTAGGGATTATGCCCAAGTAATAATAAGAATGATTAGTTCGAAAAAAATGTCAATGTATTGACTACGGTACTATAGTTTTATGTTATGTTTTATTTAACAGTTATTTCGCAATTTCGATAATTGTGATAGGGTAAAAATAAAATATATAACTATTTGTTTTTGGAAACTAATACACATTTATACATATGTTTCGGCTGGAGCCAGGACTTGGTGAAGGCAAGTGGCCTCATGAGGTCATCCGGGCAGGACCTTGAACGATTCTCGGACATGTTGTACCAAAAACCTCAGTATATTGTTGATAACTGATTTATTAATACAAAATTACAATCAACTAATCGTTTCACTAATAAACTTTCACAATAAATTGTATTTATGACTCAGGTGTGATCCGCATCACAATTCCGAGGTGTTGACACTGCGACTGCTTCGGTAAAACTGACTTGTGCCCGCTAGCGCGCCGCCTTATATTACTCGTCCCCCACCTCGCCTGACTCATGGAGTGGTACGATGATGTCACATTGCGCACGTGCACGACGCACGTGCGCCGTTGCAGCTGTGTTTGTCTTCTCAGCGCCGACACGGCCATTCTGCACAAAGGTCGCCCTCGACCTTAAACAAAGAAAAACTGCGCAGAATATCAAGGTTCAACTATGTCACACATTACAAACGTAAGGAGGCTCCCGTCCTCATCTCACATACGATACACATTGGGAAGTAAGGAGGCCCCTGTCCTCAACTTACGGATAAAGCATACTTGCAAACATAAGGAGGCCCCTGTCCTCAACTTACGTCCAGTACATACCACAAAGTAAGGAGGCCCCTGTCCTCAACTTACACTCAACACACATACTTGCAAACATAAGGAGGCCCCTGTCCTCAACTTACGTCCAGTATACACCACAAAGTAAGGAGGCCCCTGTCCTCAACTTACACTCAACACACATACTGCAACCATAAGGAGGCCCCTGTCCTCAACTTACGTCCAGTATATACCACAAAGTAAGGAGGCCCCTGTCCTCAACTTACGCTCAACACACATACTGCAACCATAAGGAGGCCCCTGTCCTCAACTTACGTCCAGTATATATCACAAAGTAAGGAGGCCCCTGTCCTCAACTTACGTTTAATACATATCGCAAAGTAAGGAGGCCCCTGTCCTCAACTTACGTCCAATATATATTGCAAAAATAAGGAGGCAACTGTCCTTAAGTTATATTATGAACAAGTTATGCAATACTTTTAGAACAGTTATGGAGTAATGAAGTTTTTTACCTTTACTACTGTAGACTTTCCTCCAGAAGTTGAGTCGAAGTTAGCAATAAGACTGCCAAGACTGACAGAGTTGGACGGTGTAGTCTGTCTACACTCGGTTGTTCCGCTAGTTACTAGTTAGCTGCACCCCTTCTACGAGCGTGTCCAAGCGCGCGCGCGAAGACGAATTCTTAGATGGCGCTGTTTGCATTGTGCCATCAATCCACGACACGGCCATCCCTGACTAGCACCCGTCCTCGGATGTAGTTCCTGTGGACAAAATATGCTCAAAGAGTAATCTAGCTCGGCTTTCCTGCCAATAAAAACAAAAGGTATCTGGGTATAGTTATCAACTTTAATGGTTTTACTATGCCCTGTCACAGTACTCCCTGCTCCACATAATTCATTGAAAAGAAATCCGATCAACAAGTTACAAAACAAAGTATCTAACAATTTTATTACTTATTATCATAGTTCATAAGCAACGCATACTCAAATCTAATTCTCGAGAAACTTTGTGATCGGGGATCTCCCTCACACGATCATGAAGGTATTTGTATATTTGCTTAGAGTCAAGCGCCTTTAGTCGGTATCTATCCCCGTCTAACACTTCAATGATCTCGAATGGGCCTTTGAATTTAGGAACTAATTTTGTTGGAGTCTTTTCCCTCAATTTAATTAAAATAATCATTAACAACTAATTTAGAAACGTGAACCTTATTTTTATGAAATCGTTTTTATCGTAATAAAATTCTATGTCGCATGCCCTCTCATCTCATCTAAATTAACGTCAGTCACGTCATTATCAACGGTCACTACGCCAAGAGGACGTGCTACCCTACGATCATTAACTCAAAAGGGCCAGATTCAGTCACCCTATTAATAGTGGAGTAAATGGCCAACTGAACCTCTCCCAATGGTTCCTGCCAAGAGCCGTCACGACTAGTCTTTACAGCTGTCAACATAATTTTAACATAATCTTTGATGAGAGAGCATTCGGCACCAGAATCGTAATAAAAATGGATACGACTCACCAGAATTCATCAGCGTACCGCTGGCATTACCGACTTGCTGTACCACCATCACAGAATGCTGCAAAGCTACTGGCGTTAATACCTCCTCCCGCTCCTCGGCCAAATTAACCCTCTCAGCCTCATCTGCCATCCTCCCGAAGCAGGACGACTCAACATGTCCAGTCCCGCCACAGCAATTACCCCCGGGCTCCGGACGCTCTGCGCGGCTCAAGGACTCGCTGGAACCAACGGCCCAAGACCGCCCGACCGCGTCCTCCCACCGCCCCTGCCACAATGTGCCCGTACATGTCCTGGCTTAGTCACAATAAATGAGACCACAAGAGCCATTGTAGCGAAGGGCTGCCCTCTAGGGGGCGTCCTCTCGCCCCTACTATGGAACCTAATAGCGGATAGCCTAATCCGATGCCTAAACGCCGAAGGCTTTTACACCATAGGCTACGCCGACGACATCGCTACCTGATGCGCCAAGCCCTAAGAATAATGGAAAAATGGTACGAAGAATACGAGCTAACCGTAAACCCCTCCAAAACCGAACTAGTCCTTTTTACTAGAAGAGGAAACTGACAACACTACAGCTGCCGATTTTCTTCGGCACCACGCTAAGCCTAGCAACTGAAACCAAGTACCTGGTCGTTTATCTGGACAAACAACTAAATTGGGCAACACACGGACTATATCACCACCAAAGCTAGCATATCCCTATAGCAGTACAAAAGACTACTCGGCAGGAATTGGGGTATAAGCCCCAAAATTATGCACAGGCTGTACCCCACAGTCATCAGACCCATAATAACATACGGCTGATGATGATGGCCCAGAACAGAACTGAGCACGACCCAAAAAGACCTAGAAAAACTGCAACGCCTTGCCCGTGTAGCGATCACCAGTAGCATGGGAAACCGCACCAACAGCAGCCCTACAAACAATGCTAGGGCTCTCGCCCCTACATCTCACGGTACAGGAGGAAGCGGCTCTTGCGGCTTCAGACTAGAAGTCTCTGGCACACTGAGTAATGACTCCAGGATAAAGCACACCAAAATCAAAGCAGGAGCCGTCTAAAGGCAACCTCTGTAAGCAGCACCGACCGATAAGATCACCAAGATACATTGCCTCCAAAAACATTACGACATACAGCTCACGGAGGAACCATGAGAATACACGGGATCAAACAAACTGAGAATATAATACAGATGGCTCGAAAACCAGAACGGGAACAAGGGTTGGGGTCTTCTCCTACGACCTAAACATTAAAATTTCTAAACCACTCGGAACGCTCAACACAGTCTACCAGGCTGAATGTATGGGCATTATTCAGGCCGTCGTAGCCATCGAGGCCAGAGGAGTCGCGGACACCAACAACCGAATACTCTCCGACAGTGCCTCTGTTCTTCAGTCCCTAAACAATAGCTGCTTCAACACAGCTCTAATATACGAATGCCACAACCTACTAGAACGAATGACCGCACACAACCGCAATACATTAACCTTACAATGGATTAAAGGACACAGTGGCTCCCTAGGCAACGACGCAGCGAATGAACTCGTCAGACGGGCGTCCATCTCTCCAGCACTAGGACCGGAGCCAATTGAACCCATCCCTTTCAGCCAGATACGCAGCTGGCTGAAGGAACACACCTTTTCGAATGTACAGGAATCACTGAAATCCGGAAAGTGACACTGGATATACTAGGGTCACTTGCGGACGCCCTCAAGAACCCATCTGCTTCTGGAAGGAGGTGGGCTGGCTAGAGTATGCGTAGAGTAGCGGCCATCAGGTGCATGGCATACGCACAATGGTCCATTGCAAGGACTAGGTGTGGAAACCGGACCCCTCTCCAAGAAGCGGATTCCACATGAAGAAAAAGAAGATGTCCTGCTTCCTACACCCAAAACAAAGCATATGACCGTCTCCAATGCTTCTCAATCCCGGTCGCTTTGCAGGGGTTTCATCCCGTCGAAGCTCTCGTTGTTCGACTGCAGCCGCCACCGAAACCAATTCGGGAACTGAGGAACATTAACCAGACAACAAACGCAATCTAAGGAACTCATCGTTGACGCAGCCAATCATGGCCCCCACAGCATCCCCGTCCTTGTCACCATCAATGACCCGTCTCCAGACAGGGGCCCGGTTGTCGCCAAAGGCACCGGTACCCTCCTCCATGTGAGCACTCGGAGCCGAGGAAGCTCCGAGGTCCATCCCGCTTCTGATTTCGGCTGGAGCCAGGACTTGGTGAAGGCAAGTGGCCTCATGAGGTCATCCGGGCAGGACCTTGAACGATTCTCGGACATGTTGTACCAAAAACCTCAGTATATTGTTGATAACTGATTTATTAATACAAAATTACAATCAACTAATCGTTTCACTAATAAACTTTCACAATAAATTGTATTTATGACTCAGGTGTGATCCGCATCACAATTCCGAGGTGTTGACACTGCGACTGCTTCGGTAAAACTGACTTGTGCCCGCTAGCGCGCCGCCTTATATTACTCGTCCCCCACCTCGCCTGACTCATGGAGTGGTACGATGATGTCACATTGCGCACGTGCACGACGCACGTGCGCCGTTGCAGCTGTGTTTGTCTTCTCAGCGCCGACATATGAAATAAACTATATAATATATTTAAAAAATAAATAAAAACGAGAAATTTAACAGTAATTACTATGACTTCTAATTGGTAGACAGACGGACATAAATAGTGGTTACGATCTTCTTCTAAAAGTAAATTTACTTTCAGCTTTATATTTTCTTATTGTAATATTTAAAGGCGGTTCATATCAAGCAGTATGTGATTCCTGAAATTGAAAATTAAGACGTAAAATAAATTAGTCAATTTTTCTAACTCCTGTCACAAAACTTCTCATTTTTCTTTATCAAAACTATATACCTCCCACATTTAATGAGAAGCAACCCCAGGCGACTGAATACTCTCATATAATTGTTTACCCATTAGATACAATAAAGGTAATTGCCGCTGACAACCCAGTTTATATCAGTATTGTCAAGCGACATTATTTCAATGTGACAATCTAAACAATGCATATCCAATGTCGTTGCGATTAATGCCCTATTAACTGTTTCAGTGTTATTGTGTATCGTTTTACGTTTATTAATAAGTTAATGAGGTATTAGTGGGCCTTTGATGATGTTATTGGCATTGGGAATTTGAGTTTTAGAATAATAATGCAAATGATGGATGGATTCAGGCCCTTTGTGATGGACAATGTGAGTTGCTCTGAATTAATCAGACTTTAAAATCTGGCTGAATAACATGAAACATTGTAGTTGAATAACTAACCTATAAGTGTTATTTCTTATGACATCCATTGGGGCGTTGTACTAACATATGTCTTTCATTGTCGAGGTCAAAGTCAAATTGTTTATTGCGAATTAAGTGTAGTAATTTAGATCTTAACAAAGGGTAGGTTCTTAGAACTAAAAAAAAACATAGTAAATTTACCAGTCAAACATTTTATATTATATTAATTACTAGCTTTTGCCCGCGGCTTTGCTCACGTTAAATTCGGGATAAAACAGTTCCCCTTTCCTGATTTGCAGGTACCTGCTACCTGCAGTTTTTGCCCTTGTGCCTGATTTATTGTAATAGCAAAGTTAAGTTTTCCCTTTTCTTCCCTTTTTTACCCTCATTTCTCACATTTATTTAGAAAAAAATAGCCTATGACCGTCTCCAGAGTTCCAACTATCTCTGCACCAAAGTTCTTTAAAATCGGTTTAGCGATTTAGGCGTGAAGAGGTAACAAACAAACCCACTTTCGCTTTTATAATATTAGTAAGATTCATAGATTTTATGTCATAGGATATTATCATCACATTACTTATAATAAGTTACAATAATTCAGTGTGCGTTCGTCCAACAACCGAGTTTGACGTGCACATCATTTAATTCTAATTAATTTCAAGTCAGATAAACAATTTTTTGTGACGCCACCTGCACCGCACGTGCTAGGGTCGGCGCGATATCAGCCGATGCGCCGGCCGGCTACCTGTGTGGTCTCGCAGCGTAAACAATGCCGAGTACCAACCCATTAGTGAATAATATTACATCTAATATTATGACGAATACGCAAGAAATAGAAGACAATATACAATTAGATGAGATGGAGACGAACAGTGAAGACCAACCAACAAATACTACACAAGGAAAAAAACGACCAATAGAAATAAATGAAGATGAGGACTGGACCGAGGTCAGAACAACAGGAAAGCGTTATAAGAACTTAAGTAATTCTGCTACACGAGCTTCCGATGACAAAATAGAAGCATCAATAATGTGTAAAGAACCCTTACCTAAACAGTTCAAATTGGCTAAATTATTACAAGCGAATAACATTAATCGTATCTCACGTATTAAGTATTATAATCCTTTTAAAGTGGTGTTACAATTTGAAGCCGATTCAGAATTACAAAAACTAATTAATTGCGCAGAATTTAAAGAAAAGCAATGGACAATCACAAAAACTATGGAGGTGGAGAGAACTTTCGGAGTTATTAAAAACATAGAACTTGAATGTAACGATGAAGAAATAATGGAAAGTTTGTCTTCTGACACAAAAATAATGGCTGTAAAACGGCTAAGTCGCAGAAATCCCGATGCTTCTGGATGGATTGAGAGTGAAACCTTAAGAATATGTTTCAAAGGTTCCTCACTACCAGCTTATATTCATATATATGGCGTCAGAATAAATGTGGAGCCGTATGTATATCCGGTTACGCAGTGCTCCAATTGTTGGAAATTTGGCCACTACAAAAAGATTTGTCCTATTAAGAAAATTGTGTGCCCCAAATGCAGTGTAAATCACGAATGCTGTGAAACAACTTCATTTACGTGCGTCAATTGTAAAGGTGCGCACATGGCACTGAGTAAAGTCTGCCCGGTGTATGAAAAGGAGAAGAAAATTAGAAGTATTATGTCCCAGTTCAACTGTACCTACAAAAAAGCACTCACGTTATATGTTCCATCTTCTACTCCAATTCCTGATAAATTTTCCTCAAATACAAATGACTCTGTACCATTCTCTGTACCTCAGATTGAGATCGAACATCAGACTCCATTTCCTTTGACGAAATTATACTCTGCAGCCTGTGCAGCCACTCAAATTCAGCCGAAGCAATCGAAAACAATGTAGATCCAGTAGCCCCTACTACTTCAGCCAACAAATCAAAATCACAAAAAAAACGACTTAGCAAGAAGATTAACGACATATCCTTTGACTGGGAATGTATATGTACAGACTCGGATTGCAATAATAGCAAAATGGATAGTGAGGAAAACAAAGAGAAGTCTAAAGACGATAAAAAAGACAAAACGGAAGATAAGACCAGGGCCTTAATGGAAAAAATTAAGTCAATTATTTTAAAGAAAAATTACACGATAACTGATAAAATTAAAACATGTTTACAAGTAGTATTTGAGTGGTTTTTACAATTGATTTTAAATAAGATTTTTAACTTGTCCGGCCTTAAATTTAATACAAGCGATGGCTGCGAAAACTAACAGTAAATATAAATTAAAAATTATACAATGGAATTGCCAAAGTTTAAAAAATAAAATTACTCAATTAGAAGCCCTTCTGTCTCAAGAAAAAATACATATCGCTGCATTGTCAGAGACTTGGTTAGAATCAGAATTTAACCTACGAGTAAGCGGGTATAACATATATCGGAAAGACAGATGTGACGGATATGGGGGAGGTTTAATCTTAGTCCACTACTCAATTAAGGCTCAAATTGATCAATGTCAATCCGGGAATTCAGGTTTCGAAATAATACGGCTTAAAATTCATAACTGTGAATCTCTGAATAATATAATTTCCATGTACTGTCCTCCCTCTGTTCGTACATGTCAACAAGATTGGGACGAAATACTTTCAATGTGTGATGAGAAAACTCTGCTGCTAGGAGACTTAAATGGTCACCACAGAAACTGGTCGTATAAAAATGACATAAGGGGCAAACAAATATTTGATTCTTTGTTGTGTCATAACTTTACAGTGATGAATGATGGTGCGCCGACAAGAATTAAGTTAGTAGACGGAATTTTACAAAGATCTTCTCCCGATGTGTCACTTGCAACAACAGATATTGCTATTAAATATGATTGGACCGTGACCAATGAATGTCTAGGAAGCGATCACCTCATCATACAAATTACTACTAGTTGTTCGTCCACTAGAAAACCAGTTATAAGAAGAAACTTTAAAAAAGCCAATTGGAAGCAATATCATGCATATCTGGAAGAGGAGTTCAACAATTTTAATTTTACGTGTGACTTGCAACAGACATACGATCAATTTTTGGACATTTTAAAAAAAGCAGCGGATCTCCACATCCCTGTGATAAAAATTAATCAAAACCCAAATAATAACTTTAGACCAAAACCCTACTGGAGTCCCGCTTTGTCTAGAACGGTGGCGGAACGTAGACTTGCTCTAGCTCAGTTTCGTGATAACCCGACCCCTAACAATTTATCAGTTCTACAATCTAAAATAAGCATCGCGCAAAGGGACATAAGAAGAGGGAGAAGTTGATTATTCAACTTCTTCTAGTGATATGTGGCGAAAAATGAAATGGTTCAAGGGTTATCATAACAATCGTAGCATGTATGTAAGTGAATCCCAAGGAAAAAAATTGCTATACAGTCTGACACCTGATTACGTTATTAACGAGCATCCAAAATTCAAATCCAGTAACTTAGTTTTAGAAAAATGTATTTCCCTGCATGAATTGGAGAAAAATATAAAACGTTCAGATACAGCTCCAGGTTGCGACGGTATATCATTTTCAATGTTACGAAATTTACCTACTAATGCAAAATTTATTTTAATTAATTTATACAATTTATATTTACAAAATGGTTTTGTTCCTAGGCAATGGCGTGACATCCAAATATTCCCCATTTCAAAACCTGGGAGAAGTCCTGACGCATTAGATTCTCTAAGGCCTATTTCCCTGATATCCTGCTTGTGCAAAACATTTCACACAATTCTTAATAAACGTTTAGAGTGGTTTCTTGAAAAGAACAATATATTTTCTGAAAACATGGTGGGATTTAGGAAGACACGCTCTTGCCTGGATAGTCTTTCTAGTCTTGTTTCTAAAATACAACATGGTTTTGAATCGAATTCATTTACTTTATCTTGTTTTATAGATATAAATAATGCTTATAACAACGTTGACATTTACAATCTATTGGTTATTCTAGATTTAGGTGCAGGTTCTAAAATTTGTTCTTATTTGTATAATTTTTTGAAAGAAAGATCTTTAGTTATTAAATGTGACGGTGACACCATATCTATGCACAGACACACGGGAATCGGATTAGCTCAGGGTGATCCCCTATCACCACTACTTTTTAATGTGGCAACTGTTCAAATTTGTAAACAAGTTTATCATGAAGTAGCTGTGTCTCAATATGCAGATGATATTGTTATTTATGTTACTAGCAAAAATATTGGTGACGCCGTTATTGATATACAATGTATGCTGAATAACACTGTATCTATTTTAGCAGAGTTAGGTCTGGAAATATCCCCTACAAAAAGCAAGTTATGTTTGTTTTCAAAAGGTAGAAAATACTCCAGATATCCTATTGATATTAATATTAATGGTACTTCTTTACCCACAGCTGATTGTGTTAAATATTTGGGTCTGTGGATGGATTGCTCTTTAAGATGGGGGAAACATTTAAATGAAATTATCGAAAAAACTAACAAATTTCTAAATGTATTTAAAGTTTTATCTGGATCCGGTTGGGGCGTGCATCAAAAACATTTACGACGTTTATATATATCGGCTATTCGAAGCCGTTTAGATTACGCTAGTTTTTTATATAATACCAGTGCTAAAAAATATTTGAATAAACTGGATGTTGCTCAAAATCAATGCATGAGGGTAATAGGGGGTTTTATAAGAACAACACCCACACACGTCATGGAATGCGAACTTAGTTTACCACCTTTAGAAGTAAGAAGATGGTTTTTGGCTGGAAAGTTTTGGTTAAAAACAAAATCATATAAAACAAATACAGTTATACCAATTTTGGAAAAATTAAGTGATATTTACCTTAATAAAAGAAATAAAAAAGTTCCCTTACTCGTTGTAATTCACGATAAATTAAAAGAATTTACTATTAGATCTTGTAAACAATTAGAAATGTTTTCTTTTGACACCTGGATGGCTGATATTGATTTGTCCAATATCTTAATTACTAATATTTATTCGATAACTAAAGCAAAGCATAAATATAATTTGTCTAATTTAAAAGAAGAAACATTAAAATGTATGTCTAAATATTCCGAATTTTATCAAATCTACACAGACGGATCAAAAGTCGGAGATCATATAGGATGCGCATTTTATGACGACCATAACAAAAGTAGTATGAAATTTAAAATCAACACAAATAATATGAGTATCATGTTTGCTGAACTTGTTGCTATATCCGAAGCCTTATCATACATCGAATCGCTAGACCAAGGCAAATATGTAATTTATTCAGATTCAAAGAGTTCTATTCAACACCTGGCTCGATGCAGCTCGACTTTTCGAGGTAGACCGATAGCCTATACAATAATTAAATCACTTTTAAAACTCATATCACAGAATAAAAAAATAATCATTCAGTGGATTCCATCTCACATAGGTTTAGACGGCAACGATAAGGCAGATCATCTTGCAAAACAGGCATGTTCGGAAGGCACAGATTTTGAATTAATACCTCATTATACGGACTACATACCAGTTTTGAAAAATGTATGTTTGCGAAACTGGAAAGAGTACTTTGATCTACGCTCCAGGGAAAAAGGAATTTGGTATAGAACAATCCATTCACAACCCTCATTTACTCCTTGGATTGATAACTGTCCTGTTGGCAGAGTGGACTTAACTATATTATTAAGACTCCGATCGGGACATATGCCTCTTAATAAATTTGCCCACTTAATGAAAAAAGTATCATCCCCTGTTTGCGATATGTGTAATGAGGACGAAGACACATACCACATCTTGATGAGATGTGTCCGGAATCAGAGGTTACGAAATCAAATTGGTATTCATAATATTAACCTATCTAACCCTCTTTCAGATAAAATAATTCCCATCTTAAATATGGTTAAGTCCGCTTTGAAGACCAGACCCAGAAGTAGTTAAAATATTTGATGTTCATGTCTATTTTAAGTTAACTGTAAGCCAATATTTTGTTCATACAGACAGAGTGTCATCTTCGCATTGGCGAAAAAACTCTTTAAATAAAGATTAAAAAAAAAAAAAAAAGTTACAATAATTGCTCTTGTCATCACAAAATACATTGTGATAGGAAGTCCTGAAGGATGATATGATAAGAAAGAAGGTGTCTGGTGAGATGAGGAGTAATGGACAAGAGTGGAAGAATAAGACATGCTGCGAAGACCCAAAATAAATTAGGATAAGGGCAGAAGAATGATGATGATGATTAAATTGTGAATTAAATAATTGATGATGATGATTAAATTTTGAATCAAATAATTGATGATGATAATTAAATTGTGAATTAAATATTTTTATCTAGATAATAGTTACTTGTATTTTTAATATCTATTTATATATTTTCTCGTTTATTTTACATTTTTTTTTAATATTTTACATATAGATATTATAAAAAAAAAACAAATAGTCTACCAGCATCGGGAACTAGGTCCGAGCTACCGGTGGTCAGGGTTCTTGAGAGAGGAAACTCTTAACAATCTCTATTTATTATTTTTAACACTAATCTGTAACTAAGGTCACATAGCAGCTTCCCATGGCGTTTAGAGCCAAAATCTAGAAAAGAGTCAAACAAACATACAAACTGTTGGAAACATTATACCAACATGTATTTTACAGTAGATTTTATTATTGTATTATGACAACACCAATTGTTATTATAGTGTGGCAACACCAAATTGTACCACTTCCGTTTTTTTAGACTTGCACAAAGACCTGAACTCGCGTGTGCCGTGCAATATTATTGTAATAAGTTAATATAACAGTTATAAATAGTGATACATCTTTCATTTCACAAATCTACGACCTGCTAGCCTACCATGACGTCTTAAAACAGAACGTATTCCACTGAGGGAAAGAGACAGAGCTATACAGGGTGTCTAGCACCATCTCTTTCTCATACAGGAATAAGTACTGCTATAAGATGTCATGGTAACCCTTCTGTTCACCACCAGCTCAAAAAAATACAGTCCACGCATTCAACACAAACTAAAGTAAACCCCTAATAACATTCCTAAGTAACATAATTTCCGATTTTCCAATACTGATTACGTTCTTAAAAAAACAGAAGTCTATTCCCGCCTATATTTTTAAGAAAACCGACTTGAATTTCACTATTTTTTCCTATCATCTCGTCTTTAGAACAGGGGCTAAAAACATTTTTTTCCGTTCGGAATTTTTCGTTTTTTTTCAGAACCATCGCTTTGAATATCTAAAGCGATAAAGTGCTTTTAATGGCATGTATAAGTACCTAGCCACATAATTGATTTTGACTGTAATTCCGCAAGCGAAGCCCTTAAGCATGGGCGAAGCGAGAGCGGGTCTAATATAGACTTAACTTGTATATCATGTACGTATGTAGTTATATAGACGTAAATTGGGTCGTAAATGTTCAACTTAAGATTTATTGATAATTAACACCTTGCGATGAGTTATGTGCGAGGCTGTGTAATGTTCTGATAACATTTTTTCGGGTGTTTAGACGTATAGAGTTTTCGGGTATAAAGGTAGTAAATATCGTTGATTTTATATTTTTTTTAGGGAACCTATAAAGGTAAAAAATGAAATGCTTATAGGATCACTCTCTTGTCCGTCTATCTGTCTGTCTGTCAAGACCTTTTATCTCGAGAACGCGTAGAGGTGATCGAATTGAAATAAAGGTCATATACTCAAGTCTGTGGTCCCTTGGAGCTTTCATAGATCTTTCTTCTAACGCAGTCAAAAGATATAGCCATTTATGTCGCGAGTTTGTACGGAACCCTCAATGTGCGAGCCCGACTCGCACTTGGCTGTTAAGTTTAATCCTTACTTATATCCTTACTTATAATATTATAAAAGCGAAAGTGAGTTTGTTTGTTTGTTACCTCTTCACGCTTTAATGGCTAAACCGATTTTGATGAATTTTGGTACAGATATAGTTGGGACGGACCTAGAGACGGACATAGGTTAAAAAAGTGAGAAAAGGGATCTCCCCCTTTTCTCACTTTTTTTAGCCTATATAGCCTATAAGAGGGAAGAAAAGGGGATAGAAAGATATTTTTTTTACGATCATCACGAGGGTTAAAGTTAGCGTTGGCCCAAAGTAACTCTGCCACGCCGACGAAGTCGAGGGCGGAACCTAGTGTGAAATAAATTTCATATTTTTTTTGTGGATAAACGATTGTATAACTTATATTAACATTATGAACAAACCATTTAACCTACTTGTAATTTAGACGCTATCTTTCGAACCACACTGCTCAACGTTCCAAGGGAGTGTGGGAATAGGTACATATCTCTAATACATAATTACGGGCAAGGATCCGATGTCCGCATAAAAACAATAACTTTACGATGGTAAAATTTCGTAGAGCCTTTATATAGGAGCGGGGAAATTAGGGTAATAATAATATGAATATTATATGGAGTCGAATCATCATCTTCCTAACCGATTCCCAATGTTGTTGTGGGTTGGTTTCCAGTCTAACAGAGTGCAGCTGAATACAAGTATTTTATATGAAACTAGCTTTTGCCTGTGGCTTCGCTCGCGTTAAAAATGTTCGGTTTAAAAAAGTTCCCCTTTCCTGATTTGCAGGTACCTAATACCTGTAGTTTTTGCCTTTGCGCCTTATTTATTGTAATAGCAAAGCTAAGCTTTCCCTGTTCTTCCCTCTTTCTCCCTCATTTCTCACTTTAAAAAATAGCCTATGTCCATCTCCAACTATAACTGTACCAAAATTCATCAAAATCAGTTTAGCCATTTAGGCGTGAAGACGTAACATACAAACAAACTCACTTTCGCTTTTATAATATTAGTAAGGATTGGAGTCGAATTATCATCTGCCTAACCGATTCCCAATGTTGTTGAGGTTGGTTTCCAGTCTAACACCGCGAACTCGTGCTAGACCCTCATATGACTCTGCATTCGGATGCAGAGTCATATGAGGGTTTAGCACGAGTTCGCGGTGTTAACTTAACCCTATCATTGTGTAGACTGTAGGCAACAAACCGTACAAACACCTCAAAATGTAAAATAATTGATTTCATACCGTAATCGCGTACTGTAAGCTCGTAGTCTACATTCCGAACTAACGAATTATTACCAAAAAATACGACTCTGGCCTTTAATGTAGCTCAAAAGCAACACTCCTTATTTAAGTATTTTTGTTTGTTTGAAAAAATAATATCAAAACCCAGAAATTCGTGTATTTTATTATTTTGTAAGCACCTCCAATCCAAAAAAATCCCAGTTTATGAGTGATAGAGGGTTAAATTAAAATTACTCGTTTCAGAATTAATAGTTTCAAGAATTTATCATATCTATGGCGGATAGTGATTGTCCTTGTTGCAAATAGTTTTTTACCTAGACAGCTATAGGGTAGTTATATTTCCGATACAAATATCGACATATATACCGAAATAAATAAAGTTTTTTTTGTAAAAAGTAACATGGGAACTTTATTAATTAAATAATTACTGTTAATAAAATCGTGAAGCGGAGCTTGTGGCTAAATAATGGCAACCGCTTGGTCGATCTTTAGGTTGGACGGCGCTTGCTCATGTTGGTCTGTGGATGGGTGACCCGTTACCAACCGAGTTTCCTCCGTGCCTCCTAAAGCACGTTAAGCTTTTGGTCCCGACTGTCATTTCTAGATCTTTATGACAGTCGTTATAGGTAGTGTCCTGAAAGTCTGACAACCAGTTTTACCAAGAGGTTTATACAATTATGATAATACCCGTCTGTCTTTTAGTATGACCCTACGACCTTCAACAGATGAAGTATAATTACCCAGTACTAACGGGACAACCCCGTTAGTAGTGGGTAAGAGGAGGAGGAGGTAAGAAGAGGTCAGTGTTTGATTGTCAAGCTCCAGTTGTGATGCTGGTGGTCTCGACTAAATAAAACTTCCGTTTCCATAGGACTGTGTAATATTATTGACTGGGTGATTGTACAAAGTAAAAATGGCCGATGTATGCGCACGCTAAGTGACGGCGAGTGAGCGAGTGTGTATCCATCGGTATGGTCGAGGGCCATACGTAAGGTGGGGCGTTCAGATGACGTAGCATCGCGCGATCCCACTGACCGGCGCGATGTGAAGATCCGGAACAGTCAGATAGGCTGTTGTTTCATGTAAAATACTGGTGTTTAGCTGCATCCGGTTAGACTAGAATACGACCACAACATAGTTGGGAAAAGGCTAGGCAGGTGATGAGATAAGTTACGAAATCATAAGTTTACTAGCTTTTGCCCGCGGCTTCGATCGCGTTAAATTTGGGCTAATACAGTTCCCCTTTCCTGATTTGCAGGTACTTGCTACCTGTAGTTTTTGCCCTTGCGCCTTATTTATTGTAATAGCAATGTTGAGTTTTCCCTTTTCTTCCCTCTTTCTCCCTCATATCTCAAACTTTAAAAAAAAATAGCAGTCTATGTCCGTCTCCAGGTTCCCAACTATCTCTGTACCAAAATTCATCAAGATCGGTTTAACCATTTAGGAGTGAAGACGTAACAAACAAACAAACTCACTTTCGCTTTTATAATATTAGTAAGGATTTATCAATGATGGTTGGTAAATTGGAAATGACACATTCTTTTCAGATAGTTAGACAAAACCACTCACTCATTTATGATATCAGTAAGCATTACATAATAGTGGAGAGTTCAATCAAATTATTTGAGTACTGTCAAGCAGGACACGGTAAGGATTCATTGGAGGGTCCTACTGCCCTGTCGGACGTGCGAGCCTACTGCAATTAATTCACGTAATTGCTTGTCATCTGTTGATCTGGCTTGCACACGTCATTTGTCAAAACGAACGCTATGTACAGATAGCCTCAAAAAGGTGGAGACATCGTCGGCAATTCATTGGATTGTCTACGATTTTTGTTCCAAAATATAAAGTTTGACAGCACGGCTGGCTGGCAGTGGCTGATTAATCCTCTGCTGTGCTGCATGTCGCGGGTTCGATCACCGAACCGAGAAAAATGTTTGAATGACCTACAGGTAGTAGGTAGTTTTAGTTCCGAGTCTTGCTGTTTGTGAGTTACCCACGATACAGGAGAAATTCTTAGTGTGGGGCAACGCCTTAAAAATAACAATATTTAAAGACAATGAAGTACCCAGTGCGTAATATTTTCTGTCTTCAAATTGATACAATATTTTGACACAAAGATTAAAGACAGTGAAATGATTCCTAGTTGATGTCTTTTTCAAGCTGACTGTATCTACGATATGTTAGCCTAAATACAAGTCTAAGGGATATAATTAGGTAGAAATAGGTGAGCCGTGATCTCAAGATTAATAGCTTGTGAGTAATGCATGATTGATGGCCTACAAGGGTTATAGATATTAAAATAATTTTAGGGTGACTAACGTTGAGTTTTGGTGATGAACGAGTTTTGTTAAAATTAATTATGTGTGTGTAATATTTGTTAACATGCTCTCCAATTCATTTATTGACAATCTTTTTCCAATCCCACTGAATTAAGGCTCCTTCTTTTATGCAATGCTTTCTTGATCTGCGCGAGTTTTATCCAGGCATTCACAGTGATCTTTTGTACGTTGTTCACCCATTTATCTACCTGAGCTGGTCTGTCAACGTGTTCTTTTAGACACAAAGTTGTTTTATATTAGTTGCCATTTAAAGAAAATCAGTTATATAATTTAAAACTTCAATAAGTACTCGATCCAAATGTATGGGACCGCTGATTTTTCGATTGTCTAAAATAAGACTATACTTTTCAGGGACACGTTATATATTTTAAATACTCCTGATTTTACTATAACTGATTGGTAAATTCTAGGAAATTAAATAGATCAAAAATGTTATATTAATACTAGCTGTGCCCAGCGGTTTCCCCCGCTGCTCAAGGAAAACAAAAAATATATTAGGACCGATTCTCAGACTTACCGAATATACATACAAAATTTCATAAAATCGGTCAAGCCGTTTCGGAGGAGTATGGGACCTAAAAGTGAGTTGAGTGATTAATAGCACGGTATTATATATAATTATATACTATATTTGTTCCTACATCCATTATCAACTACTACAAAATGACCAAATATATATAACAACCAATTCCGGGTCTTCAAACCACCTAAACATTCAAAGTCTATCCCATGTAACGGGCTGTCACAAAACATAAAGGGCAATAGCTCTCTACAAAATCTATTTACCGGATTGTAACAGCTATGTCGAAAACAATTTTATCAGGTTGCGTAAGCATGGATCGAGAACAGGACGGTAAAGCGAGGACACACGATTACGCCTGACAAGGCAATTAATAAGGGCAGATGGCGATTGAGCACGAGTCACCCGGTCGCTCGGAATTAATCATAGGCACGACGATATTGCGTGTAGATGGACACTATTGCTATTGAGTGTCTTTTTACATAGCTTATACTGTCCCACTGCTGGGCATTCGTGCTGTATCTATTGTTATCTCTATGTTGTGATCTCTTTAATCAGTTTTTTTTTGCAATAGTTGTCAAATCACATATTTAAATAACCCTTGTTCTGAATAGTTATAGTTTTTTTTAATATTTTAGATCTTATATCCATTCGAATATTTAATATATTAGAGTTTTGTTAACGTATTATTTTATTATACGTTTTGTAAAGCAAGCAATGACTTATTGTCGGGCCTACTCTTTCCTCTCATACTTAAGTACTAACCCTGTAACAACAACATTGTAAAACCAAATGATTTTAAAAGAGTAACCATGGAGTTTCTTGTCGGGGCTTCTTCATAGGAAAAGACCAACCCGAACCGTGCACCTTTTCTCAACGTTTTATAAGTGCCCATGTAGGCTTATGCGAATTAAAATATTTTGATTTTGTTACTATTGGGTGTCTTACTGTCCTAAATTTATGTCTAAGATACGTGGAAACCGGGGTTGCGTGTTGTTCGAAAGAGATACCGCGGCCCCGGAACATAAAGTGCAAAAGAAGGAACATGGGTGGTTTTTAATAAGTAAAAATCTGACACTATCCTCCGCTCCCTCCAGAGTGGGGGAAGTTATTTGATGATTTCTCATCCGCAAAAAAGGCTCATGGAAAGAAAAATATCAACTTCTATTCTTCTGAAAACGTAGTAATTGCATAGGCATCAATACGTTTTATATCCTTTTTCTCGTGAAATAAAAATATCGGGTTGCACGTTGGTGGAATCATCTTATCTACTGACAATAGACTAAGATGGTCTACATATCCGTCTAGCTCGACCGCATTCCTGAGAGAAGCCAACATTTTTGTTAAGACCGCGCTGCGTTTTCTAAGAAAATATTTTTGCCTGTAATTCCTTGAAACTTCATCATTACAAAAGTGAAGAGCAATATCTAGAAATATCGTCAAATGTTCGTTAAATATAAATTAAACAATTCTGTCGAAAAGGATTTCAATAGCATGGTTTCGGAATTCGTCTGCAATATTAAAATTAAATTCGTGAATTTATGACGACAATTTTATTATGCGAGTGGTAACATATATCTATACTTTGTAGTAGAGAGGTAGAATTTCTCGTAATTTGTTGGTTTTTAAAAGGCAATCTCTGTCTTGGCGAGATCGTCAGCAACATCAAGGCGTTGCTGTCTTTTTTCGTGGAGCTGGGGTGGATCGAATAATTCTTACTTTATATTATAAAAGCGAAAGTGAGTTTGTTTGTCTTTACGCCTAAATGGCAAAACCGATTTTGATGAATTTTGGTACAGGGATAGTTGGAACCCTGGAGACGGACATAGGCTAATTATTACTTTTTAAAGTGAGAAAAGGCGGAGAAATTTTATATGGGACTTTTCGCAGTTATCAAGGTAGGAAGCTATAAATCGGTACACACACTCTTTGTTACCAACGAAAAATACCTTCAAATCAGGAAAAGAGAACCCCGTGTTACCCCGAATTCAACGCGAGCGAAGTCGCGGTCAAAAGCTAGTATTATTATATTGAAATACGCACCTTGGACATGGAGTTACGGACACCAACCATACAAGGTAGTCTCTGGAATTAGTGATTTAGTTACTAAACGTATTTCTGATAATTCTCGTTTTCGGTTTACAATGGATACTTGGTTATTCTAGTAAATGCTCGGGTCAGTCTGACCGTTAGGCCACTGTTACATTATATACAACGTAGTTTTACAAATGGTGCAGTATGTTATAGTTTTACGTTTTTCTAAAAAAACTGTGGTTTGAATCGAATGTTTCCGAAAGTTTATTTTTCTGCACTCTGGAATAAAACCTGCTAACTGCTGTAGTGTCATTTCACATACATACATATGTAAGCACGGCACAGTTAAACCTTTTTCAAGCAGATTTCCTGCCTGAAACAGAGTCACTAACTAAAAATATTGGAAGGTTTTACGATTCTTTCCACACATACGAGCACGCAGACTGTTCTAGTGTGTGAATTTATTGAATCAAAAGTGGACATAGATTCTTTGGCTAAAATAAATTATATAAAGACTAGTGCTGAGCCATTTCTATTCTAATCTGAATTTCATAAAGCCTTCTCGCTAGCTGGAATCTCTTCGTCAGGTATATTTTGTTCCTTTCTATAACCAAATATGCATCAGATTCCATGGTTTGAAATGCAAAAGACAAAAACTTTTGTCTGTACTTGGCATTGAGCAGCTAAGTCATACAAAACACGATATACACAAGTTTCCTTGGTAATATTCGTTGGCAATAGCAACTGTATACGTAATAAGGGTAACGTATCAGTCTTCGTAATGACGTTTTACTTGCGTGATTGTTGCTGTCAGTGCGTCGATGCGAGGTACCCTCATTCAAACTTCTTGCTATGAGGGAACCGGAGTATGTTCTAGAATGGACTTCTTGCAAATACTTGTGATTGCATTACTCCGTACGTTTGTTTTGTTGAGTTTGGTTCCTACAATGATTCTGTTGATGCATTAGCTGATTGGATTTTTGTGAAGTTTGAATGCCTTGTGTAATATTTGCTACGTTTTTTTCGTAGAGGCTTACTACGAGGTTACTACGAGACTGCTACGACAGTGTTACGAATGAGGCTTTAAGAGAATTTTAAGTTTGGTTTTCTTTATCCTGTAAATTACAAGAAAAAGGTTCTTAAACGAAATCGTTGTTCTAAATCGGATTTATGCAGGTATTCTATTAAAAGTATATCCTACAAAAATACAAAGTTAAACAAATAAAACTCAAAACCAAGAAACGAAATAAACACATGTACCTAGCGAGTACGTCGGGTATCGGCGAGTATTATGCACAATGCAAGCAAGACAGCAATTCCATCAAGTACAGAACGGGCGGGTGATCTCAGCGACGCTTATCGGGCACCTGTGGACTTTTGAATAAACCCGTCCATTTGACGAATGGGAATCTTCCTGGAGCCACGTACGATGGGTGCATACGTCTGATAGTGTTTGCTTTGCGAAAAATGGTATTATTTTTTGGTATTATAGTTTTGGAGAAGGAAATAAGTAAGGTTTTGCGACGCATAATCTGCTTTAAGGGAACAGAAGGGGAGGACGAGGGGGGTTCTTCTTACGTGTTAAACAGAAGACTGACGCATGTTTAGATGTTTTATAAGTTTAATAAGATGATTGGAGGTACATTTTTTTTCAACAATGAATGTTATAAGACTTTGTGGTCTTACGAATTTCTAAATAGGCAGATATGAAAAAAAATATTGACAAACCTGTAAATGTTTCAATAAGATCTTTTTTTGATGAATTTCATTTATTATTTTTTTAAAGCTAACCCATGCTATTGATACAATAAGGAGAGTGTTAGATTTATTTTTAAGACTCGCAGATCTTTGTATTTTAATATTCACAGAGTGAAAACAAATTTTATGAAGTTTAACTTCATAAAATTTAACTCCAAAATTTCGTCCACCCATTCAAAATTACAGCCAATGTAAAGAGAACAAATGATAAACAATTCAGTTGATACAACAGCGATAAGCCGACGGTTCACGTACGGTATGTTACACGGCTAACGATTATAACTCTGGTCCAAATGAGCTCTGTGCCAACAACAGTCCATCAGCACATTGGCAAACATTACTGTTGACTAAATAAACCGAACAATTTATTAAGTATTTTTGAAATACATATGCGGGTAATTTTGTGGTGTTTTCACCCAGTTTTCATGTATGAGTTATTTTGTGGGAAATAGGGTAGCTATGTAATTTGGGTTGGCACAGAGTAGCTTAATGTTTTTGTGGTTTGATAATGAGTTTGATTTCCGAAGCGAACAAAGTTGGGGCACTTACGTTTTTTTAGTATTTTCAGCCAAGCTTTGTATCTTTATATTGGTCGAATTGTCACGGAAAGACCGCAGATCGGCCTCCAAACACTTAAACAGATAATGTACTAAAGTATCTGTTTCTGTTAAATTTTGACCTCCGAAGCCACCACCCGTTATCTTTTTTTTATTGTATAACTTTCTTTAAATTGTTTTAACACTTTGACACGAAAATTTTATATTATATGTTGCACTATCTTCCGCCCGCAACTTCGTCCGCGTGGTATAGTTACTTTGGACTAACGCTAACTTTAACCCGCGGGACGCGTGATGATCGAAAAAAAAAAATCTTTCTCTACCCTTTTTTTCCCCTCTTTATCTATCCCCGATTTCTCACTTTAAAAAAAATAGCCTATTTCGGTCTCCTGGGTCCCAACAATCTCTGTATCAAAATTCATTAAAAGTGGCTTGGCCATTTAGACGTGAAGACGTAACAAACTCACTTTCGCTTTTGTATTATGTGATGAACTGATTGCCACAAAAGTATATTTTGTATTATGTTTTGTGGCAATCAGTTCATCACATAATACTCGTAATATTTAAGGCAGACATATATCTTCATTTTTCCAGTTATGCCCCATAACTGGACACAAATCTAGACTTCAGGCTGTTACCAAAAGAAACCTTGATAGATAGAATCCAATAACATTTTGCTGAACCAAGCAATCCAATTCAAGATGTCAATTCAAATTTCATGATGAAAAACCCACTACGAAAAAAAAAACTGATTCAATAAAACTGTTTAGCAGAAAACAGATTTATAGCATTTCATGAAATAGAAGTTGATTTGATTATACCCTCACATTCGTGCGTAGTCGCAAACAAATCTACTTCTATTTACCATAAAATTCAATGAAGCCAAAATAAAACTTATTTTTGCACCATCCTCTCTGCAAACGAAAACGTAGATATCAGAATTGTTTGCGCAAAATTCCTGATTCATTTACACTGCACGCCGAATAACTGCCGGAATTTCGACGATTCACATCAAACAGTCATTGGAAGCAGAACATTTCATGCTAACAATATTGTAAAGGTTACCAGGTGTAAGTTTCGTCTCGATTTCTTGCTTTACAATACCCCAAAATCTGTCGACGTCGGCCGCTCTCAGTACTGGGGCTGCACTGCAAATTAATACACGTTGCGACCCTGGTTTTAATTTCGGTAGGCGCCTCTGATTTACGATGTCCATATGAAAGAGCGGTCCGTGCGTGCGTCCTGTCAATTTGGAACCTCAAATTAATATGACGGTCCCCTCCGGCGCCCTCTTACACTCAACCTGCGGGGGGCAGAGTAGTTTACAAGTCGGTGGAACTATAACTACGCCTTTTCATGTTGGTAACGTAGAATTAGTTGGTGGCTATTCATTACGCGTTGGAACGCGGTGTGATGTTGATTGCTTATTGAAGTTGTTAATAGTTCCGAATGGGTGCAAGCGTGGAATTTCAGTTTATAAAATTACCAAGCATTTTGTAGTTTTAAAATGGGTCGTAATTTTTAACAAAAGGCTGTAACGTTTGTTTATTGACGTTTCTACAGGTAGCTTTTTTATTTAATAATATGTTTATCAGACTCTTTCTATTTATATGGTGTTTTCTTAAAGTTTAGGTACCTACTAATAAATACATCGATTGTTTGTGAGATATTCATTTACTGTAGCAGCATTCGAAATATAAATATAATCAAACTAGATGTACCCAGTGGTTTCACCCGCTGCTCAGCTTTCAAATCGGTACAGTCTTTTAGGAGAAGTTCAGTGACATACACACGTACATCAGAATTATTCTGATATATATTTAAAAAAGATTGTAGCTCAAAAATACTTCGTACTTCGTATTTCTCAATTCCAGACACAATTTCATCTTTCTCAGCATTCAACTTTGATATTTTACGAAATTGAATTCAATTGCATTTATAAGCAGCATTATTTCTTAGAAAGAAACAAGGTTTTCTATATAAAAAGTGCAGTTACATTGTGGAAAGGTGCAGGTTGGCACATACGCTGCGCAGTCGGCATATTTCAATATTGAACGCTCGACTTTAATGCAATCTTATTCTGAGAGGTACTGGCAATCTGCTTGACGTAGATACTACGTAGGTATAACTTAAATGTGAACTCTCAGCATTTTGCCTTTGGTTAAATGCTATGCTCCTTTCTAGGCTTTACTGACTTATTTACTAAGACCGTTTGTCTACAAGTTAGGTAGGTAAGTGCTTATAAGCGTGAGGTTTGAGTAGACAAAAAATCTGACTATTTTAAATAAATAAAAATGACGGTAAGGTGTTAAATGAGTCTGGTCAACAGTAACGACCTCACACTCATCAACTGCCTAGCCATTTCCCAACTATGTTGTGGTCCGCTTCCAGTTTTTCTAGATGCAGCTGAATACCAATATTTTATATGGAGCGACTGAATATTTGACCTCCACAAACCAGTTAGTACTGATTATTTTTCCGACCCAAATATCGACCAATAGAATTGCACCATTCGACGTCACGTGGTACAACCTACATGGTATTATACTGATTATTTTTCCGACCCAAATATCGACCAATAGAATTGCACTATTCGACGTCACGTGGTACAACCTACATGGTATTATACCGAAATTTTTTTGAAAATTTTCTCTGGTCGTTGTTATGCATAAAAAACAAAACATCCAGTCAAATTAACTACACGTCAAACTGACAGGTTGAATTCAATTGTGAAAATTGGAGATTTTACATGAAAATGAGTCGATTTGGAGTTTGTGCAATTCTATTGGCCGACATTTGGGACGGAAAAATAATCCCCCGAATACCACACGAGCTTCAAAATTATCTGGCATTTCCCGATAGGTTCCCTGCAAACAAATAAAATCGTCAAGTTTTTTAGGAAAAATCACTCGCGCTTCGCGCTCGTGATTTTTTAACCTGAAAAGAAAAACTTGACTCCTTCATTTGTTTGCAACGAACCTATCGGAAAATACCCGATAATTTTGAAGCTCTTGTGGTATTATATGTGATAATTTTTTGAAAATTTTCTCTGGTCGTTGCTTTGCATAAAAAACAAAACATGGTGCAATTCTATTGGCCGACATTTGGGACGGAAAAATAATCCCCCGAATACCACACGAGCTTCAAAATTATCTGGCATTTCCCGATAGGTTCCCTGCAAACAAATAAAATCGTCAAGTTTTTCAGGAAAAATCACTCGCGCTTCGCGCTCGTGATTTTTTAACCTGAAAAGAAAAACTTGACTCCTTCATTATCGAAAAATACCCGATAATTTTGAAGCTCTTGTGGTATTATAAGTGAATAATACGATACCCATTAGTAAGACTGGTTATCAGACTTTCGGGACACTGTCGATACAGCTATATCGACTGTCAAATATCTTCAAATGACAGTCGAGAACAACGGATAAGCACGACTTTACTTAAATATCGACCTGATTATTTAGCCACGAGAACAGTACCATGCCTTGTATTAATACCATGGTAGTGCTAGGTGCACTACCATGGTATGAATACGTACTCAAATTGATGACATCATGATGGTTTTTTTCGATTGGTAAATCCTTACTTATAAAAGCGATAAAAGCGAAAGTGAGTTTGTTTCTTTGTTACCTCTTCACGCTTTAATGGCTAAACCGATTTTGATGAATTTTGGTACAGAGATAGTTGGGAACCAGGAGACGGACATAGGCTAATTTTTATTAAAAAAGTGGAATATGAGGGAGAACGAGGGAAGAAAAGGGACAACTTAGCGTTGCTATTACAAATCAATCAGGCGCAAGAGCAAAAACTGCAGGTACTGTGTTATACCGAATTTAACGCGAGCGAAGCCGCGGGCGAAAGCTAGTATCAAATAAAGTAACAGAAATAATTTATTAATTTTTTCGCTCTGCACTATTACGCTCTGCCTAGAGGCGGGACGTAAGGGAGTGTCAGACTACCCATCCATGGTCCTTCTTTTGCTCTTTGTGTTCCGAGGCTGCGGTATTCCTTTTGAACATCCAGCGAACCCTGTCAGACATCATAATCCTTGTATAGTAATTGTTGACTACTACCGTTAATTCAGCTTACCTCATTTAGAAAAACGTTGGTGTGCAAATCACTGCACCACAGTTTATTTCCACCTTCTATTTAGAAAACAAATCAAGCAAACAAACAAATCCGCGTCTTAACTTATCACCTAAAGAATAAGGATTATATTATTATTTCTATCCTTGTACAGGAAGTAAAATAGAATACATTTTATGCAGAGTCAGCAATATGAAACAGGAGATTTAAAGACCAGGTGTTACAGTGTTTTATGTAAAATATTAAAATGGAACCGCGTCTGCTGGAAAGTTACAAATTAGAGACTCAAATGACCTTTGCCGTTTAGAGTTTATGGTCAGGCTTCATTTAATATGTTAGCTCTGCTAAAACAGCATGCAGCTTAAAATAACTTCATTGTTATTTGACCTTTTAAGGCATTATTAAAAGGTAACTTTAAAAAAAAAACGTTGACCCACTCTAGGAATTTCTCCTATATCGTGGGTGCGTTTACAAACATTTAAACTCACATACACAAACAGCCAGACCCGGAACAACTACCTACCAAATAAATATTTCTTCCGTGTGGGATCGAACCTGCAACACGCAATGAAGCAGTCGATCGCTCAGCCACTGCGCCATACCGTAAGTAACTTTGCGAGTTACAATGTATTTTTTTCTGAGGGCTAACGCGACGGGTAAAACAAAATGAGTCGACTTTTTGAGTTTTTTTTTCCCCACAAAAATTAAGGCACACAGGCATGTATTCACACAGTGCTTAATTTTACATTCGGCCTATGGATGATTAAAAAAAAACTGTCTAAGTGGAATCGGACTCGCGCTCCGAGGGTTCCGTACAAACTTGCGACATAAACGGCCATATTATTTGATTGCGTAGACTTAGAAAGTTGATTTTTTCACAGCTCCAAGAAGCAACAAACTTAAGTATATGGTTTTAATTTCAACTTAGTATCTCCCACGCGTTCATTAAATAGAGGGTCTGGACAGACGGCCAACAAAGTGATCCTTTAAGGGTTCCGTTTATTTGCGTTTTGAGGTAAGGAACCTTAAAACATAGATAAATAGCATTATTAATGCATATAATGCTGCCAAGTACAATCAAATGAAACTAAACAGTACTCTAGTGCTATCGATTTAAAATAAATTCACTCCTCGCCCACATCTCGATTTTACTTTAAAATAAGTAAATAAAAGTTTAAGTAACCTCTAACTTAGAAAGTTTTCTTAATAGATATTTTTTTAACTTCTCAACAGCAATATTATACATTATTAAACATGTTCAATAAATTACAACAGCAACACTCGTAATAAGCGATAATTCAGCAGGTTATCGCAGTTCGTAAATTGCCAGAAAAATGAATCTTCCTAACACGCATCTTATAATACATTTGGCTCAATGTGCGCACGATAAAATATGTGAACAGGTGCTTTATCATATCGCAAAGCCTCGTGTCACGTGGAGCGCCCGCATGATGTACAGGCTCCTTACGGGCTTACCCTCAGCCCCTGCAGCATCTCCAGGGGAAATTAGACAACGCCATAATAGATTTTTCGAGCTACCCTCTTACTTAACAAACTCCCCAACATTTGTCTAAAAATTCCTTTCCAACTCAACAGAAAAGTTTTTGCTTTTTATTATTATTTATTTAACGGTGCATTCACAACCCTTTACGCTTGTTCTGTAAAGCTGCGCGATGAAAACTTAACGCAATTTGTTACTCCACAATAATTAGCGAATTACACGGGGCTATTTTGCGAGCCGTCCCTAATCAAAGGAGAGCTATAAAAGAGAATAACTTATTCGATTTATCCGCTAATAGACCTAGGAATAAACAAACAAGATTAAGTTGGAGTAAGCGGGCTTTATAAATTTATGGAGTGAATCCCTTAATTCCCGAAACTGATGTTAGAATTTTAAGTTGGCCGTCCGGGAAGATTGCGCGGAACTTGCTTAATCCACCTGAGTGCGCAATGTTAGCCAACTTGTCTGGGCCAGCTTGCACCTACTTCAATAGTTTTGTGCATTATAAAGCGTATTACTTGGGAACGGCTTTTATTAGTAAACCTTGCAGCGGATTAGAGGAAAGGTCTTCGAACTTCAAGTATTTACCCAATCCCTAATTGTAGCAAAAGTTGTGCTGGGGTCTAAAATGGCTGTTTTAGCAGAACCATAACAGGATAATATGAATTACGTCAAAATTGTTAAAACGGTCACTCCAGTTAATATTGTGAATTGTCACTTTGTGAGTGTTTATTGATTGATTGTGATTCTGTTTCAGCGGCCATATTAGATCTCCTGGTATATCTTGCTGCTTGTTTATTGTAGTGAGAAATTGGTTTTGCAATTTCTGATTCGGCTGTTCGTAAATTCCATCATCAACACATTTGGGTTTTAGTATTAAATTTATTTTACAATTTTGAACTTTACACAGTTTGCTAATATTTCAAATTGGATACGCAAAACATGGTTCAAAAAGTTTCCTGTTTTTGTATATATTGCATACCTGCAATGAATATAAATGGCAAATTATTTTAATATTACTTGAAATAGTTATCTTTATTAATGAATTCAAATTTAGCTTTTAGTAAAAATATAGTAGAGGGAGTAGTTATATCCAGTGAAGATCGACAGATAGTATTAATTACATTGAAAACTATCTCCAGTACCACACGTATATTCACACGTTACTTATAAGTACATATTTGTTCAAATTAGCTAAGTCTCTCAACTTTAGATAACACACTCTCACGCTTCGTACTGAATAGTTAAACTAATATAACTTATGGAACAAAACTCAAGTAGTTAACCAATAACCATTGACCTGCCCTGTTCCCTTCACTCAGTTCAAAAATAATGTACAGAGAGGTAAATTCACAGGTCTTGTTAAACTGGTGGTATTCACAGCTCTTTCATATAGACCTCATAAATCAACGAATCCTAGTGAAATTAAAATATTTCTACAGATTCAGACAGGTACTTATTGTGTTAATAATTTGAATGGTCGACACCATCTTGGTATTTAAGATGATTTGATAATAAATTGTAATTAATTTTGAAATATTTTCTTGTTTCGGGTCACGGTATTGTTGTAATATATTTCAGTTGTAAGAACATTTATAATATTGTTGGTATTTGGGAAAGCAGTCGTTATAAATAAATATAGCTTGCCTTCTTACCACACTACAATTTACAAAAGCTACGCCTTTTTGCTACGTGCTGCTTTGTGCTACGTAGAGCTACGGCGTAGCACGCATCGTGTTACGACTACGTTGGCTACGCGTTCGGAAATCGATCTTCTTTTTTACTTTTAATGTGGTTATTATGTAGTTATGGAATATAAATTAATTTTATTTTTACATACTGTTTTTTTTATTGTTTTTTTTTCCATGTTGTGCCATTTATAAGAACAAAATAAGGAATGTTTTTGTATAATATATTTATATAATAGTACATTCACACCAAGTTTAAGCCAAATTAAATCGCCTCTACAACATTGTAATTAAGTAAAGCGCAAATAATTCAACTGAGAAACCTTAAATCCAAGGTGACCCATCATCTAAAGTTCCTAAGTCATTAAGGATAGATTACCAGATAAGAACATACCCACTTAGTAAGTCTAAGTAGAAGATAATTCAAGTTACCCACACACTCGCACTCCAGCACGTTCGCACACATAAAGTTGTGCTCAAACTCAAACCGGAAGTCGGGCCCACATCAATCTGACGCTAATGTGTTGGCATATGTAACTTGTAGTAGGATACAATGTTGGTATATCCGAAAAACATGTTGGGATTATGGGAAACTGCTTATGAGATAAAAAAGGGTTTAGAAAAACGTAGTATTATGTCGGGATCAAAGCTTTGTGTATTAACGTTGATGGCTGTAATAGATACATACATAAAGTCACGCTTTTTTAGCATGTGGGTAGGCAGAAACCACAGAACGTCATCTGCTTCGATCCTTATCTGTAATATTAGTGCAAAACCAAAGATACCATGGTTGGACCATTAGCTGGACAAGGTCTGTCAAAATTAAAGGTGCTCTCTTGTGCGTACATGTGCTCTGTGTGATCACCGGGTTGTTTTTATCAGGGAACCATCCAACATACTCCGGTCTTAGCCGCATAGAAAAGAACGAAAGAAAAAATATTTGTTTGTCGCAAATTACGATGAGCACACAAAATAACAAAAAGTAATATATAAACATCACAAATACATATAAATTTGGACAAAATAAAAATGGATTGCACGTCGTGACTGCGACAGGTAGGTCACCACTCAGCATGATGCTGTACTATGGGAGCCCACAGCACAGCGCTGGTTTTCAGTTGTCAACCTGTGAGTAAAACGTACGGTAAGTAAATATTTAGAATATTAATTAATAATAATAATAATATCTTGGGACAACTCACACACGGCTATCTGATCCCAAGCTAAGCAGAGCTTGTGTTATGGTAACCAGACAACTGATATACATACTTATATAATTTATAAATACATACATATTATAGATAAATCACACCCAGACACAGAACAAACAAACATGCTCATCACACAAAGTTTGTCCTGGGTGGGAATCGAACCCACGACCTCCGGCTCAGCAGTCAGGGCCACTAACCACTAGACCAACAGGCCCGTCGAAGAAAATTTATTATGTATTTTGTAATTATGTATGGTGTTTTGACTTCAAAACACCATACATCATTTATATTTTAAATGTAAAAACGATTAATCATAGCATGACAGACCTTTAGAGCGGTTTCTCTCCAATTATTTTCTTACACTTTTATTCGACAGGTGGTGATTGCACAATTAAATTAATACATCAATATATTTTCTACACACTGTGTCTACATATCTCATCCAACTTTTTTCTCGCAGGTCTGCTGGATAAAATTTCTTATGAAATAAGCAGTGCCTTTGTGCTCTTCTGTTTAATGTAATGTCCTGTCAAGTATTTTGGGTGTGCATTAATATATATATACCACTTTTTTTTAACAAACATTTAAACTCACATACACAGACAGCTAGACCAGGAACAACTATCTGTATGCCATACAAATATTTGTTCCGTGCGGGAATCGAACCCGCGACACGAAACGCAGCAGTCGATTGCTCAGCCACTGCGCCAACGGCGTCGTCAATTTTACATGATCGCAATATCATGCGTCTAAACACACTACTGCCTCTTTGGTTGTAGTGTTGTCAAGCTTCCAGGTCAAGCATATCGTTACTGGGCAAAGTAGTAAGTAAAGTTGGTTTATATATTATACTAAAAGAGCACTTCAGCCTTCCCCTCCGGAGAACACAACCATGATGATATGTTAAACACACTACAAAAACATCTGCACCCCCAACAAACAAACCATAGATATACACGGCGGGATTATCCCCTTCAATATAAAGTAATGCAAGTTCAGTTATTATTGCAATAACATTTTGTTTTAACCGGATAACCGGGTAACCACCACTCGACGATACTCGCTGCAAGGAGATTATCTTGGCTTTACCGGAACAATTCCGCCGACCGATAGATAAGGCTACAATCGATTAAATTCACTTGTACTTACATACTATATGTTGGGGGTATTAAATGAAAGTAATTTATTTTGTGACTGGTTTTAAGCTATCTATTTTTGTTATTGCCGATATTAAACGCATTCATGTTGTCTTGCGTTAATTAATACTTTTTATTCTTAGACGAGACATTAATGTTTTTTTGCAGATGGGAAATCATCATCATCAAATAACTTCCCCCGCTCTGGGCGGAGCGGGAGGGGGGGAGTGTCATGACCATACCGCATCAAAGGTGTCCTATTTAACCCAAAGGTTGACTGGTAGAGAATGCCTAGGTAATATGTACATACCACTCATGTATATTAAGTTTTAATGAATTATAACACTGATAGCGCAATTTAGGACTAAAGTTCATAATTTACTCAATAGATGTCGCTGGAGTTCTTTTGTCAAATTGATTATGTTCGTTACACGATAAACCCTAATATCGCATTTTCTATATCTAATATATAACATTCTCAATAAACACAACAAACATAACATTCAACCGGAGAATGTTATTTATTCTTTATTATAATTACATACAAATATGTAATTTTGGATGCAAATCGGGTAGGTCTGAGAATCGGCTAATATTTATTTTTAATACCACTATGTGAGAAGCTGACCTGTCTGTTTACCATGACGCGTTATAGCAGTTCTTATTCCTGTGTGAGAAAGAGATGGTGCTAGACACCCTGTATAGCTCTGTCTCTTTCCCTCAGTGGAATAAGTTCTGTTTTAAGACGTCATGGTAGGGCAGCTGAGCAGCGAATGTAACCACTGGACGCAGCTAGTATCTTACTATTTAATATTAATTTATTTCGTTAATTTATTGATTTCTTTACATAGAAGTTACATTTTTAAATATTTATTTATACAAAAAAAACATTTAAAAATATTAAAATAGTAGCCCACCGGTATCGGGAACAGAGACCAAGCTACCAGCGGTCAGGGCTCCAGAGAAAGGAACCTCCTAACAATACGAGCAGTGTCCAGGAGTACCGCTTTCTGTATCAAGCCGTTGATCCAGCTGCCTAACGAGAGCCTCCTCAGGTATTGGTCGAGGCTCTTGGCAATTAAGCCATTGGCAGATACAATTTGTTTATTTTAGCCATTTTATTTTCGTTCATTTATTGTTTTACAAACATATATTTACATTTTTAAATATTTCTGAAAAACATAAAAAAAAACATTTAAAAATAAAAAAATAGTAGCCCACCGGTATCGGGAACAGGGTCCAAGCTACCGGCGGTTAGGGCTCCAGAGAAAGGAACCTCCTAATAATACGAGCCGTGTCCAGGAGTACCGCTTTCTGTATCAAGCCCTTGATCCAGCTGCCTAACGAGAGCCTCCTCAGGTATTGGTCGAGGCTCTTGGCAATTAAGCCATTGGCAGATACGACTATCGGCACAATGATCGCTGAGTCCACATCCCAGATGTCGACAACCTCGTGAGCCAAGTCAATATACTTGATTTGCTTATCTTTTTCGGCTTTCACGAGGTTCTCATCATGTGGGACTGTTATGTCAACAATCATTGCGCGCCGCTCTGATCGATCCACCACCACTATATCAGGCTTGTTGGCAACAATAGTCCTGTCAGTGATGATGGATCGATCCCAGTACAATGTGATATTGCCATTTTATTTATTATTATTAATATTAGAAATGCGAATGTTTGTGAGGATGGATGAATTAGGTATGGATGTTTGTTACTCTTTCACGTCAAAACGGCTGAACGGATCTTGATGAAATTTGGCACAGAGGTAGATTATAGTCTGGAATAACACATAGGTTACTTTTTTTCGATATCATCGAAGCAGTGGGCGCCAGCTAGTTATGTAACAATATAAAAGAATCATTGAATCACTTATCACGAAATTTCAAAAAGTACAAGCGTTAGGAGTTTGCAATCTTGTACAGGGGATCCTTTTTGGAGTTGAAGTGCACACTAACACAGGATTTTGCAAAATTCAACCCCTACGGGAGTAAAACAGGGTGGCACAGTTTGTATGGGAAAACGCGATTCCTTGGACGAATTGACTTGAAAATTAGCATTGTCGTTCTTACAAGAAATTAACAAATTTATGACATCACGCTACGACATTAAGAAGCTAAACAGCGGGCGAAACCGTGGGGCACGGCATAATAAACGACTGTAACAATCCTCCCTGCAGAGTCTATGAGAGCTATGTCAGGAAGTAGCCCGACGGACGTAATCCACCACGTGGCTCTGGTACATGTGACATGTCTTGTTAACACGCCTTTATTGGCTTCACCTGTATCTGTATAAACAAATCTATTCTCAGTTTCTGATTGAAGTGAAATTTTGGATACATGTCTAGTTTCAATGACAATGGATGATAAGCTTTTTTTTTTTCCGGTGGGAAATCATCAAATAACTTCCCCCGCTCTGGGCGGAGCGGGGGGGCGTGTCAGACTTTTACTGACTAAAACCCACCCATGTTCCTTCTATTGCCCTTTACGTTCCGGGGCCGCGGTACTCTTTCGAACAACCCGCAACCCCGGCAGGCGGAGGCCCTGGCAAGCCCCTTTGCTTTGCTGAAATCTCTTTGAGGAGCGCGTGAAACACGCGCCGTCGACACGGCATGGATGATAAGCTTACGCCCGGTTCCAATAAACAAAAAACGATTCGTTTTGCTTACAGATAGTAGTATTTTGATATAAGTTCTATGAGACGTATGTCAAAATACTACTTTCTAAATTAACGACGTTATTTTAAATCCAATATGATGGACTACTAAAGATTGGATGTATGTTATTGGTATATTTTTTATGTATTTCCATGAAATACATCATTTGATACCCTTCCATATGAAAGGCCTTGCTGAGACGAAAACGAGAAAGCATATTTTTTTAGTTTAAAAATAAACGACAATATTAATAAATGAAAAAAAAACTAATCCTGGACCTAACTAATCCAGGACTGATCATAATCGTCTGCTTAGCATTTTGCCGGATTTCTAACTATATTTATATAATATGATACCTCTTACCTTCTCTGATATAACAATAATAAAGCAACCATTGACCACAACCAAAACCACTCTTTCCAATCAACCATAATTAACTCAACATCAATTACCTGATGCCAGCATACAGAAATTAGACAATATATTAATATCTATAATGGCCGGGAATCCGCGGAATCCTAATAGGTTGATAGGATTATATGAAACACATTAATGTTATTCAATTTCGATTTAAACTACCGTTGCAACCGGTTGGTAATGCACGGTATTTGATTAGATTTATATTAATGCTTAGGAAGCTTAATTCAATATACCAGAGCTCCTAGCACGAATGCACGACGTAGACCTTAAGTAGAAACTTCGACTTAAAAAATTAACACAACCCGTTTAAGATGTAATCCTTACTAATATTAAAAAAGCGAAAGTGAGTTTGTTTGTTTGTTACCTCTTCACGCCTAAATGGCTTAATCGATTTTGATGAATTTTGGTACAGTTATAGTTGGAACCCTGGAGACGGACATAGGCTTTTTTTTCAAATAAAAGTGAGAAATGAGGGAGAAAGAGGGAAGAAAAGGGAAAACTTAGCTTAGATTATTCTTGTTGCAGAAAAAAAATACTAAAATGATCTACGGTAGTTATGTTCTAGATTTAAAAAATCGATGTATTTATTTTACCGCGCGTTCGCTCTAGGATCACAGATATGGCGATGCAGTTAAAATATTTTATGTCTGAGTGGTTTTAATCTAACGAATTGTTTGTATCGCTAATGTGGTTTGTTTTGAATTTATTGTTGTAATAGATTCTGTGTAGCGTAGAGTGTGTTTTGTTTTTAGTTCAGAGATTAATATAGCTTAGTTACTAGTGTGTTATTTGAAGTGTATTATGTAAAAGCCACTTTTTATTTGATGTTTTTAATTTGTAAATCTTTCAACCAGGTAGTTAGTAACCAGAAACTTTGAAAATCAGTCTTGCCAAGGGTTTTAACTAGTACTAACTGGGTTGTGGAGGTCAGATAGGCGGTGGCTCCATGTATATATGCTAGCTACGCTCCGTGGTACACCCACATACATCGAAAAAAATCTACATACCAAATTTTACCCAAATCTAATAGGCCGTTTGATCGAGGAGTAACAACACACACACATACAAACTTTCACCTTTATGATATTGGGGTGATTTTATATTCGCACTAGTTGGCACCTGCGGCCGCGTGATATCGAAAGTAAGTATCGTATGTGTTATTCCAGACTATATTCTACCTCTTTGCCAAATTTCATCAAGATCCGTTCAACCGTTTTGACGTGAAAAAGAAACAAACATCCATCCATCCTCACAAACATTCGCATTTATAATACTAGTAGGATTGTCTTTTATTTATAATACATGATTATGTGGTAGAAAAACAGGTGATACATTACAAAGACCTTATTTTCAATTAAGGTTTTAAAAGCAACGAGCTGAGGTTATCGTACTGAAAAGGACCAGCTCTTTTTTACGGATGGGAAATTATCAAATAACTTCAGCCGCTCTGGACGGAGCGGGGCAGAGTGTTAGAGTTTTGCTGACTTAAACCCACCCATCTCCCTCTTTTGCCCTTTGTGTTCCGGGGCCGCGGTATTTCTTTCGAACAACTCGTAACCCCGGCAGGATATAAACGGCGAAAGTTATTTATTAGAACTATTTTTGGAATTATTCATTCTGATAAATTCCAAATCAACATTTTAATTTGAGAAAATTATTTTGGTAATACATCATCATGATTTCAAAACTATTTAAAAAAATTATTATTTTTACTTTTATTTCAATATTTTCATTTATTTTATGTGTTTCCTTATATTTTTACTCTGAACCGTGAATAACTGGACTGAAATTTGTGCAATGTGCAGGCGTAAAAAATCACAAATTCTCTGATGATCTCAAGTGTCTAATATCTAAGTCAGCAGTAACTTAAAACACTATTTTAGAATAATAAGGCGTTGTAGGATTAAACTTCATACTGTTTAATCTAGTATTTTTAAATTAGTTAGGTCCATATAAACTTGTACTTCCATATTAAGTTCATAACCCTAATCATCACACAACATCAGTAGGAAAACCCAACACTTCGTAAACTAACAGGTAAGTACAGTACACCTTAATCCGAACAAGCGTTGTGCAGGGTAATTGCCAACTTATGTCGCCGAACCAATCGCTTTCATTATCCGCCGGGCCCAACCGAGTGTGAAGATTATTTCGACTGCCAAATGCAGAATATATTCGTTTTAATACAGCACTGCCGACCGACAATGCGATACGCGAAATCAGATTACTTTATTGAACAGGAACAGATCATGAATGAAATTGATAAAATCGTCTGCGGTGCGAATCGTGGGATTTATATGAGTTTTCAACGATATGGAGAATGGAGGAATGTTAGATTAATATTTTAGATACCACTGTTTTGTTGTTTGTTCAGATGGATGATTTTGTTGTGGTATCCATTATTGATATTAGTTTATTGGCGGGGTTTAACTTTATTTGGTATTGAGATATTGACTACTATGTATGTACTTACTTCATTGGTACATTGCTAGTCTTGTAAGTTGAGCAGCAATTAAATTTGAAATATATTATTTCCCTTAAATATTCATAAAACATTAAAAAGTAATTGTAAAGTAGTTGTAAATTAGACAAATTGGTTAATGACATGGTTAGGAAAAAACTAAGCAGATTATGAAAATAAAACACCTGTAAAATTTCATAGTTGCTCTATTAAAAGTAACATTTGCAATGTTTAGTATTACTCGCGTTCTATTCAACTTTCGCGAAGCTCCAATTCGTAATATTCATTTTATTATTCAAATCTATTCTCGATTTTTCAATTACAGCAACGCAACTACAATAAGCCTCCCTCCATACAGCGGTGTCATATTCTATCATAGCTCTGCTCATTCACCTTATAGAAAACTCGCGCGATATATTTCTACAGCTTCCGACATTTTCAGCGGCAACACGGAACCTATTGAAATTGAGTCTAATAGTCGGCTACCTCCATCCAAGTTTTGTATAGAATTTCTTAATAATTGGACGTCTGACCTCTGTATCCAATTTAATTCCCCTCGTTACCTCCTCGAATAATACTTAAAGTAATTGCTTGTACTCGATCCGAGATTTTCGACAAACCACTTAAGTTAACATTGCACAAATTGTATATGGCATCACAATGCTTTAACAGATTGGTCTATTTTCGTTGGGCGGAGGTAAATTGGTAGAAAGAGGTCGGTTGCTTTCTAAATAGAGTCACGTAACGTATAAGAAGGTTCTGTATTACAGGCAAAGGTGACTCTGTTAACAGGCGTGGGCTGGCTCGAATAAAAGGCTAGTAGGCTGAACGAATGAACGAAATTGCCTTTACGAACGGAAACACATGTCTTGAAACTGAATTTCAATTTCAACTTATGAGATTTTCGTTTCTCTTTTGATTTAAGAGTTGGATTAGTTTTTGTCACTTTTAATTTTGACGAGTTTAAATTTCACTTGAAATCATAACATGTTAGCTATACATCTTTGTGTGAAGTTTACAGGTACCTACGCTGGTTTTGATGAAGATGTAATAATTAAACTAGTTTCGTGAATCAAATGTACGAGATGGTATTGGACAGTATTACGTCACAGACCAAGAACGTTTGCAATGCAATACCGTATACAATACCTAAGTATGCAGGTATAATAACTAACACTAGTGTGATACTGCTTTGAGTTAAGGATACGTTGTGTACAACATTAACATTATACAAACTATAAGTATATTAGTAGCAGTCTTACTGTTTATATTCTCGTACATTTGCAATCTGATATCTCTTGTAAGTAAGTCGAAATCTGGTTAATTTACTAATAAATAAACGTGTCCAGTTGTGTCATTTATTAACGAGTGCTTAAGATGTTTCTAAGCCTTATCGACATTTTTTTTATATATTTTTGAATACCGCAATTGCTCGGGTCGCTTGTCCAAGGGAATGGCGAAGTAGACCGGGACGTAACGCACCGGATCAACACAGGACGGATGAAATGGCGACAGGTCACTGGATCAACTTGTGACCCACGGATGCCCCTCAAGTTAAAGGGGAAAATATATAAGTCTGTGTTTAGACCTGTTGTACTGTATGGGTCAGAATGCTGGGCTGTAAAAAAGGTGGATGAAAAACGATTGCATGTAGCGGAGATGAGAATGTTGAGATGGATGTGTGGAGTGACAAGAATGGATAAAGTAAGAAATGAACATATTCGAGGAAGTTTGAAAGTTGCGCCTGTTTCTGAAAAATTTAAAGGGAGTCGTTTGTTTTGGTATGGACATGTAATGAGGAGGGATGAAGGACATGTGACTAAAAGAGTGATGGATCTGAATGTTGATGGACGGAGAGCGAGAGGAAGGCCAAAGAAAAGATGGATGGATTGTGTAAGGAATGATATGAAGGAGAAAGGAGTGTGTGTGTGGAGAAATGATGCCGTGACGTCTGATAGGCGAGAATAGAAGAAGAAAACGTGTTGCGCCGACCCCAAATATAATGTGACAAGGGCAGGAAAATGATGATGTTGAATACCGCAATTGCTAAACCTTTAGTTCTGCTGGCTACGAGCCTACCAATAAGTACGAATAATAATAAGCATTTAGAATACTGATTGCGCAATATTTAATTACTAGCTGGCGCTCGCGGCTTCGCCCACATAAATCGAAAAATAAATATCCCATGTGTTATTCCAGACTATAATCTACCTCTGTGCCAAATTTCATCAAGATCGGTTCAGCCGTTTTGACGTGAAAGAGTAACAAACATCCATACATCCATCCATCCTCACAAACATTAGCATTTATAATATTATACTAGATAGCGCCCGCGGCTCCGCACGCGTGATGATAAAAGAAGTATCCTATGTGTTATTCCAGACTATAATCTACCTCTGTGCCAAATTTCATTAAGATCCGTTCTGTAGTTTTTTCGTAAAAGAGGATCAAACACACATCCATACTCACAAACTTTCGCATTTATGTATAATATTATTAAGTAGAATTTAATTAATTATAAGGGTAAGTTTCTGCTGTTGTAGAATGTCCATGTTAAGTACCGTGAATACCGGTACTAAATGCATACTGCTTACAGGAAGCCTTAGCTTGGAACCGAACTCAATATATTAAGGAAAGGCTATAAATAGACTATGCTGGTGCAACCTATCTTGGTCCTAATTAATTAGTTAGGACCAAGTTGTCATCTGCCTAGCCTTTTTCCAACTGAATTGGGGTCGATTTCCAGACTAATCGGATGCAACTGAATAGCATTTCACATGGAGCGATTCCCTAACTGATCTCCACAAACCAGTGAGTACTGGGTAATACGTTTCCCTTAATTTATGTATTTGACAATGCCATGCAATATTTGACACAAAAGAACATTTTTGGGACAGGTGCTGTGTGGGAAAGAAACTTGAGAAGAGGTTGAATTGCCACCTACCCAAGTGGAAGTCTGAAACAGGGTTCCGTGGCAACAACATTTTTAACGCCCATTCAAATTAAATGTAAATTTACACTTAACCTCAAAACTAAATTTGATTTTCATAGTATCTTAGTGTAAAACAAAGTTAAAGCTGCAGTTTGATGAAAAAAATCTCATATCTCAAAACCTAAATACCAAATCCGGCAAAAACCAATTTTCATTGAAAGTTTATTATACGTACTATAAATCATTTTTTAGCGACACATTGTTTACGGCTTTAGAATCAAAATCTCATCAACCATAAACTTGAAAAAAGTGTTTGTGAAACTTCGACATATTTTTTTAAGACCTGTCCATTGACAGCGTAAGTCTATATTTATGTAGATTTTTTTTCAACCCTTAGCTGCATGCATAGAAGGTTACACCTACTCATTTATCATTACTATTATTATAAAAGCGAAAGTGAGTTTGTCAGTATGTTTGCTTGCTTGTTACGTTTTCACGCCTAAATGGCTAAACCGATTTTAATGAATTTTGGTACAGAGATAGTTGGGACCCTGGAGACGGACATAAGTTAATATATTTTTTTCTAAAAAACTTGAGAAATGAGGGAGACAGAGGGAAGAAAAGGGAAAACTTAGCTTTGCTATTACTATAAATAAGGCGCAAGGGCAAAAACTACAGGTAAAGGGTACCTACAAATCAGGAAAGGGGAACTGTGTTACCCCGAATTTAACGCGTCCAAAGCCACGGGCAAAAGCTAGTTTATTATAATTTCGGATCATATTTGTGTAGCGGTTCTTAGAAGACATCTATCCTCCATATTTCAACTTTGTGGTGGCATTAACATTGGAAAAAAATAACTGTGACAAATGGACAGACAGCCGGCCAGAGCTAATCTATAAACGTTCCGTTTTTATCATCAAATCATTTAGCGACAGAACCCTAAGAAGTCTTTTGGCTGCTCACCATTCATTTAAAATTTCTCCTCTTATAAGATATTAAACTAGCATCTTATTTATCTTAAACCGCAAGCTGCACTTCAAAACAATCTCGTACCAGCTTTAAATATTGAAACAACAAACAAGAAAAGCCAACACTTATACTAGTGAGAGGTTGCTTATCGTCTACAACAACCCGGTTACCCTTACATATTTATTTTATATATTTATTCAGTATTACCGCGATTCGTAACACCTGTTAGCTAGTGTTCGCTAGTACAAGGTCGTTGTGAGGGATATTGGCTCGAGGTATTATTTTTTTGGATAAGTAATGTGATTTCAGGTGTTCTTGTTATTAGTTTGTGTGATTATTGAATATGGAACAGAAGTTGTAGGTAAGAGAAAAATGTTCTCGAAATAAACAAAAGTAAATATTATAGAATAGATTTTTCGAGCTGCCGAGCATGTTTGATGGCAAGTGTAATCGCATAAAAATAAATTTCTAAAACTTCTTTTAACATCTTTTAAATCATATAATATTATAAAGGCGAAATTGAGTTTGTTTGTTTGTTACGTCTTCACGCCTAAGTGGCTAAACCGATTTTGATGAATATTGGTGCAGAGATAGTTGGAAACCTGGAGACGGACATTTTATTTTTAAGTGAGCAGTGAAAGAGAAAGAGGGAAGAAAAGGGAAAACTTAGTTTTGCTATTACAATAAATAAGGCGCAAGGGCAAAAACTCAAGGTAGCAGGTACCTGCAAATCAGGACAGGGGAACTGTGTTACCCCGAATTAAACGCAAACGAAGCTGTGGGCAAAAGCTAGTATACTATACAACAGGGTGTAAACAAACTCTTCAAAAATCCTTCAACCATGCATTTTGAACATCAAATTATCTCAAAGCAAACGTTAGTGCTGGAAAACAATAAAAAAAAGATGGTAGAAGTCAATGTTACGCACTTAAAATATTGAGCTTACCTCCCCGATTCCCATACTATTCAGTGCATTCCATTGAATAGTACGGGAATCGGGAAGATAGTTAATGTTAAAGTTATAACTTGAATTAAAAAAAATACATGTCAAAAAGTTGGAACTTTGACCCCAAATATCTTTGTAACTAGAAGGTTTCAAGGCATGGTGTAGGTAGAATAAAAAAATATTACAATGACGGGGAACAAGTGCCTTTCGGGAACGTTAAGTTTTTTTTTTTTGAATGGCTTCTTGCAGGTCAACCTATGAGGTCGTCAGCTGTTCAAACGGTAGTCCGTTTGAACAGCTGACGACCTCATAGGTTGACATCCTCCTCATAGGTTATCCTCGTAGGATAGTTCCTGTGGGTGCCTTGCATTTAAGGCCCCCAGCTAGGGGTAAATTTCTTCATTACGGGTTCTTGTACACCCTTCATACTTAAAATCAAACTAATTCCATCCATACTTCTTCTTACTTAATATTATAAATGCGAATGTTTGTGAGGATGGTCCCTTTACGTCAAAACGGCTGAATGGATCTTGATGAAATTTGGCACAGAGGTAGGTTATGGTCTGGAATAACACATATGATACTTTTTTTCGATATCACCCGGGCGAAGCCGCGGGCGCCAGCTAGTAATATTATAAATGGGAAAGTGTATGTGTGTGTCTGTTTGTTTGTTCGTCTTTCGAGATAGTTCAAAGGGATTAAAAGTGATATAGGGTACTTTTTGTCTCTTTCTAACTCCCCATTTCCCTAAAATGGGGGGTGGACGCGAGCGAAGCCGCGAGCAAAAGCCAGAATCTTATATTTAATTAATTTATATTTTAGACTCCATCAACGTTATCGCTGATACAATGTCACTTTGTCTTATGTGTTGGTTCTATCAATTAGCTTAATTGTTATTTAAAATATCGTCGGTAATGCAAACGGTATTTTTTTCTTTGATGCTCAATTTAGAAATCACATCATCATCTGCCTAGCCCATTCCTAACTGTTGGAGTCGTCAATTACTTGAACAAACCTCCACAACCCAGTTAGTACTGGGTAAAATGTTATTCCTTAGTAAGACTAGTTATCAGTATAGCTGGCCATTGACTACATGAAACGGACTGTCAAAGATCTACTCATGACAGTCAAGATTATATATATCATATAAATGACTAGCTTCCGCCCGCGACTTCGTCCGCGTGGCATAGTTACTTTGGGCTAACGCTAACTTTAAACCGCGTGATGATCGAAAAAAAAAACTTTTTCTCCTCTTTTCTTCCCTTTCTCCCCCTTTTCTCACTTTTTTTAGCCTATGTCTGTCTCCAGGGTCCCAACTATCTCTGTACAAAAATTCAATTTGACCATTTAGGCGTGTACAAACAAACTCACTTTCGTTTTTTTATAATATTAGTAAAGATAAATGATGTTTATTTTGCAAATAGGTTTTTACAAACACTTTTACACGTGTTTCTAAAATAGTGTCCCTCTTTAAGTGCTTCGTTTTACTTTCAGGTTCAAGGTTCAGTTATTAGGGTTCCGTAACCTCAAAAGGAAAACAAAACTCTTATTGGACCACTTGTTTGTCCATCCGTCTGTCTGTCAAGACCATTTATCTCGGGAACGCGTGTAGGTATCACGTTGAAATTAAAACCATATACTCAACTTTGTGGTCCTTTTGTGATTGATAAAATCTAAGTCTACGTAGTCAAAAGATATGGCTGTTTTTGTCGCAAGTTTACAAGTACGGAACCCTCGGTGCGCGAGTCTGACTCGCTCTTGGTAGGTTTTCCATTCCCAATAAAATCGAATAATGATTGTTTCCTTTAAATTATGAAGGGATATTTGATTATTATTTTGACTTATTATTTACAAAACTTGCTCATATTGAGAAGGTTTAGCGAAGTGTTGACCTATCATTATTGCTAAGCATTTTGATGTTTAGTCAAATATTTATTTTTCTTCACTTGCCTTATCTTCGCCTTATTTTGTGGATGACCGAGAATGTTTAGCAACAAAGTCATAGCCAGTTATATTATATATTTAAAATGTGAGATATCTAATAAGCAATTACGACTCATATTAAATGTTTAGTGATCTAAAACTACTCTCTCAAGTTCATTATCTTTCCTTTTTCAGATTGCTAGTAATAGTCGGCCATTAAGTTTTCTGTTATCGATTCGATTGATGTAATACTTACGATACCTCTAAATATACTTACGACTCTTCAGACTGCGAGTTCCAGACTTAAAATCCTTCACGAAGATCTCTCGCTGTAGTTGGTAGATGTTCCACCAACCCGTATGTTAAGGGTCGAACGATGTTCAGTCACACGTACATTTATGTCACCCTCGCAGTACCTACTCGTGTGTTGTAGTTTGAGGTACTTTTTTCTTAAATTATGTGTGTATTTTGTAATATTTGATGCATTGGTTTGCAGGATCATCTTCATCATCTGCCAAGTCTTTTCCCTACTATGTTGAGGTCAGCTAGTAGTCCCAGTGGCTTCAGCGGTATACCTGTTTTTTACATGGAACAACTACCTATCTGACCTCCACAACTCAACTAGTACTAGGTAATAGGTTTGACGACACGGTTGGCGCAGTGGCTGAGCGATCGACTGCTGCGCTGCGTGTCGCGGGTTCGTTCCCCGCACGAAACTAATATTTGTATGGCCTACAGATTCTTCAGTTCTGGGTCTGGCTGTTTGTGTATGTGAGTTTAAATTTTTGTAAGCGCACCCACGATACAGGAAAAATCCTAGTATGGGGCAAGGTTTAAAAAAATAGCCCTTGGTAAGACTGGTTGTTTGGATTGCAGAGTGCATCGATTTTTTTTCTGAAAGTCAGTATCAGATAAGGATGCTTTTTTTAAATATTAAATGGCTATATGATCTTTAATGGATATATGTATCTTTCTGCAGCAATAAACAAGGTATCATTATTAAACATAAATGTAGTGTAATGTGTAATGTACAATCTGATAAATATCCAGCAAATGCTAACATTTGCTGAATATTGCATGATTGCTTACTGATATTTAATTAGTTATAATATGCATATCGGGAATGGGTTTAGATTACTAATAGAGTAAATAAAACAACTGGTTATTGTTTGAACAATGTCCATATTATATTTATTACCACATACACACGGCACGATGTGAACCTTGTCTTAAATCATTGTATTATATAAGGTATATGTACATTGCACAATGTGTATACATACATCGCCATACACGCGCGCCCCGAAAGGCTGTATGATTATATATCTCATAGTATTATGTACGTTATATAATGTAATATTCCAATAAGAAAGTGCATTGGTGCACGAAATCGGGGCGGCGGACATACCCACCGCTTTTTACAAAACGTTTTGATATTATCATTATTTTATTTAATAAAGAGATGCCGTAAAAACTAATTTTATTCATCATTACGATTTATATCCATATTGTATACAGATTCATGTAACATATTATACACGAAGAAATGACGAAAATAATGCGCCGACGCCGCGACGGGACAGTCGCGGATCGTTCGCCTATCGTTACTCCTTTCTCTAATATTTTAAATGTACATGACACCAAATTCGAACGTATATAAATCCAAATTTATTTTAATGTAAAATCTTAGGTAATTGATTTTTATTGCTATAGAAAATCAGTCAGCACGCGAAGCACGCAATCGAGAAGTAACCGCGAGAACGAAACCAAGCGGGCGGCATTGCGCGGGGGTGGGGCCGGGAGCGGGACGGGGTGCGCGGGCGCGGGCCCGGTGCTCTGCTGACGACCATCGGCCGCTCGGCTCGGGTCGGAAGGGTTCGTGCGGAGCCAATGCGCCTCCGGTTCTACGCGAATTAGTATACCTTTGGTCCAAGAAACTCTTAGTTGGCCATCGCCGAATATGCAAAGCTACTTGACCTATGGCCGCCGCGGCGACTCTACGAACTTTACCAGTCTGTCATTATTAGATTAAAATTAATTATTATCTTTAATATAAAGTAGATCGAGTGTAAATAAACGTAGAATGTTATACAAAATATAATAAATTATCTTTTTAATTTTATTACATACATATTATAAATACGATAAGTCGCAATATTAGGATCACATAACGAATTTTTAAAATAAATTTGAGATCTCGCTTATTATTACGTAGTCTTTATTCTGATATAGAACACGTCTAAATGGTGACTGAAGTAACTCAACTATCGCATATACGAACAAGCGAGAGGGACTGCGCGGTGCTTGCGGTGCCCGCTCGTGACCGCATGGTCGTCGTGCGGTCATCGCAAACGACCGTGCTTAGAAGGAGTGGCTTCCGAAGTACGGGCCATATTAGTAACCAAATAATTCTAAAGATAATTCAAAATATTCAGTACTATAAAGTATAAGACTGAAATGAATAACTGTGTAACAAAAAATGAACTCCAATATAAAATGACTAATAATCAAATGTAATCACGTAATCAATGAATAAACATAACACAAATACATAATTGATATGACAGAGCCGGTACGCAACATGACCCGCACAAAGAAGCCCTAAAAGGGTGATACTAAAGAAACTCACAAACATTATAACTTAACAACAATAATGAAACTAATATCGTCAGCTAATCCTGATTGCTGAATGAATCTAATATCGACCAGATGGTAACTCAGTGTGTCGCCAGACTTATACCATGACACATTTTTAACACAAGTGGCGAAAAGTTGTTGGAAAATTTGCGTTTTATGTGAAAACTGTGTGACAGTCCAGATTTTTTGGCATGTGGTAAATGCAGTTTTCGAATTTGATATTTTACTGATGTTTTGAAAGTTGGTTATTTTTTTGTATGCTAAAAGAGGTTATGATATAAGTGTGAGGCCACACTATCGGCTCGATGGTCAGCGCGGGGTACACTGCGCTTGTGCATCATCTGTCGCATACAATTACACGCCACACTTCGGCGTCTACCTAAACGTCTTTTTACACATGCGGCTAACTATGTATATACAATAATTGTCATTATGTATCGTCTCGATGCAATCGCGGCGAACCGATGGCTTCTCACGAACGCGGCGAAACGAACGTCTCTCACTATATGTTTGTCTGTATGTTTGTACTCGTACTCGCACGGGGACAAGCGGCCGTGTGCGCTTCTCCTACATTAAAAAGGTCGGTAAGAAAATATAATTATAGTGAGGATGTGAGAGTGAATGAGACGACCGACGGCGCACGGCGGCGAGGTGCAGCGCCGACCGCCGCCGGCCCGGGCCTAACATACATAACATCTCATCGTAATAATTAAATATTCTAAGAAAAAATGTCTTAAATACCTATAACACCGTAAATATAAAACAAATAATTACGTTAATTTGTTAGGTATGATATCGATATTCCGACCGTCCTAAAGACTCACACCTTTTCACGATTTCATTATCAATTTCCTAGCTAACGTTTTAACAACTTAAACGCGGTCGCGTCTCCTGCGGTGTGTGCGGCGTGGCGCGGCTCTACGGCGCGGTGCGGCTGCGGCCCGGTGCGGCCTCGGTGCGGCCTCGTTACGGCCTCGGTGCGGCGCCTGCCGCACGTGACGTCATTTCAGCGAACGAATTCGGCACAAACGAACATAAAACGCGAAGCGAGCGCGCCGCTCGGCGACGAACGCACTCCATCTAACACTTCATTATTCAATTAACTACATACTCATAAGTAATAAATTACCTTTAAAAAGAATATTGATTTATTTCGTATCATTTTCAATATTTTTTTTTTGTAACAGGAAACATTTATATTTATAACGTATTTATATAATAATAGCTTTAAAAGATTGTTTATTATTATTACCTAAAATTTAATACCTAGATTTATAATATTAATGTTTAATTGATGTAGGTAATGAGTAATAATAATAGTAAATAACGAATGAATGCAACCGAGTGCATGTGAATAGCGAGCGGCGAACGCTTGCGCGGTTTGGGCGTCTAGCAGCCGGTCGTAGCACTCGTAGCGCGGCGCTACGTCGTAGCGTTGCGCTACTGCAACTGCTACGCGCGCAGCCCGCGTAGCTCCCTAACTGCTGAACCTAGACGAAGTGGTCGATTAAAATGTCTCCAGTACCTAACGAATATGATTAATGAATTGACTTCATATTTTTAATCTATTACCTCAAACCTGCGCCTTTGGCTGTAATTTTTTAATATCCCTGTCTTTTTTTATTGAAATGTTTTGTGTCGTGTAACTATACCGTCTGTACGAAATTTTCCTGTTATTAATTATTATTTTGATTAAAATTTTAAATACAACTAAGTACTGTGTGACTCCTCAAATGAAATGGAGCCGCGTTTTTTTCCTCAACAGTGGTCTTATATTACGGTAAATACAATGTAAGAAACAATGAAATATTTATTATGTAATGCACAAAATTGTTATTTATTATAATTACAATACCTACGTTCAAAGGTACAAGATAGAAACGAATTATCTTAACGCGATGAGAGATATTCTGAAATGTACCGACTTAGCTTTCCAAACGTCCTTATGAATCGTAAATATGATCATATTATCCTTAGGATAAAATTTTATATCATAATACACATAATATTAGAAAGTATGTATACGCATAACTAACGTAGTCTTATACGGAAGTAATCGAGAAACTTGATCGCTACTGAAACAGAACAGCCGTTCAAAGAGGTGATTTTATACAATTCGAATTAGGCGAAAATAATTACATTCATAGGTAAAATATGCGTAATATAATTATAGTAGTATAATAATTATGTTAATATTTGACATTAATATTAAAAATAGATAGAATAAAATATGTGTAGGTGGACGAGCGGGGAGGCGCGCGGCGGTCGCGTTATTGTCGGCGGAGCGCGCGCGCAGCCCGCCGGCGCCGGCCGCGGCACCGCGCATGCGCGAGCGCTAGCCCACTGAGCCCACCCACCGATACGATACAATGCACAAAGAAAGAACACCTTCCACTACTGAGTCCCGCGCGTCGAGGACCATTTACACCTTACGCTGTAATTCAACTATGAATAATAAAATATTTTAAGATATACCTCCCTGCAATAAATCGTCTAGATGCACTTTATATAATTATGAAATGTATTTTTTTTGGAGTTTAAATCGATTATTACTCTGACAACACATCTACGGTACAGTCGAAAGCGAGAAAAATTTGAAAAAATACCTGTTCAATCGATAGACTATCTCTCGTTCACACGACAAAAAGTAGATTATCGTTATTTACAATAGACGGGGTCACAAGACCGGGTCGGTGGGGGGAAAGTGTGTGAGTGTGTAAAGGGGAGAGGAGGGGAGGGGGTAAAAGTGTGAGAGTGAGGATGAGGAGATAGGGGGATGAGGACTGGGATTTGGAGGGGGAAGGTGAAGACGCCGCGGTTGACGGAGTGATGTTGAGGGGAGGTCCGGTGGTGTCCGGGCTCCGTCGGTGGCGCGGGGCTGGAGGTGCGCGGGCGGGCAGCGCGGCGGCGGGATGCGGAGCGCAGGCGCAGGGAGACGCGCGGCCGAGACCGGCGCAAACGGCGCCCTCACAGAATCGCTAAGCGCCGCCACACCGCTCGCCACCTGGCCCAACACAGCATAATTATGTTAAAGTCAGAGGAATTCTCTGTTGATTGTCTTCAAGTTTATCAAAAACAGTCACAAACAACGGTGAGTGGACGGTGGTGGCTGAAACTGCACTACAATTCAGTATTAGTGCACTTTCAGCAATATTTTTATTTTTTAATCAATAAAATTATTTAACATTTTACTATTCCTGCAGTGAATCAGCATTAGCTAATGAACCAATGAAATGTTTGGCTATAAGTCTTTCGAGAGCATTTAAAAAACATTTTGTGTAATTGCTATACAAGTGTTCATTTTCGCGGCGCTATGAACACACGCCGACGTTTTTATTCAGCATAACGACATTTTAATAGAGTGGAACGCAAAAGCACATTAAAAACAGTGTAATACTCACGTAAAATATTTGTGCTATAACACTTTCAATGATAACCGTTGGTAAACGCCGCAGGAATCAGGGGTCCCTGAAATGAGAAAAATAAACAAGAGTCAGTATTAGATAGCAGACGTGCTCAGCCCAAAATTATTGGCATGCAGTAGAGGTTATAATTGAATGGAAGTATAAACCGTTCAGGCGAACATTAACCTCTCCGGGGGCAGATTTAAAGGCAGTAAGTTTGGTGTTTGCAGTCGATAGAGTGGTAGCCGGTTCGGTGGCCAACAAAATAAAAACAGTGAGTGGATGAGTTAGAGCAACGCGCGCGACCGCTCGGCAACGGTAATTACACCGCTTGTTCTCCTTGATTTACGGTTATTGCCCGTGGGGGCATTCCCGTTACCTAATAAGACCGTTTTACACCCGGGAACCACATGCGCCGCCGGTCCGGCCCGCCCGACGGCCGGACCGTTCATTCTCTCATTAGCGACGTATTTGTTTTGCCCCGGCGATTACGGACGATTGAGTTAATATCCCGTTTGATATATGACGCGCCTGAAACGGAAGGGTAGCTCAGTGTAGCGCCGCGGGCGAATGACTCAAATTAAGGCTCGGGTAACAATTAGTTAGCTCGCTCGTGTCCAATACCTGTTCTACATTTAATTACACAGCGGCCCTTGTAGATTGACTGTATCCCGATTATTTGATCAGTGGAGGACCGCTTCTCCGAATTAGTCACCGTTCTAAAACAAAAGCGGGTTCGAGCGCTCGTGTACAAGTTCATGTGACCGTTTCATAAGTTGGCAAAGGCAAGCGTTGTGATAGTGTAAAAATTAAAGCAGCTTTCGAGTGCAGTTTGAAAAATGTGTCGAGATAGCACGACGTGAGGAGTTAAGATCTCGGTGGCGGCGGTGGGTGCGGCGCGCGGCTTGGCTGGCGGGCGTCGACAAGCAATGAAGACTGATGGCGTCTCAGGGAAGCAGTTATGGAGCGCGGTCGCAGTTTTAAAAAGCCATTACCCGCGGCAGTGCACCGCGTAGATTGCGCCACCCCCGCCCCCCGCCACGCTCATATTTCGGAACACTTTATAATCGCATCTCTCACGCTTCACTCGCTCGCTAACTTATGGTGATTACGCTTTAAGAGCGACAAGGAAGATCGGTTCCATAATGAGATTGGACCGTCTCGCTAAAATTTTAGAGTGTCGTCGGCTGCTAATTGCGTCTGAGTCTGGAGGCTCGGCGCCCTTCTCTACCCTGCCGTACCGCGCGTCTTTCGCGCTTCTCGGTGCCGCACCGCATCGCGCCGTGCCGACACCGCGCGCACTTAGTGCCTTATCCCGCGATGACTAACTGCTAATGAAATTCTTACACCGGCTAGACACACCAAATTTACTACAGCTCCCGAGAAATAAGATTGTGTAAACACACTGTTATTTTTCTTTCCTGTTACCATGAATAATGCAAAAATGAATTTCAACATCAGAGAACGCGAATCAAACGTCCTGAGAAAAACAAAACAGAACAAACATTAATTTGAATGCTGTGACAGTTGAAAGTTCTCGAACAAGGACAATTTTGGGAATTGCCTTCATTTGGGCGTTACTGAAGGCATTTTGAACATGACGTAATAAATGAAAAAAGTTAGAATCAGAAGTTATTAACTTTATCCCATTCATCATGAAATAAAATAAGTATGAGAAACTTTTCTTATATTCTTTCTATAAAATACTTTTTATGTCTAGGATTGCTATATAATTTAATTTCTCGGTTCTCGTTTCAGATTCTAATTTTGCTCTTATAAAACGAAACAACAACAAAGTTTCATGTAGTCTGTGTCATGAACATACCATTTCACTTGCCGTGAGTTCCGCAACAGGTGCCTAAGGATTATATCAAGAGGAGGAATACTGCACCCACCTGCGTGTTAATAATATCATACTGTGATCACTAAATTGCCCGACAAGCATGACGTCATAAGCTAGGAAGGCTCAGAATCGGTTTAGGGGATAACACGTTATTCTGTTGGATCTGAAATTCTATACTGTGGTCCCACTTACTGGGGTGTAATTGAGAGGCGCGCGGCTGACTGCGATCGCCGGGAATCCAGAGGGTTGCGGGCTTGCGGCTTGCACGTAGCCGACGCTGTCGGCGGCCGAACCGTACACGTCAAGCGCCGGTCCCGGCGAGCTCGCGGCCGGGAATCCCGCCCGACCTCCGGCACCGTGCGGCGAAGCCGGCGGCCCGAATCCGGCAGCTGCTGCCTGGTAGTTGTTCATCACTGGGGACATGACATAGCCTAAATTAAGAGTGTGTCATGTCGTCTTCACCAGCCTAGCTGCTTTGCTTGGGTAGGGGTTGGACATGTCGAGGCTTTCCTGCTTACAGGTTTGGGATAGCCTTGTTAAAATAGACCTCTCAAATTGTAGGGACATTGTCCCTCTTGATGCTGCATGTCTTATAATAAGCTACAATACTACTACAACTACATTTAAGATTCCACAAATAATGATAAATTCATGTGAATGGAAATATTTCCATATTAAAATTCTTCAAAAACGTACCGACTTTGATTCAGTGAAAAAATCCCATCTGCATTCACCGAATATGCGATTTTAAGACTAAAAATCGTTTAAGTCAGGCTTGCTCTGGCTGGGCAAAGCTCACTGGCTCGGTGACGGAAGTGAGATAGACAGTGAGCCACGTGTTTATTCAGCCAGCGAAAATGCGAAACATTGTGCCATTCGTACTACCCTTTTTCGTATCACTGGGCGACGCTTTTCCAATTCCAAGGTGTAATTTTAACTCTGCTATACCAGTGCTCTTGGTGCAATTAGACTTTTATTGCTTTTTAGTTAAAAAATTGAGAAAATCTACTAAAACTTTGTGTGATAGGCAGTCAACACGCATCTGTGATCTTTTCTTCAAATGTCATTTGAAAACGTAGCACGGACTAGGAAGATGGGAACAAACAACATACACATAAAGCAGTAATAGAAGCGCTTATTTTCGTAAATAATGTTATGATGACTTGTCACCGGCGAGTGATGAATGATGTTGGTGTCAAGTATGAAGTCAGTGCTGTCAGTATGAAATATATACAGTGGTGTGTCCCGAGGTCTGGTGTGTGAGCTCTGTGGAATGATAAAAGTGTGTCCTGTCAGGGATGATTTTAATGGGCCAGGGGGCTTACCATCAACTTGCAGCTTTGTGACACAGAGACTTAAAGAAACATTAATGGAGTAAAAGTTAGTGGTAAAGCCCCAGGTTAGTGTGTATACAGTCAGTGTGTAGTGATGTGCAGTGAAGGCATGTCGGCGTCCTCACCTGAGAGCGCCTGCGCCAGTAGCGGAGTGTTGTTGTTCGGTGTCAGTTGGCCGTTGGTCAGGTCAACTGCAAACATACACACGGTTCGCATCCGCTCCACGTACACGAGTGACGCACACACTCGTTAGTGATAGCACACACACACATTCATGACTGAACCATCGAAATTTTCGAAATTCAAAAACTCCCTCCGCCATCCCGGCTACACCTCATCTTTCCTCAATTTAGCATATTGAACGGTAAAGTGACTATCGATGTAATCCCAACTCAATATTAAAGTTTTCTAGCGCGGATAAAGTTGAAGCGCGTAAATGCATGAATAATTTAACCGTTGGAGACAGATGCGGAGTTGACGAATGAGGACAGAGAAGACTCCCCGGGCTCAGATTATGTCGGAACAAAAAAATATCACGTATGTCACGTGCATTCAAATGAAAAAGAGAGCTCGAAGTTTCGCGGGCATAAATCACAGAGGGCGAAAAAACTTTTACAAAATATCCAGTAAATTATCCGACGTGAGTTCTCGGTGGCACGCGGCGGTCTGCTTATTGAATAGGGAAGGGCATTAGCATACGGCGCACGTCGCAGCGTCTTGCGACTTGCGACGCGCACCGCCCGCGCCCAGCCGCCGCGCCGCCCGGCCCTGCTCGGCCGCACGCAACCTCACGCGCCTATTTAACCGACGTAAACCGGAGAATAAATAACGATGAGAGCCGTAACTGAGTTACACAAACTTCTGCCTCCAGTCGCAATCTCCATATGTACCTACATGTACTACTCATTACTTAAACATGTCTACAGATAGAATTGAATTTCAGCAAAATCTGACAAACCTGAGGCTGTAGATTCATTATAAACGTAACCCGACATCTCAACAATAACTAGATTAATATTCGTCCCACATTTTTTGCTTGCTCATAGTGTCACCATTTACCCCTATTGGCTTGTACGACAAATTTTATTTTTGTCAGATGCGCGAGTTATGATTTAGTGTGAAAAATGGAGGACCGCGGTCGCACCAGGTGATTACCGGCCTGCGAGTGACTTTGCGAAAAAAGTACAATATAAGTAATGGAGGATGAATGATAGATGGCGCGCGGGTGCCCACTCCCGCGCTCGCGAGCGCGCCTGCGCCCGCTCGCGCCCGCCCTACTAAAATGCTGACACATTTTAATAACATTACTTTGCGATGTGAGAGGCTATTTATTTGAGGGCCCAGTGTAATAAATAAGAATTCGAGTGTTGGCGCAGACACGTCTCGGGATCATTAATATGTCGATCGGTCTTAGTTCATTCTTTTCCCATTACAGCGAAGCGCTGGGCGATCGACTCTTTATACTCATTAATTTAAAGGAGTATTATAGCTAATAGGTCTTCTTAGAAAAATACCGAGACTTGTGTAGTCCATAAAGTATTTCTGATTCATCAGTAAGTTATAAAATAAAAGTGTCATCAGTTATCCTGTAAAAGCGCGGCGGTTTTATTGTTATTAAACATTGTTTATCGCTTCAATCATACTTCACGGGTCGGTTCACTACAAACAAAGTCACAAACAGGCCCAACTAAGTTGGGTGCGAAGCGTGTTCCTGACCTCAAATAATTTACGACTTAAACAATCCAGTTTACATGCGAACGGCGCGAGACGAGTTATCTACAGCGGTCATATCTGTGTCGGACGTCGCTCGGAGCTAATACATAGTTTGTACCGACATGTTAACGCATGTTCACCATGTAATTTGTGCGTGTAATAGTTAAAGTTTCTTGACGCTTTGAACGTAACCGAGGAGGTAGAAACGGAGACGCGAACAACAAAGTTTAAAGTTCAAAAAGTTAATGCACGTGTAATTACGGAGTTTTCTTCGTTGATAAACTTTTGGCTATCAAGCTTGGTATTCCAAATCGCTGGCATACTCGTTGTTCGCTACCTAATTGTAAGTTACTTTTTCTGGTTAAGTAAAGTGGTTCATCTAAATTATCTTTAGGTAGCGTACAAGCTGGAGGTAAAGTGTCTCACCTTGCGGGTTGCGGAGTGCGGGGGGCACACATTCATCTATAAATTCAGAGGCCGTCTGGTGAGAGCTATTCGAACTTTCATAATTGCGAAGTTCGGGCAAACTTAATAATTCTTCTTCAGAAGTAGGATGACGGCCGAAGGAAATATTCACGGAGCGTACAACCGACGTAACACCCACCCTTGGATCCACTATATTAAGCGGGAGTTTTTATGTGTTACAATGTCCCCGGATTCGGAAATCAGCTCAGAATTTTAAGGTAAAAGTATGTAAGTATTTTATTAGCTTAACTCATGGAAGTAATAACAAAGAAATGGAAAAGTTAGAATCAATATTCTTTTGTGAGGATATTAAGGGTTTTCCATATTTCGTTTTTGTTCTGTAATGGTTGTACTATTTATTGAGGTACACTGATTTCAGGAGCAATATGTTTGATGTTTATTTGTGAAGGTTGTCTCGTTTGGTTGCTTTTCTTATTGTTTGAGTTTGCCAAAGTTAAAAACATGGTACTAAAGAGCTCTGTGTCAATTATTGCTACACGTTGAACGCCATGGCAGACACCATTTATCTGCCAGTGTGTATTCTCAGTGGGCTTCATGAAATATTAAAAAACAGTCAAAATTTGTTAACATATTTTTCCGGTTTAATTGTATGAAAAATGGGTATAATCTAATATGAAATAAATACAATAGCGAAAAATAGTAAATATAGAGAAAAAATAGCTGGCAGTCACCATTATCTGCCATGGCCCAGCCAAAGCACTATTCGTTATTTCAGTGGAGGGGGCCACGCGGGTCACCTTGTCAACCACCCCCCGCACCCGCGCGTAAGCGCTGCGCTTGCTCTCGCTACTACTCAGTGGCAAAAGTCGTACGCTAAAGTGCGGACCGTTTCGCGCGCTCTGTAATTTGTAATTATACCTACATACGTATTCAGTATTCGTTACTAATACTCCTACTATTACTAATAAACATGGAAGACTTGGATTTTGATATAACCGCTGAACATCTGATGCAACTGGACAATATTGAAATATCATTACTAAATAATAGTTTTATAGTGCCGAGTTCAGATGACGAGTGTAGTGATATAATTCAACCCCTAAGACGAAAGTGCCGCCGAATTATATTATCAACTAGCGAAGACAGCGATGCCGAAAACGTTCCGCCCTGCCCCAGTAATAATACAAGCCCTTCGAACATCTGGACAGAGGTTCAAGGTAATCAACGCCGTATTATTCCGTTTACAGACATTTCTGGTCCCGCACCCCATATAAAGTGTATGCATGGAATGACTCCTGCGCAATGTTTTTCGCTTTTTTTGACTGATAACATATTGCAACTAATAGTCGATGCCACTAATGAATATGCAATTAAAGAAATAACAAAATTACCTGAAGCTTCTAAATTTGCACGGGTTCGTAGATGGACACCCACTAACCCTGCTGAGTTGAAATGTTTTTTTGGCTTGATTTTATTTATGGGCTTGGTGAGGCTACCTAAATTAGCTGATTATTGGTGTAAGGACGACATGATTAGCCATCCATTTCCAAAGACCATTATGTCTCGTAATCGTTTCGAGCTGTTGCTGCAAATGTTACACTTTTCAGAAAATGACAATGAACATAAATCAGACCGACTGCATCGTGTCCGCAAGCTGTATGATGAAGTAAATAAAGTATTTCAGGAAAACTTTTCGCCAACAGAAAACCTGTGTATAGACGAAAGCATGGTCCCTTTCCGTGGGAGAATTATTTTCAGACAATACAATAAACAAAAGAGGCATAAATACGGGATTAAAGAATTTAAACTATGTACCATACCGGGCTATACTTATAAAGTAAAAGTATACGCGGGGAAAAATGATGATGTTCATAACACACCCACAAATGTTGTGATGTCTTTATGTGAAGATCGTTTTGAAAGAGGGCATACATTATTTACGGACAACTGGTACACAAGCATTACATTAGCCAGACAATTATTACAAAGAGAAATGCATCTCGTCGGCACCGTAAGAAAAAATCGTAAAGGTTTACCAAAAGAGGTCATTGATGCCAAACTTAAGCGTGGAGAGTATAAAGCTGCAGAGAGTAACGACGGAATAACGTGTTTAAAATGGAAGGACAAGAGGGATGTGTACGTTCTATCCACTAAACATACTGATCGATTTGTTAATATTCAACAGCGTGGGAAAACTATACGGAAGCCAAAAATAATTGTTGATTACAATATGGCAAAGGGTGCGGTAGACCTCTCTGATCAATTAGCGTCTTATTCGACTCCACTACGAAAATCTGTCAAATGGTATAAGAAGCTTGCCATTAATTTACTACTAAACACTACAGTGATAAATGCTCTAATTTTGTATCAGTCAGTCACAAAGAAAACTATTCAAATAGTAGATTTTAGAAAGGAAATTGTACAACAATTCTGCCAAACAGAGAGCGAGGAGTATCGACTTCGTGAGGTGCCTAAACGGTTGAAGCATCAATTGTCTAAAAAAGATGGCAAATCTAAAAGTACCCGACGTTTGTGCTCTGGATGCTATAAGCAAAATGTCATTTTGATGGGCCGACAATATGCTAGAAATAAAACCAAGAAAGTCAACACATTTTGTGAAACCTGCCCTTGTAAGCCGTTCATGTGTTTTGATTGTTTTAATAGATTACATAAAGTTTAGAACTTATGTCTATTTCATGGGCCGACAATATGCTAGAAATAAAACCAAGAAAGTCAGTATATTTTGTGAAACCTGCCCTTATAAGCCGTCCATGTGTTTTGATTGTTTTTTTTTTCATTTTTATTATGTATAATTAAGAAAGAAGTCATTTAATTTGTTTGATCTCCAATTTTAAGTCATAGCGTAGAGTACTGTATTTTTTATTTTATAATAAAGGTATTTTTCTCATATTTGGCATGCTTAATTTTATACCCCAATGATGTAAATAATTAAAATCATAACTGTATGACACAATTTATTTAACTAAAAGTCATCCGTATAAATGTTAAACCAGAAATGTCAGAGAAAAAATGTGTCGGGTCCGTCAGGTCCCAAATATCTCAAAGACTTGTAAGATTTTTGCCGCGCTAAGGCGCGAGGTTTGTTCTACAGCGCCCCGCGGGTCACTGCGAATAGCGTTCACAAACTTATTTATGTCTGCCAGCCCAGTAAAGACATTTTAACGCAGATCGTACTGGCAGTCAAACCGTGTCTGCCGCGGCCCGATGGACCCGGCTCATTGTCAGCCATACGGTGTCTGCCATGGCCCATAGGGCGAAGGCGTATTTTTTTTTGGGCGTTCAACGTGTTAAAAGTTAAGCTTAGTTAAAAATAGTGGTATGTGTGTGAAAATACGGTTGTAACAAAAAATAGGAAGTTCTCATCCGTCACAAACAAGATCGTAATACTTCATTTTCCACTTGGCGCGATTGAAATGTTTTATTTGAGCGTTTACCGGGGAACCTCGCACACGTCTCGCCCAAAACGTATATTTAATAGGTGCCATCAATAACTCACCGTGAAGATGATACGCTTTTGCGGGTTTTCGATCGTTTAGCCGCTGAGACTTATCTCAATTGCAAATTAATCGAATTTCTATGCCGGGTGTTGTGGGGCATACGCACGCGCGCGAACACATTTGTAATTCAAAGAAGGAGCCGCGTGTCCTTTCTCTAAATCTCAGGAGTCTTCGAGTCTACCTTTTATAGCGGTTCGCTGCCTCATTCAATAAGATGTGTACACGGTCAGGGCAACGCGCTTCCGTGGTTCAGCCATAGAATGGGATTAGTCGGATAACACGAAAAGCGACATTTAAGAAGCGAAAAGAAATTCGAGAAATATGAATATTCATAAAACACACAGATTATCAAATAGAAAAAATTCAAATTATCTTCTACGAATTACTAAAACTCTTCAATTAATTACTACCCATGTAGTCAAATTATAATGAACCTACTTGCGGATTATTTCCGCTTACAACTACAAAATCACTACAGCATAAGTAATACAATGTTTTTTTTTCTATTCTATGATCAAAAATATTTTCTTTCTTTTCTAATTGCGTTTTTATCTTAGAGATTTAACACTTCAAATTGAAACTATGTTATACAAACTCGCTGCCTAAGGCAAAATATAATGACAAAATTACAATAATACTATTCTAGAATAAGGTCTTAAAACTAAACAACAATAAATACATCTATAGAAAGTTTGCACCACCAATCACATTATTTTGTTTTGCCACCAATTACTATTCTAGTCGCTTACATTGCTACGTTTTGTACAAAGAAAAAGCAATTTTATTTTTCAGCTTTAAAGTTATTATTTTTTTCACAAAAACCTTGTAAGTCGACACTAATTTGAAGCTCTTCTAATGTACAAATATAAAAATCGCCCGAAATAATTTAAAGTAGCTAGTCTAGACTATCGGGAAATTGACTATTTTGTAAGTTTATTACACGGCCAGAAAGTTCTACGGAGACAGCCTACGCGGCATTGCTTATTTTTAGTCTAATTCTTATTCTAATCTAGAGTCTATTTAACAATTCGGCTACTGTTGTTCTAATGTACTTCTTAACTCCGAATCACTATGAAATGTCTACCACACTCCAGTCTTTACTTGTCAAATCTTCCAAATGTTACACACATGGTTACACTATTCTAATGTTCAACGATAGTGATCAAACTGTAATGTTCAAAATCAAAGTTACTCGCCCTAGAGATGTTGAGGACGTCACACTCCTTTGGCGAACTGCTGTTCTCTTGGTAATCACAAACTGTTTGCTCGCACACAACGTGCGTGGATACGTATAGGTAGGTTCTAGGTACTAGGTAGGTATTTACACAATTTGTGTGTATGTAAATCCCTTATCCCCACCCGAAGCAGTTTAGAGAGTGTATCGGCTCGTTGGTGAATACGGACACTGCTATAGGCTATTAGAGCGGTCGGTGGCTAACACACCGTCGCTCGGCTTCCGTGCAGGGGAGAAGGGACTTACTGTGCGTACTCCGCACATTGCGCAGGATTTGTGCGCTCAATACGACACTAACTAGAAGAGATTAGTATGCTAATAGTACCCATTATGGACTCACGGACACACTCCAATTCGGTAGAATTCTACAATAAAAATTTATGGACGATGGAGCTCGCTAGACTAGCGCATTTATAGTCAAAATCTATTGGCATCCATAAAACAAAATCTATCTAAAGTAAATAAAATAAAGAAATAAAAATTTCTGACCCATCCAAACACAGCACTCGTAATGCTAAATCAGCGTGGGACCGCTGGGCTATGGAGGTACACTATCAACTAGTATTTACATGAGTATCTAAACAAGTGCTGTAGAGGTTAGTGCGGAACGAGGTCGCACTCAACTCCGACCTAAGCAACAAGCACTAAACGTAACAGTTACTAACACAATTAACGGTCAAATATCTTAAATTACAAATGGAGTTGGCACAGTCCGCGACGCGCGGCCACTCGCCGCCTCGCCAGCTAATTATTTGGATTCGAACCGACGGCCGTGTGGCCCTTCAAGGAATTTCGTTTCAAGGCGCTAATTTGTCGTAGCGTCGCTTCCTTATTTTTGTTTTGGACTTTCGTCGGACGAGCTGTTAATTTAACTCGATACCGGAGAGTTGTAACGATACGGAGCGCGATTTGTTCGGATTTAAACGTTCACGCTTTGGGTAAGAGTGCAAGTGAGGATCGAACTATGCAAAATAGTTGTGTGGGTGTGTCTGGTTCGCGGGCTGCATTCTGAGGGCGCGCGTGTTGAATGTGCGGAATGTTGGCGATGCGGCGCGGGCGGCCGCGGTCGCGCGTGCCTCCGAGCTCCGGCTCCACATGCGCGCTTACCGGCTTGCTGGGCTGGGCCGCGCCGCGGGCACCACGCTGCGTGTGCCGCATTGGATGAGTCAGAAAAACGAAACGCCAACGTTAAAACACGTCATAGACCGACAGTGACGGCCCCAGTGAGGCATCGTAATCAAAGTTCACCGCACGCTAGCCAACTCCACGGAACACACTATCTCTTCCAGTTTATTTTGGTCGCAATCGATATGCGATGGTAAATAACTGAGGCACTGATCGACCTCCATTTGTAAATGATCAATTGGACAATAAACGATAAAACGTTTTGCTTATACAACGGCAATTTCCTTTATTTTAAAATATAGCGGCTTCACAATATCATAAACTTACGAATAATGATATAAGACGATATGTCGGAACAGCGATAAGAACAGTAAGTACTATAATAAACTTATGATTATAAAATAGACTTAATTATTATTATTATAAAGAATTTGACACATGGGTTACAATTATTACAATCATGAAAGATTTGTGCATTATGAACGACACCTAACTAATTAATTTACGTATTTAATTTTAAAATATTGGAATTACTTCCTGAGGGATACCGCAACTCAATGAATTAAAGAAATGTCTCAATATTCAAATTGTTTACATCTGAGTTTATTTTATCGTGCTATATGGGCAAACCTAGTCGGGCGATTGTGTCACGCATCTGCGAAATCGGGCCTTATTGTTCAAAAACATTTGTTTTTGCGACATTGCATTCCTTGAAACGAGAAGGGAACGTGGGGCGTTAATACCAAAGAGCGATTCGCTTGAGAAAAGATTTATTTATGTTTGTAAGAATTTCCGGGAGCCGTTTAGCGGGTGTTCCGTGTACGAGAGATGTGAGAGGTGTAGCGGCGGTGCGGCGGCGGCGCGCGCGCCTCAAGAGCCCTGGCCGAGCACGCCCGCGGATACGTACTCCGCACCGACCAACAGACGACTTTCCGGCGGTATTACTCCCACTACACCTGCGGCAACAAAATAAAAAAGCTACAAAGCCGGCTACGGAGCTACGAGGGTTCCGCCAACAGAACCGCGCTTAAATAAACAAACACTCCACATGAAAGGAAAAAAGTTACGCGGAACCCTGATAGGAACTCATAGTCTAATTTAAAATTAACATGAAGGGGAAAAACAAAAGATATAAAAAAAATATCATTACAGCGAGAAGTAAAAGAGGAAGAACATCGCCCTGCGCTCCACTCATCGAATCTTTATGGGGAAACTTGGAATTGATAGTTTCCTGTTTACTGTTTTCGGGCTATTTAAAATTGTTTGCACGCACGAAATGATGGACTGGCTTTATTAATGTAGTTGGAGGGCTGTCTGCACGCACGGGTGCCGCCGCCGCGCAACCGCCACGCTCCCGCCACGCCACGTCGGGCGGTGCAGCCCCGGCTCATTACGTGTTAAACCTACGTATTGATTCCATCATCAAAACTGTATCAAGAACACGGTGTTAATCACTGAATAATACATTCTGTATTAGTATATTTAAACACGCAATGGATCACGTAAAAGGGAAGTCAATTTGAATGCCCGAACACTAATAACGATTACAGTCGCCGTAGCTGAATGTACGGTCATTTGTTCAATGAAGATATAGAAACGAAACGGGTTCGTTCCTGTAATTGGGTGTAATGGTAACTTAAGTGGTGGTCACACGTTAAAGGTATACTTACACGACGCGATATACATAAAACTTCAAGCTTACTTTACGTATGACTAGTTTAGAGGATGGCGATAAGGACGGTCGCACACGTAGCGATTTAATGATCAAATGTTAACTTATAGTTACGTAATAATTTCGATAAAATACCTTAATTTTGACAAATAATTATTGCGAGGTGGTGGTGATATATAAAGCAATGATTTATTGCTATAGAGTTCGATGAGTACTTAGACCGACGGTCGGGAGACCAGCATCCCGTGTGGTGGCACCTTTAAGCTTTATTCAAATACACTGAACCGCTTTACAATAACAATAACACGAAGAAGGTAGCGTAAAATAGATGCATCCAAAAATATTATACAACAACAACAATAAATATTAGTATCAATAACATTATCATTTAAGCAGTGTAAATATTTAAAATATAATAGAGAAATAACTTTAAAATTAAATTAAATACATACATATATTACAATATAATTATAGCGAATATTCAATAAACTATTAAAATAACACTTTTCAAGCTCGATGTATTGTATATTATTATTATAATGAGTGAAATCAAGTTACGAATCTAAACTAATGCTAAACCGTGACAAGCTATGCAAATGAAAATCTAAATGTCGGTTAGTTTTCATCCTCTAAACTTAGTAATTTTCTCATCTAATCGCGCTACAATCTTATCTGTCTAATATTTATTTAGTTTACTCTTAGATAATATAAAGTTACTATGATGTAACGACTGACCACAACACTAGATCCCCGTCACTTGAATACGTTTTCAATTATTCATTGTATTTGAGAAATAAAAATTGAATAAAACGTTATTATTCACTCGAGCGAGTATGAATAAATAACGTTATTACGTATACGTTGAAATGCGTCACTCTCGTTGTCACACGTAAAAGTTTTATTAATTATTTATACGTGTTATTACGAGCTATTGCTACTATTGAATTTATTGTCGGACAGTATGTGGATAGTTGAGGGACAAGGATAAATTACTTGTTATTAATTTTATTGTTATATATGTCGGCGCTGAGAAGACAAACACAGCTGCAACGGCGCACGTGCGTCGTGCACGTGCGCAATGTGACATCATCGTACCACTCCATGAGTCAGGCGAGGTGGGGGACGAGTAATATAAGGCGGCGCGCTAGCGGGCACAAGTCAGTTTTACCGAAGCAGTCGCAGTGTCAACACCTCGGAATTGTGATGCGGATCACACCTGAGTCATAAATACAATTTATTGTGAAAGTTTATTAGTGAAACGATTAGTTGATTGTAATTTTGTATTAATAAATCAGTTATCAACAATATACTGAGGTTTTTGATACAACATGTCCGAGAATCGGTCAAGGTCCTGCCCGGATGACCTCATGAGGCCACTTGCCTTCACCAAGTCCTGGCTCCAGCCGAAATCAGAAGCGGGATGGACCTCGGAGCTTCCTCGGCTCCGAGTGCTCACATGGAGGAGGGTACCGGTGCCTTTGGCGACAACCGGGCCCCTGTCTGGAGACGGGTCATTGAAGTGTTAGACGGGGATAAATACCGACTAAAGGCGCTTGACTCTAAGCAAATATACAAATACCTTCATGATCGTGTGAGGGAGATCCCCGATCACAAAGTTTCTCGAGAATTAGATTTGAGTATGCGTTGCTTATTAACTATGATAAAAAGTAATAAAATTGTTAGATACTTTGTTTTGTAACTTGTTGATCGGATTTCTTTTCAATGAATTATGTGGAGCAGGGAGTACTGTGACAGGGCATAGTAAAACCATTAAAGTTGATAACTATACCCAGATACCTTTTGTTTTTATTGGCAGGAAAGCCGAGCTAGATTACTCTTTGAGCATATTTTGTCCACAGGAACTACATCCGAGGACGGGTGCTAGTCAGGGATGGCCGTGTCGTGGATTGATGGCACAATGCAAACAGCGCCATCTAAGAATTCGTCTTCGCGCGCGCGCTTGGACACGCTCGTAGAAGGGGTGCAGCTAACTAGTAACTAGCGGAACAACCGAGTGTAGACAGACTACACCGTCCAACTCTGTCAGTCTTGGCAGTCTTATTGCTAACTTCGACTCAACTTCTGGAGGAAAGTCTACAGTAGTAAAGGTAAATAACTTCATTACTCCATAACTGTTCTAAAAGTATTGCATAACTTGTTCATAATATAACTTAAGGACAGTTGCCTCCTTATTTTTGCAATATATATTGGACGTAAGTTGAGGACAGGGGCCTCCTTACTTTGCGATATGTATTAAACGTAAGTTGAGGACAGGGGCCTCCTTACTTTGTGATATATACTGGACGTAAGTTGAGGACAGGGGCCTCCTTATGGTTGCAGTATGTGTGTTGAGTGTAAGTTGAGGACAGGGGCCTCCTTACTTTGTGGTGTATACTGGACGTAAGTTGAGGACAGGGGCCTCCTTATGTTTGCAAGTATGTGTGTTGAGTGTAAGTTGAGGACAGGGGCCTCCTTACTTTGTGGTATGTACTGGACGTAAGTTGAGGACAGGGGCCTCCTTATGTTTGCAAGTATGCTTTATCCGTAAGTTGAGGACAGGGGCCTCCTTACTTCCCAATGTGTATCGTATGTGAGATGAGGACGGGAGCCTCCTTACGTTTGTAATGTGTGACATAGTTGAACCTTGATATTCTGCGCAGTTTTTCTTTGTTTAAGGTCGAGGGCGACCTTTGTGCAGAATGGCCGTGTCGGCGCTGAGAAGACAAACACAGCTGCAACGGCGCACGTGCGTCGTGCACGTGCGCAATGTGACATCATCGTACCACTCCATGAGTCAGGCGAGGTGGGGGACGAGTAATATAAGGCGGCGCGCTAGCGGGCACAAGTCAGTTTTACCGAAGCAGTCGCAGTGTCAACACCTCGGAATTGTGATGCGGATCACACCTGAGTCATAAATACAATTTATTGTGAAAGTTTATTAGTGAAACGATTAGTTGATTGTAATTTTGTATTAATAAATCAGTTATCAACAATATACTGAGGTTTTTGATACAACATGTCCGAGAATCGGTCAAGGTCCTGCCCGGATGACCTCATGAGGCCACTTGCCTTCACCAAGTCCTGGCTCCAGCCGAAATATATGAGTCGAGTTCCGACTCATTTCGTATGCATGTTCGGGGATTCGGGCCCTCCCTACTAGGAGTTTTAGTTTTGTTTACAATTACGATAAATTGTCTGCATAATGCAAGATAGCAACTGTATTAAACTGCTTTATTGCTGTCAATTGTATGTTATCTTCGTTTGTTTTAATTTGTTTTTTTTTTTAAGCCAGGGGAACGTGTGATGTTAACGTTGTGTCCAGTCCATACCTATGTCCTATCTATAGAAATCCAAACGCTACAAACTACAGCATGCTATGTAGAGGATATCGATATAATGATTACTGATGCTAATAAAGTACCTATAACTACATCTATTTGCCGCTATCATTGTTACACCTAAGATAATAGAGAAGAAGAAGTTAAAACATCTACACGAGTCTAATATTACACGTCTATCTATCGCCGAGATTACTATAATTTAGTCCGGACTACGATTTTCAATAAATATGCAAATAAGATTATGATCTTAGTTGTTTCAGCTTTTAAAGCTTAAATGCTTTTATTATTTTGACGGTCACGGCACTTGTAATTGAGTTTGAGAAGATGGCGGTATACAACTTTTTCTCGAACGTTTCTCGTCCGATGAACTACAAGTAGCGGATGAAAATGTCTGCGAGTTATTTGACCGCATAGTGAAACTATATTTATATGTAAACTATGCCCTAGCGGCCTCATGTTTTCTCGGAACGTATTTAACGATGTTGTCTTCCGAAAACTCCGTGTAGTAAATATGTATTACAGAAAAGTGTCCTCGTACGCCGCGCAACTACAGTGCCACAAATTATTTGACATTAATTCCGTCCCATTAGAGACTAACAAAGTTGTTTATACGTTCGAGAACTGCCTTCGTCGGAGCCGTACGTGCAGTCGTTTCCAAGTTGGAGGAAACGACTAGTTTATATTAAAGGCTCGCGACGAAGTTGTGGATCGCAGCGGCGCGGCACTTTGTCATCGCATCTGCTGCATCAAAGGACGTAACCGCGTTTTAATTTATAATCAAATTATAAGGTCGAGCGATGCGAAGCGCTATCGTGACATTAACATTCAAATCGTGGAAATTAATTAACCGTCTCCTGACCGGATATCTACGGTTTCATAATTTATGGTCGACTAAATATTGGTGATGTAGATGACTTTACCAATAAGCCGAAGTGGCGTCGGCTGAGGAATGCTAATGGGCGAAATGGCGCACATTAATTGTGAGAGCCGAGACAGCGCACACTGCACGCACGTCGTAAGACGCAGATACTGATTTTGTGTATACCATATTCCCATACAATCTTACATACCGTGTGAACAGCCTTTTTATATTCCCTATTCCTAGAAAGCCTTACACAAGACTTGGCAAATACATTGCTTAGCTACGAATGTTTTTAATTCGAGAGCATCATTACATTAAACGGTTCATTCGGACAAAGTAATTATGGGGTTCTTTGGCTATCCAATTATATTTACAATTCAACGACTGCCCGCAATTGTTTTTTTAACGACAAGGAGATGGGACTGTCTCGCGTGTCGTAAAGCGGTTGAAAAGTAATTAACGCGGAACGATTTGTACAGCTAATGCCGAAGAAAAAGTTGACCGGTTGCGGTGCCGGTCCGCTGCGATAACATCAATCGTTGTTCACCGGCGGAGGCGAGGGTCCGACGGAGCGAGCTCACTCGAGTCCTGCACTCAATTAGAATTTCCAATAGTGTTCACGTTTCTAGATTCCGTCTGCGTCCAACCGAAAAATTCTCGCGGCGTGCCCCGGCCCCGGCCGCCGGGAAAAAAGTGGAAAGCCAAAGCTTAGTGGCGTAATTATGGCGGAGCGGAGGCAGCTCAAACACGGAGTGTGGACAAATAACGAGAAGAGTGTTTGTGCAGCTGCGGTCCGCACTCACCTCGCCGCTCCCCGCGCCCGCTTCCGTCCCCACTCCCCCCGCGGACGGCCTACTCCTCTACTGCTTTTCCTCCCGAGCACGCGACCAACTAATCCCGAAAGAACAATAAGAACCGCATAAAAATTAACATTCTAGTCTCATTCGGCGGGATCGACTGGAAGCCGGTGGACTACTTTTAATTAGTGGGAATTCTTTTTCGTCCGTCCCGAGATTTACATAGAAGTCACCACAAAAAGGACGTCACTTTTTCAGTACTTTTGTTTGAATCTGTTTAAATCTCTTTTAAAAGCTTTCGTTGTTAATGAGGAGCGGGCGATGGCGCGATACTAGTAACGCGGCGGCGGGGCGGGGCGGGAGAGCGCTCGCTCGCTCGCCCCCGAGCGCGCTGAGCGGCACGAGCTCGTGTTTGCGCTAGTGTTTGTTTGCCCGACGCGTAGCATTTGAGAATCGTTAGGGCGAATCGTCTGTAAACATGGAGCGACGCGCTCGCAATTGGCCGGATTGTCTCGACAAAATTCTGGAGATAAACAATAAATAGCATTTCTCAAAACATGGACGTTTTGTAATTGACGGCGTGGCAGATTTATCTAGATGGTTCAGTCATTGTTAGGGGTGTTAACTTGTTAGTAAAGTTGTTAGTGAGAGTTCACACGAACTTTTGCCTCGGCGAGTTAGTTGAAATGGGAAGTTAGGACATAGTCACCACAGCAGATTACGAAAATTAGCGTATGCGTAGTTAAGTTTGTAAATGAGCAGCATGTCAGTAGTAAGCGGGTCGTGTCGACTGCGAGATAGACGTTAGCGGTTAGTGGAATGCATTGTCGCGGCGCGAGTTCACAGATGCATGGCGTGTACATTGTAAACCCCGCTGAGCTCGAGCGGGTGGTATGGCAGGAGAGTCGCCAGGTGGTGGTAGTGATTGCCGGACAGTTGGTGGTGCAAGCTCGCCAGGGGATTACCTGCAGGGTATGGCAGCCCGAAGCTAGGATAGCCCGAATAGCTACGTCCTGCCGCGTAGGCGGCGTACGCTGCTGGGAACCCTGCACAACAAACAAACACAAGTTATTACGTCGTCCCGCTGTCGCCGCCAGTGGAGGTGAGAAGCGGAGGTTAATCGCCGAATCGCATGCTTTCATTCGGCGTTACGTCGTTTCAAACGTTGCTTTTTTAATGCTGCGTCGCCGATAGTGATTCATTGGCCGATATAAACATTCGGTATGTAACACGTGTCCCGGTGGCCCAATTCTAAAATAGAGCCGTCACATAGAAGGTAGGCAAGTATATCGCACACGCTCGGTACGACATTGCTTTGGACAATGTCCAGCGGATGATATTTTGTAAACATCGTTTAATGTAGCACAGTATGAGTGGACTAACGACGGCTCCATACTGCCGTAACAGATACCTAGTGTGTTTCATTAACAAACTTACTGAAATATCAACAAACAAAATTCTACTCTATATGAAAACATGGCATTAAGTCTAATTTGAAACAAATAGTACGGCAGGCGGTCAACGTGGCGCGTACTATGAGTTTCGTTAACAAAATGAAGTTGGATATAAAATGAAGGATGAATGATGGCCGGATGGTCCACGGCTGCTACGATTACTACACTGGATCGTTTATTATATTATTGCCAATCAAAATAGTGTATCTGTCAGGCACGCGATCCATCACGAGCCGACGTGCGATGCACCGACATACGGCAACCAGCACACAGTGCACAGCGAACATCGCACACAGAGCGACTCAACATTGATTGAATCTACTCCGCCAACCAACACTTTAACTGAATTAGTGAGTTAATTAATTACTGCCATCACCCGTTTTGGCATGTACCCCCGATTAGCACTTCAATAGTCCGCTTACGAATGTCATATACAAGCTAGTACGTACTCTATCAATAGAGTGAGGAATGGTCTGACAGATGCAGATGCAGGGTATAGCAGATATAAAGTGACTGTTGAAAATATAATGTGAATCAACTTACCGTCAGGAAGAGCACCCAATGACCACATGAAATCTAGAAATGTAAAAACATTTACATAAATCGATCGATTCTTACACCTTACATTTATAAATGTGTGTTTTTATAACAGTTATGAATATTATAAATTGATAGTATAGCGATAAATGTGCCTTGAGACACTATTTTGCTTGGCGAAAAATGTTGAGTTTACGAATATTGAGTATATGGTGAAATATTATGTCTATATCTAATTTATATTTATATAAAGGGCATACTAAGTTTCTAGATGGCAGACTACTTCAAACATTTTCTAAAGTGGCTCCAAATATGGGGTATGTTAGTATACTTGAGCATCATAGAGATGACATCCCTTCACTTGACAATGTTAATCTATTCTACACATTGTTAGTCTAGAACTAAACATGTTAAACAAACAGACATTTTTAAATATTTTAGAAATGAATTTATTAATACTAAATTCTACCAAAATTACCTACTTAATAAGTTAATAAGTACAATTAATACTATTAGTTTACGAGAGCTATCATAATACAAATATTGGGAGTATCAAGTTGGATCGTACTGTCACATCAGTAACAGAAGACCGTGAAGAGTCGGAAGGTATACAACTAAAATATAAACTAATAGTGAACATATGTTTAGTCGTAATTGCATTGCACAATAATATAAATATATATGTAAAGAGTAAGGATTCAAATTAAATAGATTACCTAATTTTATCACAAGTACTATGGACACACAATAATTTAATGGAAATTTGGGTATGCCTAATTTAAATATTTCTTTACAAAACAATATTGTAAATAAATCAACATAAATAAATAAAATGTCTAATGATCTCCATAAAACTGATAAGAAACATCCACATAATAGGTACCTCTTTCCTTCCACTGATAACATTTTTGAAAAGCCGACATCAAGCTGTATAGCTAGTCATGGTAGAGCTAGAGAATTTAATATATCATTTATGAAAATATTGTCAAAAAACAGTGTCACCCGTCCGCAATCATGACATTCTATGCTCTGGTGCTAAGGTTAGTTACTTCATGGATGGATGTGTAGCAAAACTGGCAAGAATCACCGAGACCTAAAGGTCTTCGTAAATAGTTCATATTAAAAACGCTACTCAGAAAATACCAGGCTGAATACTAGAAATCTTCTAACTATGTAAGAATGTATGTATTTCAAATCAAATAGAATTAAGCACCTACTACCTGGTAGAAAAATATTGCTCTCTATCAGCCCTACGCAAAATTGTTCCAGTTTTCACTCTACTTTTCATCAAAATGTATGAATATTTATGTAAAGTATTGTAAAAGAACTGATTCTATAGCTCTTCTAAATTATTTTGGTACACATTTCGAAAATCTGCTAACTAACTGATTCTCTAATGGCAATTACTAAAAATAAGACACTTTGGATATTATCAGTTTCCTTAAAGTACATTAAAATTGTCACTTTGGCTTGGTAGGAGAATAGAGTAGGAATGTAAGAAAGAGCTAGGAATGGACAGGAAGCTGTTTCAGCATAGAGGAATGCAATGAAGAATCATTTGAAGTTCTGATCGGGGAAGCCCTAGCGGGTGCAAGACTAGAAGGGGTGGTGCGGATGTTGCTGAAAGAGGATCGCGGATCAGAGGGGCAGAGGCGTCGGGATCGTAGTGTGAGTCAGGGGCGAGTACAGGGCCTGAATGTCGAGGGCGTGGGCATTGAGGAGTTCGGAGACAGAGTAAGTGAGTGGTGGGAGTGCAAGTGGCGCGAGCGCAGGGCGCGGGGGGCGCGGGGACGGGCGGAGCGCGGCTAGCGCGCGGCGGTAGGCGGCCGCGGCAGCCCCGGGCGCGCCCGCGCCTGCGCCCGCGCCGACCAGCAGCTGTGCGGGCGCGTGGACCGGGTACGGCGCGTACCGCACGCCGCCCGCGCCGGCCACGCCGCTACCTAGCAACTCACCGTACGCGCCGCGGCCAGCGGCTCTCGTCTTGGCCAAGTTTGCTGGTAGCATGACTTCTTTCGGTTGTGCTTTTTTGCATTCCACCTGTAACAAAAATGGTATAATTCAACGATCGTGTATGTCAAAGACATGAAGAACTTTTCATAAAAAAAAATGTAAAACGTTGGATGTGACATACACAAATTTATTCTAACTCCCATGTTAATCATCATCTGCCTAGCCTTTTCCCAACTATGTTGGGGTCGGCTTCCAGTCTAACCAGATGCAGCTGAATATCAATATTTTACATGGAGCGACTCCCATGTTAATAACTTTCAAAATCGTAAGTATCAACCCAGGCTAGTATAGTCCCACAAAAGATAATTCACAAAAAAAAACAATCAGTGATTTTCCCTTTTCTCAATTCATCATCTTTTTCTTTTTCGCTATCGGTTTTGTCATATTTCATTCATTGTTTGTACTCTCAGCTATAACTGGAGTCAGCAGAACGAAGCAAATATCTTCAAGATCGGGTGACTCGCAAAATTATGGAAGAAAAGGGGCGACGAAATCGGTCGACAATCCGTTATGCTTCACGGTTCGAGTAACAAATTGAATTTTAATTTGCTTTACGAAGTCAAGGAGCTTATCATTGAATACTTATTATACAGCACGACAAATTTTACGAGCTCCGATGTAATTATTCGCTATCATTATGTCGAATCTTACAACTTGTTTGCTAACCAACCTGAGACGAGACCTGTTGATGTCGAATTTAAAAAATATATTTTCAACGATAAGTGGATTAAGCTGTGAAAAATATCGGCGAATTTAAGCGAGGCTATAAATAAATAAAGCATCAACTTAATCCCGCCGCTCTACCACGGACTGCGAAAACCAAAGTAAATTAATGTACCTCATAATTAAACCCTACGTTTAATCGATCCATTAAGTAATTTTAACGAACAGCATGGCTCTCTTCAGTGCTTGTATCTTCCCCTCCCCGCCCCAAGCGGGGGGCTGGAGGCAAGTATAAATTACCCAATCTACGCTAACCTAAACCTCTAGCAATAGAATTTTCGCTACGGAGCGCCGACATTACAGAAAAGTATATAGGCTTAAATTAAAGCCGGCCGAATGAATGACTCGGGCGTTGTTCATTTTTCAGAGGCGATTTAAAAAATGATGTGGTAAGAACAGATCGGAACATTTAAAGTCTCGCCAGAGTTACATTTTTCATAGTGGTGCATAATAGCGACGTGTCCTCGTTCGGTGCGGGGAGGGAACATAAACTCGCGTCCACATTTGTCACACGGCCGTCACAAGCCGACAAATGAAGGCTTTACCACGCCGTTCGCGCACTTTGTGCACTTTGCACAACTTTCTGCGTCGACATGGAACTACGTGCCTCTGCATTAACGTGAGGAAGTGAGTGAGCGAGGCTTTACTGCGCTGAGTGTCTTTCCACCAAGTTTTATGCCTAGATAAGGCTGAATAATCAACACGTAATATTAAAGTTGGGGACTGAGATTACGACCGCACATAATAAAGCACGTTCTATGTCATACGACGGATGTTAAATAAGTTAAGAGATCACTATATAAAACAAATATTAAAAAGCAGTATTGTTGCACCAAAAACTTAGCTAGAATTATGTTAGGATCGGTGCTAAATCGTCCCGTAGCATGGGCGGTATTCTTCGATCGTCCGCGACATAAAAATAGTGAGTGTCGCCATTTGTCAGGAGCGATAAAGCTTTACAAATGAACAGGCGCCTACGCCAGCAGCGGCCGCCAGCGCCGTGGCCACCCGCCATTTGTTCGGCAACACGCAACCAAGGGGACATGCCAGATAAATGCCAGCCTAACTTAAAACTCAGATAGGAAACATCGTTTGTTATACTGTCACATGCACCTTCGTGTAACACCGTATATCTAATTGAATGGAGAAGTCGAGACGAAACACGAAAACACAATCTGTTCTGTGTAATCAGCAGCGGAAAATGATTCCGTTTTAAATCTACCTACAATAATACGAACAGCCATGAAGAAAATTCAGCGAGGGGATCCGACGTTAATTGATGTCGCGTCGCTGGCGAGCGGAGTGGGAAACAAAAGCTCACAAACAATTCGCATCGGAGTTCGCAATCCCGATCAAGCGTTCGAGATCGCGACGCAGTTTAATGACACGAAAAATAACAAAGGTAAATTGTATTTAGCCCCCGCTAGGTAGGCGCGCCCTCCCGTCGATATATCGATCTGGCTGGATCGAGGAGTGTTCGACACCGACGCGAAGATCTCGGTTTAACCGAGCGGACTTAAGATGTGCTTCAGTGCGGCGTGGCTTAATGCGGCCCGAGTGAACCACCTCGCGGAAACATGCTCTTAATCCCATCGATGTATGAGGAATTTAATTGTTTCGCGAGAAAACACAACGTTTTATGCTCCACCACCTCGGCTGAACATTCGCACGTAAACGTGAATTAATACGAATCTGAAAGCAGTCATTAAATTTTCGCTCGATTGATTTTGAGTGAAAACCTTTTAAGGTAAAACAGTAATGTCAATAAATTCGACGGAGAAGAATCGTGCCTACCTTTTAAGAACATTGATTTTGTATTTCATCGGAAGGCAGAGTGTTTGTACATTAATAAATTATTAAGTTTCTGTAGGTACAATAAATTTATTGTAATTTTTTGCTGTTGTCACGAGAACAATAGTGAACTTTTTGCGTCACATTTACTTTAATTGAATATTAAAGTGAAAGATAAATGAGTTAAATAAATGTAAGAACTCTTCAGGTAAAAACATTTACATTTTGAGAGATAAAAGGCAGCATTACCATTTTATTCATTTGTATAGGTATTGTGGTGTGTAATATTGCGGGTGCCGATGAGTTATTACCGAGCGGGACTTGGCGGGACCCTTTGAACAAAGACCCTTAGATTAAGCGATGGTGTAGTAAAACGATACAGAATAGGTATTCGTGACGGGAAACTCGTGTCCAGTGACCGGTTCGAAAACAAAATTCTACCGTACACATTATTCCGAGTAGACATTATTCCGAATTCCAGACGGTTCCTTCCTATCTCAAGAAACTACAAAATAAAGACAGTTCTAAACTACACGCTCTTCGGAACGACCCGCATGTGTGTTGACGTTAAATGCATTTTATAAGATTCTGCGTTTGTTTCTTTGCTTCTTTATTTCTTTTACTTTGAAATACTTGTGGAGGACTACGGGCACCCGGCCAAATAGACAACTTCATAAAAAGATAAAATATCTCAGCTCTTCTTAAACGAATATAAATTGGCGCTATGAACGAGTGGCATTTTGATTTGAATTCGGAAACGAGCTTCAGAAAAGGAGGCTAGAGACTTTCTTCTAAAAATGTAAGACGATTTTCATATTAGCGGCCTAAACCAGTAGATATAAAAAGTCAAGAAAGTACTAAGCAAGCAACTTTGCTGGAGAGTAATGCGGTGCGGGCGTAGCGTACGAACATACGTGAGAGATAAACGGAGACGACAGGGGGAAGGGTTAGATGGCAGGGGACCGGGAAGGGGAGGAGGGGGCCCGGCGTTCTCGCTAGATAAGTTTATCAGGGAAACCTCTCGCCTTCGTATTGACAGAGCGTCGCAAGCCTGGCCCTGATTGCCGCTAAGCGGAAGCCGGAGCGTGGGAACCGGAGGCAAGGTAAGAGCTCCAGAATTACATATTTACCGAGATAAAATTCTAAGAGTACGTTCATGTGAAGCTGACTCAATAAAACTAAAATTCACTTTGGAATAAAACGTTGATACCTCCTCTAGTTTTTAAAACAGCAAAGCGAAAATTTGGCATAAATATTGTGCATTAGCATCTAAGAGACTTGGGAAAATACGTAGTACACAAATGTTTGAGATAACTATGGAGATAGCTCTAAAGAAAAATCCTACAGCTACGTACGACGTTACGTAAAGGAGATGAGTCACAAATCTCGCGCTCAACAGGTCACGGATAATGAAATACTCCGCCGCACCCCGGGAGCTCTTTCCATATTTACGTAACTGTTGTTCGAAGAAATAAGATAAGCGCGACTCGACGTTTTCCGTTGAATTTCGGCACGGTTACTTAAAGTGTTGGAGTGTTTACTGAGAGGGTGAAGAGGCGGGATGCGCCGTGATGGGCTGTAATGCGCGAAATTCAAATCAGATATAAGCGATCGAGTCGTCGCGTCGATAAGTGAACCTGCAGCGTTACCAGCGCCCGCAGTATTGCACACGCTTATAACGATACGATATTCTCAAATGTAACGCAAAATTTTCACCGCGATGCCCTTAAAAATATTCGATAAAACGTGTCGACGATGGTAAATACATTTCTGTTTATCAAAGTTTATGGCATGCTACAGACATTATTTACGACGCAAACTCTAATAGGCATAAACACCGTAAATAGAAGCCGTTTTACTTCTAAAGACCTACTAACGTATTCGCTTTCGTATATCAACTACAAAGTAGACATTAAATGGGGCGAATGAAGTTTACCTCTACAAATATCGAGTGCATACCTACATTGCTTGCTATGCAACCCAAGACATGGAAATAATACTATGTGTCACATTCACGTTGAATTTTAAATTACAGTCGCACATTCACCGTCATATAAATGTTAGTTAGACATTAAATATTAAGGGGTGGCATACACGGTCGGTGCAGTGTACAACATTCATTGCAGTGCGGAAGCCTGTCAAACGCCCACGGTTATTTCTGGGAAATCGATTGCAGTCGATGGCACCGACGAGTAAGTTACGTGGAACGAAGACGTTTTAACACGACACTCTTTATTACTATCAATATCATATGAATTTTTTACTTACTATAATATTATAAATGTTTATTTTGTTAGCTTATAGTTAATTATATTGTGCATGCTTATGGTAAGTGAAGGAGTGCATCTACGTGATACTATTGTCGTCAATAATTTAAGTTTAATGATCTGTGTAGGGTACATCTTTTGTTGGAGAGAAAAAAATCATATAAGTTCGCCAAGTTTCTTTTACAAAACGTTTTAATTTCTATTCAAAAGGAAATGTTCCTAACTACGTCAAAAGTAAAACTACTCGATTTTAGAATCTACAGCGGAAAATTAAAAAGTAAAACTATGTAAAGTTTAAAACAGTTCCGCTAGTTGCAGCGCAGAACGACAAACAACTTGGATAACTTCTAACATAATCCAATTTAATAGTTGAACAAACAAAATACCAATTAAATTGAAAGCAAAACGAGCAAAGTGTATATTGGCAGATACTCAGCGGTATTAGCGGCGTTTGCAATTGTAAGCAAACACACGATTACCGTGCACTCGCTGCTTAACTAATTCGTATCACGCTTTTAAGAGCCCACTCCAACATAAGGGGAAAAGAATATAACGTCCGAGAATGTCCGGCGACCGCAGTTTACCCAATTGAAACGTATAATGAAATTTGTATATTAGCTCAGAAACGGCCAAACGAAAACCTTGTAAAAGTGTTTCCATGTACGAATTGAAACGCCCCGAAAAAGTTCTCCGCGAAATTCAAATAAAATTGCAAACGATGTATCGGCTCTGTGTGAGCCACGTTACAGGCGTATGAATGCAGTTTGTATTAAAGTAATTGTTGAGTGTCGGCCGTTTGTGGGCGCGCTGTGTTCATGCAGCTTCAATTTGCAAAATTAGATGCTGGTATACACGAAGTGGTCAGTTTTATTCATCAAATATCATTGCTTTCTTAATTAAAAATCCACATATCTCTTACATTTATGATGGAGATTTGTTTTTGATTTTTCATTGCCATGAATTTTCTTAAGTCTTCGTTAAAGCTACAATATAATTTAACTACAACTTAATGACTCATAGATAGAGATAGTAATAACAAATGAAAATAAATCAGAAACTTGCTCATCAGAGTAAGGAAAGATAAACCAAAACGTGCAAGACAAATTCAGGTGATATTCAGAATTAATAACAGCCCGCGAGAAAGTTTATGACGCACGTACATGTATAAGCTGTAGCAATTAGTTGTAATGAAGTAGGTTGGAGGTCGGGGCGCCGCTTGCCTTGTCACAGTACCGACTAGATTAAGGTCTCTGGCACGCGGTCCCGGCGCTCGTAACTTGTTTTGCATGAATCTGTACGCGATTTTCATATGACTCTCAGGAGGAGACTCAGTTCAGCACCTCTAATGTAAATGAAATTGTGTGCAAGAAATAAAGCAGGGCTTCTTGGCCGCTATTTATCGCCGCTCGCGTCTCCTAACTCCCACGTAATGGGAATGTGGAGACGACGCGGAGCGCAGTAATGAACCGGCCTGCCTTAACGTATGGCCTTTATTGATGATACCCGCGCCCTCAACACGCTCACTACTTTATTGTCACCCTTCACAGGCATAGTTTCAATTACGACGCGCTTCTTACGATACTTTACGCCGTCTCTATCTGAACACATGCTCCGATGAAATCCTAGGCTCTCCCAGTCCCTTTGTTGGGTTTAATTACTATCCAAAGAGGTTTGGTGAATGGGTAATTAATCACGGAATAAGATGGATTACGAACTGGTTGATATTGAATATGAGTGATTAATGTATTAATTTTGTCACTTCATCTCCGTTAAATTAGGTGCATATTTTATTATTTTGATTGGAATTATGAACAGATCATTTTATGATCATCAAATTAATCTAATCAAAAGCTGTAATTATATATGTAACATTATTGGAACATTTTGGTTAGATTAGTAATTATAACATGATCGCCGAGATTATTGGTGTGTATAGAGTGTGTGTGGGGTACGGGGTGCGGGGGGTATAGTGCGGGCCTCCGTATGTGTGATGTGTACTCGGCTCAATCACAAATTCTGTCGATCGTTAGCCGGTACCACGTGTGATTAATTAAATTTCTTTCACGCTTCGAATTTAAGTTCTAGTAGAAATCGTTAAGTGCCGGAAGGGCCTGTTGAGCCGTAATTTACGTCTTTTCCTTTGACTCCATCTACTTGCGTCATTTGAGAATTGCGTGCTGTGTGCCTTATAACCATTAAATTTATATACGTACATAGGAAATTAGGTAGTTGTTCAAATAGTGATTGCCGTCAGATTATGATCGTACTTGTAAATTTTTACCTCAGAAAATATTAAGCTTTATTATTTTTTTTATTCTACTCGTGTTATTAATGTAAAATTAATCTGTTATCCGTGTGGGATCGAAAACAGTGTTTACGCTAATACCTTCCTACATTAATGTTTCAGGCACATAAATGATCATTTGTAGTTTCGAAGTGGATGTTATACTTCAGTTTGTACGTTTAATTGCAGTTTATAATTTTTGTACTGAACTAACAACTTTTAGTTGACTCCAAAAGTTGTATATCTCGAACATACAATCAAAACTTACGTCCCATAAAACGATGATATCTTTCTGTAGTTTACAAGTTATCAAACTTACTTACTTCCCTTTCACCTTATTTGAACAAGTTTAATTAATTCGTGGGTTCGTCGCGAGCACAAAGTGTCGTTAACAACACTAGTGCACCTAGGACGTGGACATGGACATGTGTATTATTAATGACACGACACATGTGCCGGATCTCCTCTGCATTATATCCCAATTCGTGGTTCAAGTTTGTTCCGAATTTTTGGGACGGAATAATTAAATTCTGTTTTGGATTAAGAGAGGAAATTTTGCCAAAATGTAAACGTTTGAAAGGTTTTCCTGTATGTATATGTGAAGGTTTTTAATCACCGTGCTTGAAAAACTTATGTATCTTAAAGATAAGGTTATATTACGAGGAACCTCGATTTAAGGAAATTATAAAGAGAACAATAACTGCCTTATCAAGAATTTAAACAAGTTTACCATTCTTAATGTAATTGCTCATTTAGGTAAGACACAAAAACTTTGACAAAGTGAAAGCTAGCTGGCAACAGAGGCAATCTTAATTCTAAAGCTTTTTTTTAACAAAAACAATCAAAATTTTATCAAAGAAAAGTCAAGAACCGCAGACAATAGTAACGTAAGTAAAGAATAAAATGAATTTCAATCTTTTCTACTTACCCTAAAAAGACAAAGTGAAAACGTTCATTTCAAAATATCAATCCGGTACCTTATATTCAAGTTTCGGCATTCAAACGAAGTCCTTTTTATACTTCAATCATTACATTCTTTCTGAATAAAAAAGTTAGAAAAGGACTAGACAAAATCCATCCAAATCTTGGGCCCACAACTTGCCAATTGCAAGTTTCAATGAAAAAGGACGGTCGCACGGAACGACTGATATATAGAAGGCGCAAAAATGGCCGCGGACGAATCGATAAAGCTTAGAAGAAGCGCGCTGGGTCCTGGTAAAACGGGAAGTTTATGGTAATCACGGCTGCGGAGGAGTCCGTGATTGATTGTTGTAGGCGACCTACTGCGGCCCGGGGCCCGGGACCCGGGCACACCCACGCCGCACTACTACACCACACGTGTTCGCGTTTTGTTGTACAACTATAATTTTCGTTAGCGAACCTTTTTGCGAACGTGCCCGCCGAAACTATTTATTAATGGCACCCGTGACTATGCGCCATAGAAAAGCTTGCCCTTATCTGTCTATCTATCGGCGCGTCCGTTACGCATGGGTCTGTGCCATTCTTTAATATGGTAGTAACGACAAGGGTGCGACTTTCAGCCCTACGGCCTGTTAAGACGCTAAGAGAAATGGCGATTGAGGATCCCAAGATTTAAGTGGCAGTTTCAAATGTGCCTACTTTTAGTGTTATTTCCTAAACGGAAACCATTTGTTTGCCTCATACACGATCGAGGAGAAAATTTTACGCAATACTCGAGTATTACTCTGAAGTGTTTATGCGATGAGATTGCTCCGATGGAAGTGCATTTGCGCCATTATATTCGTTTGTATCGTTTCGTGAAACATAATATTTTAAAATTCGAAAAGAGATTTTGAAAATATGAAAACTTATATCGTCGGAGTGCGTGCGCCTAAAAAGAAAAATTGTCTATGAATCATCGAGTCCTGCTGTCACGTTGTTTTGGGAAACCATTAGTTAAACGTCCAATAAAAAGTAGTGGAGCTCGTGAAATAAAACTGAGCCGGGTGTGTGCACTAGTGTGGTTTACGTTACTACGGTCGCGTATACGTGGAACTTGGCCAATCTAAACCAACTTGTAACTCGCCCGTAATGGCTACTGAATTTTCCTTCCGCAATTCAAAAATAAATTCTCGCCAAATATGACATGAGATTCGGGAGCTCTTATTTTATAAATATGGCTGTCCTAAGTTGTAAGTGATATGTCTGATAGAACTTATGACTTTACTTTTCTGTTTTACTGGAGGCCCAACTTGTGTAAAACTTTAGGCTTGAGAGAAACTAAATATTTAACGATATTCGTGACAGAAGGCAGTGTTATGACGAAACTTGCTATATCGGCATTAAGTTGAATATTTCTGGAGCCCAAACTTGATGCGTACACCCTCATATATCGCGGGGCAATATGACTTTAACAGGTGCGAGCTCATAAAGAAGCACAGGTGTACGCGTCCCAGGGACGGTTAAATCCGGCAAATAGAAATTGATGTTAGTAGGTGAAATCTAATCTACACTATATTTTAGCCATTTCGAGGCGCGTCGGTGCTTTGTTGTTAAAATTCATGGTAAGCGGAAGCAATTAAGGGAGTAATATGTAAGGACGTAACGGAGTGACGGGAATTTGTTGCCAGCGTTTTAATGGACGTCCGTATTTATGTTTCAAAATGCAGCACCGCGAGCTTTCCTGTCTCCTCGCATTAATAATTATCACAATCATTTATAAAGTAATTATTTGAATACTGTGTCTTATTAAAAACTCCATTAAGTATTTAGTTAATGCCAACTTTATTCCACTGTTGTAAATGTTTAAGTTTTTAATTATAGCTTACATTTATTTCGAAAATAGAAAATTGAATTTTGTCTGAAATACCAGTTCGACTTTTTATGTCGGAAGTCAATACAACTTGTTTGCCATAGGGTATCAGCCTCTTTTATCATTTGACAATCGTTTTAATTACCTAAGGGCATCCGTCTACTTTGTACATTGATATAAAAAAAAACCGCTGACAATTTAAACAAAATTACAATTTCAGCGTCGCCGTTTAAATCTGTGTCATTTACTCCTCGGTCATTAAACACAAAAACCGTCAAAGAAATAAAGATATTTTTTATTATTCAAAGTGAGCCACGGTATCACCCTATCACTCCGTGCGGGAAGGCGGAGCAGCTATTAGCTTAACGACCATTTTAATATAAGAGATGACATATTAAATTTACGAGGGCGAGCTTCTCGTAGCGTGAACGTTGACGCTGACGTGACGCCTCTGTCTTCTTTATTGCGTACGTAAATATAACTATCAGATGTGTTTATGATATGCTAAGGCGAATTTTTAATAGCCAGAATCGTTTACGAGTAGCGTACCCCGTACACACTGTATAACCGATGATCGTAACTTTAACACTCTACTGTCAAGTGAGCGTTGAACAAACACTGTCTTTACTTTGTGACTTAAACGTCGTACGTTGTTTACGAAAACTGTGTAAAAACGGGCCTGTAACATTGATCATTTAGTCCAACACGCAACAAAAAAGGGACAAAATAATAAGCGATTAGTTTCCCGCTCCGTCGTATATACATTACGCGGATCGCAGGGAGAAAAGCTTGCTCCATGCACACCTCTCGTTTCGCACGGAAGCGAACCATAATTACTCTAAAACACTACCCATTTGTTTGATGTCTTTGTTCGTTGTTTGCTCCACTTAGGGCGAGCATTACCCTTGCGATGCCGCCCGACACATGCCGTGAGTTTCGTACAGCCATTAGGTGCGAGACAATGGGGCAAGACACAAAAAACAAGCATTAATAATCAGGAATATGCATCGACAACGAGAAAGGGTGGTATCTGTTCCCCAGCCCTTTCAGCGGGGACGAAACATAATGGCGGTGGAAACTTCAAGCGACAAAGACAATGGTAATGGCTCGAATAGGTGTAGGCAGCGTGGCGCCGATTTTTCGTACTTTTATACGTACTCTGTTTTACGTTGAGTAAGTATGGTAGGGCCCCATTGTGTTGGCTAGAAAGTAAGAGTGATTGAATTGTTTAATACCACTCGCAAGGACACAAAAGAATTGTTAACGTGACGGAATGTCATTATAATATTTTACAAGCTGTAAGTTTATTATTACAAATTGTATCAAGAGTCCGAAGATAAAAAACGCTCACTAAATTTTAAGTGTGTAGTGAAAATTAAAACTATTGATATGCAGTGTTGATTAGGTTATGTTTGCTTAATTTTTCCTTATAGTGCTATCAAATGTCGCGTGGATGACCACAGTAATGTTATTATTGTCCCGAAATTTACATTAAAATAATAAAGTGGCATTAGAGAAAGACAATAGCTGTGTTGTGTGCGTGTTGTAGCCTGCTACAAGTTAATCGGGGGCAAGCTTTATGGGCGCACATGATTGTAATAGTCTTGTAAAGGGTGACTGGTAATGTATTACGACAAACGGATGGCGGTAAATGATATGGCGCCAGTCAGAAAAATATATTTTTTCTTTTAAACTTTTCGCTCGATTTTTTCATTTTACATCCGCCATGAGTGTTCACTAAAAGGTTTAATGATATTAGAAGTCGAACAAATAAAATGCCTAGTTAAAAGTTGGAATAAACCTAACGTAATTTCAAAGCGAATAGGTGGACACACGGGTCGGACTGAAGCGCTAACTACTGCAAATTAAGCCGTTAATCTATCTAGTGTTAGCAAAGTTCATGGCTACATCTGGAATACACATGTCACAGAGGCGCACCCTCCCGCGGGGTGGGGAAAAATCTAAACACAGTAAAAGCCAGCTTTAGTGGCATTTTATTGGCTCCATTTGGAGCCCCGCCAGCTCTGTTCCTTCGGCTCTAATTGATATCTGACCAAAACGTTCACTTTACATACGTAGATTTCTTGTAGACAAGTGTAATGTGTATTGTTTCATTTATCAGCTACAATTTAGTACTGAGACTGATTTTAGCTGAAATTAATTTATTTCGCAGATCGATCTTGGTAAGGTTGCAGATATTAACGTAACCAAATCAAATCAAATCATTTATTTCTTAGCAAACATGGGTATAGTGTATAGGTGTTTTTTGTAGTAGAGGTCGTATAAAGTAAACATTAGGGTAGCATGGAATTTGACGACTTCCAGTCGGCATTTTTAAACTGGATTCAAGACAAATAAAAATGCAGTACCAAAAAAAATGTTTTACTTGATTTCGCGCCGAAAAAGATGTAACACAATATACTTAACTAGGTTCACCTATCCGTCAAGTTCTGTGATTAAGGTGAGTTTTCATACCATAAGGAAAACCATCAGCAGGTTTCTTTAATTATAAAAAAAACAGAAATAAAGACGAACCTTATTCCGGGATTGCAGGTTGTTCAAAAAATATACCACGGCCCCGGAACATAAAGGGAAAAGAAGGAACATGGGTGGGTTTTAGTCAGTAAATGCCTGACACTCTCCTTCCGCTCAAACTAGAGCGGGAGAAAGTTATTTGATGATTTCCCATTCGCAAAAAGACGAACCTTACTATACTTATTTTGCAGGCGTTTATCGAAAAAACGCCATCTTTTTTATTTGACACCTAACTGCGCCCCGCCGTTTCACTCGCGTGGTGATAGAATATACAATATATTTTTATGAATTGTAGCCTATGTGTTATTCTGATGTATAAATTATATTATTGTAAAGTTTCATCAAAATCCATTCTGTGGTTTTTGCGTGGAAGAGTAACAAACATCCATACATTCATCCATCCATACAAAATTTTGCGTTTATAATATGAGTAGGAATAGTAGGAATTTTGGTGCCAAAACCCGGAGTTAAAGATCTTCACACCTTAACATGAAATGAGAGTAAATAATTAAACTCACACTTTACAGCCCTTCTCCTTATGCATTATAAGTGCTAATGAATATCTAACTCCTGAAGGAAGTGAACATGAATACATAAAGAATGATAACTTGGTCCGTGTGCACAATGTTACAAGTTACTTATGTTACGAACTTTCGCTCATTTGTCTAACATACAAAGTTTTAGGATAACATCTAATCGCTGAAGTACGATTGGAAGGTTTTTGTACGAGAATAGAGTGCTATTATTATTTACTTTGGTATCTAGTGTTTTTGACAAAGATTACTGTATTATTGTTCGTTTGAGATTAAAGACTGATCGATCTTTGAAGGTCTATTATGATGTCTTCTTTCGTCGTATGTTTTCTTTCTGTACTTGTAATATAAAAATCTATAACGGCCAAATATCTAAAGTTTTTCTATGTCTATAAATATGTCTGAAGACGTGATTATAAACAAATTATACACAGTTTGTACTCACCATTTTGTTGTTGATTTCGTGAAAATGAATTTCGCACACTTTGTCTACTATATCTTCACTTTGAAACGTGACGAAACCGAAACCTGAAACAAATGAACGTTTATATTAGTAACAAAATAACATTGAAAGACAAAGAAATAATTATTCATAACAAGATAATCCACCCCGGAAGTTTTTATATTTCTTCAAGATTTTTAAAAATTTGAACTACTGCTGTAAACCGATTTTTCGGCTCCACCGTCGTTTAAGTAATCAGAAACATAAAAGTAACGGTTTTGATATCGTTATAATTAAAGGCAATTCGCGTCAAGTTAATTTCAAAAGGCACGTCAATCAGTTTTCGACAACACCTATCAGAATATTGTAGTGGGTTGACTCGGCAAGGCACCGCGGCTTTGTGTTGCCAATTTAATAAAACTTGCGCCCCCGCCGTCACCACCGCCTGCGCGCATGGGCGACAAACCAAACAATACCAACACTCTTTTAAATGTTCCCAGACATTCACGTGGCCACATAGACGTCCAACTTCGCCTAAATGTTCTCCGTCCAACTCAAAAGATCGTTCAAGTTTGCCCCCGCACGATTCATGAATTACAAATTGCAATTTTGAGTTTCGCACTCGAATCGCTTTCCGATATTTACACGATTCCATGCGACAACTTACGACCTAGCTTACAATCTGTCGCACAAATAAATCCCTCCAGTTCGAAACACGTCGCTCGGCGCGTCGTGTTTCCAGATTCGCAATCACCTGACGTAGACCAAGTTTCCGCTTAAAGTGGCAAACAAAACAAGGCGATGAGCAGGCGTGTTTCTGTCGGCTAACGATTAAGACACACACACGTGACGTATCCACCCACGACGACAAATAGCATTAGCGAGCCGCTCCGCAAACAGTCGGTGGCGCCGCGATTATGCTGACACGTACACGAACACCGGCCTATCGCTACAACTTTCTCGTCCCGTGTCCACGTGTTGATATGGGCACGTGAGAGCGACATACATCTTCATGAGTCGGGATCAACGTCGTCAATCCCGAAAGTTATACAGAACCGTTTCAAAACTGAACTTGTCCGACAATAGCCGCCGGCGACGAGGCGCTAATCGATACCCTTGTAAATGTTACGGCCAAGCCGATACTTATAATCTGACAGTGCGGCTCTTTGTTCATATTTAGTTCATCACCTTTCACGACTTCGGCTGCCCTAAACAAACAGCACGATCCGGCCCCGAACTAGGGCGCACTTGGTATTTCACGCGCGGCCGGGTGGCTTTGCGTAGGAATCGAGGCAAAGATAGTAACACCCCGAAAAGGCAAATAGGGGTTCAATCGAGTTCCGTTAGATGACCGTATTTTCTTTATGCATTATAAGGTCGGTGCGGTATATCAAGTGAATCGTTTCTGCGTTATTGCTTTCCCAATAAAAACGATTGGAAACAATCCCCACTTACATAAAACATGGTGTCGGTAAAGCTGTAGGGAACATGATAACGCATTGTTTTGATATCACAAACGAGTGAGAGAGCCTCGCAGGACAGATATAATGTAGTCGCGTGCTGAGTGCTGCCGGCTCCCCTTATTTATGCGGGTCTGCAAACCGAATAAAGTGGGAGGTAAGCAACATCGACGACCGCCGAGTAAAGTTATCTGCGGGCGACATGGCTGAGCAAATATGAAATTGGACCACACGATCAAACTAAATGAACTTCCCCTTAATAGATTTGCAACGTTAAAATCACCAATGTTTTGCTGGCATACACACAAACTGAGCAAATAAATACAATACCCGTAAAGTTTGTAGATGAAACGTTAAGAGAAAAGGGAGAAATAGCATTGTCACTGACCACGTAAAAAGTTTTGGGTTTCGTGTTGCCTTTGTGTGCTCGCTCTAGATAAATGGGGTATTTTCGTGAAATTCGTCCGCGTCACTTCTCGTAACAATGGCGAAGATAAATAATCTCTGCGTAAGAAAAGGATTCCGTAAACATAATTATTTGAACTCGCAATTGTAGCTGTGAAACGCTAATGAAAGTTCTCCTGGGTCGCTTCAGGAATTAACTTTATTTTTCTCCAACTTCAATTACACTGGGTACCTTTACTTTTTAAGCGGAATACTTTAATTAAATCTGGCGGCTTATAGGTGATCTGCGACCCTCTGCACTGATTGGTCCTTTACTTTGTTTGTTAATTGAAATTCACATCACTTCGTTCAACTTAACCTACATGAAAATTGTAAATACTTTTTCAGCAAATTGTGTTTTTTTCGCTGAAATGGGTAAATCTTGATATTTATAACAAAGACTGTCTCAATACAATTTCCAAAAATGATTGCTTAAGTATTCCATTTTTGTATCAATATGTCTCCGAAATCAATAGGCCTATTTCTCTACCCCTCCTCTGGTGTGAGGTACCTACGTGAACCTCGCCACTATTATTATAGCTATGTAAACGGCGGACGATTTTCATTAATTCCCATCGAGTTCGCACCTGCGATAGCGGCGCTCGTTATTTTAATATAAGAAGCGAGAGGTTGAGGCAAAGATTATGAATGTGTCTCCCGATATCGGATATCTCGACACATCTGTCGGGCGGCACGTGGAGCTGACAGTGGGCGGCTCGCCCCCGCTCTGCAGCCCCCCGCCCTACCAAATGCTCCCCCATCTCCGAATCGGGGCCATAGGCAGTATAATCTGCCCTGCCACTGTATGAAACACCGGCCGGTGGCGTTTATGGCGCTATAATAACCGTATAAAACGCGACTTATTGTAGGCGTCGATAACGGACGTTATACAACCTTAGGCCTCCACTTTGTGCCAAGCCGACGCTCCCGGCCACATTTTTTCTATGTTACCTTCACGATTCCGAATGCTATAATGGAATTTATTGCGATATCTACCACTAATGTAATTCCCGCAGTATTCATTTGTCTAATTGAATATTACATTAGCACATACATTATGCACAATGTACTATTCCAAGGCATGTACTAAATAAGAACTGTAGGTAGAATGGTAGTTCGCCTTCGATTTGTATATTTGTTGGCACACTAATGCAGAATTTCCTCTCCGACATGCAGATTTTCTCAAGATGTTTTCCTTTACTGAAAATAAATATTTACCTGCGCTGCGAAAAATTCAATGGTGCAAAACGTGGATAAAACGTGGCTCACGTACGGGATTAATTCTCTATCGATCCTATCAATGGATACTTGAATATAGCATGGATGGTAGCTAAGTATTTGTCGCTTGTACATTTACTACTTGTCATTTCCACAACAACAACTCAGTACAAGTTAATAAACAGTATCTTGTTACGCAGAAAGTGAGTCAACAGGACTCATTGTAGCGTCAATTTTGCTTGTTTTTGTACAGAATAAAAGTAATGTAGTATGTCGGCGATAACTAGCAAGTTTTCATTAGGAGAGCGCTCAACAAGCTCTCAAATGATCAGCGAGTTGGCCGGTTGTGCTCGCCGTCGCAACTTTTGTTATTGTTTCGCTTCATTATTGTAATCCGAAATACGCGGCACAATAATTAAGAGATCCTCGTCTATCGCCCCTTGTGACGTCATAGTTGGCCCAAACTTTTATCAACGGACTCTCATCGTGACAGAATGTTTGCTACGTAAATAATTGCCGGATTGCTTCTGAGCTCAGCTAATAATAACAAGTTAATCGCAATAGTTATTATCGAGAGAAAAGCTAGGTTATAAGAAACGAGAATTGGTTCGGTCGAGCTCGAGTGCTGTTACGCGATCAATGTTTATTAGAAACCTATTAACGGAACATTTGCTTTCATGTAGGTGGCTTACCTAAGAACCTAACTACCTTCTTACCTACCTACCAACTATTTTCATGTAAAATAGTTTTTAGTTAGTATTGACGTTTATAAGTAGTTTATTACGGCTTCGACACACGCCTATTGGATATTGAACCAGTTCAAATCAGTTTTTTTCAGCTTTACGTTCAATTAATCACTGGAAAATATCGCGACGCTGGCGGGTGGCCGAGGTAAAAAATATATAACATACCTATAAAAAAGTCTCAAGCACCTAATACGAATTTTATGTCTATAAATCACACTAAATCCGAAACTGCAGAACGAAACGATTCTTTTCAAGTTATTTTCTTATCAACATTACAGGAGAGTATTACACTCCAGTTTGTACTAATGGATGATTGATCACACTTTCATACAAGTTCTTATTAGATATTTATTTCTGTTTCAAATACTGCGTGGTATGTGGGTAAGAACAACAGTCATATGATAAAGTAATCTATCGAGGATTCAAATAGTTCATCGTAATAGCCGCTTTAAAATAATACTAGAATCCCGTGCCAATACAAATACGCTCCGGTTCTAATGCATTCACTGTGAGGTGCAAAGACTAAATGTAAACTTTCGGCAAGCTAAGAAAATGGGAAATAAAAGCTGGGAAGAATTGGCTCATCCTCATTTTCTCTATTGTTAAGTTGAATAGGACACGAACTATCAACTTGCTAGACGCGCTGATTGTGCGGAGACACCCATATTGTCTACGTTCAGGTAAGTAAAATAGAAACACTGCTCCTACGACGCTTTTTCCGTCAAGATGTTCAACTTTTAAAATCCCGAAGTTTGTTCAAGTTGTTTTATTGCTCCAGGAACGTTTTAAAGCTTTTGACACAACAAGAATTTTTGGACTCGACCCGTAGTGTTTGGCGAAGAATTCGCAACATGATTTCTTATAGAATCGTGCGCTGTTCAATGTTGTGACGTATCTGCTGCGTGGGACGCAGACTATCTAATATAACAGAAATATGTTCTCTTAACGTGTTTACTTGAGAATTTCTTTGAGAACTTATCAAAAGGGCGTGAAAGGAAATTATGCCATAAATCAAACGCATGGCAAAAAAATTTAGAGCGATCAGTAACAGAAGAAATATTTGGGCGAGTGGCCGTTAGGCCGCAAGCGGCAGGACAATTTATCAAGGGCGTCGGTACCCTCGTCCAATCGGTTGATAGCAATGCCATAAATATTTACTTTAATAAGATTCCGTCCTTTTTATTCGCGTGTGTTTTACGACACTGTTTGGCCCGTGATGTCAACCTGGTAGCAGCGTAAGCGCATTGTTTTTTATAGTGTCGGAATTTGTTGCGGAGTAAGTGAATATCCCTGACCCTGTCGTAATAGATTGTAAAGCTGTGGAATGTGCCAATCGACTGTATTAGGTTTGGGTTAGTACCGAATGTACTCGTACAAAATCACAGTTGCGGGGTCGTACTACATTTTGTTGCGGTGTGAGTTAATCTAACAATATGGCAGTAGTACTATTAGAAGTATTTGATAAAGAACGTTTCGGAGCAGGTCAAATGGTACTGTAAATCATCTTACTCTCAATAGTTCATAAAGCGGGTAGGCAATTTTTTTTTGCCCCGAAATTGCTGCCTTGTTTTTTAGGTTCATCAAAAGTAGATTTTAGTGGCACAGAAACAATGGAAATTTATTAGATCGTCTATGTCAGTAGATGGTGGAAATAACTATTTGTCCTCAGAATCGTTCTTTGCATTCATGGTGTTTTTTATTCACCAATAAAGAAATAAATCCAAAGCTTGGCATTTGCCGAAATTGAAACATCGTTCTACAAACTAAACAGGAGTTAGTGCAGATCGTAAATACAGAAACAGCCAAGGTTATGAGGTTTCAGTATGTAAAACTACAAAAACACCACCTATTTGAGTCACAAAAATATTGTACGGAAAATTGTAAAGTTGATCGTTCGTCGCACGGAATGAAGCAATAAGGATTTGATGAATTTAATAGTAAAATATAACCCGAATTTGCGATTTATAGCACATAATAATGTAAATGGAACATTGTTGAAGGGAAACCAATTTTTCTATGAACGTCATAAACATTGTTTTACGATGGGTTAGCGAAGTCTAGGTAGAACAATTTACTAAGTAAGCTATTTATTACCACAATTCGGAGTTCCTGTCTCGTTCTTAGTATTTTATTAGTTTAAACAATGCATTTATAATTTTGTTGTGGTTGGTGGTGGTGACTCCGCAAAAAATTTAAAGGATATAATATAGTCAAGATTTTGAAAGAGGAGCTCGCGGCTAAATAATAGCAGCAGCTCGGGTCGATCTTTAGGTTAAGCCGCTCTCGTTACATACCGAGTTTTCTCCGTGCCTCGGAAAGCACGTTAAGCTGTTGGTCCCGGCTGTCATTTGTAGATCTTTGACAGTCGTTACATGTAGTCAGTGTCCCGAAAGTCTGACATTCAGTCTTACCATGGGGTAACGTATTACCCAGTCGTATCTGGGTTGTGGAGGTCAGATAGGCAGTCGCTTTATGTAAAATACTGTATTCAGCTGCATCCGGTAGGACTGGAAGCCTTCCCCAACATATTTGGGAAAAGGCTAGGCAGAAGAAGATAGTCATGATTTGAAATACCATTTATGACTATGTCTAGTTAATCATGGATGTTTATAGGAGTTCTTACTGCCCCATGTTGGGTGCCAGTACAGAACAATGTTGGGCGCCACTTTTTGATTTATCTAGCAGAAAAATGATTAAAACTGTGGCTTGGTTTGTATAAAATTGGCTGCTGAAAAGTGCAGTGTTAAATTCGTTATTGAAAAGTAGTCTAAAGGATGTGTCCTGATAGCTTAGTAACTTACCTCAAAATATATGACCTTGAATGGATTAGTAATAAAAATATGATTCCTGCTTCCTAACATCAGTGGTGATAGTTAAATAAGTCTTTCACCTAGTCGTTCAACAAAATATGAAGGGCCCTTCTTTACTTGAATCTTACTTCTAAGTATTACTAGCTTCGCTCACATGGAGTTGGTGATTGTCTCACAGTATGCACTACCAGGTAAAAAGTATCTTTTGTTTTGATCTAGATAATAAACTATCTGTATGCGAAATTTTACTTCAATCCATTCCGCCATTTTTGCGTGAAAGAGCTACAAACATCCATACATCCTTGACTTTTGCAGTTATAATATTAATAGGATAAATGCGAAAGAATGGATGCCAATCAGACCAGAATAGCGGCTTAGTTTAGGCACCAGTCTCCCACAAATGAACATTAGATGCTTACTGCAAATATTGTTATCTTTTAAGTTTTAGCCTATAAGTGTTGTTTGTGGAGGAAAAATAAAGATTTTTTTGTATTTGTATTTTGTATTAATAGCTGAACGTATCTGTATGAAATTTGGCCTAAATACAGATTATTGTGTCACTAAACTAAACACTGTGTCTACGTCTAAATACAGGTTATTGTGCCTCTAAAATTAACACCGTGTCTACGTGTTTTATTTATCTGTGCTATCGCAGGTCTGCTGGAAGATATTTCTTTATGAAATACGCAGTACCCTTGTGTTCTATTGTCTGTATGTATTTTCATCAATTTCAAAAACACTTTTTTTCATAATATGTGATTTATGTGTACATAAATAAATTATAGTAGGAAAAAGCTATTTTTGTGGAAAACGCATCAAACTTCATGCAAACAAAGTCGCGGGTATCAGTTAGTAAAATATAAATTTATAGAAATGAGAATGCATCGAGAACAGCACGGTATAACCATTACATAGTGCGCTTAATTGCTTTTTAACTCAAACGAGCTACGCGTAATTAGATTAAAATGTTGAATTTTATTTGTATGTACTGTCACTTTACGTAAATGTACCGACAGTTTCACTTGATCACATTAACACGAATTTGAAAGGACAACTTTATTTTCCGAACTGTTTTAAACCTTTTACTGTTCTGATGGATGTGTAGTTAAATGAATTTCATGAATGTAAAATGTACGTAGGTACAATTAAATGTACCGTAACCACTATTCTGTAAATGTTTTATTTTACAGTTTTGCACGAATTCAGGTTTTTTTTATTGTAGTTATATAGCTTTATAATTCTTCTTATTACCTTAACGGTTAGATAAAACAGCCTTCTATTGTCATTCCAAATTCAAATCAACAGATTATTCCAATCGATTATTTTTAATTTGCAAGGATTACATAGAAGGCATCCGAGGTTGTCCAGTATGATTGTTGCGGTTATTCGGCATCGTGACAAGATCGTCCCGTGAGCGCGTAATCCCGCAGGGCGACGTGCCCGAGACGCGAGGGACGGGATTTGCGGGATCATCGGACACAAGACGGGAATACCCTTGTTGTGGTTACACTACTACTCGATGTTCTCCACTATTGTCCAACGAACGATTCAGTTTATTTACAGAGAGATACTTATGTTATTAAAACTATATTCTCACTTTAAGACTACTTCAAACTTTAACTTCTTCATCGCAATAGATGAAATGATACAATAACAACGGGAATTTCCACTCGTACAAAGTTATAATATTCTATATTGGATTGCTTCGAGAAAAAAGTCCAATGTAAAAGTTATGACGGGGGCGAGTGCATGACTCTGATAATATCGTTTTAATTGCGAATAGGAGTGAATCGAGCGGAGGGGAGAGGCAACATTATGATGCGAGCGGCACAGCCGAGACTTGCGCAGATTGAGAATGAACAGCCCGCACGTACGCCACGGTTCACTTGTTAAGAAGACCGCAGCGAGAAAACCAAATATTTACAATTGCATCCGAAATACAGAACTTTGCACTCGAAAAAGAGCCATCTTAAAGTTGGTGGGTAAAGTTACGAGGGTTGTATTTCGAGCTGTCCCCGCTTGAGTTCTCGAGTGACCAGTCTCGCACCGGTCCGGGTTATTGCGGGACCGACCTTGTTTGCGCAGCACTACAGAACTGTTCCGTGCTGATTTTGGCAATATTCCTTGTTCCACATCACGAAACCGCTGCAACCGTGATGCGATTGTTGCGCACTTTTTATTGTTATTATGATATGAAATGAAACCTTTTTTTGTTTGTGTTTCTGCTCCATTGTAAAGTTTTCCAGTTCAGTTCGCGTTCGAAATACAATTTATAGTAACGTCATATTGAATTTCCAACTACTGAAAGCTAGGAAGATTCATTTGAAAGAAATTTTATGAAATAATAAAGCCAGAAACCGAAAACAAATTGTTTTGTCAACGGAGTCTGTAAATCTAGCAATAAAAGCGTCCACTCAACGTCGCAATTCACGACATTTCTTCGAGTGAGGACGGAGTTGGGAAGCCTTAATTTGTCTCTTTCCAACAAGAGCCAAAGTATATTTCTTAGCCTTGTCTATCGCCGGTTCGCGGTGGTCCATGTCATCATGGACTTAGTCTAAACGATGCACTTTCTTGTTATCTCAATGCTGGATTATTGAGGTTTATTTTTCGTGTAATAAATAGATGTAACAGATGCGACATCGATGATGAGCTTTCTTTGTAGCGAGACCTAACGATGGCAAATATATTAGTCGATAAAGTACGTATTCGTATCTTTTTGGTTTCTTTTTCTGTCAGTCTTTTATTAAATTATGTCTGGCCACACACAGACTTACCTACAAGGTGACCTGACTTTAATGTGCTCTATATTTACAAGCAATTTATGGCTCATATCTACACGATTGCTATAAAATCGGTTTGCAAGGTGAAAACAATGTAAGTAAGGTTGGTCAAACAATTTGTAGAAACTTAAAAAAAACGTATGGTTAAACATTTTAAGGCATTTTAAAGTAAGACAAAGACTTTTTTAACGTGAACGTTTTCAGCTTCACGTTGATAAGTCCATCAGAAAAACTATCGAAAAATCGTTCGCCGGTATAAAGGGTTAAGTCGATTCTCAACACATCAACGCTTCATCCGGCGCTTTGTTCCCGATAAGGACTTGAACACACACAGAGCACCTGTTTCGAGTGGCGAGCAATAAGTGCTGAACGTATTTGCGCAGCGCGATTACGCGTCGCTCCAGCCGAGCTAAAATTGAGCGTTGAACTGAAGCACGTAATGATTTTAACAACTGTTCCGATTACAGAATAAAAAACGCAACTTTCTTTGTTTAAAAAACTATTGTTAAAAAAAATGTTTGTTCCCAGAGCTGGCGACCATTTCAGACCAATTGGATCACAGCGTTATTACTATTTAAGTGTTATGCTAATCTCGAAAAAGTTCCAGTCCGATTCACGGTCTACTAAAAGCTCGTAAAGCTCATCTAATCAAAGCCGTTAAGGGGGCATCAGATTACAAATTTACAGGTAGGTCGGCCAATAAAGATGAACGTAAGAGAGAGTTAACTGCGCGAAGTAATCGCGGGCCGAAACGTTGTTTTACGAGTCCGACTTTGCATATCCCGACAGATGTTAGAACAATAAACCCGAAAGAGACGCCCGGGTATTGTGCCGAGTTGTTACTTGTTATTCTGTCGAAATCTATGTTTTAAAGGTTTAGAGACGTGTTCAACTAGAATTTTATGAAACAACTGCGCACCGGTAGGGTTACACTTTGATTTTTAATGCTCTCGGTGTGGCCCAGTCTGCGACTGGAAACTTTGTTATGTACATTTTATGGCAATCATCAACATTGTTACGACTGAATTTATGAGTTACATCTCCAAAAACGAGCTATTTTACACATTAATGAAACATGTTATATAGACATCTATTGCCAGTTTAAAACATTTAACAATACAAAAACAGGCTGTATTTCGAATTACCTACCCTTAAAAAGCACTCGATTCATCCGTTTCACTAGTATAAATTATTTTTATGGCATAGAAATTGTAAATATTTCATTCGGATAGTGAAAATCTCATTCACTACACGTCGAATAAAATCAAACATCTATCACATTTAAAATAGCTGCTGTTTCGTTTAAAAATGGAATCCTCTTTCACATTTAAATTTGAAAAGTTGTCGGTGAGCGTTCGACCCGCTCGGTAAAAGGGTATTACTTATGAATCAATAGTTAATGAGTATCAATGGGAGGCTTTTGATACTCGCCAGCCTCTGTGTGCATTCTCGGCGCATCATTAATATTGAAAGTTACTCGGCCGTCCATTGTCTCTGGAGTGGCCGCTCTTTGTACATTATGCGTCTACTTTTGTACGGAAGCGAACAACTCATTTCCTTTATACTAAAGTTTTACTTGCAAAAATATTGCATCGTCCCATTTCTCTGAGGCGCGTCACCCGATTTTGTTGTTTTACTTGACTTCCTACTTACATTAGAAAGTACCGAAATTAAGTATAATATCGGATTTAATGAACGCTAAAGATGTTTGTTAATATTACGGGGTATCTGTACTTAAACGCCACGGCCCATAACGCGCATTAGGTTTTGGTTACATTTAGGCTTTATGCGCAATATACATAATAATGAAAACGGCTGCGTAAGCACAGATAATAATCATATGTGCGGAGGCATAACCGAATTGCACAGTCGGCATATGCGATTGTGGTCATGTGGATCCGTTCCATTCGCGTCGTTTCGCTCCAAACTAGTTCCAATCAAATGCGAGCACCGATCGTATGCGTTCCACTGTTGTCGTAATGTTTATAAACTTAGGCCGGGGATCTAGGAAACGGGAGCCAATATAGACCGCTGCGGGCGAAAAGAGCATAATAGGCATCGGTAAAAATACTGTCTGGAAAAATTCGACGGCTGCAAATAAATGAAGTTAGCCCCTTACTATTTTTCCCGTGAAACTATTTTAATTAAAGCCGCTCGAATGGAAGGAGTTTATAGAGGGACAAATCGGTCGGCGGCCGATAGATTGGGAATGTTCAATTTCGGGGGCGGCCTCTGGATGGAGCTTGGAGGCTGCCAGTAATTGTCGTGGTCATTAACATTTACGATAATGACGAGGATAGGATTGACGTGGCTGGTTATCGCAGCATCCGATATGGTGGAGACGTCGTATAATCCTCGCTAGAGCACGTTACGCCGCCGCCGCGAGATCTAGTTTCGAGACGGATGGTAATTCGCTATTTGGTTACACGCGGATAATAATTGATCTCAAGTTTTGTTCGTCTAAGTTTACGCCATGTTTGGTAGTAAGAGCTGTGAGCGTGATTAACATAGTTTCAGGATTACGTTTCTATCAAACTTTAAACGTTTCTAGGGAAATTAACACGCCAAAGTTTTTATACGAGAGGCGAATGCACTGAAGGCGTCCCGACAATTTTTCCCCCTCTTATTGACGTAGTAACCTAAGTACTTAAATGATCTAAACCATGATTGTAAAGTATCAAAATGTGAAAATAATTCGCGTTACAATTGTACATTTGTTCACGAGAGTTCATTCAGGACAGGGAACATGTTTAGACGGGGGCATAATGGGATTAAATTTTCAGACAGATGTGTAACAAAATTGGAGGATACATAATGTCGTGTCTCATTATTTTAGGTCAAGATTTATGTAGAAATTGTCGGATGTTTTTATTTTAGTAACGACAAACAAGATTATGTTTGGATCTTCAACGTTTTGAGAGCTGTTGAGCTGATTTGATAGTCAATAATCTTTGAAGTCGAGATTCAAAATATTTGATGATTAAAATTTTTATTTGAAGTTTACTGATGGCTCAGAGGTTAAGCCCCTCGCCTCTCATGCATGAGGTTGTCGGTACAAATCCGGGCATGTACCAATGTGACTTTTCCAATTCATATGTACTTTCTGAAAGTTTTTCAAAGACATCACAGACATCGGTGATAGAAAACATCGAGAGGAAACCTGGACTTATAATGAATATAATGAAATCAATTCTGAAATAAAGTCTGAAATCGACCACCCAATCCGCCCATCCGTCCATCCGCCCATCCGTCCATCCGCCCATCCGTCCATCCGTCCATCCGTCATCCATCCCAACAGTGGGACAGTTATAGGCTGGTATCATTACTATTATATTTAAAAAATATTTAATATGCTTCTTGTACTATTCAAATACGTAAAAGATATCCTTACTTCCTTATCCTTATCCTTACTATATATATTATATAAATATTATAAATAAATATAAATCCTTACTAATATTACAAAAGCGAAAGTGAGTTTGTTTGTTACGTCTTCACGCTTAAATGGCTAAACCAATTTTGATGAATTTTGATACAGAGATGGTTGGGACCTTGGAGACGGGCATAGGCTATTTTTTGATTGAAAAAGATTGAGATATGAGGGAGAAAGAGGGAAGAAAAGGGAAAACTTAATATTGCTATTACAATAAATAAGGCGCAAGGGCAAAAACTACATGTAGCAGGTACCTGTAAATCAGGAAAGGGGAACTGTGTTACCCGAATTTAACGCGAGCGAAGCCGCGGGCAAAAGCTAGTAATAAATAAAGATTCATTAAATCGATTTAAGCAAACTTATTTATTTTAGAAAATATATTTCTCAACAAATTCACACATCTCAATAACAGTATCCACACAATAAGAGTCAAGTAGATAACACAACCGCCTAGTAAAACTGAAAATATTCAAAAATTTATGTTTCTTAAACATTTTAGGGTACCCTGAAAAACTTAACAAACACTTCCTCCACTCGACACAATGGCTTACACTATTACTTCAATCCACTTAGTCACACACTGTCACGCTAGCATTATAATGCGCCTGTTTCGAGTCACGGGCGAGTCATTAAGGCTTTGGGGATCCTCTCGTCTCGAAGAAGCCATCTGCATGATTTGCGCATATTAATAACGCGGAGCTTGCATGTTAGAGCATACAACCATATATGCTATAACGACGAATTATAAGTTGGCGATGAACGGTTTGGTTTAATTTCAGGGTTCCGCCGTTTTCATTTCCAAGATTTTGCATGTAACAAGATGGGTTATCAAAAATGTTCGTTTAGATTTGTTTTCGGAGCGTGTTTAGTTTTGGATTCAAGTTTGCTGACAAATCTAAGTTAGTAATTAATTTCAGCTAAATCTTAGATTTAATAGATGTCTAAACACACATTGTTGACTGAGACAATATTATGATTCACACATATCCAGAATGTTGACGTTTCTAGCAATGTAGTCAGGATTATTATAATTCTGGCGAAACTATGTTTCACTACGGTATAACAGGTGTTAATAAGGTCGAATAAGTCATTTCGACGTAGCCTTGAAGAGGCGAAAATGTAGGAAAAGTACCGAAACAGTTGCTCACGAACACAATGAAATACGTCCTCCAAGTAAAGAAATAATTCAGCCGAGTTTTTGTAAGCAAGCCTAACATGCCCTAATAACACGTGAAATACATAAATCTTTAAAAAGTACGCATAGAATTTCGTAAAAAGGTGTCTTTTTTTTAAAGAGGTGTATAATCTTTGTATTCAAAAACTTTTTTCAAAACCTTTATGCCAAGACGTGGCGTGTGTGCACTTCGGCAAAGACGTAGCCTCGCGATGAGTAGGTACACTATGTAAACACACCTTTAAATGAGATATTAGGCTGTGGTTACACAAGCAGCGGTCAGTGAAACAATTTTTAAACTAGTAAAAATACCAAAAAATGCGGTCAATTTTCTTAAAACTTCTAGAGGAGAGTAATTCATTTCTTTTCACCGCATAATACAATCTTAATTAGATTTTCAAATAACAAACTGCGTTAAGCTAAAATTAATGAGTGCTAATTAAACTAAAAACAAACCAGAGTAAAATAATAACGAACTCGCATAATGTCTTGGTCTAATGGCTTTAATTTATTTCATGTAATATTGTGTGATAAATAGCAACTAGACTATGTTTTCTAATCAAGATAAAGCTTAGTTCACCTATATTTTAGTGAGAGTGGAAATGTTTTTGCGCTATTTTGCTTTCGTGTAACAGATTCATATTTTGATGGTAAGTATTTTGATTAATTAGGCACGGCATTTCATTTGTGACTGTTTTTTTATGTACCTGAGTTCAACTTCTATCTGGTATAAACTGGTAGTAAAATCTAGGAACGTGCAGAATAAAGATTTTCCCCGCTATCATTTCCGCCTGTTGTCTAACCAGTCCTTACCCTAACCACTCAACTCTCCGCGGCACGCCACACCCCCATAATGATGCATCTCGGGAGATACAGCACAAGGCTTTACAGATTTTAACTACGCCACAATATTTATCTTTCTTTTTACGCGTGGTCACGCACACGTTTCTTGTTTTTTCTTCAAGCCTTTTTATTTATAACTCTTAGGGGAGGGCTCGTACAAAAAACGCTTTGTAAAAAATAACAGAGAATTCATCTCTCTATTTCATATAGCCAGATATTTCGAGAGGTTTTGTTTCTGAATTTGGCGCAGACACCTAGATCAAGAAAAATGGAAAGATTATTATAGAATAGATAGGTATATTTAGGTACTTAGAGATTGGAATGTTTGATATCACCTAACACAAGTATTTCCTTATTTGGTTGAAATCCAAACTAAGTACATATGTTATAGAAATAAACGTTTTTTTTTTATTTCCTCGTTGCTATTTTACGTGTAGGCAGCGTATTGGAAAGTGGTAATCATAGAGTGATATTAAAAAAGGGAATGATTTTGTAGAGGGTAAATATGAAAGGGACTTAAATGATTGAAATGTGAACACCACTACTACGTCAGATATTAGTACTGATTTTTTGTACTATTTCTTCAAGCGTGGCGTCCTCCTCTGTTTGAAAGAGTTGCCGCAAACTAACACCTAAGTCCATTGCAAATACTAATTATTCATCTAATCTTCGATATTTTTGTTCTAAGACATGTCGATATTCCGGCATAAAATGCTAAAACATTCGTGACCTTTTTAAGTATAATTAAGACTACTTTGTCCTACGTACACAAAGTGTAAAGCTATGGACGAACAAGTTAAAAAGTAATACCTTAGTTCGCTTTGAGTTTCGCCTCGACATTGCACTTACCTAATTAGCAGTGCAATACTTTAACAAAACTTTGTTTGACTTACGAAATACATTATTTTTCTGTCCATACTTTTAGTTATATTAGTTCTTGTCAGACGACACGACTTCTCGACGATGTTCTTGTAAAGAAAAAACTTAGATATAAGTTATGGTAAGCTAAGATTTTTTAATGAAGATAGACAGGTTTAACGGGCAATTACATTTCTACATAATAATATTCCAGATTTATAATACATGTTTTTGTGAATAAAAGTTTTTGCTAAGCTTTTAATACTGTGTCTAAAACACTTCACATATTTGCATAACCCGAGATTTGCATTTTAAACTGCGACTACGATATTAAAACAACTACATCTCTGGAAGTTACTTACAATAATGTATTCACATTGTTCATATCATTAATTTTTGCGGTCTAGTGGTGGGTCCAATTCCCTCCTTGCTGGGGAGGAGTGACGTTGCATTCCCTCGGTGCTCGATGGTCGCTTCTAATGAAGTCTGGTGCGGCTACACAAGCCTCCCCCTCCCTGTCACTCCTCCTATCGCTCTTAAGAATGCACCCCCTAAAATGTGTGACGTCAATGTGACGGCGTTTTATGGCATCGATTAAGAGTTAGAAAAGTGATGCTTTGTAAAACTTTTCAACTAAATCGACGATTAAAAGTAATTTTCCGGGACATGTTCGCGTTTTTAATACCTCTCGGCCGCTGTTTCAATTTTATATGAGATAGATAATGCCAAGTAATTTTCGCTGCACTGCATAAAAAATTAAATCCCTTTTTGCGAGGAATATGAAAAAATATTTATTATAACTACATTTTACCTAGCAATTTTCTTACATCAAAAACCTTTAAAATGACTTTTTATGTTTATAAAATGCTGTAGTGTTAAAATAACAATATTATATCAAGAGAAACATCCATTTTTGCACGTATTTTCTTTTTGAATTATATCTCTGGTAACAACGGAACGTTTTAAATTTTTATTTTAAGCACGAATATATATCAAAAGATAGAACATGACCGCTCGAATGGTACGCAGATGCGACGAGTACAACTGATCCCGCCCGGGGGAGTGGGGAACAAACATCGTAAAAACTTGTGTATATTGCCAACAATTCGCAAAACTTGTAGGTAAGTGAGCATTTTTCTCGTTTGTAACATTTCTGCGTAGTTCGTGAAATCGGCCGTCTGCCTAGAGATCCCTGCTTGAATAACTAATGGAGGAAAAATGAAGTGCTCAGCGAGCCCCACAACCGAATTACACGACCTCTCAATAGCTAAAGACGCGATCAAGTATTTTATTTTGCATATTACAGCTTCATAAAGTTTTATTGAGATATTTTGCAAAACCTCCGTTATCTTGTAATATTTGGTTATTGAAAAACGGAAGATTAAAGGATTGGTTATGGCGTCGTTTCCTGAAGAGATTAGTTAAATGACGGGAGGGGTCGCGGAAACTCTCGTTCCTTATCGCAGGATCTGTTAAATCGTGGCTTAGTCTTTTATGTAGGTATGCAACATGATGTAAAACAGCTTTATAGTCTACTAATGCCTGTTAAAACTTCAGTATTCAGGTAGTACTAATTGTTTCAGTACCTATGTTTACTCATCCCTTACCCAGGTGTTTTGCTATTCCCAACAAAGAAATGGCCTTCTCATTAGCAAGCTGACGACCAGTCTATCTTCCAAATGGCAAGTTTTTGGGTTTACTGCCTCCCTTCAGACCTTTTTAACCCTTCGGGAAACTAATACAACATGAAATCATTAGGACAAAAGTCTGTATATAAAGAAGTATTTACATGAAAACTTCAACCTCTTTGCAATATGAACGTTATGTCGTTTGTCGATGAAGTCTGGTGCCAAGAAGTTTAGTATTTGTTACTGAGTCGAAAGCCTTGGAAAAGACGCTAAAATGTTTATCTAAACGGAAAATATTCTGTATCAAGAAACTGTTTACGATTTCCAAGTTAGTACTTATTTGACAATGCATTGGAAACAAAGGCGGGTGCAATTTGTAAGTGTTCTGTTTTTAAAAGATTGGGGAAAAAGTTTTGAGTATCAGACATATTTATTCTTTAGTGTGTGTATCTTAACTTTAGTGAATATTTAAGTAAAAACGCTTCAAAGGATGTTGATGTTTTTTTTATATACAATAAAAAATACATGTCAATTTGGATTGGTAGCCTATCGATCCTATAGATCTGGTTGAAATTTGGCACAAATATATATTACTAGCTTTCGCCCGCGGCTTCGCTCGCGTTAAATTCGGTATAACACACCAAACAGACCTGCAGTTTTTGCTCTTGCGCCTGATGGATTTGTAATAGCAACGCTAAGTTTTCTCTTTTCTTCCCTCGTTCTCCCTCATATCCCACTTTTTTTTAATAAAAATTAGCCTATGTCCGTCTCCTGGTTCCCAACTATCTCTGTACCAAAATTCATCAAAATCGGTTTAGCCATTAAAGCGTGAAGAGGTAACAAACAAACAAACAAATAAACAAACAAACTCACTTTCGCTTTTATAATATTAGTATAAAAGTATAAATAGTATATTAGTATATTATAGTCCGGAATAGCATTTACCCATTTAACTTTGCACATGAAATTTCCACACGAACGATGTCGCGGGTAACACCTATTAATTAAGCAAGAAGAAAAATAGTGTAATAAATAGCCCAAATTAAGCAAATTCCTTGTAAAAATTACAGTTTCAAAACAAACACATAGTATTAAAAAACAGTAGACATATCAAACTTCATTGTACACCGTTATAGGACAATTAAATCGTCAGTAACACCACTATTTACTCATAGCGTGGAAACCATGCCATCTGGCAACCACCACCAGTGCAGGTAAGCTAATGTGAATTATCATTGTATAGTATAACACGTTTGTTTCTTAAAACTTTGATACTTACACGTGGGAAAGTGCATGTGTTCCTGTACTCTATGGAAAAAGTTTGCGAAACAGGATTTATTTGACTTTTCTTTCGAAACTTGAAAGAAAGTAGGGGTGGCTCAAAGATAAAGTAGGTAATCGATTGTGTTTTGTTTCACTTCATACTGAACTGTATTTTCTGCTATTCCATATTAAATTACACAATCATTCTCATGAATGAGGGTGAATAATCTTGAAATTGTTTTTTAAAACTAAGTTAACATCTTGTAAATTAACTATGTGAATCTTATGCTAGAGATATGTATACTGCCTGAAATTGTTGTATGTAAGCGAAAACTGTCAGGTAAAATGCATTTAATTTTCTCAAGTTTACTCGCGTACTATGCAAGATTTACCGACGTTCCAAGAAACACACACATAATCACAATTAATCAATCCTCGACAAACTTCCGACTTGTTCATAAAGCAAGAATATATTTACTGTAGGTCGTCAGCAAATCCTCAGTCGTGTCTTACAAATTGTCGCCGAGCCCCGGGCTACGCGGTGTTATGAAAACTCCGGGCCAGGTAAAGAGAAGCCAACAATTTGTTCACCGCTTACACCCTGTATAAACATCTTCATCTGTGTTATAGATACCGCTGTGTTTTATGTTGCCCTGGTAAGTTTCGAGTTCGTTAGGCTTGGCTGCGGTTTTTTTTGTGGCTTTTTTACTTTTTTTGCGTAAGTAAGTGGCTTAACATGTGTTTTATTTAAGTATTTGACGTCTTTTTTTCTAATAAATACTTGATAAATAAAATGTTATTAAAATATTGTAATATAACTTGAACAAGGAAAAGCTAACTAACTAAAATCCTATTCAGAGGCTGTTTCCATTTAAATATTGTAGCCGACGGGTTCGTTCATTAAGTGGAATACCAAACAAACTAACTATAAAAACATGCTCGTTTTCACAAAACAAACAGAACGACAGCGTATTAAAAATACAACGTTATTGACTCAACACTAATTCACCCTGAACACTAATTCCTAACTACTTGTAAGCATTCTGTAAATATGTGCGCAACACGTTATTCAAATAGAACAATACCGTTTTCAAAAGTACTAAAAACAATGTTAATGATATTTGTCACAAGCCATGTGGCTTTAAATACCATCTTAATGATTACAATTAAGTTAATGGCTCACAAACTGCGTCTCCACTCAATATTTATGAACGTTTATTGGCGAATCCGTGTAAACAATTATTTTCGCTAATTGCTAGACCGGGATACTGGTTCCCATTACATCACTAATGAACATAAACGTAATAGATATTTTCTGACCTCCTATAATAATATACAAATAACGTTAACGTTTGAAATGAAGGTTAGGTAAAGATCTTAATTATTTGAAATAAGAATTATATCTACGTTAAGCATGAAAATAATATTGTTTACTAATAAGTTTGACTGCAAGATTGTTATATGCCCCAATAAAGTAATGAGGAAAATGTTCGTGTAATTGGAAAATATGATATCCGATTGTTAATAACGCAATAAGCAACGAATCAGTTGTAATTGTGTTTTCCTTTTATTTTGTCCGTAATGTGTTGCTGCTGAGGATACAAAAACTGAAAAAAGTCTGGTTGAAATTTGGGCCTAACAACAGGCTAATATGATGTGAATAAGAAGGAAAACATAACTTTCTTGTGATTCAGCGAAATTCAACAATATTTTAAAGGTCTTCTTTATATTTACTCGTTAACCTTTACACTATAAACTTTAGCAACTTTTCTTAGTATGAAAGTTTTATTTTATTTTAAAACTACTCTGCATAAAGTGATTGAATCGCATTTATTTTAAGACTACTCTAGTTAAATTGACGTGTTGCGGTTACTATGTCGACTGAATAAGTTTACCTTTCGAATACAATGTAGGTACAAAATCCTTACTGATATTATAAAAGCGAAAATGAGTTTGTTTGTTTGTTATGTCTTCAGGCCTTAATGGCTAAATCGAATTTGATGAATTTTGGTACGGAGATAGTTCGGACCTTGGAGACGGACATAGGCTATTTTTTAAATAAAATTGAGAAATGAGGGAGAAAGAGGGAAGGAAAAATCTTAGCTTTGCTATTACAATAAATAAAGCGCAAGGGCAAAAACTACAGGTAGCAGGCTGCAAATCAAGAAAGAGGAACTGTGTTACCCCAAATTTAACGCGAGCGACGCCGCGGGCAAAAGTTAGTTCTATATAATTCCCTCTCCCCATTTATTTAAGTAACCGCACGCAAAATCTATGGCATGTAAGCTGTCTTCGCAGGCCCATTCCGGCTTCAGATAAGCCGAACAATAAAAGTAAAATCAGCGTTCGCGTGCCACTGTCTCATACATGACCCTGAGCGACCTATTCGCCCCCATTCCGCTACGCCGCAATGATACCATCTACGATACGCCGTTAGTGATTTGTTGAAACCTTAATTACAGTTCGTTCGTAGATTAATGATGTTACACGGGATTTTTTATCTCTGATCTAGATATTTGTAAAGGTAGGGTCTGTTATGAGCGCAAAGCACGCCGATAATTGCCGCTGGTCTATGGGAAGCGGATGTTAGTTAAAATATGTTCACGCACGCCTGATACCGCGAACATCGCCGTTCCGGGCGTTTACGCGCAAACGGCCTTAAATATGTCGGATATAATGCTGCTATACCTTATGTGCAGCCTATTCTTATGGTGTCCCAGTTTTGCTTGGAGGTCGGATTTTTCATGAAGTTTATTAAAGCTTTCAAATTGTTATTTTTTGAGGGGATTTTTTGATATTTTAAAGGCATGTTTTCTGATACACTGTCAAAGGATCAGTAGCTGAATAGAGTTAGTAAAGGATCAGTAGTGTAATGGTGACCTGATTTTTTGTCACCAAACATCAAGCATACATCGAACTTCGCTTCGATATTTCGCCAAACTTCTCGTGTGGATTGTTCGCCTGTTCACTTAAATGTGTAATCTAATTAACTCGCAAGTTGTTAGTTGAACAATTTTCAAGAACATGTACGTAAGCGCTTCTGTCTTTGTTGGTATGTGTACCCTTGTTCACTCATAGAAAATCACTGAACCAATCTTGATGTCTTTTCCACATGAATTAATTACTCTAGGTTGGTAAAATGGAGAGCAATCATTGCACGGGTTGTGTTGAGTTTGGGTACTATTTGATGTTGGCTTCAACACGACAGACTAAATACTACAAGATCTATATTTGGGAAATGTAGACCTGAGTTTCTTCATAATACTAATGATCGTTTGTCAAATAGATATAAACATAAGAAAATAAGTACGGGTTGTAATAAGCAGTTTACGGCGTTATAAAAAAAAACCGGCCAAGACCGAGTCAGACTCGCACACCAAGGGTTCCGTACAAAATTGCCACATAAACAGCCATCTCTTGGACTGCGTAGACTTAGAAGGTTGGTTTTTTCACAACAAAAAGGGACCACAGAGTTGAGTATATGGTTTTAATTTCAATTTAATACCTCCACGCATTCAAGAAATAAAGGGTACAAGGGGATAAGAGGACAGACAGACAGAAAGCAAGATGGATAACAATGTAAGGAACCCTAAAAATTACAACATGACTTACAGTCAACATGGCGAACTATTCAACATTTGCTAACACTTTGTTTAAAAGATAAAATATATCCCAAGAGAAGAACGGTAAATTTCTTCGTCTCGAATATAAGGTTCAGAATAAAGTATGAAAACTTTAGATATCGAAATCCCATCAACACTTCTCTAAGTTAAAACTCCATTAACAGTTACATAGTAAGTTAAAAATGATTGCGAGAAGCTCCCATCAAAGATGCACTGACACTATATCTTCAAGATTCCACTTGAACTTTCATGAATGAATAAGAAAGTGGGGTGTGTTTACTTCGCAAGCGATAACTATGCTTTTAAGTGCCAGTAGTAGAATTGCTAAAAAGTTTGGTCGGAGTTACGTGAATAGTTCTAATCTTGAAGTCGAGTCGAGTCGAGTCACACGCGACTCAGGGCTACCGTAAGCACGAGTCGGCTGCACTCTAGAAAGTTCCACGATTACGTCCCGTCTTTAGACTAGACTCAACTTTTCCGCCTAATACTAACATTGTGGATTCAAAAAAGGTATTCCTTCCTTTCTTTACGTTCAGTTTATGGTAATGTTCCATAGCTTTGTTTAAAACTGCGCGGTACTTGTTGGTTAGTACCTCCGTGGTTTCAGGTGCAACACAATACCAAGTTTCTGAATCTTTGTTTGGTTAACTGATAATGTTTTTTAAAGTTTTAGTTTTTGTTACAGCTTGCCAGTATCTTCTTTGTTTCATTTTCTTCCCAATTTTTTGGTTTTCTTTTCATTTAATTAGTTTTTAGTTGTTGCCCTTTTTTAGTTAGTTTATTTAATTGGTATCATGGATACAATTATTATAATTAGTTTCATAATTATTGAAAAAAAGATTTACTCATAAGACATAACAGTTTTTCTTTAAGTCACCAATTCTTGTACAATTCATTCCTGTACTAAGAATGAGTTGTTTTGAATTATGTTTCACAATTTACTGCAAAATTATTAATGTAAACTCTCTTTAAATTTCTACCTAAAACACTCAACAAAATAATATTAAATTGCAGCCAAAATCAAGTGTTAAGGAGAAGTGTGAAAGCAATATGGGGCAGCGGCAGATAGGTACCCACCTACCGGCTGTCGCCAGCGGGTTCCGGCTCTTATCACGGTGATAACGCCGTACTGTGCCGTACGACCGGCAACCGGCGTACGGACGGGTTTAACCCACTTATGTGTTTGTTAATACCAGGATGTAGGTAAGACTGTTTGTGTTACAGTACTGTTTTTTTTTAATTTGTTGGCTAGTGAAAATTGTTTTTCAATGTGAGTAAAAACATATACATATTTTAAATTATACACACCACTTTAGTGTTTCAAATTCATAATTATTTATTCATTTGAATAATGCTAACTTATGAGGATAATGTAATGGATTGTTTAATTGATTTTCATTGTTGAACTCTTGTATTTACGTCAAAAGAATGATAAATCCATCGAATCAAATATGAATATTAATTATTCCGTTTCACAAAAGTTATGATAACAGTTCATTAACAAATTGCCAAAAATAATAGGCGAATAGTAATTTTCATAAATCAATTTGATTGGCATGCTAGATGATCCCTCTGTACCAAAGCTACTGAACCATCCACAAACTCGTTTATGTTTACACAGAAAGAACACAGTCCCCTTCGGCGCCAACACCGCCTTATCTACTAATCTTGTTTAAGAACATTGATCCCCTTTTTATAAGGCCATCGAGTTGAAACCAAGATAACTGCGCTTATTTCCCAAATTAGTTTCCAACTACGGTGTTATCGAAACTTGTATACGGCTCGATTGGCCCAATCTGCGTAATATTACACAAGTTCTTGATTAAATTTAATAAAACCAAGACGGTTACCTAATTGCGCGGGCAAAGTTTCATTAACGAGTGTTCGATTCGCAATGTTCCGGCAGATCTGATCCGATCGATCTGTCGTATTCCGCGCCCCATCGGATTGCCCGGACAAAAGATACGCGGGGGGCTATTACGTGTCTTACTTCCGACCAACTGAGATTGCGTTGCTCGGTATTGAAATTTTGAACTAAAAGTTTTTTGCATATTTTGCGGAGTAGTTCTGATTTTCGTATTACATTGCAATTTGGAATTAAAGTTGTGGTTTCGTTTTTTCAGTTTTTTGAATGGTTAATGAAAGGGTTTTGTGTTTTTGAAATTTGCAATGGATAAGGAAAAGTTGTTTAATTTTAAATATTTCAATGAGTTGTAGTAAAACACAACGGTTTTACAGAAATTGCCAATTCTATGGTTAGAATGGCGGTCTTATCACTGATAGCGATATATTAAATAACCGAACCTGTACATTACCTATACTTTCATGATAATTGACACACATAAGACATGTCCTGACATTCATTCTGGTACCTAGTCCAACAAATCCTATTCTAAAATCGACACCATTTCAAACTACACCCCAAACACTGCCTTACAACTCACGAACTTTCAACTTTTTAATCAATCAAAAGCACCTATTCCCAACGCGTCATAAGGCCCAAAAGTCTTTCAACAGTCGTCCAACAATCGCAATTTACTTAATAGCCTTTCAGAATTTTAATTCTAGGTACATCACGTCGTGCGATTCGTACGATTAAATCATTTTGAAACGTGCGAAATGAAAACGAGGACGGCAGCAGTCGGCAACCGGCAACTGAGCCAGAAGGTACTCCCCCTTAATGAGATTTATAAACGTGGTTGATTCCTCGATTACCCAACGTCGTAAGATTTGATTCTCTTTAGATATCCTTAGAACGGCGCTACGAATCACTACGAGTAACTGTTTTAATTAAAAAAGGTGATGATGATTTTTCGAGGGCTTTTGTGCCTATTGCTTTTTTGAACGTTTTAACTTCTAATTTAGTAAACGAAATTGATTTTTATCAAAAGAAAAGTCTTTTGATAAAAATTGTACCTTATAATAAGTCTTTTATTTACAGGGTGTGCCCGAGTTTAGCCCACATAAAATACATACAAAATAATAATCGTAGGTAACAGGATGTTCTAAACTTTGCGAACTAAACACTCTAGGAATAACACCAATATTAATATTAACAATGTTAGTTTAAACGATAACAGTGTCGGATAACTCTATCGTGTTAATAACAGTTGAAAACATGCCGTGTTGCACATAGCCTCGTTAACTGAAGTCAGAAACTTAACATGAGCGCGAAATATCGGCGGTTGTTGCTTATTAAACTTCGTTTTACCTTGAAATTATACCGCGTTTGTGCATCTTGCGGTAATCTGTTCCTCTGTATACTGTGGTTTTGATAGCGAACTGATTGTAACGAGGTATTCATTAAAAGTTGTATCGTTTTAAAGATACTGTATGTCGTTACGCTGTGGAGTGCAATGCCGGATAAAGCTTTCAGTTTGTTACTGAATCGGTTAGTATTTGCCTCTTTAATATGAAACTGATTGTGACCGTTTCAAAATATTGTGTACTAGCTTCCGCCCGCGACTTCGTCCGCGTGGCTTAGTTATTTTGAGGGAACGCTAAGTTTAACCCGCATGAAGATCGAAAAAAAAAAACATTTCTCCCCTTTTCTTCCCTCTTTCTCCCCCCTTTCTCACTTAAAAAAAAGTCTATGTCCGTCTCCAGGATCCCAACTATCTCTTTAACAAAATTCATCAAAATCGGCTTAACCATTTAGGCGTGAAGACGTAACCAACCAACTCACTTTCGCTTTTATTATATTACTAGCTTTTGCCCGCGGCTTCGCTCGCGTTAAATTCGGTAGCGCCTTATTGATTTGTAATAGCAACGTTAAGTTTTCCCGTTTCTTCCCTCTTTTTCCCTCATATCCCACTCTTTTTAAAAAAATAATAGCCTATGTCCGTCTCCTGGTCCCCAACTATCTCTGTACCAAAGTTCATCAAAATCGGTTTAGCCATTAAAGCGTGAAGAGGTAACAAACAAACAAACAAACAAACTCACTTTCGCTTTTATAATATTAGTAAGGATAAGTAAGGATGATAAAAATCCGAACAAGTGCGAGTCGGACTCACGACATTTAAACGGCCATATGTTTTGACTGCGTAGACTTAGAGAGTTCATTTCACAGCTCCAAGGCACCACATATTTGAGTATACAGTTTTAATTTCAACTTGACATCTCCATTTGTTGACGAGATAAAGGTACTTTGATAGACAGACAGACAAATAGATGGACAGCAAAGTGATCCTATAAGGGTCCGTTTTTTTCATATTGAGGTGCAGAACCCTAAAAAGTTTTATAAATCAGTAGTAATGGAATGATAACTAATTAGCGAAGATGCAATGTAATGTGTTTTTCCAAATGCAATTGTCTCGGTATACAAAACAACTCAACAAAATTGGTGTAAACAACTTCTGATGAATGTATTTATTAACATAATTGTATCCATACTGCCACCACAAGGTAACAAGCGACATAAATATTCACTGAACTGTCGTATTTCAGTGACAAAACGACATAATTATTTAGTAAAAACACATAAAATTTGAATTGCAGTCGTTAGTTGCATTATTTTAAATTCAAAAGCTTTATTATCCATGACACGTTTGTATGGTTTGTAAATGATGCAATTACAGCCACCAATATGTTGTTTGTTTGATTTGTAAATTTGAATGGTAAAAAGTGTTTTATGCGGGCACAATGAATCATTGATTTTGTGTTAATTATCACGTTTATTTGCATTTATTGTCTTTTTGTTTGGACACCGTGATTTAATGTGAGGTTTAGTTCCATCGTACTGAACATTTTATTAAATGCGAGCAAAACTGTACCTGGTTGTCAAGCCCATTATTCAAGCTTTAAATTTAGTATGTCATGTGTTTCTCTCCCTAGCGTTTCCTTGGCCTTTATCAAAGGAAGTAGTTTTGCGCTCATTAGCAAGCGGACGACAAATTCCTTCGTTCATAAACTGACACGGGCTTATATTTATGCGTATATTTCCCACCTGTGAATATAATTTAAACTTGATACAATATACGAAGTCTACACAAAATGTCTTTAAAGCTAAGTTGAACAAAATCGTGTGGAGGAATTCCTCGCAACAGGTTATAAACAGTCCCATAAGAGACTGCAGTTGCAGAAACAACCTCTCCATTCCAAAGATTCCGACAGTTATTCCAGCTACCTGTTAAACCGAATAAAAATCACGTGAAAACAAAATCAACAAGAACAATATCGATATAAAATCGAGAGGAACAAAATGTGCAATCGAAACACAACAGCAAATCGGGAGTAATGAAGCGTATTTTATCAATTATAGTTATGAAACGTTGAACGAACCACGGACGAAAAAAACGCGTCCATCGGCACCGGCGGGGGTAAAACGGGAAATAAAACGTATTAATTTAATCGAAACTCTTCTTCATTAGTTTCAGTCGTGTGGTTGAATGGGCAAACAAATAAAAATGTTTGATCTCGCCAGTTATGCAGCTGAACGATATTCGAATCATTACAAACGGTTCGGACGCCATCTGTTATACGTGCGGTTCCTGTTAGTTTTCGATTTTTATTGTCTTTTATGAGTTGTGTGTTTGTGATTGAGTTTCTTTGATTGAATTTTGAATGTAGTGGAGAAAGTTGAGCTCTTTTGCTCGTTTGACTTCTATATAAGTTCATGGTTAAAAAAGAAATACCTACTAAATATATATCATGGTATATATTGTTTCTTGCTCTCTTAACTCTATTAGGTTGCCTTGAAAAGTTAAATTTTCCATTTTTTAATACCTGTAATTTGTATGGCGTACACTATGAAAAAAAAATCTAATGATCTATTTGAACATTTAAGTTTGTACTAAAGACAGTGTGTATGTTCATTTTATGATTTTCCTACTGATTTTTCCTGACCTTTCCTTCCTCAAATAAATGTCAATGAGCTGTATTAATCAGAACGATACAAATCAATCATTATTCCGAATTTCATTTAAATGAGTCCTTGGTCCCTTCATTCTATCTCTCTTATTATTTTGTACAAATAATCTCAGTATTTAGTTGGCTTAAAACACCGGATGTTTCTGAAATGCAAATCTACTACGATCCTATCTAAAAGTGTTTGACCAAAATAGGTGAATACTGTAAAATTGTGCGAGTACACAGCTCAACATTTGCTGTAAGTACAGAGCTCAACATTTGCTGTAAGTACAGAGCTCAACATTTTGCTGTACGTAGATACGGGAGGGATTATCAAGTGGAATTACGTGATTGGATTGATAAGAGGATACTGCTGTGAATTAATTTACAGTTTTTTTTTTCAATTAGTGTCTCGTTTTCAATATAACCTACGTACTTTTATATATTAAAATAGACTAAAGAAACTGGGTACGAATTAAATAAAAATAAATAACTATGTAGTAGTTGAAAAGTGTCTCACTGTTAACAAATTCAAGGTAACAATTTACGTTTATTTTCAGTTCACAAGAAACTAAATAATAGTACACAAATAAAATACCCAGCTTAGCTCTATGCGTTGTAAGTTAACTACAAATTTCAGTTAGTCGTGACTGTGTTTCTAATAAAATTGTATATCTAGTAGTAAAACCTTTTTAAGGTAAACGTTTTGAGATAAACTACGTACCGTAAGTAATGGAGATGAAGAGAAATTTATTCTGTCTATCGCATTTTTTAAGTTCTAGCTAGAAAATGTGCCTACGTTTTTATGGAGGAGATGGAAATTTCGTACTAAACGAGGCACCGACTACGGTACGTGTTTTTGAGTGGGATAGTAAATGAGTGTTCGGGATCCTCATTCATTCCATTTTTTAGGACATGTCTTTTTAGGAACAGATGACTTTCAGTTTCTACCGAAAACATTTTTCAGGTCTCATTGAAATTTTTCATTAATGCTAGACTAGCTGAACCCCGCGGTTTCACCCACATAGACTGAGATGTTATTTATAATAAACTTTTTCTATGAATCAATTTATCTACTGCTGAAAACTGTTTTAAAATCCGTCAAGTAGTTTAAAAGAAATAAGCGAACAGACAGGCAAAGCGACTTCGTTTTTATACTAGGTAAAGATAATTATCATTAAACTTGGGTATTTTCTTTTTTATAAAGCAGCTATGCTTTATTTATAATTAAGGTTTGTAAATAATCAAAAATTTTCTTCCCATACATTTTAGCCTCAACGAACCTTAAAACCTAACACAATTTGCGTCTATTTCGATCTTCCAGGTTCGCACTAATAAGCCGAGCGCTGGCTCACGTCTGTGACCACTCGACTCGACTCGAGTGGCCCACCGCGTTCGTTAGCGGCCGCATGACGAGCCCCCGTGTCCCACTCCTAGCCTCTTTTCATTAGGAAGTAATTCCAAGTACCTGCCACTCTTCCACCTCATTCCTCCACGTTTGTGAGCAGAGAGTACTTCGGCTCGCTGAATCAGGTGACGCTTTTGTCACTAGATTAAAGAGAACTCGCTTTCTTGGCGCGCTAGTATTCTTCGTGAGCTATTTTTGGTATTAAGGTTATGGTTAAGCGGAATTGTGGGATTTAGGTACTGTTGTCGTATGTTAGATTGGTTGGTTCTATGTTAATTAAAGTCAGGTTTGGTTTTCGTCGCAAAATATTGATTCGAAATATTTACAATGTTAGAAAGCAAACACAAAGTTACTGCTGTAAACTTTTGCACCTTTTCCAAACCACATAAAAACTAACAAACAAATGCAATCGCAGGAATCTACATATTTATACGAGATCCAATAAAATAGCAAACATTTGGAAAGACATAAAAAGCGTGCGTGTCACACATTTAGTTCAATATTTCATAAAAATCAGGTGTCGCCATGTTTCATAAAATGACGAGTGAACGGAAACGCGAACTGTCATTCTCCGACGTCGCTTACGGGCTGTGAAAGCAATTTGGTAATGCACTTTTTATCTTAGACATTACTCGTACTGCGTGTTTATGTCGAAAATAATTCTTCAAAAAGTGGGAGCGTTCCACAAAGTTTTAAGCTCGTATTTAGCCTAAATCATATAAATTCAGGAGTTTACGAATCACTACACATAAATCGTAGATAGAGTAGAAGCCTAGTCTAGTCAATTCTATTTAGGAGACAATGAACAAAACTATGTATTTGTTGTAAGGGCATCCGCACGCTCCACTTACGCCACTATTATCCGCTGTCGCAAATTGAACCGAGGACTTAGCCGGCAGCCCGGCAACTCGGCGGACTCCCAGCCTAATCGCAAAAGGCTCTATATGAGAGAAAACTTAATCCCAACAATTACACTAATGATTACATAACACTGGGGACGCAAAGTATAAACAAAAGCATCTAGTGTCGCACCACTGACCCCGCGCCTAGAGGACGACTATTAAGTAGGGTCGGTTCACTTAAAACGACCTCCGGGATTTGAAACCCCGATTTACTGGACATAGAATGAGCAATAAAAATATAATTACATTGTTTTACTTCGAATTAACGAATAATGTAAGGAAAAAAGGCAAGTAAATTACGTATTTAGGATAGAAAATCGGTACTAAATTACACTTTTGGGAGCGTTATAAACAAAATAGCGTATTATTTAAAACACTCCGTAGCGACAGTTTTGATGTCGGGGTAGTTATTTATTGTGATACTCAACAAACCTACTCTATATATTTATTTTAACATATAAACGTTTGTTACGTAGTTTATTGAGTTTTGAATATAAATCGTTTTCATATTTCTGGCGATGATATGTGGGTCGTTCTAACAATTAAAGCTATTAAAATTCCACGTGGCGTTATGTACATTGATATTTTAATTAAGGCCGTATATAGGTTGTATGTGAGCCACTATGGTGAACACAAAGCCTTCGACCTGCATAAAACTTGCTTGAATATTTACGCAAAAAGCGTATCGTGAGGATCAATCGGTGTTTATCGGCGGACGCGATCTGTTGCGCGTGTGTAGGGCACGTACCGCGCGTACTATCGCGCTCGGCGATCGCGAAGCGAACGATATTAGTACCATTCGTCTTTGTCGTACCGTTACCTAATTTGAATAATCGTTGGTGAGAATGCAGAGTGATTTGCCGCAGCGCGCCACCGCTCTCAGAGAACTTCAAGCACTACTAATGCCTTAAAGATCCATGTTCGTTCTATCTGAATTTAAAAACAACGACTAAATTTACTCCACATTAAAAGATATTATAAGGAAAAATGAAAAAAAGATATCCGACCATTACAAAGGGGGAAGGGAAAAAATTGCCAAGTGAGAATTTTCTCATTACGCCACAAATCAACTGTTAAAACAAATATTTAAAAAGAGAAAGGAATCCGCGGACTACAAAACGCTCCTCACCCTGGCTACTGGCAAATGCGAAATCCGATTTAATTTATTTTTATCGCGGGGCTTTATAATTTCATTTTCGCACTTTCCATTTGGAGAGGAGGCCCGCTCCCGCGGACTGCCGCTCTATCCGAATGAGATCTCCACGAAATCAGGTACAAAAGAACGATAATGAACGCTCACTGCTTGCTACGTAATCTAAATTATTATACGAGTTGAAATTCTTACTTGGCAGCGAAAGAAATCTACTTTATCTCGGGTAACGGGAGATGTTTAATAAAATTAAAATGTCAGAGTTGGGCCTTTTCGATGTTTACGGTGGCTCTGCAACAGTATTTCGATTCAAATCTTTCTCGTCTAAGGAAAACGCTTTAATCTGTCTATCCGTCAGTGGATTTCAAAAGAAAAACTGAGAGTTTCATTGGATACTTGGAATGTACGAGTAAATAAAGTGAGTCCAGAAGTTGTGAAGACGATTCTTCATGAAGTTGTGACACAAGATCACTAAAATCACTTTAAAGTTCTAACATCGAAGTGAGTTAAACGTTCAAATTCAAACTATGCTGTAAGAGTGAATTTATTTACGTTGTGTCTCGGAGTTTATTCAATTGTTGTGTCGGTTCGATTGGGACGTAAATATCAGACAGGCCTGTCTCAGGGAGTTAGAGAAATGCGGAGCACCTCGAGTGCGGCGGTAGGCGTCCCGTCACTCCACGTCGAGGAGTGCATCGGGCGGGACGCGCTAAACTTTCCGCTGTTTCCCGAAATACACGGCAACACGAGGTTCCGCCGCCACCGCGGCGCCGCTCTTCGATTCCACCCTCTGCACTAACTCTATTTTTCGACTTCCTTTTCCCTGCCAGCCGTACGGCTGACTTATATTAACTTCATAACTTGTTAAACACAACTTTTAGAAATATGAGATAAGTAAGTAAGAGCCTTGGAGAGATTCGAAAGAAATGTTTCAGACGAATGATACCTACTACATGACGAGTCGGGGTTCACTTAGGGTTTTTTGTTGGCTGCATATCGTGTTACTGGCACGAACGACCCAAAATGTTCGGTATTTTATTTAATAAGAAAGGTCGAGCTATAATGGCAGATGATGGCTGAGCCATTCTGTAAAACGTAATCCGAATAGAGTGGATGTCTTCCGAAATAACCGTTTCGGTAATCACGAATTGTCACACCAGTGAACTGAGCTGTAATTAGGCAAATGCACCATGTAACGCGAAGTCGGCAGCGGGACGAGTCGCGCTCCGCCGTATTGTTCACCGTAATTATTATATAACCGTACTTTTACTACACAATTAAAATTTAAGCGTTCCTAAAATTGTACGGAAGATTGTACGGTACTCTATTTCATCTCGACGGAGCGTGGCGAGCACCCTAAAAGGTTGTTTCTAAAATCAGAAGTAAATGTTACTACCGTGTTTAAATATTCCGGAAACAGGAGCAAATATTTGCGTTAATATCAGTTCCGAGTAAACCTAGGTAAAACATAAAGCCATTAGAGAATGAAACCCGATGCCGTCTACAAAATAGAGTGAATTAAGTTTACTATTGTCAGGGCAGCGGAATATGAAAAAGCAGCGTTTTGTTAAGACGAATCTTACAGAAAGGTTAAAATGTTCTCGTCAGCAAGTTTACCGGCGCAATCAGAGTTTATAAAGCACCTTATTCGAAATAACAACGCCAACCGCCGCGGATGTCTAACTTAAATAAGATTTAATATTCCTATCCGGCAGGAAACTTCTTGAAGGAGCGTGTGTAATCAAAATCTGCACTGGGAAACTTCCACGGGAATCTCCGAGCAATTGCAGAACCGGCTCGCCGGTAAAAACTGAAATGAACTTGTCGCTTAAAACTAATTTCATTCCAAACTTTCGTCTTAGAATAGTTTTTTTTATCATGTTTCGCGCTTTTTCCGTCCTAACTTGTGCACAGTTTAAAAATCAATTTCTTAGAACTCGCCAAAAGGGCAAGTTGCGAGGTGTTTACTCCAGCCCGCCGCCAGACGACTACGGGCCGATGTGAACGAAAACTTAAACCTCTTCTCGCTCGCTACCAGAGAATTTTCTTTTCGAAATTAACCAACTTTTGGAAAAATATTTGCAAACAAGTTTCCTCTACACAAAAACGAGTCTACCCTCACAAAATCTTTTCAGAGGTTACACGAAGAATATTAAAAACAAAACTTTTTCTAAAATAAAAAGTAAAATTTTCATTTTCGTTTTATATTTATTTATTGAAGTTTCTGTTGCGCGACGTTTCGTCCCTATATTTCTGTTTACCGGCCTCTCCCCTATTTGTTCTTTGTAGCGCGTTTTCCTTATTATTTACTTGCATTTTATTTTGCATGTAGTACCCAGTCGTGGCGAGGAATCCATTGAGATACGAAAGAATACGAGCAAATCAATTTGTGATTTCAATATTAGTAAATGGAGATTACATTGAGTGCCGGAGAGCGGAGTTAGCGTGCCTCTGGAGAAATCCTTGGAAGACAGAAAAACTATTAAACGTGACTAAGTACATTTACGACAGAGCGCGCGGAGTGGTCCTTGTCCTTCTAGAGCGCAATTAGTCCGCTTTTTGCTGCACTCGAATGCTTTGAGTAATGATTGGACGCCGAGCGCGACCGGCTTGCGGTTGTTTACGCTTGCAACAAACGCTGATTTATCGCCCAGCACAGTTCGACCACTGCCTCCCGCATTTAGCTACATGAAATCATAATTATACCACCGTTTAATATTAATTTGAGTTGATTTGACATCCGAATCACGATAAGGCTTTAGCAATATAAATTATACAAATGTGCCACAGTTCGGCTTTTGTTAGTTACAGCGAACGAATTGCAGTAGATACGTATATTTGTAGATATATGTAGGTTCTATGTACGTACAGTGTATGATGCAAATGTGTAGGCGTGGCACAAGAAACTTGGCAGCGAACGCGCGGTCGCGCGATCCTGCAAATCTGCGCGCCATGCTTATCAGCTGTGATTCATACTTATGTCGTATACACAACGACAATGTAGGCGCTGCGGAGCTCTGTGTGTACGAACACTTCGTACAAACATTACGAGAGCATGTGGTGACGCTACTTAGTAACTGCGCGCCACCAGACTTCATTTTATATTGTGGATAAGGACGCTCATATGTCCCTGGGATTCACTGACGCTTTGTCGACGGAGGAAAGAATGGATCGTGATGAGAAATGTTCTGGAATAATTTATCTTTGGGTTAGTTTGGGAACTAAGCTCATCTCCAGCACAAGCAGAGGATGACGGCTTATGTCTAATTCAGAAACACGATTCAGAGGGAGAGATAAAACGTTGCGAACAATAACTGAATAAAAACGATGACTCGCAAACTTTGTGGAGGCGAGCCAAAACATGGTTGTGCGATACTAAACAATACCTGTATGGCGGTGAAACAATAGAAGAACAACAACATGGCGACGTTAACAACATTTTTTCAGTTGTAGGTCGTTACTGAAATACAGATAACAGCGCACGTGCCGTTTATGGCTGAAGATGTTGAGCGAGAGACGGCACAAAGCGGCCGAGATTTATTGGTCCGCCGTAAACGCGCGTAAGAGGAAGTTTGTACACTGGCGCTCAACGAATCGCAATATTTAACGTTCAACTATTTCCATCAATTTGTTCTATCAAGAAAGGAAAAACTTAAATTGGAACGATTAAAGCGCGCGCCCGATCGTGATTGATTTCTTGCGCGGGTGAGGAGCGCCCGCGCCGCCCTGCGCCCATTGTGCCCCCAGATTTATTTCTGTTTCACCGTTTTTATTGCGTACTCGGAACTTATAACGAAATAGTTACGGCTGTTAAAAGGTTTTATCGGTTAACCTTCGGCGTGTGCGGTCATAAAATAGATTCGTAACCAAAGAAGCGTACGCATACTGCTAGATTTATAACTGTATCACGTGAAAAAGAAACAAATTTGCCCTGCAGAAGGATATAAAACAGAAGATATAGCACGAATTTATCGGTAAATTGTGGAAATCTCAGTATAATAAAATATCTTCTATTGAATATTGTATGAAAAGAGTTTTACGGGTCTCACTCATTTCACTCCATTTTACTACCTACCTTTTTATGCAGGACCTCTATATCTTGGAATACCAAATAGCGTTTACGATGGATGTAAATTGTGTTATTAGTAATGTCATTGGGGTTCTTACCTGAAACAAAAGAATGTAAATATAAGTAAGGGAAGATGGTAAACAAAATGACAGACTGCAATTAAAATTGTTAATATCGCAGTGATCAGATTGAGAGAGACGGGCGGCTCCCCTCGAGCCTACGAGCAAATTCACTTAATTTACCGCTCGTGTTGAAGCCCCGCTAAAACTTTACGCACTTAATAAACTCCGAGACGAATTAAAATTCCGTCGGTTTAGTAACAATCGTGTCGGAACGCCGTTAACTCTTTCGCCCGGCGCCGAGTTATTAATAAGGGACACGCCTCGGTCGCAGTGATTTATCTACAAAAATAATGACAGCAGGCCGCAGCTAATCAGAATTAACAAGTTTATGGCGGCCGGCGGATTAGCGCAAGTTGTCGTGTCGCGCTTCTTTATTTATATATTCAAATTATTTTTGAGTGTGCGCCGTTCGAGTTCGGTTGCAGGTTGTTTAGCATAAACAAATCGTCGTCGGTGTGCGCGCCGTCCCCGCGCCGTCTCCGCAACGGCCCCGCGCCGGCACCGCGCCCGCAGCCGGCTGCCGTCGGCTGAGTGTTAGACAACCGGCGGGAATAAATAATCTCACTGTTAGATGCTCCTTCCTCGAGGGCCGATCGTAAATCAGGACGAGACGAAATTTCCGTCTAATGTGAATGTAAAATTTAGAGAACAATGCCACTGTGTACTAACAGAACAACCCCCTTTGAAATCCTAGTGAGCGTTAGTTTAGACGCGGTTTAAGGCTGATTAACTAAAATTTATGAGCCTGACTCACGTATTACATTAAACTAATATCAAAGACATTCTTGTTATTATTAGGTAACACCTTCTGTCTAAACCTTTTGGTTTGATATTCTATTTTCAGAATAATGGTTTACCAGAATGTTAATTATGTAGGTTGTATATTAATCCACATTGGTTATACTAAAAACCCTTCTGTAGATAATATAACATATGTACCAGTATAGTAGTATGTCCGCTATTTTTTTTTTAGTTTATCCACTACTGAGCTAAGGCCTTCCCCATATCCTTCCAGGTATTCTTTAACAATTATTGTATTTCAAATTTGTATGGTATTTCAAAATTATTAGTGACTATGTCTACCACAGATCATTAAAAAACAAGTAATCATAGTATTATTTATCAGAATGATACATTACAAAACATTACTTAAGTTACATGAAAATCTCATTACAGAATGAAAAGCTTTTAAAACGTTTTCGTACATAAATAAACATTTAAGTCTCTGCACCAGTATTATTTTAAATCATTGTCGTATATCATTTATATGTACGCTACAGTATCAATTTAAATATTTACTCAGCACAGATTATATATCAACAGATTTAAATGTTTAATTTTAAATCTATTTGTAGAAATATCTGTTAATTATTTTGTGAGTTTACCTGAATATTTTGAAGGTATTTTCTGAATAATTTAGTTTAGTCGGTCCTAAGGTGTCGTTTTATTGGTGTCTCAATACCGGCTATAACCTCAGAACCCAGGATTAGGAGAAGTTATCCGCTCTGACCCTCCCAAGGTCTATAGTGTTATAATCCAAATAGCGGACCTCTTCACACTTACTGAGCCCCTGGTAATTTGAAGAGGTATCATAAACACCAGAGGCGTCACACACAGTTATAAAATATTTGAAATCTTAACAAAACACCAGTCAGAAATGATTGGAAGAGTAATCACTGCTTGGTTTTTATATATTATATATATATATTGGTTTATAAGCATCATGAAATTAGAGATCATAATATCAAACATTTTTTTTCAACAGAGAAAACGTTGTTTTTTTAAGTCAATAAGGTACATTTTTACGGATACGAAACCACCAAATAACTTCGTACCTAGTCTAAAACTCTCCCGAGTGTTAGACTTTTACTGACTAAACCATGTTCATTTTCGATGGCCACGGTGGTATCTCTTTGGAACAACCCACAACTACAGCAGGCAGTGTCCCTGACACGCCCCACTGTAACTTATCTAGTACCAGGTGAAGGTTATGTTCAAGTCCCATACGATAATGGCCGAGTCTATAGCTACCAATCAGACACAATTCAAGACTCCGTGACGTCTATTGAAATGCCTCATGAAAAAACCCAATAGCATTGCGTGACCCGGGAATCACATCATTTGGCGCACGGTTGGCGCAGTGACTGAGCAATCAACGGCTGCGCTGCGTGTCGCGGGTTCGTTTCCCGCACGGAACAAATATTGGTATGACCTGCAAGTAGTTGTGTCTGAGAGTTTAAATGTTTGTAAACGCACCCATGATGCAGGAGAAATTCCTAGAGTGGGGGAACGTTTTATTTATAAAAAGAAAAACAAAGAAATAAAGTATCGTATGGTAGGTCTTCAGAAACAGTGATATAAAAATCATTTTCGTTTTCCAGTCATTTTGTTTTTTTTTTAGTAAAAACTTGTATGTTTTATGTATACTTAACAGCCATATTCAAATTAAATTGTTACTTATATATTTCTAAAATATGAAACATAAAAAGTACCAACATAATAAAATGGAATAAAAAAGTACAAGGTTTTACAAGCGGACTCATTTACTGAGTCCGGTTGAAGATGTATCTGACAGAAGACTCCATTAACGTGAAGGGACGTCGGGTTAAATAATAACTGAGCCTCAAGATTGTTGCTTGTAACCAACCTTTAATATTGCACTGGGGTTATTATATTTTTTTTGTTTTCCTTGATATACAGGATTGGACGATTTTTTAGGTGTAATTTTCAAAATTATTATTTATTATCTTTAGCGAATTAAATGGAGCTTTATATAAAAGCAGGTATAATTGCATTTAATATTAAATAGACTGATGTTTTCAGCGGTTCGACGATTAGTATTTCATTTTAACAGTCCATTTAGTTAAATTTTTTTTTTCAATTTATTAAGAAGTAGAATGAACATTTAAATTTATAAGCATTTATTTTTATTATTTGAATCAGACACATTAAATCAGAAACATTCAAGTCTTTACCGAACATAAAACTTTAAACAATAGCAACTAGAAACAGCGAGACATTCGGCTTCAACTGTATTTAGAAACTCTTAAGTGGCGATAAACAATTTATCATGCCAAATTCGCCCGTATCGGTACTTTTAGTGTACTTGGCAATATCTTGAGAGGTACCAAGAACTTGTAAGAGATTCCGTGTAATCCTCGAGTGAGATTTATACGAGCCGCGTAGGTAACGCAGTGCGGCTACGGCTTGTAGCTACACGCTACGCCGTAGCCGCGTAGCAACGTACTCGTAGCACTTCGTAGACGTGTAAGCTTTAAGTGATTCTGGCTGGAATATCATTTTGTACGAACACTAGTTTGAGAAGTTTTAATTTTATTTTACTGGTTTAATACTTTAAAATGAAGTCGGAATGGTTTTAATGATAACATTATGTGATTGCCTGTTTATTGTATCAGAATATTTTGTAATTAGTATGTTCGCGTTAATGTAGAGAATACTTATATTCGTGTAAATAATACACGAATATAAGCATATGCCAAATGCTTTTTGGAGGTAACACAAATATTCGATTGGATAGTCAAATATAACATTTGATACTTATTTGTACGGAAAAAACAGAATCAAATACGAACGTAATTCCAACAAGTTAGTTCATTCCGCCGTCATTGTGCAGACATCATTGCACGAGGTATTCCGAGAACTCAACCAAAGCACTTCGTAATCGAAAAAAGACTTAATATTTCACGATACGCGGATAAAATAAAGGTTTATTCGGCAAAAGCTTATCATCTGAATACGTCGTACGTTGTAGTACGGGGATTATAGTATCAAAACGCGAATAAGCAAATAAAGTAATACGGTGTATTACCTGCACACGATGTGTCCTTCCCACGCGTTGGAGCGTTCCTCTAAGTAGGTACAACGCTAATTTGCTTTTGTTCTTACATTCACCCATTTGCTTTAGCTATTTCGGTTTCTCGTACGCACTCGAGCGAGCACACACACGTGGATTAGCTAGTGTACTTAAATGAACAAAGTGAATGTGTAATGTTAAAATTTCGCAAATATTAACGTAATTTCTCGTTTTCAAATGTACACGGTTTAGGGAAAAGCTTTCAAGTGATACATTCACAGTTTGTTTTGAATTAGATTCTTGGTGTATGAATTTGTGATGTGTCGGAATTTAAACGGGTTTAGTAGACATAGCTCGTCAAATGAATTAAAAATTTAAGCTCTTCGCCTAGCATGTCTCTGAATCGTTATGTTATTAAAGATTCGTTATTAAAATTTCAAGTATCGACGGCGTTTTAATTTTACACAAAGCATAAATAATTTTATAAAACTCATCTCAAATCCAACTTTTCAAACTTACACCTAAACCAATAGAAGCAACCGGCGTATCATTGCAACATATCTCCAACTGCAAACAAATTGAAGTCATAACTTAATTGCCAAAGAGTTTAACTTCGCATCGATTAGACATAGGAAGTAGAACTCCGTTAATCAACAAGCGGGGAAAGATAAAACCGAAAGTTTAATCGTAACTCACGTTATGATTACGGCTTACTCCCGTCATCAAAGTTGTCGAAACGCTGAAGGGAAGCGTGAAATCATTAAGGCCTTAGATAATACGGTTTGGCTAATGAAGCGGCGTGTCCGCTGGTACTAAGGCAACTCGGTGACATGCATGTGTGTTCGAGTTTTAGTGCTAATCTTCGGTAGTAACGTTTGAGCCTGGCTCGCTTTGGGAGGGTTGGTTAAGTCTCATTAGCAAATGTACGGCCGGCTTTTGTTTCTTATTGTCGTCTGATTTGGCCTAATTTTTTTGGGTCGCGATTTTCTCCAAAGACCTGGATGTTGATTTATTCGTTTACGAAATTTTGGCCTGGAGTTTTATTCCTATTAATATAAACCTATAAATATTATATATATTGTTACTCCAATTTGAACATTTTTACAGTCGTCTAAAAATATTTTATCATTTCAAATCTCCTATATTCTTAATTGCTAACCTCTACAATTATACTTACGCGTTACTTAGGCGTTAAAAATAAACGGCTCAGCAAACACAACGAAACCCACATCTTCCCCAATAAACCGTACAATTAATTACCAAACATGAACATAATTTGGACGTTCAACTATTCGAGATCAAATGGTAAGCCGGCCTGACGAATCCCATGATGCCTTCCATCTCTGCTTAGTTGGATTAGCTCGCATCATTAATCGTTGGAATTGCGTTCGACCCTCGCGACCCGGCTTCCTGGGAATCTTCAATTAGAAACAAACTTTACTATTACAATCGCATCGATTGGTACCTCTGCGTTAACGGAGTTTGATTTAAAGTGGGGCTGTGAGGAATAATTTGGTGTTTTGGTTTGTGTGTGTTAGGAGTTATGGTAGTTTATTGGGTAAAAGGACCGGTTTGTCTATGATATTTGGTCCTTATGTGTCACGGGGTATCGTTAATCAATTAAGACATACAATATTGTAACAGTAAGTAAACTCATCAGTAAGTACAAGTTACGAGTCATTAGAAAGTTATCAAAAAATATTCACCCATACTGTCCAACTTTTGACGCTTTCATTTAAAGCTTCCAAAAATCCTCTGCTTTTAAATTCAGCCCAATATGTGAGCACATATTTTTTGGCATTAATTTTCAGTCTATATGTATAGTGAAGCCACGATAGGAACGCCAGACTCGCAGAGACGTCAACGATCAATCAGGCGTATGACTAGCGCCATCTATCAATATGTCATGGCGGACGACGTGCCACGCCAGATGGCAGCACTGCCCGAAGAGAAATTAGAAAACAATTTTCGGCAAGTGATACATATAGGTACTACTTCTTTAGCAGTGTTTATAGGCAGTTTGGGTTAATTTATTTGTTTTGAAATTGCTGTTTTTGGTTTGGAAATATACCATAAATTTTATTAACTTGTACATAGTTGAAATAATGGCTGCCTCGCTGGTTGGAGAATTATTGAGGAAGATTATCTGATTATAACAGTGTTATTACAAAAGGGAAAAGTTTAAGGAAGTATTTAAGAGTCTTAAAAAATTCACAAAAAATACGAAATTACCCAAAAACAGAAGTAATAAAAAATAATCACGAATAACATTTTCTAAAGAATTTGCCTAATATATTCATTGAAAATAAAGCCTCATTTTATAATGCGGCTGAAGATGATCTTTATTTTTTTATTACGTCGGAAAGCGGGCCGTTCGGTACAATTTAATCACGAATTTAACGTCCGCGGCACGTTCCCGGTTCGGACACTTTTATGACATCAGACACTCGGCGTTAAATGCTGAGGCTTAAAAAGGGTTGATAGCGAGGCGCCTGTCACCTGGAAAAGCTTGGGACATAGCTGTACCTTCATCATAGTGCCGCCGGACGTTCATTGATAATTAATGGGTTGTGCCAGTGTAACGAAAACAAACGACTCGTGGCACGCGCACGATAACGATTAATATCTTCGCGGCGCAGCAAAAACAGACCTACGTTCGTAGCCTTGGTGTGATAAATCATATCTCCTCGAGGCACAAAAATAAATGAAGCTAATGATAAATGACGACGAATACGAAGAGTGCCACCGTCGATTGAGTGGAGTGAATTTGAAAATTAAAAAAGTGCCTCGTGACAGTGAGGGTGGATGCATGCAAAAAAGAGAATTTGGCAACCCTCTTTGCTTTTAGTCCTACCCTCAAAATTCTTTATTTTAACCAGTTTAGTGGTTATAACGTGATTGAGAGACTAATTTTAACATAAACATACGCTAATTTAATCGCTAGTTTATGGATTACTATTTACATAAAGTAAATAACAATATAAATCGACACCCATTTCCAACTACATTCCGAATAAAATCAGCATAAGGTAAGTAGGCAAGCGACTCTCGATGTAACATTTCTCGTAGCAGATTGCGTAGCCATTTCGCCGGCCGTAACCAAGCTACGTTAGTCAATCAGCTGTGTCTACCGAACGTACATTGGAATCACTACACTACTCGGTAGCCACAGTCTTGCTACGGCGTAGTATCTATCTACCTAGTAGATAGCTTTTCCAAAATGTTATAAATATTTTCTGGAAGATTCCGAATACGAAAACGTGGAAAAACATTGACACGTAATGAAAAACTTTTCTTCAATATCAGATAACTACATTTGAGATTTTGGAGGCGTAACACGACAAAAAGCTCTGTATATTGTCAATCATGTTGTAAGGAACATTTTCCCTAGTAGCGATCTGTCAATTATTTATTATTTATATTTTTTTTTATTCTAAGCTATGTCAATACTGGTTGTTTGAAAATGCTGGAATGTAGAAATTGGTCTTGCTATTTAGGTTTGAGTTAGTAAAATGTTGTTTTTTTATTGAAAACAAGGATTCTCATTGAAAATATTTGATTGATAATGTCTGCGTTTATGAATAAGAAACAATATTGTAAAAAAATAAACATAAATGTTTGGAAAGACATTATTTAATAAAAAAAGATTTCTATCTTCATTTTTAATTTTATTTTAAATTGTTTCAGTACCGGTATTTGAACTCATTTCCCTTCTCAATAGAAAGCGCTTACCACCTATCGAATGCACAAGTTGAACCAGTTTTTGAAAAAACAAAATACAATATCTTAGGCTATATTTATATCTTGTTGTATTCAAGGTAAATTGATTGCTGAACCTACAATAAATCAGATCTCTTTGTAACAACATTTTAAACCAATATTACATATATACATAAACTCTAGCTTTTTCCCCATGAGGTTTAGTAGTACCACAGGATTCCACCAGCTACTATCCTCATTTGCTCCGTTTTCCTCGTCCACATTCTTACATCTAGTCGAGTAATAAGCCCCTTATAGAGTAGAGTAGAGATATTTATATCAAGATGGAAAAAAATAACAAATCGTCTGTCTAGCGTTCCCATAAGAATTTTGGGTCAGGGCCCAATCTAATCGAATCCAAATAAATACAGTATGGATTTTCTATGAATCAACTGCCTAGCTATTTAATATCAATGTAAACATGAATATTTTAAAGAGCAATAGTAACCCACTTAAATAAAAACCATTTTTATTTACAGTTCGTCTCAATCGTATAATTTGAAAAGACTCTTTATTTGATTTTACGATAATGGTCCCAGAAGCGAGCCCCGTTCGTCCCCAGGTACCTTATACATAGTCTCGGAAATTGCGTTAACCACATTCGAGTACCAGGAAATTAGAAACGTTCAAGGGTATAATCGAATGTCTCCCTCTAGCAGAAATAAACTTGCCGTATGTTATCGATGTGGTTCTGTATCCATTTGTGCGTAATGCAACGTGCTTTGATTTTTCGGTTTCCGTTGATAACGGATAAATTGATTTTATGGCTCGCGCTTTGATCTTAAAACGATAAAGTAATTCATGATATAAGAAGAAATGGTTTTTTTTTTGAGAGTTTCTTTGTAATATCGAGCACATAATCCCTTTATTAATTACTATAATATCATAAAAGCTGCTTTTGCACATCACAGATAAGTGCGTGGCCATCGCAGACTTTAATATCCGTAAAGAACTTTGTGAAACAATTGACGAGAGATAGGGAGACTACAAAGACAATTGAAATTCGATTTGCTTTCAATTCGAGCGCTCTCACTCCCCCTTCAGTAGGAGCACTGCACTAATAAGTTCTGATTGTTTCAATACATTTTTCTGAAGATGAAGTTAGTTGACGCCGGTACAGACGGCGACAAACTGCGCTAATTACGTTAGTGATCCCCGTCCCCAGCCCCCAAAGTAAACGACTCCGCTTTCAGTGTAAACAACCGCTCAACTTTACCAGGAAAAATTCGCAAACCCACTTATTTACGTCTCAGAGGTATACTGTGACAGTGCGACGACATAACAACGTCGTACGACGTACTCAACGTACTCCACAGTACCAACAAATTGGGTTAGTACACCGCTGTACAAATAATACCCTCCTAACTCAAACATTTAAGAAAAGAAACGGTTCTAAGATTTCAAATAAATTCCATTATAGTTAAAAAGTTCAGAATATTTTTGCATATTTTTCAGCGTTCAAGAGATTCCCGAACATTAAAACAAGTTTTACCTGATATTTATTAAAATAAGAAGTGTTTCTTGTATTTTAATTCTTAAAGAAATTGTTTTGGGCATATTGCGAGCTTGTATTTCAAACAAGTCAGCGCCGAGGGTAAGGCCGTGTACTAAACTAATATAGCAGAAAAAAATTATTGCAAAAGTCAGAATCTCAAGTCGAGCGCGAACTATCCAGATATTATATTTCCGAACGTATTGATCCCTCAGGATACTATGTTCGGTTTCGTTTCGGTAGAAGTTTTCAATCCCTCTGCGTTTTGGGAGTTGCACTGGACAATCTTATCAGGGAGGGAAGAGGGGAAGATTTTCCACTGTCCGGCGCTCTCTCACCTTGAAGGATTTCCCAGGGCACCGAGGCGGGCCAGCCGATTGGATTTCAAATTATTATGCGTGTATTTGACCGGCAAAAGATTTACATTTTTTAACGTCGGAACTTTTTTTACGGAATTATAGGGGTTATGTCGGGTCTGTCGCTGGGATTTGGAATTGAATATTTTATTTGTGTCGGTCGCGGTACGGTACATGTCTACTTTTGTGATTATGCGCGTTTTAGTATAATTTACATATGTAAGTATGTTTTGAATAACATGAGGCAACTTGGACGTAAATAAGTTTATTATTAAAGTAAACGTCGGAAAGTCGAATATGCTGAACATTATTGTGATGGCTTTGTAGTTTAACTTGTCAATTAACTTCAACACCAACATAAACATACGCAAGCATAAAGACAATCTTTAAACATTTTTATATAAACCTAGTTAAACAACTTCCATTTTAAGGTGTACAAGTTGAAAGAGCTTGTCATGTAGATGTAACTAATTGTCAATAGGGCAGGGAGGTAGCGGTAGGGAAGTGGTGGTAGGCGGTGGAAGCAAACGAAAGTTCTTAGTAGAGATCGCATTAGAGACCGCGCGGCCCACGATTCTCGGAGATAATGCCATTGCAATACCCGAGATCCGATTGTATTGGCAAATTGGATCAAATGCAGCGCTCACCGTACAAAAGATAAGAGCCGGATACGGGTATAGTCGTAATATTATGTTGCGGCTATCTTCCCGGATCGCCCCCGTGTGCGGCTCGTGACGATCGAAACGATCGCCCGTAATCGTTTCGTGTAGTTTCCAACTTTTTTTTAAATCTTTCCATTCTGTTCGCCATTTCTTTTGTTGCGGCGCAATCGATTTTCAACCGGATTATCAGCTTATATCATTTTGTGAGCTCATTCTCTGCTTATAAATTTTCATCGACCTTTTTAATACAATGGGTCTAAAAATAAATGGAAGGATCCTATCTTGTTTATATTTTTATTCCCTCGAGCGAGCTGAGATGCTGACTACGAGTTTTCAGTGGTGTACGATAAACTGTGAAAATATCCTATATTTTGTAACTAGCGTGACAGTTAGTGTTACCTGCATAACATAGATAAAACACCTATTTTTAACAGACGTAAATCTGATAATAAAGTAATGTGAAAGTGACAGTGCAACAAACATATCGTGAACAACAAAAAATATTTGTAATAACGCGCGATATGAAGCGCCGCGAGCTCCACATACCGATGTTTTTGTGACCAATGAAAAAATATTGTCCATGTAAACGACAATGCAGATTATTATTGCTCTTTGGGGACACATAAAGAGTAACACAAGAAACATGGCGGATTTACAAGGCAGATAAGACACGACACCTCACCGATGTTGTGTAGCGTTCTGTATCACAATTATCGTCCAAACAGCGGGCCTCATTTTCCCGTCGTTACGGGGTGAATTTTAAATTCGCTGCGAGGGTGTCCCACTCAACTATGTATGAAGGACCGGCCTCTCCACGCGACTCGCATCCGGTCGCACGCATACGCTATGAACCCTCATTGTCTGCCCGAACTCAAGGTAAACCGATTACGTGCTAAAATTTCATAAAGCCATTGTCATCTTCGCATAAAGCTTCCACAAGTAAGCGAGCTCGACGATTACTCGTGACGTCAATAAAATGAAATGCCTGTAGCTTAATAAAAATACAACGCTTCAGCTCGGCTCAACGGAACATCAGTAAGCAACGTTTTAGAGACGGGAAATTAATAATATCATCAACTTTCATTGTAGAGCAAAAATCGCAATTGGGACGTGATAAACAATACAGCACGCTTAGGTTATCTCCCCTTGACTTATGATATCATTATTTCCCTTTTTGCAAAAATTTACCGAGCAAAAACAAGAGCGCGGTGGGCATACTAATTTTCCTCGGTCAATATATTGGTATCGGCGAAACGCCCGCAGGACCCTTCCTAATATTTCTAAAGGCAAAATCTTTATACAATAAAACAGAAGCAAGCAATTTCAATGTTAAATCTCATAATTCAAATTTCTCTCGTTGTTTACCAGCCACGCTTCGGCGGCTATATAAACTCTCAAAATCTACCCACATCCGTAACGAAAGCCTGCACCGTTATTTATGGAAAGCCACGTTTCATTGTTGTTGTCGGTTTTCATTTTAACGCTTAATTTTTTTTTCTATTTATTGTATTTTTGTGATCGGTGGTGCCTACAAAATGATTTGTTTTTCGGTTTGCTCTTCCGACGCGCTTAATTCCGGTGGTATTTGATTTATGCGAACAGCGGTTTAGGCACTCCACGTATGTACACACGGCACCAAATAGATCATGTCGAAGACTAATGCTTTCCCAAGAAATTCTCTTGTTTTGAGCTGTGTGAATGAGGGTCCATTGTCGATCTTGCATAAACCGAACCGATTTACCGGAAAATATCGCTTATTTGCATCGCCAACACATCTGTCCATGCGAACGTAAAACATTCGGACGTAAAATCGAATGGACGAAATAAGATATAAATAGCCGCTTGCACATAGAATCTCGGATTTTACAACCATCTCGTATATCTTTAAGTGAAATATGGTCCGATATCATATTCAATCGTTCCGGCATTATATTTTCGAAACTTAGATAAGTAAGTAGATTCTTACCGAAAGGAAATCTTTGCAATTTTATAAATTTTAACGAAATTTATGGCTTATAAATAATATTTTGAAGTTTTCTATAGTATGCAGCCAATAAATCAGAGCATAACTCCGCAGTATCTACGTACAAGAATAGATTAAACTGAAGATGTCGTGAAGAAAACTGTGGCAAACAGATTTATCGTTAATTTGGATTGTGAGTAGCTAGAATCATAAAATCTTCTCAAGGTATATGCTTCTGTCTGGAAAGTAGCCATATACATTTTAAGGTGAATATTCTTCAATCTATGTAACGTAAAACTATCTAAGTGTTATTAAACTGCACTTTCAATTTTCATATCAAAAGCTAGGTAGGATCGATCGTATCCGACAGACTAGTGCCGGGATTGTGTTCGTCTCAATGACGCTTTTAAGTCGGGGTTACGGGTTTTATGTGTGAACGGAAGAGTCAGCTTGAATGACAGGGGGTCTCGCTTCTAGTACGTACTCCACTACGCTCCTATCATAAAAATGTAATTAAAATTCACATCATCCGCCCCCGACTAAGTTGGAGAGACCGAGATAACTATTCTATTGTTTTGCCATGTACGGCAAAGCCCTCACAGTTTCATCCCATTTAAATTACGTACAACGAAATAGGGTTGAAAGAATTTGTTGAAAGTAGCTTTGTTCGAATTAAACAACAATAAAGTGATTTAATGGCTGCTCTTAGTGTTCAGAGCGATTTCTTTTTTAACAATCTACTATCGCGTTTGGAAAACACTTCTTGGAAATAACGAGATACGTAAATTACGTTTTGTTCAACAATAGGTACTTGAATCGTATCGGGGTTTCATGTAAGATGAGAATTATATTGATTCGCAAATACGAACTTATTCATGCGAAATGAATTATAGTTAAATCGGAAGTCCTTGAAAGTTGTTTTGTACCGACCCATATTGTTTTATTGCTCCATATGTTCGATATGGGCGGGAAATAATTTTAAAGGATTAAAAATGGCTTGTTTATCAAAAACTCGGCCTTACGACCAGTTTCAGGCAAACAGCGTGTATTAATAAAAGCATTTAATAAAAAAAAAGAACCTTCAATCCTTTCCCCCAACACGTCAAGCGCCCAAATTGTTTGACAAACACATCAAACGGCCGCAAAAATTTTAATTCAAACATGTAAAAAATTTTCAAACGTAATTTCATTTTGCTGTTCATAAACATCCTGGGTTAAAATTACGGGTAAAAACGTTGTATTACTGGAGTCGTGACGTCACGGACTAATGAAGGCATTACTCACTTATCTATCGCAATACGTACCTGGAATCAAAAAGAAAGAAAGTACATTAGTAAAATAAAAGAAAGGTGAAAAGAAGGCACGCGAACTGCTGCCGTTTATAAATAAAAACGAACATTGAATTATTGCGAGGAGACAACGCCAAGGTGTGGTGGAATATCATTTTTCAAGAAGCTAGTCGCCTGATAGTAGATAATGCTTTACCCTAGGAGGTTCCAACCGCGGACTCGACCGGCATTCTGATAGATAGGAAATGAAGACTGATTAACCTCGCGTGACTTTACAAGGCTCACGGCAAACCTGCGGGGACCTACTTGGATAAATATTGCGTTTGCGAAACTCTAGATTGTTCCACGAAACAATGTGGTTATTGAAGTTTGAGTGTGTAAATTTTATCTTTATGCGTCATAATCACAGGTATTATTGTAATTTAGAAGGTAGTTTGAGGGCTTTAGTTGTTCGAAACTACTTAATTGTTATCGTGCTGTAACGTGGTGATCATAATCATCATAATTTCTGGCGTATGTAATGATCAGTCAAAGATTTTCGCCTTTTGCGTTAGTGATTTGCTTTTGTATTTATTTTTTTGGTTGAACGCGCTAATCTTAGTATCTACGAGATGTGGATATTGGATTGAATACCTATTTATTTAGATAGGTGATACATACCTACATGATACATGATACGTGTGTGTATCATGTCGTATCATGATACATACATGATACGACACTTAAGAGCTGAACAGTGGGTTCAATCCGCTGGGTCCAGCTAGTATATTCATAGTAAGCGTCGCACTTTTAAAATGACGTTAAAAATCGGGATGAGGAAGTCATACTCGGGCAAAAGTCCGAAAAAATTATCTTTTGCTGTTGTATTTTAGCTTTTCGGCTTTTGTTACCGCACCCAAAACAATTTCGGAAGTCATGCAGACTTCGTAAAATCTAAAAATCCACGTGGAAAAGTAAAATTTTATCCATTAATGCTTTGAAACCTTTTATCAAAACTTTACGCAGCATAGAGCTTTTTTAAAATTTTACTGGACGTGGTTGTAAAAGAACCGGATGTTATAGTGCAATTTGGCAGACTCTTATTACCAGCATGCAGCAGAAGTATGCTATGGGATATTTACGAACAATTGCTTTTGATATAAACCTAAAAGTAGAAAACTAATCGAATCATTCAAGCTAAATAAATACAAGTCTTTTTTTATTTTTTAATAAAACTCCGCCCCACACTAGGAATTTCTCCTGTATCGTGGGTGCGTTTACAGACATTTAAACTCATATACACAACTAGCCAGACCCGAAACAACTATTTTTAGGCCATACAAATGTTTGTTCCGTGCGGGAATCGAACCCGCGACACGCAGCGCAGCAGCCGATCGCTCAGCCACTGCGCCAACCGTGCCGTCATTCAAAGTCAAAGTCAAATAACTGACTCAGACAGTATAATTCTATAGAGGCACTTTCTTTCACGAATTCCCCTTAATTTAAAACTGAGTAGTCATATCTATAAAAGCAATTTTTACGTACGTAAATGTTTGAGTGAACGCCCTCGCCTCTGAACATTATAATTAATGGTTTTAATATTTTTTTCACTAAGGAGCACTGAAGTTCAGGCGATTAAGTGACGAACATGATAGAATTATGCCGACTCACTAACGTAAATAATAATCGTAGACTCAGGGTAAAGCCTCTGACCCATATTCGTCAGGGGGCGTTGGCGTGCGTGCGAACAATCACGGTTAGAACCAGTTTAATGTTTACACATATACAAGGTAATTATATTTTTTTGTGTCCTCTATCTGTCCGCTCCTACAAGTAATCGCTCTATTAAGTACCCCCATATTTCCTTGTAATTTTAAACACAACCAGCGAATGAAACATTTAATACATTTTATTGTCAACGGACAAATTAAAAAAGTTTGTTTTACCCCACTTCGGCACAGAGTTTATCAAAAATGTATAGAAACGAATTATTCCTCGTGTAACCCCAATGAGATTAAGTTAGTATGCCAGACTTTTTCCGTAGCAGATGTTGATAAGAAACGTAATGGTTTTATTTGTGTCATTGTGTTCTCGATTAAGCTACTCTACGACGTAAAAGTGAAAGGCAACGTTACGTTAAAAATTAATTCGAAACGCGAAACTCTCGTTTATTTTTATTTTGGGAATCATTTATTTTCGTCAAACAATTAGGCTGGGAGCCCGCGTCGGTCGCAAGGCCGCGGCAGTTTGGCGGAAGAAACTCCACGTCACATCGACTCGCCCCTTCAAAAAAAGGGTTGGTTTAACGCACGTTTTTTGTTGCATAATCCCACGCAACGCGCGAATCCCATTCCGCCTTCGGCTAATGCGCGCAGCTCGTGCGGACCGACCGACGTTGAGACGGGACTTTAAAAATGTCATTTCCAGAGCGCCAAGTAAATCCAGATTTGTTGTTGGTGAGTGGCTTTCTAATTCCGCTGGCGAGAAGAACTTTGTGAAACGTATACCGTGTTCATGAGACCTGCTAGTGACCGCGAGCAGCCCCGCAGCCTAATCCGATCCGCGGACCAGAATTGTTGCCCAAACTTATGCCGGACGAGGCACCGCCCCCCTCGCCCCACAAACACCCGCTGTCACCCGCCCGCTTTATAATCACCTACTATACAATACGATATACTTTGATTAATTTACACCACAAACAGGAATAAAGTTTCGGACGCTAAAACAGAACCGTTGCTTTGGTCCTGCCTAATCCCACGCCACCCGTGAAAGTTGATTGTTAATCTGAAACGGATACTTGTTTGTTATGACTGCTCACTCAGTAGTCTATATAAACATTATTCACTAAAGTTTTGCTCACTTACTCTAAGTCTAATCCAATAAGTCGATAAACGTGATTGAAGCTTAGTTAAACAATGGTAAGAAAGACGGGGCGACGAACTAGTGAGACTTATGATCTAGAGGGCATTTGGACGGCTACGTATATACCTTTTCTGCCATAATGTACACCCTAACGTTAATTGCTCACCAGACTAGAAACAAGCTTTATTTTTATTTTCATGTGGGAGATTTATTCGACGAAATGATCGCCTGTAAATAATATTGTGTGATACTTTAGCTGCACTGGTTGCCAATGTCACCCGTCTCAATGTTTTCGCTGTAAATAGATACACAGAGCGCCATTAATTACGACACATCACTCGCACACTCATTAATCTGCAGCTGCACAGATTTAACTGACGATATTTTTCCTAGCTCTTTCATAACTGTGACTCTAAGCACGGAGAGAAGTCACACACAGCGCTGCATACTCCTGTGAATATTCAATTTCGAAACTCGTGTTCGGACTTTAATTCCGTTTCTCCGATGCTCCCAATTTCTCTGTAATATGATGGATTGCATAAAGTAATCGATTCATGGAATTCGGGCGGAAAGCAGAATCGGTAGCTTACAAGGCAATCAGCGGGCAGCAGGAGGCTTTATTAACCCGTCAGGGTAGTGCGGGCCCGGCTAATCAATCGCCGTTCGCGTGTCGACCGCGCTATCTGTCTTTGGCCGATTGGACCCCGATAACGCCACCGACGCAAGATTACCTACCTATACGGGAATGGCCCATTTATAAAATTAACTTCTTTTATCTTCCCAAATAGACGATATAAGAGGAGTAAATAAGTCTAAAGAGGTTCGTACGAAATAAATAGGCCGATGTTAATGTTCGATCGCAGACGAGTTATGCCTGGTACGATCGCGTGGCTCTCACGTGTGAGGCACTCCGTGCTAAACAAAAAGCACAATGATTTTCATGAACGTTAAACTATAAAAATTCTAGTGAAATGGGTGTTTGTTTATAGTAATCTGTTTTTAGCACCGTTTTTATTTTAGTTTTACTACAAAAAATCGACACGCTTGAAATGTAGCTGGAATGCATGGAAATGTAATGCACTATCTATAATATTTTTCGGCATCCTAGTCTGCGCCCATGTAAAATTATATTTTAATCTTTTAAATATTGAAACTCTTTTAACCATGACAACAAAGTTAGTTGAAGCAATGAGAAATACTTTATACACTTCAGAATTTTCTAGTTTTCATAAATCACCAAGCGCTGAATGCCAGAGAGGGAGAAGTTTAAAAGTAAAGTCGGGTAAATTCTCAGCGGAACTTTCTATGAGATTAAAGTCATAATTTACTTGATGAGAGGGCATTATGTTGTCGAATATGAAACCGGCTACCCCATTACAGAACTGATTTCCCTAAATGGGAGTTTGCAAAAATTGTAAGCGAAAAAAGGCTCGGGCCGAGATAATTCCTAAGTATCGCGAATTTCAACCGTTATAACCGTACGTCTCCAAGATAGCGAAAGGGACGGCTCATTAACGTCAGCACGGATCCGGGGCCAGTTTATGCCAACCGATACCTTTAAGGTATTTACAAAGCAGCTAAGCGCGCGCAATCTAGACGGGCGCAATGAAAAAAAAGACGGCGCACCCCGCGTAATCCACGCGAAATGCCCTTTAAGAGCCTCACAATTTAATGCTAAGTATAGCAATCTCAAGACGACGTTGAGCCGGTCCTCTGAGAGGGTTGAAAAAATGATACACGCCGGGGTGAGGGGGAGGGGGCAATCACGGTTAGTTAGCGGGGCAGCTGCTCCCGACCGACGATAACACTTAAGGTGTTTTACTGTACTTCCTCCGGTACATTGTTTTATTCTCAGCATTTTCAACACAGCAACGTTTATAAATAAAAGGATATAGTAGGACCGCAACACAACGGGAAAACGTTTTGCAATTCGCAGGATATTGCGTGCGATAACGAATGCATTTTGAATATAAGAGTAATAAGCCGGGGAATTTAAAATTTAAAGCGTGCGATAAACATAATCAGTTTTATTAATCAGAATGTACATAGTTTGAAGCAATTTATTGGACAGTAGAGCTCGTTAAGAGGATGAGCGGTAAAGCTCTCCGTTTAAATTATGTGCCAGAGCGTCCCATTTAATGTAAACAATCATTTCGATCTTTGATATTTTCATCTACACGATAATATTTGTTTATTGCTTTGACTGGCAGCGTTAAACTTTTGATGTCACGCTGTTAATTGGAAAGCTGTCTTTATTTCGTATTTTGATTTAAATTGATGAATATAAAGTGGGTGTGTTTATTTTGATTTAGATCATTATTTGAACATCAATCATCATCAATTAATTAAGATTTAATTTTGTGTTTGTCAGGCACTTGAGGCTAAATGGCTTAAGGCTATAATGAACTGTTTTCGAGGTAGGACACCGTAATAGTAGGTATCGCATTCGTAGTAATGGCCAGTACAGAATTAATTAGCGGGTATCGCTTTATACGGAGCGCCGGCGCCAGGTGTGCACGTGGCTTTACAGCGCCATTAAGTTACGGAACACATAGGGGTTGAACCGCTTGAGCGATTGACCGCACACATTCCCAGCTTTTATGTTACAATACCGACCTTTATGAAACAATAGAAACTTCTCAACAGGAAAATAGAAACTTGCCCCTCTCTAAAAGAGGATAAACTCGAAGACAATCGATTGGATCGCACGTATTCGTATGCTAACCATGTATCCCTAGTCATTACCGCTATACACGCATATAATTATATTCCAGCCACGCTTAGTTAAGATATAACAGTGTCGCTACGCTTAATCAAATCGCTTTCCAAATAAATGGAGCGTAGACGAATCAATAACGAGAATTCAATTTACAATTCTACGTACATCACTGACGTATCAATTGTTCAATCTAAGCGAAGACAGATAAACGCACAGATCCACCGATTGCTTTCCGATGAAAAAGACTGGAGATTCATCGATAGGATGCGCGAGTCCCAAAGTGAAAAATGTACATTTGGATGGCGTTAATTCGTTTAATTTCCGGTGAGGGGTAGAGGCGCGGGAGGGGGCGAGGGGAGGCCAGTCCGCTCAGATTAATTCAGCGCAGAGCCTGTCACAGATAAGGACACTGAAATAAATTGAAAATGTTCAGAGATTGATTTGAATACTCTCGAGGATATATCGAAGGCAACCAGAGAAAAATGACAAACCGCATTCTTATTCACAGATTTTTATCCCGAAAGCGAGAGCTTAGCGAGGAAAATACGCCCTAATGAATAAATTATGCAGCGTTTGGGCCATCAAAAATGAGTGAACGTTCATTTTAAACAAAAAGAATGCAGGCCACAATTTTATTTCGACGAAACGACCAATCGTATCTGATCTGCGTTCCATTTGAAACATTGAATATTCCTTGGCAATAGTGAGATAAAACGTTCAACAGTTTTACTGCTACAGATTCGCTAATAGCCAAATCTGAAGATTGTCTATTAAATCGTTTATAAAATGGTAAAATTAATGCAATCGGCGCGAGCAAGTCGAGATGGGAGACATCGTTCGTGGCGTTCGTGATCCGAATGTCAATGAAGCCGAGTGGCAGCAACGCCAGACCCTCAGGGCCCCCGTACCGCTGCTAAGAGCCCGACCCATCATTTACATATTGCGATTTTGTATCGATAACAATTAGGAGATGGAAAATCCGCCGTGAGATGTTTAACAATCAGACTATTCCACGTAAAGTTAGAGAAGGAGTTACGGCACTCTAAGAGGGTTCTATTCGTATTTACTAGAATTTAAACGTGCCGCTTAATCGTAAAGGTAACGTTACACGACTACGCAAACAAAACAACATAAACTTGCAAATGAAGACACGCCGCAACGAGCGTACAGCGTACACTCCCTGCCGTGTTCCAGTGAAATTCAGAGAATCAAAACGTCCGAACATGAAACAAATTGATTGCTGCAGAGGCGCTCGGCTGGCGCCAAGCTCGACGGTAGATTGGTAATAGCGCATGCTAAACTTATTAGTCAAACGGAAAATGGTATTAGCAGACGTACTGTGCAGCCCAGCCTCCCGTGAAACTTCATTCGTACGTCAAAGTTGACAGTGTTGCTCGTAAGTGATTGTTGCAACCAATCAAACACGAGCTAAATTGACTTCGCTCGCTTCGCACAGGGGTCCAAATTAAGCGCGATAAACAAAGTTGGAAAAGGTCCGCTAGAATTCAAATGAAAATAGATTCAGTCAGTGGAGTTTTAATTCGGAAAGATAACAAACGTCAGCGTCAAGTGAAATGGCCAAACGCTTCCAAAACGTTAAAACAATTTATCCTAGGTAATCCCGAAGTGTCAGACGATAATAAGAGTGGCATTTGGAGCGGGCCGAGCGCGGTGGTTAATTCTGCAGCGCAGTGGCGGCCGATTGTGACACCAACTAAACCCTGTTGCCAACGGTAAACCCATCAGGTGGGAACCCCTGCCTACGACCTAATATTGTCGGCTCACTGACACAACAAATAACTTTGTTTTCATTTTCATCTAGTGTTTTCGTTGTTCATTTTTGTCCGCGCCATATTCGTGCCCGTTGTTTGACTAACATATCACAATAGATTCACGCGGTCACGTGATCCAAATGACGTTCAAAGGTTTTTTTTATAACAACAAAGAGACGTAGGTCTACAAAGCCATTAACTAAGAACACAAACTGTCCCATTACGTTAAAACTACACCATCCATATTCCAACAGTAACGAAAGCAATTATTCGCATTCAGTCAACAAAGACGCAGTCGTACGGTACAAAGGGACCATTTCATAAGTTGAAGCGGACGATAGTTATCTGCTAGCAACTGGTGATGCAGTAAATCCTTAGAGTACACTTCGCAACTATCCCTTCTTACGTCTCTGAAACCTGAGCTCTTACTACAGGCCAGAACTTAAATTGTTTCCTGCGAAGATTTAGGCGAGCGATAACAGGAATTCCTCGAACACTGTCTGAACTTGGATATAATTTCGGTGCCGGGATTCGATTTTAAAATCGTTCAAGTATAAAATTCGTATTACCTAAAAGTGAGTCGATTTATCACTGTAAAAATAATCAAACTATTACTCAACTAAGATGTAGAATTCTGCGCTTTAAATAAATGACTTTGGAATTCGAGAATTTCATTTCGTTCCAAAGTCGATTTCGTTGTTATCAGTAGTTGAAGATCTGGGTGTTACTGGTAAGGTTTCACATGTTAAATCTTTTGTCAGATGCATCGTTTCCATCGCCTGTGATAAAGTGGTAGAGGTTCCAGTAGATCGTGGCCACACAATTCCCAGTGAGGATTACGGCCGAGAGAGAAAAGTAAGACGATTAATCCCACTGGGTGCGGAACTGGAGAATTTATTATAAAATGGTTGCGTTCGAGGCAATGCTCTGTGACCGCGCTGTTCAATGCACTATCGGTGTGGTTAGTCGACTATTACATTTAAAATACTAGTTTGTTTATTGAACATAAATACGGGAGTCACACGGTCGCTGTTGCAATTTGTTAATTAATTCAATGGTGATTTGTGTATCTACATTATTTATGGTTTTGATTTTGTTCATCTGGTTACTCACAACTGCAAATACACTCCTTTAAATTAAACTACATCAGCTCGTGTTAAGATTATAATCCGAGTGTTGCAAAGTAAAAAAAATGTCTTCCAGAGTAATTTTTTTAACGCTTTCATTTTCACCCTTCATTTTTAAACCAACACGGAAGTATGAAAGTAAGTACAAATGTAATTATAACTTACTAAATAGACTGAAGGGGACCGGTGATTATACCTGACTTCATAACCACATCTTTGTTAAGGTGGAGTCTGAAAGTCCCATCCAAATTGTCTGAACAAGTCCTTACCCATTGTTTTGTTTTTAATAAGTGAAGTTATTTTAGGCTGCTTTATTATATCCCATTACTAAATTAATTTCATATTCTAGTTGAATGTAAACGTTGACCTTTTTGAATCAAAGGTTTATTTAAAGAACGTAAGGATAACTTAGGTGATTTTTTTGGGTAGGTGTATGTGTAGTAAAGAAGTGTGGGAGAAAAAGTTATGCTGCGCGGACCCCAATTAAATTGGGATGACGGGAGGAGAAAGACGATGATGTGTGGATTTTTAAAGTAAAATTAACAAGCGGAACTTTTGCAACAAGCTGGGTTATTACTCAGTAGGTACCTATCTATGTTTGTATTAAATTATTGTTAGATTTGTATATATGAAAATCTTAATGATATGTAAAGATTGATGGCACGGTTGGTGCAGTGGCTGAGCGATCGACTGCTGTGCAGCGTGTCGCGGGTTCGATTCCCGTACGGAACAAATATTTGTATAACCTGCAGATAGTTGTTTTCGGTCTGGCGCTAAATGTTTGTAAACGCACCCACGATACAGGAGAAATTCCTAGTGTGGGGCAACGTTTTTATATAAAAAAATTTACTCTTTCAAACCTTTTAAGACTATCAAAAACATAATTAAAATTGTAATGCCTTGTGTGCCGGAAACCGGACGTTGTATTTCGCGCAACTTAGTACACCCTTATCTCCGGAAATGGACAACATGGAAGGGTTAGTTAACCGAAAAATAAATAATTTTAGCCTCATAAACAAATCAGGTCAAAGATATTACGTGTGGAAAATATCATCGAATACAATAGGGGGTCTATTGTGTCCAATATTGTCGGTTGCGTGTCGGAAAATACGGAAAATTAGGTACTTATAGGCAAAAGGTTATTTTGTTGTATCGATTTTTGGTGTCTCGGTAAAGAGCTTAGGTAAATGTCAGAAGCTCACGTGCGCAAATGTCAGTAGGCTACGGTTTACTCAGCCGTCAACTTCACGAATGATGTTACAGTGAATCAACATTTAACCGTTACGTGATTTTTTCTTGTATTTTTATTTCGATTTGGGATTCGTGTGACTTTTTAGGGTTGCGTACCACAAAAAGAAAAAAAAACAGAACTCTCATTGGATCACTTTGTGTCCGTCAGTCTGTCTGTCAAGACTCTTTATCTCGGGAACGAGTGGTGGTATCGAGTTGAAATTAAAACCATTTACTCAAGTCCGTGGTCTCTTAGAGCTGTGAAATCAACCCTCTAAGTCTACGCATTCAAAAGATATCTCAGTGCGCGAGTCTGATTCACTCTTGGCCAGTTTTTTTTCGGTTTTGGGCAGTTTTGCAAGATAAATATTGGTATTTTTGTAAGCTTTCATGGTTTTATTTTATTATATTTAAACTCTCACTTACGAGATTTCTAAAAATATGTAAATGCGCAAGGCATTAAGTCCGCCTTTGTACAATGTTTTTTATACATGTGCATAAAGTTTTAATAAATAAGTACGTTCTTATTTTGAACTTGTTATGAGCTCCCGATATTTCGGAAAATATTACGTAAGTGTCAGTTTATATATGAATAATGCTAAATTGGATGCTGAAAAGTTCGTAGTAACCTTTGAGTTAAGTCTAATTTCGTGTCTATAAAATGTTTTTTTTTCCTGATTGTGCTGAAATAATTATTTCTAGTAAAGTTTTAACTCTTTGCAAATTTGTGAATTTTTTTGTGCTTGCAACACAGACACACAGGTAATTAGTCTTCCATACATAACTGAAACTCATATCCAACTACCTATAGGATCATCACATCACTGTCTATCCCGTTCATTACTCAAACGAACGCGACACGTATTTAAAGGATCATTTATACCAAAAACAACAATGAAAGCCACTCAATCCGAGCAAATTCATTTTCTCTTCGTAGCATGACATTCTAATTTAATCGTATGTGTCACTGTCAAATTAGAGATACTACACCATAGGCGGATCTGCCACACTGACATTTCCAAACATGAGGGGAACAAATGGTTTTGACATTTCAAGTGTTTAAGCGACCTTGAATCTAATGCAGAATACCTAACGTAAGGGTTCCCCAATCAGCTATAGGCAGCATTTACGACATTATGCTAACATATACGATGTTCTTAGCAGAATTGAGTGACACTGCGGATTGTAATTGCTATTGTTAGGCCGTATATGAGTTACGTCGTTAAGTAATTTGAGATAAAAACGATGACTAAGTGCTTTGGAAATGATATGTCGAGAGAGATTTTGTTTCAGTTAGACGTGATATCGGATTCAGAAGCGTTCACATGGTTCGTTTCGTGTTTTATCCACGGGACAAGATGATGAACGCACATTTTGCCAAGTTGCGATAGGCATTTGTGAAGAAAACAAAATAGTAAAACTTAAAAGGGAATAACTTACAGTTTCAAACTATCTAGACAACGTTACCAAGTTTTATTCTCAGAGGGAACAGTAGGGGAGGGGCGGGGTGCGGGGTAGTGACGTCACGGCTGACGGTGTAAATAATTGCGCTGTCGAACACACCTGCCGGGGAAAGAAAATTAAGCGAAACGCAATTTGACTGAGTGATGAAGCACCAGAGGATCAGTTTAATGAGGAGTTACCGACGAAAAATTATACTTACATGATTTATAAACTCATAATTTTAGCATCATTAATTAATACGAGTCTACAAAACTAATTACACGTTCAGCAATTTAGATAAAGTTGAACATTTCAAGTGTTTATAAATTATGCATTACATAGTAGCACCGGTTACATTGACTCAAAGCAATGCCCCGATAACGTTTCGTGGAGCGACACACGACTCGCAGTCGCGTTTATGTGCTCCTTGCATGATAACCCCCCTTAAAGACGACTACCTCCGCCAATCTACTTCTGACAACTCGTAAAGACAGACTCTTTTATCCAAATTACTATCGGATTACTTTTTATTTTAGTCGAATAACCCACTCCAGATAATTAGCAATAACAGTTAAGGTCAGCAGCGGCGCGAATAAAAACTTTTGTCGCGAATTTTTCAACGCCTAAATTGCGAAGGTAACAGTATGGAGCCGGCTGTGTTTATTAACAAATTCATAAACATTGACTTCTGAATAAAACGGCCGTGACTCCCTAACGTTCCCGAGCAAACACGTTCATATTTTCATGGGATTCAAATAAAAATAAAGTGGATGACCAGTGGTGGTCTAATTTAATATGAGCGGGGACAACTCGTCATATGGGTGATGTACCTGCCTTTGTTTTATTGCTTAGACGGATGAATGAATACAAAAATGTTTGAGCTCTGGACGCGCGCTCGTCAGCTGTTAAACAGTTTTATTATTGCCGGACGAACATTGCACAGCCTATTTGCATAATTGAACGGCCACTTGGAGGCACTAGCATTGTTATACTCTGCCGTTCCATTTGTCAGATTCGCCGTATCATTTATGCATGTAGCTCATAACGAGGACCGCGCCGTTTTTCTGGACTATTCATTATTTCGCCTTTTGTGTTGTTTGTTATCCGGTGACCACTCTTATCCTAAGAATGGTTGACGTAGAAAATATGTAATACAATGCCGACTCCCTCTCTATTGACACAAACAACCGCATTTTTGTAACATAAAGTTGAAAGGGCTTAATCTGGAATTTGGTCAGGAATTACAAACATTTGCTTTTTGTTGCGTTTCAACAAGTCAAACGGGACCGTGACTGCTATACTCGTTACAGCTTAAGACAAAGCAGGGGAAAGAAGTCTTTATAAAATAATTCAATATCTGGCTACTTTGTCACTGTGATCTTTTGCCACTTATTGAAAAGTTTATCTTATTAAATTGAACTCTTTTTTGTGATGCAACTTGAATGAGTGAAGTACGACGAAGACGTAGCCGTTACATCTAAATGGATAGAAGAAGTCATGAAAATTAGGTTAAGTGTGTATTCAAACGCGATTGCAAATCGTAATGGGGAATTGTTTGTTGAGTAGAGTCGTAGGCAAGTTGAGACATTGGCCCCGATCTGATCATTGGTCAATAAAAAAGCTATAAAATCTTGCAGTGGCCATACGTTATCTTAAACGCATAAATGTTTAATAGCACGTGCACTGAGCGACCGTTTGCTTCTTGCGATCTGATTTTAAACTGATGACTTTTAACTGCTTTTACGGTAATAGCTACTTAACTGCTGGCCACTTAAGACGCTATTTTTACATTTGCTTGAGTAGTTTGAGTACTCATTGAAAGTGTTTTACTATGGTTTCTTTGTCCATATTATTAATTCCAATAATCCTTGAATTTGTATTAATTGTCATACTTTTTACAAAACAAAACTTAAGGTGTTGTAGTTAATGTATAGAATTCGACACAATTGAATTTGACTTGATCAATTTCATTATTGGAAAATAAAACTGTCACAAAAAGGGCCGATACTTTGGTCTCATTTTGTTAACAAAACCATAAAACATTGTCTGGACTGACACGGATTGAAATATTACCTATAATGAGGCCTGTCAACCTGGACCGCTAAAACACGCTGTGGGACTTTTACGGCAAAATACAGTGACAATTTATGGTGAATTATTACAATGTAATGTTTTAATTCAAGTTGTCACGAATTCTGAATTAAGAGTCTCTGAGCAATTTTTCGAAAGCGTTTTTTTTATGTTACAAAACTTAGTTTTTGGCTAGAATCAGAAACAGAGCTTTGTTAATATGAAAAATAAAAAAAATCAAAATTAATATTACAGGGTCGCGATTTTCCACCGGTTAGAGGAGCTCGTGACTAAATAATAGCAGCCGCTCAGGTCGATATTTAGGTTAAGCGCTTGCCTAGGTTGGTCTGTGGATGGGTGACCCGTTACATACCCCAGTATAGCCGCCTGCCGACCCCAATATAGTTGGGATAAAGGCTAGGCAGATGATGATTTTTCACCGGTTGGAACTTTGAATTCAAATACCTAGATAGGCGTACTGGCTTTGGCAAAATATGCACAAGACATTTGGACGAAATTCCTTATCTTTTGTACAGCTGATTCGGAGACAACATCTTGATATTGACCGACAAGCATTGTTGTGTGAGCAACATCAATAAGGTGTCAAAGTCAGGATCTTGAAAGGTTACAGGCGCAAGCAGGTAGGTCTTAATCTGTTGTCACCTAAGATCCACTAAGATGATCACGATCAAAGTTAAGGCAGTCAATGAGGAGGAAATAATATTGTCTTCCTATATCAGTGCGTTTAAGTCTATTTTTTAACCGACGAAAAAAAAGGAGGAGGTTCTCAATTCGACATTTATATTTTTTGGTAAATATTTAGATAAGTAACATAAAACGGAAAGCGATCTGTTTAGCATAGCTTTTTTTAGAACAATAAAAAAATATGCGTTGTTTTTTTTTGGATATTTAGAACATCTAATGTGGCAAGTAATATCGCTTAGAAAGTAAAACTTTAAACGATATTATAAAGTCCTATATATTTTCTACTTTCTATTGCATTACGTAATTTGTAATGAATTATTGTAATTATGAGTGTACTGCCTGCAATGAATGAATTTCATTTTAAAGTAAAAAATTACAGAAAGATTTCATGAAAAACTTTTCACAAATAAAAAAAATCAATCTAACTCCACACTGGTTTTACAAACCATCTTTAAACATTAACCAGCACTTAACTAACTAAAACATGAAAGATTTTATTAAGCCCGTTTTGTAATGAAAGTTGTAACAATTAAACCCATGTAAAGTAAGTAAGGTTAGTAATTACGTTATAATCACTGGTCAAAATGTTGATAACTGTTGGAACAAGGGTTTCGTTACCTAGTATTACGGTATGGAACAACTCCCGCGGGGGATTTGGGGGAATTCACGTTGTATTATAATTTCTACGTTGATTGCGGTAGATTCTACTAACTGTTCTTATCGTTATTAAGGTGATAAGTCGATTGGCTTTTACACTTTCCGGCATTTTTAATCGCGATTTTTGTCACGGCAATAAATAAGCTGTGTGCAGAAAAATGTTCTAATTTTAAATCGGCTAATTTTTCTTTATTTTTTGTGTCGTTATATACCTTACCTGGTGTTAGAGTTTTTAAGGCGCCTATGGGCATCGGAGTTGGCTTCATATTAGGCTCACGATGTTATTATTTACTAAAGCAAGTGATGATAAATTAAACAATACGCAAATGAATTTAAATAAACAAAGATGCGTGCATTCGATTCGAACTCAAAACTCATGACTTCGCACAAGACTACGCTATCGACTGAGTATCATATGTAGTATCGGGGAAATAAATTTCAAAGAAAATTGCCTATCTACAGCGCTTTACTGTTTTATAGCCATTTCGTAAAACTGACAAATAATGATGAGATATACGAACCATTTTTTAGTTTATCGGATTTTTAGTGATGAGATTCCACTAGTTATTTACCATACGACTTTTTCCCACAACTCAAGGAAATTCAATTTTGGTCGTCGGTTTTATCCGCTTTCACATCCATCAACCTGATTTATTTCCTTAGAAGTCTTTTCGAACATATCGGAAGCCTATATTCATCCTAGTTAGATCCGTTTCTATTAATCTTTGGATGTAACTAAGTCATGTTGTTAGCCTTTTGCCGATGACATACGCATTCGGTTTTTGCTCTAACTAGGATGTATAACAATAGTCATGATCTTTTAACCCGACTGCGCGCCGCAAAGGAGGGCAATGCGTTCATCAGTCTATGTATGTTTGTTTCTTTGAAGCACTATACCGACTTAACGCCTGTGAAGATTTTTATGATTCATACGTCAATCTATTCCTCTTAGTCCTGCGAGTGTTACTAAAGACATGCAATTAATAAAAAAAGCAAAATGGCGACCATGAGACGCCATATTGTGAAAATGAAAAAAAGAAAACCAACAAAATATGTCAAGTGGGGTATCGTTGCATAGGTATTTAAAAATCATTAATAGTTTTCTTTCATCACTTTTCGATTCAACTGACTATTTATTTATTTCTGCGGATGCTACATCATCAAATAACTTTCCCTACTCTGGGCGGGGCGGGGAAACACACACTACACTCACACACGAAAATTGATATAAGAAAAAATGAGACAAGAGAAAAAGTAATTTAAAATCTTCATTCACATATTTTAATATGAAGACCAGGTGATGCTTAGTCCAGGGTTGCGGGTTGTACGAAAGAAATACAACGGCTCCGGAACATAAAAAAGGAACAAGGGAGGCATTTAGTCAGTGAAAGTCTGAGACTCCCCCCCGCTCCGCCCAGAGCGGGGGAAGTTATTTGATGATTTTACATCCGTAAAAAAACAACAAGCCCCTTACATGTAAGTAAGTAGTAACTTAGTAACATAATATAAGGGGATAGACGTTCTGTTGGCCCGAATTAGACGTTTACACAGCAATTGTAGCACGTTTTAAAATCGAAGTTGCGTGCATGAAACAGTTAAAATAATTGTTTTAATAACATAATATGCGGTTACATTTAAATATCCACAAAATGCAAATTTGATTTGGTTGGATTTCGCTTGCGTAGAGTTACGGTTTTTGGTTTATAATGAAATCAAATCGCCATTTAACATGGTTTATTAATGAGATATAGTATTAAATGTACCGATTTGGTATGTTTATTGTGTGATGTTATTAATGTATGTAACAGTTAGGTATTCGGAACAAAGCTGTTTGGTATTCAGATTCAAATTATAAAAAAAAATCGGCCAAGGACAATTCAGACTCGCGCACCGAGGGTTTAAGGTACAAACTTGCGACATAAACGGCCATATCTTTTTACTCCATAGACTTAGATGGTTGATTTTTTTACTACTTAAAGGAACTATAGATTTGAGTATCCGGTTTTAATTTCAACTTGATATCTCGACGCGTTCCCGAGATAAACGGTCTTGACAGACAAAGAGACAGATGTACAAAATAGTGATCGGGCGTACGAAACTTTAAAAACAATCTAAATTCGGTTTAAAATAAATACTTTTTGTGTTTAAATAATTGATTGATTGGTGACTAGAAACTGTTTTGTATATTCGTAGTATTTTTTAGAAACCCTAGAAATTACCGCATTATACGTTCACATAAAAGCTGAACTTCCACTTGATTTAATCCCATAATTGTTCGCTTCAATGTTCCCAGGAACTATGCTAATCTCCGTAGCTACACAGCAATATTAAAGCAAAGTAATTAGATCGCTATTAACATTTTCTTTGCTTTTTTTTGCTAATCGCACGATTTTTCAACATCCCTCTCATTTTCCGCCCAGTTCATGTCAAAAGCCACTAAGCAGATATTTTAATATCCGAGAAATTATAATACGTCCATAAATCTACAACATCTGCCCAGTATTTTAAATGGCTAACCTTCCCTTGAACGGCCTTTCAGTATTTTTTCCATATTTTTTTTATTAAAAGGCGAAATTAATCGAGAGCCTTTGCAGACATCAAAACAACCCCGGGCCATTGTTAGGTATGATTGCAAGAGGTTCTACAAAGTAAATGTTAATTTTTATTACACGAACAACACACCTTAAATTACCGACGTAGATTGAAGGGTTTTCAACTCCGCTACCGTAATATTCATCACTTTATTGAAATTAATTTGGAAAAGCTTTTTTTTGTTGTTGGTACACTATGTTTTTACAACAAAAATGTGTTATTAAAGAATCGAAAAGCTAATTTGTTTCCAAAATGTAATATGCATAATTTTTTTGTTTTAAGAAAAAATATTAAACGTTTAAGAAGCCTTAATTTGATTGTATAGATAGTTTATTAAGAGTTGAGAGTATGGTTGGCGTGGTTCGATCCCCGCCCGGAACAAATATTTTTGGGATCGACAGGTAGTTGCTCCAGGTCTGGCCATTTGTGTATGTGAGTTTAAATGTTTGTACACCCAAAATACAGGAGAAATTAAAAAAAAATAATTACAAACATAATTTCGGTAAAGTTATTTGAACAAGAAATAACATGCCATACACTTATTGGGTTCACAGTAATTGTATAATTTGTGAATAGCGCTTAATACTCTGCAAAATCATTTCTGCGAGAAACTCTCTCGATTTTCCTAGGAATTTCTATAAACTACGAATAATTTCCAGCAGATTTAACTTACAACGTTAATAAAATTTAAACGGCACCGCGTAACGCTATAAACCCATTAAAATCTGATAGACTTGATATGCAAATTCCAACAAAACCAGGTGTTAATTCAAAATTTACGTCTTAACCCGCGAACGCGACCGCCCAATCAAAGCGTTTCATTTATTTTCTTACAATGGAACACAAATGAATGAACTCTATTAAACCGAATGCAATTAATAGGCTCAAATAATGGGGTTTATCAGTAATAGTCTAGTGTTGATTGACGTTTTTAATTTGCCACCAGGGGTGTAAAAGTGAAGGGTTGTAAGTCTTGGAGGCGCCTGAGCTGTCACACGGAGACAGGAGATGGCCAGATCCTCGGGGCACGGTGTTCTGTGTTAAAGTTAATAGTGTCGTGGTCTGCCTGTTAGTAATTCGCGTTAGAGGGTTAGACCTGTGAGTTATTTGCTTTTGATTCACCTTGGGGAATTAATTGGTGTAGATTGTCCTTAGTTAAATTGCTTTGTTTTTATTTTTGTGGTCGATTTAAAGGTTTTAGGTGACTTTTTGAACCAATAGGTTGACCGATACAAATTTAAGAAAATGCTAGCAAAAAAGGTATCGATTCTATTAATGAGTTTTTAGATGACATAAACATAAGATCTCAGTCTGATCTATGTATTATTATATTTTGTTTATGAAACGGTTTTATCTAGCATTAATTTATACGCCTTGCAAGGCTAAATATAGTGATACAACACAAATGTTATACCATATACCATGATTGATGACCCATCTTTAATAAATAATTAACTTTGTCTTTTATTTTCTATTCCCTTTCTAAACTCATTTGGGGGGATAATGGAACTAAACACAAATTTTCAGTGTAAATGAAACGCATAGAACGAAAATTTTAAATACAATGTAATTCGAGACATGAGCTTAATACCATTATTTACCCTAAATTAATGAAAGTTTAGAATTACCCGAATTACCAATATTATAGCTGTAATTGTGGTATTCAAACGTTTAGCGAAACAATGGGTCTAATTAACGAAATAATTATCGCGGACATACGAGGCGATTCTCGCTGTGGTGACAATTTTATTTAACATGTTACTGCTGATCTGATTTTCAATGCATGCCGCCATTTTGATTAGCACCATCACTTTAACAGGCTACAATAATATTCTTGAAAAAGAAAAAAAATACCTTAAAATGGATTTAGGAATCTATTATCGAGTATTTCGGTGGTTATTCGCTTCATAAGTAAAACTATTTCTTTTTCAGGCTTGTTTCAAATTTAACATTATTTTGGCTCAACTTTATGCAAAATAGTTCATCAAACACCAAATAACACGTCAAACATTATAATCGTGGAACTAACTATGTGTAGGCTTAAATTACGATCCCAATGTTTTGCATATAAGCCGGTGATACTAATAATAGGCGGGATAATAATATGGGAAAACGGTAATTAACTATGTAAATGCGGGAAGATCCAAATGATCGGCCACGAGCCTTGCAAATTACTTTTGTGGAACACCTACTAAGTGAGTGTTGGACTCGCCACGACACCGACTTACTCCTATCCAAGCGAAAATATAATCCAAACGGACGTATGTCACCTACGATTCTCAATTCTAACTCTCCTCTTTTAGGGTCTAAATTTGATTGATTTAAAAGGAACGAGTCGGTTGTTGTTCGTTTAGCGTCAGTCAATTATAACCTTCTATTCGATTTGATGCCCGTTTGGTCCCTTGGGCAGCTCGCTACTCGCTTTGGCCAGCAAAGTTTAAATTAATTCTCGATTGACACATCAGAATCTATCCAATATCGTGATTTTAAAATACATTTAGGACCCTTTTCACAGTAAATAAAATCTAAATGTTTGGGTTTTTGGAGTTACTGTTAATTAGAATTTAGATGTGGAATGTGTGATTATGGGTTGGTTGTGTTTGTATTGTTTAAATTTAGTGTTATGACTGTTAAACTGACACAAACAACAGACGTTTCAAAATTACTAATAATAAGTAAGTAATTTAAGAAAATCCGTGTTAGTGTTAATATTTCTTTTTCTTTTTTATCTTCAGGCGTTTCTACTGAAATTTTCAAAAATGGCGTCCATTGCAAAACCTATACCTACCAATCAATAGTTCTATTAACGTCCCTATGTTGAATTTCCAAAAAAATGTAATGTGTTTAAAGTATTTATTTGCTGTGCAATCATGAAACTATCTTCCGAAGTTTCAAAAGAGAGAGAGCATAATCTCATGAGTTCATGACATTTCAAATAAAGGAATTGTAATTTAAGGAAACATGACCAACACAACAATTGCAGCACGCTTTTTTTGTATGGCAGTGTATGTTTCTGGTAGGCAGTAATATTTTTGTCTGCCTGTGGACGTGCACCGCGGAGCAAGACAAACGTATAAATCTGTTCGCCGCACACATTCGTTGCGTGCTTCACTCTGCCTCAAATTTATGGGCCTCGCCCCTTACGGCTCCATCAAAACTTCCAAAATACACCGTCTTGCAATAAAACGTGTAAATATTATGACGAGAATTACGAGCCTCTTCCCTAAAATGCGTCATTCAGACATTTATTTTTAAAAAAAGGTCAATTCTGTATTGCCAGTTCTGTATTTGAGTTGCATTATTGAAACATTCTTTATTGCCAGCACGAAAATTGCTGAGAAGCATACTTTACTGCTACAAAAGCACAATCAAAATATTTTAATGGAAACCCAATTTATACGGCGGGCAGTTCGGATAAATATTTAAATTATCAATACCAGATGGGTAGTTTCATTGAAATATTCCTATTCAAATAGTTTATTGGCTATTTTAAAACTTCAACAAGTTTGGAATCAATTTTGATAGCAAAGTACCTCAGTTCCGCAAACTAATTAATGATACGCATTCAATGTAAAGTGTGTACCTATGTGTTTTTATGCAAATTTCCATTTGGGTGGTTGATATTCGCAAGCCAGTGCGTAAATTCGCGCCGAATCGCGTGTGACATTTAATTGACAAGCGAATAAAATGTGATGCCCTGTTGTTGGAACATTGCGCTGTGCCGACCATGCCCAACGTGTGCTTCGAACATCTGTCAGCAAAATAAACTTAAAACAAATATAAATTGGTCACCTAAAGGGCGGTTCATCGGCGGTCGCGTTCGATGGAATCTAGTTAATTAAAATTGTTTTAATAAACTGTATGTTTAAAAGAGATTAATATTCTGCGGTTATTGAATCAATGTTTTTGCTGCGTATTAACTGCAACCTCAAAATATTTTATAAACGTACTCGTTTCTGTTTGTTGTCGTTTATCATTAAAATTGGTAGGTATTATTGGCGGCTAATTTATCATGTCTCGAAATAATTAGGTTTTATTATTGTTCGGTTGCCTAGAGCTTTTATGCCAGGTTCAATTACTTAATATTGTGTTCTTACGGTTTGTTCATCTCAGGAATTAGGACACATTATGAGTAGTACAGATTTTTACGGATGGGAAATTTTCATATAACTTCCCCCGCTCTGGGCGAAGCGGGGGGAATGGCAGACTTTTACTGACTAAAACCCACCCATATTCCTTCTCTTGCCCTTTATGTTTCGGGGCCGCGGTAAGTAACCCGGCAGGGATTAAGTACAGCAAAGATTGATTTTATATAATAAAAAAAACAATCCGCAATTTATTGTCTTTCGAGTTATCGGTTTTGATATTGCTGGCAAAACCAATTCGCGATTCGAAAATTCAAAAATCGAATTCGGCTGGTGTTGCATTGTAGACTTTTACACAATGCGACCAATTTTTTTGATATCCAATCGAGTTTTTGATTGCCTTCCTACCTAAATGTACAAGACAAGTATAGTATAGATATGTACCGGAAGCGTAAACCAGAGCCATGATAATTACGAGTCGGCGACTGGCTCATCCCGCACACCTGTTGCCGCCAACGACTTTAACTAAAATTTAGTGGCATACGTGTAACAAGCCGTACGCGCCGCTTGTATATAATTTTCGAGCGGTTAAGTAATATTACGCGTTGGGTACATGTACTGAAGAGTTAACGTTGTTTTTAGTAGAGTTTAGTTGTAAGATATCACTTTAATGTTTTAGTTACGACTTGTTTTGCTAAGTTGACTTGTATTTCAGTTGGCATTTTCAAAAAAAGGGGCGTAGTTTTGACTTGTAGTAAATTTAAGGTTTGGACAAACCGGTACGGACAAATTACGGACTCGTTTTCGGGCACCAGACTCTGAAAAGTAGATACTGAAGTATCTGTCACAAACAATTAATCACACTTCTAAGATTAAGTGACAAGGATTATATTGTTATTAGGTATTATTCAAAAAGGCATCAGTGCATTAATTAAATTATCCTGCGGTTACGGACTCTATGATTGCAGTAATATAAAGAATCCAGCAGTTAAGTTCTGTGATTTTGTTGAATTTACCTAAACACGCTGATTAAAATTAACTGATAACTATTCAAACAGAGCAAACACAGCTACCTAAGAGGCCACCGCTAAGCCGTGTACCAACATCTTAAATAATAGCCGTTACAAAGACCAAGCAACATAACAGTCGGAGGAAGGATTAAGTTCCCAGAAGATTTAGCCTCAGCCCTAAATTTGAATCAATTTAAAAATCGATTAGACAAATAAATGTCATATTACAAACAGGATACAGGAGCTACCAGCAGTGTTAAGTAATAACAAATAAATTAAAAAATGAAATAATTGGAAACCTAATCCATTAAACTAAAAATAGTTTCAAGGGAAATTTTAAAGAAATGAAAATATACATCTCATGAAAATTAAAATGAATGTTACTGGAAAAATACAGATACGAATATCAAAATTGCTATGCGGCATTTCTCAATTTCTATGAAAATGTATCGTGTGGCTTGGAAATCGTAGTGAAAGGTAACGAGCGAGTCGCGCCGACATATCGAGATCCGTCGGCACCGCCCGGGTAGTGGCGGACGAATTTGTCTTGCCCCGGGTGCATTGCGTTCGTTATATACGTACCACAGTTTACTGTGCTACGCTTATGAAACGACCAGCGCCCGAACTGCCGACACTAAAACTTTCAGTGGATTGTTACATTCGAGCCAACTAAATAAAGGCTATAGGTTTTCACCCGGGCCTTTTCATAGGCGTCGCCTTTACGCCGATTTTATGTAGCATGAGCAAAATACAGCTGTAATTCCAACACGGGAAAATGTATATTACTCCGAATCCTTAGTAGAATCTGACAATGCGGGGATTTTTGGAGAGAGCCCCGGGCTAGGTGAGGGTAGGCGCGACTCGAGTTTGTTACATAAAAATCCCGTTATCGCGACGTAGGTCGACAGATTACTTTCTTGTTAAGAGGATGAAAACAAGAGTTAGTTCGTTTTCTACAAGGAAATAAATATGAACTTTTTTAGGGTACTTTCTTTTTATAACGGTACGAACATTTTAGCTGCCTTTTATTACACTATTTCAGAATAAACGGCCAAATGGAGGAAAATTTCTTAGCTGGTAAACTTTTACTGTAAATATTTTAGTAAGGATACAGTTACAGTCATTACCTAACTGTGGGTTTGTATAAGCTAGCACATTTGTAGTTCGTAACCATTCACCATTTTTTTACTCACAGTAGTTTTATGTTTCCAAGAAAAATAACTTCGGCCCTCATAGCAGACAGACTAATAGACTTGCGCAATGTTTTAGCATTTCTGAACCGAACAAAGTTCACTAATGTTCCCGTCCTTCATCATAACAAAACCGCTTCAACAAAGTGTTGATAAAACATTTGACAAACTTTGCTGTTTTATGGTAAACCATTAATAAACGCAGTTGCATTAGAATGCGATACAATTGGCTGATAACTTTGAGCCGGGCTCAACACAAAAGTAAATGCGATGCTATCACTCACAGTACAGAATTAAACAATACAACAGGCCAGCGGCGCGCGAAACAATTCACGTTAATATTTCAAATTGCGCAAAAGTAATCAGTGGATTTATTTCGTTCAGAAGTGGGGATGATCTCTCGACCAAATGGCAAACACGCAATTTGTCGTCGGCGTTAAATCGACCACAAACAAAACGGCCTCGGGCACTAGCGCCGCGCCATCATTCACCTGTGGTCGCCCATGGTAATGAGATGGACCTACTGTTCAACATATTAGGCTGATTGCAATTGTGCGATCGCCAGGCGAAACACCGCGACCACACCCACATTCTAGCCGATTGAAATAGCGTACGCGCGGCTCACGGAATTTCATGACCGACACAATCGTATTATTATTTTATGTAACTACTAAAAGGATTTGGGTCGCATTTTGTGTTAATTATTTTGAAATGACCCCGCATTGATTTTTCATAATACTTACAGAATGCGTGTGTAAGTAGCCCTAGGTTAGAATTTCTAAAGGATCGTATCAGGTTAATTGCTGATATTGGGGCGCAGGGGAACGCTCTTGTTATGCATCGTGTATTTGTTATTTAGTATCTGAATGGAACATATTATCCTTTGTAGACAAATGATTACTAGCAAAAATATGAAACAATAAATCAGGGATAATTTTTCGCGTTCGAATAAACAATGGGATAATGTATTATGAATTCGCATTTTGTTTATGTGGAAGCCACAAAAAGCGCGGGCGGTGAGCACTGGCATCAGCATGACTATGTGTTCGCTCATCATTACTCAACTGCGGTCAGTCGGGTAATGAGATGGGTTTCTGTACTCAGCCGCGTTCTCATTGTTCGAACACCTGTACTATCCGCAACGCAAAACAGTTGCCTATGAAATTTCATGGCGGAAATTACTTCAAATGAATTTTAAACCACTGCACATACGCCTATTGCGGTGTACAATAGTTTTGTACTGATATATTCAAATCCGCTTTTAAAATATGACGTAAATTGATTTGCCAACCAGAGCGCTGGCAACTAGCGTAGATAAATATCATTTGGCTCATGTACAAAGCTTATCAGTTAATTTAAATAACTGTTATACACTAAAAACGTTCAGAAATTATTTCCGTTATAGCCTATACATAAATCTGCGATAGAGCTTCTGTAATATCTTATCATCGTCCCTCATCCAGCCCAGTAATAAGTTACCGAAGACTCGAAAATCCACCAAAGAATAGAGGTGCCTTTGTCCTACAACACAAGCATTGCTTTAATTTAGGTGACAGTAAATTATTAGGGCTATAAATAAAAGTAAATGTTAAAAGCAGCCGAAAAATTTTTCCGTAATTTTATTACACAAAAGTTGAGGACATTAAACGTACCTATTTGATACCATCCGAAGCAAGTTGGGCGATATCGCACAGAGCAATGACATGAAGAGATTTCCGCAAAAGCTACCCCGTAGTAAATTAACGGGATAACGCTCTTTAGGCGCTAAGTTTTACTCGGTGTAATTAACTTGGCCTTAGTAATTAAGATGGTTAATAAATGGGTGCGTAAGTCGCTTTGTGATAATTATTCCAGGAATCCTTTAATATAACCAAACAAGGTCGAATAACTTGCACTTAAGCGTTCGTGATAATGTGGCAGGACTCTAGTTATGTTTTAGAGTGTAACTTGGAAGCAGTTGGGTGGAATTACTTTATACTGCTCCGGGATATCACTCCTTTAATGAGACGTATCTTGTTTTAGAACTAGTTTAGATCGTCGTCAGAGAATCTTTAACTATGTTTTAATTGGATTGTGTTTTGTTGATTGTTAGGTTTGAATTGCTAGTTTTAATGTGATTTTCTTTTGTTACAAATTAATCAATATATTATGACCTCAAATCTAATGTTTGTGGCTTTTTTTCCCGTCCGATTATATGCAGGAACCTTCGGAAACTATCGTGTCCGGTGAAGACCTGTGTCAGGTGGTAGGTGATGACGCCGTGGCGCTTCTCTAGCCACTCCTCAAAGAATGCTTGTGGCTTACAAACACGAACAAAAACAAAAATTTTTCACCAGCAGTTTCCAAATTCACGTTATGCCAAAATGTAAAATCACTCATATTATCCTATAAACCATCTCAAATCATGAAAACTAACCCAAAATCAACGTAATATCCGTTCAATTTACACACAGAACCACACCGTCAATATTTCATGTCATAGTCGGGTATAAAATCCAATTTTGAATCGAGGCACCTCACTATTGGTAGGAGTAAGAGAAAATAATTACCAAGGGGTGTCCCCGGGGTGAGTGCATGGCATCCTGTCAGAAACTACGGACACGGATAGGTAGTATGCTGAAATTGCCTATTAACAGGATTACATTAAACCACTTGACGAGGATTAAAATTGGGTAAGAATCTTGCTATATTAGATTTTCGGGGTATAGGTGAGAAATTTATTGGATTTCCTGATGTAGGTGTCGATTTTGTTGTAAATGAGAAACTTTGGTTGGAAATATAGGAGATAAATGTTATTTTTTTTTGTATGGTAAATTGGATTAATTTTGTTAGGTTGGATTGAAAATTTCACTAATTATTTCAAATACATGCTATCATAAACTTTTCATAAATCAAACAGAAGAAAGAAACAAAATAACTATGTGAAATAAAACTTTAAGAAAAAAAGAAAAGCATTTTATCGTATTTACTTTTTCGCCGTAAAAAGTAAATACGAAAAACACACAACAGTGTATCGTAAAATAACAGCTTTTTAAACCTCTGTTAATTGTACATTTTACTATCAGAATTACTGTGAATCTACTGGCAAGTTATTATCGCGTGCACGCCCGAAGCATGTAAGTAATAACAATGAAAATCGCCGATAAACGCCACTACGCTAACACCCAGTAATAATTACAACACCATTGACTTATTTGTTCAGCGAGTGCTCCGCTTATTGTTCGAAAAGCTGACAATGTAAATGCTGCGGACAATTTCTATCGTTCTAAGAATGACTATTCAATTGTGGGCACTTTATTTACCTTAAGGCGAAGCAAGGAGGTCGTCAATGGATTTCCACTATGTCATTTCCCGCACTCACTATTTTTTTAACCATCCTTTTTGGGGCTTGGCTGGGGCAGGAAGTGATTTGCTAAAACATACTCTTAATGTATATTGTAAAAGTGTCAGCTCCTTAATGCCCTATTGACGATCAATGCTCGTGGTTCCGATTTATTGCTATCGGTTCTTAAGGAGCTATTGTTGTTGATTCCAATGGAATTATTGGCCGTATTCGGCTTTTGAGGGAATGTGATTTAGTATGGTTGAATTACGTGGATTCGAAATAAGGTTTTGACGTCTTTATTCTAATCTAATTTTCTATTGTTTTGAGTTTTACCGTGATTGATTTTCATCGTAGAATATCAATCTGACTAGCATCCAACTCCTATCCTACTATATCTACACTAATATTATAATGAGGAAAGATTTGATTGTTTGTTTGTATTGAATAGGCTCCGAAACTACTGGATCGATTTGAAAAATTCTTTTACCATTAGAAGCCAACATTATCCCTAATGAACATAGGCTATATAACATCACGCTACTACCTAGGGGAGAGGGCAGTAACCAAAGACGTGGGTGCAACCGCGCAGAACAGCTAGTAAATATTATAAATGCGAAACTTTATGAGGATGTATGGATGTTTGTTACTCTTTCACGCAAAAACTACTGAATGGATTTTGATAAAATTTATCACACATTTAGTGTTTAACCTGAATTAACACATGAGTTATTTTCAATCCAGGTACTAAGTAAAGTAAAAAGTTATCTTAGTATAAAATCGACGTCTACGCAGGCAGAGCCGCTAGCAATAATAATACTTTAATAATTTTCAGCGTAGTTTATTAAACTAGACATAAATTCTCAAACGTTATTTGATACCCACATCTACGCTAATATACAAAACAATTTTCTATTATTTACACTCGCTATTCCCTTAGGGATCCCCTCCCCAAAAGTGTTAACGAAATTATTGCAAAACAGCCTTTAATTACAATATTTTGCTTGACGAGGTTAATGTAATAATGGTAGTTTTTGGAAGCCATGATAATACCACAGTTAATTAATGATGAGAAACTGTAGGAGCGAGAGCTTATTACGTATTAAATTAAAAGGTTTAACTGTGTTAATGAATTATCGTGCGTGTATTTACGGCTTTATTTTAAGTGTATTGATTGCTGATGTAATCTGGTTTTCGTAATTTTTTAATGCAACAGTAATCATTATTATTGTACTAGCTTTTGCCCGCGGCTTCGCTTGCATTAAATTCGGAGTAACACAGTTCCCCTTTTCTGATTTGCAGGTACCTGCTACCTGTAGTTTTTGCCCTTGCGCCTTATTGATTGTAATAGCAAAGTTAAGTTTTCCCTTTTCTTTCCTCCTTCTCCCACTTATAAAAGAATTAGCCCATGTCCGTCTCCAGGGTCCCAACTATCTCTGTACCAAAGTTCATCAAAATCGATTTAGCCATTAAGGCATGAAGACGTAACAAACAAACAAACAAAATCACTTTCGCTTTCATAATATTAGTAAGGATTTGGTAAGTTAATTGCTTTTTAAAGCATATTTTTTTTCTCTAAATTCTGCTCAAAGAAATCATGGCAATTTTCTGTGAAGTAATATCAGAGCTTGTGCACTGCATTTGAGCGTTTATTTTATTTTTTTTATCGCAAAAGGCTTTCCAGCTATTTCCACGCCAGACACATACTCAAACGAATAAACAAACAAAACACAATCACTAACGCGTAATAAAATCTCAGTAAAATCCGTATCTGTTTACACACACTGCTCAACATTCAATAAAAGCGAAGTACTGTATTTGTTTACTTGCAAACTAGAAAGAAGTGCCGTTCCGTAAACAGGTGATTATAGGGACGTCCCAAGTGTTTGCTATCCTACTTTCTCATATCGATGCATCACACGAGATGCATTCGGAACCGCACCTCTAGGGATGTGCAAAACTGACACTCGATAAAGTTGCAAATATCGATATACTGTAACGGTAGTAATCCCTGCCGCGAGGTAGGTAGTGGGCAGCGTATTTTCGTACACCCAATGTTCGTAAATGACAGAATTAGGTCCCGGTGTCACGGAGATGTGATGAGAATACAAAATTTTAGGTTTCAGTTTGCAGTGTTCACATTTCAGAGCCTATTTTAGAGTCGTGCATTAATGTACCTACGGAACGTTATGAAAGCTGGAATGGTTATTATTGGTTATAAGCTGTCAAACGGATGTGTTAAACGGCTATTTTGTTCAGTATGATTAAAACACGTACACAATAAAATACATAGTATTTTTTTTGGGGTTCAGTACCTCAAAAGGCTAAAACGGAACCCATTTTTTTTTCGGGTGGGAAATCATCAAATGACTTCCCCCGCTCTGGGCGGAGCGGGGGGGCATGTCAGACTTTTACTGACTAAAACCCACCCATGTTCCTTCTATTGCCCTTTACGTTCCGGGGCCGCGGTATCTCTTTCGAACAACCCGCAACCCCAGCAGGCGGAGGCTCTGGCAAGCCCCTCTGCTTTGCTGACATCTCTTTGAGGCGCGCGTGAAACACGAACGCGCCGTCGACACGGCCTATCGTCAATCGACGGACGGACGGTGAGCTACCCATTGCTCACCGTCCACAGGCCCGCATCTGCGGTGGCCGGGAGTCGTCTCGCGGCGTCGGGCGCCCGGGGCGTCTAACTTTTACTGGACCACTTTGTTGTCCGTCTGTCTGTCTGTCAAGACCCTTTATTTCAGGAACACGTGGAGGTATCGAGTTAAAATCAAAACCCTATACTCAACTATGTGGTCCCTTTGTGTGAAAGCAACCCTCTAAATCTACGTCAAAAGATGTGGCTGCTTTTTGTCGCAAATTTGTACGGAACGCGCCCGCGAGTCTGACCCACTCTTGGCAAGTTTTTTGCGTACTACAACGCTATGAAGGTAATGTCAATATGTTATTTTATTTTTCTTATTTCGATAGTAGTACATAATCGAACTTAATGCCACAAGACATAATTGTAACTCTAAATTGATTAATGATGATACATACTATTATATATTTTTTTTAAAAACGTTGCCCCACACTAGGAATTTCTCCTGTATCGTGGGTGCGTTTACAACACAAACATCCAGACCCGTATCGTGGGTGCGTTTACAACACAAACATCCAGACCCGGGACAACTATCTGTAGGCCATACAAATATTTGTTCCGCGCGGGGATCGAACCCGCGACACGCAGCGCAGCAGTCGATCGCTCAGCCACTGCGCCAACCGTGTCGACATTTTTAATAATTGTTTAATTCTTTTACCTAAATACTTATTTGATTTTCATATATTTATTTTAATTTGTGTTGTTGTTATTTTAAGTCGCAATCTAAACTTTGATAATGCGTACAAGCTCTTGAAACTTTGTTTATGAAGAGTAATACGTTATGGAATGCATTGAATCTAAAACTTATGTTGTACTCTCGAAGTAACTTTATATTTGGTTAAACTATTCCACAGTTACATGTTAAAACCCACAAACATCAACTTTGACTATAAATCGTTAAAGTTTTAATTATAAAGAACAGCATAAAGGTTGTTAGAATGAACAACAACCACTCAAACTCGAGATTGTTTTAAACTGAGTTAATTGTAATACACGTAATATTAACAAAAGCTGTTGGTTGGCCGCAAGATGCACCTAAACCCTGTGTATTCCCGTCTCTCCCCCGAGACCAGCCACGTGCACCCACTTAGCACACCCCGAACACATCTACACAAACCAACAAACAACCCTCTCAACCCTATGTATAAAGATCACATTCCTTTGTACCACGGTGCTAAGTAAGATTGCAGCCTTACACAGTCTGAGAGCTCTACTTCAGAAGCTTTGCCGGTATTAGAATTGCCTCGACATGTACAAAAATAGCGAAATTGAAGTGTTTCGTGAAGTGAATTGAATACAGATCAGATTATATAAAAATCAACCGAAAATCTACCAACAGAGTATTGGATCCAATAGATTATTTCTTCAACCTGTAAATATTTATTGCATTTGAATTGTAAAATAAGTTAACGATTTTATTACACACACGTTGGAAATTTACGACAATAATAATTTATCAAAGAAAATCGTAAACACGGCGCGGTGAAAACAAAAGAGAAGGGCGTGGAAACGTTTGTACGTGAAAGGCATAAAGTTTAAAAATACTCTAGTGATGTGCCTTTTTTGACTTCAGAAATTTTATGGCACTCGAAGAAAACGATCGTCATTTATGATTCACGCGATAGGCGTCTTTACACATCACGAACTGTGAGGAATGAAATATAGATGGCACTACTCTTATGCAAAGTGAGAGGTGAAATTTTCACGCTAGCTAGCACGCACTCGTAGAAATGCGTCCCTCAGGCGCGTGAGGTGGTTCGCACGACCAAATGGAATCCGCTCCGCAGAGATTGCTTGCGCTAGTTTTTTTTGTTTAATATTTATGAACTTTGTCTCTCACATGTCGCGTTTACCTTTGTGTAATGGCATTTACTTCAAGCTCCGCCGACACTGTGAATGGCAAACGAACGTGAACATATTCTGTAACGCTCTGCTGATTACGATACAAAACATCTTGCCTGCCATTGTCACGCTACCGATACTACCATAAACAAATTTGTATTAGGCAATAAATGATTTATTCCCATTGTTATTTTATATCCTAAAAATTAAATTATTAGACACAGACAATGGAAAATATTTTGCGAAGGGACATCGTTAATTATTTTTTCAACCGGCAAAGGTCGTAAATAAAAGTAAAGGGTGCTATTAAACGCATTATTCGCGCATATTTAATGTACTGAAAAGGCTAAAAGGTTTTTATTTTTCACAGATTCAACAGCTTAACATAAAAATCATCCTTTGAATTAAGTCTCCATTCAACACGTGATTTATTAACTAAATAATGTGAAAAAGAATATTAAACATTATCAAAAATTATGTTCCCGACATATTTTTGTCCCTTTGTTTAAAAATGGGACAGATATCATTCAAAGTAAATAGCTTCAGACATGAGCCTTTAGTCGGGACTGTGATATTAAAGAGAATTCATTCTCTAAAATTCGACCTTTTTTATTCCATCCTCAGGTCAATTTTATAGAATGCCATTTTGCCCTGACCTTAAAAGAACCCCCGAACTTTTACAGTAGCAAAAAGCCTTTCTTATAGAAATCAACTTCTATTTCTAGGAAAATTATGCCTTATGATCATAATCGGGCGTCATTGAAATAAGTAATAAGTTTAAATGATTAAATATGGGATTTGTCGGAATATATTGGCGAGTGTGGGTCCGCGTCACCGAGGCGTGGGCCTCACAACGAAAATAGATAATAAAATGTATTGAAATGGCTGCGGGCCGGCTTATCCGGTTGAAAGTCAATGAATATTTGATTTCAATTTTTTTTCCCGCCGTCGCCGTGAAGTATTCACGCCATACCTAATTTGATTTTCGCCATTCCGCCCATTCGCCGGGGCAGTTTGCATTCATATTCAGTTTGAATACGCGTTTGGGTTGCCTCTTGCCCGAGTTTGATACAAATAAACAGCGGATATTTTTACATTTCTTGCCAGGATAACCCGACCCAACTGATTACGTTCCGGGGATAATAACCCTGACTGTAGTATTAGGGGAGGCCTAAGGAATATTTATATTAGATTATTATATGCGCTATTCATATTTAGGTACGCAACAACATTACACGACTCGTATAACATAAATGAATCGTCTGAGCAGAGTGCGCAGGTAAATGCTCCGACAAATGAAAGTTAAATCGTCCATTTTTAAATGTATTCCAAGCACGTTGTCGTGTTTTATTTCAATGTTTATCTAATTACAAGCAGAGGGATCTCGAAATATCATCCAAATGACACGCAAAGGGCACAAAAGTTGAAACTTTTGAAAACATGGGTAAATTATTTTATGTCTTACAACGACAAGAAAGGGCCGTTTTTCCCTCGGCGAGGAATGAAACAGGATTCGTTTTTGCAAACTTGCATAAATGACGGCGCAACGATATTTCACCGAGCCTGAATATTTGGGTCAACCTGTTTTTGTGTAATGGGGATTACAAAAGCAAATTTAACATTGTATTTGCTGTTACTGCTACAAGGGAACCTTCGTTGGCAACAAAAGATGGTTCGCCTTGATACGATTTTCGTGGATTTTAATTAAAATCTTACGCGTTGTGGGGATAATGAAAGAAACTGATTACGTGGGCCCCGGACTTTAGTGTTTTGGGACACAATTTAGTGGCTTGTTTATGACGATGTGTAATATTTACGAAAAAAAGTGAAAACGCGACCATCGAAATTGAAATAGGCAGATTTCAAGCGTAACTTCGCTTTTACCCTCACAATAATACAAAATCTCCTGCCGAGGAAACCGTATATTTTATCCGGGCGTCGATTTGTTATTTATTAGCCGGGAATAGTCGTAACATGGGGAGGGAGCACAATACCGAAAACGGTGCGCCTGTTTAGTGACGATGCCACCTCCGTTTCGCTCCGCTTCGTCTCAGCCGCGGCGCCGCCATCATAACCTGAACTCCCTCCCTTTCCTGTTAGCTCAGTTCCTTACCATTATAAAAGAGGCTCTTTAGATTGCGACATGTCTGTTTACACTGGGCAGCTTTCATTGAGGGTCGAAGCCTATATTTATCCGTTGCTAGTTAACCAGTGACGACTTTGTGGCGAAGACGGCCAGAGAAATGAGGCGAGACAAACAAAAATGATATGTTTCCGTGTGTGACATGCAAGCCTTTGGAAGTTTCGTTGTTTTTGTCAAGAAAAATAAGGTGACACACCGCTCGTGCGTGGCTTCGCTCGCGTAACTTATAGCTAGGGAAGTAATAATGTAATATTATTACGGTTTTGAATTCCGTTCAGTTTTATTGTACTATATTTTTGTTTGAAATGACTTGAGTTTTGTTATTTTGTTCTGTAACGCAGAGAGTCGAAAATATCTACCTAAAAATCGTATAAAAACAAGGATAACTTACTAGATTCTATTTGGGTAGTGATATTTGGGTTATTATTCTTAAGTCCCTAATCACTAAGCTCTTCAGAAGGATACCTATACAAAGCCATTATTGGCATAGTTTTATTAATGTACAAGACATAAATAATTGTATATTGTATTAGGCACTACGGCGGTATTGGGGTTCTGATTTATGAGGCTCCAAGCTCCGTTATTGTATTATCCGCTTACTAAAGTAATGACAACTTACCTCTGTGCCTATTGGTTTGTTTGTCGAACATTAGCATGGCGTCCTCGATCTGCAACAAAAAAGACATAATATTAACTTCAAATTCTGAAAAAATCGTGGGGAAAAATAGCGAAAAACAAGGGCGTCGTGCGCGATTTGAGCCCCGCCCCGGCAATAAAACACTCCGCCGTTGTAATAACGAATAAGCACCAGTACAGAGTAAACCACACGCTGCAAATAAACTTTGATAAGCGGGGGCGAGCAGGTAATAACGTATTCATAGAGAAATAAATGGAAAGTCGGCGGTTAGGACACGAACAATACACGCTAGCGGAGATGTGCTGTCACCGCCGCCTAACGCGACTCGCTCGCACCTAAATTTGGCCACGAAGGAGCATTTTTAAAATTCCCCGTCCGCCAACAAAACAGTGATAAATCTGAAATGGAACGAAATTGCATCGTAAATATTCATGTTGACGTCGACGCGTGACGCCTCCACATACGTAATTGTACGTACGACTTAATTATAAATTCCTTCCTTATTAACTTTTCAGATGCGTATCAGATATGTCATGTTTGGCGGTACAGCAAAGGGTACACGGTGGCCGTGTGAAGTGACCCACGTTGAAAAATGTGCGTGTATACAAAAGCGGGCAAGTTCGGTTTGACAGGCTGAGGCCCGTGGGTTTTGTCTCGGCGGCGGCGTCGCCGGCGTCGGCCGTCCCCAGGGCGACATTACGCGGGTAGGTCGACACGACGCACTCCCGATGATCGATGTCGAATACCCGTAACAGGTGACCTTTCGCTGAATTATTCCTACCTGTAGAAACGTTTGTTTAGTGGTGATTTGTTTGAGCGGGAATTGCCACGCTTTTGTTGGCCGAGCGGCCTGAGCAACCCTCTTCTGTGGTGAATAAAAAAATAACACCTAATTTTCGGACATACACGGACGCTGATTTATCTTTGACATTAATACCGTCTGAAGAGAAGGTAAAGGATCTCGTTTATTTTTTCTCAAACTTTATCATTTTCGTTAGGAGTGATCCTATTTGTTCACGTGTTAAAAGTAGTTGGGTACGACGTAGGTTGGTACTCTGAAGGGCTGGGGTTTGGGTGGAATTTACTCAAGGACGTAGAACCTTTGAAAACAAAAGGTATAAGTGTTAATTAAGGCTACATCGACATTAGCGCTGTCTTCAATACGTTACGCTCGATAAAAAATCATAGCTTCTATAAACTGTATTGGTAGAATCAAAAGTGCAAAACTATTCCTTGAGAAGAAACAAAACGCTCATTGTTACACCTTTCGAACATTTTATCGAAGCGGAACTGTTTCGAAATCACCGTAGTATCGATATGAATGGCGCCTTACTGAACCTTTGAATGTAGACTTGACTTCAATATGATTGTGTACCTAGAACGAAGTGTTTTAGATCTATTTTATTTATTCACAGCTAAATATTTTACAGGTTGTCTATATAACACATTACTACTTAAATCGTGGTGCGTGTACCATGGCCTGTCGGTACGTTCAACAAACTCATTCTCCACGTTTGACTCTTACAACTTGCATGGGAAAATAACCAGCTGCTACAATATGCTTTCCTGGTACAGACATATATTTAGAATAACCTATTTCCGTCATTAATTTCCTTTACATTGATTTTACAGTGAAGCATTGAATGGCTAAAGAAAATACAATTTCTTGCTACCGTAGAGTAGTATTCGAACTAAATAAATTCTCTACCTAAAAATAAAAACCACAAATGAAAAAGGAATTAGGTAAAAAAGCCTGACAATATTCCGAAATAGCAAAGCAATAAATATCTATTAACTTACATAAATGATGAAATTTATTACTACGGTCAGGAGACGGAAAAGTAGACCAATCGTAACACATTTTGTCATAATACGATCGTCCGTGGTTTGACCGAATCAATAGAGGTTTGTTGGGAAAAAATAGATTATTCTGTATTCCTGCGACATAGATTGTGACCTAATGCGGTATTGTTACGGTCAATTTGTGAGGGCTATATCGCGTCATTACCTTCTTTCGCATTTGTGATGAAGTGCGTGCGACAAGGACGGGTATTGCTGTTCGGGGTCGTTCCCTTGGGCGACGTTACGGTGAAACCGAACTTTGGCCGTGATCAATGCGAACCTCGGAGGTGTCTTTTGAGTTAATGTTTGTATCTGATTACTGATCGATTTCATTTCGACTGATTTCAGTTTTAATTTGTTTTGTTTTGTAATGTGTGGGATACGTACAGCTTGATATCTGATTTCGTTGTAGTATTTTCACTGTTAAATCAGGAAGTTTATAATAATGTTATTAATATAAGTTCCACTAACATTTCACAAAATGTAAGCGAAGCTGTAAAGAATCCAATTTTACAACCGGACCACCATCACGTAACAAGTATAACCTAACAACTTGTGGCCAAATAAGAACATTTATGAACGCATAGAAGCGTGACCACTCTAATTCGCCTTTTAATATTCGGCCGATGTGTGTCCCACACTTGTATCCCACCAACTTTGCTAATTCCACTTTTGGCCGAATATTTTTCACAAGCAAGGGTAAGTGAGCGAAATTGGAGACAATGTTCGTCGACGGCCGGAATTTTTATAGTTGACCGTACATGGCGGGAATAAAATACAGGATTTACTGAATGCTCGGATAGAGTATCGGGTTTAGTCGAGTCCGTTTTTGGTCAAGGAAAATGCCACAGTTTAGTGGAGCACTCGCCAGTGGGAAGCGCGGACTTCTAATGCACTAAGCTGATACAGGAAAAGGTCATGTCAGAAAATGAATGGAGGTATTCGCTTATTCATGTGATCAATTAAATAAACATAACTTTAACGGAAGCAAACATGACAGTTTTATTTAATAAAAACATTATCAATTAATGACATGTCAAAACAATGTAATTTACTTTGATAATATCTTGAAAACTATTTGTGACTGTTACTTAATATGGTATGTATGTAGCGGTTGTAACAAAAGGGACAATTTTCTGTAATGTACGTACGTTTGTGTTAAGTGTCGTCTATTATTAAGTATTTCATTTAAGGGAGTGACGTGTGTGAGTCCCCGAGGATACCTGTCGAGGTAATTTGCAATGTGTACACCTCTATTTTTTACTTTTGTTGTTAAGATTTAGCGGGATGTTAGAGGTGGGAATTATATGTTGTGGCAGTAATGAAAAATACTTGTTTAACCGTATAGTTCGGTACGGACCCCTTCGGGGGCTCGACATTCAAAACTCCGCTGGCTCGGTACTGGCCCCGAAAGGGGTCGAACATTTAAGTCATACGACCTCCTCATTATTTTTGTAAATATTTTATTTTCTGGTTAAAAAATAATATGGGTGTGCATTCATTAAGATAGTAGAATAAAAATCCCATATGTAAACGTCGTTAGAATTTCTTTAATTATTGAGCAAGTTTATTAATTAACCTTTATAAAATCCATGTGCGTAAATTACGATCATAGCCATTTTGATGGCAGTGTAGGTCGACGCTAAAAATCATAAAAAAAAATGGTTTTCGGACATATCAGCTCCACATTGTTGGGCCTGATTAACGTGTCCTTTTATTACGTGCAGAAATCATTCGTAATTGAACTTAAATTAGCAGTGGTAATGATACATTTTGAAATCTAAAGTCGAAGTTTCGCGCCAATCGTGCTTGTTTACATTTTTCATTCCACATTATATCACACGGACGCGAATAGATTCTATAACAAATGAGACAAATATCATTGCAAATATTATAAATAACATGAACATGCCCAGATCTTATCGTAATTTGCAATAATAGGACCATTAACACGTAATATTCATAACCACTACTAAATTCACTTTCGAAAATGACGTCCATTTCTTTTTTTTTATTTTGTGATGTGTAAATGCGACTATTTCAATCGATTATTTTCTTGTAAATCAATCAACTCGATTAATTAAATTAAGAAATATCAGAAATTGATAGATGAAAATAAGAATAATTTTGTAATACGTGTAAAATACTATAAATATTAATAATAATATTTTTTACGCCACTAAAACCGACTCAACAACAAACAGTAGAATCTGATCTATGGCTAAATTCGCGCCAATTTTATTTTCAGATAAAAATTCAAATAAGGAATGCGCTCGCTGTTCGAATTTATATTAAAATGTTTATTTGCAATTTTATTAATAATTTGGTTTTGTACCTACTATTTGAATGTGAATTGCAAATAGAAATAATTAAGGTTGAATATAGAACGCTCTTATTATGATTTTGGTAGGCACAGTAAAAAAAATCAGCCAAGATAAATTATATTTGTTCGACAAAATTGTTTGTAGTATGGTTGGATTAGTTATTTGGAAAGCGTTTTCATTCATTCCTAAAACATGGCTCGTAGGCCAAAGTGTTCTTGGAGTGGAAGCCTTGGGGTAAAAATGGCCTAGAGGGAGACCACAATTGAGATGGAAAAAAAACCCCGGTCGTGTACCGGGGTTTTTTTTTTGGGTGGGAAGTCATCAAATAACTTCCCCCGCTCTAGGCGAAGCGGGGGGGAGTGTCAGGCTTTTACTGACTAATGTCCACCGATCGATGTTCCTTCTTTTATTCGGGGCTGCGGTATCTCTTTCGAACAACCCGCAATCCCGACAGGACCCTACCGGAGTTGCGGGTCTGACACTCCCCCCGCTCCACCCAGAGCGGGGGAAGTGAGGCGGCACGGCATCCTCACCTACCACCTGACGCAGATCCACACCGGGCACGAAAGTTTCGGGACGTTCCTGCACATCATCGGGCGGGAAGAAATACCCAGGTGTCACCAATGTGACTATCGCCCGGAGGACACGTTGGAGCACACAGGCAGTCTGCTCTTTTGAGCGGAGCACCGCTCTGTCCCGGAGGAGATGGTGATGTTTGAAGGAGAGAACCTCAAACCAAGCCAGCCACCGCGGGAGACGCTACAGGGGTCGGGCGCCGCGAGACGACAACGACTTTTTGTTAAAAGGTTAACAGGAGCGGATATTTGATGATTTCCCATCCAAGTGGCGCAAGACCGATATAAATCGCGGAATTTAAAGGAGGCCTCCTTTAAATTCCTAAAGAAGTCCTTAAATTCCAAAAAAGAGAGATACACTATTTAAAAATACTTTTTAGGGTTCCGTAGGTACCTCATTAATAAATAACAGAACCCAAATATCAAATCTGTGGTCCCTTGAAGCTGTGAAAAAAACAACCCTCCAAGTCTACGTAGAGAAAAGATATGACCGTTTATGTCGTCAGTTTGTACGGAACCCTTGGTGCGTGAGTCCGACTCGCATTTGGCCGGTCTATTTTTAATAGGCTGAACCGCTTACTGCTACGCAAAGGTCTTCTTAAACCTTTCTAATTTTTTTATCCAACCAATACTTTTAAGTGTCAATATTTTAGAGCCCCGATGTGTACTTGTGTACGGAGTCCCTGTATGTCTAAAACATGCCTCTACTGCGGAGGCATGGCTTTCTAGGTGCGGTACGGTATGGTTGTGCCGGCTGGGCTGCCTGACTGGCTACCTACAGAATTAGCATGACCTACAAAATTGGCCGCCATTTTCATTTGTCGTCATTCAAGAAAACAGCCAAAATCTTTTACCGCGAAACCGTTTGACAGCAAACGTACCTCAAATCTGGGCGCATAACAAAATAATTACCTATAGCATAATAAAAAAGCACGTGACAAAATGTCTTTCTTTTATAATCGATATCATAGATATTTGTACAACTATAATATCTATGGTAGAATATTATGCCACCTCCATAGGTAAATTCCTCAATGGTCCCAAAACTTTTTTTTAAAGTTTACTCTATTGCGATTATCGATTAGGTTGAATGCAACTTTTTAATCGTAATGATGAAACTTAGTTTTACGGTCAGCACTAAGAAATGTCATATTGGTACACATTTTGTAGAATTTTTTGTCGAGATTTGTATCGTGTTTTTTTATTAATTTATATGTAAAATGGCAAAAATAAGAATGCAGATGGAATGTCACTGTTTTTATTTTAGATTTCCGACTTTATTATCAAATGGTTATCTTGTATAGGTACATTATTTCCAGCGTTTTTAAAGTACCTAATTTTTGGAAGGGTGTAGTAATATGTATTTTACACACATTTTGCAATAGATTGACGCCGTTTTATCGACCTTATGAGGTTTTTGGAAATATAAACCTCAAACTTATCGTATGAAACAGCCGCTGTGATTTATTTTTAATAACAAAATTGAATGTTGTAAATTGATAAAAAATCCTGAATTTCATGACAATTCGCGTCACCCCACCGATTCAGCTGATGTGTCATATGTCAAAATCCTGTCGTGCAGAGTGGTTAATAGTAAATTAAAGTAATTAGCAGACTCTTGATGGTAAATAATGTAGTCGCAATAGTTCTATTGCAAAAAGTTGATTTAGCTTTCTATAGTTAAATTCGAAATTGTGATTAAACAGTCGAAATCCATCTTTATTAGTAGTCACTTCTTAATTAATTGCTTATTAACCTTCAATCCACATTCAATTTCGCAATTTTAGTTTGCAAAATAAACTAAAACAACTCAAAATTAATTGCATTAATCAAAACTTTTAATTGTGTAAAAATATCTCGGTAATTAAATTATAATTCAACTGAGACTAATGAGATAAAGTAAGTTTGGGAATTAATTAGACTCAATTTTGAAGGCTATTTTTCGTAGTCTGGTGTCAAATATGTAGAAGTTTGGATACAGGCGCCAACAAACCATCAACATTTTGTTGAATTCGGGAGAGCATATAAATCAGAACGCATCATTTGAAACATACCGAGTGACGTCATTACACACAATGAACACTGAAACAGCACTGGCATTACATTTAGCGTTCATCGCGATCCATCAAACGCGCGATATCGCGATAGCGCAGCCAACATTACGCGATGAACTAATATCTGAACAATCGCGCTGTTTGCCCGCGCTTGCATCGTGACTGATTTGTTTGTTTGTCAGCATGTCTCGTGACGTCACAGTGACGTATTTCTAAACACACGGTGTTTATACGAGCGAACGTTTACCCCGAGGCTTTCAATATGGCGGAAATTGGAATTCGAAAAAAAATATTGTTGTTTGTGATTTTTTAATGTTTTTTGGAATCCCAATTCACATGTCATTGTATTTTTTTGGCGGAACATTTTTTATCTAAAATTGTAATCATGTTTCTCTTTTTATTATATGAACTTGATTACAAATTCCAAAGCCCTTTACGTATAGGAATACAAGAACAACATTCCAACCGTAACAATTGACAAGTTTTATGTTTTTAGACGCAATGCTAATTAGATCCTGAACAAATACCACTACTCATTCTCCAACTAATATTTGGAATTCAAACTGTCAGTTGTTACAAGGAATTCAGGAACTATGCATCTTGTTACTTCGGACTTGAGGATGGTCCAGCGGTGGTCAACCACACGTCAATCAAGGCAGTGTAGCTAACAATGCTCTCGGTTTGCCCAGACCGTTTGTAGGCAGCCTTGCAAGGAGTTCGGTTATATTGGCAAACTTTGACACGTATTTATTGTTGGGCGTGAGTTTCGACTTATTCTTTGGTTGGTAGTTTTGGCTTAAACTTTGAATGTTTGATAAGTTTTCGTTTCTCTTTGAGGTTTTTTAGTAAGCTTACAACAAAATGCTAAATTAGATTATACGTAACAATTTGTCGAACTCTTATATTCGAACACGTACAACCTTATTTACCGGACACTCCTTATAATTTATTTGCGAAAAAAACGAACTGGCCGCCAAACTCAATAAAAACGAATCACAATAAGAATACTCTTCGGGAAATGGCATAAAGAAAAAGTTTTAATTCGTTTAAATATTTCCGCGGGTACGGAGTTCAGTGGCGCTCAAGTTTCGTGTCTCGGCATTAAGATGCCTGCGGCTGGTAATGGGACAAGCCACCTGCTCTTAAAGGCGACATAACAATTAACTTGAAGAAGAAAATATTAGTAGAGCTAATAGAGCCACTCAGATACACTCCGGCCTCTGGCCTCCATAAATAACACCCCTTCCCGACTACAGATAGTCTACAATTTTGTCGTATTTTCGTAATGATTCTCAGCGGAGGAAACTCCCCGAGGATACCGACGTTTTATCCTTGTGCTTTTATAGGCGAATTGATTGGGAACCACTGGAAATAATCTCGGGGTGGGATTAGTTTTCTTAGGGAAGTTTTCCCGAAGAACTCACCGTTTCCTTATTAACATACCCCTTAAGTATACTTTATCGGACAACAGTAATTAAATATTAGAAGTCTTTCGATTTAGCTAGAAACAAATACGAGTTTCGTTGCTGTAGAAACTAATTTTGTGTTGTTTTACGAATGGTTTTGGTTTGTCAGACTACAAGAATTGACCTTAGGTTTTCCAATAAGGTTAATGAAGTTCAATAAGTTTTTAAGCATTATTTAATATTATTACTCCAATCTTCACGAAGCTTATAAAATTTCCAACTAAATAAATAATCAAAACTTTGTTTGATTTTTTTAATCTAAAATAATGCAAAAAGATGCTTATTGTTTACAAAATCTCTTTGTGAAAAAGCATCGGTTAAAAACAAATGTCACAGTGACAAACCAAATCTATTCTATTTGTTTTTATTACGTGCCAAAGAAGGTTACTCGCGGTACTTACTACATTTTTGTTATGTACAGATAGCCCATTCAATATAAATAATGACCGCGTGATAGCCGCAGTGTCGGCTGAATTTCATCCGTCTGACGCAAGAAATAAAATCGCATTTTCAACGACAATTCCAACAGCGTCGTTCTCAACAATTTTCATCTTCTGGTTTCTCTCTTGCTTTCAATTTGCTAAACTACAATCTAGTTCATAAAAACTCCGAACGTCAAACTTAGAAAATTACGCATTCCACGATCCGTAAAAAAATCGGTGAATAAAATATGAGGGAAGTTTAGGAAAACCCGAAATCGTTTTTCGTATTTGAATAATCACTTTAACAAACAAAAGTCCGCCGAATCTGCTTCATTACTTATTAACCTGCTTGAGTGTGAGACAAACAGGAAATTCCGTGGAAAACAACCACTACATTGATGTTTATTGAATTTTACTTATAAGCAAATATTATTCTGTAAGGAGTTTTTGATAGAAATGAATTTAAATATAACAAAAACTAGGTTTCTAGATTAAATCATTGAGTCTGAACAAATTGATTTTCTTTTGTAAAATTTCTAGTAATTAATTTTTTTTTGCCGATTGCCGAAAGGAGGACGGTTATGTTTTTCAAGCGTATTTATAATTCTTTGGCACGCTCCACAGCCTAAACCGTTTAACAGTATAAGGCATTTGAGATGTCTTCATCTCAGTTGTGGGAGTGATATAGGGTACTTGAAAATTTTAAAAAAAATGTAGATCGGCTCAAATAATCCCAATAATGGGTCCGACTGTTAAAGACTTGGTTTTTTCTTATAAGTTTTTGGCTATTGGTTTTATTGATTTAATATTATTTTCAGTATCCATAATTTATAAAATCCGATTGGGTACAATTTCAAGACTTTTCCTTATTTAAAAATTATGGGGACCGCAATAGATGATTGGAAATCCGTGTGCTTGAAACCGTTGGAAACACTTCAAAAGACAGATCTATTGTTATCTTCAGACTTGAGTGAATAGATGTCTCCAACATCAAAGGCAGATTGAGCTTTGTATAAAGAACTTCTCTACGCCATAATAACATTGGCTTTTTTATTATTAGAATAAGTACAAGTAAATAAAGAAAACATTTCACTCTATTATTTCCATGTAGAATAATATTGTGATGGAGAAACGTCACTTAGCAAGTACGCTCCTTTTTTAATTACGTGACTCGTCCAATCATGCAAACTGAACAAAAAGTCATGATCCAAGCCCCCAGCTTTTAATTATTGGGGTATTTTCCAAACTTTGTGAACACTTCAGAAGTTGGGACCTGGCCTGGACTGCGGGCCGGTGTTAATTACCAACTTTTTTAAAACTGCAACTCATAATAGACAGCTCGGTTGAAAGATGAATGATGTGTTGCCTTCCAAGTTGCCTTTTTTTGTTAAACTTCGGTGTAAATTGACGGAAACATGAATTGTTGAACAACAACAACATGAATTTGACGTTAAACATTTTCTAAACGACAAACGAGTAATAGATGGGCATTCAAAAAATTCAGCCGTTTTCGACTCGTCAATCGCGATAGCCGCCAAAGTGGTATTATCTAATAGCCCATCATTACTCAGTACACACAAGCAAAAAGTTGTTATTGAACGATGGAACGGTACACAAATAGAGGTAATATTGGCTTAACAGTCATGACCAGGTTTGGATGGAAGCGAGCGTGCTGCCCGACAGACACCGTAAATATTCTTGCTCCGTGATTGAAACTGTGCTGCAAATGGTATGTTACTTTAATTATTCACGTGCACATGCTGTTACGTTGATAAAGTGTAGCTAATACCTAATATAAACAGCTTAATTGCGACCGAAACTTGTGCAGGTTCGCTTAATTGATTTACTGTGTCGGTCGGTATCGGATAGTATAAATACGTTCTAGATTATACTACCGAATGAAAAATGGCGATCGAGCGAGCGTTCGACGGCGCGCAAGCGATCGCTACCAGCATAATGACGCCACTGAAGTTTCACTCGTTAGTCTTATGTAGATTGTTGCCAGTCATTACCTATGGGAAAAGCCACGCTTTCATACGTTCGCCTCCATTTTCAAAATTACTTATTGTTTACGAGACTCGTCAGCGTGGGGATGAACGCAATCTGTACCCGAGCTTGCCAACCCACATAATGTACGCCAACTACAAACTTTCAATACTCGGATAAAAATGTGTATTATGAGAAAATATCTCCTCTCATACATTTTTATCCACTGTGATTTTAAGTGACACGCGAGTTGTATTTCTAATATTACATTGTTGGCTTCAGCGGTATAAATATAACAACAGAATTTACCCTATTACCGTCTTTACGTATTGAATAAAGATATAATAATATTGTTAAGGATCCGAAACAGCCCTTCCCAAAGAAAATAATTCTTTCATCATATCTGATTTGTTGAATTATGCCACTGACGCTCTCCGTCTTGGATACTCATCTTGAATAGAGTTGACATCCATTGTGATGTTTTATTATTACTCTGTGAAATGCAACGAGGCGGGTGAAATTGTTAAATCCTCACAATGGAGGTTCTGTCTTCGTCGGGTCGAGTGCGCAAAAGTTGTACAAGGATCTCAGTTCCGACGGGAATGTAAAGGGAAGGGATTAATTGTATAATCTTCAAATAAGACAAAGTTGAAGACGGCGGTCGGCGAGTGGGATTATTTATGTGTAGCGGGCGTGTGACGTCACGGGCGCGCCCACACCACGCCACAGCCACTTCACTCCCAATCTGCATATAAATCGGATATCGATAATGACGCCGCTATCGCAAGCTACCCGAAATTCGTTCAAAATCCGATAAGCCTTGCCCGTGAAAGCTCTAATCCACAGAAGTTTGGATGACCCCGATAGTGGGTAGACCTAGTCTTCTATTATGTAAATTATCAGCCACATGAAACTTTCGGCCGGCCACTGCTAAGTTTGTGGCCGGAACTTACGATATTGACTTAGGATCGTATCTGTCTGAGGATCAAAACTAGTAAGTAACAATAGACGGAATGGAAAATCCGTTGTAAATATTTATTGTTTTAAATATCTTCGGTTATAGTAATAAACGATGTACCAGTACATCGTGGAAGCGTGGAAAAAATGGAGCACAAAAATGAGTTTTAACGTTTACGTTTTGAGTGTAAAATTCCGTGTGAAAATGAAGAGATCGTTGTGCGTGCGGGGACGCCTGCTGCTGGTAACGATGGGCGCAAATGACCCGCGCACGAAACACGACCGTGTCCGCTCCACGATGCCTACACTCCGCCAGCTTCACCTACTTGCCTATTACATATAGCCATATTTACTATCACAGCAGCTTACGCTCTACGACCATCCTTTTTTTTTAATCCGCTACACCCATTTGCTACGTAGTAGTCCGGCGTGGCAAGTGCTACGAACCAGTAGGTAAATCGATTTAAAAATAATTTCAATTAATTTCCTTGCAGATCTCAAGTTTAGCGTCACGAAATGGAAAGCTCTTTAATTATACAAAAAGCATGACCCTTTTCAAACTTCGTAATGAGACTCTAAATAAGAATTTAAATTCAATAATTATTCATTTGGCCGGGACAAGTAGGCGATATTGCGAAGTTGCGGTTCTGCTTTTTCCATTGACGTTTTCGAAGGAAACTTTTTTAAGCGGTCTCCTATTGAGTGCATGTAACTTTCCTTTTAGACTAAAGTACTAGCTAAAAGAAACTTAGTGTGATTGGCCGTTCCATTCGCCCGATACTATTTTACCTGTAAAGATACTTTTATCATCGTTGTTACTATCAACTTTTATGTCTCTGATGTACTTACATATTTACGTGGAACTGCTAATCTAGAAGGAAACTTTGTTGGGAGTTGTTTCAAGGTGAGCGTAGTCCACTAACTAAACGTATTCGGTTACTAAGCGAGTTTAGTTTGCGTATTGTTTGCACAGCAGGTAGGCAGCGCGGATAGATAACGCGATTGGCATTTCCGACGTTCAGTAGACGGGAGCACCTTCCAAAGCGCGTTATTTTTATAAGGCATGGGCCTTGCCCTGACCTAGTTCCTTTTAATCCATCGCTTACCTATAAGGTTTTATTGGCAATGGCCCATTACGACCTACATTATCAACATCATCATCCGATTTTACTATTTCCAGTCACGTAAACTTGAACGACGAGTATAAACCATAAGGTATTCAAGTTTTCCTATTGGATATGCGGAATTTGGGGAGAGGATATCTAGAGGTCAATGATCGAGGCACGCGACACTCACGATGCCTACCTTTTTCTTTTCCAATCAAACGGTTTTATGAGAGACCTTTTATTCTTTGAATAATTATTCAAGTTTGCGAATATTTTCTGAAGTTATATGTGAATAGAATACATAAACGTAGACGGCGTATTTTCGCAAAATACTTTCAATTACTCCGAAAGCAAAAGAGTATCAATTTGCTCCGTAACCTCTTTTTAGGGTTTTTTTAGTACGTGCTCCAGTCAGCTCCTAAGACAAATATGAATAGGGAAATGAATTATATGAAAAGCTCCTTCGTTGTGACGTGTGAGAGATTGCGTCGCTTTGCGCCGACCTCCGAATTTAACCAGTCGTTTGTGTGCCGCGCAAAACTTGCCTCGAGGTTACATTAAGCCGATTACCAGCGTCAATCAAAACCCGCCTTTTTTCCAGATACCGTACGCAGAAACCACCAACCGTACTTTAACTAATGTCTTTATTCCGGGAGCTTTTTTCTCTTATTTTCGGATTTGTAATGTGCTAAGTAGGCATCTAAATGCTTATTGCTTTTGTAACAAGTAGTAATGGTAACATCGAAACTAATATTTTCCGGCAGATCCTTGGAATAACGATACGGGCCATTTTCCGGGTGGGTGGTCGCCGACCTAAGGCCGATCGAGGCGCCCCGGCCTTCACTGATAAATTACAAGTCTTAAAACCAGTGGCAGGTAATTCTGCACAAATTCCAAGCTTCTGGCCCTCCGGCCTGCTACAGGAAAGTTTCAACGATTACTTTTACTTGTAATTTATGTCTCAGGGTACCGATAAAACGATGGCACCGAAGAGGGTCACAGGTGAGTCCCCGCGGAATTTCCTCAATTTTTTAAGGCGACTTTGAGGAAAGGTTTCCAGGCTTTTAACTGCTTAACTGCCCTCATATAAATTATGAAGTTCGATGGGCATGTTAAGTACAAGTTTTATCACGAGCGAGGTCGAGAAACTGCCGTAAATAAAATCAGAGAGCTGTTACTTTAGAAGGATTGTTTTCGTCTGGCATAAACAGCAGTGGAAAAATTACACACGTCTTGAGGAAGGGAAATAATAACGTAATAGATGCCGTGTACTTGAAGAAAATGAAGAGGTCCGTTGTGTGCGATATAAGGCTGGGTATACACTTGATTAATATTCGTTAGATGAGGCGAAGGGTGGCGGCGGGACAGGGGGGGAGGAGCGGGGGAGTATGTAGCGGCTGATATATCGGCGGCCATCTATCAGACACGCCGCAGCACGCTGCATGCGTACGCACGCGCCTGCCAACACCGCAAACAAACGCCGCCATGCTCCGAACGTTGGTATTATGCCGAAGTTTAAATCTAACGGTTTTATTGATGAGTGTTTTGACGGGGTGTCTAATTATAGTCTGTTTGCATATTTTATTTTTATTTTTCTTTATTTAGGTAACCAACAGCGATACTTACAATACATTACAAATTATTTTAGTTACAGTCTAATATGGCTAATAATAGGTTTCCCTGTGTAACTGGGATTTAGTGTATGTACAAACGGACTTATAAAATATTATAATAAATATAACAATGACGATACTACACATATAAGTTAAAAATAAAATATCGAAAAAGTAACACTAAGAAAAAGAAATTAAATGATTGGTTGCCATTTATTTGCCTTCATTCAAAGTTTTTGTTATTTGTTTTTTGAATACTGCTTTATTAAAATTAAAAATGTCAACATTGTCAGCATATCTAGCATGCTTGTTGAGGAAAAAGGGTAACGAATGCAATTTTAAACAACGAATGTTGCAGAAAAATATGGAAGGTGGCAATTACATAGAAATCTATTTTGTATGAAAATCTCTTAATGAAGCAGTAAACAATATACATTGCTGGCTTGAATTAAATTGCTCAATGATAACAAGAATATCTTAGAAAGGAACCCTCTACTTTTATACTGTCAATGACAACAAGTCACTAGAAACAGTAATACGACGCTAAGATAAATAAATCCATTTAAATAATCACGCCCGACCCGTTGACATGCATAAACAAAATAAACGTAGGTAAGCACGCAACCAGGTTTGCGAACAACCTAATCCATTTATTGGGAATGAAATAAAGATTGTGAGATTGGCTGGATCACAACGCACTTACACAAATTTCGTTCCCGTGTCTTCAACGATGAATAATAGATGTTGGCCACAGTTCGACCTCTCTGCTGCTCACGCACACAACCCCCGTCTTAAACACACCAACTTATTCCCACCAATACAATATTATCTTTATACCCCTCTCGCCGAACTTGTGGTATACCCACCCTCCATTGATTAATTTTTCGGGTTTCCCCTTTTAGATTGCTCCAGTGGAAACTATCTCGAAGGCATTATCGAGGTAAGCCATAAATAAATTTAAATGTTCTCTGCGAAATACCTCAACACATTTATAATATCTGAGAAAGGATAGGTGTAATAAATATCTGCACATGAAATACTGCTTTATTTGTTCTTAACCCCTTCTATTGTATGTAGCGAAAGAATGGCAAACATTTTGTAATAGTTGGCAGAATCTAATCAAATAAATATTTTGAATGTCACAACAATTCCGTATGAAAAGCCTAGCATATGAATTAAGTGAGCAAGCTTTCGACAATAATTGAATTACGCTCTAAGCAACGACCACATAGATTTCACTTTTGGAATCCGCTTTGGAATGCGTGCATAGGAATTATTTGAACATTTACGCCGGTAATGTTGCGGTAGCAACGGATTCACTCCGCTCTATAGCACCGCACGAGATTTATGCACAGTATTCAATATATCTTGTTTGTATCTGCTCAATACGCAACCAACCCTCAGGCTATTTCATTAATCGCAAACATATCACGTAGCGAAATGCGATTTCCATACATTTTTGTACTTTCAATGCTATACCAGATTTTTATACAACAAAAACTTTTGTTCAGTGATAGGTAAAAAGCGATTTCGTAGAGCATCGATAAATAAAAATGAGTGCCACATTTCGCGGAGTTACTTTATAAGCGAAGCACATCGGACCGGCGCGGCAACTGCAAATGGCGCGAAACGACAATTTTAAAGCACAACATTGAATATACATATAATGTATCTGGCAGGCACGTGCGGGCCGATTACTCGCCGCGCGCACCAGCCTCCGCCGCACTGAGCGACTTGTATGCTAGCGCTTTTAACGCATTACCATGAATAATATATACTGAAATTGAAATGTCGCATTCGTGTCGCTCGAGCTGCCTATCTGCTCTCGCCGCCCGACGCTCGACGCGCGACGCCCGGCGCTCGCACCAAGCCTCCTTCTATATTCTGCCCCTCGATTCGTTCTGCCAATAGGCTTTGCCTTTTATCGAAATCACTGAGCTCTTTTTTGAAAGGCTAAGTTGAATGGTTCCGATCGATTTTCATAACGCATTGTTCAAGAGGGTAAAATACGACGTATTTGATTGAGACTCCTATCCTCATATCGAAAGTGTTCAAAGTTTCAAGTAAAATTTCAAGCAAGTTTTTAAATATGTGTATTTCGAGATCGTTATGACAGAGTTATTATTTGTCGCGTAGCGTTTGACTCCTCATCAAGAACAATTTAACGTAAAGCGAGTCTTAATTTCCCACTCAAATTAAACGCTTGTTAAAGCAGACCAGAGATAATTATTACAAGATCTAAAGGCGAAGTAACAATATAATTTTGAAAATTACTTTCACCAAATAGTCCTCTCTTCTTTGTACAGCGCTGTGTAAAGCGGAAGCTCCACAAATTGCTGACTTAAATATTTAATTTGTGAAGAAAACGGATTAGCGGGTAATTGCTGAGAAATTAATACGAATATACGTACAAAACGCAAAGTCGCCAAGAAACTGCCGATAGCAGACTCCACGATGTGAACTTCGGTACATAATTTATAGAGGTCCCGATTAGTATTAAGGATTACGTGATCATTATGCGAATTAAGTAAGATTTCCTTGGAAACTATTAAAAGGGATCTCACGAACCTCGACCCCGAAGAAGGCACAAAGCGAGGGTCACCTTCAGAAATCAAATCCCGGCTTTATTTATGACCTGGACTCGACTGTCCTATTTGGCTAAGATAAGTCCCTGTATTATACATAGCAAAGTTTATACTGTTAAGGACGGCCACCTTACTCCATCTTGGAGTAAAGATAAGATCTCCATTAGTGGCAGATCTCATTCATCGTGTGCGTGAAGCCGCTGGAGGAGCGGTCTCGAGCCCACGTAATTACACTTGTAGGGGGCGCACACAAACATACAGCCCGCCTGAAATCTGATATTCGCCTCTTACATCTTTACTGACATCCTGCTACGGATAATTACCGCATTTTTGTATTTAATCTTAAGCTTGAAAGGAGCCGGAAGTCTTGTGTACTTTCTTTAGGCAACCTTTCGGAAAATGTGATACCAATTTTACCATCACTTACACTAATTACTTATTTACTTGGCTTGACTTGAAAGGATATGGCCAAAATAACTAAAGCTACATCTATTTTCTCGGTATAACTTATACGTTGTATTTCCATGTAACAATAAAATAGGGAAATCTCTATCAGCAGTAAGTCGTAAAGAGGTAAGCACTGAACCGGAAAATGGGTATGGGCAAGACTGTATCCCAACTTTATCCAAAAGGATGTATCTTTTGGGAGAATATTTGGAATGCCTAGGTAAAAACAATTTCAATCTCAAAGAAGGGGCTTTAACCGGATTCCTTTGCTTTAAATTTTATGGTACTATCACGTGTACGTATTGTTTCATGTTTTTTATTTATCCATGATAATATTACGGTAAAATATTTTTAACATTGTAATTGAGTTATCTCTGGCTCTAAAACAGAATGAGTCCCGCAAAAAGGAGGTTGTCTACATATTTTATAAATAAGATCGTGTCATTTGAAAGGCGAGTGATGGTCGGTAGTATTTGTGCGGGAGCTTAGAAAGCCGGTGCTAATCTACGAGACAGAGAGGCCAGGGCTCGCCTGACTAATCCGACTGGCACTACATGGGACAAATAAGTTTGTTTAATGCTCAGAAGTAAGCATTAGTGCCGAGTGTTGCGTCGGCGTGCGGGTCCGTACGTAATCAGATTAATTAGATGATTTTGCGGGCGTTATTAAAAGTTGAGCCGGCTAAAGCGCAGCTCAGTTACCTCCGCCAAGATAGCGGGCTTATGCGCCGCATATATTTACTACTTAGCGGATATTATACGTACGCCGGGAATGCTCTTTAATGTTTTAGTATTTTCGACTGAGGTTGCGAACTCAGTGCCGTTTTGTTTGTGCGCCACTGTGGGCGGCTGGAATAATTCACTTAAGCTTAACTGGGAAAGATAATTAGGATTCTACGTCGGTTGATGCAAAATGAACGCGAAAAACAAGGTGGAAGATTTTTTGCGCTCATTCAGAAATTGAATTTTATATTTGCAGACAAAAGTTTTAACGAGACGAACCTATTTTTTTCTACGCTTAGGCACACATTGAAAACAGCGATTTAATTTTCGTAATTAGACGCGAATGGGGTTCTCGTATTTTTCATTGTACGTTTTGTGCAAGGGTGACTTTTGTATGCAGTTCGATGGTTCGAGTCTGGATGTAGCAAATTAATTCAGAGAGCTTTTGTATGATGCAATGTGTGACGATGTGGGAACTGGTGGGCGCTCGTGGCGGTAGTCTCTTAGTGGCGGAGCACGGACCGCTGGACACGGATCGCGCGACCGAGCACGGCTCGTGTGCTGTCAATCATAAAACAGAAAAAAGTCGGTGAAATTCCAGTGGCTAACTCCCTGTTTAGTATAGATGGACGGGTGGCGCGCGAACCTTTTAGCACAAAGCCCCGTTGCAACTGAAGTTACACAAAGCGGTCACATAGTAAATACCGAAAACATAAAAGGTTCGACCGCTCGTTGCATCATACTGATATTTACTTTCCTTGTGTTAAACGTGCCTTCGACTTGAATTGTGTAATGTGTTTTTTCTTTGTAGCGCTCGTTTTAAAGGGCGATCAACGGCATTCGCACGTGTGTTGGAGCCGGTCCGATAATTCGCAGTACAGCGATTCGTCGAGTCCATTCTTTTGTTATTTCCTCTTTGTTCCCCGTGAAAGGTGGCTGCATTGTTTTCTCGTTGGAATGGCTCGAGATTGCGCTAAGAGTCGAGATTAGTGACAACGTGACGCGTGTGTGTAACCACCCTAATTTAGTTTCGATAATGCTTTAACCGTACCTTAGTTGGGAACTGCTTTTAGAGAGTTTGTTTTGTATTTTATAGCGACATAGAACGTTGCATTGTTTCCGAAGATTTATTTTTATTTTAAATCCTTAGTTCGTTCTTTTTTAGTGAAAGCTAACAAAGACTAGCTAGAGAGGTAGACAACCGGAAGAAAACAGTTGGGTTGGAGTGGAAAAGGGAAAACTGGGTATATTGGAACAAACATTTCTCTTCTCAGCGATAAGTAAGAATTCAATGCTAGAGTACATTTTGATTCAAGTAAGGAAACTAAAAACATAGCAGTGATAAATTCCCGCGTGAATCAAACGGCGTTTATTAATAGACTTACGGAGAAATTTAAAAAACAGAATGAAAAGTATTTTTGTTTTTAATCACTATGAAACTGACTGATTTAATTTACTTTTTTCCTCGCACGTTTGTTTCGTAGGTTGAAGCAGGAGTAAAATGTACGACGCCGCTAAACAGCCTACTATTAAAAAAAAAGTGTGTGTGTCAGCTCCGACGCATGACTGGAGTTTATTCCTTAAGTACAAAAAAAAATAATTAAAAATATCACTGACGGACGACAAATTTCATAAAGCGCCATCTAGTAATACTGTACATCTCATCAGTAGATTTTACACCTCACATTTTTCCCATACCGGGTGCCTTATATATGAAAATCGATTCTGAAGGAGTGAACTCCAATCAGAAATTCAATTATTTTTGTACTTAATTTTTTTTTTGTTTTTAGCAAATAATTTTATAAGTGATCATGTTTATTTGTAACATTCTGTTGATAAACACAATTTTTTTTTTATTAAATACGAAGGCATTAAAATAACTTGCTTTAAAAAAAATCTTCGCCAACTTTAGGGATGTGAACAGTTACTTATTGTTATCTGTGGCAAAATAATAAAAAATTAAAGCCCTCGTTGCTAGAAATGAGAAAAATAGCACGCGTGTGAAGTACATTGCATATTGAACTAAATCGTAGTGCTATAAGAGTTAGATTCGTGGAAGTCTATTTAAAATTAACAGAAGCTCTTGATGTTTATATGCGACATCCATACTAAAATACAAATAAGATGAGGTGTGATGGAGGACCCGCAAACTGCGAGCGTGTATGATTAGATGTATGAATAGGTTAGGTGGCGTACTGTGGTTTCTGCCTACTCCCATGGGATGGAAGCGTGAGTTTATGTATATATATAATATCACTGTAATGTACCTTTTCACGACTAAACGGCTGACCGTAATGAAATTTGGCAAAGAGTTTGATTTTAACAAAGGCTGTATAACTTAGTGGGGTGAGCGATATTTCATTATGCTCATATACTGTTTGACAACTGACAACTGTAAGACATAAATGAGAATAAAACGACTCTAAGGCAAGACAAATCGCGAACCTAACGCGTCTGAAGTCACGGGTAACACCTAGTTTTATTTTACTTTACCGTGTTCGTAACAACACGACGTATAATAACACCAAGAGATTATACTCGATGTAAATTATGCAAATCTTCAATTGAATCAAGGTTTCCTGTCACCGGACATCTTATATTCATGATGTGGCGGATGACGGCTTACCAGTGTAAATATTTGAATAATTTACTTACAATAATAGAGCTCTATCTAATATAAACGGAGCATAGAATTGAGATAGTCAATTTATCAAAACAACGTTATTATTTTTCTTAAAAAAAATCGGATCAGAAAAGGTATTAAAGTTAATCCCTACTTGAAGAAGCAATCTAACAAAACGCTGAATGTATTTATTTGTTTTTAACCTAATTAAATTCTAAGCGAACTTTCGCATGGAAAAATCCAAAAAGGAATATACCGGTTTATTTAGGTAGATCCCGAGTGCCGCGCGGCATTATCGTTCGATGAAATGGACAGTCCGGTCTCTTGAGGAGGCAAAGGGTTCGGTTCGGAGCCACTCAATAATTGAAGTCGTTGAAATTCCGGGCGGATTGTTGCGGCGGCACCTGCGGCGCGGGGCGAGAGGGGACAGTAAGGGAAGGGGGGCAGTTTAACGGGAAACAATAACGTTAATGTTTATTATAATGCCCGATTTATTGGCGATTCTCATTTACGGTCCACGGTCCGAGTTAAATTCGCGCGGGCTTATTAACGCACCGCACGCGCCGCGCGGTCCGTTTTACTGCGCGGTCCGGCTTAACGGGTCAACTGTAGCTTAATTAAAACTAAAACGACACTGTAAATACATCGATCACACTAATACTCTTTGTATTCGAGGGCGATGTAGACGGGTTTTTGCGGTGTAATGATCGCGAATAGAGATGGGTATCGCATCGGACTCTAGACGAGCTGGTTGCGCAATGAATAATAATTAAACGGGCATTATAATGATTGAGGTGAGCCGTTTCTGAGGTAATAGCACGCGTGCGGCGTTAAGCCTACAATTATTGGAGTTCGTAAGTATCGCCGCAATATTTCGCTATTATTTTGTGTTGAAATAAAGTCGTATATTGTCGAAACTCATTACCTTATAACACCTTTATTTGTGCAATTAAATCTTGGCATGAAACAAATTGAGTAGGTACCTTTAAAAAGCTTTTTGCTGTAAAACAATGATTGTCTTTATTCTCATCAATGTAAAAATAATAGTAATGAACGCGTCGAAGTGTATGAAAACTTATTGGATTGTCGCATGTTTCATAGAACTCCTCAAATCGGACATTTATTCTGATATCTGATTCTGAAAACTACTGAAATCCACCCGCTCTTCTGGCTTAAATTATCAACGCTATATAATGGATTTATTTTATAATATAGTAACATATGGTAAATTAGCTTTTGCCCGCGGCTTCGTTTGCGTTAAATTCGGGGTAACACAGTTCCCCTTTCCTGATTTGCAGGTACCTGCTACCTGTAGTTTTTGCCCTTGCGGCATTCTTTGTAATAGCAAAGCCATGTTTTCCCTTTCTTCTATTTCTCCCGCATATCCCACTTAAAAAAAAATTGCCTATGTCCGTCTCCAGGGTCCCAACTATCTCTTTACCAAAATTCATCAAAATCGGAACAGCCATTAAGGCGTGAAGATGTAACAAACAAACTCACTTTCGCTTCTATAATATTAGCAAGGATGCGGACACCAAAGCCTTAACATAGTGCCTAGTTGAAATGATTTTTTTGCAAAATAAAGAAGGTAGTTTTTCATTCGCGAGAAGTTATCTAAAATCTATCAACCTACCACGACTACCTACTAACTTTTAAGAATGTAAAATTACCCTCAACTGAGTCGAAAACATGACACGACACGGTTGGCTCAGTGGTTGAGCGACCGACTGCTGCGCTGCGTCGCGTGTTCGATCCCCGCACGGGACAAATATTTGTATGACCTACAGGTAGTTGTTCCGGGTTTGTGTATGTGACTTTAAATGTTTGTAAACGCGCCCACGAAACAGGAGAAAATTTTAGTGAGGGGCAAAGATTTAAAAAAGAAAAGATATGCACGTCTTTTCCTAATCAATGCCACTTTTTTGTTCTATACTATAAATGGGAGTCTTCTAGTTACAGAACCATTGAGTGTCATAGTTCCAACGTTTTCACATGTTTTTTTTAATCCAAGTTTTTAAAGTTATAACTTACTTTAAATACCTACTTTACAATGCATCAGCATAATGTTATAAGCTCGTAACACTAAGTTATATTATATTTTTAATGTACCGAATGCATGGTTGACGACTTCGTAAAGGGTTGTTTTGCACCCTGTATATGTATACAGGATGCAAACTAACCCTCGTCGAGTTATCTATGTAGATATCTTGACTGACTGTAATTGATATTTCAGTTGGAAATCGTAACAACCTATTTCATGGCCCAATACCATCTGATATACAGTGTGAGCTATAAATCGATACGATAATTGTCAATCATTAGGTTCATCAGTCAGGTGGGTGGCACTGTAAAATATCATTAAATAACGTAATTAACTTCCTGGCAACACCACGCTTGAATGTTGCTAACCCTCAAAACATTACGTGCGGTGACCCGCATGTTATGTTCAGGTTTGGGACAATACTTCATATTCGAATATAGAATAGAAAAAAGTGTTGCGGTGAAAGTTAATTTTATATTCGAAATATATTTTAATCTGTGTAAGTGTTGGAAGTGTTTGTGAAAACACAGAGGCGCCACATTTTAGCTTTTATTTTTCCCTTTTTTGGAAAAATGTTTTCTATAAAATTAAAGTTGTTTTGTATGACAGTTTTTAGGTGAAGTTAATCTACGAAATATACTGTTTAAAACTAACCAATAAGTAACCACTACAAACCAAAACCAGGAAAGAAAACAAACAAAGATTTGTATGGCACATTCGCTTGAAAGGATAATCGTTCACACGTAAGGATTCCTTAAGGGTGTGGGTAAGCGAATTTATGTGCTAATACACCTTGGGACTGGCCAATGTGCTAATGAAAGGTAATACATAATTCAACCCGTGAATTATACAGTGGCATGTAAATCGATATTTGCACCGCGTAACCGCAAATACAGTACCTGTGAAATCACTTGTAGAACCGAAACGTTGTAAGGGAATGTTAGAAGATAATAATATGATTATTTGATAATGTTATGTAAATTGTGTAATTTCTCGGGTTTTGGACTGCTGAGTGAGTTGTGGGTTTAGTTTGTAGTTGCTGGGAAGATAGTGGTTATATGTTAGCATTTAAGGGTTGATAATCACAGTTAAGGTTTTTTTTTACGTGTGTATTAAGTAGGAACTTCAGGAGTTGTGGTGCTTCTGTTTTGTTTACTGTATTGATACTTTCTATTATGCAATTTTATTTGCTTTTAGTTTCTGGGAATTCTTGTTCAAAGTTTGCTGAGCGAATTTCGTCTGATACAGGATTTATTATTTTACATACGTTATAAATATCTAACCAACTATAATCCCTAGGTTATTAAAAATAGAAACAGTTGAGTGGTTTCAGGGATTATGCAAAATGTTAACTTTTTTCTTTGGAACTTAAAACATTTGATAACACTGCAAAATGTATTTTCAATGTAATAACTTACATAAAATGAAGAGGGAACGTTTGTTTTGAATTTCATAACCATTATGGACGATTGTAGGTACTATAAACTATTCTGAATATTTTATTTAGAAACAAAATGGAAAAACCCGGCCGCCTGGCCATGTACGGGCGTTGATTAGTCTGGTTGAAACAAAAACTATTCCCAAACCGGGCGCAACAAACGAAGTGGAAAAAGTCGATATGAGAGAGGTAGCACGATCTGATTGTAGAACGTAAACGGCAATCGTCGAGATGCGTTTCACACTGAATGCGCCCGCTGTTTAAATGATTCCTGTCCTCGGCCTCGCGGGTCCACGAGCCCTGCCTACTCTGCCTACCCCACACTCATAACCATTGATTGGCTCCGCCAGCTGGACCAGAGCCTACCGCACGCACAGTTACAAAGAAATGTGAACCAATTTCAAAAAGAAATACGACATCCGAGATTTTCATTATCCCTCGCTATTTCTCTGCTCTTTTTTACTCTGTGATGCTTTATAATGAGCTGTGGTCTCGAATTATTCAGATTAAAATACTAGACATTGCTGCCATTAGGTACGTTTAATAATAGCGTGCATTTAAATTGTTACAAATCCTGTACATCTGAAATATTTAGAGTGTTTCCAAGCAGCCTTGAATACCTTGTGTTAAAACGGGCAAAAATAATTTAAAAACAAAAGAGCATTTTTGTGAATCAAATGTTTGGCATTGTAGAAAAATATGGGCAACACGCGCAAGTGGGTAAAAAACAGTTTGTAAATAGAACAAATCCGCTATCAGCATAAAAGGTTTTACTAACGCACGACATGGGTATGAATACTATATCTATTATTTTTGTAACAATACCCCAGAGTAAACTCGACAAAGACAACACGCCGGCCGGTATAAATAAAAACGTATCAAATAACTGAATAAAATGAAAACCCGTCAGTTGGGAGAACGAATTCATTCGTCGGATATGTAAAATGTTGAAGCATTCATCTATCCGCAGGTCCGCACACCGGAATTCATGGGCGAATGTGGAGCATGCAAACTGCCACGACAGCGAACCTCGCCGCATCAAAACAACAAGCGGCACATTTGATTAAAATAAATAAAAGGAATCATATGACGCGGGGCTCGCACACCGCCGCTCCGCGCACCGCGCACCGCCGCGCTCTGCCGCACCCCCACAAATATTCAAACGTATCAATGTAACAACCCATCAATATTAAAACAAACTCAACTGTATGAATACAATATTCGTTCCATAATTCAAATAAAAAACGGTTTCGGAATTACACGCGAAGACTAACACGCAATCGTACCGTACAGTAATCAAGTGTAATCGACTGTACGAGAATATTTCATGCTAATACTTGAAGTGCATAACGCCGTAAATATCTTTGGAAGGCATGTCGAACCCGAGAGAGACGCAACACTCTAAAATGGCACATCTATTCTAAACGGAAGCTAGGGTATCGAGTTACAAATCGTACAGAAAATCTAGACATTGTTGGCGGAGCTCCAATCGAGAAGTGATCATATCTGTCAATATTCTTTGAGCATACGATGCATTTAAACCCGTTCTATTACGACAGTAAAGTAAAAACCAAAAACTAAATTTACGTATCTGCATAGAAACGTATTTTTCGTTTTTACCTCCAAAGAATCATTTAGAAACTTCTGTCCGAAATCGTAGTAAAGCAGAGCCTTTTTAATCTAATTACGACAATTCAGTGAGTTACCACTTCGCGGGTTCTCAACAATTTCTTTTAATAACTTGGCATTTTGTGGAGGCCTAAAACAACTTTTTAATTAAAGATAATCAGGCCAAAATGTCAGCAATAACGCGGTGTCACGGAGGCGGACGGCAACTTCATAACTGTGATGCGGCCCTAGTTGACGTGCCATCAACAGGAACACGTTTTATTGGTAATTATGGCAAATGGTAAAACTTAACTTAGTGGCGGAGCTCCGCACGAGAAAATGCACATTTGTGGAGTTTGTAGTCGTGAAATGGATTCTAGTTTAAAACAGAAGCTTCCACTGAACGTAGTTAGGTGATATTGCTCTCGTTAGAGTGTTGCGGTGGGAGGGCACTCCGTATCATATTAACTGTGCACCTATACGAATTCCCAGCTTGCGTGGATCGTGGCGGTCGGCACCTTTGCGCCGCGTCTAAGTATGTACATAGACGACAATCTAAACAATTTATTCAAACAGTCACAGTCGGTCGTAAACTACGAACTTGCATGTTTCGGTATACCTAGTTGGTGGCTCGGTGCAACGTTACCCGTATATTTACAGCGCTGTCGAGTTGTCAAGTTGCGCGGCAACATTTGGGCGACATTTACATACAATTTCATATTCATATCAGAATTAGGTGGCGGGAGGAGGCGGCACTCGATGGGGCACGTCACTACGGAACTAACCAAGTCTGCTGACAAGACAGCCAGACACTGAATCAACAATTTTGCGCTTAGTTTTTATCGAGTGGGCGTTTGCATATGAGAGAAGAACGATAAGTCTGCATGAAAGATGAAAACTGCAGGAAAAATAGTTTCCCTATTTCCCAGATGTATATCCTTACTAATATTATAAAAGCGAAAGTGAGTTTGTTTGTTTCGTGTTCATGCCTGAATGGCTAAACCAATTTTGATGATTTTTTGGTACAGAGATAGTTGGGACCCTGGAGTCAGATAGGCTCATTTTTTTTAAAGTGATAAGTGAGGGAGAAAGAGGGAAGAAAAGGAAAAACTTAGCTTTGCTATTACAATAAAAAAGGCGCAAGGGGCAAAACTACAGGTAGCAGGCACCTGCAAATCTGGAAAGGGGAACTGTGTTACCCCGAATTTAACAAAAGCTAGTACTTAATAAAGTTATGTTAAATTTATAAACAAGTCTCAAAACTTGTATAGGTACTCTAAAAATAGTAAAAGTTTATTTATATCACATAATCCGTCTGCATTCCATAGAAATGTTCCTTTAAAAACTGTTTCCAGGTCTGCGCAGGAGCAAGTTCTGAACTACCAACTCATACAGCATAACTACACAAAAACTAAGTGTTATTAAACAAGGGTGCAACTCATTATTATCATAAGTCTTGAAAATATATTTCAGAGCTCGCTTTGTCTTGTATAATTAACATTTCGATACAGCAAAATTAAAAGACAAACAGAAATCTTGAAGACTTATTTACCATCAGTAAGCAACAATAACTTGTGCATTGCTGATGTGAGCAAAACAAACGAAAGATAAAACATTGCAAGTTATATTGAATAAAAACTTTAGTCTTGCATACTAATGCTAAAATTTGTATTCGCCTGAGTTTGCTTGACTTTTCATTAAGTTTCTCGTTTCGTCGGGCGGGAGATGAAAATCAAAGTAATCATTAAAGTCTGATTAAGCGTCTAACAAACCGCACTTGGCATGGTTTCTTTGTTTTTTTAACTAATTAGTGATAATTAGAGCTCGATCTTGTTGAGATTAAGATATTTTATTAAGTTACTTTCTTATTAATAAGAATTAATGTCCAATATCCTTTAGATACGAATCTATATGAGACTTTATGATAAAATATAAACGAGATTTTTGCATATTGAGATATTTGCATGAAATATCTTAACTACACTACAGTCCTATTTTCAAGTCAAAACAAACGAATGACATTGAAGAAACAAATTCAAAAACAACTCAAGAAACATTTACAAAAAACATCTCGTCCATTTTTGCAGAAAGTGTGCCTTGAGAAAAATGGGATGCATTCAAGACGGAGCTAAAATAAACTGCTCACAATGCAACAGTCGATGTGACAGAACGCTGTGCCGACGCGAAGCGGTAAAAGAGTGCACTTTAGTTAGGAAAAGACAGGTACTCCGTGTGCATTAGGCGAATTAAAAACTTCTCCTTGTGCAGCTCTTCATTTGTTTCCAAATGTAAAGGCGAAACGCGTCGCGTCGCTTGGGCGCGAATCACAGCAAAAGAGTTGAAATCAAACGCTTCTAAACGTGGAAGCTTCAAAGAACACGAAATGAGCACGTTCAAAGAGAAACGCATCCGTATAACTTGCAAAACGGCCCGTGAACAGGTAATCGTAGCGATCGGTGCAGAAATAAGTTTGATGTGATGGGCACCGAACTGTGCAATCCCATTGCAGGTCGCCTGCACTAAAGTATGTTGTGCGCCCCTGGCTCCCGAGGGAGAACGATCGGTTTTGAATAAGTTTAGATTTAAATGCGACGGGAATTAAAAGCTATTAATTATATTGATAGGGAGAGTTCCATTTAATATATGCTTGTTATTTAGGTGAATCGTTTTACTTTATTTGTGAAATTATGCCGTTTTTTTTACTATTTTAGCTGTTGTTTGTTTATTTTGGTAGTCTAATGGTGATATAAAACAAGGTTAATACTTTATTTACAAAGGCATAGTTTCAGGGGCGGGTATAACAGTAAAGTTTGCGGTTTTAATAATATTCATATTTTAAGAGAAAATCACAAAACTTTTCCCAAATAAAATATCAATTCGTGAACGTTATTGTTATATAAAGTATTTTATTGATAGGATCAAACCAAAACTGGAACTTTTACACAACTATTTTGTAACTCATAAAATATTTAGTTGCGTATAAAACCGCAGTGGGCGAACGCGAGCCCCACCTTTGAAAGCCGTAACTGGCTATTACACATTTAGGATAGAAAACCTTTGGCAAGAATTACTAAGGTCAAATGTAATAAATTTAGTTTTAGCCCGCAAACTATGTGGTCGGAGATTTTCGGGGCAGGTTCGCCTTTTGTTTCGCCGATGCCTACTTTATTCCCTGTAATCCATTAAGACACATAACGAATAGTCCAAGAAGGGGATTTCATTGACAGGCCTCTTAACTGCGCGTTGCCGCGGCAAAGATTTGTAATGTGTTTACGAAACCCCTTTCGTAGGACACTTTGGGTTGAGATGCGGTTTTCTAAAAGGCTATTTGTTATGATTTCAAACAAGGTCCTGTCAGATAAAATGGCTTTTGTTATTTATTTTCTGGACCGGATATTTTTAAGGCCTTCACGAGAGACGAAACAAATGTTCCTTTTCTGGTTCCTTTATAAATCGGTGGCAATGAAGATTTTCGGGTGCTTTGGTTTTCATCGATACTTCAGTCTGGATTTTCTTTTCCTGATATTGAGAAATATGACGTATAAAATTCAGCTTTTATGTTTACTAAAGATGTTGAGCAAGAACAAATGATAGATATTTATTCCCAATTCGAAGGCTCTGTTTTTAAATATTCGTTGTAAGGATAAACACGTCCCTTATCCAAATAAGGCAAAGATGTAGCAAAAAATAATTTATGGAGCAAAAGTTTTTGAATGTTTTTTTTCTTTTTATATGAAACCGAAACGCAATAAATAATAAATCAGTAAGATACACAAAGCTCTCCTCAACGTTGTTTTTAAGTTCAGAAAAGATGTTCCACAGAATAAAAATAAATCACTCCCGAAGAACTTGCACAATTGCTTTATGTTTTTCTCGAAAAGAAACAGAAAAGTAATAACTTCTCAACCAATTACAACACTCTAGTTACATTAATCCAGTGAACCCGGCCATTTCTTCCGAAAAGGAAAGTTTCAAAACAACTTACCCTCGAAAAGAATCCCGAAAAAAGCATAAATATCAATGGTGAGGAGGGCTCGAAGCGATCTGAGCGCGATGGGGACAAACACGTCAGCGAATGCGTTTTACGACAAATGATACCGAGATTCGAGAAATGATCAATATTATATTCTTTCCGAACCAAACAAAATTCACCTTGCTCACTATCAACAAGCACATTGTTAAAATAACGTCATGGTTGTTACCGGGAATACTAATTACAATGTAGGAAAACGACTCTTACCGTCAACTTTATGAAATCGTTAAAATTTTTCCCCTGTGTACTGTACCATGATTTCATTATTAACGTTTATTCGCACGCACACAAAAGCTGCTAAATAAAGCCTACACTTTGATATGATAATAAATTAAATAAGCGTCATAAATACCACCACCAAAATTAAATTAACGGATTATTTGCGTACGCAAATGTAAAGTAAGTGATTAAGCGTTTCCAACACGTGTTCGCTCCCAAAAGACTAATACGTTATGTGGCATAATTACTTTAGGTAAAACGGCGCGCCAGTTTAGGGTAAGATGAAGAAGAATCGCAGGTGTAAACGGCCGCCTATTGCGCTTTCCATCACGGCCCTCCTCGTTTGTGTTCTGCTCGGCTTTCCCTCGAAAATCAAGCTAAGATATGAGACTACGCGGTCGATTTTGGCTCGCACTGCTCAGTGCTGTGGACTACAACCGCGTTGCGCGTTTGCGGTACGACCGTAGCCCGGACAACGGAACATTTAGAGCCAATTCCCGGCTGGCTTGTTGTATGAACAATTAAGTGTGCCAACCTGCCCCCGAGTGGGAAGAAACGTAATGAATGTTTACTGCTGCTAAGTGGTATGTCTAATGTCAGTATCGTTAAACTCTAGAGGAGTCCCGTCACATGGCGTTACATGCACTCGATCGTTTTATGTCACAGTTGCACTCGTATCTTTAGAATAATATTCCCAATACAATTGAAAATGTAACGATAATTATACGACACAGGAGCGTATGCAACTTCAACGTTATTAAAATGATGTAAACACAAAGAGATACTCTCACCGCACCGCCATTAAAGAGCTGCAAACGCTTCAGGAACTTACCTGTAATGATAAAAATAAACATATAAAGAACATTGAGCTCCATCGGGTGTAACAATATGTTGTCTAAGTCTGAACAAAGCTCCGTTGGCCATAATGAGCGTTGCGTGCGGCGCGTCAAACATGTAAGCAAACAATTTAGGCACGCCTGAGTAAATACGACTGCGAAATATCTCGGGCCGGGCCTGAGTGCGGCTTTCTCGAGTTTGCTCGTGGGCGTTTATACCTCGAATTTGCGCTGAGCGTCATCTTTTCAACAAAGCTTTTGTTGATAATGAAATACAAACACTATTCTTCAGTCAAATTCTCACGGCGGAGCGGATTGTTCGAGGCGAATGTAAAGGTTCTTTTCATAGCCGTTACAGTTTAACTATTTACATTTCTTTATGGATATTTTATACTTGAGCTCATTTGTTTTTTATTATTCGGGTTAGGTTTTGTAAAGTTCCTTTACATACAGTTAGCTGTAAATATTATAAAAAGCTCGGAGCGCGGCTCATGAACTCGGCTTCCGCAATCCCTAGTGTTTAAAAACGCAATTACCAACAGAATAAACAGACATCGAAAACAATAAAGATTACAAAGGATTATTTAACAAAATTCTAACATTTACACGGAGCGTGAAATAAGTGGCTCGTAGGTGGGTCATATTCACGGTTAAAATACGACAATGAAGTTTACTCCGAGGCAGGATGAGTAGAGAATAAATTAATTTAAATTAACTAAGCGAAAAGGGCCTAAGAAATGGCCCCAGTTGCTAGAATCCGGAAGCTTGCTTGTATTTAAGTAGCGTCGAGACAAAGGTGTAGATACAAAGGGATTAGCTGTGGTATTGTTCGTATGATAGCACGGACTTGAAGACAATGAATCGTAGAACTAGACAAAAATAAGTTGCGTTGTACGGGGGTGCGTTATTGCATTTAACTAACAAACTCACAAAGGGGTAGGGAAATACACGGAAAACTAAAACTTATTCAATATATTTATGTTTCGACTGTCATACCCGGCCGTCATATTTCTCCAGCAGTAACACTAAAACACAGTGGCGTACTAATTTAACCAACAATTTATTATAAACTCTCCACACATCGTAAACGCCTTAATGGCTCCTAAACATCCAAAAACAAGCCGCATCTAACACCGAGCGCACATTACGCGAACTTGCGACTTACGAAGTCTAAATAGAAACGCTCGACAAACTCGGCATTAGGCTACAATACGCGGAGTGCACGATTGCGCATACATTAGCGTCTTGTCCTTTCGCCGGATATCTTGCGAACTTCGCCGTGGCTCGCGACGATTTACATTGCTTCCGAAATGTAAGTCTCGCTCCACATCTAACTCTCAACCCGACTATGCGTTAAACTATTTTGTGTTTACGAAAGAATGTAAAGAACCTAGAGTAACGTTTTTCCGTGTTTTTACCTTGATAGCATAGGAAATTTTGCGACTGTGTTTGAACGTCGTCGTGTAAGTTTTTTAGAAAGCTGTTTCGCTTTTGTGTTCAAGTTTCTAACTTTTCTGGTAGTAATTAAGATTTAGGAATAGAATGGGCTGCGTAGCACTTCTAGATGTTTTGATTTATGTTGCTTCTTGAGCTGCCTTTGTTTCGTTCCTTTTAGAATTAAAAGCTTTCATACTTAATCATTGTTCGTCTTTATCTAGGTCCATTTCTGAACAGCCTTTTTCTCTGTACAGTGGAAAATCCGACCCGAAAACAAGCGAATTACGCAATAAACAAAACAATGTGATCCCGATTACACATGACACAATAATCACAATACCTGTGCCGAGATATCTGTTTAATGTTTAAAGCAAAGGTTAACAAAGCCGTTCTCATTACGCTAACGAGACTGAAGCACTATCTAATCACAGTTCACTTGCCAAATTACGCGGTTCACTGTTTAAATGTGGGTTTACTTTAATCTCGCGATGTAGACGGTAATGCTTGTGGATGCCTACGTTTTGCCGAATTGTGGTACTTAGTGGGAGGTTAAGGACTAACGTTTTAAAAGGTTTGAGGCTTGTATCTTGATATGTTTAGCATTTATTGGCAATAAGTAGAATGTTTAGAAGTTTTTTTTATGCAGTGTGTAGATGGTATTCCTTTCCACTGATAGTTATTTGGCTACATAACTGTTAGTAGATGGCTATGGGAGACGAGAAACTAGGGCCATTGTGGATGACTGGAAATGATAACCATAGCATAAGCTTGATAACTGACAACTCAACTTTTATTTTACTTCTAATTTTAAAATCTATTTACAAATAAATTAAAAAAAATATATAGAAAAAGGTTCCATTGGGAAGAATAACCCTCCTTACTATTTCAAGGTCTTTCTTCTTCTATCTCAAAGATCAAACTATTATGTCATTTTGAGTTCACTATGTTAAGGAATTCTAAACTAGAACACAGATTTGTCAAGATGATGTAAATGAAATAGTTCAACGTTAAGCATGGCCTCGTATCTTAAACATGTCTCGTCTCACAAATGCACGTGTTTATTTGGTGTGCCAAATGCAAAGTCGCCGTAAGAGCACTCATTAATTCAGTGCCAGGAACGCCTCATACGATAAGGCTAACACTGGTTTCTGGAAAACATACGTGGAACTGCGAGCGCACCCATCGGCTCAGATACGTTTATCGTTTGCAGTAAACCACTACGATATGTCAGGCTCCATGGGCTTTGAATCACGGGACGCATAAACCAACCAGTTAAACAGAACCACAATTTGTACAAGTGCCAAGAAACACTTCTTTATTCCGACGTCTTTGTAACCATTTTCGCTTGAAAGCGGCAACCATTCACTCAGAGCTGACGCGTGCAATACGCCTTATTGTTTTAATTTACTACACGTCACACTAAACGTACACTTGAACGTTATCTTTATGGTCGAATAACTTTTGAAGAGTTTTCTTCTGTTGTCGTAAATGTGGCACTCTCTAACTCTCGACTCTCGGCGCTCCACTGACTGATATTAGTGGAAAACAAACGGTAATTGTTCGAACAACTCGTCTATTCAGTGTTGTAGTTGTGTGACATCGTAAGTTCGCATCGGTGGGTGCGCCGTCGGCTAACTTATCACTTAGCCACGAACAAATTAATCCAAGAAGATTACAGTCTTAGTACTATGACCTGTCCCGATAACTCAAGAGCGCTGCCGCTCGTCCTTTATCGTTCTGGGCTCGATATTGCCGTAATTTATTCCGCAGAGAGCCAAATTAAATATAAAACGTCGTTGCGGTGTATCACTGTTAGTGACTGTGATAAATGAAGCCATTAGTAACGCGAGCTGTACTTTTTTCGGTTCATCCGGCGGCGTCGACGGGCCGGGGGTTGTGGCGAGCGGGAGTTTGTGGACAATTTCATTAGAAAACGTTATAAGTGTGTTGTTGGGTGACGGGGTGACGCGGGTGACGTAGCGGGGTGGCGTTCGCGGGGCGGAATTACAAGCGGCGCGATAAATTTCGTCGCCTCGCGACATTAGGCTCGCGGCAGAATAGGGGCGCTAGACACCGCTGGTAAGGCCGCCTTGCCTCCGGCGGCCGGGAAGCGTTGATCCTTGCGAAATTAAAACAAGGAACGTCCGCGGCGAACTATAAAAACGTCGTATAAATCTCGGGCGGCGCTCTCGATGTGTGGACTGCGGGGCTTTATCAGGACTCCTTGGTTATTTGTGTTACACGGCGTACAGGTGTGCGACCCGGCCGATATTGATCGCGATACGCCCGGAGGGGATACGACTTTTTTAAACTTTAACAATAGTTCTATTTCTTAAATGTTTTTCCTGTTTGCCTACAGATTTTATTTAGCTACTGTATTCTCTTTTATGGAACTTGTTAACTAAGAAAAACTTTGTATCAGTTATATTAGGAACTACAAGTTCGGAAACAGCTTTTTTCCTGTTGCTATCAGGAAAATGCCAACTGAAAAGAGCCTAAAAGTAAATTGAGATTCTACTATCCTTTTTTGCGTTCTATCCAATAGTGCATACATTCTGTTGTATGCCATATCAACTCGCAAAAAGCCGTGGTGTAGGTAATACACTAACACAAAAGTCTATTTGGCTGAAACTATGGGCTGGCGGTCTCCATTTACAAAATCTAAAACAAAACAATCCAAAAGTGTAACGGCTATTCTGAAACCTTTCATATATGGATGTTGTTACATTTTTAAAACGGTTTACGCTGAATGCATAGAATGTTGCAATGTAGTAAACTTTTTGCACAACTGAAAAAAAGAAACAAATAAACCTTTTTTGATAACAACTTGACAGATTACCTACTCAGAAGAGTGTTTCAACCCATAATTTTTAAATTGATAGTTATATACTATTATATAGATATTGTATAGGTAGCAGTTTTATCTGTTTTACAACAGTTCATCTCTAGATTTCAAGATGTACTAACCAGACGAATGCTTTACCTATAGAGATATACTCTTCGCTCGTAATGTTTAGGGATCGGCTACTCGAAATCTTTATTGACAAAGTCGCCCTTTGAGTTTAAAAAAACACTAAGCTAGCTACTTCAATTCTTCTGTAATCACACACACAAATACACCTTGTCCAAACTTCAAATGTCAACCTTAATATTAGCTTAAAAAAATAAACGATGAAAATCACCCTTATTTCTACACAATAAAGGTCGTCAAACTGTGCTGTTAAATGTACTATCATGATCATAACATGGAACACTTAATGGAATTCAAAAGCGATTTTCTAGTGGAAAAATAATGCAATTTTGAGAATAAACCTACTTCATTGTAGTATAGGGTCCAAAATTCCATAATCGTAACAACATGAAGTTATAATCATCTTCAAAAACTGTAAACATATTAGTGGTGGTGACTGTACTGTGACACCAAAGCCACAGCTAGTTTAATATTAAATGATTAGGTACTGAGCTGGCTGGTTTCGCCATAAAAACTACGACACTCGCTATCAAAGGCACTAATAAAAGTGAACAGTAAGAACAAAGTACAATTATAGTGACTGCGACATTGTTATAGTTTGTTTACTGAATTATCGCAGTTATGGTTTGCGTGGTGAACAGGGATAGACAGGGAATGTTGTAGTTGTTGTTTTGGTATTTGAAAGATAACATTGCCTATGGTTTGTGGAAGCAAGTCAAAAGGTTTAGGAATGAAAATTCATACATATTGATTTAAGTGTAGAAACTTTGTCATTAGAATAGAATAGAATAGAATAGAATAGATTTTTATTTCTCTCAAAAAGGTACATACCATTGGTCATTGCGACCGAGGCGGAATTTACACACTAGCCGTTAAACGAGAGTGTTATGGAGCCGACAATACCAGTGACAACTTCTCACGTGAACCAAATGACGTTTTTAAAACTCTTCCAAGAAGTTAAATAGCAAAATGTAAAGTAGTTTTGGCATTAATCACTGTGAAAAAATGATTTAATTTAATGTTTTCCCCATGCTTTGGCTTCTCAGGAAGAAACAAATAATATAACGCCGCTAAACAGCGTAATATTAAATTTAGATTCAAATATTTTTGAATTTTGTAAAATAAATATAATTTCATTTTTTGTTGATAAACACAATCTAAATTCTTATTTAATATGAAAACCTTAAAAGCATGCGAGCCTGTAACAAAAAAAAAATACGAAAGCAGTGAAATTTGTTAAATAGGAATTTTAACAGTTGTTTATCGTTTTCTCTGGTTAAATAAAACATAAATAAAGTCCTCGTTGCGATACATATGATAACTTATAAACTATAATTTTTGATATATGAGAAAAAAGCACACGTGTAAAATACATTCCATGTTAAACCTAATAGTAGTGCAAGAATAGTCAGTTTTCAAGGAAGTGTATTGAAAAAATATTTGAAATGTAATTGGTAACAGCAAAAAGAATAAAATAAGGAGTTGGTAGAAGTGTTTGGTCAAACGGGTGGACTTATTCGTACATGTAACTTGGCAATTACAACGGGGTCTGTGACTGGGGGGCAAGTTTGATACTTCCCCCGCTCCGCCCAGAGCGAGGGAAGTTATTTGATGATTTCCCATTCGCAAAAAAAGGCAATCAATCAATCAAAAAAGGTACCTTAGAAGCAGATCTCTCAATAATTTACTTAATAACCTCCTTTCTTTTAAAAAAAAAATAAGCACTAAAACACTTAAAGTGTCCAGTTTCATCAGTAATTAGTACTTCCTTGCAATAATCGTTGTCTGTCGGCAGCCCATGCAATGTTGCTCCCTAATGAAAATGTTCTAAGTGCTTGTGTTTAATGTTTATTTACTCCATTTTGTTTTTTAACTCCCCCAGTCTTATGGTCTCTTTAAAAGCGAGCGACATTAAAGGGTAAGAAGCCAAGACTTGATTTCTTTGTACAGTCCGGTTCTGTTTCGAAGGCTGTGCGGGTTTTAATTTTTCTACTATATTGGTGGAATAAAAAGCTGGGGTTTTGCAAAAAATATGTGTATGTGAATAAATAATGGAGTAAGTCTTACAGAACGGAGTATATCTATGTATTTATTTATTGATTTAAACTTCATGTACAATAGTGGTACATAGGCGGACTTAATGCCATAAGGCAATCTCTACCTCTCTACCCAAGAACCTTTGGGTAAAATACGACAATATTGTGATAGGGTACAAAAATTATATTTAATAAAAATTGGATATACCAGCTGCAGCGAAATTGTATAATAAAGATTTTGTCGTAATATTTTGGATGCTAACTTTAACATAAGCTAATGTTGGTCTACAATCCACATTCAAAGGATAAAAAGTCATAATCGAAGTTAAAACAGACAATGCAAGAAACAGGAAAATAAAAAAAAAATACTGAACAAAAGCAAGTCTCCTAAAATGTTGACCCTCAATCCAAAGAACAAAATCAAATACATTTTATACATCAATACAATTGTAACAAATAACGTGCAAACTCCCAAGGACCTTTAGTAGATTTGTTTTCATAGGAACGCTTTGACGAATGCCAGAACCAGCCAACCGGAACAAAAGTTAGATCTGTTTATTATAAGACAAAGAGATTCAAACTCTCTCTTAGTGTAATTGAGACGGTAAAATGTACTTCAGTTTTCTAGCCTCATGTAAGGAGTTAGTTTATTTGTCTTGTTTGTTATTGATAAATGCATTTGTAACATTTGTGTTGTATTTTCAATGAGAGTTATTATCTTCTTTGTAGTTATGAAGAGCTTTTAAATTAGATTGTGTTTGGCCTATAATCTACTAAATGGAATGGGTGATTAAAATGTGTTTTCTCTCGCGTATAATGTGCTTAAAATTGCTATGAAATTCAATTTGTTTGTAAGTTAAGATGTAACGTATTCTGGTGGATGACCTACGGAAGACTGTAGGTAAGATCGAATTAAATCAGGTAAGTTCGTTCTGAACGGTTCACGGTGAGTAGAACAGAGCTCTTCATGTTCATGATGTTGACGTGTACTCAAGTTTTTCGATCATGTGGTTATTTGAATTTTGCTCAAACACTTTATCAATTTATATTAAGTACCTACAATTTTTAAAAAAGAAATTATGTTTAAGACAAGTATTTATTGTAATTTATATATTTTTTCTGTTATTGCACGTACTATATTTTATGTCTGCATCACCCTAACGTAGAGTGGTAGAAAATGCCTAAGGCATTAAATCCGCCTTTGTACAGCTTTTACTCATGCATAAAAATTTAATAAGCAAATAATTTTAACCAGAAACTTGGTCTTACGAAAGGCCAATATAATAATCTAAACCAACTCATTCCTTGTCGCCGCATCAAAAGACTTCAAGATTTGCTTACCTAGAGAAGGCTACATCAAAACCCATACAAGTGTCGTTAAAAGGGTTCTCGTTTCCGCCATACCTACGTCATAGTGTCAATTTGGCGGAGGACGCGAATGCGGTGACGTTTTTTCAGATTGACAGCAGCCCAAATCTAAAATCTTGGCCACCGATACCTTGATATATGAGTTGATATGACAAATCAGACAGTATATGACACAGAGAATAAAGGTAAACGTCACGGAAATTCCACAGATTATTGTGGTTTTATTTTCATATTTACCTTGTATTTGGGTTGGGTATATTTGGTTGGGATTCGAATGTACTTTGTCCCTTTGAAAGTTCAAATCTCTTTTGACACATCAGCAAGGTCAAGCCTTTGGAATATATATGATAAGTAACCAAAACAATAAGCATAAGTATCTACATTCCACGAACTAGTCTAGTTTCCTGATACCGTTAGATTCCCGCATTCACCTGTCAACAGCTACGAAATTTGATAGACCCTCCATCCGGAGACCGCACGTCCCGATCACATTATTATTACATCCGGATTATTGTTGGGATTTTCCTTAATAATCAAAGATGTATTGCGTCAACAGTAAATCAAACCCTCAAAATGTATGAACCCAAGAATTTGGTTACACGGCACCTCAGTAAATTGTAAGGTTCCTTATTGACATGCATTACGGTGCGCCCCTGTTCTATCGACATTCAGCGCGACACCCCGCTTCCACGCCAAATATTTATAGCCTACAGCAATTAGATTTTTATAGCTTCTAACTTAGTTAAACGAACTTTTCACAAAGATACATTATCTAATTCCATCGCCGCGGATAACAGTTAAGCAGGTTTTATTACTTGGACGTTGATGAAAGTACGCCTTTATTGATTTTAAGGACGGCATTTGAAAGTATTTAAAGCTTCGTGTTGGGTCATAAAAAATTTTAGGTTCGGTAGTTAATAGACGTAATTTTTAAAAGGCGAGACTGAGAAAATTGTATACGTTGAACTCCGAAGTATTAAATAACCGAACAGATATTTCCCTGTAATGAATATTTTGATACTTTGAGGGTTCTTATTGAAAATTTCGAAAAGGATCAAGTAAACGATGATAAGGATTTAGCTGTAGGTAATGGAAGAAATAAAGTACTCGAGGGAGGTATGGAGGACTCAAATCATCGCATATCCCGAAAGATGAACGTACGTACGTCCCTAAGCCTCTGGATATATAAAGATGGGGTAACATTTGAATAAAATTTTATTCGTAGAACTTACAAAGACCATAAAAACGTACATACGCGCCGCATTCGATTTGAAATCATATTATGACTTTTCAACATGTATGAATGCAACTCGGCTTCCTATTTCTCGTTCCTTTGCTATATTGAATCCTCCATGTAGTTTCTCCGTTTTCAATCTGGTACGTTCTGTTATGTAGCTTGATGTTACGAAATATAGCAGAGATGAGATGATATAAAACACATGTTGCGCGTACTATGAGATCTCCGCACCCTCCAATAATTCAAAAATGAGTTAAGCTCCACCATCATGGTATGGTTTATTGCAACTTATTTATTGGCAATTTCTTGATTTACGATCTTTTGTATTATGACGAGACGTATGAAATGAAGATTTTGCTTCTCTACGTATTGTGAGACAGTTTTCTGTTGTGCTTTATCTTTGCAAGGATTGTATTTGAGTCATATTATGTTTTTGCCTGTGTGTTTTCAAACTCCTATATTCCTTCTATCTATATTCATTTATGCTAGATTTTGTTCATAAAGATTAATATAGTACTCAGTACTAAAATTATTCTACCTTTGATTTATTTTTCTAACTATTAACAGTCGTTACATTATCACATCACAAGTCACAATCATCCCCAAAAACCTTTTACAAAGTTTTTGATTTCGCTATAACCACATTAATATCTTCATAGACCTTATCAAAAATCCTCTAGAAACTTCAAAGCCATTATGACAAGAATTTAGCGAGTCTGCTCTCGTAGTGGTCTCGTCGTGGGTAATTCCATTAATCTCTAACATTAGCATCGAGGCCAGGTCGCCATTTGATCTGACACGAAACCAAGCTTATATACTTAGAATACTTCATATTAATGCCTCTAATGAAATATATTTTCTCTGCGGTTTCACTAAGGATAACGGAGAATATTATAAGGATCTTTTGTGGTTTATATTATTACCCTTATAAAGCAAATGTTATTTGATGTCTGTGACTATAGAGATGTGACTGAAGGGTTCAAAGGGACAGTACAATTTAAGCGGTGACCTTTTAAATACCTACATGAGATAATATTATTGGTTTGGGGAATGAAAGAGCATTAATATTCTACATTTACATTTTCTTTCCGGTTTGATCAATTTAAACACAATGTATAATGTAACCTGAAGTGACTGCGATTTTATGACCCCTAGATTTTTATTGTCATTGCTAACTTCGTCTGCATCGTCGTATCATTACCATTTTATTTATTTGCCAAGCTATACTATATGTAGGAATGATTATTATTGCTCAAAGAACGGTAGTCCCAATAGACTTTTAGTTCGAATAAACACAGACAATTGATACCCACCCACAGACAGACAAAGTTGCTCCTCCCCTTTTCCGCTTCGTCTGCATTTTGTAACAGCTAAGCTTTTGTATTTAGAATATACGTTGTGTATATATTTTGTTTTCTCGCTGAAATCCTCATGTATTCTAATGTTCCACATTCACACGATTGATTCTTGCACTATCCGATACACTGTGCTTTCTCAGCCGATCGTGAATCTCCCTTATAGTCACGACACCTCCATTTATACCCAAATTCAGGCGAACCCACCCGAACACCCGAATAATCCACCGAGGGCCGTTCTGCTCTCTCGTTTGTTGAAACGCCAAATCGCAGCGCATTATTCTAATTCGCTTTCAGGATAGCTTTCGAAGAAGCTATTTATTTGCGTCGTAAGCTCAATCCACGCCCGATTTCTAACCACGCACTTTGAATTACGTGTATTTAAAACTATACTCTAATAAACGAGTGTTTAAAAAGTAACCTAAAATAAAATTTGTTACAATAAAACAGTTTTATAGGCCTCTCATTTTGATAAACGACTCAAGTTAGTTGCAAATGAAATCGCGTCTACTTCCCAGGTCTCAACACCAATAGCACTTATAATAAATTACAGGAATGAAAGGAAATAACTTTTCTTATATATCATGATATAATGTCGGAGCACATGTGGCAATCTTTATTCCACAGAAGTGCCGCAGAAGTGAAAGATATTTCAGATATAAAAACACGTGCCCGATGCTAATAAAGTTGGGCAATATCGGAAAGGTATTTTGTATGAACGGTTTCCCAGGGAGGCCAGAAAAAAGGGACATAAAACGAGAAGAAACGAAAGTGGAAATATGGCCAAGTCATATTTTATTTACTGCATACAATCGAACCTTTATCACGGTTTGTATCGAGTTAGAGTGTTGGTTGTGGGTTCCTCAGTTTAGGGGGATGGTCGGCCCGGGCGCTGTTGCGTTATCTGCTTGTTTATATTTTACAGCTGTCAATGGAACACATTCCTGCTATCTGGGGAAAAGTTTGGCGAGACATGTTTGACGTCGGATTGTGATGGCCGTGCTCTCTCACCGCGTGTCACACCATTGTGTTTTCATGGGCGTTACTTTTGTGTCTCAGGAATAAATTATAACTTTGTTGTACAATGTTAGTCGCTCGGAAAACTTTGTGGGTGCTTCAATCTAGCTACGAAAGTACGTCTACGTAGGTACGTCTGATTTAGATATTTGCGAATACGATTTTATTCCGGAAATCCGAAGAAGGAAAACAGGGTACAGAATTTGACTTTAAAATCGTCCGGCACGGTGTTCTCATAACGATTCATCTACTAAAACAATGCAGCGTACTACATTTGAAACAAAGTTGTAAAACAGACTTATAAATGTACAATGCACTATCCAGAAAGCAATTTAAAATTCGCTTTTCAAATCAAGCAATAACAAATTCTAACATATTCGTTGAATTGTTCTGGAAATAGTAAGCTTATTTCAACATCGCTCATATTATATCACTGAATGCTTACACTCACTCGCTTATATTTGATGCTTGCATAACAGTCCAATTTAGGCAGCCTCAGCTGAACGAAATTGCACATCCTATTGTACCAAACGTGGAACAGAATAAAATTAGAGCGCACCGAAAACATGTTTGCATTGGAAATATTACTCCATCAGCCCTAACCGGCCGCCCACAACGGACACAATATTCTGTTGGCCTCTCCACGTCTTTTCCATATTTGCGACACTAAAACAAACGCCGAATGCATAAAATTTTCTTGAGCGAGCGCAGTGGCCACTCACAGGTTAAATATAAACCTGAGAACACGTCGAGCGGAACAAGTAAATAAACCTCTCGCAGGCCCAACTAAAGACACCCTAGTGTTCTACCGGTGAGGCTCAGTAATTGGATTCGAACGAAAGGAATTTTAGCGAAAAAAATGTTCGACAATTTGTCAGTCAGCTAGGCGGGGGATCTGGGCGACATGATCGTGCTTCATCATCGTTTTTTCGTCAAAGTGCCTGCCCCTGCCCCGCGGACCGCCCCACTAGGGAATTCTTATTACTTTGGATACATTCCGCGTATACTAAAATCAACTTTCCTTAAAAGAACTTTAATTCTCTCAGTTCTAAATAGCGGAAATTGAGTAGCTTTATTACTTTGCGCACGCTAACTTTTGTTTTTTTTTTATGATATCTAAAACGTGATGTTACGACAAAACACCGCAAGTGAAGAATGTGTTGTGATCGCTTAACTTGACGATAAGATTTCAAATATACACATTTTTCTGCCGTGAAAACATACATTTTCGGAACACACAACCATTTAAAAGAGTATTATTATTCAGTTCCAGTGCTATGCTGATTTTCCAAAAGAACAATGTAAAATACTTGAATTTGTGTGTAGTTAGGTATTCAATAAAGTTAGTATGCAAATTAAAATTCAATTTAAATTCTATAAAGCTTGACTGAGAAAATATATATAGTAATCTCATCTACATTAATGCAGTTTGCATAAATGTGGAGCAACAAAAATATCTTACGTAAACGCTATTATATAAAACGTTGAAATAAATATGATGATAACTCATGCATTGATAGCGAAAGAAAAGCTTTGCAGTTTAGCCGCTGCGGGGCGCATTGGCGTGCCGAACACCGCGCGTGAAAAATACCTTTTCATCTTGGGAATTCGTGCAGAGATGCCGAACTCTTATATTTATAAGGTGAAACGAGAAATAAACAAACTGAATGGATAGAAAAAAGGAGCGTACGGTGTCTCGCTCGCTAAGGCTGTAGATCTCGCTGATTGTGAGAAACGCCGCGCCGCACCTTGAATTATTTGACACTTTGAATTGTCACCTACAGCCCGTTTCTGTTGTTATTTTTCGCCGTTTCCTCTCCACGTCACCGGATAATGCGTAAGTGATAAAACAAACAGAAACTTGTTAACAATACACCAGTTAAATAAAATAAATAAATAAATAAATACTTGAGTAAACATTGTTCGTGTCGATTCCCGGCCGTTTTGAATTTAACTATTGAAAATAACCGTAACTCGCTAGTGAAATACCTGGATTTTTATTACAAAGTTACGATCATTTCATGTGTTAAACTTATTTCCGCAAGACTGAGCTTTTCAATGAGAAATTAAATTTTGTCGTATGACCAGAAAAAACTGGCTGTCTAGTAGAATTTTATCTTATTTTATGTATAAAACAGAAGTGCCGTGACCAAGATGCGTATCAAAGGATCTCATCCGAGTGAAATATTACCTTTCACGTGCAATTTCTTCCGGGAAGTGTCGGCGCGTCTAGTCCAATCAACATGGCCGTTCGCCTAATTATGTTTACCGTGTCTCGCTGCCTCTGTGCGCGACGTGGATTCATTCCATCCCCTCTAAATGTTTATAGGAACTGATTATGTCACAGTACGTACAGTGTGACAACATTTAGGCCAATTCCACGGCATTTACATAACGCGTGCCTATTTGAGTGGAATATGTATGAACATGTAGACAAATAAACGAAATACTGCGATTTATTAACACTGCTGATTTTGGCGTAGGTTTCGAATTAGGTTTGATTTAATTGAGATTATTTTTTCGTCTGCGAATACAGATGCCACAATGTGATCTCCATCGCAAAACTGATCTTTTCGTAATATTTTTCCTCAAACCCGTCATAAAATAAATGAATTAGCATACCTAATTGTCCCTCGGAACGGGAATGAAAAAACGAAGAGCCCCTCCGCAGAATCCGGACGGATTTCTACGAGGCAATCAAAATTTAGGAATAATTTAACAGCTTGATCCACATGCAAAGCTGTTTTTTTATTGAAAAAGTTGATGTGAGACCAAAAACTTATATACGGCACGAAGACAAGGGGATTCCCAAATTAAAAATGCTTTAATTAAAGCCAGTTGGGAATATATAAGAAGAATAATTTAGCTAAATAAGCTTAAAGTTAAGTTTGGTCCGCTGAGTGAATCACATACGCGAAGAAGAAGACGCGAGCTTTTTCGATTCTGGAGAAGCTTTGAATAAGACGACTACTTTCTGTTGCGAGTTCATTCAAAAGCTTTCTCTGTTTTTTTTACTTTATAAGCAGCCTTATTATTACGCCGAGATAAGTGAAACATACCAAGTCCGATAGAATAATTGAATGTCACGCCCACATACCGTATTAACGTATTTATATTGTGTACAGAGTAATGCTAATTTGTACACAGGATATTAAATATTAATTTCACATGAATGCATGAACTATATTGTATGTTAGGTATATATCCGAATACATTAATAATTATCATTGATGTACGATGACTGTGTTCATAAAGCTGAGATTATATAGCTGCGTTAAAAAGTCGTAGCACCAAAATTCGTAGCAGCGAATCTCGTAGGCCGTAGCACAATGGCGTAGCATTGAGACCAAAAGGAAAACCCTCTGGCGTTTAGGCTAAGTATACATGCTTTGGAAAACCGAGCTTACTTCCAGTGTTCTAAAGCAAGCCTCGTTTAAACACCGAAGGTAGTCGAGTAGAACGCTCCATAGAACTAGCCTAGGTCTAGAATACCTACCTGAATTTCCAACTTATCCTATAGCACATTAGCACAAGTTCTGCCACCGATAGTACAAGTTAAATTGCTACATATGGCATCCACGGCAGGCTCCAACAAGACTTGGTTTGTTATATAACTCAAGTAATTCCCTACGAATGGCGACTGAGTTATACAGATTGCGTATCTCCCATAATCATAATAATTATTGTTAGTACGCTCAGGATATTAATATTAATTTCGCGTGAACGCATGACACTAACTCAAAATTAGATACGACTGTAGTTGGGGGCAGGCGTTATTACTGTGTGGGATTGTAGCATTGATTCAATTTGGAGGTTAGTTGCTTGATAAATTGCGAAGAAATGGTAAAAATAAGTCCGTGAATATTAATTACCCTCGTGGCTATACCCCTTCTGAATTTAAGACTTGTGGCCTTGAAAGAAGGATTATTGTTTATTTTTATTTTGTGACAGTACCCTTTTTTTGAACAAAACTAATGAATTCACGACTTCGATCACATCTATCATAGAAAATCAAACTAACGTTTCATTCATTTAAACTAAAAACGTTTTCTCCACACTAGGAATTTCTCCCGTGCATTTAAACTTGTACATTTAATCAGATATTTAAACTCATATACACAAAGAGCACAAATATTTGTTCCGTGTGAAAATCGAACCGCCGACACGCAGCGCAGCAGTCGATCACTCAACCACCGCGCCAACCATGACGACGATCCTTTCAGAAGTGATTAGGACAAAAATAACCTGGATACGTAGATATAAGTTTTAAACGAGTCCATTATAAATGCAAAATCACTTCGCCTCACATTATAGAATCGATTATAAGCCTCATTAAGTAGCACAATTTGTATCGTTTTATACTAAACCGCAAATGCACAATATTGCTGGTTAAACGTAATATCTAAAAGCGATATCAATTGATCAATTTCAATATTCTATCACATAATAAAGTACTTGGATCAGAAGAGACCACACACAGTAGTCATTAATGGCAAATGTGAAATGTTATTGGCATCCTCATTCTGTCTACACTTCAACTGCTTAGCCATTCCCAAAATATGTTAAGGTGGGCTTTTTGTTTAATCATATGTAGCTACATATTCATGGAGCAACTGCCTATCTGACCACCACAACCCAGTTAGTCCAGTACTCCTTGGTAAGAATAGTTGTTAGATATTCGGGCCACCGACTACCTGTAACAACTATCAAACATCTATAATTTACAAGTGGAGACTATCAGCTTAACATAAGATAACTCGGTGAGTAATAGGTGGTCACCCGTCCACGGACCAACCTTAAAAAGCACGGCTTTACCTAAAGGCCTTTATTATGGCTATATTACCTGAAGTAAATGAATTTTATTTATTAGTTAGCCACGAGCTCTCGTGGATTGTATTTTCACTTTTCTATTATACTAGAAAAACAAACTTGATCATTAAAACTAATTCGCATTTCTAATTTGCATTCGCACGCTGATAGCTCATAGAAGAAATCTGCTCTTTGCGGCCATTTTGTTTTTTTTTTACTTGTTATGACAATTCTCTAGAATACCTTGTCCGACCACATGAAGCCAGAAAAAATATCACGTTCACCCAAAAACATTGTCTACAATTAAAAAAAAAAAAAGTAGCACACCTTTCCAATTAAAAACGAACCTACGTACACTAAACGAGAGAATTAATAACATCTGTAGGTAGAAACGGTTCCCCGTCGGACGGCCCAGTAACTTCGCGTTTATTTTTATATTGCAAATGATCGGCTTATATCGGCCCATCAACTCGGACATTGTAACAGGATCAAGCAGTTGACGCGTGAATTGTATTTATAGCATTTCAATTGAGTTTATAAATTTATATTCCGTGTAGCAATGTTAAAACATTTTATGCAGTCAAAAAGTATGGTGGTGTTCTGATTTTTGTTTAAACGCAGCTAGTTTGGTTTTTTGTGTGAATGTGATTTTGTGTTCATTAAAGTTTTATTTTTGAAGTGTGGTCTGAATGTCTGATGTTTTACTAAATTTTGCATTTCACACGGGCGGTAATGACTAAACTAACCACTAAGCATTACAACTATATTATTGTTGAAAGAATGAAAACCTTTCAAAATCCACTGAAACCAATAAAATAATTCCTCAAAGATCTAATAAAATAATGAGTCGTAAGAATTCTCAACGAGACATCGAAAGGGACTATCGATTGGATGTTTCTCATTACTTTTTTTTCGGATTTGCCCCTCTTACGAGCAGAGAGTGCCACGTTGCCCGCGGCATCGACAATTACGAGTACAGCACTAGACGGCTAATACAAATCGCTTGCCCGGGGGTGCGTTTATCCGGAATAGGGTTACCAACTCAGGAAAAACAGGCTTTTTGTGAGAAAATTGTGGTGTATGTGTTTTTAAAAGCTCGGCCCTTTTTCTGTTCAAGGGTGTGTAATTGTGTTTGGATGTTAACGAACAAGAAAAGACAAGGAACGAAGGAAAGTAAAGAGGATGGTTTGAATTATAAGCCAAAATAAATTGAGGGGAATCAGCTTTACCTGGAGCATCGTTTGATACAACGAAATGGTTTATGTGTGTGAGTTACTTTCAAGATTTTATAAAAATAGATTCTTTGAATCATTTAAATTTTCAGTCCTTCCATTATTCTAGAAATTTCTTGACAAATGGTAACCCTAATCCGAACGTCGCCCCATGCCTCACGTGGAGGAAACTATTTCAACATAGTTCTCTCATTTCATTCATACAAATATAAACCTATGCTCTTTTAAAATAGAACACAATTTTGTTTCCACTTATATTTCAAATACATCGTATCGTAAGGACAGTGTTGAGTGATATTGTTTTTAAATTCATATAGATGTATTTTTAAGAAGTAGCTGGTACTTTCCTTTGATCGTCTAGACTATTGAAAAACTAGAACTAGAATATTGGTTTCTGAACGATATTTCTAAGTTTTGTATAAGTAATCTGGTATTATTTATTTTTATTTCTAAGAATATCAAAAGATTTGATATTTTGTGAATTATAGTTTTCATTTAAAAAGTTAGTTAGTAGTTAAGAATAATCGATATAATGTTTCTCTATAAAACTTTAAAAATCGATTCACCCGAACGAAGCTTTGTATTTCTCAATATACCTAAATCCGCAGCCGCTATTCACCCTCACGCTACAAAAACTGTACAAATAAACGTTTAGAAACTCCTCGAGGAATAATTCCGTGGTTCTATAAAGGAGAGAGGGGGTAATTAGTTCCCTATTAGAATAATATATTGGTACTGAAGGGGCGTTTTGTACGGATGCAAACCGAAAAGAAAAACCTCTCAATACGGGAGAAGTGTTCGTAATTTTGTACGAACCTCATGTTTTTTTTAAGTGGTTTTCTTTGCTTTGCCGATTTCAGTTTCAATGCGTCTTTCTAGTTTGTTTTTGACTTTGAATTACCTGATACCTTGCACTTTCAAAATATTCATCTGTTGATTTCTAGAATGTTCGACAAGAAAATTTATTTGTCATTGAATCACAGGGAAGGTGTTTTTATTAATAAATGTCACTTTTTTGCAAACAGGTGCGTTCAACGTGAGTATTATTTTAATATTCTTCCAAGTACGACGGGAAAACTTTTTTCCTTTACTTTTTTTATTCGAATGTCATCGGTTAAGATTTCCGTAACATTTTCTTCTTGCAGGAAACTCAATATAATTTTATTTCTGACATACAAATGAAAGATATTATTGTATTAACTACGTTCACGTTTTCCCTGTAATATTGAGTCTAGGGAGGGATAACCTCCGGCTATAGATTGGCAATCTGTCAGTGGAACTCTCTATCACTCAGACTCCGATCAATCTTCAGTGTAATTCCAATCGCTAGATAATTTTGCACGATGTAAACAATTGAGATGTCAGAATTAAGGAGTTCGGATACACTGTAGAAAGTATCGATAAATAATTTTATTGTTATGTCCTATAGTGATAGACTTTTTGACTTTGTATAAGCACCCTTATTTTTATGAGCATAACAATGGTCTTTTATTTGATGGGAATCTACCAGACAACCTATGGATCGACAGGAAAGATTTAATATTCAAATAAGGGGAGTTATTGTATGCCTACGTGAGGCTATTTCTACTTTATTAGCTTATAAAAAGTGTAACATACAATAAAAGGCTGGAGTTTTAAAAATATTCCTTGAAAAGTATTTCTGTGAAATGGCGTGAGCAATAAATTGAAATCGTGTAATTATTGTGACGTAATTGAATCCGTCTAGCGTTTAAAACTAAGTAGCGCCCTTTGAACTAGTTTTAATAACAACTGTAGTAGTAGTTAGGCCTCAATTTGGTAGCCATTACTGTAATACACGGCCATTTGTAAAAGTATTGAAAAGTACTTTTCTTTTTTGTTCCATTTATTTGATTTGAAAAGAACCATAAAAATCACAACCGTGACTTGCTTTGACAAGTATTTAGTGAAAGTCTACCTAAAATTTATAGAACTATTTTATATAATATTGTTTCAATACCTACTTTATTTTAAACTACCAAGAACTTCAAAGATTTTTGCACCAAAAATATTACAAGAAATGATTAAGCGACTGATTGAAACGAAATTCAAAATGGATATCAAATTTACACGTCGCATTGAGTGTCGCCGGTGGTCTCCGCTAGCAGCCTTCGATCAACCGTCAGCGCATAACCAAATTAGAGCAATTTAAGTCAGGAAATTGGAAATGCTATCGGGCGCTCGATGCGCTTGCAACAGGAACGCCACTACCGCACTGGCATTTCAGACATCCACCGATTCGGCGGCCACGGCTAATGTCGGAACAATGCACGAATCTGGACAGACAGATCCGAGCGGGCCCGAAGATAAACGACAACCGTGGAGCGTTGTAACAACTGATTGATATACGGCCTCCGATGATATCGTGGGTAACTTTCGTGTACCGAATTCCTGACCCGCCTCAGTTACAGTTCGAGTACTGTTGACATTAAACGATGTTTAGATAGTGAGCGAGCGTTAAAGTTGACTACCTATCGCTTTTCGACTGTTTGTTTTGGTCAAATACACTCGATACATCCCCTGAATTTGGCAATAACTAGGTTTATATCCTACAATAAAAATAAGTCACAAATTTCCTTCATTTTTTCAAGTATGCAGGAAATCCACATACGATGGTTTGCCGTAGCTCCTTTGATTACACTTTCTGTTTTAGTTTATTATTTTCATAGGAGAATTTTTCGAATACAAAAATATTAAAATCGAATAAATAATCAGAGAAACTAAGTCGAATCACACCTGTTAGAAAGCACTAACACAAAGTCCGACCATATGCAGAGTAAGTCTGTTTGCAATTCCCGCCAGCAGTCGCAAGACTCGAAGAGAACATGTCGATAGCCGATACAAAGTTAAGAGCGTATGTTGAGATAATAACAAGTAATCGTACAAGTTGTATCACAAGACTTGCGTACTAGTTATCGACGGGAGACGGTCAGAGTTTGGTCTCGCTCGACGGCTAAAACAATAGCGAATCAAGCATGCAACGGAACTTCCTCAAAGACAACCTCTTGTGCGTGCGACGCTTAGTGAACGCGCTCACAACTTTATATTGGTTGGGAAACTTGAGCGTTGCCTCGAGCCCTCGATCCACCAGCACAAGGCGTTAAATTAGGAGAAAGTACTGCATTTTGATTAAATTTCTAGCGCGACATAGAAATCATGTTCATTTCCTCCTTTTACATTACAATTACAGTATTTTAATAATTCCATATCGCCTTACTTAATTTTATAACGTGGGAGTAATTTGACTTAAATTCCCCCAAATATAACGAAACAATTACGTTCGTGGATGATAATATAATCGGTTATTTTTCTCGCGTTACCAAATCCAAAAATAATATTCACCGAGAAGAAGCATTTTTACTTAAACATTCCGGCCAAAATTGTTGTGAATAAAGTTGTCCGCTTAACATTAAATATAAGATCGCTTTAGCGAGGCAGATAGACAGATAAAGACGGCATACATTTTCATGAGAAGAGAAAAAAATAAAATATAAGCAATCCGTGGTGAAATTGTGAAGGGCAAGTGTGCGTTTTCTGTCGACTGGGGGCAGAGATTGGCAGACAGAGGGTTGCGGGCGGGGAAGCAGAAGAGCCTAAGCGACTGTTGGCCGGTGAGGAAAAGGATACTCTCGCACCGGACGATGAAGTCAACATTGCGGGCACAGTCCCTCCGAGATAACTCTTAATCGGTGCTGGCTCCAGCGATTACACCGGTCGTTCGGCTAATTAATTTTTAAGTCGGCATCGCGGACGCCAGCTTCGACTTTCAAGTGAATTCGACTACGATTTACATATTTGAGTTTTGTTTTCTTGCTGTTTTGCCTCTTACGCTGGTTTTGAAGTAAATGAAAGGACTTGTATGAGTCAGTGTTTTGTTGCTCCGTGGAAGTCGTAAAAAATATTGAGGAAAAGGGTTGTTTTTAGCATCGAAGCAATGACCTGTCAATACGTCTCCACGTATCAAATTACTACTGGGAAATGTGGTTTTAGGTACTGTCTTATCTTGTAACCATTTTACTTGATACAAACGACGATACAGTTGGCGCAGTGGCTAAGTCTTTGACTTCTGCGCTTCGTGTCGCGGGTTCGATCACCGCACGAAACAAATGTATCCTTTTATTTTCAATTATTTAACCAATGGCAACCGATGAGACTTACTTCTTAAACATTTGAGTCAATCTCTTTTGCCATATTGCTAAACATCCTACAAAAACTCATAATCTTCAGTTACACAACGCCACAGAACCATAATACTTTAAAAAGTTATCTATCACTTAATATTCTTAGTCGGCAAGATAACTCAAGAACAACGTGAGTGCTTCATACACAACTGGATTTGGCAAATTACCTTCACCTTAAAACTGTTCTAGAGAATGTATGCCCGGGAGTAATTTCCCGTACGTGTTTGTTTTAGCTTAACCGTTCTCGCGCCATAAAATTAACCCGCTGCAATCTGTTCTTTTTTACTCGCCACATCTGTGCAGATTAAACTACCGAACGCACGTTAACTCCATAACTCTTTACTTCTGTCCCGGCAGTGCCACTTAAAAGTTCCCCAATGAAAGAATGCTCTCACGGAGAAATCTCGCGAATAGATCGCCATTATGCATGCGATAGGCAAAGCTGTGTCGTGACGGACAAAATTTGCGAAGACCGTTCGGCCCATAAATCCGGCGGTTCCTAAATCCTTGAAAGGGCACCGTCGAGCAGCTTTCATCAGAAAATTCGCCATTATCTGAAGGAAATCGTTACCGGGGTTGAACCTCGCCCACCCCCGGCCCGACGGGCTTTCATTTACGGCGTTGCGTGCATGCGTCCCGCGGCCTTTGCTTCAGGTGGGCGTAGTCATTGTGTTCGGTATTTAAGTGGCTCATTTGATATTCTGAGACAGTTTGCATTCAAAAAGCTTGCACGTAGAGAAACGGTATCGGGACATCGGAGTCACGGAGTACGCACACATCGGTACCGGCGCATAGTGCGTACCGTACGCCGCGCCGGCAACAGTCACAACACTTCATCGTGCGCTCGCACGTGATCGGGCGACTTCGTAAGATCTCGCTCGGCTCGCACGAGCCACACGCACGCGCCGAGTTTGCGCAATGTTTATCCACAAATACACTAATGAAGGCACCTACAAAAGCGACTAGATTGTTAATTAAACTTGCTCAAAATGTGACACCCTTACGAAATGACGCCGGCCCCGGGAGCACAGTGCACGGCTTCAATGTTATTGAATTAATTTGTAATCAGAATTCTCGGTGTACGTTCTTGAATGTAATAATGGTATTTCGTAATTTACTTCCTTGGATATGTAGGAATAAACATTTAGGCCTTTTAAACGGTTGTTATTCGAGGTCATATTTGTAACAAGGCTTTGGAGGAAAAGTATAAAAACCCCACATCAAAGGTTAGTATCACAAATAATGATTATTGAAACAATTGATTAAATGAAACATATAAAAACTAAACGGTCTCAAAAAATACACAATTTCCGTAATGCAAAAGTAAAATCTTTTCGAAGAACCTTGTACATTGCATGTTGTAACATAGTTATTTTTGTTACCCACGTGTTCCAATTTATTCTCATCAAAGTGAGACAGACCATGGCTCGGGAGTCTTTAGATTTATTTGTCTCGTCAGTTTTTCTTCGCATCTTGTATTTAATTACAATAATTGCGGTTACACAATATTTCGTAGTCACAAAAAGTAATTCAAAAGACCCCGTCATTAGGCCGACGACCAAAAGGAATAACCATTCCCTTAATCATTATTCTTAAAGACTCTTCATTAAATTCCTTTTATCTCTCCCGGGATATTTCCTTCGCTCGGCATCAATCACATTCACTCCGAAAAACTCGTTGGCTTTATTCTAAACTCTCATAATAGGTAATGAAGGTCTTGATCGCCGCGGCCGCTGCCGGCTGTCTCACTCCGATTACTTTGAGAGCTGGCACAATGACTCCCCGGCTGTAGCCAATGTTGAATTCTGAAAAGTTCCTTAGTCCGCATCCATGCTAGATACGGGGCTAATTACGACGAAACTTTTGTAGATAGACACCTGCGCTGAGTCGCGGCCGCCAGACAAAGACCAAGTTATCGCAGACTTACAGGCACGCGCGCAACGCCACGCGAATATTAACTTTAAATAGTCACACAAAGATCCCTTTTCCTGTAGCGCCATCTGACAAACGAGACGATAGATTGGTGCTAAGACGACAGTCTTATTCAATATCGACCTGAGACAATAACGGCACAAAGAAATTGTTTCCCTGATTTAAATCGTCTGCTTTGTTATTTACTATCCATTAAAAACGAATAAATTTACTTTAAAGCTTCTAATTTCACATAATGGCATTCGTTTGGAATAAAAAACTGTGTACATCTACAATTTAATCACCCGAAACTAAACCGTTTATTATGAATTTCCATCAAAACAAGTAAAGCGGGCACATAATCACAATAACAGAGTTTGCAAGTTTGACCGACTCGCCAAATTTGAGAGTAACGTGTTTAATTATTATGTGCACGAAATGATTTTGCTGCGGGTAAAATTAACGTTGCCTAATAACAAATGAGACATGACAGTGCAAATTCAGTACACTTTTCCAAAAAGTTTGGTGTAAATTAAATTTGGCGAGCGAAGTTGTCTCAACTTTGCGCACGACGCGGCCACGTTGCGTGGAATATGTCGGCTAAACGCTTCTATTCGTTCGTATTCTGCTAATGGCCGCAGCCACCGGAGCTGTGCCAGTACAATCCCCAGCTGACGTTAACGAGATGAAACAAGATAAGTGCAAGTACTCACCGGCCCGAATTGTTCGAAGTAATTCTTTACGTCCTCAAGCGTTGTGGGTGCCGATAGCCCTCCTACGAAAATCTTCTTTGTCCTGGTGACCATCTGCAACAAACATAGTCAGTCAATATACAAATCAAAAAATATAATAACAATGAATCAACACGTACGCAAACAACTCGTATTTGCAAATCACGAAACTATTTTATCAACGTTTCAGTTTACAATGAATTCCGCTTTTTCGTAGATATGTATTTGTATATTGGTCCATCGGCTTATATGAATAGTAAGCACAAAAGAGAGCATTGGTATGGGTCGGGACTCAGCATAATTTGTTGGGTTAGTTCATAACGGAAAAACAATTGGAAGCGAAGTGAAGGCAACGCACACTCGCGCAAAAGGCGAGCGAAATGTTCAAATAATTACTGTTAATATATTATGCAATCCTCCCGCGAAGGTTACTCAGAGATAATTCTGAAGAACGCATAATACATAATGGCTCTGTAGGATAATAACAACCACAGACCGACTATGTTGGACCGGCTTGTTTACTGAAATATGTTTGTTTTGCCTGCAGATAATTATTTTGCTGAATCTCTCAGATTTACTTACAAATATAGCCTTTAGACTTGTTAAACACAGATAATATCTACTTGATACTTGTTAAACACAGGTAGCTAGTTTTCTGCAATGCATATTTTAACAATCAAAGCGTAGACGTTTAAAGAGGGTTTTCATTATGATGTCAATATCGTTGCACGGCTCGAACTCAAAGGCGAGTTACCTGTTTTCTTCTAGAATATTTATGCGCGGTAATAACGAAGGAAAAAATGCAGGCTGCGTCAAGTTAACAATGGTCGTCGAGATTTTTACTGGGTTTCCTATCGGTAACGAGGCAGGATGCTGTGCTCGATACTATAATTATGACGCCATGACAAAGTTAGCTGATGTCGCGTGAACGTGAAAGGGACCGAGTACCTGTACCCCAGCCTATTTATGCTTCGTATGACCGGTACAGTTAACGACAAAAGTCAAACAATTAACCCCCTGTGAGCCGTTGTGTTGGCGTTTTTCAAACTCAGCGGTCGCTCGTGGAAATGTGGACTCAATTTCCACGTATTGTTACAGTTTACTCGTATAACCTGATAGAATTATGTCAGGAGGTAAAGTTGAGCCTTGAGAATTAAAATGTTTATGGCCTTCGCCTACAGGTAATATCATGAGCAAATTTTGTGCGACAGTAAACATACTTTACACGGCCGAATAAATATTGTCAGCGGTTGAAACTCAAGGATACAATCTCATATTTAGCTCAGCGAGTTTTAAGTAAAATAAAATAATATTGCCATCATACAACAATACATACAATCCCTTAAACCTTTGAGGCACTAGAAACGTGAAATATTATTACGTCTCGGAAAGGAATCCCTATTACTATGAGTGGCAAAAGATAATAGCGCTGTGGAAATTGAATAAAACAAGATTCGGTAACGTCTAATGTAACTAATGTAAGTGAGTAAGAGGGCCGGAGTTCTGGGACGATCCCAAACGAAATCACACTCAAATGTACGTAAATGATGAATAAGTGGCATGGCGGGGGTGACGCGCGGCGGGGCGGGGGTGGTCTACGTGTCCAAGTGGCGCTCCCCGTACCCCGCGCCCTTCCTTCTGCCTTTTCCCTGTAAATCTCAAGTGTGACAACGCTTCCCTGCTCCCCCCGTCATGTTGTCTCACCGAATCAACGAGTTTTTGCTACTGTTTAATTTTTTTTCATGCTCCGTAGGCACTGGTTGAAGTAGGCAGCGGTGCCAATGTTGGAGATTTCATTTTTTTGCCTGAATGTGACCAACAAAAGGATTTTTTTTTTTATAATATTTTTTAAGTTACTAGGTTGGATTCCCTAGTTGAGCAAAGTGTGATTGTGTTTATACATCAAGATTTTTTTAACGGCATTCTCGGAGTTGTTGGCTGTTTGTGTATGTGGGTTTAATTATTTTTGAACGCACCCACGATACGGGAGAAATTTCTAGTGTGGGGCATCGCTTTTTTTTAAAGAGTTTGGATTTATGGCTAGCTGATGGTAATAGACTCGCCACCTACATGTGGGTATACTGTTAGGTACACCTGAACCTTCGGGGAACACATGTTTAACGTTAGTGGACGGCACGGTTGGCGCAGTAGCTGAGCGATCGACTGCTGCGCTGCGTGTCGCGGGTACAATTCCCGCACGCAACAAATATTTGTATGACCTGCAAATACATAGTTGATTCGGGTTTGAAAACGCACCCACGATACAGAAGAAATTCCTAGTGTAGGGGTAACTTTTTTTTTCAAAACTTTATCTAAATGCAAATCGTTTTAAAATTGTAATCGTTCCGTCTATTCACGTAAAAAACCAATCGCAGACACTTCAGAAATCGATTCAATTCGAGTATGTAAAATTACTAAGAAACGTAAGGTAAACATTTGGATGGCAATACTGCCAAAACAAGCAGCATCTTTATTGGATGGTTCAATGCCCTCGAAATAAGAGAAATAAACTTTTGAAATTGCAGCAACCAACACTGTTTTATGATTACGGGCATATTCGTCCAGAAATAACTAAAATGTTACTACTACTGTGATACTTGACATACTTTATTAAATTCTGTGTAATTTAATAATCAAGGACATTGTTACGTTTATATCAAAACAACTTTATTCCATTTTAACTTTTATGTTATTATAATAAAACCTATTTCACAATTACAGCATTTTGTATAAAAATACGAATCGTATGCATATTCCTACATATTAATTTCTAAGGGGAATTCTTTCGAAATTGTTTCCAACAAAAATATTTTGATTAAACTCTGAGCACCGTAAGTTACCTTTATATCATTATTATGTTGCTATAGTTACTGCCGTAACCCCAATGAAACCAATGAACGTATAAAATTTTAGGGGAATATTTTTCCGTGTTCAATATAAATGATATACTGCGAAGAGGCCATAAAAAGAAGGTGCAAACGGATCATGATCATACTTTTTTTATTTATGTACATGACGGCCAGTGTAACTGATCGATAACCGCAATGCCCGGGTAATGTTTATACTGATCATCCAACCCTTTTGACCGAAAAATACGAAATTTGATAGATTTATATTCAATTCTAAGACACGCGATATGGGGTTTTACCTATATACGTATTGTAGTACGTAAGAACGAAAATGGTTTGGCTAATAACGAAAATGATTGAATAAAACTGATACGACCCGGTATTTCATGAAATTATAAAATTTTGATTAAACTGATTAACAATAATTACGTTTTGATGTTTGAATATTATAATCACGGATTCGTACGAGTAAAATACTCGGGGAGCGATAAATAAAAATTTGATTAAGCGGCATTTATAAATGGGATTGTAAAGGGTGGTCCTATGGGAGCGAGTGTCAGCCTGGCTGGCCGGCACGTCAGCCCAAACTGTTGGCAATTACCTTAAATGTGGACAACGCAGTTCACTCCATTGGGAAAATTATTATTCACCGCATATCCAATTTTTAACTCGGGCCTCTAAATTGGTACGCGCTACCTTTGATTGCTCGTATTAATTGTCACGGCTCACAAACTCGTGCAACCCTAAGTTTGTTATACATAACATTAGCCATAGGATTATTTACATTTGATTGAAATAGAATCCTGTTGTCACAGAAAAACACATCACCATAATTGAATGTTTTCATGAAACAAATGCAAACATTTTTCAATAATCTTTATTACAAACTCATGAAAACAAATCGGGCCATTCAATTAACTGAAAATAAACGCAGCTAGCTGTAAAAATATGATAAAGGTTTGTAAAAACTGAATTAGTTTATTTTGAATTCAACTATAGCCACAGAGCGCGACTCAAAACAGTAGGTACGTGCATCGTCCGCCAAACAACATTAGCGTCGTGCTCGTTAGGACGCGACAGTAACCGTCACAGTCATTTTGTTGTGAAAAATACAACAATTTAATTAAGACTAACTTGACCGCGGGCGGCAAACACCGAACGGCCGTAGCACGACAAAAAGCTACACACACCAATTACGCCGGACGGTAGCACGGTATAGCGGCACCGTCCCTGTAGCGACGTGCCGGACTGCCGGCTTACGAGTTGCTCTAACTCAATTCATAATGTGCCACTACCGCGGAACACGCTGCGCACAAATTTTTACGTTCCCGAGCAACAACGCTTTCGCACCACAACGAAATTGTCGCCACCGATATTTTCAGTAATAAACGCCATAAACTTTATCGGTCGAAAAATTAAAACGTCCGTACACGTGCATACATACATTTTTCAACCGTTTACACCGAAGGAAGTAAAATATAACAGTGTACAATGTTTTTATTCTGAACGTATTCCGTTTTGTAGCACAACGTGACAGCGTCATGAAACTAAACGCATAAATGCATCCAACGTCAGCACTCGTACAATTCCTTCGAATAGTTATTTTTTATTGCTCTAAATCCACTCTGCATCGCACACCTTTTTCGTTCTTTCTAAAAAAAAGTATTACAGCCAGCGAAATCCATTTGAAAACATTTTCTTTCAAGAGTTGTGTGCAACATGAAAGAGTGAATATACCACTTATTGCGGCAGAGGCGGTTGTGACAATATTAATCAATTTTTACACAGAGAATTTGGGGGGATCGTCGCGCAGGCGAGGGCACAAAGGTCGGCCGACCCACCCGACGCTGACGTTGCATTTCATTTTTGTTTGCCCACAGCCTCTGGCCCGCTTGTCTGTTCTTTGTCTTCCTGAATAAATGCGTATTTTTGAAGCACCTATTTTTCATTATTACTACACCCACAGGATAGAATGTGACTCCCTATCATTCATTCAAATTTTTTGTTCACTCCACTTTGTGCGTTTTTGGCAAAAGCTCTAGTGAAAGTATTTTGGTGGAAACGAAAATTGATTTTCGTATATAAACTGGCGTTCCATCTGCGAATTCTTGTTACAAAATACACTGCGCATGAACCCCTGGTATACAGCGTATGCAAAGTTTATCTTATTCGTCGGTAACATTATAACTGTATCTAAATATGTATCGGTGGCGTTCGCCTCGGCGCAGTGAGCATTTCGTATAGATAGGGATGATCCCGTCTTCTCGTGTCGTACACCTTATCTACTTCACAGCTCATTAGGTCCCGCACGGGGCGTCTTCGAACAGATCTATGCCATTTGTAACAATACAAAGACCACACGGATGGCAAATGGTGATTCCAGGGCTTAGGGTGCCAGTCTCGTTAGTTCGGTGGGGAGGCGACACGACGTGAAATAAGTACGTAGTCGGTTGTGGCGTGCGACGTCAAGCGACGCAAGACACTAACCGCGTACGTTCTAAATGGGACACATTAACGAAACGTTATTGCTTCTCGGCTTCACTGACACTTGCACAGTATTAATCTCTATCTCGTACTGATGCTTGCTGTCTGTCGTTCTCCAGACTAGTTCATTCCGACAATAACAAGTCGCCGCCGCATCCTCCCAGTTCCCGTTCTAGTGAAATTGAAATGATTCAGTGCTTCTACTCAATTAACCCGTTCATCAGCTATCATTACAAATAAAAATCCAGCTACTATTTTTAATGGAAATGGAATAGAATAAACGAAACAACTCATATGATATTGGAATTTAATCAATCATAATAATGGAATCTTTGTGAAGTAGACATACGTTTCAATTCAATATCCGATAAAGCAAACACAAACAAGTAAATACGCAAAACACGAATACATGTAAATGAACAAACTTCTTAGAATTACATCGTGAGCTGAATAAATAACGCCTGATCGATGCGTTGATAAGCCCATGAAAAATTTAAAGAGGATCCGCACAATGGTGGAAAGAAACGGATGGAGTAGGTATGAAGAGGCCTGGGATATTGCTTCTTTCAGTTTTTTACGTCCTATTACTCGTACGCAGCCCTCGGCGCGCGAACAAAGGACCTCTTCATTCTATACAGTTAAATATATCTACGTAGTGGGCGGCCCTAGTCTATAATGCTGTTTGATTGTTTATGACATTTTCCCGTTTCTATCGATAAAACACTGAACAATACTATTCAAATAACTGTTATAGCCATCACTAAATCGACTGCTTCGATGTTTTGCTTCAGAAATGTTCGCACTCTCGTTCGAGAATTTCTGTTCTAGAAACAATAGCAGCATTTAGGAGCCTAAAAAGTGAACCGGCTCAGTGCACTTGTCATCGAAAGCCATTCGGAATACATCAGAACGGCACTATGTGGGGGTGCTCGTGGAGAGTGTGTGCGTACTTTCTTTTATGTAGCACCAGCGAGTGGATAAGAGCGAGACGTCGGGATGCCTACGCCTTGCCGCTAACTCCCCTTTCTTGCTAAATGCAAAAACTGTGCCCATACCAGCCTTAGCCTATTGTAAGATTGACTGACGCTGCTTTGTTTCAAGTATGCAGACGTGATGTAAGTGTACTATGATATATGATGGATGTGTCGTTCGAATTCCGCTACCATTTTGAATATTCAAAATCGAATATTTGTAAATCGGGATAGCAGTTCAACAAAATTTGAATTCTGCGTGACTGAAATACAATCTACCGAAAGATAAAGATACAAGTTCAAGTATTATGGATTGTTTCGAGAAAAACACGTAATAAACAAGCCGTTTCAATGAGTTGTATCGTTGAAGATAACGTAAATGAACTTTTTCAAGTAAATCATAATGTAAAGATTCCTCTCCCTATTAAAAGTGAAGGATACAAGATACTTGGAATTTTTCTTTTTCGCTACGCATAATCAAATAAAACTTGATTTTATGTTTCGAGTCAAATTATAAGCCGAGGGGAGGGCGAAATAAAAAGTGAATAATGAATGTCGAGGCCGAATCCCGGACCGCGCGACCGTAGCAATTATTTTGTTTCGAGTACCATCAACATGGTTCGTTCTTTCAAATTTTCATACATTAAGCAAATGTCGAGAATGCGTAATAAGGACCTAAATGTTGTAAGCCGTCGTGGGGTTGCCAAGAGCATTCATTAAAACACCGGGGGACTGGACAATCGGACATTCTTTTAACGAAACTTGAACTTTACATTCGTATTTATTATTACTTTTACTCAGTGGGGACGCTGTTTGTAAATAAACAATAAATGTCGTGGTAAAAGAAGTAGCATTAAAGAGAACTTTGTCCTTACACGTTTTGAAACATGCAGCATGTGTCCACATTTGTTTTATCTGTCTGAGTTTTCTTGTGACAGAATTTAGTTCATATCTCCTTTAATATTAATTTTACTGTATTTAGAATAATTTACTAATGATTTACTAATATTATAAAAGCGAAAGTGAGTTTGTTTGTTTGTTACCTCTTCACGCCTAAATCGCTAAACCGATTTTGATGAATTTTGGTACAAAGATAGTTGGGACCCTGGAGACGGACATAGGCTATTTTTTTTAAAAGAGTGAAAAATGAGGGTGAAAGAGGGAAGAAAAGGGAAAACTTATCATGCTATTACAATAAATAAGGCGCTAGGGCAAAAACTTCAGGTGGCAGGTACCTGCAAATCAGGAAAGGGGAACTGTCTTATCCCGAATTTAACGCGGGCGAAAGCTAGTTCAACATATATTAGTTACAGTTTTCCTTTTTTAATTTAAATAAATTTTCAATATTTTCTTTCATCTATAAGGTACTTTTCAGACTTTCCAAGGAAACACACATTCATAGATAGATAAACAGACACAAACATGTTCTTATTGTTTGATACGTTAAGATTAAACACTTAACCTATTTGATGCGTAGGTAGGTAGGTATATAAAATTTAATTGATGTTAGACTAAGTAATGTCTCGGGTAACACAACACTTTCCTTCGACAACGACGACGTCGTGATACGAATACATTGTAAGTATCACTTAAATGTCCTCACGACGAACTACTTGACGTCACAACCCTCCCTCAAACGAATGTATGGAGCTATTCGTAAGACTAAATAAATACAAACTACAGGAACAACTGCCATCTATGACGGAGGCTGCCTACAAAACATGCAATCCTTGTGAATGATAGCCGACTGCCTGAACTCTATATATGCCGTATATTTTTCTCCATCCCTACAAAAAGAAAACGGCGTCCCCACAACAGCACATTGGAAAACAAACCGTATTACATAAGTATAACAGTTGTATTTCGAGTGACACTTGTAGCGCGGTTGAGCGCTTTCGTCTACACATCGGTCGATAGTGTTGACGAACAAAATAAGCTCCCCTTCGGGCGGGAGTGCGGTGTCAAGAGGCTATAGGATTAAACTTAAACTGGGTTTGCCCGCAGTTTAATTATACAAAAGGTATGTACTCTGCTACTCACGAAAATGTTCTACTTCTCTCGCACACATGTTGGAAATTAGTTAAATTATATGCTTTACACACAGTTGAATGGCAAATAGAATTTAAAATTAGACGTCTGGAAAGTGGTATCAAAGGACGACGGTAAATTATTCATTCCTTAGAAACACACACAAATACTTGACATATTTATAATTGTCAGGCAAAAGGAGTTTTCAATTTATATTGGTATCGTGCAATATTTTTTAATTCATACACGAATTCGGCAATGGCGCAATGCAGAATTAAACTTTGCACAAAATAATTACCTACGTAATTTAAAGCTTATATGTACGGTGGCTGAATTAAATCTAGTTTGTACTCGCCAGAAACGTAGTAAATTGTGCGTTTCGTGGAAAACTTTTGCACTTTTATATCAAGGGAGGACCAGAGTCGATAAATTTTAAGCGTTCTCTTAAAACGAGCTTGGTGAAATAGAAAACGTTATATTTCACGATTACGAGATCGTAATCTCCTTTGAAATTTAATAATGGATATCATATGAGATGAAAATTTTATAACCTTAATAGCTCTAAAAGTTATAGATAGGTAGGTATACTACTTATCAGAACATTTGACTGTTATAAATCTGCATTGTTTGCGAAAATATATTCTGTGAATTGAGGAAAACGGAAATAAGTGATCCGACATTAACTTTCGGCAGTGGGTATCTGTTTCTAGAAAAGAAATAAAGAAAATGAATCGGCGTCACTAATTGGCCGGCCTATGAGTCGGTGACGTGATGAATCTCGGACGAATGAATGAATGGTTCGGAAGCGACGTCCCCGTTCCCCATACGACAGATTCTCGCCCTCTCCCCCACCGATGGGTGTGTTTGACGCATGATTTATTCTCCATGCCGGTGGTCCAGAATTTTGGAGTGCAACATACAAAACAATTCTAGGTAGATAAAAGATGAAAATATTTCACAGCGGACAGAAAAGGATGAATTCAATTTAGATGCAGTGTTGTGCGAATTGTAAAGTTAAATAGTTTTGATAATGTACTGCACAGTTTTTAATGTAAAGCATGTTTTGTAGCTTTTATGCTTGGCTATAAAGATAAAAAATACTTTGTAATTCTCTATAGCTTAAGTGAACACCAGCGGACAGAACGTACTAGACAAATGTACCAAGTTTTATGAGTGGTAAGACATAAAACTAGCTAAATGTTCGTCTTGTACTCGTGGTGCTGACGACGCTTCCGCTTGCGACCAGCTGACACGCCGCAATATGGCCGACTTCCGTGCCACGCGACCACGAATAACGGCACGTCCCTAAAGGCTTCATGTTTGGGATCTTTGAATATTTTCATACGTCTTGCGTATACGTGTCATTACTTTTATCATGTAGGAGGTCTTATCGGGGTATTCGTTAAAAAAACTCATTTACTCAGTCTCTAATGACAGCAGTAACTTGTGCCAAATTGAGGCTTAACTCTGCGTTGTAGTTAATTGTAATAACCTTCGAAGGATGGGGAGTTTGGCGGCGGGTGAGTGCGAGGAGGGCGAGACAGCGCGGGGCGAGGAACGTGAGAGGGGCATGAGGGCGAGCGTTGCGCAGGCGCATCAAGCGCGGCACTCGAGCACGCGCCACTACTCGAGCGCCCTCAAGCGGCCACTCGGCGCCCGCCGCGTCGAATTGAAAAGATACCTACGCCGACACCGCACTGAATATTCGCTCAACGTATCAAAACCGTAAAATGCAAATCTATGCACTGCGGTCGTCTAGAGTGCTCAGCGAACCCCGGCTCGCGTACCGCGTTTCATCAAATGCAATATGACTCAAATTATCATACACAAGTAGTTTGTCAACGGAATCACATTGTTGATAATGACTACGACGTTTTTTGACATTGTACTCCATAAAAAAAAATACAGTTTACATTTTTATAAAATTCGCTAACTTGGAATAAATTTTCCATTTATAGTTTCTGTTAAATTGGAATTGCAAATCCTAATGCTAAAACATGGCAGCGCGCGTCTTTGTGTGTAGCAGGAGTTTTCCTCTAATTCAGCGAATGTATACAAAATCAAATTACAACATCCATCTAGCTGCCCTAATAGTGTCCGGGACGCGTATTGCCATTGTGTATATCAGTACAGACACCCATAGTCTGTACTAGATCACTTTGTGCTCTTAAAAATAACAAATACTCTAAAGCAAACTACGTATAACTACAGACCAGTCTGTATAAGTATACAGTTTGCTTGCATATTTTTAAAGCAAACTACGTATGACTACAGACCTGTCTGTATAAGTATACGGTTTGTTCGCATATGTCTAAAGCAAAATGTGCTCTCACTGATTACTACCTATCAAAGTGGCTCGACGGAGCCCCGCTTCGCGGGGCTCCTACCTCTGCATTCAAGGTTTAAAGTAACCTAACACGAAGGGGATGGCGGGGTCTTTCAGACCCCGCCATCCCCTTCGAACCTAACCTGTCCATGTCGGGGTGCCCCAAGTCCCGAGCTCTCACTGATTACTACCTATCAAAGTGGCTCGACGGAGCCCCGCTTCGCGGGGCTCCTACCTCTGCATTCAAGGTTTAAAGTAACCTAACACGAAGGGGATGGCGGGGTCTTTCAGACCCCGCCATCCCCTTCGAACCTAACCTGTCCATGTCGGGGTGCCTACTACGGCAGCCAAATTGTCTGTACTCGTATGTGTTTTGCTCTCACGAATTAGAGCAAAGTGTATTTTATTTCAGTCTGTCTCTGTACTGATATGCAGTATGCTCTCTAGCTACAAGAGCATATTGCGTGCGATTACAGAGCAACCCCTGTCTGTGCTAGTATACATTATGGCAATACGCGTCCGGGACACGTTAATAGAAAACGCAAACGAATGTGGTGCGACATGAGATAGAACCGCGAGGTCACAGGACACGGCACGCTGTTCAAACGTCACACAAACAAAGTTGCGCATACATATGTACGCCCCAATTTATAATGCGGACAAGCCACACTGAAATGGATTTACAGCTGCAAACCTGCTTGTCTTTGATGAGGGTCTATTTTAAGATGTGCGCCGAGGAGCGCACCGACACATTCCAATATTTCCAGCCGATATATTATTATTACGTTCGAATCCGAATCGATGCCGTGTTATAAAATTTATTACGCACTCGTCTCCTCGCTGTTTCTTATTTGTAAACAGGCGCTTGAGCAACTCCTCGCGGAGCCCTCGATAATGTTTGATTTCTCGTTAAAAATAAAATCACCCGACGATCGTCACTAACAAATCCGTGACTAATTTGTCGACTGACATGTCGGGGACAATCCAGAAATAATACTATGACGTCCGAAGTAAGGTAATGATTAAAAATTTAATGAGATTTACTAAAACGAGGTGAGCTTTTCTTTAAAAAGTGTCAAACGTTAATACACCAACCTATATTTTTCGTAAGCCGGTAAAAATAGAGCATGACATAAATTGAATTAATCTGTACTATAAAGTGGAGTGGTTCTGTTTAGAATTGGGCTTTAATTTCACGTAGTTAGAGGTTCGGGCCCGTAAAGCCAGTGAGCTAAATGCTTCGGCTCTAACGGTTTGTCGCAGATTTAGGTGGCATGTTTAAGTTTCGTGTAATCCGCTGTAGGTAAACTAAAGTCCGCAGTGTCTTTTAGGCACGCCTACTCAGTATGCAAGCGTTTTCCTGCACATCCGTTGTACGCGACCGCGGAAGGACTTCCGTACACAAAATACTATGTTTATGTTCAGTTCTTTTAGAATTCCTCGTCGCAGTTGACTTTTCGTGCCGACATGTTGCGACACTGAACACAAAATATACTTACATACTTTAAAATCATCACTGAATTACCAAGTTTGTAGCTATTTAAGTTTTAGTCTATCTTGTTCATTAAAATATATAATGTTGTCTTTGTTGTACAAAGTAGACTAGAATTCAGTTCCACCATATTACAATTAGAGGCAAAGAATGTAAGTGTATACCCAAGGAGTTTTCACAGATAAATCACCCTTATGGCTCCCCAACTGAATATTTATCCCAAAAGCGCTGTAGTGGAGTAGTGGCTTTATGAACGGATAGCGTAGTTCGAGATATTTGCCGCACTAATCTCCATTTTAAGAACGGTCGTACGATGCTCAAGCCTCGGATTATGGAACTTGCGTGACACTAATTAAGTCGGAATTAAGGGCGAGCCTATATCAAGAACCGCAGCAGGAGTTATAAATGAAAGGGTATTACGCGTGCTTACTATAACAACCAGCAATACGCTGAGAACTGGCAAAAACGATTCATAACAAATAGATCGTACGCCCACATCTTGATACACTATAAATTACGGATCGCTCCAGCGAAACAGATCTCAAATTGCTGCTCAAATATTCATTCTAAACCACGATCTAATCTATCAACGTATCGGAGATAAAATCGAACTTACAATCTGTTAAATATGTCGTCGCTATTACTTTAATCCTTCCGAGAAAACGTAAGTTTAACGCAAATCCTACTTAACGTTAACTTTCACCAAAGTAGACAGTCGCTGATGGCTCTCAACATTGACGAGTTAAGATGAGTTTATTCAAACTTTTCTACTTATTAACTTGTGTATTAAGGGCTTATTTGTGGAAGTTGGTTGGTGGTATAACTATAAAGTTAGTGCGGTGTATAGATAAAGATTGGGCATCGGTTGAGCGTGGTATTGGGAGCGCTACCCGGTGTAAGCTGCGCTCTAGACTTAATCCGCGCGGCGGGCTAACGGCGGCGGTTAGGCCCACTACGTAAATTTGTGTAATTTGGAATGTAGGCCAAGTGCCAAGGGATCGGGCTGGTGTAAAATGGTGATTGATATGACGCTGTACTGAGCACCGTCTTGCCCCGCCGCCTCCTGTCCGCCGACCAGACAACCCGATGCATTTGTAATGGGATCGCCGCCGTCTAGGTTACTGTAGTTTTGTCGCCTCAATATTGTCAGGTGACCCGATTTGCTCTTTGATGTTACATGTGAGTCAAGAATATTTAGTTAAAATTTAGAGAGTATGATAAATTTCAAGATGAAAGTAGCTTTGGTGACGTCACAAATATAAGAACATTGTGGTTATGTAAGGTCGTCTATGTTGTTAAGAGTAATTCTAACGAGGCATCATCTCACTCATTCATCAAAAGTACTAATCGAGACATTTCCGATTAAAAACTGATCAACACAAACCACTTATAGCTGAACAACAAATCTGTCTATCCAAAAATAGAGTAATTACACCACCAAACTGCGATTTGAATTTCCGACCATGCCGTGAAATTTCGCAAGCACGTTCCGAAGCACACCACTTACTACGTTTCACTACTCCTGATACGTCGGGATGCAAATTTCAGATTCTAGTTTCCACTAGCGAGTTTTAAAGCGATCCATCTCCTTCGTTCTATAGAAAATATAACGTGGGGTCTACAACGATCGCGCCGAAGCGTGGCCACGATGTGCACGAGTAACTGAATTTCAAATACGCAAAATCCTGTGGTTGCTTCTAGCGCTCGCTCTTCAATTTATGCCATTAGTAGCCTTCCGCCCTCTGTAAAATATATAATGTGTACGTGGAAATAATTTGAGACCAAAGGGTAGGAGCTGATGAATTTGTTTACCGCAGGTTACAAAAGGTTTTCGTATATAATTTATTAGAATTTTGCAAATTCTGTTTTATTTTTGTTGTTCTTTTGCCGGTGTAATTATACAAGGGTTTTCCATTTAATTGGACTACGAAAAGTGCTGTTCAAGCAAAAATATTTTCGTGCTAGCTTTTAAAGTCTAAGTTGCTATAAAATGTAAGTGTGTTCATGAAACGTTATCCTAAACCTGGCTAAGACTTGTAAAACTGTGTAACAAAACAAACGTTGAACGAAATGATAGCAACAAAACCTCCGTCAGTTTTGTAAATTACAATAAACCTTAGAGCAGATCGTGGGCAGAATTCGTGATGGCTCCTTGTGCGCGCGACAATAGGCTTAAGCCGACAGAGCTCCGTTGCAGATGCGACTCCATCCAACTATTAACACAACCATTTTGCTAAAACACTGATATTCAACACTACTACCCAACTGTGATAACCAACCATAATCGATCAATATATTTATTTCACCGTACAACGCGTAACATTTTATGTAATATGAGTGAATACAAAAACGATTGACTAAATAACAATGACATGTATTATCATAAAGTACAAAAGATCGTCCACGATTGTTACCGAATAGATCGGGCCACGATATCGGGCGCACCGGTGGAGAAGGACGACCTCGTTATTATTTGATAGGTCCCATGATGAAAATCCTCGCGGCACGCAAGTTTCTTGGCGTTCACTCGTCAGAATAAAAACGACATTGTATGGCATTTCGTTGGCTTCGCCTACCCTGAATATGAATAGAACGCCTGGAACCCGCCAAAATGAGACAATATCCCGACAAACGTTGAAGGATTGTCCTTCATCACGCACAAATTTGGGCTAAAGAGAAGACGAACGAGCGCAGCCGGCGCGCTCCGTACGAGTACTTGCTCCTCGGGGCGATCGTAATCGAGTACGTCGATAAAAATTGAATTTCTACCTTTTACCCGTAAACGACGTGAGGACACGCCGAAGATTTACCTATAACGCTATCCTATTTACAGTCTGGGAAATTCTATTTGCTTAAAGGTCGAATGGAGGCAATATCGTGGACGTCGCGACGCCGCGGGCGGGGGATGCAATAAGCGGAGCGGCCAGCGGCGGAGCCGTCGCCAATTTAAAGAAAGCCCACTGAACCGAAAGACAAGCGCATTGGCGGCTCACGAACACAGCGAACCCGCACCCGCCCGCTCTCTAAGGCTCCTCATATAATTTTCAATCCAGCGAGCTTTAAAATCGATTGCTCTTTGTAAGTGCAAAACGAAACAAGGGGCGGGCAACTAAGGTACACCTCCGCTAAATTAACGCTTTAATCCAACATTTTCACCGTAAAAGTTAAATTGAAAGCTGCATTAGTTTTTAAAATAAACAGTTAAACTCGGTAATTGTAAGGCTATATTTATATACGCTTCACTTAAACTTCACATCTCGTTAAAATCTGTTCAGTTTAAAATGCACCGTTTAAGTGCGATAAACGTGAATTAATTTAGTTCTCATTATTCATCATAAACATATTTTATTGACGCCCATACATTTTTGATGCATGAATTGAAGACAAACTGAATGGTTTTATCAAGTGCATGCTATTTTATGTATGATCCTCTTTACAAATTTATTTTTGTCTTGTTTGGCCACTCTGTGTGTCTATCTGACTCAATGTTTTTTTTTTTTATAAACCTTGCCCCACACTAGGAATTTCTCCTGTATCGTGGGTGCTTTTACAAACAATTAAACTCACATACACAAACAGCCAGACGCGAAACAACCATTTGTAGGCCATACAAATATTTGTTCCGTGCGGGAATCGAACCCGCGACACGCAGCACAGCAGTCAATCGTTAAGCCGCTGCGCCAACCGTGTCGTCAAAATGTTGGCTTTAATAATTGCTGAAAACTACTACGTGGACTTTATTTTGGTTTTAACTATGATTTAATATATTTTGTCGGCATTTTCATCACTTTCACTCGACGATTGCGCTGCCACTGGGTACACAGAAGAATAAAACGAATCTTTCTCCTATTCAGTAAATCGAACTACACCAATTAGCGATAATGAACATTCAAGTTCAGAGTTAGCGAACGATAAAGTTGAATTACATTCCAAACTGTATCCAGCGAGACGAGATAGTTGCAATTTTGATTTTACAAATGTACCATTCGGATTTCTATATACCATTCCAATTTCTATGTACCGTACCGATTCCTCAGAATTGAAACCCCAATAGGTATTCAACGAAAGTTCGTACGTACATAAATTAAACCGCAACGTTTATGTATTAGGGTGGATAGTTGTATTGAGTGAGTCGGGTCGGCCAGTTTCATTGGTGCCTATAAACCTTTCATGCAAACTCCCAAATAGTATGAACAAGTGCGTAATGTACAGGCTTATCTGTCGCCTTAATACCTGTTTAATGAAAGGGTTTGATCGTAAATCTACATGGTTAAACTTAATACACCGTCCTATTGGGCTTTATCCCCGCCAACGGTTAGTAATTAATGTGCTAACATCATAGTGAAAGTTTTACAACTACGGGTATTGAAACTACATAAGTATGAAAGTTTGAATCGAGCCAAGAGAGGTGTTTGTGTTTCACTTTAATTTGAGTTAAATAAGTTAAAGCGATTACTTGCAGGTATGTATATTTTAAATGTGTGTTTCAATAAGTTGTGTTAGTTTCGTAGTTTAATTATTTCGCTGGATTGTGTGAATACATTTTCATTAAGTCACTCATAAACGAACTCGGTTAAGACCCTTATCGGTCTGCTGTTTAAAACTTTAATTAAAACCCAAAAATCTTCCTTATTTTAATTTTCGTTTATTTATAATGATAGCATTAATAATGCTTGAATATTAAAGTGTTCATTACACAGTAAATGATTGCGAAAATGGGTTTCCAAAATTCCAAGAATTATGTTAAAATATTAATCAAGCGGAAAATATTAAAACTGGCTCATTTCAATAATGTTACTCGATTGTATTGTCAGTAAGTATGAATATTGCAATTACATTGAAATATTCGAAGATTATCGAGGCTTTAACTGCGGGCATGGGAGGTTATGAATTAATAAGTAGAGAGACCCGACTTCCCACGGGAGGTGGTGGCCACACTGTAATAATAAGCTTCAAAACAAACTACTTAGTAATTACAACAAGAACAACCACTATTATTCAGTCAAACAGCTGAAGGCAGTGTTGTTTTATATTCAACTGTGGTCAATTACACGGTAAATATGAGCTATTTAGTTTAAACGACTTGTTGGCGTTGCATGTTTGCTTCTGATCTTTGAACAGGAATATTCAATGTTCAATTTTATTGATTGATCGTATTACGTTTAAAATAGAGTTCTTGGAACACGTAGCGTGTCTTTTGGTCAACGGTACACAGTAAATTGACGTAATTTTATAGGGGGTTGAATGTTGAGTCCATATGTGAGGCGGAATTACTGATATTCTTACTTTATTATAAATCATGACAATCATACGGATGCATGATTCAATTGTGAAAATTAAAAGAAAATAATTGAAATACATAACTGAAGTTTCAGTCTGTTTTCTCAATCTTTTAAGTACATTTAAATTTAAGCTGAAACGGAAGATAATTTGAGTTAATCTAAATAACTTAGAGATTTTGTTCAGCAGTAGAATTAGGATGATTGAATCTGTGATTTTAAAAATTAAAGTATTTTTTTAGTATGCTTAACACTACTATTGGTTATAAGTTGTAATAAAATGGCAATACTTTTTAAGGGTTCCGTAATTCAAAAGGAAAAATGGGAACCTTTATAGGATCACTTTGTTGTTCGACTACCTGGCTGTCTGTCTGTTTGTCAAGACCCTTTATCTCAGTAACACATGGAGGTATCGAGTTGAAATTAAAACTATTTACTGAAAATAAAAAAAAAACTGAAATTCCCAAGAAGCTGTGAAAAAATCAACCGTCTAAGTCTACGCAGTCTAAAGATATGGTAGTTTTAGTCGCAAGTTTGTTTGTTTCCTCCGTGCCTCGGAAAGCACGTTGGTCCCGGCTGTCATTTGTAGATCTTTGACAGTCGTTACAGGTAGTCAGTGTTCCGAAAGTCTGACAACCAGTCTTATCAAGGGGTATCGCATTACCCAGTACTAACTGGGTTGTGGAGGTCAGATAGGCAGTCGCTCCATGTAAAATACTGATATTCAGCTGCATCCGGTTAGACTGGAAGCCGACCCCAACATAGTTGGGAAAAGGCTAGGCAGATGATGATGAGTCGCAAGTTTGTATAGAACGCTCAGTGCGTAAGTCCGACTCGCCTTTGGCAGGTTTTTTCTTAGAAGGACTGGCTAAGACGAACAGGAAATAGCTTAGTGAGGCTATTTTTACATAGTTTTACGTCAAACTTTTTCCTGCGTCAATTTGCTCGTAAATAACTTGTAACAGCGTTGCAAACCATCAAAATAGATGGCATACAACCTTGTTACGGCGTTGTTTTCTACGAAACGACCTAGAAAATTCGAAGGATTTGTACAATGGAAGCCAACTGCGCTAAAAAGTTAGCAGGTGGAGTTTGAAGCAGACTTTGGTGGAATATATTTTAAGAATTTTTAATGGCTACACTTTAAGTTTTTTTTTTAGTTTTACCTGTTTTGTTAAAGCATGCCACTTTTATAAAACATTCGAACTAATAGTTTTGGACAAAATTCAAGCATTCTTTAAATTTAAATTAAATTTTTCGAATCTTGATATCGGATCAACAAATTATAATTACGATCCACCTAATAAATTCTTTGATGTTTCCAGAAATAAATTAAGAACTAGAGAGTTTCTAATAACTAACGGAAAGCCCGATATCTTAATTTTTTTACCACTTTTTGATCTTCGGTTTTCGTAAACAGTATGAAGACTATAATAACGTTCCTAATTCATAAAAGTGTTATCTGCTATGACCGTTAACATCAAAAGTATGGTTGCAGGCAGTTTATAATAAAGTGATCGATTATTTTTTTGTTCACTCCGATATTTTTGGCTGATGTATCAAGATTAAAAAGTAATTTCAAGAAACGTTGAACTTTGGTTTCAGGTAGTAATGTTTTGTTTGAGTAGGTAGAAACAGTGGGCGGAAACAGATTTTCGAAAATTCCATATTTATTGCATAGCTTCCGCCCGCGACTTCATCCACTTAGCATAGTTACTTTGGGCTAACTTTAACGAGCGTGATGATCGAAAAAATAATATTTTTCTCTCCCCTTTTCTTCAATATTTCTCCCCCTTTTCTCACTTCAAAAAAAATAATTCATCAAAATCGGTTTGGTCATTTAGGCGTGAAGGCGTAACAAACAAATTCACATTCGTTTTTATAATATTAGTATTTTTTTTACCTAAACAACCCATAAAAACAGCACTATGTAACCAAAACTACCTCCCCATAACAACTAGAACGAAGGAAATCAATACCAAAACATATGATATATCATACATAACAAACAAGTCTTAGTGGGTTAGCTGTGCGTAGATATCCAAGTTTCATCTATCATCATCCCCCTCTTCGATCATTAGACGTGTTTGTTTCTGCCCAAAGACAAGGTACACCATATTGCTGTTACCGTTCATTGAAGTTTCGTGATGTGTGTCTATGGTTTTGTACTTGTAGTGAACCGCGAAACTGGTGCGCAAAAACGTTGTTATTTTTGCTAACATTTTATGAAAATGTATGCAATTTGTTGTAATGTGAGCCTTCATGCATTGCTGCACGCAATTTTACATGAACTTGTTTGTAATAAATTGTATTGAAATGGTTTTACACATATTTATGCTAAGTGTGAATCTTTTTAAATAAAAAAAAAAACATTTTCTTAAGTAGTAAGATGCTATCACCATCTTCACAGCGAATTCTCGTCAATCGACTTTTTTAATATGCGTAAAAGATTCATTCAGTTCATGCACGAAATATTTTATTACTCTCAAATCGGTACAGATAATAATAGATCTAAAAAAACATTAATAGCCTCCGGTATTGGAAAGCATCTTTACACCGAGAAGTTTATTTTCGTCACAGTTACTTCTGTAATATATTTATATTCTGACGCCCGCTGTAATCAGTCATCGAAAGAATAAGGTCAGGTTAAAAATTGATCTATTATTGCAATAAAAAAGTGTTTAGTCGTCTGTTTTGAAACCATTACACTAGCACGCAAAGTTTGTTTGTTTGTGTTATACTTGGCACTTGGACGAGCCAATTGTAGTGGCAGCAGAAATATTATGGAAAGGAATTATTACCAAGAAGGTATGTTTTTTTATTCCATTTGTCAATATTTTACTGTACTATGTTGGTATTCAATTTCTTGGAGTTGTGTTTTTTTCAGTTAGTGTTGGTATCAATTTATTTTTGATATTTTTTGAGTAATCGGAGAGGTAGATATGTTTGGTAAAAATAGATGACTGGTCTGAAAATGTGTTTACTTGTTTATGGACTGAATGATATTTTTTTCGATATTAAGTCAAATTATGAACCTTTGTAAGTAAGTAAAGATAGCCTTTTTTGCGGATGAGAAATCATCAAATAACTTCCCCCTCTGGGCAGAGCGGGGGGAGTGTCAGACTTGTACTGAATAAAACCCATCCATGTTCCTTCTATTGCCCTTTATGTTCTGGGGCCGTGGTATCTCTTTCGAACAACCCGCAACCCGGGGAGGCGGTGGCCCTCTGCTTTGCGCCTGGAACACTAACGCGCCGTCGACACGGCCTGTCGTCAATAGACGGACGGACGATGAGCTACCCATTGCTCACCGTCCACAGGCCCAGTATAGATAGCCTTTAGCTTTAGCTTTCCAAACATAATATTTAAAAACAGTTTGATTTATATCCGGTTCTTTGATTGCAAACTTTAACATGGGGGTGTGTTTTCTTTGAAAATTTAATCTATCAATGTATGACACGTGTGCGTGATAGGCGTTTTCCCAGAAAACTTGATTGAACCTTCATAGGAAAAACTGTTGATGGCCTCGCGTTTCAAGTTTTGACGTTTTATCACGAATAATAAGTAGCTAAGTTTGTTAACTTTATTAACTATCATGCCTTAGTTTTAATGTGTTTTATGTTATGTATTTACATAGAATTGAAAAAGGCTATTTTTTGGTAAGGGCAATCTATGACGGTATCCCGAAATTCTTTACGATTTTCGCGTCAAACATCCTAATTGCTGCTAAAATAAATTAACCGAAAACAGGAATATTTCATGATAAATAACAACTTCTTTTTAAAAGCTATTTATATTTTTCTCGGATCTCGAACTTAAACAGAAAAAAAAAACAATTTTTCCAAACTATTAATCACTAAGTACCAACATTTTACTCTTACAATATAAAATCAAGTTCATAGTGAAACGCAACAATGAAATATAAGCTTCATATCACAATAATTTTTTTCTATGGAGCATCACGCAAAACGTAAATTAGCTGTCATAATAATGCGGGGAAATGTAAGTGTGTCATCTACATAAACTGTTTTCATACACTTGAGTGACGGAGTAGTATCTACTCTACAAGGCCAGTAATGGACACAGAAATATGCAGATGGTCGCGTATTACTCATTACAGACGGTTATAGAAATATATGACGTCATTTGGCCGCATGCATTATCATTGCTTTGTTTTTCTCTTAAACTATAATATGTATTGTATCGGCTGAGATTAACGATACAGACAGTTACGTAAATAAAATGATACTTGTATTTGAGAAAATGCTCCACATTTTGTAAAAAAGTTTTGTCTCAGAGGAAAAAATGTGTGTTAAGCTTAAAGTTGGTTTACCAGAAGTATACTAAAAAAAACTCGCAAACCAATCGTTAAAATATTTCGTCGAGACTTTATAACCTTCAAAACAACCCTCAAATAAAATCTAGGGTTGAAATTCGCGCCCGGCAGACGACAATAGGCTCGCCCCCCAACACATGGGACGAAATACCGTCTACGTCGCTGTTTGTACGACTGCACACCCCTCCGGGCGCCATCAGAGGGTTTTCTCTATACAAAACTGTATAGCTAACATATAGCTTTACAAAAATGTGTGGCTATTCAACTCGCATATTTTTTTCGCTAAGAAAACATTACGCAGGACAATCTGCTCATCTTCCTAATCATTATAAGAGTTAATTGGGGGTAACGGGTTAATGCAGTGCTTGCAAGCGATGGGAATGAACCCGTAATTATGTGCACTATTACATCCTTGTCACCCATTCATAACGACTTTAAGAGGCTTCAAACGGCACCAAATAACTTGCAATGTATCTATCTAAAAAAAACTAATTTTATACTTTTATGATTTTTTTTTTGGTGTTGACGATTTGAATTAGAATTTTTGAAATGCTGTGATAATAATATTCGTTTTTTTCTTGTTTATTATTTATTCTTAATTTTTTACTATTTGATAATTTGTTATAATTAGAATGTTTGTATGCTGATCACGGATAGACATAGCGTTCATTAATAATAGCAACTTATGTACCTAACCTACCTATGTTCAACAAATAAAAATATTTGTATCTATGATGGCAATCGTGATCAAGGTAATCCTAGTACGACTGCCAAAGCACTCCTTTAACATCAGTAATTTGGTCGAATATAATGCACGTTATATTCGATCAAATGTACCCTTTTTATCTATATTATGAAGAGATGACCGAAAATAAAGGCAAAATAAGAGATCAATTTTGTCTACTTGTCAACCTTCTTCTTTTTGTTTTTTTAATTTAGGTCTGATGTTTTCGTTTAAGGGCGAATCAGATCGAACTTACATAAATACCTGGTAAAATTCTACAAGTTTTTTTTTTTAAATAACTAGCCTCCAATTTTATTTCAAAGATAAAATACCTTAAAGACTTTCGCAAGATTAGAACTTGATCGAATAAATTTGAGAGAACTTGATATCTAAAAGTGATGGTAAAGAGTTATTATTTCGAATTTTTCGGCGTGTTATAACGCGCGATTACCGACAGATCATTAATGACAGAATCGCGGGAAACAATGTAATTTGTATCTTTTTTTGTTATGAGTGCTAAGCGGTGTAATTAGGGTGGTACTTAATTTCTATCAAGAGATTTGTCACATTTTTTTTCATGGTATATATATACTTAAATAAGGTATGAATTTGTGAAAATATTATATTGGATGGAATATTTTTTTGGAAGACCATTCAAGGTTTTTTATTATTTAACATCGTGGTTTTTATTAGGTTACTTTCATAGGAATGCAAATAAAAATTTAACGTTTTCATCAACATTAAATAATAAGTTCTTTAAAATGCAGGTTTCCGTCGTTTGAAAATAGACTGAAAGTTCTCTTCATTTTCAACTTCCTTACTGTTTGCGTATCAAGATGTACAGTTCCAAGCATTTATATGTATACACGTAGCAAACCCCAAATCGATTTTGTCGAGATAAAAAGGTTTTTACTTTAAGATAAGACATATTTTGTAATAATATGGCATCTGAAACACTATGTTCGTGAAAAGATATAACGTTAATCAATACAGTTGGAGAAAATCACTTCTAAAAGTTGCTTCGTGTATAGATATTAGTGTGCGTGACTGTACTAAGCCGCTCCAATTTCCTACTCACGTCTTGCCAATGTTTAGGAAAACCTTGATAAGTTAAACTTAGTAAAAAATGTCGTGCTAAGTAAATTTAAAAACAGTCTACGTTTTAGGAGCAATTTTATACCCATAACATTGGCTGCAAAATTAAAAAGTAAGAGACATTGAAATAACTATGCTTAAATCTATAATATTGATAATAACGCGATAAATTAATTAAGCACTTGTATTCTTGACAAATTATGCCTAAATTAATTATCAGAAGGGTAGGTATTTCATTACGAAACTAATCAACTGTCAGCTACCTATTCACTTTGGTACCAAAAATTTAATAGGATTTTCCGTTATTACAAACAAAATTGTCGTGGGCGTTTCGTGAAGGAAGTACTTATCAATGAAATTAATTAATTGATATTTCATGCAATACAATTTCTTGAATAGAAATTAAATTGTATTTTCACAAAATATTTTCTTTATCTTACACGTGAAAATAAATTATTTGCTGGATTGAAACATATTTTTATAGCCTGAAATTTTCTTTTGGGAGAACGGTGAGTCTCCATAGTTGTTATTGGCTGAATGGGGACGTAAGCGAGTTAAAAGCGACAAGATCACTACGCGACCAACATTATAAGCGTCAGTCACTAAAGCAGGACCGGCTAGAACCCACGCACTCAAAGTCTACAGGTGTCATGAATGCAGTTGCTGAAATTTAGACACTTGTCAAATCTCACATTTTCATTTCAATAAAATTATTCATGAAAATAATATGTGCAACTCAATTACGAACATTAAAATTACTCTCACCGGAAATCTGTCGTTTTCGCTACGTTATTAAAATTTTTGAGGAGTATAATAATTGGAACGCGAACTGAACGCGTCTTGAGGAAAAAAAAATATTGAACATAGAATTAATCAATAAAATTACGATTTTTTGGCAACATGAATAAAACTCATCTAGTTTATTAAAATATTTTGCATAAAAGGCTTTTATAGCTTTTAGCTTTAGTAACAATTAAAATCAAACAGTATTACGACTGAATGTTATTATTTTATCAACAACGAAACACACAATTTTCTATGAAATTATTTTCTACTAGAAATGTGAGTCATAAAATAAAATTCCGGCCAAAAATATAAACCGCCAGATAAATCGGAGAACTTTGCGAACTCTAAAACTTGAACAGATGGATGCAATACCGCGCTTATTTTGTTTCGTGAGCCAAATGCGTGCTACGTTTATTTTTAGGCCATTTCTGTTTTAATTTCGAGCATTAATAACTTTTAATATTTATTCTGACGGCACGCTAATTTCCTACGTGCCATAACAAAACAATACAAATAGATCTATGAATTTCAGTTCTTTACAAAATTGCCCACCGACTAATTTAAGAAAAAAGTAGGTAAACTTGAACCGTTCACAGCTAATATCACCGTTACATGCGATTCCACAATTTTATTTCTAGCTATTAGTGTAGCCAGTCTTATCTTATCGCAATATTTAGGCATAAAAACAAAATATCGTGGTTGTTGTGAGTCAATTTGGATCCGTTTGCGCCAAACCAAATAGCCGGCCAAAGATTTGTATTATGAGTGTCTGGATGAATATAACAGGTCGATTGATCTGTTTGTTGTTTTTAGTGAGGGTCGAGAGGAGGGAGCGACACGACGGCGCCGCCCAGCCGATAGGAACCACTTGCGGCTGGGGCAATGTGCATCCGACGCGGCGCGCACTCTTCAACTTTACCAAACTTTGTTCCCGAAATAAACTTTTTACAATGGAACACTGAAACCGGTCACTTTACAGCACGGATGTCGGTACTAACCCTGAACGTTGTGCAGGTCGGTTCCGTCTCGAAAAAAGGCTGCGGGAGCACTGTGGCGGTGTGGATGGGAAGCACTGAGTTGAGCACTTTGGACATGTAACGTCGAGCGGTGGAACACGCGAGATGTCGCGCGGCGCGGGCCGGCGTCGGCGCGAGAGAGGGCGCACGGGTACGGACGGACGCGGGCGACGAGCGACGAGCGACGGAGCCGCTGGGAGTGTGGCCGGCGGCGCGCGTCCGTGCCGGGGGCAGGTTCGCGCACGCGTCGCCCGCCCAGCGCCCGCCCCCCGCATCGACCGACCACCCCCACCCCCGCCCACCTCCCCCGACGCCCGACCGACTGTTTTTCTCTCCGACCGGGGGACGCACCTGATTTTTTCCGTGATATTTTTTCCTCCCTTCTCTCTTCGCGACGCGATCCGTTCGCTTTCATTACGGTTTCGAGTTTGATTTATCACCGCGGCGGCTCTGAAATATTCTTATGGAACTTTGTGTCGAACGCTCACCTACTAATTAGCATCGATTGAACGTAATAAACGAACGTCGATAAAATGCACTTTAACCTAAATTTCAAACAAAAAAATCGCCTTGCGATTTATGGGAAAATAAACCTGTCTACAATTTTTTTTTGTACAAAATGTCTCCACTCATACATAATATTTTGATACAAGTTAGTTGTAGATTTCCATGGTTACAGATATAAAAGAAAATTAAATAAAAAAATTGCATCGTCAACAATCATATTTTTTTAATAAAAAATAACATGAAAATTGAAATATTTCATATAATTACGCACACACTTCAATTTGTTTCAATAGCAGTTGAAAAACCAAGTACGCTCGTAGCCAGCAAGCCTGGCGCGTAGCACGTGTCTACGGCGTAGCAAATCGGACGCAGGGTGCTACGGCGCGCCCAACGATTAGTATTCGCAGACCACTTGTGTCCTGCATAACCTCAAGAACTTAACATATTTGGCTGCGATTCAAATTTAATGTTTTCATATTTGTGTCATAACTTTCGGTAAAGGGGAAAACAAAAATTACCCCTCCGAAGGAAGGGAGTTATTTGTAAACGGTTGACGTCTCGGCATTTTTATACAAAGTACGGACCACCCTTGTTCCATTTTGAAATTGTTTAGGCGGTCGGTATGCGATTTTGTTTTATAGTTTAGATGAACAATACTATCGTGATTCGTGGGACGAGATTGTGGTACATCCATCATATGCGTTGCAATAAAAGTTGTAAGACACTGACGAATGTAATATAGAGTAGAGAGTCGAGAAACATAAAACTTGGTCTTTGAAACATAGTATTATTTTACAATAACTTGGAGCACTTGAGCTATTCAGAACTCGGTATAAAGCAATATCTGGTACAAATATGTCACGTACAATGTGTTGTATTTGTTTGAAATCATTTATTATGACGACTACTAAGGAATGGAATTTGTTGTCGGCTTTCTTGTTCATATAATGTTATAATCCTGTTGTCTTGTTTCTAGGAAGAGCTTACAGTAATCTTTTTTACTTAATTTTTCATTTTTAGATGGTTGATTTCTCCAAGTCTTACCAAGGGTATAATGTTTCCCATTATTAACTGGGTTTTGGAGTTCAGATAGGTAGTTGTTCCATGTAAAATACTGGTAGTCAGCTGTATTTCGGTAGTTTGGAGGCTGACCCAACATAGTAAAGACAAGGCTGACCAGATGATGTGTATGCAGATTTAATTTTATTTATTTCAAAGATCCTTTTTCATCACCCCTTGCTAATTTACGTGAAGCTCTAAAAGTCACCCCTTTCCAACCAATAAAAATTAAAGTACTTCATTCTAAATTCTCACAAACGAGTGGTAACAAATTGGTACCACTTTCCTATTTAACTATCGTGTCAACTCGACCTAAAACACACGTCAAAGCCGTAACTCGATGGCGTTCATTAAAAAATATGTTTCACAAACAGTTTTTACAATGTACAACATGCTTTTCAACGGTTGAAATTAAAAGTAATCGTCGGCGGGCCACGGAAGCAGAGATATGAAAAATAATAGCCATGTCTACCTGGCCAGGGCGGATATGCGGGCCCGATTAAAGGTACATGGCTTAAATCTAAATGCCTCTACTTTTGTATTTTTTGGGGATGAATTTTCTTTTTTTTTTTACAACAATCATCATCTCTTGCGTTGTTTCATGACTGCTTAAATTGTTTTTTTCGGCGGGGGTTTAAAATTGTAGGGGCTGTTTTTACATTCTATGAAATACCTTTTCCTTAAGCATATTTAGTCATACTGAGGTTTTTTTTTTTTTAAATAAAACGTTGTCCCACACTAGGAATTTCTCCTGTATCGTGGGTGCGTTTACAAACATTTAAATTCACATACACATACAGCCAGACCCGAAACAACTACCTGTAGGCCATACAAATATTTGTTCCGTGCGGGAATCGAACCCGCGACACGCAGCGCAGCAGTCGATCGCTCAGCCACTGCGCCAACCGTGTCGTCAATCATAAACGCTTGTTAAAGTTAAGTGAAGGTAAAGTTTAAACTGTACGGGGTATCTTCCGAATTTTTCTATTTCTATGAGCTCCCGATACACACAGTACGATGACAGTATTTTTTTGACTGCGCGACTGTTGAGCACAGGGTCCTGGGTTCGGTTCCCAGGTCGGTCAAAAAGTGTTATTGGGTTTTTCCATTAGAACTTTCACAGTAGCAGCAGCGAGTTTGAAGGTTGGCGGTAAGATACCCCCGTGAATCGGAAAGCACGTCAATCCGTTGGTTTTTCACCTGATCGTTCTCCGGTCGTGTCGAATTGCCGTCCCATCGGACTATGAGAGTGAGGGGGCAGAGAGAGCACCTGTGCATGCGCACACACGTGTACACTATAATATCTCCCGCGCAGATGACTAATTGGCGCTGAGATTGGCCGCCGTGGCCGACAGCGATCAGAAGCCCTATATTTTTAATTACAAATCATGAAAGCTTATTTAAGTTTAGATACATGAAAACATCAAAAAATCATGGTTAAATATCTGCCAATCATGATTTATCTTTAAGCAGCGGTTATGAATAAACACCCATGTGTAAAACTAAATATAATATTTTTCTATCTTCCATTTTGTCTTGCAATTTTGCACCACGCTTGGTAAACTGTACGAAGTGTGCTGTAATCAACACTTATGAGGATTCTGACCACCGCCCTAACATAATCTATAATGCATATCACTAATACTCCCGTTAGCCCCTCTCATTTATTAAATATGTTTGCTGTATTTCTATAAACCCCTCAGATTTGGCTGAAAAGGCAAAATAGAGAAAAGGGTGAATATTGAATAATACAATGAGTTGATAAACAAACTTTGGTAATCATTAGAGAAAAACTATGAAAAATACAGTTGTATTGAACTTTAAAGCTGCTTGAAGATTTTTAGACTTTGCTTTATATTTCAACTAGCTTTCGCCCGCGGCTTCACTCGCGTTAAATTCGGTATAACACACCAAGCAGACCTGCAGTTTTTGCTCTTGCGCCTGATTGATTTGTAATAGCAACGCTAAGTTTTCCCTTTTCTTCCCTCGTTCTCCCTCAAATCCCATTTTTTTTTAATAAAAATTAGCCTATGTCCGTCTCCTGGTTCCCAACTATCTCTGTACCAAAATTCATCAAAATCGGTTTAGCCATTAAAGCGTGAAGAGGTAACAAACAAACAAACTCACTTTCGCTTTTATAATATTAGTAAGGATAAGGATTTGTGATAAAATAATATTCGTATAATTGCCTTTCTCATGAATTCGGTTTAGGGCTTATATATGCAGAGGGGTCTACCAGGGCCACTACCTGAAGAGATACCGCGGCCCCGGAACATAAAGGGCAAAATAAAGAAAATGGGTGGGTTTTAGTTAGTAAAAGACTGTCTCTTCGCCCCACTCCGCCGAGAGCAGGGTTATTTGATAGTTTCCCATCCGCAAAAAAGGGAATATAAATATACATAGATTGGATGGTTTCTAAGTCTATAACGGACAACAATAAACACTTTTTGTTTTTTATTGATTGATTGATTTAGATTTTACCTTAAACATTAACAGTAACACAAAGTCTAAGGGTGGATTGATCCTGCCGGGGTTGCGGGTTGTTCGAAAGAGATACCGCGGCCCGGAACGTAAAGGGCAACAGAAGGAACATGGGTGGATTTTAGTCAGTAAAGGTCTGACATGCCCCCCCGCGCCGCCCAGAGCGGGGGAAGTTATTTGGTGAATTCACACCCGAAAAAAAAAGGGTGGATTGATTATTGTCTTCCTTCAGAAAAATCAAAATACTACTGGCATGCACGTACAAAAAGTAGGTATAAAATATTGACGCATATTCCATTGGATATGGAACATTTTCCATCGCTGAAATAATTCCTCAGTGGTACGTTATTTATTTATTTATACGGCGATTGCAATGGGGATATGAAAAATAATAGCTTTGTGTACCTGAGATTGGGGTGAGGGGGTCCAATCATCGGGCGCCGGGCGCCGAGAGACGACTGCCGGCCACCGTAGATGCGGGCCTGTGGACGGTGAGCAATGGGTAGCTCACCGTCCGTTCGTCTATTGACGACAGGCCGTGTCTACGGTTGCGGGTTGTTCGAAAGAGATACCGCGGCCCCGGAACGTAAAGGGCAATAGAAGGAACATGGGTGGGTTTTAGTCAGTAAAAGCCTGACATGTCCCCCCGCTCCACCCAGAGCGGGGGAAGTTATATGATGATTTCCCACCCGAATAAAAAGGGGTCCAATCATAGTATGACTTTAATCTTTGTTGTACTGTTGTATGAATATGAAAAGTCAGTTTTATTATACCTACGGAACCTTTACGCTTGTGTGTCAAAGGTTTTAAGTGGGATTACATTTTATAATATAGCTAATAGTGGTTCGTATAATGGATTTCTATTTTATTTTTGCCGCTGATTTGTAAACCATTTGTTTGTGACGTCAGTTTTCTGTATGTTGTCGTTAACACCATCAATTTTCTATCACAACAGTTTTTAAAGGTTCAGTTTATACAGAAGGCAAATTTATATCTGGGGTTGCGGGTTGTTCGGAAAAGATACCGCGAACCCGGAACATAAAGGGCAAAAGGAGGAAGCAGGGCTTTAGTCAGTTAAAGTTTGATGCTCCCATTGGCTCAGAGCGGGAAAAGTTATTTGATGATTTCACACCCGCAAAACAGACCTATTTATTAAAAAAAATAATCTTCATTTTATTAATTTACCAAAAGTTCGAGTTCTAGATTCTGTGTGTGTGTTTGATTGTTATAAATCAATTTAGATAAAACGTTTAATGTGGTTATAAGTGTAGTTTTTAAGTACTTATTATTCAAAACATAAGCCCATCTCATACAAAAAATCAGCTAACCTCATACACCATCAATGTTCTCAGATTGCACCACAAAATATCGACATAAAAGTATAAAAAACAGCGTCAAGTCGTATTACATCCGTAAAAGGCTCCTTTTGTCTGGTAGCGTGATTAATTGTATGGTGCGCGGCGTGACAGCGGTGCTATGCATTGCGTGACAGTAGCACTGTCACTCAGAAACACTGAATGATTAGCTGGGTTATTGTAGCATAGACACAGAAATAGTAAGTGACGTAATTAGATTATTGTATTTTTTTCATAAGTCCCAATTAAAAGCGGAACCCTTGTAGGATGGATGTCTGTTTCTGTATTTTTAATCTGTCCGTCTGTCATATTTATTTTTTATTAGGATATTGATAAATATTAGGCACGCAAATAAATGGCCTGTTACCCAAACGCATAACAGTTTGTGCCTCCACAGTTTGGTGTGAATAGTATATTTTAATGTTACTCTTTTACTCTAATATGCCTATAAAAAAACTGCAAAAAGTAGTTTTAAATTAATTGTGCGTTGCACAGCGCGTGACGACGGTGCTATGAATTGCGTGATAGAAGCACTGCCACTCAGAAATACTGAATGAGCTGGTATTATAGGATAGCCACAAACACTGATAGGTTATCATTAGATTATTTGTAATTGAGACTGAATTTTAGTGTGATTATTGACGAATCTACTATGGCTAATATACTATGACTAATCATAATTACTGGCACACACGCTAAAAGACCATCACACAATTTGTAAAACTAAAAGGATTTCACAGACCGTCTATTTGTCGTATAGTTAAGATTTCTGTGTAATGGTGTTTGTTTACAACAAATTTACTCAAAAACGACTAACAAAAAAAGCAACTTGATGTGGTACATGTATGCACAATGTTAGCGGCGATGCAGATACAGTAGCACAAAAAACTGAATGATTATAATGGAAAAAGAAAATAGGTTTGTAACTAGATTATTTCTGATATGGATTGTCTTCCGTCACTGGTTTTGTGGGTGTGCTCTCAATATTGTGATGATGGACCGATAGGTTGTTTCTGTATCCTTATTGTTATCTAAATTCAACCCCGCGCAGCTCCGTATCACAAAGAGCAAAGGAAGGAACATGGATGAGTTTTAGTAAAAGTCTGACCACATTCCTTAAAAAATGCCGGAAATTCTCTTTGCATAGTTTGCATTTGTCTGTCTTTTTTTTTTAAGAAGAAATTTAATCTAAATACGCATTATTTTAAAAAGAAAATGTAGCTTTAGTTCAATCTTTCTTGTTTTATATCATCGAAATAGAGCTGAAACCATCACAAAACGTTACCGTTGCATCAGCAACAAAAGTGAAGCAAATATCAAAATATTTCATTTTGAAAACTGATCTCGTAATACAGATACGGAAAGTTACACGTTTTTCAATATTATTTGCTTCTTATCTTGGAGCACCTATCTTGAAGTTGTTGCGAACTTAATATATTCCCAAGATACTTTCTCCGTTAAACATCTTCAAACTTTATATCGCTCCACTTTGCTACATATTTTTGGTATCTCACAATTTAATAAACATATTTTCTAAAAAACACTGGAGGTGAAGTGTTTTCTGTTTAGATGTAATTTATGGGAGGTGCTGAAAGTTTGGTAATATATTTTTGATATTATGAGTAATTACTTAAGTCTTAAAATACTTTCGGGGAGGTACCTTTTCTATCTATAGCACCAATTAGAACATGATATAGGAAGTTATGCAGCAAATAAAATACACAGGTTTTGACCAATGGAACCTTTACGAAAGCCACCAATTTATTACGTTTAGCTACGTAATAAATTGGTGGCCAGCTTTTAGGAACTCAAAAAAACCAGCCAAGTGCATTTCGGACTCTCGCACCTAGGGTTCCGTACAACCTTGCAACATAAACGGCCATATATTTTGACAGTGTAGACTGAGAGGGTTGATTTTTTTTCACAGTTCCAAGGTTCCACAGACTTGAATTTTTGCTAAATTAAACCTAACGTTAAATCGCCACAGTCCATTTAAATCAGAGATAGAACGACGTACTAAAACTAAGCACCAACTACACTTGTGGAAGCTACCTACACATAAAACGTCTCAAATATCAGTTACCAAATAACTAAACAATTAAACTACACCCACACACAGCGCAAGTTAAACTTGCACGGTAGAATGAGAGCATTCGTTAACAGTAACAGTTAAATCAAACGCCTGTTTTGGAAGTGATACTAAGTTAAGACGGCGAACGGCGGGACTTTCCTAAACGTCTAGCGCACCAGTTGGCCACAGTTAGTTTTGAAACGTAAAGATGCACAATTTGCTGCAGTCATCGTCAGTTTAAGTTTACTTGGAGTTTGTGCTATGGATAATTATACCTAGTACTGTAGAGAGGTTAGGTTAGGTACTGTATATACCTTAACTCTTTCGCTGCCCAGAATTTAGCGATGAGTCCAAAATGAATAATTTGGATTGGGCAGCGAAAGGGTTAACCAAACCCGAGTGCAGGCTGGTTGACCAGGACGTTTGAATACTCAGGTTGTTTAATTATTAAAAGAATAAAAATAATGGCGTAGGTAGTTTGCGACATGTATCCTTAAAATATTAACTAAAAATATAACCTTAAAAGTATTTTATGCGCTTTCAATCACGAAGACTTGTTTACCTTTTACAGTACTAAGCATCAAACAGGTTGGTTTTTATATGGGTGACCACTAGTTACATACCGAGTTTCTCCCGTGCCTCGGAACGCACGTTAAGCTGTTGGTCCCTGCTGTTATTAGAACTTTGACAGTCGTTACAGGTAGTCATATCACCTTCATAGCATCTGTGAAGAAGTTGAAAAACACGCTATGAAGCACGAGGCTCGAGATCTATACCACAAAATTCGTCTTATTACCAAATCTCTACCGGCTAAAACCTGGGCCATTGAGAACGACAGAAATGAAGTGGTAACAGAGCTCGAGCAAATCTCCGAAACGTGGAAGAACTACTGTCAATCATTATTCCGAGACCCGCAGTCACGACAGTTTGCAAGTACAGACCCAGAACGGGAGAATTTGGAACCAGACATTCTATTGTCCGAAGTAAGAGCTGCCATAAGACACCTGAAAAGCAAAAAAGCAACTGGTAGAGATGCAATTCCGATAGAGACAATTAAAGCCTTAGGAGATCGTGGCGACCAGATGTTTCATCTTATTTGCAACAAGGTATGGCAGACAGGAGTTTGGCCTACTGAATGGACACACACCGTTTTCATACCCCTGCACAAAAAAGGCTCGACGAAGAAATGTAACAATTACCGGCTCATTGCTCTAATATCACACGCTAGCAAAATAATGCTGCATATTCTCAGCGAGCGACTGAAAGCCTACCTGTCTAAGGAGATCGCTCCGGAACAGGCCGGTTTTGTGAAGGGGAAAGGCACTCGGGAACAAATTCTCATCGTACGTCAGATCATCGAGAAGTCGAGAGAATTCAATAAGCCCATATTCATTTGCTTTGTTGATTTCTCCAAAGCATTCGATTCGGTGAAATGGCCAGTATTATGGAAGACCTTGCTAGATATGGGCACACCAAAACATCTTGTTCACCTCTTAAGACGTCTATATGAAGAAGGCACAGCCTCAGTGCGCACAGATGATGTCTTTTCAGGTGATTTCCATCCTAGTGCCGGAGTACGCCAGGGATGCATAATATCCCCGCTCTTATTCAACGCCTACACAGAGCTGATAATGCGCATCACTTTGGAGGACTGGACGGACGGAGTAACAATTGGTGGATACAAGATTGCAAACTTGCGTTACGCGGATGACACCACCTTATTTGCAACCAGTTCACAACACTTGGATGAGCTACTCTCAAAGATGGAACGAGTGAGCCGTGAGTTTGGACTTAAAATTAATCGCAACAAGACCAAGGTAATGATTGTTGACCGTGCCAGAAATAATCCGCCTGAAGTGACACAAATCGCGAATTGCACTGTAGTCCAGTCTTATAACTATCTTGGGGCTCTGATTTCAAACAATGGCGGATGCATCGATGAAATCAAACGACGTATGGGCATCACAAGAACAGCGATGGACAGGATGCGGAAAATATGGAGGAATAGAAACATTACTAAAGCCACAAAGACCAGACTTGTGAGGACACTTATATTCCCCATATTTCTATACGCGGCTGAAACGTGGACTTTGCGAGATGTGGAAAGACAGAAAGTGGACGCTTTGGAAATGTGGTGCTGGAGAAGAATGCTTGGGGTTTCGTGGACCGAGTTTCGCACGAACGTCTCGATACTTCAAGAACTCGGTATCAGGCAGCGTCTATTTTCGACAGTACAATCTCGCATCCTAACATTCTTCGGACATGTTTCTCGGCGTGACAACCTGTCCATAGAACGCCTTGTCGTCCAAGGAAAGGTGGAAGGTACTAGACCGCGCGGAAGGTCACCCACGCGATGGACTGACCAGATCAAGTCAGCCGTTGGAGGTTCACTAAACGAGTGCAGCAGGATGACCTCTAGCAGGCAGCAATGGCGAAACATCGTGAAGCGCATCACATCTGCCCCCTCCAATAATACAACAAGTTCATAGCGATCACGACCGCTCTGTCAAGAGCGTACCGGCTAAGAAGAAGACAGGTAGTCAGTGTCCCGAAAGTCTGAGAACCGGTCTTACCAAAGGGTATCGTATTACCCAGTACTAACTGATCTGTTGACCTGTTGTTGTTGTTGTATCTGTTGACGACACGGTTGGCGCAGTGGTTGAACGATTGACTGCTGCGCGTCTGGCTCGAGTCTGGCTGTTTGTGTATGTGAGTTTAAATGTTTGTAAACGTGCCCACGATACAGGAGAAATTCGTAGTGTGGAACAACATTAAAAAAAAAACTGGGTTGTTGAGGTCAGATAGGCAGTCGCTCCATGTGAAATACTGGTATTCAGCTGCATCCGGTTAGACTGGAAACCGACCCCATCGTTGGGAAAAGACTAAGCAGATGGTGACTATCAAGAAAGTTGTTTCAATGTCATGAACAAGGTTTTGTTTTCTGGTGATCTTATTTTCTACACAATTCTTAGGAATATATATTTCAATTAAGTTATTATTTACAAATCAATGTATTTTTTTAACATGTCAATGTTAATTTTGCTTTGTTGAAAAACAATTTAAGACAGAAAGCTGCTACCAAAGTAAATAAAATTTTAATTTTGTTAAATATTTGTTCGCCGCTGACGACACCTTTTACATCTATGTTTAACAAATAAAAAACCTTTGACTGATTTTGTACGGGTAATTATGAACTTTTTGCGTTTAAATCTCTGCTTCAGTCATATCCATAGATGTTATTCAAATATAAAAATAAAAAGGTCTAATTCCACATGCAAATGTTTAACATTTTTAGAGACTTTAAATAGTTTCTAAATAATGTTCACAACCTAATTATTTATTTTACACATTCTGTGTTTACTTACTACACTTAAAACTTTAAACCCGAAATAGCAGACAACACAAATCATACTACATAAAACAATAAACTCCCATACTCAATCCCTAGGGTTGTCAGTGACCTTTGTGAGTCTACCAGCAAAACGATCTGTGTGCCGACCAGTTAAATACGTAAGAGGATGCGCAGCCCTAATTGGATCACAATCGCACTGACGTAAGGCACGCTTCGCCGCCGGTCTATAGGGACCGGTAAGAATCGACGTCTCCTTTGGGCCTCCATGTCATGGTTGGATAGTTTTGAGTGGGCACCCTTAATCACTGCTGAAAAGTTTACCGAACAGTAAGCGTGCGTGAATACGTTCTGATTTGTTGTAGTGCTACCATGGATCGGGTAGCATTGTTGAGATTTCGATTTTTAACCGAGGATTAGATCTTGGTAAGAATATAATGATTAACCATTAAAACAACGGTCTATTAGTCGTTCTATTAGTATTTCATCTCATAACGTAGACGGTATAATTGTGTAACTGTACGAAACAGCCAGTCAGCCATGACATTTCGATTATTGCAAATTTACTGCGACCGAATAATTAATCGAATAAAACTCTACTAAAAAGCAGCTACAAGCAACAATAATTAAGATGGCAAACAAATCTTAAGCCAGTTGATCGACGCGACTTCAAACCCGAAATAACAACAATTAAACAAAGACGAACAAAGTTAAATCGGAATGATTGCGCGACGATTGCGCCGCCGATCGAACAGAACAGATAAAACTCTCATCAAATACAATCAGTGGTTGCCTGGACAGAGCTTAAAACTAGGCCTCTGGATCCCGCCATTTCCTCGGGGCGAATTTCATTACCACTAGCTTGTCCGGTAATCCCAAGCGGACAAGTGCCTTAATCTACCCGCTTTCGGTTCGATTCCGACTCTTAAACGCGCCACTTGCTTCATTTTTACGTATAATCCATTTTTAATTGCCTTCTCACTGTACCATTATTAAATTTCTAAAGAGAAATTAATTACGGAGATAAGTTTTGAAGGCCGTCAATGCGACAATAGATTGTATCGGTGTTAATTTAGTAAAGAAAGCCGGGTTTAGAAAACACTGTTGTCATTGATTGACGTAAATCTTGGATTAAGATTTTATATTAGCTAAATGATCCGACATTGTTTGACGACGAGATATACATCTTTGTTTGATGTTTAATTGCTATTAAATGCAGATAAAATCAATTATTTAGAAGCTTTTGAAATTGATAATTGATGGGTACACTGGCGATAATCCCAACCTAATTATTATGTACATTTTCAGTCTCACGGATAAGCTACTATTAAACTAATTTGCATTCATAACAAAGCTCAAGAAATATAACAATGTTTAAGAAGTTATCGAAGATTTCAAATGGAATTCTCATGAATACTGCTTGATGACAAACCAATAGCTTTTAAATGTTCAAACAGAACATTTGGAACGCAAACACAGTTATAATAAAACGCGACGCGAGATCGACGCGCAGTTCTGTCTGTCCCTGCAAATGGGCGCGGATAAATCGAAGACTGCAGTTATGATTAGTCGATGATTAATGCTCGCACTGCGACGCCATCTGCTGAATTAATTGCTTCATTTCCTCTCGACGGCACCAAATGGAATTTTGTATTTCGATTCGTAAAACGTTCGACGTTTTTGTCCGCCCGGTACACTTGTTCAGGTGTGTTATGGACTCTGTGATTTATTATTACTTCACGCCCAAACGAGAGATTTTTGACACATTTTATTTTCAGTTCTGTAAAGTGCTCGTTTTATACGAGTTTTTGAAAATACCAATTATTTTTACTAACATATACCTACACAAAGGGTGCCATACACTGTCGCAGAATTTAGCGTCTTAAGAACAAGTTGTAGACCTTTGTGCGATTCGAAAGTTTCCACAAAAGGGGGCCCGTATGATTTGTGAATGCGTGTAATTTTTCAAACGTCATATTTTTTGCAACAGTTCCACCGACCTACGGAGTAAACTTTGCTATTGTAGAGGAACGACTCTTTGGAATGTTTTCGTCTTTCCCTAGCGCTTTGTTATGGAAAGTTAGATAGTGTTGGTCGCGAGAGCACCGGTGGCATCCGTTTTCGCTTAATAAATTTCGATGTTCAATAAGGATTCGGGTTGAAAGTTCTGCTATGACAATGTTTCCTGATGTCAAATGGGTTCTGGGATTGTACGAGTTTGTGGTCGAGCTGTGAGAGTGCAAATATTGGATTTTTCAGTTCTGAGACGTGATGAACTGAACGGCGATCGTATGAGAGAGTAATGGACAGGTGAAATTGCTCGCAGCCTTTCTGTTAGGTGATCCTTTGTCGGATTGGTTTGCGCGTAGCCGTAGAGCCGTGGAGGCTGTCATGTGTGCCCGCGGCTATCTGTTGATAGCTGTCGGCGCATCGCTCAGATTGACGGGTTTTTCAGACCGAGCTAAATAGAATTTTACAGCGCTGTATTGTTGTAGTGTCAGATATCGCTCTTTGGTAAAAACTGAAGTTTTGTTAGATGCGTCTATCGTATTTTTTGACCGGGAATGTAGTATTACAAAATGGCGGACCATTTTAAGGTACTGGTGCGTACAAACTACAGAACACGAGTTACTGTACAAAGTTTTATATTAACGTAAAACAAAATGTTGGAGTGTATTCGTGTTTAATTAATAAAATACAGCGAATTGTTTCCTTCCAGAAAGGTGATCCATTCTAACATACAGCACAGTTACAAAACAAAAGTAACAAGAGAACACAAGACACAAATCCCCTGGTTTTCATCAAAGTGCGTCTAGTTCAAACAAATGAAGTAGTTTCCGTGGAAACTCGTCAATTCCCAGACAAAGACGCTCTTCGTTTGACATCATTAATATCCAAGGAACACGAATGGCACCGGGTGAAAGGAGTGCTTTCACGGCTCGCGACGATGCACTCATATTTCCGGATTTCATTCCCTCCCGAGCGCACTATATTACACATAGCAAATCCAAATGTCATCATAACATAACCCTGCCAGTGTTCCCTGTAGATTGTATTAAACAAAGGGGAATTAAATAGCAGACAGTGCGGTGTACCGAGCCGCGACCAACGCGGGCACGAACCACTTTATTCCACCTTCTGTACCGAATGCGCCCGTTGTACTTACGTCACGCATTCCAATTTTTATTTTTTCAAATAAGCCAACCTGAGTGCGAGTAATTTTGTTTGTGGTTTAAAAATTGCTGCGTATTTTTGTGGTACGGTTATTGTTGCACCGCTTGTTGCCATCTAGTGTCACAGCAGCGAATATTCGAGTCGTATTATCTCCGTGACAGTCCCGCTCTTTATTATCCTCATACGCCATGATAAATTGTTGCATAACTTTATTGTTCACGAGTCAAAAGTAAAATCAATACAACTACCTACTGAAATGTATATTGTGGTGCTGGAAATGTAAATTTCAATTAATTTCATTAATTCGTCATTGTATTACAAAACAAACTGATTAAGTAAATAAACATTAGGCGTTTTCGATTACAGTTTCACCGTCGAAATGGCAGCTACTTAATTAACATAATCCCGTTGCGAAAATAAGCAAAGTTAATTTTAGTTAAAACATCGAACATTTAACGTTTTAAATTTGGCGTATTCATATTCACGGGCGCGGACTGATCATTTCGAATTCGCTATGTAGGTGGTCCTTTTTCAAAAAGCGATTTCACCTCCAACTACATTCGTTTACACATAATAATTGTGTTCGGTCGCGGCTGCCGACTCATTATCATATAAATGAGAGAGAAAAAGCAACGGTCGACCATTAATCAAGAGAATGGAGCAACAACACTGGCTAATACACTTATCAACTTTAATTCAATAATCCGGCGCTCGCGCCTGCCCTCGACACCCGACTTTTCGTAACGTGAAAAATAAGTGGCAAATGGAACGCACGACCTCACACAGTAATCCCAATTAATTGTGCCATACTACAATGACATTGGAACTTCCACTAGACTTTAATTATAAATAAAACCCTTTTGTTTTCAGATAAACCTGTAAAGCTTTTAACTTTGCTTTTACTCAAATAGATTTTAAAATAACTATGAAATAATCGCTAAAATAAAAATCTGAGTAAACTGAAAAATCGTTTCTATGCAAATGAAATAATTCATAACGAATAAATTCAAAATATAAAATTGTAACGGATGTAATAAATATCAGGCGTACAAACACCTGTATGTACGTCTTTTATTTATTTTAAATAGAAAAATCTGATAAACTGTGAATACAGCATCTGAATTAGATTTCGTGTTTTATTTGACAACTTTATTTATTTGTCGATAAAAAGTTCAGTTGTAGAAAATATTTTAAAGACGATAGATTTATTTCTAAGTGAAAATAAAAACAAGATGTTGGACCAAACCATAATAAAAATATATAAACAGCGAGCAACGGATTTTACAATACACAAATGAATGAACATATAAAAGTGTTAAGGCTATATTTCCGCAATAAAATCCCCGTAAACATAAGGCAGTAAGCCATTAAAGTTAACTTTTTGTTTCACAAACAGGTAAATTGTTATTGCTATACCGAGTCGCCTAAACTTGCAAAATTATTACAAGGACATAAATAAAACGTGTAGAGGCGTAGCTCCGTAGCGCTTCGTAGCTCCGTCGGCCTCCGCGGACGTAGCACTTGCTACGGCGTAGACTGAAAATTTGGAGCATCTAAACTGTTAAACTCCTTAAAACTATTATCATAATTCTGAGCTAACATTCTGTCATGGAACTGGTCTTAGCTCTGTTTTCAGCAATTCTCTGCATCCCTTACACTACAAAACTATTAATTTAAACTATGGACTGGACTATGTATTGTTTCGCTATTTGAAATTAGAGGTACTCTTGTTATAGGTACTAAAACTTTTGTTTGATTTTACCAAGCTTTCTGATTTATAGTGAGTCAAGTAAATAATTCACATAAAACATTAGTCAGTTATATCATTGAAGGAGATTGTATTGTATAACGGGCTGGTGTCCAAGGTAAGGTATAGAGATTTATTACTATTTAATAACCGCTGAAATGGTAGATTTCAACAATTGTATTTTTTACAAACTTTTTCAATGATATTTCACAATGTTTTATTTTTTAATTAGCAATATGAGCAAACAATTAATAAGCTAATTAGTAATTAATTTTTTTTCAAATATTTAAAAGACTGAGGCCATTTTGTTGCTCAATTCTAAGTTATCTTTTTTCGCATTAAATGAAAATTACTAACAGAAACTATAACAATGGTTCCCCTTAACTTGTCACTTTGAAACAATAATTCTCTGCGATAATTCTCGTAACAAAGCCGAGGTAATTAGGCAAAATATTACATTATTATAATAAGTAAGCTTTGTCAAAATTCCCAAATCAGCTCCGCTCTAGTAAGGCGGGCGAAGCTAAGGTTTTGCGAGGCAATTTCATGCTTTCGTGAACTCATGCACCAATGGCCTACCGTCTACGGTCTACCCACTGGAGAAATTTCACTAACACAAAGTTATGATTAATTGAGGCAATAACACGAAGACTGGTACATTGTTCTGACCGCTCCTATCCTTAGGGAAAGACTATACCGTACTCAGTGCAGTGATCGTTTCTTAAGATGATATCAGTCATCTTGATTAATTATATAAGGTGTTTAAAAATGGGACTTCCATGTTCCATGCACAGGACTTAACATGACTGGCGATTGTGGATTTATTATTGTTACACCTCTGCCCCACACTTTGGGGATTACATACAGACGTGTTGTTATCTTTATGTTTATGCCCTTCAAAAATCCTTACTAATATTATAAAAGCGAAAGTGAGTTTGTTTGTTACGTCTTCACGGCTAAATGCAAATCAGGAAAGGGGAACTGTGTTACCCCGAATTTAACGCGAGCGAAGCCGTGGGCAAAAGCTAGTACTGATATATTATTACGTTCTTCATATTTCAATCTATGACAGTCTATTGACCTTTTGTAGCGTCTCAAAGGCGCCATATGGTTCATAGACAAAGGAAAGTATTAATAGTATAATTGATAGCAAATTCTCCACTATAAGAAATGTTTTTCTCATAAGATGAGTGAAGTCTAGGATGTGTGTGGGAGGCGTTCCTTTATTTCTATTTTATTTTTCTAAGCAAAACTAAAAGGCATTTAAAAGAAAATTCAAGAAAAACCAGTTCATTGTTCGTATTGTTATGTATTTTATTAAAACGTGTTCCGTACACTCATATTTATGCTTACGGACTTTGAAACAAGTATTTTGAATGACACGGCTGTCAAGCCCTCCCTAATAACTTTTAACATTCGACCCTACTTCAGGCGAGATTAATACAGAGTTAATACAATGAAGCCTTAACGCAAGGAGGTATAATAGTTGATTGGCTAACGGTTATGTTGTAACGAGTTTTTAATTAAACTGGAGTAGATTTCATTACTTAGAGCTGAGTGCCACGTGTTGCTCGCAGACGCAGCGCTGCAGCGCAAAAGTCTAAGCTTAGATTTTTCTCGAAACAATGCCTATACCGCTCCGTGCTGGATATTCCTTACAACAGTTCTGACTTTCATAGCGGAGACAAAGGAACTTCCTACGTCCCAACAAAAACTCATCCACGCCAGATGATGTGTCTATGGCGAGAAATTGCAAAAAAAAGAAAAAGTAACTTTTACGTGTCTCTATGTATGTATGCGTGGATTTTTAAAACGAGCCGTATTTTTCCTCCTTCTGAAGAAACTGTAGCGGATGCGAGAGGATAGACAAAAGAACCTTTCTATACTTTGTTAGGTATCTGAGTAGAAGCGAATGTAGATGAGTTCCCCGTCCCCCGCGCCCCTGCTTAACTACTCGTACAAACACAAAAGTCCTTACATAAATCTTGTCCTCGGGAACTCGCGGCGCCGGCTCACCTCTCTACAGAGGTAACTACGCACTCTCACCCTCCGATGAATTCGATAACACAACAAATTAGAATTTCTCCTCGCACCCGCCCGAATAATGATAAAAACTCGAATTTACAGCCCTTAGCGCGTAAGTACGGTTTACAGAGTTACACCTGAGTGGCTTCTTTATTTTGTCGACACGTTTACATTCTGTTCATGAGAATATAAAACTGCTTTGAAGAAACATACGCACGTTTTTGTAGTGAAATGAGGTTTAAGCGTAGCTACAATAATGATGATAAGGCTCGTTACTGCGTCAAGCTCACAAAAAAATACCTTTACAACAGTCTCGTACATTACTCTTGAAATATAGTTAGCTAAGTGCATTCTAATCTTGGTAATACACCATTGCTCCTTTAGATAATTAGACAAATGCTCTTAACTCAATAGATAAACAGCATGTGCATGTCACGACAAGCGAGATAACTAATCCAAGTCAATAATCACAATAGGTGATGTTTGGATTCACAAACACAATCCCAAGCAAATTACCACCTTGCATTCACCATCTAAAGTTTATAATCCGTTGTGATTATCAATACTGTCGACGTAATCTTACACATAGCAGTGAATGTACGTAGGGGAACTTTTATGATGGCAAAACCACCTTTACTTAAGGCTTTTGGATTTAATTAACAATTTCCTGAAAGTCTTTGTCATGTGAACCACAAGAGGGTAATATATACTTAGATGTAAGTATATTTTTATGTGCGTAAAGCTAATTAATTTTGCTTTATGTTAGACGGTATTATTCAGATCAAAAGGAGTATTAGAAAGATATCGCAAAAGTTTTAAATGCAGCTGTTTATTTAAGCGACAGAGTGATAGCCTATTATTATTTATGAGACGTTTCAGAGCCAAATTAAGATTTTTGAACGCCCCAAGCGACAAAAGGGTTGTGTCGGAAAAATTGTAAATAATTTTCATTGAAATTAACAGTTTTACAACTAGACAGTTGATGTTTTTTTTTTAGATATGGATCTTTTTAAACTTATAGCTAAATAAAAGGTACGTGAAATGTCAGATATTTTTAAAATATTTCATAATTTCAACGTTACGTAGCTAATTAACCTAATTTCGGGTAAACCATATGTCTGTAAAAGCTATTCTATTGAGTTATTAGTCGTAAAGTTATATTGATTACAGGTATAATAAAATATCGGGGACGCTTTTCAGGAGGAAAAATATTACGTTTTTTCAAAACCGTTTTTTCAGGGTTCCGTACCTCAAAAAGAAAAAATAACGGAACTCTTATTGGATCAGTTTGTCGTCCATCTGTCTGTCAAGACCATTTATCTCAAGAACGCGTAAAGGTATCGAGTTGAAATTTAAACCAGATACTCAAGTCTATGGTTCCTTGAAGTTGTGGAAATAACATATCTCTAAGTTTCCGTAGTCAAAAGATATGGTCATTTATGTTGCAAATTTGTACAGAACCCTAGATGTGCGAATCCGACTCGTACTTGCTCGTTTTTTTTAAACAATATCAGAATAATTTACAGAAACGACTAAAGATTCTGTATTTAAAATAAAACTTATTGAAAGTATACTGTTTGTATCTCTTCACGTACTTAGGTATATAAAATCAGTTTTCCTCAACCACAAGACTCGGTTTAAGGGTAAGCTCTTAACTAATAATTCCTCTATGTATACTACTCTTAGGTATATGTACCGTACACATATGCTACATCATCTTGATACATAACGTACACACGGATCTCGGTTCACAAGACTAAAGGTGTCCGGGCTTACTCGCAAAATGGATGTGTACACATTGCGTTTAATTATCATCAATTTATTATCATTAAGCGGCATTGCTGTATAAAATACGGTAGGTAAACAATTGTACAATGCCTTGAAACAAACTGCTGTATGTTAAAGGAATTTGCGTAAATTTCTATGGGAACAAAGTGTTTTTGCTTTTTTTTTGTAAACATGTGTGTTTTTTACTTTATTTTTTACGGTAATTCGAATCAATCATCTTCGAATCAAAATACTTTTGCTGTTTCTATACTGTGAAATAGTGTGGGAGTAATGCCTACCACTGCATTAGACTCAAAAACGTAATTCACTTTAAATTTAGTTAAATCAAAACAAAATAAATGAAATAAATTTATTTAAATGAGGTACTTAAAACCCATATTACATAATCAATTAAATCAAATTAAAAGTAAAGCAGGTAGCAGACTATATATACCTACATGTTTTTAAGCTATTGCATAGCTTCTATCGCGGGCCTTGAGCGCGGGGACCGAATCCAGAAATTCCGTAACGAAAAAAACCTGACGCTCCCCACTCCGACGGGCACGGAGGTGTGGCTTGAAGGCCGTGCATTGTCTAACGTCGTTAACACAATACGGTCAGTTATTTCAATCCCGATGCTAATGTTCTAATAGCGTGTTTGGTAGAGAATCGGATATAGTCAATCGACATTACGCTGGATCAATCCCAAGGTCTTGTTTTTCTTTTTGCGACTTCTTTCCATTGGAAGTACTTTTTAAATATTTTATTTAGATTGTTTTTATAATTATTGCATAAGTTGATAAAAAATGCTATGCAATAGCTTTATCGCGGCAGTCCCCGAGTGCCACACGTATTTTTTTTCTGTCAAAGCATTACGCGTTCCCGTTATTTGAATTTAAATAATGCGCGATAGTTTTAATGTTACGATAACTCCAAAGATATTATTTTTATGGGCTGGATGGTTCTCATCCATTCGTCATGTTCGTAAATTTGTGCTGTCAGTTGGAACTAGTCGGTTTATTTATTTTTTAATTGATATTTTTGCTTTTATGAGCGTCCCGAACGCTCTTAATGTGCTCATCGTTCTCACATATTTGTGTATACTCAAAATAAATGGTGTAACCACGATCTTGTCAAAATATTATGATAAATAAGTATCTATAGAGTTTCTTGCCCATTCTTCGCCAGAGATCAACGCTTTGGAATGGATAACTACAGTACGTATTTCCACAAGATATTATGCATTGTGACTGGGACTGTAGCTTCACCCTTTTATTTCTTGACATTAAAAGTACGTGTAATGGACTAATTGAAATAAAAGTTTTGAGTTAGGATTTCAGCTATGTATGTATGAAATCCTTAAAGTAACTAATGTCCTTGTATTTAATTCAATTAGGATTAACATCACATACATCTGAATAGTTTTTCAACTACCTACCACATTATATGTACCTAACCATTTTTTTTATATTTATTTATAATATTTTTTTAAAAAAGTTTTAAAGATGGCTTACTAAAAGCCATCTTTAAAAAATGGACATGGCATTTTGGACTTTTCGGTGGATCTGTAAAAGGGAAACAAACAATTCTACCGTTTGGTTGCATTTTCGATGAAAGCTCTGAACTAGCCTATTTTTTTTCGACTTCTCAACAATCATCATTACATTTCAACCAATTTACAGAAAACATTAATGAATAATATACATAAACCTTCCTTGTTAGTAAATTTTTCCATTAGTGAAAACCTTATGTTAATCCGTAGGGCAGTTTTGTAGGTTATCGCGTTCATACAGACAGACATTAGCAACAAAGACTTTGTTAGAACTCCATTCTCGTAATTAAGAGAACGGCATACAGCCTTGTATATCAATTTCGTTTAATTAATTCCAAGAAACAATTTGAAACTAATATGTACCTCATAATACCACTTTCTAAGAAGAACGTGTAACGTGAAGTAGAAACCCCTTATAAAATATAACTCGTTCCAATTTCGACAGTGTGTAATATTTAAACAATGATGAAAAACTGTTGTCAAGGGCTCCGTTGATGAGTCCTCCAGAGGACTCCGGAGATTGTTCTCGTTTGCCACGGCCGTGCATCAAATATTCTACAAGTTTATTCGTACTAAACGCTTTCACTGAAAATGAGACTATAAAGTTTCCGGGCGACGCAAAATGATTCTATTACGAATATGAAATGTTATTACCTCGGACGGATTATAAGCAGGAGCTGGTTCTCACAAATGAAATTGCTTCCCTCCTTTGGAATCCATTTTAAGGATGAATGATATAATTCTTACGAATAAAGACATTGTCAAATAAGATGCGTTTATTACAATCATTTTCTACAATTGTGACAGCATTACCAAAATAATGTTGTTCAAGTCGACACTCTCAATCCCAAAAAAAGAAATGACTTCGTCAAATTATTTGATTAAATTATTTATATATATCTTAATTAACTGTTTTTGTAACAGATTATCAGATAATAAAATATAAGCGTCGATAAAGGCTCAATTCAAATTGAAAGGGCTCATTGGATTTTTAGAAAATTGGATTTTATGTAGAGGGGTGGCAATAACGCGCTTACTCGTATATTTTAAAATAAATTGCTTATTATAATACCTACGGCTTATCGCATTTTAGCTATCGTAAACTGCTGTGAAGGCAATTTAACCAACATTCAATAGTTTGGGGCTGTAGAGTAAGGCGGATATGGTGTTACAAGCCTATTGTTACATTTGCTATAACGATATTGTAAACTAGTCATTATGATAACGGTATTATTATTAAACTTTCCTATTTCGATCCCAAAACAATTGTTCTACTTCTTGTGCTGCTAGGTTACCGCTCAATATATGGTTTTGAGTACCTATGTTTTTGATCAAAGAAATTATTTTGTTGAATAGACTAAGTTAGATTGGTTCTTTCTGCTTTTATTCTCACAAAAATAGTATTAACATATTGGCAATAGTTATGTAAATACGAAGGCATGAATTTATATTTTCACCTCATGACATAGTCCTATCAAGATGAAACATTCCACAATTTTTGTGCGCTACTACATTCCGAATTGGAAAATATTTGTTACAGCGTATTTTTTATGTGCTGGCAGTGATCATTCAATATTTTTATAGGCTGTGAATGCAAACAGCCAGATGAAGCGAAAAACTATCCAAAAAGTGTGCCTCTAGGCCAGATTCACTGCTTCCTCATCCTGGTGTTGTCCGTCACTCATCCCGATCCAAAGCCCATATCACTCTTCCGTGTTTTTATCAATACATCACCTTCAAAATTTTGGAGTTCTGTCAGAATTGCGAATAGTATCTACCTTTTTACCAGAAAATATTGGACAGATTGGACAGGTAACTTGCGGATGCGTCCTCAGATATGGATACCTCCATTTACTATCCACTATCTCTCACTATCCGGTATCCACAACCGGTTCCTAATTTATCCATACCAGTTTGAGAGGTTCTTAAATTAGCAAGAAAATATTACCTTTCATTCACCAACTCTCTCGCTCTATCTTACCTGAAAAAACACAAAGAAAACAAGCATTTAATACAAGGTTTATATAAATAAACCATATTTATGGCAACAGTTATCCGATACTGGATGGGCAGATTTCCAAGCGAATTCGAACCTAAGGCCGTTGGCATGACTTGAGCCCAGATGTTATAACACGTTGGGTTTAACGACTACAAGTATTTATGCCTATTCTGGTGAAGCAAATGTTCAAATTCTGTCTGTCTGGGTGGCCGAGGCTCGGAAAATAATTGTTCAAAATAAGTGCAATCATATTAGAGACATGGATCCTGTCTCTGGATCCCTAACCATCGGTAGCTTGGAGCCTGCTCCCAATACCGGCAGACTACTATCCTACTAATATTATTAATGCGAATGTTTGTGAGGATGGATGTATGGATGTTTGTTACTCTTTCACGTCAAAACGGCCGAACGGATCTTGATAAAATTTGGCACAGAGGTAGATTATAATCTGGAATAATACATAGGATACTTTTTTTATCATCACGAGGGCGAAGCCGCGGGCGCCAGCTGGTATTTCATATTTTGAAATATTTTTATGTGTGTAATTTTATGGAATATTTAAAACTATAAAAAATATTGTACAGAAAATAAATAAAGAAAATGAAAATTGCACCTAAATGTAAACTACCATAAATGTAAACTTTCTGCAGAGATCTTAACTCATTTTAGCTATTGAAGAGTTTGCTAGTTCCAATAGACATGTAGAATGCACGACAGTAAAATAAAGAGGTTAAAGAAAAGTATGAAATACTTGACTTAAAAAAAAGAAACGTTTAACGTAAATGTAGATTTTGTACTACTTTAGTTTCTATAAACCAACTTTTGGATAATTCAGACATAACATACACATACCAACAACTTCCATAATAAGAAACATACCCGGATCTTATCCTCGAATCACTTGAGCGTAACATCTAAATATATTTCAAAGGCGAAACAGTAACAAGTCCCCACCTACTTAACCCATTAACTCTTGCTTAGGATATGTTTTTAGTGGTCTTGTCTTACTAAATGGTCGTTATCTCATGTTTATTTTATTTAGTGAGAGATTTCGTTTAGTGGTTGTGCATAAGTGTTACAGGGAATGCAGTGAAATCAGATTTTGTTTGAGATTCTTAAAGCTTAAAGGTATAAATATATAATGTATAAAGGGATAAAGCATGCCTACATATGGTTGTTCCGGGTCTGGCTGTTCTGAAATTTAAGTGTTTGTAAATTAATCAAAGCAGGGGGACCTGCCAGGGCCTCCGCCTGCGGAGGGGTTGCGGGTTGTTCGAAAGAAATACCACGGTCCCGGAACGTAAAGGGCAATAGAAGGAACATGGGTGGGTTTTAGTCAGTACAAGTCCGACACTCTCCCTCGCTCCGCCTAGAACATGAGAAGTTATGATTCATACATTGAGGCATGATTTCCCATCCGTAAAACAAAACGGCTGGACTAATTTGTATGAAATTTTGTATGCATATCGAGTAGTTCTGAAAATCGGTCGCAGTCTATTTTATCTGAGCAGCAGGTGAAACCGCCCACCATCCATTAATGTCTTTAATGAAAAATTGCTACATAAAGTTGATGACCGACGTGTTGACAAAAATAGTATCACTGATTAAAATCCTGTGAACTGACTATTGCATACACCCTAGTAAATACATCAAAGACTATGAATGTCAAAAGTCATGTGACATCCACTGATCCGCACTGGGTTCATGTGGTAGGTTTTTTGTTGTTGTCAGTAGTGGAAAATCCCCTTGGACACTTTGACTGCCTCACAAGTTGTGAGACAATCGAGGTAGTACCGGACTCGAACCTAATACCACACTCCTGGAAGCTAGTGTCCTTCTGACATGATCCTCTGATCTGATGAGACATATATCATGTTTATATTCTTAGGAGGCCGAAGAGACCGAACACTATTTCGAAAAAAAAAAACTTTTTAGTTGTTTGATATTTACACTGTTTTCTTTTTGACTGTGTTGCTAATATTGTTTGCATATTTCAATATAATTTTACTACCGTATCACTGTTAATTTAATATATTTACCCATAGAGTATGTTGATTGTTTTACTCAGTTCATTGACGGCATCAACCTTGTATTATTGTTTGTTTTACTATTTCTACATTTGTTTCACTCAATTCAAAAGACAATATCTCCATTATTCCATGTGGTAGATTACTCATTACCCATTTCCTTTTAGAGATTTTTTATTGGACGATAATGCTCAGTCTGCTTCAGTGTAATGGATAAAAATATATATAAAATATTAGTTAGGATTTTGATAATATTATATTTAAAAAAATCGCCGGAATAATCGCTACTCGCTACCGCTTTTAACAAAATCACAGCCTAAGGTCCAGTGCAACGATGCGTGAGGCCCCACAACCCACGGGCCGCGTGTCTCTGGCAGCCCATGAAAACAAATCGTTCATAATAAAGCATTAGGTGTAGGACCTTGTACTGTCTTCAGTGGCTGTTCTCGATAATTGGACTCGGTGCGAGGGTATGTTTACAGCTTTATTGTTATAAGAGCTAGAGGATTTTTTATCGTTATTAGTGTGGTTGATATAGTATTGTGATAAATATATACGATAGTTATTTTTTCCATGACTTCGGCTAGAATGATCGGAAGTTATTCCATAGCTTGTAACAGTACCCAGTACCCCAGTTGTTTTAGCAGTACCCTAGACCTACAGAACGCCTGCCGGGGTTGCGGGTTGTTCGAAAAAGATACTGCGGCCCCGAAACATAAAGGGCAAAAGAAGGAACATGGGTGGGTTTCAGTCAGTATAAGTCGGACACTCCACCCCGCTCCGCCAAGAGGGGGAAGTTATTAGATGATTTCCCATACGCAAAAAAATGGGATCATTTTCCTGCCATGCATATAATGTGTGAAAGGTAACAAGGTACCGTATTTCTTTTGCATTTATAATTTTTATATGGATGGATGGTACTAACTGGGTTCAGATAACTGGAGGTCAGATAGGCAGTCGCCTGTTGTCAAATACTGATATTCAGATGCATTCGGTAAGACTAGAAGCCGAACACAATATAGTAAGGAAAATTAGCCGGTGATCATGATTTTTTTAAGGTGGTTTTCTGATGAGATTGCAGTTAGTATTTTAGTATTTTTCCAGCCATCTTCCAACGAGCAACTAATTAACGGTGCAGTTCACTGAAAAAAATATTATAAAAGAGTGTTTTTTTTTGTCTAAACTCAAATACCTAGGTGAACCCATAAAGACCCAAAAGAACGCTGAAAAACAACCAAACAATCAAATCTGAAAAAAAATCTGCAATGCTCTAAGTGCACTCTAGAAAAAAAGATTCTAATATTCAAATAAAAAAAAAACGATTGACAAACGCAACTATAATTTGTCCACAAACCTCCTTGCCAAAACATGACTATCAATTCTTTGTTAATCTAAAATTGTTGAATCACAAAGTCAGCAAAACAAATCTTTGCCCATTTATTAAGGTCTATTTTATCTTTGTCTGTCACATCTTGTGATTAATAATTTCCAACCATTGCCTACGCACTTACACACCACTTTGTAATTGTCGCTTATATCGTTAATTATCTGTATCGCTTTATTTCAATTATGTTCTGGGAGATTTACAACGAATATTATTCAGTGAATTACATAATTTGAAAGTTATTCATGACAAAAACTTCGGAAATGAATCACTGCAAGTTTTGACATATTATCGCACCTCAAATTTTATTTTTCTACGGTTATTTTGTTTCTTTTTAACGTAATAAGTATCATTAAACACAAAAATTAAATAAATTGTGTAAGCAAAATAAATTTTCTGCTATCACATCAACTAAATTCCACAATCATTCATAAAATACGTCTACCTAACGTCTTTCTAATTACAGAACACATTTCAGAAATGCTGAAAATTACGTTTTTGCGAATCTGTATCATTAGTGTAACACTGAGTGAAATTGACTTAATATCTCATGAAAATATCTGAGTAATCGCTCCATATAATAATTCCAGTGGCCGCAACATCTTGACAAATTAGATTTTTAGCCGGTATTGCTGGCTAAGACTAAATTACAGCTGACTTTGAGTCGAGTGCAGGCTTTTAAACGTGAATTAGAGGCTACGTCACTCAAACCTTAATGGCGTATTGTGACTGAGTAAATGTCACGAAAATTATGTGGCCGTATCGAGATTTTTAACCGTAGCACGGCTTTGATGACTAGAAAGATGAAGATTAATTTATGATAGAGTGTTTGAGCAAAGAGCTTTTACTTGAAACTTAATAAAGTTCCAACTACAACGATTAATTAAGGTAACGATCACACAATATATATGCTTGTGAAATTGCATACTCACAATGATAGCCACGCCAAAAACACGAGTACGACTCACATATGGCCGAAGTTAGGGGAGGCTATAACAACCACATACAAAATGGATGTTCCATCATACCTTTGCGTCCATATTAAATATTAATCCAAACCAAACCGAGTTAAAGCGATCATAACAATTGCGCTCACAAACTTTTTGTTTGTTTTTCAAAATCCGCTTAACAAAACATACGTTTTAAATTTTACACGTATGCCTACAATTGTTAGGTCGGAGTCATGATATTATAACATTGTGGGCAGCAACGCGCGGCGTAGCAACATAATCGTGCCAGCCCGCCATCTGCCGGAAGTTTTACAATGTTTATGAGTTCCATCGGGAAGCGTACATAAATTCTGACGATTGGACGTGTACAAACGATAACAATACAATGGGTTGACCATATTAAGCGCCGTAATTGTTTACAAGTGACTAAGTATAGCCTAAAATGACAATATTGTAGACGAAGTGTTTGTTTGACGAACAGCCTATAAAGCCTTAATACATACTTCTGTCTCCCTGCCAAGCAATTCATGCTACACAGTTCATTGATCCCAGATCTAAGTTTCTCACAAAAGACATAAACTTCTGAATATTTTTATAAATAAAAGGATTGTAAATCTTGTTAAACTCGCAAAGTTAAAGTTAGCCAATGATATACAACGTTACAAAGTTAGCGGACATCTACAAAACAGGAAAGAGTCCCAGAATCATTTTAAATTCAGTATTAATCCTCGAACCCAGTCCCGAGCATCGTTTCTTCCATACTTTGTGGGATTTCCGAAAGAAAGCTGCTCCTACAAACTTCTATCCAAACTCCCGTGTAATCTTACTTATAAAAATAAACTTTTGCATTAACTGATTTCGAATCAGGGGCGAGGAAGTTTGGCAAGGTAGCCCAGCCTACCGCCGTCGCTTCCGTACAAGTTGCAGAGTCAATCAGCCAGAAAATAGAAACAAATAAATACACGCTTAGGTAGTTTTGACTTGATAAGCGTAAGTAGACTTGAGCTCAAATTTATGGAAGAGTTCGGCAGATAATGTAAAAGTTGGCAGATAAGACAGGCTTTAGGAGGCTAGGGCGCGCGCTCAGAGAAGCTGAATATTACCGACTGAGCCCGACTACTCGGAACAGGTTATATTATACCAATATTTACGTTGCACATACACAAGTTTCGTGGTACTACAAATTGAGCATTCTGTTTTCAAAAAACATTAACACTCTCTTTGCATGTGTGTGTTTCCAATTTTACCTCTTACTTTCTCATAGAAATATTATATTTTTGGAACTCGACTTACGAGTAATACGCATTTAATTGGCCATCACTTCAAGAGAGTCTTATTCTGTTTGCTAGAGTGGCAGCCAATTGGCAGATTTAACGATATCATATTTCGTATCTTTAGGAATTCTTACAAGTTATTTTAGTAGAGTATCTACAATTTTATGAAAGAAATATGAAATCATTAAATGGTGGGAAGGAAAGAATATTATTGTAACATTTAAGACATTTCAACCAACTAAATCCTAGGTAATTTATATAACCTCTTCTAAGGTTTGGTCCCACCAGTGCGGACAAACTACATACACCGAACACTTACAGATAATGTATTAAAGCAACTCTCATTGTAGTGTCGCATGTTCACAGACAGTCTACAATTTTGTTGTGGCTGCTTGTGTATGTGAGTTTAAATGTTTGTAAACGCACCCACGAAACAGAAGAAAGTCCTAGTGTGGGGTACCATTTTTTTTAATCTTGTCTCTCTTAGCCTCTCTTATGTATATTCAATTTAAAACTAAAACAAATATTTCTATAAGTTGACCAGATATTCCACATGTATAATGTCTCTACATTTATCAGTTCATCTGTAAGTTATAGCGATCAAAGTGACATGAATTTAGAATATTTGAAGCCATCATGAATTACATTACGTTGGATTATCATGTTTAATTGATTTCATCAATATTGTAAATCCAATGCAGTGAACGACAATGATTTATTACTGCATTGAGTTTTTGAGTTGATTAATTTTAATGCAAATTTATTTAGATTATTTTAAATATGTAAATATAATATTATGTTTAAGGTACGATTTCAATTTTGCATGCAAATCCTTACTAATATTATGAAAGCGAAAGTGTAAATGGCTAAACCGATTTTGATGAATTTTGGTACAGACATAGTTAGAACCCTGGAGACGGACATAGACTATTTTTTTTGTAAATGTGAGATAAGGGGGAAAAAGAGGGAAGAAAAGGGGAGAGAAAGATTTTTTTACGATCATCACGCGGTTTAAAGTAAGCGTTAGCCCAAAGTAACTATGCCACGCGGGTGAAGTCGCGGGCGGAAGCTAGTTCAAAAATAAATGTCACAGAGAGGCTCTTAACACAAAATTATGAAATTTCACAATAATCAGAATGATAACTTTATCCATTTTCATAAGTCAGATATTTTAAGCAATCGGATCAACCTAAAAAATACCTATATTATCATAATTCGAAAGTTACAGTTGTCGGAATTCGGTCACAAAGCAAAAAGTTCGGATAGGAAGTACGTAAGAAATCTTTGTGAACATTTAGCATTCTGAAGCGTTTGTCTTTGCCTCGCCTCGACTAAAATAAAATACATCAAAGTTAATCGAAGTCGACTCTCAATTTGAGAGCAACATTCTAATGTCTTAAAATCCTCTGTGAAAGGCTCTCGGCCTTTTCATGCAGAAAGGTCTCGATTTTCGATTTTTTTTCATTCCCCTTTCTTTTCGGCGAGCGTCGGAGATACGTGTCGTACTTATACCGGAGCCGGGTGTAATTAAGGTGCAAAGATACCCGAAGTCTACCGCTAGGAGGGGCTCAAGGGCCCTCAATGGTCGGCTGTGTACTCAAAACCGATGAGTGTTACGTAGTCTGACGTTACTCCTCTATCCGTGCGTTCAAAGATTCAGACCGAACTTAATTGGGATAAAGTTGCGGTTTTTGTTGCCATTGCCTCGTTAATATTTCTCTTTGAGTTCTTTCTAGCGTGGATTTTAACCTCCGTCTCCCTGCGTAGCATATTCATCAAAATAAAAGTTACTTTAACGACGTTATATCGACGAGACGGAGCGAAGTCAACTTATTACAAGTTACGCGCACTAAACTATTATATCGCACACCTAAACGAACTAGGAGATGAAACAGACAGAAACATCGAACCCAATCTTATTACGGTGCCCCAACTTATATTCCACATTACATTAATTTCTCCGGAGACGTCTCGCAAACTAAGCAATAGCAGCTGCCTGCCCGGTCGCATGTTTATTGAGAAATTGCCTAATCTCGAAGAGCTACAAAACAAAACCACATCGGAAATGTTGAACTAAAGTATTTCTTCTCTCTAAGGATGCTAGTGGTGGTACCCTTGTCTGCGCTAACCGATCACACCCTTAAGGCTCCCGAATTACTGTCCGGGCTGATTACCGCGTCGGCCCCCGCACTCCCCGCGTACCCCGCGCCGCCCTCCGCCCCGGGCCCTACGTCAACTATTATTTGTGTTCCCTACTTATAATTTGTGCGCTGGAAAAGTTCCACAAACACCAGTCATTTTATTAAATATAAGAAAACTTCCTCGGAACTTTTGTAGTGCGCTCCGGGATCGCTTGTTATTCTATTAGTTAGCCAATTTAACCAGATGAGATTGGACAATCGTAACTGGCCGATTATGTATTTATTTAATTTACAAGAAACATTACACGATTCTGTACAATAAATCTCATTTGAATAACTCGTAAACCTGTTTAATGAATTGCTGCTGAGTTTAATAAGTAATAAATATTTATGTAGGTGCGTGTGAGCGTTCTACAGAGAAAATAAATTTAAATTTATTGCCTCTTCTGCTTATTCTCATTAGAGTAAAAGATGAGAAAAACATTTTATCAAGGGACTTCAACGAATATTTTCTATCGTAAATATCCTCTTCACGAGCCATAAAGGAACACACAAAAAGGCAAGACATTTTTAATGCTCTTATATTCTTGATTTTCCTTCAAAATGAAAAAAATGTGTTCATTGGCGCGAAACGAAATCATCGTCCCAGATACGTCTTTCAACAACAAAAGCCAGTCGCGTGCGTGTTTAACATACTTTTCTTTAAACAGAACGCAATATTTACTGGCTTTCATGTATCGTCTTAAGGGGATAAATAATGGAGTTGCAAATGTGTGTTTGGCATACGAGGGTAGAAGAACAAGGCTTCTGTGGAAAGGAATATGATAATTTGACGTAAAATGGGAAGAAAAAAATACATTAAGTAGAAATGCAAGCGACTGTGTTATTGTAGCTGGAGAAAATAAAATAATCTAGTGGCTAAATGTTCCTGTATTTTTTTTTTAATAATATACAGAATTACGAAAATTATAGCATTGATTTCGTCACCAACAACAGCCTAGAGCAATCTCATCAATCGCACACCACTTAACTCGATTCTAAACTAACATCCAACCAGTTGCTACCAGCCGACCGAAGATCTTTGCTCCACCGTACCTGAGGGCGTTCCACTTGACACCTGCTGAATCACAGCCTCCACTCAAGGACACGTTTTTCCATCAGTAATCAGTTCTACGGCTAAAATGTTCGGCCCATTGCCACTTCAGTTCACTTACGGGTATGGATTTGGATAAAAAAGTAGATGACAAAATAAACTATGGATGGACTGCGTGGCGTGAAAAATTATATGGCTAGAGAAGAGGTGTCTGCAAGAAGAAGACATGGTTCACCGACTCCAAGTAAAAAGAGATAAGAGCAAGAAAATTACGTCAAAAAAATCTGTGGCCAATCAATGGGCACTTATAAAACGTTGAGAAAATGTACAAAGAGTAACTAGCATGGAAATAGCACTTTTCAATTTAGTGAAACATAAATTTTCCATTTAATTGCGAATCGGAACAGTTGTCTCTAATTTTGCTAATGGAGCAACAACCTAAATGTTTTGGTTAAGGTGATCACAGAAGCAACGATTTAAATATTGACGAAAATTTCTACTTTTAATGAACCTACACACATTGAAATTAAACTCACGTTAAAGTTATTATAGGAACACCTATCTTCCTGTAAAATAACTATCGCGGTCGTTATCGTCTACGTTGAAGGAGCGTTTACATTCTTCAAGTCCGATGGCTCATTTTACTTGTTTGTTTTTTTTTCTTTTCTTTCTTTAACGAACGATTTACATAAGTATAACTAGCTGTTAATGTTGATTGCTGAAAAATAAGTTATCTGAATTTTAACTACTGGTTAAAAAGATGTGCTACGGGCATCAAAGATTGACAAACAGATAAAATTGTGACAGGATGGTATTTTAATAAAAAATTAAGCAAAGCAACAAGAGAGCTGAAATCATTACCACATTAACCATCGAAGTATCAATATAACGTGCCATGTCAGCTACCTTGATATAAATTGAGTACACTGACCCACTAAACCGTTTAGTGCATATTGAACGGAGCTCCCAAGACGTAGGGCGGAGCATGTCCGACGCATCGGAAGATGGATCGCGCTGGTAATCAGTTAATGCATTATGCGGTTAACTACAACCAAGATGGAAGCGTACAAATATTAGTACGAATTAACCAGAGACACCTCTTGTGTTGGCGAGTGTACTTAGCTGAAGATGAACAAATATTTTACGAAATTAAGTCCGAACATTTTGTACGTGAACCGAGCTTGTTAGATTAAGTGCAACACTGCGCTATGTTGCAAGATGGATTCGCACGCGATGATTGATACGGTTATAATTGATAATATGCCATTAGCACTGCTATAATGAGATGATTGATTAAGATCAAATTACGGCGATTACGACGGAACAATTAACGCATATCAATAACTGGACATTAATATAATTTACCTGAATTTAAACGAATGGAAGACGTTAAATAACATATAGCCAGTTTCAAGAATTGATGAACAAACAATACATGAATATTTAAAGTTCTTGGCAGTATTGTGTGTGTGACACCAACAACGTACAAAACCCAAAAGTAAGGTGCACATTTAAAAGATAGATGGCGTCATTCGGATAATTCTGTTATCAGCTGTGAGAGGGCGCCCCTGCGCTCGTATACTTAGACGGCCGTTTCCTGCGACGTTAAGTCCTTATAAAGGTAACTGTTCCACTGAAAAACTCCTATTTCCGTGACAAAGCACACTCTTAACCATCCAAGTGAAAATTCTAAGAGATTTTGTGTTTACTCAACGAGATACTATCCCTATTGTTGTGAGCGAATAAAGTTTACTTGATTTTTACCTACGCCTATGGTTTCACCATTATGTCGCAAGAAGTGAAATGAGCAGCAAAACAAATAGGTACGATTATATCATGTCGCGCATTCAGCAAATTACGAAGTGTAGCTATCTCTGGAGACAGAAATATCGTATAAGCATAGAAACAGAATTACTTTCTTACAAAGTTTAGATTTATTGGCCATTGCGTAAGTTCGCTCGGCAGCGTTTAGTTGTTCTTAATACTAAATCATATCTGTATGATTGCAGACTGCTGACGGCTGAAAATAAGGTGAGCGACCGATATATCGGGGATTAATAATATATAATTTGTAATTGATGATCTTTGCGTAAGTATCGGTTCAATATTGTCGAGTTAAAAATATGTCAGACAATATGATGAATAGGCACAATGCGAATTAAGATTGGGCTCACATTTCCACTGAAAATGACACATTCGTTAGCTACAGTGGGGTTCGTTTTATCGGTTCAATTCTTCTATTCAGCGTGGCATGCAAAAAGTAATTTGAAGTAGTGTGACGCATGAGCGCTTACTTATCTATTTTTGAAGGAACGTAGTCCGCGATCCGTTAAATAGACTTAAAGTGAGTAGAGCCGACTTCCGCGCATGTGTGCCGCCGGCACGCACCGCCTCACTCGTCTTGTCGCCTTGTGCGAGAACATTACGAGAATTATTCTCAACACTGAAACTTATTGCTGCCTTTCAAATGAGACTTCAAAATTTTGCTTTTTAAACAATTAATTTTAAGATTTTTATACTTTTATTCCCAAAACATCTATTTGTTGGCGTCTCTAACATCGAACTTTTATCACCATTAAAAATGCCTGTTTTGTCAAAGCCCTATGAACCAACTAATGAGATCGCAACAACAAACAACATCCAGCTACAATCCACACTATTACAGTTAGTAACAATAATTAAAAGCGCAAATCTGATTTAAACTAATCCCGCGCGGCGCGGGATTTAACATTAGAGGCTTGTACGATAAACACACTGTTATGTCTGAACACAACCATTCCATTATTACCATAACAAGCTGGAATCGCAGGTAAAAGCATCGTATGCCCTGCCCGTGGACTATCGGAGGGCAAGGCAGATTTCCGCCAGTGGCTAGTAACAATGACGACGCAGATAAAGAGGGTCGATAACGTGAAATAGCAACGTGAAAACGTGGCGAGAAAATAGCATTATTAACCTCCTGGGCATAATACGCGCGCCACTGCGCCAGATATGGTAATGATTATGTAAATCCTCTACTCACAGGTACATCTCAGGAACGTTATATACTTATTAAAACCAAGATTGCCACACCGAGGATCCCATCTGACAAAAACTTTGGGGCAACCCTTAGTTCGCAAGTGTTTACAGGCGCTCAATTTTTACGACGTTAGTAATTCGAAATCTCGGGTTCCCTGAAATCGGACCATCGGCGTTGCAGTCTTACTTGGCGACTCTCTTTTCAATTTTCTTAGTTTCCCGCTCGAAGCAGGCAAGCATTGTATGGTAGATTCTTATCTTTCTCAAAAGCTATTTAGCTAAATGGAATTTACAGAGCCCGCACTGCAGTTCGACGAAGTACATTGTAATATTTAAAATCTTGAAATTTGAGTCTAAATCCAGGCATTGTATTACGTGTCTAAGATTTTTCAAGATTCATTTTACTGTGTTCCGGTAGCGGTTTCTTTAAATTATGCACTTTGCCAGATTGAAACGGTGGGTCCTTTTTGAAATGTTCCAGACTTACATAAAGGAGAATTAAGTATTATTTTAAGCGTCTTACTTAGAGTTTTGTTTCAGTAGCCGATGAACATTGCTTAACAATTACACAGCAGCGTTGTTGAAAATGTTTAACTTTAAGTACCTAATTGAGCCCCGTTAATCAAGAGAACGAAGTTTTCACAAGTGCTTAAATTATTTACCTCAAACATAAAACATCGACATTCAAAGCGTTTCTGGAATATTTTCGCTTACACAGACGTCGGGCAGAACACAAAGTGAATTATACGAATAGAAAATATTGAAAGCGAGCTGAGAGCATCAAAAATACTGACGCTGAATCTTGTTAATGAACTTAATGAGTGAAGGAGCCGGGACTTGTATAGCGAAGGAACTTCATGAAAGCATCTTGCAAGTTTCAATTCCGAATGCTGTTACAACAGTGGGGAGACTTGAACAAGTACGGGAACAAAATGAAATGCATCATAAAATAAACGCGACGTAATTTCTGTCTCATATTTCAACATCTTTGGTTGTGCACGGATTGTTCATACGGTTTCTTTTTATATTACCTACCTTGTGGGTTGTTCTGTTATTTTGTTCTGTTTGTTGGTGAAAATAGATTTGTAACAGTACAATAAAACATTATTTGTGACGCTTTACCAACCTAGCGTCGTATTGACGTTATTATAGCTACAACATATAAGACTAGTATCTTTAGATGTTATTTTATTAACTACTGGCTTTTGCCAGCAGTAACACAGTTCCCCTTTCCTGATTTGCAGGTACCTGCCACCTGTAGTTTTTGCCCTTGCGCCTTATTTATTGAAATAGCAAAGCTAAGTTTTCCCTTTTCTTCCTTATTACTTTCTCATTTCTCACTTTAAAAAAAAATGCCTATTTCCGCCTCCAGGGTCCCAACTATCACTGTACCAAAATTCATCAAATTCGGTTTTGCCATTTAGGCGTGAAGACAAACAAACTCACTTTCGCTTTTATAATATTATTAAGGATTCTACAAACATTTCTATGTAGCATGTGTCGAACAAAGGGTGGCAGCACATACTGGCACAGGCAGGAAACGACCTACACTTCTCCCTTTTCATCGACATGAAACTTGCCCGACGGCAAGAGATCATCTATTTCTTTACATGAATGCTGTACCTGAATTCGAATGTAATTCTAAAATCTCGCAAAATAAATTGCATAATCCAACCCTACTCTAAATAAAATGAATTTCAAAAGAAATATGCAGATGTAATTAATTTAAAAGCTACAGAAAAGAAAAACTGAAAATGTTTTCATCGTATCAAAACTTCACTATTTCAAGCCGAGATACTCGCGAATAAAGACTTTTTTTATTTTAACGTCGAAGTTTAGTTCGAAGTTCACTAATTTAACATCGAACTGGGAGCTCCTAAAATAACAGATTACAGCAGGCATAATCATGAAGTTTTTACTGTACGACGTAACTCGTACGTAGTTATGCAAATGTGTGAGGCTCGTTTTTGCTAGGATTAAGGTTTTGGGTCTATTGTAATGGGAAGATTTGTGTCAAACGCGGCAAATCCAACGACCCGAACAATTACGCGAGTACAAATGATAATTTGAAAGTTAATTCAGAAATAAATTAAAATATTGTACCCATTGTGTTTTCACACAATTTACATTCCGCAACGATAATAAATTTTGTCAAAAACCACTTACGTCGCATAGACTGTCGGAAATATAATCAATCTTGTTTGCAAAAAATAAACGTTGAATGAAAAAGGCATTGATAAAAAGGAGACAGCAAAATTGACACTAGATGTAATAAAAAGATTGGAAAATAATTTCGACAAAAAGCAAGTCTCCAAAATTCACGTCAGACACTCAGTAAAATGAAATACGTAGCCGGCACCGGCCTTCGGCAAATGGTTTAATATCGAAATGTGATCACTTAGCGCAATCTCTTACAAAAGAAAAAAAAACACAGGAAAAGCCTCGAATGTACTTAGCTTTTACCAGAAACCGAAATATGTTTCAATTTTTATTAAAACTGGCAAAAAGCAAAATTGGATTGATAGCGTTTCAATCCAATCCTTTATTTGGTTGATGTGCAGAAATGCGTTTTTGTCTGGTTGTTTTTTAAAGAATGTTGTTTTCGCATTCCGTACGGTTGAGCAGCGTTTAAATTAGAAAAGGCTAAAGTTGTGGGGCACAAAGTTGTGGCTGGCGTACGACCCCACTTCGCCACTTACTCAAATGAAATGCGTGCTTACCGGGCCTTTTGCTAGAACCCTTGATGTATAGGCTCTTTTACGAAAACAGCCACTGGTTATGAACGAAATTAAATCAATTCTGCCCTCCTGTTTCGTAACGTAATTACAACTTTTAGAATTTGATTTATCACTAAATATTATATGTGAAGGCTTCTGAATGGTATTGACTTTAACAGTGTTGATAATTATAACATAACACCAATTCTGTAAACGTGGGTTAGACAGAGGTACATCAGTACACCAACATATTACTGTTTTAAATCCCACGTAATTGGAGGCTAGCTTATTGCCATCAACCGAGCACAAATCTAGGTTCCAAGGCTGCTACTTAGAAATCCTTACTAATATTATAAAAGCGAAAGTGAGTTTGTTTGTTTGTTTGTTTGTTACCTCTTCGCGCTTTAATGGCAGAACCGATTTTGATGAATTTTGGTACAGAGATAGTTGGGAACCAGGAGACGGACATAGGCTAATTTTTATTTAAAAAAAGTGGAATATGAGGGAGAACGAGGGAAGAAAAGGGAAAACTTAGCGTTGCTATTACAAATCAATCAGGCGCAAGAGCAAAAACTGCAGGTCTGCTTGGTGTGTTATACCGAATTTAACGCGAGCGAAGCCGCGGGCGAAAACTAGTATCCTATAAATAAACTAAATTACACTGTATTCTACCCGGGAATTGAACAAAGGATATCATTTTCAACAGTCGTAATTGCGAACACTCAACCCACAACGCAGTCAGATTTTATTACTATAATGCTAGTTTAACTAACTTATGAATTACAAAAACATGGATTTTTGAAAAAGAAAATATACAATACAATTAATATTATTAATAAATTCATGATATGAATCTATGGCGTTGATCATAGGAAACCAAAACTGAATTGAATAACTTCACATTCCAATACCCGAATCCAAATCTCCCTACCTCGGAAAAACACAACAAAACGATCGTGAAACGCATTCGAAACTCAGTTTTGAAACCAACACTAAATTGCACTTACCTACCTGCTGTAACTTTAACAGAAAATACTATTGGCTCGGTAAAAAGCGATCTATCACGCCATTTCATTGATAACACAATAATCCAGCAGCCATCAAAGCCTTTAGTCCTTATATTGATTCCGATGTTATTTTAGGCCCCAACAAAAATGTTTCCATGAAACCGAATGAAAAGTATGAATAATAAAAAATACGTTTATTTATACGGGGGAAATGAAATTCGTAATATTACATTTTAATAATTCGAAATGTTGCACGGCCATTGAATTCTTCATGGCTGCAAAAGCACCCAAGAGGAAAATATTTACGCTTTTTCGAAATGCAGAAATCAAGGAACAAGGAATCGGTTTTAGCGCAGAGTAGCGTTTGGGGCCGGTTGTTGAATAAAACGAGAAGCTCCGATATAACGCTTGCCTTTCTCAAGTATGAACTGGGAATTGAACCTGCATTGCCCCGGGTTTATTTAAATGGTCAGTAATTAGTGTTTATAAATTAATATTCACTCAGAAGATTTGCGGTTAATTCTGATTTTGTGAAATGTTGACGGCATGCATAAAATTCATTACTTATTTATAAAAGAGAGTAAGTTTGAGAGTATAACCTAACTTATTGGTTTTTTTTATATCACTTTCATTTTTTAATTTACTGCTTAAGTAAATTTAAAAAAAGGAATTTTAAGTAGGACATAGTTCATTATTGAAACAGTAGTAAGTAGTGTTGGTTAAACAATAAACCAATTAGGTTGACAAGCTGACAATTAGTCTGTTTTTTTAGGGTTCCGTAGTCAACTAGGAACCCTTATAGTTTCGCCATGTCTGTCTGTCCGTCCGTCCGTCCGTCCGTCCTCGCTTAATCTCTGTGACCGTTAGCACTAGAAAGCTGAAATTTGGTACCAATATGTATATCAATCACGCCGACAAAGTGGTAAAATAAAAATTGGAAAAAAATGTTTTATTAGGGTAGCCACCCTATATGTAAAGTGGGAAGTGATTTTTTTTTTAATTTCAACCCTAACGTGTGATATATTGTTGGAAAGGTATCTAAAAATGAATAGGGGTTTACTAAAACCATTTTTTGATAATGTCTATAATTTCGGAAATAATCGCTCCAAAAGTAAAAAACAATGTGTCCCCCCCCCTTTAACTTTTGAACCATAAGTTTAGAAAATATGAAAAAAATCTGAAAAGTAGAACTTTATAAGAACTTTCTATGAAAATCATTTTGAACTTGATTGACACAACAGTTTTTGTACAAAAAAGACAAAAAGTTGTACAAAATAATTTCCTCCTCCACCTTTAAACTCATAAGTGGGAACACTTATTGTGACGGACGGGAAACTACGGAACCCTACACTGAGCGTGGCCCGACACGCTCTTGGCCGGTTTTTTAAACTGAAAACTACTTGCAAAAATAAAACTAAAATATTTCCTAGCTCTTTATTTGCCCTTCCATTTTTGCTCAAATCATTATATAGTGTATGCCCAATTTCTGATTGTTCACAAAAATCTACCAATAACCTAACTAGAACCAGCAAAAACCACAAAGCCTCCACAATATTTCTCTATCTAAAAGGAGATAGGCGTTGCCCACTGCAGTCCCCGACCTAATCAGTACGGGGTCCCGCGTGCTATTTGCCTGCCCACTTCTTCGATCGCTCACTATAACGATACACTCACTATAATGATTAGCTCACGTTTTACTATATCTTGTTCCTGCGACTGTGTCTGCGTGTATTATATTTTATGGTATTTGGTATATATTTGACGGCACGGTTAGCGCAGTGGCTGAGCGATCGACTGCTGCGCTGCGTGCCGTAGGTTCGATCCTCGCACTGAACAAATATTTGTATGCCCTACAGATTGTTATTTCGAGTCTGGCTGTTTGTGTATGCCAGTTTAAAGGTTTGTAAACGCACCCACAACACAAGAAAAATTCTCAGTGTGGGGCAACGTTTTGAATTGATTTTAAATATAGATAACCAGATATTTAAGATGAAAAGCATTGCCTACAACGATCAAGTTCAATTAGTGCGTAAGGTAACAAACAGGGTACCAGAAAAATGTGGTAATTTTTTTGAGTTGAGGTAAAGACAATCAAACTAAAAACCCAAGCATTCGGACTTGATGTTGAAAAAAGTGGTTCAGTGTGATAGTTTATATCACGTCCTTAAAAATTACACATAGTAAGGTTGTGGCAAAAACTATGACAGTAAAGAACTTTCTCCATTGTATTGTTATCGTAATCCTAAGAGTATTCAGCTGTCTCATACAAAACTTCAAAATTAATCGACCTCGATGTTGGAAAAAGTTGTTCAGTGTGATAGTTTACACTACGTACTTAAATATGACGCACAATAAGGTTGTGGCAAAGTCCAAGCTACTAAAGAACTTTCTCCATTGGATCACTATCGTCATCGCGAGAAAGCCAAAATTGCGAGAAAATATTGAAATTTTGCATGAGACAGCTCTCATACAAAATTTCAATACTTTTCGCTTGCGGCAAAAGTTGTACAGTGTGATAGCTACCACGTCCTTAAATATGACCTAACATAATATGAGATAGACATAATTACTTTACCGTTTATATTATTAGCATGGATGAGATTATCTGGCTAAATGGTGGTGTTATGCATCGCTTTGGAGTTAGAATGTAAGCCAATATGGCGGCATAAATTTTTAATCCTCATCAAGCTACGTTTTAATTGACTTGATAATATTAAAGACAAGTACGTAATTTATTACAAAATAATAATAGGTAAGAGTGGATAGATGCATGATTTTTTAATTAAACAGTAATTAAATAAGGTAATGTAAGGTAAGGTAAGTAACTGGGCCTATTTGGTGCAGGCGTGAGACACAATAATGATTTCCTTTTTGTGTGTAGATTTTAAGTTGTTATGTATTTCAATTTAATTTTGTTTTTTTTCTTTGTTTTCTTCCTTTGTTTAATGTTGTGTGCACTTGTGGCATGTAGCAAATAAACTTGTTTTCTTTCTTTCTTTATTTACTAACTTATTATAACTCTATAAAACCATATTTGTTACGGTGGCGAAGCATATTTTAACCAAAAAAGTAAGTACCTCCTTAAGTAAAATCTCTTTTAGAGGGAATGGCACAAGCCTAGTGCAGGTCGGTGAATAACATATGTCATTGATTCTTTTTTTATATAAATTGATTACAACAAAATAACTCATTGTATAATAAAAAATAGAGTTACCAATTCTTCTACTTAATACTTTCTAATATTCCTATTTCACGCAAACTTTTAGTCGTTCTAAATGACCTACCTACCACCTAGATTCCCAGGAAAAGTGATTTATAACATCCTAGTTGGTATCACTAGAAGCAATTACACTAGGCGCGTACGTCAACAATTTAAGCCTTGGATTAAATGCGAGAGTCTCCAAGTTCTTTTCCTCATTGTATTCTCTGAGAGACACTGTAGTCCAGCTTAATCCAGTTTTATCGATAAATAAGCACTTAAAAATGTCATTAAAAATATATAGAAAAAATATATTTGATTAACAAAGCGGTTTGGGATTCTACTTTTTGTTTTGTTTATTTATGATAGTGTAAACGGACATGGAAGATAAACAAAAATACATAAAGAGGTTGTAGGTTTAATGTACAATTAAAATAATTTAATAAAAATAAGATGAATCAATTCATAATTGATGAATCAATTCCGAAAATATTTCAATCCAATTCAATTTCATTCCGATATAAATCTACGTTTTGGCTTCAATCTAAATAAATTTTCTTTCATTGCAGATTAACTGAGAAACATGTACGTGTATAACTGTATAAGTGAACACAATAATATAATTTTTATCCACAGTCGGATCTGCGGTGGGGAAGCTAATATCCTTATTTATTTCCGTTGGGTGTTCGTCCGCTAATTGCGACTCGCTACCCAGTGATTTTCCACGATCTCACTTCTTATTGTAATTACTTGCGATATTTATGCGCAGCTCCCATTATTAATAGGAGATTTTCCTATTTGAAATTCTTTTTACTAAGATATAAAAACAAAATCAACGCCCCACAATTACAATTAAAACATGCTGTTAATTAAAGCTGCTGAAACACATTTGCAGCCGTTTATATAAACAATATCATTCAAACCGTGCATTTTAATGTTAAATGCATCAAAACTACTAAGTTAAATAACAATTTAGAGTTGATAGCAAAAGCTTCATTATCCAGGACACTTCTGGCTTGGCACGCAGTTAATAAACGCTTTAAATACATTTCGACAGAATTTCATTCACAAATTCAGTGTTGGGTTGTAGCATTCGACGCGGCGAGATTCGCTATAATAGCGACTACTGAAATGCAAATAGAATTGATTGGCTCTTCTCAATATGTCCGGACTTTCATACCTGTCTTTTGCCGTCCATATTCACCAACATATTCGCTTTAAACACTTGATTGGGCGAAACGGGGCAAAGTTGGTCAACTGTTTGTCATTATTTCATTTTATGCTGTTGTTTTATCTTGAATTTCGGAATGAATATGGATTTTCGTAACATTAATTTATTTGCAGGTCAACTCAATATGTTTGAGAAGTATTTTAATTTGTTCATTTACCACTATTTATCATTTTAAGAAACTTGCTGTAAATTAATATATTCGTTAATGAACATCTACTTGAAGAAGAACTCAGCTCGTGGCTAAAGAATAACATTTGCTCGGGTCGATCTTCAGTTTAAGCCACGCTTCCTTAGGTTGGACTTTGGATGGGTTGGATTTGAGTTTCCTCCGTGCCTAAGAAAGCACGTTAAGTTTTGGCCCCGACTGTCATTTGTAGATTTTTGACAGTTGTTACAGTCAGTGTCGTGGAAGACTGACGACCAGTCTCACCAAGGGGTATCGTATTACTTAGTACTAACTAAACCTAGTACTAGAACCTCCACAACCGTGGAGGTCAGATAGGCAGTCGTTCCATGTAAAATTCTGGCATTCAGCTGCATCCAGTTAGACTGGAAGCCGACCCCAAAACAGTTAGGCAAAGACTAAGCAGATGATGAAGTACAACTGCACAGATGATACATTCACTTTAGCCACAAGATCATAATCCAAATGTACACCTCCAAAATCTCCACAGTATCAAATCCAAGCTGATATACTCGTAGTCTACGGCATCAAAACAATAACATAGCCAGCCAACGTCTGTTGTCATTCACGCACAAATCTCCCAAGTCTATGCACGTTTACGCATTACAAACACGTATGAGTGCATAGGGCGATACACATAGGCACATAGCGCTACTCTGAATGCGGTATTCAAATTCTAAGCAACGTAGCTAAGCTGCCGTTGTGAATTGATAAGATTAATGTAAGCGAAATCGTCTGGTGGATGGACGAGGCCGCAATGCCGATGCTCGAATGATAGGTAGTCATTGATTAGTGGATGTTAGCTGTCTGATCCATGCTAGCGATGTATTTGAAACTGCTAAGGCTTTGGTAAGCAGGTAATGTATGAGTGCGGTATTATTATAGCCGTTTTCAGGCTGTGGTTTTGTATCTAAGTTTGAACCGTAGGAGTAGTGTTTTTATTTTAAATGTCGACTTTTTTATTTACTGAAATATAAAATTTATTAAATATAATAAAAAAAAAAAAAATCTAAAAATACATACCTTAGCAAGACATACTTATTATGAAATTCAAGTGGACATCATATTTTCACAGTGGAATTTTTTGTTTAATTTTCACTTTATTTTGGTAAAACAACTACGCAATCAGAAAACCAATCTTATGTAGGTACACAATATTTATCAAAACTGCCAAATCAGAAATTTCAATTCAGTATGGATACACCGGTAAGAAGAGATAAAGGCACAGTATATCTGGTAGATATCTCAAGTGAGGGCTTACGAGCATAATACACGTTGACAAAGCGGAGTAAGCTGTGTCGCATTTCACCCGTACTTACTCCAACTTATTTGTTGCATGTCGGAAGAATGTTATGGGGTATAAAAGGATACTGTATGTAAAAGAGACAGAACATACAACAATAACCACAACTTTTAATCAATAAAGTAATGTAAGTAAGTATTTCAAAAAATAAATATGGTTCCAGGCACAATAGGTACACATCTTTTAATACAATAGTTAATGTTATTTCATATTTTAGAACCCCCTGTTTAATAAAATATTAAATTTGTCTATGTCAAACTCGAACATACATACATAATTATTATAATTATGTTTTTTGATGTGTAAAATTGTTTCTGCTTTGTATCTAGGGAACAAGTTAATATAGTTTCATTGATTCGCAGAATAATAAGTATTTATTTAATATTATTGAAATTTGATGTGCTTATATAATTATTATTATTTCTGTTTACATTTTATACAGCAACGGCTTTTGTAAATATGTTAATTTTCACAATGTTTGTATTTAAACACAAACGATGCCATATTCTATAAACGGAAATAGAGCAGAAACTACAATTATTTAAAATTTACTTTAATTGCATACGTATGTATTTATTGATATTATTTTATTGAAAGAATATACGTGATATGTTGATGTAAAGAAATAAATTCAGAGCAGGCATTTATATTTAATCACACTGAACGAAATGAAAGCTTTTTGTAGATCTTTACACAAATAATTATTTTAAAAGAATATTATATTCAGTTCGCCTTTCACATTGGTTGCGGTGACATAACGTTTTAATTTACACAGAAATTCTTAATTCATGTTCTGCACAGACTTCATGACATGCCAATAAACATAAAGGTTACCAATTGATAGTGTAAATAAATAAGTATCTTCATTTTACACTTTGTAAACTCTTACGTATCCTATATTACGGTTTACGGCTTGAATACATTTATTTCTAAAGATTACAAATCACTTGTACAGAAATATATTTTTCGTCATATTAGCCTTTTCTCAACTATGTTCGGGTCGACTTGCAGTCTAACCGGATGCAACTGACTTCCACAACCCAATCAGTACTGGGTAATACGTTCGCCTTAGTAAGACTGGCGCGAATGTTTTTTTTTTTATGTTCATGTTACACTTTGTTGACTCTTACGAACCGTATATTCATCGTCATAGTGGCCTTTTCTCAACTATGTTGGGGTCGGCTTGTAGTCTAACTAACAGTATGCAGCATCTGACTTCCACCACCCAATTAGTACTGGGTAATACGATACAACTTAGTCCTTTTTGTGTTTACATTTAAGGTTTTGTTTTTAATTATTTATTTTTTTAATTAAATCCCAATTTATTTTTGTTTACGTTCTTTGTTTAATGTTGTGTGCACTTGTGGCATGTGCCAGAAACTTATTGTCTTTCTTTCTTTCTTGGAAGACTGGCGCGAATGTTTTCTATTATACAAAAACTGCATTAAATTAAGTTTATTAATTTGCAATATGTTTAAATTTTAAATATCTTGGGACAACTCACACACGGCTCTCTGATCCCAAGCTAAGCAGAGCTTGTGTTATGGTAACCAGACAACTGAAATACATACTTATATAATTTATAAATACATACATATTATAGATAAATCACACCCAGACACAGAACAAACAATCATGCTCATCACACAAAGTTTGTCCTGGGTGGGAATCGAACCCACGACCTCCGGCTCAGCAGTCAGGGCCACTAACCACTACACCAACAGGCCCGTCAAATGTCAATATGATACCCATATCCACATAAAGGATTAACTAATACCCCTCTTTCTGCGTCAAAGGTTAGAAAATTATAGATGGAATTTATACGAACAAAAGTCGGAAGACTTCCAATTTAACAGCATAACAACTCAAACGCTCAAGTTTCAATCCCCAAAAATGGTTAGTTATTAAGCCAAGTCGAATTAAATTTCTAGTTCAAGGAGCAGGTGTGGTTTTCGTATCGCGAAATCTTATTTAATTGAATGATAACAGCCGCAAGACAGATCTGTGTTTATGTAAATTTGACTCAGTTATGTATAGGGCTCCCCCAGACGATTAGCTGTTGTTTGACCGAACTGATGCTTCACAATGTTTCATTTTAGTTTTGATTGAAATTTAGCTTGTTTCAATTTCAATTTGTGTTTTAGGGGAAGATGTAACTTGTGTTCCGTATTGGGCTTGCAATTACCACTTGCGTACATTCTGTTTTTTTTTCAAATGAATATAAAATACTGTAACATTGGATTAAGTTAACAACTATAACATTTTAATTTGAACAGTAATATTATTCGAAGTGAACACGCGATTATTGTCCGCACAGGATTCGATTATATTTTTAATTAAAAATAAATATTACGGAAAAACGATTAACATCATCGAAAAACAATTTGAACTACACAAAAGGAGTTAAGTATGTATTTTTATCAGCCCATTCAAACGGCCGTAGAGAAATTTGCATTAAATCCATTTACGGCGAAGATTATAGGTTCTCGGAATAGTCGGCTTGGCGCCGCGGCCGTATTCCGTACGGGGGACGCACAATACACCTCGATTCGGATTACGCTATCGGCCCCCGTCGACGTAAGTGGCTACGTAGCTTTAAATAGGCACTTACGACGCCGCAATGAGATGCCTCACAGCTTTCTTAGCTAGATCGTGCGAAGATTGTGCTATCACCAACGATACGTGACGCGTTTTTTCGCCATAATTGAATTATGACAGGCCGTGAGGTGTTCGAGTGTGATATTTACGATCGCGCGATACACTCGCGTATCAACGAGTCTTGTGAGTTATTGTTATGTTTGTGATAAAGTAAAGAGTTTTTTACGGTGCGTGGGGAAGCTACTGACTTTTAGATAGTATTTTCTTTTTTTTTTAGATGAATGAGTTATAGGTGTGATGTGCTGAATATTAAATGGAACAGAACTTAGTAACTCTGGGTGCTTTATTACAATATTGTTTCTTTTTACTATAAAACTTTATCACGTAAAATGTAACTATAAGTTAAACTTAGGTACCTATAAAATAGAATGATAAAGGAGTTCCGTTATCGGGTCATGTTAGTTTGCTCCGACTATATGACTGTTTATTTAGGCTAAAGAAAAACGTGTGTTGTACGTGTCCGCCTCATATATTTCAGTTTGTATCGATACGATCATATTATATACCCTTTGTGGCAAATCAGAACTTATTTTCATAGAAAAAAGCGAGCGTAACATCTACCGTAAGTCAGCACCGGGTGCCATCAAATTCTATGCACATTGTCGGAAAGCAATTTTCACTCAATCCCCCCTCGTCAACCAGTACAAACTTACGCGGCGCACGTGCGTCCGTATCAATAGTATAACAAATAGGCTGATATTTCGTCAGAAATAACCCGAATCAAGTTTCAGTGCGAAAGCTTTTGTGTGTGGCAGGTGAAAAAGTGAAAGACTTGATTTATTCGCAACGCCGCCGCCTATCGCGGGATGATTGAACGGGAACGTGTTTATACAGCATCGGCCAACCCGTGAAATATGACAACTGAAATACGCTCAGGAGTGTTCTCTATTTTTAATAGTTCCCGTCTGTACCGGCGGCGATCTTGTGCGGCGTGCGACCCGCCGTGACTTGCCTTTTAATATCACAAATATCGAGTCCGTACGAATACAAAAATTTGATTTATGTCAGTATTGCGAGTTGTATTGTTTCTTGCGATACGCTGGCTTATTCTGTTTCTGTCAAACGCCTTCGTACCGTTATGCACGGCAGCGTTTATTGTATGCGTTGTTATTCAAATAAGTTTTCCGACGTGTGATGGCTAGGAACAACTTTAATACGGAAAGCCGTTTAAAATTCAATTCCGTATGTACCTATTCAGTGTAACAAAATTTTAATAATGATGTATTTTGCCAAGGAAGTCGTCGCGGTTTCAATTACGTTTAGAGCTAAAAAATAATATTCACAACATTAGCATAACATCTTGGCTCTGAGCTTAGGCTGCTATTCACCCTGTACGAATATATTTAAGATTTCTTTTTTAAAATAAAAAAGCACAAAATGTTGCGTACATAGATTTATGATTTGGATAAAATCATACGATTGTGTGGAGCAATTTTTTATCCACGTCTTCACTCGACACCTCTTATAAATTTGGGATATTTATTAGTTATATGTCCCGAGGGAACTTTCGACCGGGATAGAAAGTAGTTTATACCTTAAGCTAGGTACTAAGCTGTCGTTTAGAGAGGGATCTTAAGATATTCTAGTGTAAGCCCATTCCATGTTTCACCTGGTGACCTTGTCAAGTCGTCAATATTTAATTTATGTTTATGTATTAAAACCTTATGCACATGTATAAAAAACACTGTACAGGGGCGGACTTAATGCCTTGGGAATTTTCTACCAGCCTACTTTATGGTGATGCAGAGAGAAAACATTATCAAATAAAACATACATAAAAAAGTAAGGAGAGTTAAAAATACATAAATACATGGAGAAAAACTAACAACCATTTACTTTGGAGACGAATCTGCCAACATCTTAAGTAGATGTTAACGCCATCCTGGTGTTCAGAAGACATTGACTGGTTTTCAATCTTTTGGGTCACTTATTTCTTGTAATCCTTACTAATATTAAAAAAGCGAAAATGAGTTTGTTTGTTACGTCTTCACGCCTAAATGGTAAAACCGATTTTGATGAATTTTCGTACTGATATAGTTTGGGCCCTGGATACGGACATATTTTTATTTAAAAATAAAAATAAGAAAAGGAGAGAGAAAGATATTTTTTTTCGATCATCACGCGGGTTAAAGTTAGTGTTAGCCCAAAGTAACTATGCCACGCGGACGAAGTCGCGGGCGGAAGCTAGTAAAATAATAAAAATAAAAAAGCCTTTTATTTCAATTTCATGCATTAATAGTTGTTAACATTTTTACATAAGTGTGTTTACATACTATTTAAAAACAGTTGATACAATATATTTATGTTTATTTCCACATCACATTAGTTTTCTCATCATTTTTTTTTTAATTTTTTGATCTTTATTTATTCTAATTTATTGATTACAATAAAAGTTATATTTTAAATGACACATGAATTGTTGATTGCTATAAATTTTTGTATCATATTAAAAAAATAATTCATTTATTTCATATAATATATATGTTTTCGTAAACAAATAGTTATATTATATTTTTTGTACCCTATCACAATGTTATCGTATTTTACCCAAAGGTTGACTGGTAGAGAATGCCTTATGGCATTAAGTCCGCCTATATACCACTATTGTACATGAAGTTTAAATAAATAAATAAATATATCCTTTAAATAAATTCGGATTTAAAATGTAGATTTTAGACATTACTTACTTCTTGTTGAAGGTCAACAACTGACAGCCGGGATCAACGGTTTAACCCATCCACGGACCAACCTAGGCAAGCGTGGCTTAACGTGAATATCGATCCGAATGGTTTTAACCAATTTAGATAAGAGCTATCTTGAGAATTGGCATTATTGTGATATAGAATTACCAATTGACAAGACAAGACTGCTTAGACAAATTCTCGCGCTCAATTGATTAGTAATAATAACAACGTCATTATCGAGTTATTTGTCTCAGGGATTAATCTAGTTTGGTGCTTTATTATAATATATTATAGATAAGACGTCTCTTGTGTATGTCGCCAATACAGCGTAAATTTAACTTCTACAAATTTGAGGTAAATGAGCATTGGATGGATTCTGAAATTTCATTAACTTGTTATCTTTAATTAATTTGTATTTTAACACTTAGGTATACATTTTTCTTTTATTGGAACTAGTGAAAGATATCTATCAAACTTTGCTTAAGAATATTTTCTCTGAAAAATGTGAAAAAGTTAAATGTACTTATTTGTAAAACCTTAAAAAGTTTCTCTTTTGTGAAGATAACGTAAATCAAATAATATATTATTGTGTTATTTCACCAGTATTAACTTTAATACGTTTTTCTTAGAACGATAAAAATGATAAAATAAAATTTTAGTTTTGAATTGAAATATCGAAATTTATCAAAATGATACTTTCAAATAAAACTGTTTGTTTTAATGAAGAATAAAACCATCCTGACTTATTTAAAAACTTTTATGAAGCTAAGTAACATTAAGGAAAGTAATTTTATTTCAAACTTTTACTCTATCAAATAATTTTAATAACCGAAGTTAGTTACTACCCCCCTCATAATGAGTGCATTACATAATTTACATAACATGAGAGAGAGTGAGAGAGAGACAGGTATGTCTGTCTCCCCAAAGAGTTAGGCAAAGGCGTGCCTAATAGTACATCCTCATTTCGCCAGTTATGTTTAAGTCCCATGTTATATGGGGTGAACCTACTGTCAGCTACTGGGCTTAAATCTGGACTCTGGCCGGTGCAGCTGAGAAATTCCTGATCAATTTGCCCGAACAAGGAATTGAACCTACGATTTCATGTTCAGCAGTAGAGTTGCGAACAATATGCCAACGAGGCACCCTGCTCTATCGTGCTGTTATCTGATATTCTCAAAAGTAATGTTAGTTGGTTGTCTTCACAAAACATTGAACACAAAATCTTTGGGCATTGAAATAGGGCATAATTTTCAACAAAACTTCCACTACAATACTCAGACAACTTAAACGTTTTCTAAAGTAAAAGAAATGTAGCCATTTCAAGTGGAATGATAAAGCGTGAGAAGAAAACTGTGACAGTCTAAGTTATCCGTCACCATCGACAGGGTACTTCGCGAAGACTTAGCAAAAAACTTGTAAGATGTATTCGTTACTTAGGTACACTAGTTAAGTGTACAGGTTAAGACGCGCGTAAGTCAGTGAAAGGGTTTTTTTTTGGGGTGGGATTTCATCAAATTTTTTCCCCCACTCTGTGGGCAGGGTTAGACTTGTACTGACTAAAACTCACTCATGTTCCTTCCATTGCCCTTTATGTTCCAGGGCCGGGGTATCTCTTTCGAACAACCCGCAACCACGGCAGACGTTGGCCCTGGCAGACCCCTCTCCTAGTGAAAGGGCTGCATGCAACACCCTTATTAACGAGGTATCCCAAATGCCCACACAATTGGGTACATAATAGTATGTAATGAAACAACTTTCGCTTTTATTATATAAGTAAGGATTAACGTCTGCCGTAGCTGAACGAAAATAAATATATTTTGGAATCGCTTGAAAAATCCATGTTGTAACTTATATCGATTAAGAAAGTCATATACAAACAGATCAGACCCAAGTACAACGAGAAACTGTCACCAGTCCACCAACATATCAAAATAAAATCAATGAGCCCAAGTACACACGCGTGCAATAATACGTACGCAACCTATACATGTAGGTACATACGACGACAGACGATATTGACTTTGATAAACGAGCTAGTCAGTGTCGCCCTACAAGAAGCCACGTCACTTTGGTGCATTGCGGTTCCTACATCTTAACCCAGCCCTTGTTTACACTCAATCCGCGTAGTTTTTATGACTACTAACGTGATATTACGTCCAACAGAACGCTTATGGTAGTCCTTTATTTGTTTGATACAGTTTATGGCACGTAAGTGGAATATTGTAAGTGGGTACAATCGTCGTTTTTAGATGTTGAGGTATATTATTTTGATGTTTTCTCGGGAGATTTAGTTGAGTTTATCTGTAATGTGTTTTTGTTTGTAGTAAGTATTTTTGTCAGATAGTGTTTTGTTTGGTTTCTCGTCTTGTTTAATAGCTGATTCTTTGTGTAAAAGACCATTTAGATACCGAGAATGTTGTATTGTATTCCCAGTTTACCTTATTATTTATGCGAAAGCTAAGTTAGAGCAGACTTTGGTCTAAAGCCACATTAAGAAGTTAGATTTATCCAGGTTTTTTTTTTATAGACACGAAATGGAAAAGTCTGTATTTATTTATTTATTTAATCATTTATGTACACACAGTAGACAAGACAAGAAAAAAAAACATATAAAATTTGAGTACAAAGGTACTGCTTATTTTTCAAGAAATTTCTGACAGCAGACCTGCGAGAGGATCCCCTTTGACTGATGAGAACGAAATGAAGACGATAGTGTGTGATTTATCCAAGTTTTACTTTCTTACTTCTATGATATCGCGATTTGATTTATATCCCCGCATAGTTTTAAGCTACCAACCATAGGTACCATATGAACAGCAGGCAACGTCCAGGCAACCTATACTCAACCATATCCCATAGTTCTAAAACCTTAAATCGTATAAAACACATTTCATAGATATATTAAACCATGAGTTTTATGCATACTTCCTCAAAAAATCGCGGCCAGTAATAAATTGTGAGCATTCATAGGTTATATGAAAGACATTGATACATGCACGAGTTCGAATCACGGTATCACGACATCGCGGTTTTCTTCAAGGTTTCCTTCAATACAAACCATATACTTTCTTATCGATATGTGAAAGGCCTCAGATATCTCAAGCAAAGTAAAACCATTTACAATATTAAATATACAAGGTGCAATTTTGCATCTTCGTTAATATTCAGGAGATGGTCATAAAATACATAAATAAGCAATTAAAATTTCGGTACCTGGTCAATATTAATAAACACATATTATATACTAGCTGCGCCCTGCCATTTAACTCGCGTGGTGATAGAATACTTAATAATTTATAAAATTTAATATTATTAAAGCGAAAGTGAGTTTGTTTGTTACGTCTTCACGCCTAAATAGCTAAACCGATTTTGATAAATTTTAGTACAGAGATAGTTGGGACCTTGGAGACGGACATACTCAATTTTTTTATAGTTATCTCTTTTAATTTGACGACTTGACTTTTTTAGAATTTGTTTTGTTAAAGTCCCAAACAACTCTGTCAGTCTTAACCAGAGGTATCATTTGGCAGCAACACGTAAAGTGCTGGTAACTGGCGAGGCAACTGCGTCTAAAAGCTGATCCTAGCATTGTAAAGAAACGATAGGCCGTGTCGACGGCGCGTTAGTGTTCCACGCGCGTTTCAAAGAGGTGCCAGCAAATCAGAGGGGCCTGCCAGGGCCACCGCCTGCCGCAACCGCTTTTTGAAAGTTTGCGGGTTGTTCGAAAGAGATACCGCGGCCCCGGAAAGTAAAGGGCAATACATGGGAACATGGGTGGGTTTTAGTCAGTACAAGTCTGACACTCCCCCCCGGTCCACACAGGGTCCCCCAGGGCGGGGGAAGTTATTTGATGATTTCCCATCCGCAAAAAAAAAGCATAGTAAAGGAAGGGATAGATAATGACGTGGTAGATTCAAGGGCCAATGGAATTTTTTGTTGTTGCGAGAATTCTTTGACTTTAATAGAAGGAACTCGTATTCTTTTAATTTTTAACCAACTTCGAAAAAAGGTGGAGGTGCTCAATTGTACTGTTTTTCACTTTTTTTTTGTATTTGTGTTACGCGACTTCTTCGTGGATTGTCTTAATTCTTTTTAAATTCGTAAAAGTGTATACTCACATGAATTTTATCTAAATTGTTTGGGTAATTTATGAATTATATATGACGATATGCTAATATCTCTTAGTGGCAATGATAAATGAGACATCATCATACCAGAACTAAAAAAACACCGACTAATGGAAGTAAATTTATTTTCCGTTTTTATGTGTTTTTTTAAAGTCAGTTTTTATTTTAACATTTTGATTGAATTAACAGCATCTAAATATATCTGAATAAGATTCTATGCTTCGTCGTTTCTCAAAAACTACTTTCAGAACTAACGTTCCAAATTCAATTCTCTCTTCTCTTACACGTTGAAAATTTTATTTTCCTATATTCTTCAATAGTATAGACCCGCCCATTAAAGCTTACCGGAACATAATACCCTCACATAGTTTAAAACGTTGCTCTATTAAAATTATGAAAATATACCTATTCTGTATACTGATCGTTTTCGTTATCGTTAAGTAACGTTAGCGGAGAAGGCCGGCGAAGGCTTTCAGACGACTAGCTGATAGCATTTACATAATATTGGAACAGTTCCGATACACCTAGGGATCATTAGCCATTGATCGGCTTACGATATGGAATACGGCTTTGGCTAGTGGTGTCAATAATAGCTTTAGCTTTTATGTTTTTTTTTTTAGTAACAATAGGTTGAATGTTTTTTTTTAACAAACACGGGTCATAAAACGTTGATACGTTTTAATGCTAAAGTATTGTTTGAAATACAAGACATGTACTATACTGAACTGTCTGTGTGGTTTTACCTTTTTTACTAATTTTAGGCCTAAATTCAATTAGCAAGTGAAGTATATTTTTTTTATTATGATACTTAATAACGCATGCGGTAATACTAACGTATCGTGGTTCAAGTAGTAAACATAGTCCCTACCTCACCTTACACCAACATACCAATGTCACAAAGAAAGCTGAACTGCACAAACACTCGACACTCATTACCACAACCCCTTAAAATATCACAGTCGACTAGATACAAAATAATCGACAAATTGCGCAGAAACTTAAAGGTGCATATCTAGCGAGTGCCCGCTGGTATTACTCAGCGAATAACCGTAAGCATTAGCATAATATTGAAACGTCAGCGATATGGATTCAGCAGCTCATTAACGTAATTGATCAGCTTTCCGCTAGGCCCGAATCAATCGCACGTCCCACCATTGATTTGCATTAATTACCGTAGCGAATGTCGCATATCACCCTCATACACCAAATCATTACTTTGATGGACTCCGTTTTGGTTATCGCGGATGGACTCTCAATGGCTTTTAGTCAACCTCCACGTAATTAGTTGCTTTCAAAGTCGTATCTACTGTTCGGTAACATCGCTAGTCGTGTAATGTTACTAGAAACAGATTAGTTGTTTCTGCTAATCTGTTAGTAATGAATGTGATTAGTGCTACTCGATTCATGTGCACAACTGATATGTTGTGGTTATCTACTGTACACTTGTACAGTGTACGTGTGTATGTAGGGTAATGCACATGTTAACATATATAGGTAACTAATACCATCTATCTGGGAACAAACATCGCAAACAACAGTGAGGCTCTGTTTCAAAACATACAACTTTGACATCTGCCAAACCAGAACAAACACAATCCAGCGCAAGGCGGTGGTACACACCCGACTTAAATCAAATAACTGTATTGCTTTTAGCTTTGTAAAGCTTCAAGTGCAATAGCGTCAGTGGCGGATGTTCCTCCCCCGTCTCCAGTCTGTAGTCTATGATATTGCTCCACGCCCTTTACATGTTCGGTGGGGTCTGAAGGCGGGAGGCGCGCGGGCACGCACGCGGCACGCCACCGCTACGCCGCCGCCACGCCACCGCGCCGCCACGTCTCCAGAGATATCGCAAGCGTGACGCCCGACCTAACTGCTCCAGTTTATCCCTTTAATTGCCTTTTTTCTGGAGAGTGGCTTTAAGCGCTCCCGCCATATCTCCTCACGTCGCAATTACGGAGACGTCTTATGATAAATCTGCCGTAATTTGCATGAGATAGCATACGCTCTCAACTTTCACGCGAAGCTTCCTACTCTTGTCGTTTATTACGTTAGGGAACGTTTCCAAGAATGAGAATGAGCTATTTAACTACTAACTAGATAGCGTTAACTATCGTTTGCGGCTGAAAAATCCGAGACGTGAATTGTCGGTCCCTCGTTTTTATTTTTCTTGTTCCGCGTTTTTATTTCGCTTGTAATCACAGTTCTCTGGGGACAAACTTTGTTTTCGTGAGAAAATTTTTTGGGAGTCACAGAATAACAATTTAAAGTCAGATGCACTTTCATACAATTTCTGTGCTGGAAATAAGACGGTAAGAGGCAAACAAAACAGACGGTACAATCTCCGTGTTGCAACGTGGCGAATTGGCGGCCGACACCCCAAGGCTGCGGAGCTCTCCTCGCCAATCCCGGCATTTTTTCCAAGTTGCCGGTACCTGTGTGTAGATGTGCCTGTGTGCCCGTGTGGCCATGTGCCTATGAGCTCGTGCGCCTGTGAGGCCGCGTGCTGCGCGAGCGAGCGCCGGCGGCAGATATTGTAGCGTCAGCGGACCGCCCTGCGGACTGCGACGGAGCGCGACTATTTGTCGAACGATGCGCCAAAACATCGCATCGCAATCGCACCGAAAAATTATTCCCCGCTAGATTGCTACTCTTCGCTTTTTGAAGGTGCATTTACTTTGCAGGTTGAGAGTTTTATATTGTGCGGAAGATGAGGTACAGATTGTATTATCTTGTTGGCAAGCTTTCCGATGCAATTCTCATTTCGATTCGATACGAATAGGTAAAGCTTTGTTGTATTTTTGAAACACGCTGATGTGGTGGATTCATTCAAGTGCGTGAAAGACCTGATCTTACTGAAGAAGTAGTGGTACTGGTGCCCATTTAGAGAAAACTGTTTCGAGGTATATTACAAAGATACATAAATAGATAAGCTTAGTTTCACGCCCTCTGAGAAGGAAAGGCATGACCTCTGTCGGGTTATAACAACTTCAAAAGCAATACAGATTACTCAGACACTTTATTAGAAGAAATAACAGGTATAATCAAAAATAATGGATTAGATGAAAAAGTTTTTTTGCTTACTAAGTCTTTACAAACTTTTCAAAGGTCTCCTGTCGAAGAAACGAGAGCAGGGCACTTTTTATTTCAACTTATTAGGCTTTCCTGAAGTGTGTGATTTTAAATTTAGACGGTCTTCAAAACTTTAAACTAGAACACCTCAAGTTAGTGTCGTACAGGACGTAACTAAAGTTGGAACTTAAGTTTGAAAAAAAATACGAATGCAATGGAACACACCGGCTGTGTAAAATACCAATTCAATTCATGTAACAAACTTTAATGATAGCTAAGTCATAACTTTCCACTTTTAAAATGTTTCACGTAAAAATGCATACAACCCCTAATAACTCCAAAAAAAGGAGAATACAGAACAGTCTTTAAAACAAAGTTCAAGTCTAATAAACTAAGGTAGTTTGAAACATTAATGCTACCTACCCGAGCGGTTAAAAAGATGAAATGAGCTAGCCTCGATGGTCGATAAACTTATTACAGGAGAAGTGTTCGGTGACCGTTGGAGCGTGTGGGCAGGCTCGTGCGATGACGTGTCATTAGTCCTTTACACTTACGTTATATTGGACGATGTCTTTGTAAAATGTTTTGTTATTAAAAGAGTTTTATATGTCTCGCTTCAAACTTTTTGGAGTGGCGGGTTGTAAAAGGGAATTTTTGGAAAGTTTTGTTGTGATATCACATGTGTGATATATTATTTTATAGGTGTTGACGAAGTTATTTTTAAGTGTGAGCTGCAACTTTTCTTTGAAAGTAACTTGTTTAATTATGATTTTTCACAGAAACCTTAAATTGAAGTGTCCCAATACCGAATTAGTCATAGACAAACTAATTCAGAGTGAGTTTTGTGATGATATTTTATCGTTTAGTTCATCACTGGTCAAATTTTTTTGCATTAAAAAAAGATAATGGTGTCAATTCTGTGGTCAGGAACTAATCTAAAACTACCTGAAAAATCACAAAAATTTTGTTTCTTCCTGTTGAACGACGTTTCTTGTTTTGAAATTGATTAATGTGACACAACTACGACAACACAAGACAAGACTACGACTTGACGACAAGGTTGGCGCAGTGGCTGAGCGATCGACCGCTGCGCTGTGTGTCGCGGGTTCGATTCCCACACGGAACAAATATTTTTATGACCTGCAGATAGTTGTTTCGGTCTGGGTGTTGTGTATGTTAGTTTAATTTTTTGTAAACGCACCCATGATACAGGAGAAATTCCTAGTGTGATGCAATGTTTAAAAAAAAAAAACTATATTATAGTTTGACAGCATTAATTATAGTTTTGTTACTCACTTTAGAGGAAATTGCAATCTCACTATTCTAAAATTACCGTTTTTTTACCAAAAATTGTGATTGTCAAGCTAAATCGGACTATCATTAATCGCAACTAAAACTTCGCGTGTGGAATAAAATTGCGATTAGGAATGTCATTTTAATCTTAGTCTAGTTTAATCCGGTGGTTCATCAGAATCAGCACCATTATCAACATTTTAATGTGTACGAATACCTACACATAAAATTTTTGATAATATCTCTAGCCTAATCGGAAGCAGTAATACATTAGCTATTCACATTGCGCCTAGATATGTAAAAGAAACTACATTTAGAATAAGTAGCGAATAATTTTTCCACCTCCATCATAGAGAACAGCCGGAAAATGAGAATGAATAAATGAATATTTCAGTATCACTTACATTTACATTATTCTAGTATTTGAACCGTCACTACATACCTTTTAGGGAGGTCATTTATATACCTGCTTCAGGCGATAAGATCACAAGGAGATGAAACTATTGGTAGGTTTGTTACTGCCCTAAAAGCTGAAACTATTTTCTTGTTACCTCAGTCCATATTTCAGTGTAAAACTAGTGTCAATAAAAGGGTGTCGGTCTCGTTCGTCGGCGGTCCTGATGAGCTAGTAACTCGTGAGGCGGACGACCCATCATGTGCTATGACACCCCATTAACCCAAGGCGGACTGCGCTTGCTAACTTACTTCGCTAATATGTTTTGAGACGTACCTACTCGTGTAGCTATGTCGACCGGACATGATGCTGGGGGCTTGTAAATGAAGCGACCCTGTATTATGGAGCTATTCCTCACCTACCTACATTTAAAATATATGATATGTTTACATTCAACCTGTTCCCCTTTGTGACCGCTCAGAATTTAAGTTGAAAAATACGCGCTTCAGTCGAGGTGGCGGCAAAATAAAAGAAGCCGTATTTGACTAATAGTGTGAATTAATTTTTATTACAGCGGACCCAAGTTTCCAATTTCATACGTGGGTCGAACGAGCTGCAACAAAAATATTAAAGTGTTGTATTAAGCTTTGTCCTCTTCACGTTCCGCGCGTCACGGGTGACCAATTTAAGTATTAATAAAATGACAAAACGTGACCCGGGTACAGGCTGCCATCCATCACGGCCGCACGTCAAGTGGTGGCCGGGCGATTAAAAAACTGTACCTAACCAATGTACGCCTCTCCGCAGATAGGGAAAGTATTTCGGGACACACTCGCCCGGTAAATGTTCTAGACAAGGGTGAGATTAAATATTAAATTCGCGGTTAGGAATTTCGGGTTGAAAAGTAACGGTGGTGGGCATGCGCAAAGCCGCACTGATCCCCGGCCTTTTCAAAATCCAGTTTACAGCGTTAAATTCGGACTAAAAACAAAGGTGTGTAATTTTTTATCAGGTTCGAAATAACACCGGTCGGGATGGTAGCCGGTAGTGGCGTGGGCGCCGGCGGGGAGATGTACATACGTTTAAATTAATGAAATTAGGTCTTCTCTGAAATGTTCAACAAATAACACAAACATGAGAAGGCGAAGTTGTGTGATGGCACGTCGTGTGCCGCCGCGATAACGCAACTAATGATTGATATACTCGTGCGTCTCTGTTCAAACTAATGACAGGGTGAAGCGTGTTGACTTTCAAGTTATTAATTAATTTTGCTATTATTTAGGCGGTGGTGATTACACATTTCCTGTCACATCGCCATTGAGTAAACTGGGATGATGTGAAACAGAATTTTGTTTTAGTCTTTAAAGGGAACTGTTTTTTTAACCTTTTATTTATTACTAGCTGTGCCCAGCGGTTTCACTCGCTGAGGTTAAGGGGTATGAAAAATAGATGTTAGCCGATTCTTAGACCTACCCAATATGTACCCAAAATTTCATAAGAATCGGTCGAGCCGTTTCGGAGGAGTACGGTAACTAACATTGTGACACGGAAATTTTATATATTAGATTAGAAGAATATAATTTTGCAAAAGTATTTCTATATAATAACTACGAGTGAAAAGAAGTGAAAAATTCCTACATTGTTTAAGTTTTCACTAAGCTTTGTTTAAGGTTCATAACACGTACAAATCACGCAGTTTCCCATTAGTAACAATTTAAATAGTTAATATTTTATGTTTAAAGAAATCCTTTAAACTCACTATTTTGCAATAAAAACGGTCAATTCAAAATTTCCCACTGAACGCTAGAAATTAAAGGTAAAGGAGGAATGACTGATGCAAAATAATTTGTGTAGCAAATCTGTAGTACTCAGTTAATTAAAAGTTTCAACGAGATCTCGTTCAAAGAAATAGTCGTTGTCAGACCCTAGGTCATAAAAACTATAGAGAATCTACGCCTCATGGATCGCAATACTGGTACTTACCTACAATTGGACAAAGTTTTATTTAAGGGCTGGTCTCCGTCCCTCGATCCAAATAAAGCATTAATTTCAACGAATTAATTTAGTTACAAATTAAATTATTTCGACCTGACAACATTTTAATTTAAAAATACTACAAAACAATGTTAAACAATATTCATTATTTCGAATTAAGAATCGTACTTCTAAACATCTCAGATTTGCGCATTTGAATGATCAATTATTTCAAAGTCAGTAAATTAAATAGCTTTCATTTCAAAGTCGAGTTATTATTCAAATGTAATGTCACATTTTGTACGCAACACATCACCCTTAAGCTGAAAGTTGTGATGGAAATTACTCTTACAATACTCACACACACACACACACACACACACACACACACACACACAAACACCAAAACAATTCAGCAACAATGAACCGATCAAGAGTGAGTACTTTCAACGAAACTTTTTAATTTAACTAAAGTATTTGTCGTAAAAGCCTTTAATATAAGAACTTTTTTTTATTATTAAAGTAATTGTTGACGAGAAGTATGTTCGAAATTCATAAAATATACGAGGTAGGAGGGAAGTTATGAGGTCCCAACATGATTAAATGCAATTTCTTAAGGAAGTATGCTACCCAGTTATAGGTGAAAGACGAAAGTTTGTCTTTAGATGACCGGATTCTTGCGTCTCACGTTTTTGGTGATATTTTATGAAGAGTTAGAGGGAATTTCTTTTATAAGCAAAAACAGAACGGAAACGGAATTTCTTTTAAGACATAACATCAATGGATGCTATGACATCAAAGTAGGTTCTATGGCATTTTATGTTTATAGGCTTTTTTTCTCTGGAACATAAAGGGCAAAAGAAGGAACATAGGTGGGTTTTAGTCAATAAAAGTCTGACACTCCCCCTTCCGGACTCCCATTTTCGGATGGGTATTTTTTTTTAAAACGTAGCCCCGCGCTAGCAATTACTCCTGTATCGTGGGTACGATCACAAACATTTAAACTCACATACACAAACAGCCAGACCCGGGAACAACTATCTGTAGGCCATACTGATATTACTTCCGTGAAACTGAACCCGCGACGCAGCGTAGTAGTCGATCGCTCGTCCACTGGGCCAACCGTGTCGTCAAATTACTAATTATTATTAATTATCGGCGAAGTGATCAGGAAAAGACCTACATGTTCCTTTTTTTGGCCGCTGTGTTCCGAGGTCGCGATATCTCTTTCGAACAAACTGCAATCCCTATGTTTATAAATGCAATGAAATGAAAACGTATTTATTTCAGTTTAGAATGTTATTTTGATTTGACTGCAAAATGAACTAAAAGGCAAAACCATGTCACTTCACTTCACTTATTTATTTAATGGCGTTTGTGGAAGGAGACACCACAATTTTGCCAATATCACGTAGGTACTATGGTAGACAATCAAACGCTGGAGACTATATCAATAATTATCATTGCTGAATAGAACACAAAAAAGAGTTTAAATGATCAAAACCATGTCTGTAAAGCCTAGAATGACATTACGATCTCCGTCAAATCTGTCAACACTCTTTTGTAAAACCTTGAAGACGTAAATGCCCAATGTTATAATTCATACACATCTTGACAATCGATCTGGTTCACAGCTCCATATGTTCTCGTGTCTACGTCAGGTGTAAACGGTTGTTAAAGTTACAACGGCAGACCGCGGGTTCGCCCGTCACGCCATGCCCAAAGTTGGCGTGCCATACATTTTGTTTTCTTTACGAATACCGCGGATAACGGGTGGTAAACAGTCGTGTATTTTGTTAGTTTATTTATAAACGTTGGAAATAAATTGAGTGCCTAAACCGCTTTAGTTTGAGGTTTTAAAAAAGGATTTTGTACTGAATTATTCAGTGAAATTTTTGTGCTAGAGGGGTTAGGTAAGCTTACCCTGGTTAAGTTGGCTTTAACCTATAGCGAGCTAGTAAAAAAGGCTGTAAATAACTGAGTTCTAAATAACCCATTTAAAACTACATGACACTGATTTATTTTGCTCTAGGTTACTACTACAAGAAGGTCAATAACAAATTCTTTTTAACCCTTAAACGGTAATCGCGAGGGTATTTTTAACAAAAATACGTTACGTTTAAAAAATGAATCCACGATGACGCAACACTTACTCGTAACTTTGACCAGTCTGTACCGAGCAGCACAATTTTAGCATACCTACACTAAAAGATATAGGGTGCAATTTTCAAAAAAGTTATTCTATACATGACTATTTTATTGTTTTAATTGCTATTTGAAAATTTAAACCATTAATAAGAGTTTTATCTTCAATCTCGAAAATAAATTTAATCTATCATAAATTTCCCGTTTTTTAATAATTTTTCAAAGGGGATTGTTTTCCTGTAGGCAAGTGAGTGGGCTGGGGAGCAATAGAACAGTGTAACGACTGACTTATGAACGAACGGGAGCTCATAACATCACACTTTCCCGGGATTCAGTGTTCTTTAAAAAATAATTAAGTACCCACTGGTGTAAGAATGTTAGATATTATTACTAAGTACTACATGCATTAAAAGAACGTACATTTGTAGTTTTCAATCATTTTTTCAGTGCTATTGAGGTGTTATAACAGTTACAAGTTTTAATGAATCTTTTAGTTTTCAGTCATTTAAACTTCAACCGCTCCAAAATGCACCTGTTTTTGCGAATGGGAAACCATCAAATATCTTCCCCCACTCTGGGTGGAGCGGGGGGAGTGTCAGACTTGTACTGACTAAAATCCACCCATGTTCCTTCTATTGCCCGTTACGTTCCGGGGCCGCGGTATCACTTTCGAACAACCCGCAACCCCGGCAGGCGGTGGCTCTGGCAGGCCCCTCTGCTTTGCAGACATCTCTTTGAGGCGCGCGTGGAACAGTAACGCGCCGTCGACACAGCCTGTCGTCAATAGGCGGATGGACGGTGAGCTACCCATTGCTCACTGTCCACAGGCCCGCATCTACGGTAGCTGGGAGTCAAAATTGTACCTTAATAATAATTGGTCTAGTGGTCATGAGGTCCTGAGGTCAATTCCTAGGTCGGGTAAAGTGTTATTGGATTTTTCCATCAATATTTAGCCACGGAGTCTAAATTTGTGTCCGGTGGATGGCAATAGGCTCGCTTTACATGAGACTTTAACTTAACTGGTGAAATTTGGGTGTTTTATTAGGTTAACATCTGCTAAACCCTTTTAGAATAACAGGCGTGATGTTTATGTTTGTATTATTCTTATGATCTTCTACCCGCGGATACACTCGCCATAAATTCGGGGTAACACAGTTCCCCTTTCCTGATTTGCAGGTACCTGCTACCTGTAATTTTTGCCCTTGCACCTTATTGATTGTAATAGCAAATCTAAGTTTTCCCTTTTCTTCGCTCTTTCTCCCTCATTTCCCATTTTTAGAAAAAAAGCCTATGTCCGTCTCCAGGGTCCCAACTATCTCTGTACCAAAATTCATCAAAATCGGATTAGCCATGTAGGCGTGAAGACGTAACAAACAAACTCACTTTCGTTTTTATAATATTAATATATATATAGTAAAATATGGTAAGAAGTAAGGATTATTCTTATGATCTTAATAATTAACACCCCCTATCCAAGCCTCTTTTTAAAACTATTTCACCCACTAGGGAAAACTGGACCACATACTATTACGTTTAAAATTCGTTGTGAAAATTTAAAATTAATTCTGTATATTAAGCTAAATAATGAAGGGGAGAGCCGGGGAGTGATGGAACAGATGTAACGAGTGACTTATGGAGGGGACGAGGCTCATAACTACCGTCCAGCGGCGCATAAGTCCCGCGACCGCACACTGGAGCTGCACCCCGGTTTACATCATTCACAGCGATGTTGTATTTAACGTGGATATCTTGATAGAATTTGTAAATTATTATAAGTTATTTAGAGGGCCTGTTGTGAGGATAGTTTTTGGGTGTATATGTATACGAAGAGTTATCTGGCGCGGACATTTTGTTTTGCTGCGCTGTCTACAAAATCAAAGGTCAACTGAAGGCTGGATATTTTTCAATTTATCTTAGAAAAAATAAAGTTGAAAGTAATTTGATTCGATCATGTTAATATCACATTCAAATAACCAATTTGATGAAGCGTTATCGCATAAAAAGTTTACAATTTCATTAAATCCTCCCTAAATAGTTATAAAGAACTTCGTTATTTGGCTGTCAGTCAGCTTTTAAAAGCCCGACAACAAAGTTAAAACGAAGTAATTAAAAAAGAAAACACAAAATACTTACAAAGTCGGAAGCTCGGCTCTCTTCACTTAAATTACTTGCGATTACACCGACAAAACGTTTTAATGAAACACGTTAAATCGCGCCAAGTGGGCCCGCCGGCGCGCGCCACGCCAGCGCCCATACCCTCCACGTCGGCCATAGTTCGGCAACTTCACCACTTACTGCGGTAGGTGGCGGGTAGTTTTTCCTCAAATATCTTAGCAGTAAGTAGAGTTGAAACTACTTCTGCAAAGTCCATTAAAGAGTATAAACTCACACCGCGGCGATTACAAATGCCACCGATTTCGGCGACCGTTTGGGGGTCGATTAAAGCTTTTTAATTGAAATCACCTGTGATAAACTTTGAGCAAACGGATGAGACTCGTGTTAACCAAATATAATCGCTGCTCTGTGAATCAAATTACCTATCGATCATAGGTTTACCGTGAGCAATTTAAATAGGTACTTATTTAGGTAACTAAGTTATTTTTGGAGTTTATATTGGAAAGCGGTAAAAGGTAAACCTTTGATCATCCATTTATCCTTTTGTCTTTGGGTATCAGACTTATTCAAATGTCGATGTGTATGTTTTTGAGTGACATTTTTATTTTTGGATTTTTTTTCAACAAAGCAGTGCTTCGCTCAATTAGAACTACCAACCTACCTGCTCAATTAGAATTGAAATACCTACCCATTTCCGACGAACCAAGAAAGTATAAACTAGAAATGCGTATCCGTTAGAATTTAAAGCGTATATGTATTATTTCATGGTACAACATCGGAGAGCCAGTGCAGTCGCTCCATATAAATATGTAAGCGGAGGAAACGCTGACGTCTGCGTTCCGCCGCGTCGTTGCGGAAACCGCGTCAATTAAGTTGCCCGCGATGACATATTAGCCTTTGTTCCCTTGCATTCCCTCTCCCACTACGACCGGTATTTACTCGCAAGAAACTTGCAGTATGTAGGTACTGCCAGATAATAGATAGGTAATGTTGCTCGCGGCTGTGCGTGATTTCCTATGCACTTGGCTCTACGTTCCAGTTTATATTCTATTCATCTGCTTCCGAAGTTAATATGTTATTGCGCTTTGTGTTATTCTGTACATTGTGACGCCGTATTTACAACCATACGGTTGTGTTAACTGAATTGAAAGCCGTCATTAATAAGAAACATTTAAAAAGAAATGAATCGGAAAAGTTGTGACAGTTATCGAAGATGAATTACTTTTCTTCATTTGACATGGGGAAAAAATTAAAGACTCAATAAATACACTTCTAAAAATAATAATAATTCAGACAGGTATAAAAGAAAGAGCTTAAAGAAATATATAAATTTTAATATCTGCCGCAGGCATCTGCCAGATGCTGACTGGACAATTAAATACCGCTGAATCAATTCTAAATTAAATAGATCCACTGTGAAAATACAAAGTTTAGTGACTGTCAATGTCAAACAAAGAAGATGAAAAAAGTTTTTTATTCCAATTCCATTTTGCTTTCACCATTCCTCTTTTGCAGTCTCTAAAACTTTTCAAAATAAGAGGTTTTCCAGGGAGTCTCAATTATCGATAAAGACGATATTAAAAATTCGTTTGTTTTGTTCTTAGCTTGCGCCTTGGAAGCGGTGTCCCCTTTTTTCCATTGTTTGCGTAAGAAGGGAAAGCAGAAGCGGCGGCAAACGATAATCAGAAATTTGAATTTCGCCCCCACAAGGCACTGACAAAATCATCCGATTTTGTGCGTCGTTTATCATAGCAATTAATTAGGCGAACAAAAAATGTTGGTTTTTCCGAAAATGGTTGATGTCAGCAAACAGTTTGTTGGGCTCAAACTTTTCTATTTTGTTTTATCTTAAACCGCTACATCGTGCGGCTGAGGTACCTACGAGTACTTACAGGTCGCAAGCAATCGATAAGAACATATAAGCGGAATCTATATTCATAATTCACATATCTACATAGTAGCCGTTCGGTAGTATGATGAAGGAACATGGTCTAAATTTATTCGTGAGCATTACAGTGTAACATGTACGAGGCAGTGCTCCCTTAATGTATTCATGTAATTCGCATAGCCGGCATCCCCTTTGACCGGCCACGCAACACCGCACTGGCTGCCCGGATAGAGTAATATAACGTGATGTTTTAAAACCATCCATCACGTTTAATGTCCATATAAAAAGAAGGAGGTAGCGTGCCGACTCTATCCGCGGATTTTTGAATTTGCGCATAGTACGATTTTTTCATTCGGTTTTCACCTAAAACAAGCTAGACGCGCCAGACTCACTTATCTTTAGCATCTCTAAAGGAAATTCACTTGTTGCAAGACGCCCCGACAACCTCAAGTTTTATAAATGTTAATACAAAACAACACCGTCGACTTTCTCATTTTCACCTCACGAAACTCTCTCGCGTCCGTTTATAGCGGTTGAAAATTATCAATTGACTACACTCTAGTATTCAGCAGTGCAAATACAAAGGCAAGAGCTTACCGTCTATTCTGTGCGAGGTCAAATAAAACCTCAAGTATCAGCTACTTGAATGTAAAAACGTTGGGATGCGGCCGGTCGGGCGGCGCGCCTGACGCCAATTTACATTAAATGCGGCTTGCATCCACCAATGATAACTTACACTGGCCAGAGCCGCAAAACTAGTGTTTACTATTGTGAGCTAAATATTTTGTGTTAAGTAAAAACTTGTAAAATTATGCGCAGAACAAAACCTCATAGCTCAGCGAAAAATCTTGGTCCTCGTAGCCTCAGCGAAAATTCACAAAATAGTTATGATTTAAAGTGGGAGATAAGTATTACGGTTTTTTTTAAATAAAACACTTACAGACTCCATTACTAGAACTGCATTAATGTATCATAAGATTGTATCTCGTGGAGATTGCCCTATCCAAAACAAATGGATGCGTATTGTGATGGGTGTTGACTAAAACAGATCATGAGATTTTACTGACACTCATAATAAATGAGTGTACATTTACTAGCTGGCTTCCGCGGCTTCGCCCGCGTGATATCGAGAAAAAATTATCCTATGTGTTATATTCTACACTATAACTCTGTGCCAAATTTCATTAAGATCCGTTCAGCCGTTTTGACGTGAAAGAGTAACAAACATCCATACATCCATTCATCCATTCTCCTATTTCATTCGCATTTATAATATTAGTAAGTATTATAATATTAGTAGGACTAATAGGAAGTAGGATAGTATTTCTATGTATTTTTTATTTTAATGTGCAATATTATGGATTGATTGTATATCTGAAATAATATAATTAATATATTTCAATAATAACAATATACCTCATTATTGAAATAAACTCTAGTTCGCACTGAATAAGCGGCTCCAGTTAATCATTTCAAACGAAAAACTCCTGTCATCACAAAAATCACTAGATTCACAAGACAAGTTTAATTAATACTGTAATTCGAAAGAGATACCGCGGCCCCGGAACGTAAAGGGCAACAGAAGGAACATGGGTGGGTTTTAGTCAGTACAAGTCTGACATGCCCCCCCGCTCCGCCCAGAGCGAGGGAAGTCATTAGATGATTTCCCGTCCGAAAAAATACTGTAATTTATCAATGTACATTGTAAACCAATTAAATTGCGACAAATTCATCAAGAACAAGTGCTGCAGTGCAATTCGGGAAAGGTATTTAAGCTATAAGTGGAATTGATTGATTCATTACAATTTTAACACTACACAGTGATGTAAAAGGTGAGAAGTGGTATTTTAATTGGAACGTGCACGGTTGCATATTAAATTATGGACAGTAAATAGTTATAAATAAAATAAATAAATATCTTGGGACAACTCACACACGGCTATCTGATCCCAAGCTAAGCAGAGCTTGTGTTATGGTAACCAGACAACTGATATACATACTTATATAATTTATAAATACATACATATTATAGATAAATCACACCCAGACACAGAACAAACAATAATGCTCATCACACAAAGTTTGTCCTGGGTGGGAATCGAACCCACGACCTCCGGCTCAGCAGTCAGGGCCACTAACCACTAGACCAACAGGCCCGTCGAGAGAGTTATGTTTGACAATTCACGTTAGTATCAGTTTCCAATTCATACATCTTGTTAAGATTGGTAAATTTCATCGTTTATTGTATGTTTCATTTATTAATATAAGATTCTTATTCTATTACTTGGAATCTCAACATTATTTTTCACTTTGTTTTCTATAAAATGCGAGATAGTTAAAATAACAATGATCTATTCAATGATAATATTACTAGTTCTATAATAGTTAGACATGTTGTCCAATTAGCTGTAAAATCCAGAGATATTTTTTTCCATTACTTTTGTATTACAAATCAGTTCGATATTCTATTTCAACCCTTATTTGGATTGAAAAACAAAAGGCCTTATTAGTTTTTTTTAATTAGAAAGAAATAAAATAGATATACTACGAGCACACAAAATAGAAAAAAAAGAATGAACAACAACATTGAACAATTACTTTTTACTAACTCAAAATAAATTCGACAATTATACAAGAAGTTCTGGAACACCTACCAGAATTCCATAAATGAAAGAGACCTCTTTAAAAAAAATACATAACACAGACATCCCACACCCCAGGGTCTTTGATGAACATCTCGTTACAATAAGCAAACCTCTCGACTACCTTTGCACAAGTTCTTTTGCCTCCTCCACGTTTTTTTTTTCATGCGAGCTACTTCAGAATTCTATTGTTTTTATTACCCTAGTAAATATGTGCTGAACCCCTCTCCAGACGAAGCTATTATAGTATCGCTGCTGAATTTAAAAATGTCTGCATTATGCAGGGTTAAAAATAAACCTTTGAGTTTTTACAACTATGAGTAAATAAAAATGAAACCTACCTAAATGTTGCCGCTTGATAATTTTTCGTGTTTCGCGCCTGTGTTTTGGAGGGGTAGGTAAAAGGGGTACGGTAATGCAGTCATAGTTTGCTGCTATTTGGCCCTAAATGATAGGGGACCACCCTAATAGTGATTTATCAATTGCAGTTCCAATTTCCGGCTAACAGTGGTATTTTTTTTTTAATTTTAGTGCTTCGTAGCCGTGATTTTATATTTACAAGTTGATACTTGTAGTGCATGTGTGCACCTCTTTGAGAAAAAGAAAAAAAAGAGGTTGATTAAACCTTTTATCTTGGCTTTTATAGGCTTTAATTATAATACTATCAGACAAACGGATTGATTGAGATGAGTTTCAGTAATGATGATAAATACTTCAAGAAAATGGTAAAAAAAAAGTGTACTGACGCATCCCAAACAAAAATAACTCAGATAATGTTTATCTTCCTAATCCATCTACATCTGATAACCTTATTTGTTCAGAATAATGAATAAACGTACTCACGAAAACGGGGGAAAAAGGAAATAGACTAAATAGACTGTTATGCGATTGAATCACAGGAGGATCTAGGTTACGGACGGCCCCGAGATCACCGGCCGCATACTAAATTATATATTAGCCCTTAGTTATTTATGCACCGCGAACCAACATCTTAATAGCACGACGGAGTTATGTCCAGCTTAAATAATATTTTGTGTAAATGTTCGAAAATAAACAAGCCGCGTTGAACCGGTTACTTTACAGTCACAATATGTCGTAACTTTGCAACGCTACTCCGCCGTTTTGTGGCAATATAATGTCGGAATGAGTTTATTATAAAGGTTTAATTTTCAATTTACGTCTAACCACAACGTGATGAAATGTTATCAAAAGCTTACCTTTGGGTGTGCTCTCCTGGGGAAGGCCACTTTGGGGTCAATCTGAAATTGAAAACACAACATTTTAATACAATTTGAATCAAAGGAGATATGTTTAATGCGGGGATGTGTTCTAATTTCGCGAGAGGAGCGGGTTTTGGTCCGGTGATTTTACAAATGTAAAAAAATCACTGAAACGCGTCGAGCCCAACTAATCATGGACCACACGTCCGCTTGGGAAGCGGGCACGATAAATTCACATCGCCTCTGCGGCTGCAAGTCCAGTCCTGAAATCCCGGCTGCAAAAAACCATCGGACTGAAAATCCTGCGCCGTGGTCCTGTCACTCGATTTCGCCTCTCGTCTTTTTCATGTAACCGAGCTCTACTATTTCATACGTGGCACTGTTTAAGCCCTCAGATTTTCTCCCGGCAGCGAGCGGTCGCTCCAGGTCTTTTTGCTCGTATCTCGACGCGCCGTTGACCGCTATAAACGCAAAATATAAACCCAAAGAAGCTACCTTTGACATTTTAGAGGTAAAACGTTTCATTTCCACTCGTGCTAACCGTTTTGTCGAACGTTTTCCACATTCAGCAGAAATGCTCCAGGATTTTTTTGGGGCAGTCTTACTTTTAAAAATACGAATGTAGAATTTATGTGGTTTATAGACACGTAGACATAAACATTAAGACTCGGAATATGAATAAGGGACGCTGCCATACAAATGTTCGTTTATGGGTACCTCTATTGTTTTGTTATGAAAAATGACTTTAAAGTAGAATACAGTCTAATTCTATTCATCAAAGTTTTAAATATTACGTACATTTTTAGGTCGTAGAGCGCACAATAGACGCGGAGCCGGTAGGCATCCACGTCCGCGTAATTACGAAGCAAAAGCGTGAGAGAATAATTTAAAAGATTTCGCCCAAGAGGACTGCATTATTACAATATCAGGGAAACCGCTTTACAGCGTCATTCATACATTCTTAATTATTTAATTATCTTCTGAGTGCGGCACGGCACACCAGCCCGGCACAAAATCCGGTGTAACTTGATTAAATTGGATTTTAACGAAGACAATTTGTATTTTTTATGAAAATGTAAATTGTAATTATTATAACGAACGCCGCGGCCCACGTGTGGTTGACACAAAAAATATCACTACCCACATAACAGGAGATGTAAAACGTTGTTGGAAAGCTTTTAACCGCCTCACGCAAGCAATTTTGTAAACGTTGTAAAATGACCACGAAAGTATACAGAGCAAGCAGAAAAATCATAAAATCCCAGATGGTGGCGCTAAAGCGATTAAGCGGGTCGATGATAAATTTTAACGAGTTATTTTAATGGAGGCGATCGCAGTCAGTGGCTAGCCAGCAGCCTGCGTCGATAGAAAAATAAAACCAAACTCCCCAAAAAGACTGTTTAATACGTGACCCCGTGATTTTTTTATTGTTTCGTAAACGTTTAACGATAATTGCTTTTTGAAACGACGCCTTTTGTACATCCAAAATGTCATTCCATTTGTAATTGAATACATAAAATGTGGTAGCGCCCTTATCTACAAGTCCATTGCTACTTTTGTAACAAAAATGGATAAATGTGAAAAGAAGAAACGGAAAATGAATAAAATAGGGTTGTAACCTGAGTTGATCTTTGATAAAGAAAAGCGCCACAATCGACGTACATTATTTCGACTTAAAACTTAAAATGACGATCTTAAACCACGGATACTTACATTACCAATAATACAAGTTAGATGACTAGTGGAAAAAGAAAGGATATGCTACGCCGTAGCAGCCAGTCAGTCAGCGTAGCAGCAGCGTAGCACCGCTACGCTCTACGCACATTGTTACCCTACTAGAACCAGCTGATTTTATGTCACTGAGCAATACTTTAAAGTTTAAAAGTTCAATACTCCTGCGCAAAATGACAGGAAAACATCGATACAAATGTGACATTTTGATATGGAGCCATTTGCGCGATTACAATCGACGCAGCGGCGCACCCTCCAGCCGACTTCGACCTCCCCCTTCCTACAACTTCCCTTACGATAAAGATTGACATCACCCACCTTAACTTTCGAATTATCCTAACTCAAATCCCTCAAATAAACTAAATCCAGCTCTAATCTATACAACATAGAATACAAATTCATTTAAACCACACGAAAATTTTAGCGTGTCATCGCAAGAAAAGATTGTAGGCGAAAGCACATTAGTGGGATATCACTACTGGTAGCGAAAGAGCATGTTCACTTTATGTACTCGCTACGATCGCATCGAGGTAAAGTCGATTACGTTAAATTTTATATTAAGCAAACAGTTTTATCGATGTGTTGTGTATTTTCAAGTCATTGCGGTAACGTACCGCAATGGAAGTTCATTGTATCAATTACTATTTAACCCATGACACCAGCACACCTGCTGTTATTGAAGTCAAAATGTCAGTTTTTGATAGTATTTCGTGCACCAGGCTTAATCTGGTTTCAAGACATTAAGCGAAGTAGACATACCTACCGTATTAGTATTCTAAACCCCAGTAAATAATCAAACGTTCTTCGTATCGTGCAGTGAACCGAACTTAATAAGCGAACATTCTCGGAACGCAATTCGATCAACATGTTGTTAAATCCTGATAATTAACAAACGTCACACGTCGGGCTTGAGTTACGGACAAGAAAGTTTAATGACGCACACTCACTGCAAGCGGTAACTGAATTTATTTACGTGCAGACGACACGTTAGTGTCGACCCGGGCGGCGTTAAGTGGGGACCGCATCATTTGCTGTTCAGTCAGCAACGCGCACTCTAACTCCTCCTAATTGGAACGAATTTGGCTGCAGGTGCAACACTCGACTTGGCTCAAGATTAGGGGCGAGCTATTGCGAGTATATTCTGCGCCGTTTCCCTTGAAATATTCGATGTGCAACGCGCGACTTGCGGCTCGTAGCGCCATCGCCGCGCGCGCCGTCATCACGTGCGCTTCCACTAACTTGAATTAAATTAAGAACAATATTTACCCTCGGAGCCGAGATAAATGATATTGCACACTTAAGCCAGAGTTAATGTTTAGTGACGACTTATGTACCCACATTCTTAGCATAAGCTAGTGAAAATGCCATTGCGAGAACGGGACGCTCTCATACACGCTCCAACAGTAGAAAGAGAGGGCAGAACAGAAACACCTCAACAAGAAAGACTTAACGAGGCGCGCTTCAACGTAGACAAATAACAGCACGCCAACAATGTTACGTAGCGTTATTTTAATTGATACAGCTTTAACTCATTTTGTACAGAAAAATGCAAACAAGTTGCGACGCGATCGGAAAACACTTGACACAGATTGTTTATAAAGTAGGGTTTGCTTCAACGCTCGGTGAGACAAGCAGTAATGAAACCGGCTCGGGCGGCTCGACAAACGTCATTACTGGGGCACGCATAAATATGCAAGGCAGGTAACGCACATTTTCATGCGACGTCGCAAGAATTTTATCGCTCGTTTAATTCTGTGAGAAAAAAAAATGGGATTCTTTTGGGTGTAACACGAGATAGGCGGCCGCGTGGGAACCGGCCCGCTGCCCTTCTCGGCCAGGCTTTGGATCTAAGTGCAGCCGAAATATATTTTATCCACTTTGTCAGATATTACTTTCTCTTAAGCATCGCGTCGAAAGCGTAAACGTCGGAAGAGGCGAGACGTAATCTTATCCATCAGAGGCACCTTATTCGTTAGGCGTTAATGTGGCCGCTTTGTGTTGTTAGACGTACGCCTATTAACGTGTGTTTTATTCATCGCCCTTTTCCTCCTGTGTGTTACACGTCGGCTACAATTGCTAGGGACCTTAACGACATAGTTCTCTTTTCTTAATGCCCTTGTTAATTTCGTTTACATTTGTTTAAGTGTTAGCGTCGTTTATTTACTTCGCCCCAGACGGAGCTGTCACGCTTTTCTAGTTTATGTTATAATCGTTTACTTGTGAATGATGAATTGTACCTGGTGTTGGAGCAGCTAATATTATTTTTTGTTCTTTTGCCGTACGGGTACGGAATAACATTATTCTTGTAGAACAATTTGTTTTTGTTTGAGGTGTAAGCATAACCTTTCTCTTAAGGTGAGATATTTCTGAATGTCCACGTTTGAAGTTTTAAAACCTACCTAGTATGTGCTAATGGGTCTCATTAATTGCTTTATTATTTTTTCAAATTCACGGTAAAAGACATTGGAGGTAAAATATCAAAAAATAAATCAGAATTCAAAAAATCACCGTTGTAAGTTCACAAGAGAACAAAACTTTTATTTTCAGTAGAAATCTACACCCTTACATTACTAAACCTCTTAACATCACAATAAACCCCAATCCTTTGAACTAACTCCACTTAAAAATTCAATAGTTTCACAATTGACAGCGGAGGTACAAAGTTTAAGCTTATCTAGCGTTTCAGGTCAGTACCAAAGCCGGGTGGGCATTAGCACAATGTGGTCGGTGGTCTCGTGAGACAAAGATTACGCACAGTTCGCTCGCCTACGTAGATAACAACGGCTGGTTGCCTGGATGGTGCACCTTTTGTGTAGCTTGCTTACAATTTTGGTGAACTAAGGTTGGTTTGAAGTTGTAGTACGTGCTGGGCTTATGTTTTGTAACTGTGTGTTTAGAGTAGACGGGAGTTTTGATAGTGTACACTGAATGGGTTATGTCAACAATTAGGTATACATAACGACGGTAACATACTATTTCTCTGGTTTGCCGCAGTCATAAATGTAATGGAAGGTTTCTTTGTATTCATCATCTGCCTAGCCTTTTCCCAACTATGTTGGGGTCGGCTTCCAGTCTTACCGGATGCAGATGAATATCAGTATTTTACATGGAGCGACTGCCTATCTGGAAGGTTTCCTTGTATTGATGACTTTTAACATTTGAAACTGTGTCTGTAACTTGATATGTCTACCAGAATCATAGCAGTTATTGGCAACAGTAGTGCTAAATACACTTAATTATAGGTCTATCAACATACATAATATATGCAGATGCTGTTACCAACACATCCAATAAAAGCCTGCATATACTCGCATCCTAAGGTCAATTTCATAAATCCAAGAACTCGATCACGTCAAGCGCAGAGCCGTACCGCTAGGCAGTTCTCTAATCCTGTTTGTTTGATTGATCAATGACCTATCTAGTTACCAAACAATCTACGTCGGCCAGTCGGCAGACATCCGGAGCAGATATTTGCAGTCAAAACAGACTTAGGGCCAGTACGAACTGCACTCTGCGCATGTCACTCCGCTTCTGTATTATTTATTAACTCCAACGAGCTTCCGATGTTACTTTATTCCATTGTGCAACTATCTACGGTCCGTGATGTCCGAGCTCTGGAAGTTTCGAACTGACACGACTGGGAGAAACGAGAAACTTTTCGTGCATAGAATGAATGCCTGTCAGCCCAACGTAAACATGCAAGCAAAATACTTGGTATATTATTTAGTTTGCGGATTGCGGATAGCCGTTGCTACGGGCGTCGGATTGTTTGCAATGTCACCGCGTACGAAAATTCTGCGTCGAAAACTTTCCAGGTTCTTTTAATTTTGTAGAAGTGAATTTTTCTTGAAAATAAAAAGTGACAATCTCTCCTCTGCTTCTTTTCATTTAGAATGGAAAACATTGAAGCTAAAATAAAATTGTTTACTTAGTAAAATGTAAATATTTTTACAGTGGAACCCCTCTCAAATAATATAGACTGAACTGAAGAAAATCTGTCACAAGGAGGGAGCGGGGCGTCCGTAGGTAATGCTGGCGAAGTCGGCAATGTTATTTGGCGAGCCGGTGCAAGTAAAGGACTCTATATTAAGCATTCCTGTCCCCCCAATCTCTTCAGGTGGGCGGGCGCGACATGAACTCTACTTCAACTTATTATTTCGGGGCCGCATGCGAAGCGTTTGTTTTTCTCCGACCTACGTCTCTAATATACATTTACATATGTATCATAAACTTAATCCCTTTATTAAATTCCCCGGGAGTTTTTTTGTCTTACCAATATTTCTTTTTTTTATTTCGCATTTCACAATTTTAAAAGCCAATCCTATTAAGCCTAGTGCTCTGAACGGCGCAGTTGTTTACAGCCAGCTGTTATCTTGCACTAAATAACTGCCCACAGTTTTAAAAGTGCCTTTATATGGTCCATCATTAATGAACCCGTTATAACGCTAATTGTTCCCACAATCGGGAGTGGGCGTGACATTAAAGCGACATCAAAAATGTATGTTCACTATTTAAAGATTCCCATTTCGCGGTGGTCGCGTGCAACCGATTTACGAAAGCGACTGGCCCCGTGCCCATTAAAGCAGATTACGGACGAAAAAAAATCAACGAGCTCTTGGCGTTATGAGTTAATTTTGTAAGAATAACGCGGGCGTCGGTTAGTATTTCCCTTTATTTGGTGTTCCGGCTGCTCTGTTTGTTTAAACGGGTAATCCTGCACAAAAACAAGCCGAGACTACATTATGTAGTGGTGCCACACAAATGTGTGTTCTCAATGTTGTCGGAACTTAATCGTCGGACGATAAAAATCACTTAGCGAACCGAGTAGCCGTTCTAGACGTTACCGCTAACTACTAACTACGTGGAGTATAACATAACAAGAGCGTTTACGTGGAACGAGACTTGTTATATTTATTTGAAAATTAACTTTCACTTCAGAAATATTCTGCACCGCTCCGAGCCAACCTCTCTAAAACGCTAATCCCTTGAAGTAAACGTTGTGAACTATCTGTACAAACTTACTACAAAGAACCGTTCTATTTATGGTCAGATATTAATTATAGTACTTGCGGGCAACAGAGATTTTATAAAAAAAAAATGTTCTGATATTAAAAAAGTTAATATAATACATAGTGGTGCAGCATTCAGACGCGAAATGTACTTATATCGCGGAACGCGTGCGCTCCATATTTTAAAGGTGTCGATAAGAGAAAAAGGAATGTCCCCGAGTTGCAAGCGCGCCTGGTCTAAACGTGTTTACAAGTTATGCAATAATTCAAATAGCGTACTACAGCAAATTTATGCTGGTGCACGGCAACATACTTCAATGGCTGCATTGGAAAGCATTTTATTTCCATGGACGTCGGCGACTAGTACAGCCGTTGTATTTTCGAATTCAGCCAGAGAACGGTAAACGTGTTAGGTGGCAATATGAATTTATGATCATGGCGAATTAAATGCGTTTAAAGAGAAACGTGATTGCGACATACGCATCGGAAATTAATTAAGGACTTTTTCCACTTGGATGGCCGACTACTGACGGGTTTTCGTGCTTCTAGTATTTCGTAGCCACAATCCAGGATATTTATTGCATTTTGTTGTACTGTTTTATTACAAGTCATGACAAAAAACTGAACACATTTTTCGGTCCTTGCAGTTTTGGAATTTATGGACAGTTTTTATTAAAATTTTAGCTCCACTTGTTTTATTAATTGAACGAATTAAATTTTATTTAGTCCTACTGTGACCTTTTGAAAAGATTTATACAAGTATTTTCAAATTCATTTTACTAGTCATGTCGCAGTAATCGATTTTTAGTTGCAATGTACAAAATACCTATATTACTAAACAATTTATAAACAGAACTTCATTAAGTAGGCACGCATACCTTTGAGCCAAGCAAAGGTATTTTTGCTGAAAGTCTCGATAAATTTCTGGCAGTTTCACGTTGTCTCGTTAGGGCTCACTAGATGAAATTTAAGAGTCATCTCAGGCTGGCGGGGGCTCCACGCAGATCCGGCCGCGACAAAAGAGAGCCCTAGGGACCGCGTACAGCGGGAAAAGGAATTTTTAATTGGCCTCCAAATAAAAACCCATATAACTTACTACATAAAAGGCTTTTTTTCACGGCACAATTACGTACCGCGGTTATAACTATTTTAGAGAAATGTAAAAAAAAACGCTCATTATTTAATTGAGTACCGCGGTTATAACTATTTTAGAGAAATGTAAAAAAAAACGCTCATTATTTAATTGAGTCTCACGCGGACTTGTTGTTGCCGTATCGTATTTTCGCAAAGAAAGATTGGCCTGATAAGGCGTCAAAGACAGACGGTGAAGAAGGAAAAAAATACGGTCTTCCTCCATAGTCATAATGGCTTGATAGGCCCTAACGGCCACTTAAAATGAAAAGTGTGTTCCATTTTAAACTTTATTCATTATACAAAAGTTCTTGTTAGTGTAACAGACATTTTACTTTCATATTTTGGAGGAAGTCTGAAACAATTAGGACAGTTTAATCGCCACCTCTTTAGAAAGGTCTGTTATTTTAATGAAACGGAGAACATTGTATTACGTTAACGTCAGGCATGTATAGCTTTATAAATCCTAATGCTTGGGTTATCTTCGCCTTGTAAATGTTAAAATAGGTCCTTTCACTTTCAGCTGTATCTTCTGTAATTGTTTCTATTCTCTGCTACTTAGACTATAAAGTTTGCGATAACATGGTACTTACAATAGATAGTCTACCTATTATTTTGCCTTATAGTCTTGGCAATAGTTAAATGTGATTAAAATACAGTTTAAGCAAAGTTGATACAAGTTTTCAACAGTATTTGTATGCTCTTATTGGCAAAATAAACACAAAGGCTCGCTACGTTATTCACATTACAAATTAACGTGAAATATTATAATAATCATTATACATTCCACAAATAAATGTTGGTCAAACACATTGTCACAGCGTTTCCGTCACTACCGCGTTACAAAGTGCATCATATTTTTAAACAGGGCACCGATATGAAACCGCATAAAACATCGAACATTTCCTGCGGAAGTGAAAATTTTAATTTTCCGAAAAATTCCGCTGCTATATTTTAAAAGTCGTGATTTATTAATGCGGGTTCGTAAACGCCATTTATGCCGTTTACGGTGGATAAGAGCAGACATTTGTGTCGGCATATGTCGCGCCCATAGCTCGTCAATGGCGTTTTGATTGTCCACTCTGCGTCAGTTCCTATTCGTCTATAAATCCGAGCGGGTGTCTGTCAAGGGTTACTTCATATGTGACTGTTCTATTCAACTTTTATGGTTTATTTTTTATTAACAACAGCTGTCTTGCGTGGTTTCACCTTCGTCTTTAGTTGCTGCCCGGCCCCCGTGGGTAGTAGCGTAATATTTTATAGCCTATGTTACTTCCGGGTAATGTAGATTCTAACATTAATGAAAAGAATGTTAAAATTGGTCCTATAGTTTTGGAGCCTATTCGATACAAACAATTAAACGTTCCTCTTTATAAAATTTGTATGTATAGATGTTTAGATGTGACACTTTAAGTAAAATTAAGTACCTATGACATAGGTGCAAAGAGTAAACAACACCTTTGCCGAACTATTTATAAAATATCATTGTCCGTTCGTGGCAACACTGTTTGTCTTCATTCTCTCTGGTATCTGTATTGGCTATACTAGTTATTACAATAAACTGATATATTTTTAATTAATCTAATAACTATATTATTCCCAGAGTAGGTAAAATTAACTCAAATAATCTCACAGTGACTTCATAGACGGGCTTGTTGGTCTAGTGGTTAGTGGCCCTGACTGCTGAGCCGGAGGTCGTGGGTTCGATTCCCACCCAGGACAAACTTTGTGTGATGAGCATGATTGTTTGTTCTGTGTCTGGGTGTGATTTATCTATCATATGTATATATTTATAAATTATATAAGTATGTATATCAGTTGTGGAGGAGCTCGTGGCTAAATAATAGCAGCCGCTCGGGTCGATCTTTAGGTTAAGCCGCGCTTGCCTAGGTTGGTCTGTGGATGGGTGACCACCCGTTACATACCGAGTTTCCTCCGTGCCTCGGAAAGCACGTTAAGCCGTTGGTCCCGGCTGTCATTTGTAGATCTTTGACAGTCGTTACAGGTAGTCAGTGTTCCAAAAGTCTGACAACCAGTCTTACCAAGGGGTATCGTATTACCCAGTATTAACTGGTTGTGGAGGTCAGATAGGCAGTCGCTCCATGTAAAATACTGATATTCAGCTGCATTCGGTTAGACTGGAAGCCGACCCCAACATAGTTGGGAAAAGGCTAGGCAGATGATGATGTATATCAGTTGTCTGGTTACCATGACACAAGCTCTGCTTAGCCGTGTGTGAGTTGTCCCAAGATATTTATTTTATTTTATTTATTTATAGAGTAAGCACAAAACAACTTCCATACCGCAAGATATTTTGTTAACATTAAAGCAAGCATTAGTCTAGTCTAGAATATCAGCTACAAATCCCTACTAAATCTGAGCAAAAGTAAAACACAGTATCTTCTAACATAAATTCTAAGTCAACTAAGCGGAATTGGTTACTACAAATAGTTACAAGTTACGGACCAGTGGGATGTCAGTTCTAATTCACTGTGTAGTACTATAACACAAGTGTTTTATTGACGTACATTGCCTCAAGCTGTGCCAATCTTGTACTGGTATTGTTTAGTGGGCTATTCGCGAAATATGACTGGTGCTCGAGTTTCGTGGTTTATTCAGTCGTTTTTCGGACAGGTATTGTAGCTATGAAATGGTTGTTTCATCTTTTAGTTGATAAGTTAAGTCCTTTTTATGGTAGACTAGCGGCTTCGCTGGCGTTAAATTCGCGGTAACACAGTTCCCCTTTCCTAAATTACAGGTACCTGTTACCTGTAATTTTTGCCCTAATAGTCTATGTCCGTCTCCAGGGTCTTAATTATCCCTGTACCAAAATTCATCAAAATCGGTTTAGCCATTTAAGCGTGAAGACATAACAAACAAACAAATTCACTTTCGCTTTTATAATATTAGTAAGGATTGTTACCTCCAAAAGAAAAACCTAAACCCTCATAGGATCTTTTTTTGTGCTCTGTCTATTCAGACCCTTTACCTCGGAAACATGTGGAAGCATCGAGTTAAAATTAAAACCGTATACCTACTTAAGTCTGTGGTCCCTTGGAACTGGAAAAAAAACATGCCTTTAAGGCGCTGTACAAAGCAAACACTTCGTAAAACGTCTAGATTTTCGTCGCAAAGTTAGCCGTATCTGTACATGCCACTAAAAATACCGTGTATAGTTCACTACATAAAGTAAAGACTTACACAAAATAAGTTTACAAAAGTGGTCTAGTACTACGAAAAAGAAAATGTTTAAAAAGACCACAAAAAACTTTTTTTCGTCTCGAAATTCTCAATTTTTTCAGCGACAACCATCATATTTTTTATATCTATAACAAAGGAAATGTTATAGACTAAAGAGATATCAATTTTTTTTTAAACACGGAACTGTATTTTTTTTTATATTCAATTAAAACTGCAAAATGACCTACATTTTGGCGGACATGATATTCAAATAAAATCAAACACCGAGATATTTTCGACCTTATATTCTATTATCTCCAGTAGATGGCGCTGCTTCTAGCCTAACGTAAAAACAAACGCTCTGTAAATAAAATTATTTTAAAAATAGTAAATGTGCACAAAAGTGAATAAAAGTAAGTGAATCAATAGAACCTTAACTAAATCATAAGTGACAGTGTTATACATGGATTTCATACAGAACTTGTGAAGTTATTACATCAAAACTGTGATCACTATAAACAGCATATCCAATAGCAAATAAAAACGAAATCCACTAAAACATCAATAAAAGCATAAATAAACTAAAAACTGTAAACATTATAATACTTTATGATCTAAATTCATCGAAACAAGTGTGGAAAAATAAACAATAACAACAAAGACAAAGTGCTAAAGTGACTCAACAGTGATTTAAATTTAAACAGTCACGCGTTAAAATAACCGTCTTACCCACTTTAATAAAAAATAGTGCTGCAACTGGTCAATAAATTCAACAGGTACTAATATGTCTGGATAGCCCAGTGGCAAAAGTATGCACACAATTTTTTACGATTCCTGTAGCGCCACATAAGGTCGCTAGTTCAAACCTCAGTGACAACATCACTTTTAGTAAATATCAAAATTTATAATTTGGAATTTATTAGATAAAAATGAATTTCTTTGAGAATGTAACGTTGAGAAAAACGCAAAAACACTCAATGTCAGAAATTTCATTTGATGAAACAATTGCAAGTAGCGCGAAAATAGATGGCAGCACCAGTAGCTTACCGAACATGTCTGCTGACGATAATACGTTGCTAATTCAACAACTTAGGTCACAAATAGAAGATCTCACTTCTGAACTAAACTCCGCTCACGAAGAGATTAATATTTTATCACTGGAAAACTGTGAACTAAAAAAAAGTTTGAGTGAAATAACATCAAAAAACGAAGTACTTAAAAAAGCAACACTTGAACTCTCAAATGGGGTTACTCCTAAAAAGACTTCGCGATCTTCAACTCCACGTAGCTGCTCCCGTCACATCAAGCATTCGAAGCAACAAAGAGGACAAACCCAGTCTACATCTACACCCTTGAATCAAAAAGCAACTTTAAACTCTGTGAATACAAGTACGCCTCAAAATACGTCGGCCCATATAGAAAACACAGACATTTTAGAAACGAAAACCCAAAAAAACAATATTTGCATCATTAGCTCAAATAAAACTAACAATGTTCTATCAATTGCTAAAGAAACTTTTCAGCATTCGCAAATATGTCATCATATCATACCAAACTGTGGAACGATACAACTTCTTCATAATATGGACCAAAAGGTTAAAGATTTTTCAATGGAAGACTACTGTGTGATTATAATAGGAGAGGAAGACTTCAAAAGAACAGAAAATTATGTAGACATTATAGTGGAACTTAGAGAAAACCTGCAAAAAATACAGCACACAAATATAATATTGTGCGTACCGACTTTTAAACTAAGCAACTATTCTACAATGTTCAACTGGCGTATAGAAACTTTTAACAGCTTACTTCATTTGGATCTTCAGTCCCACAATTACGCCATTGCACTAGACTCTAATTTAAATCTATTGTACGACTTTACTATGTTTTCTAAGTATGATAGAAAATTGAATAACCGAGGTATGAAAAACATTTTTAATAACTTGCTGCTACTAGTTGACAACAACAAATTCATCCAACTGCAAGATAATATAAATCCAAGTCGTGAGTTTTTTCTGTGACGCTATGTATGTTCTTCACCAAAACATTGCCGGACTTATAAATAAATCGGACCTGTTAAATATTTATATTCAGGAATTGTTGAGCCAGCAGAAAGTTATAGACGTAATATGTATAACCGAGCATTTTATAATGTCAGGCCAAGAAAAATTATTATATTTACCTAATTACAAGTTAGCGGCAAGTTTTGCTAGACAGAATAGAAAACGAGGTGGTGCCTGCATCTTAGTACGAGTTGGGCATGAGTATAAAGAACGATCTGACATAATGAAATACTCGATATCAGGAATTATAGAATGTTGTGCCATAGAATTTCCTTTGCATAAAATTGTAATTATTTGCGTCTATAGACCTCCTAAACTGTGTAACCTAAGTAAGTTTTATGAAAATTTAGATCTCATTTTAAAAAAGGTGAGTATTAAACCTTTTCAAAAAGTAATTTTATGTGGAGACTTTAATATAGACATCTTGAACAGGAATAGAATTTCTTTAGAATTTGAATGCTTTCTCAGGAGCTTTAACCTCAAACTAGAAATAAATCAACCAACTCGATTTATCAGTAAAACTTGTCTGGACAATTTTGCACATAATTTTAAACAAAACTGCCAACATGAAGTAACTGACTTTGGATTATCTGATCACACAGCCCAAATTTTGAAAATAAAAGTTAATAAATTTAACCAAATAAAAACATGGAGAACATTAAGACGAGATATAACTAAAGAAAATCTTATTAAATTTCGAACTCATCTCAAAAGCCTGTCTCTCTCTGATGTATATAATACTGAAGATTCAAACAAAGCCTATGATAACTTCTTGGATATGTTCCTACTGTTGCACGACCTTTGTTTCCCTCACATATTAGTTACTGTAAAATCGGAAAAAAAATTAAAATGGGTCTCTCGAGGTATACGACTATGCAGTAAAAAACAACGTCAGCTATTATGGCAACAAAGACTAAAACCGACTTGTGAAAATAAGAATAAATTTAACGATTACTCAAAGCGGTTTAAAAAAATCATTAAACTTACCCAAAAAGCTCAGAATAACAACTTAATAAATAACTCAAAAAACAAATCCAAAACTGCCTGGCAAATTATTAATAATAACAAAATTGTAAGAGAACCTATTTCTCAAATAAAAAAAGGAGATAAGTTAATATCAAATCCTCATACAATAGCCGAATCCTTTAATAACTTTTTTATTGACCAGACTTTGGGTATACCGAAGCATTCATTATGCGACACACTCAACATCAATATCAACCCACATTCAATATTTATGGCCCCAGTTGTCCCTCAAGATGTCATGCGTATAATAAACAACTTAAAAAATAAAAAGAGTTTTGGCTTTGATGGCATTTCTACCACAGTTATAAAATTTGTATCTGATATTATAGCTGCACCACTTGCTCATATCATTAATGTAAGCATACATTCTGGAGTATTCCCAGAAAGTCTCAAAACCGTAATAGTCATACCAGTACATAAAAAAAATGATAAAGATGAAATGGCAAACTATAGACCAATTGCCCGTATTTCCATATTCTCAAAGATCATAGAAAAAAATATATATGAATCCTTTTACAACTTCCTATCAAAACACCACATACTTTGTAACGAACAAAAGGGTTTTAGGAAAAATAAAAATATAAACATGGCCATCTTTGACTTTCTCCATGAAATAATGCCTAAAGTTGACTCCAAAATACCAGTCTGTGCAGTATATGCCGATATGTCGAAAGCTTTTGACTGTGTGGACCACGATAAACTTTTAAACAAACTTGACGCATACGGCATTCGTGGTAATGCTCTTAATTTAATAAGTACGTACCTTAAAGGCCGTAAACAATGTACGGAAATATCAAGCTTGTGCCTTAAATCTAGAACGGAACTGAAAACTCTATCGTCCTTCAAAGAAATAAAACATGGCGTCCCACAGGGCAGTGTTTTGGGGCCCTTGCTATTTCTACTATATATTAATGACCTGCCACGTTATATGTCCTACCCTATGGTTTTATTTGCAGACGACAGCACTTCAATTATTTCATGTACCAACAAAGAATCTTATGTAACTGACATTAACAGTTCAATCAGTAGTTTAATAAGTTGGCTTAACAAAAATAACCTAGTTATCAACCTACAAAAAACCAAAACTATGCATTTTCACCAACGAATACCTACAGGAGATATAAATATTAACTACAATGGTCAAACTATAGAAAAAGTGAATAGTACAAAATTTTTGGGAATCTTAATTGATAGCCAATTAACCTGGAAGCCGCAAGCAGAAGATATATGTAAACGTTTAAGTACAGCCGCGTTTATGTTACATAATCTATCTAAAAAAGTAAATTTAGCAACAATCTTAGTGGCCTATCATGGTCTTGTAATCTCTATCTTAAGATTTGGAATAATATTTTGGGGTTATTGTAGTGAACGGGAAAGCATTTTTAAAGCCCAGAAGCGCTGTTTGAGAGCTATTTTTGGTCTGAAAGTAACTGACAGTTGCGTACCTATATTTCAGTCTCAAAAACTATTAACTTTACCATGTCTCTATATCCTAGAACTAGCAATATTTGTAATAACAAACCGAAATCTATTTGCATCAATATCAGAAACCAGAAAACGAAGTACTGCCTTAAGATCACAATATCGACACCTACTTTGCACAGGCGTATTTAAAACTAGCTTATTAAAAAAAAGTGTAATCGGTATGGCTCCTGTTATCTTTAATAAAATTCCTGAACAAATTAAAAACTTACCCCTGTCAAAATTTAAAAAATGTTTTACAGAATTACTTGTAGAGAAATGTTATTACTCTGTGCAGGATTTCTTAGATGATGATACACTTTAATAACAAAACTGCCAATATTATATTACTCATATTTGCATGCTAATAAGGCAGAATGTATATGGATCTCAATTATGTAACCTACCACCTTATTTTTATGTTACCTACATTCTTAGCAAATAAAGACATATTCTATTCTATTCTATTCTATTCTATTCTTTCGATGCAGTACTGTCGTGTACTTGTGTCAGACCATGCCTAGTAGGCAGCTAGCCTCACTTCCGCGAATACCTAAAGACTAGCTTGTTACCGCGCCTTAAGTCTAAGTCAAAAAATATAACCGTTTACGTCGCAAGCTTGTTCGTATCCTTTGGCGCGCTAGTCTGCTAGTTAGTGTGTTAAATTATAATAATAACAATAAATATATTTTTTTCTATAAAATTAAACTGGCCAGTTACATAAATGAATACAAACAGAACGTTTACAATTTAACATTTTATAAAATGCAACAATTTGATCCCAAAACGAATTTTAATAATAAAATTTACGTGCGTTTTTATCTCAATCGCGCCCGTTAATAGCTTGAAATAAAAATATATGCTTTTCGTGTATTTACTAAAAATGCAAACCATTTTATAGCTTGTAAAAATAAATTTGGTAAAAATCTGTGTGTTTTTTTGTGTTCGGCCCCGGAGCAATTTTAATTGTGGTCCTTTCAAAGCGCGGTGAAAAACCTAAACTCTATAAAGCTTGTATTTATTTCATGAATCAGTGAAGGCTTTCATATTAATTTTCACACTTTATTTGGGACATATTTTGATTTTTAATGGAAACTCTTTTCAGGTATTACAAAAAGTTACATGTTTTCGAATATGATGCCATAAAATATGGGTAAAACATTTATTTCCTTAAGTACTTCAATAAAAAAAATTGAAAATCTAAGTTTAAGTAGAGTGTAGAGTGTAAGTAAGACTTGAAAGAGATACCGCGGCAACGGACCATAAAAGACAAAAAAGGAACATGGGTGGGTTTTAGTCAGTAAAAGTCTGAAACTTCCCATAAGTGTAGAAGTTATTTGATGATTTCTCATCCGTATAAAAAAGGAGAGTGTGAGTCAGACTTGAGAACTGACACAGCCAGAAGGTGTCGCGGTAAACCTCGCCAGAAGATGGAAAGACGAGCTGAAAAAACCAACAACCAGTTCACGTTAGCCCAGGATCGAAACAACTGGAAGACATGGAAGAGGCCTTTCCCCAGCAGTGGGACGACATTGGCTAAAAGTGTCAGTAAATAAGACAAACATAGAACAAAAACGGGCCAAGTGCGAATCGGACTCGCGCGCCGAGGGTTCTGTACAAACTTGCGACATAAACGGTCATATCATTTTGACAACGTAAACTAATAAATAAAAATCAATCCTTTAGGATACATTTTTTTTACATCTCCAAGCGACTTCAGTTGCGGGTTGTTTGAAAAAGATACCGCGGTGCCGGAACGTAAAGGGCAATAGAAGGAACATGGGTGGGCGATTTCCCATACGAAAAAAAGGGATTACAGTTTTGAGTATATGGTTTTAATTTCAACTCGATACCTCAAGCGTTCTCGAGATAAAGGGTCTTGTCAGACAGACAGACGGACTACAAAGTGGTCCTTTAAGGGTTGCGTCTGTCTTTTTCCTTTTTAAACTCAAACTCTAAGCAATTTCTTCAATTAGATCATTACAGGCACTTTTGAATGTCAAGAAACAAAATGAATCTACAGTCCCGGTCACAAGGCATAAGAACTTGTGAAAGTACTGTAGTTTCCCATTCCAAAGTGTTGATCTCTATGGAGAAAAATGGGCGAGAAACTCCATGGACACTCTTTTAAATCATAATAATTTTACAAGATCATGGTTCCATCATTTATGTTGAGATTATACGTGAGAACGATGTAGTGAGACGTGTACATTAAGAGCGTCGAGAGATTGGAGTACAGAACCCTAACAAACAAATCGTAACAAAGTTAAACAAGAACATTTATTTCTTTACCATCAACTAGTTATTTTGAAACGTTTCAAATCGATGAGTCTTGGACCAAACTTGGATGAGGAACTAAATAAGTTTCAATATTTCTTCTTAATAAAATATAAATGGGGAAAGTTATACACTTGAGGGATGGAGCGACCGCGGTACACGTTCAATATCGAATTGAATTTATTATGATATATATTTTATTGTTAATTTATCAAATAGAATCAAAGTTAAAGCTGTTTCATTTAATTCCAAAATTGGTTTAGGTTCTAGTTACTAACAGTTTTGATTTTCTTTTGCAGCAGTATTTTTTTTATTCGTTGCCCACGCTAGGAATTTCTCCTGCATTATGGGTGCGTTTACAAACATTCAATCTCACATACACAAACAGCCAGACCCGGAACAACTATCTGTAGGCCATACAAATATTTGTTTCGTGTAGGGATCGAACCCGTGACACGCAGCGCAGCAGTCGATCGCTCAGCCACTGCGCCAACCATGTCGTCAAAATTTGTGACGACAGGCCGTAGTGAATGACGGCGCATTCGTGCACCACGCGCGCCTCAAAGAAATGTCGCAAAGCAGAGGGGCCTGCCAGGACCACCGCCTGCTGAGGTTGCGGGATGTTCGAAAAGATACCGCGGCCACGGAGCATAAAGGGCAAAAGAAGGAACTTGGGTGGGTTTTAGTCAGTAAAAGTCTGACACTCCCCTCACCCGCTCCGCTCAAAACGGGGGAAGTAATTTGATGATTTTCCACCCGTAAATAAAAAAGCAGAAATATATTATTTAGCAGTACTATATCGCATTACGACCTCTGATTTCGACACAAAGGGGGCGGCGCCATGTGCGAAATGTTTAGTAGTACAACGGTAAAGCTCTCTCTATAAATATTGATGACGCTGAAAGCTATTATGTTCAGGCATACTCCCGAAAAATGTCAACAATTTACGATGTAAAGACATGCGATTAACTCCACTGTTGTATTAAATTGAAACACTGAGTTACAATTGAAATTCATGACAAACTGAAATTTTAAGTCAACAGCATCTATCATGACCAAAACACCACCACAACTAGCAGTATAGGGTTTTACTTCTATGCCAATATGTTCCAGGAATAGTCAACTCTTTTATTTTGTCCATTGCAGAAACTTGTAGCTATATAATAGCAGTCACTCCAATCAATCTTTAGATTAATATTTTTTGCCTAGGTTGGTGTGTGGATGGGTGGCCATCATGACAAACTGAGCTTCGTCCGTGCTTCGGAAAGCACGTTAAATATTTGTTTTGTTATTTTTTTTAGGAAATATGTATTTAAAAATGTTAGAATGAGAGAAAAGAAAAATAAAAAGAACAAAATAATAAAACCTATTTTTATATTTTTAAATGTTTTTTTTATGTGTTTACTAAGAAATATTTAAAAATGTAATTTTGAGATGAGAAGTTAATAAAGGAAATAATAATAATAATAAATAAATATCTTGGGACAACTCACACACGGCTATCTGATCCCAAGCTAAGCAGAGCTTGTGTTATGGTAACCAGACAACTGATATACATACTTATATAATTTATAAATACATACATATTATAGATAAATCACACCCAGACACAGAACAAACAATCATGCTCATCACACAAAGTTTGTCCTGGGTGGGAATCGAACCCACGACCTCCGGCTCAGCAGTCAGGACCACTGACCACTAGACCAACAGGCCCGTCAAAATAGTGTGTCCTCTTTCATTACAGTGAATTACAGTGGTGGTTACCAATACTATGATTTCACTAGCTTTTGCCCGTGGCTTAGCTCGCGTTAAATTCGGGGTAATACGGGGTTCCCTTTTCCTGATTTGCAGGCATTCGTTGGTAACAAAGAGTGTGTGTACCGATTTTTATCTTCCTACCTTGAAAACTGCGAAAAGTTCCAGATAAAATTTCTCCCCCTTTTCTCACTTTTTTTAAATTAGCTTATTATATACAAAATTCATTCAAATCGGTTTTGCCATTTAGGCGTAAAGACGTAACAAACAAACAAACTCACTTTCGCTTTTATAATATTAGTAAGAATTATTTATTCCGTAGTACCTAATAAGTTCTCAGTGTGTTGTTAATAACAACTGAAAAAAAACCGGCCAAGAGCGAACCAGACTCGCACACAGAGGGTTCCGCACAAACATACTACTTACTAAACAGCCATATCTTTTGACTGCGTAGACTTGTAGGGTTTATTTTTTCACAGCACAATGGGGCCACAGACTTCAGTATATCGTTTAAATTTCAACTCGATACTTTCACGCGTTCCCCCACAACAAAGTTATCCAAAAAGTGTTCCGTTTTTTTCTATTTGAGGTACTGAACCCTGAAAACTGAGCGGGGTTAGACTTTAACATCCTTGTTAGCCAAACGAAGGATTGTTTTATTTCTTGGAAGGTCATTTTTATGACAGCTGTGTATTTTATTAGATTTTTTAGCCAAAGGTTTTCTAAATTGTGAAAATCTCAGTAAGCGGTGCTTCATAGTTGTTATCTCGACCCGAACTTGTGTATGTCAAGCACCGTGCGCCAAGAGTACGGATACAGTAAAAGTTTTTAATGAAATCGCTAATTAGTTCTTCTTCTGCTTTATACAAACAAATCAAAATAACTTCACCAACTATCGGTCTTTTAATTTCAATCCAATTCGCAAAAAAAAATCTATTATCCCCTAAATTCTATACCCTTTTCAATATCAGGATAATAAAATTCTAAGCAAACCTTATGATTTAAAAAAATAACTGGATTATCCGGAGCTTGAAAAATCCTCTTAAAGGTTTTAATTTTCTTCCGAATCTTCAGCCAACGCTGTATTTTCTAATAATGAATTTTCGATGAATACTTCCAGTTTTTTTGTAACGAAGCGTTTTTTTGTTGAACGATATATTTAAAGTATTTTGCAACCTACGTTATTTATTTAAATTGTCCTGTATTTTTTTTAACTGTTTCCGTATACCACACCGTTATTCGCGAAGTCGTTAGTAGTTATGTTGCAAATAACAATAGTGTCAATAATCGATATAAAATCGTGTCGTGTAAATAGTTGCGATCTCCCGCGTTCGTTCTATGTAAATTGAGAAAATGCTCTCTCTTCTCGCTCGATTTGCGAGGCTTCGGCTAATCTTCCGCCAGTCGACTACAATTTAATCAAAGTAAACAACGACGGGAGCTGTAATTTATCTGGATTATTTCGTGGCGAGCGATTGTAATCGACTTTTTTCTCTATCTGTACACTACGAACGGTCGGAATGAAGCTCGTAATGTGTCTCGAATCCCAAGATACAAAGATGATTATTATCTACATAAATGGCAAGACGTTATAATAAATAACAGTATCTCTTATGTTTTTACCACTATGCTTGGCGGAAACTGTACGCTTTATCGAAATATTTCGTTATGTTTGTATAATAAAACATTCGCAACAGTTGACCCATTCGTCTGTTCCTAAAATACATTCGAAGCCAGAATAAATGGACAATGAACGTAATAAATTGGCGTAAATACAAAACCATTTCCATCATACGAAATACGCCTAGTGTTTTATAAAGCCGAAACTAGAACAATACAACTTTTAGTTAATGAAACATAAAAATTGTGACTGTACAAAAATTACAGTGCGTACTTTAAAAAAAAAACGTAATGCTTGATATTAATTAAAAATCGCAACTGTAAGTTTGGCGCAGGCCACAAGTCAACCGGGCAAATTAAAATTGCACGTAATTTAATTGTAGGAAAACAAATTTTCGTGTGTAAATATTAAAAGCAGCTGTGATTTAACACTGTATGGTGGCGGCGGGCGTATATGGCTGGAGGATAGGTTACATACAACACAAAAATTAATGTCACCGTGTCTGTTCACTAACTGAGTATAATTTCACGTTAATCGTGGATAATTTATTTATCGTTCAAAAATCTTTGTGTCCGAGATAATAAAGTAAAAAAAAAAGTAAAATGAATGTTAATAAATTGTCGCCACATATTTTATTCCTTTTTTAAAAAAGACAAAAATACTCTGCAGAAATGAATAATTCCTAGAATAAAAAAGCAACAGCATAGTTTAAAGTTAACCAATAGTGAATAAGATTGTTCATTTCTTGATTTGAGTGGCCAATCTAATCTTTTTTAACAAACGCTCCATTGAAAGCAAACAACAGTCGATCGTGATTTACTTGTAACTAATCTTTTTTTTATTCTGTTCATTCGACTCCTCTTATTTTGCTTTATAAGAGACTTTGCCATAGAATTAAATGCGTATTTTAACTAACATAATCTGTTAACGTATAATTAAAAATTGTCAATCAAATAGTTACGAAACGGCACTTTTGTGATGGTATTTTATTTAAATGACGAATCGGTAAAGTAACCAAACGGAATGTAGCCTTTTATCAAAGATGAGCCGTGCGTTTAAAAATCGAAAACTACGCATTGTTAAAGAAAAAAAAAAGCAAATTTAGACCTGCGTAGTTGTATACAATTTGCGGATATTAAATTATGTGATCAATTGAAGTGAATAATACGATTTTGTTGCTTATTTTTCTACGCATATATCTGACAAGAATCGTAGTTCCCTATTTTCCTATAACGCAGAATTTTTCCTATTTCTTTCACTACCAGTCAGCAACAGTAAAAGCCTTTGATTAAATATCGTCTCTATGTACGAGAAGGCAGGCTAAGAAAATCATATATTTTGTGAATCAAGGCGCAGAAAAAAATGGCCATCGGAGCAGTTTCAGGGTTAAGGCTAAATAAGCCCTTGAAAATACGACGAACTCAGTTTATTGAAGGGTTATAAATCTGGAATATTTCTGACAAAAAAATGCCTTACAGCAATATAAAAGAGGGCGAAAATAAATGACAGAGTTCATTTCAATATCGTATAAAATCATTTAAAGGAGAATAAATGACCTTTTCTGTTGAAGAGACGGTAAAAAATATTTAAACGAAAGTTTTTATACATTATTAATATTAATGTACACTTTTATAGAGACATTTTGTAATATTTAATTGATGAGTATTTTTAACACAAGAAGATTGTATTTAATATTAGAATGGTAACTAATATTTGAAAACCTTGAGTACAAAAAAATACACACATCAAAAGTGTCTAGGGATCAAGCATTTTTATGCGGATTTCTTGAGATTGAGATGTGGCTTTGTAATAAATTTATGATTTTATAAATTTATATGGATCCTTTTTGGTGCATTTCATAATTTGAATCAGGAACTCTCAATCAAATTCGAGTAAAAGATGAAAATAAGCTGTCAATATTTTCCCTATAAAAACATACAACGCATTGAAGACATTATTAGTGCTACTGTTTCCCTACTACTGATTAAAACCAACGTTATTATGGAGCGGCGACATCATTTAAGCAGGGAAGAAATGCTCAGAGCCGTGGGAATGATAGAAGCTGGTTCCCGGCAACGTACTGTAGCTTTAGCTCTGAATACAAGTCAGAGTGTTATCAGTCGACTTTGGACACGTTACCGAAGCACTGGTACCGTGGCTGAGCGCCATGGAGGACGGTATCGCTGCACCACACGGAGACAAGACCGATACATTCAAATCTTAACTCAAAGAGCTCCAACAATAACCGCCATGATGTTAGCCGTGAGGCTTCATCACTCTTCAGGGAACTTAATTAGCGACCAAACAGTCAGAAACCGCTTGCATGAAGTGAACCTTCATTCCCGAAGACCGCTACGGGTACCACCTATAGCAATGCACAATCGTAGGATTCGATATCAATGGGCTCTTGAACACAGAAATTGGGCAGAAAAACAATGGCGTTTCGTGTGCTTTTCTGATGAGTCTCGTTTTGGTATGAGACCGGATACAAGACGTATACGACACTGGAGAACCCCTGGACGCCAACAGCGATTAAAATCCTGCCAGGAAGTCCATCCTTATAGTGGTGGAACCATCATGGTATGGGCGGGTATTTGGATCGGCGGAAGAACTGAGTTGATTTGGATCAGAGGCAACCTCAACGCTCAAATTTATGCTGAGACGATTGTATCAGACGTCATCGTTCCTCTACAAGTGCAAATCGGTCCCTTATTTCAGTTAATGCATGATAATGCACGACCGCACACCGCAAGAGTTGTAAGACAGACTCTCGCCGCAGCTAACATCAATGTCCTGCCCTGGCCTGCTCAGTCGCCAGACTTGAACCCGATTGAGCATGCATGGGATATGCTACAGAGAAGAGCTCTGCCGAATATGGAGGGTATCCAGTCGCAAGAAGACCTTTTTTTGTTGTTGCAACGAACATGGGCGGCCATTCCACAGCGTGATTTGGATGAACTCATTTTGAGTATGCCAAACCGATGTTCTTGTGTTGTTAGTGTTCGCGGTAGAAACACGGATTATTAATTGTTTAAGTTACCCTATAAAATTTTAAAGAAAACTGTTATTTCAGTCTTTTTTTCGAACTTTAATGTTAGTGGTTCAAATGTCAAAAATCCCTTTATTAGGAAAATGGCAAATTTCTTTATTAATGCAAAGGTGACTTGGTTTATCGTTACTGTGACAAACGAAAACACTTTATTTGATGAATCCTTAAAGAAAATTTTAATTAATATCAATCAGGAGAAAAGTTATTGCAAAAATATATGTTGATCCCTAGATACTTTTGATGTGTGTATATAATACCCACAAAGCGATAATGAAGACATGTCCAAAAAAACTTAATAAAGAAAGAGACACTCAAAGTAACCTTCTCACTCAGTTGAGCACAAAAATCTGAATGGAAACTTGACAAAAAAAAAACAAAATGAAGTTGAAAGTATGACTTTATCATTCTTCTACTTTTTGTAAATGACTATCAAACCTATTTTGCATAGTTCGCGAGTTCTTTGGGCGAATCTTATGAAGTAAAAATAACTTCAAAGTAACTTAAGCTTTCGTATTTTATAACACTGCTATTGAACTATCGCGGTGCATTTTTACTCCTTTTCCTTCCTTTTATTGAGTTCTACGTTTGATATATTATGCCCGAAGGAGTTTGAATAAAGTTTATGTGTAGACTTACCTTTTTGCCATCTAATTCGTGTGTTGCTTGAGCTAATACTTTGTCTACGCTAGCTGGGTCGCCGAATGTGATGAAACCAAAGCCCCTGGAACAAGAAGAGAAAACTCATTTTATTTAATAGTCAAAATAAAAAGACAATCACGCTCTTTTAATCACATAACAATGCTTTGTGTTTGTGTTCGATAGCAACTAGAAAACGCCGCTTAAAGGCTCGGGTCTCTGGAAGGTGAGAAATCGGTAGCTCACTGTCCGTCTCTATTGACGACAGGCCGTGTCAACGGCGCGTTAGAGTCTCACGCGCGCTTTAAACAGATGTCAGCCAAGTAGTGGAGCCTTCCAGGGCCACTGCTTGGCTGACATCAAAAGATACCGCGGCTCCGGAACACAAAGGACAAAAGAAGGAACATGGGTTTAAATCAGTAAAAGTCTGATCCCTCGCGCCGCCAAGGGTGGGGGAAGTTAATTTATGATTTCACATCCGAAAAAAAACTGTCAATGTCGTAATTTTTGTGGAATATTGATGTTGACACCTATTGATTGCTTGTGTTGGCCACGTTCTATCTCATCAATGAAATTAACCCATATATACCAATGACAAGCGCCGTTCAAAAAACGTCCCTAAAAATACTTAACACGTACAGAAAAGTTTCTAAGACTGATTTTCCACAAATACTCTTTTACTTTTTCCTACCTACATTTAAAACTCTTCGTGAGACATTAGAACCGTGCAGTGTCCACAGAAACAGGAGCAAGTGGACAAGCCGATAGGAACTGTCTCACTGATTGCGCGACGACCCGGCACAGCCATCCTAATGACGCTTATATTTATTTTGCACAACCTTCCAGTTTGTTCAGCCACTTTTTTAAAGTAAAATACGGCCTTGGAATATTTTATCCCGGATTTAGTTTTAGTGATGGAATTGAAGGTAGATTTTCTCAGAGATTTAGGCTGGGAATCTTGGATCGAAAGCGAAAGGAAGATGTTAAAGACTGCAATATTTTTGTCGTAAAATTGACATAGCTTAGGTTGGAGTCTTCCTGAGCGTTTCAAGCCTTAAGCTGTTGACATAACTTTGTAAAGATTTTAAATATAGTCATTTTCAACAACATGAATAAAATAAACGTCCCTAATACTTTTGGCGTCATAATCCAAATTAATTCAAACGGCTCGTCCTAAAAATACAACTCCATAAAAAGCCAGAATGTCCAGTCCACAAGACATGATTATATAAAGATTATTCACATCGAAGTTAATATTTCAAACAAGTAAATTGAATAATAACACAGCGATTTTCAGTAAGCGGGGCGCTGGACGCGACCGGGAGGCGATAAATAATAAAAAGCCTTCTCCACTTTAGGACTTGCAAAAATCACAATTTATAGAGCATTTTAATTTCACTTAGCCGATCCATATTTTACATGTGGCGGCGCGCCCGACCGTTCTCGGGCCTCGAATTAATACTAAATTGAAATTGTAAAAATGGAAATACAATTTTCTCGTTGTACACCGACGGCTTGCTACCTACAGGTGTTGCCAGAAATGTGTTATAATAATAACATGGCTTCCTTAATATTTTTGAGTGGGTTTGTTTCCTGAGAAAACTGTCGTGGACAAAGCTACCTCGCTTTCCTTTTTGAGTTTCGTAATTCCTCAATTGCTCTCGTATTTGGTTCTTGGAACTGGAATGATACCTCAGAAAATATAGGTGCGAAAATGGTTCTAGGAAGTACTGTTTGGTCTAGTGTAAAACATGATTACGTACTTTATCCAACCGTGTAAGCTTGAATTTTACCTTCTCGGTGTAGTCCTTACCGACTCTAATTTTATATTTAAGAATCATGTTGGTATATAATTTCTAACATCCTTACTTCCTTACTAATATTATAAAAGCGAAAGTGAGTTTGTTTGTTTGTTTGTTACCTCTTCACGCTTTAATGGCTACACCGATTTTGATGAATTTGGGTACAGATAGTTGGGAACCAGGAGACGGACATAGACCCAATTTTTATTTAAAAAAAGTGGGATGTGAGGGAGAAAGAGGGAAGAAAAGGGAAAACTTAGCGTTGCTATTACAAATCAATAAGGCGCAAGGGGAACTGTGTTACCCCAAATTTAACGCGAGCGAAACCGCGGGAAAAAGCTAGTAGTTAATAAGACAAATACTACTAAACTGATATTTATGTCCGACAAAGAAATTCTATCATAACAAAGTAGATTCGTTTTATTTATAAAACGATGATAAATGTCAACGTTCTCCGAGATTGAATTTTGGTTGTGAAATCTATTTATGTACGTACCTAATAAGCTTTGTAAATTAGTGGTATTTTTCTTGAGAAACATCACGGATCTTATAAATCATCATCATCTGCCTAGCCTTTTCCCAACTATGTTGGGGTCGGCTTCCAGTCTAACCGGATGCAGCTGAATATCAGTATTTTACATGGAGCGACTGCCTATCTGACCTCCACAACCCAGTGAGTACTGGGTAATGCGATACCCCTTGGTAAGACTGGTTGTCAGATTTTCGGAACACTGTAACGGATCTTATAAATATATCTGAAAAAAAATATAGGAGACTCTTCTAGGAATAATTTAAATTCAATTTTATTTTAATAAGCAGGCAGAGGAATTTTTAGTCCTAGTGTTTCCCGGCTGAATGCCAAGACACGCTTCTACTAAAAGAATCATGTACCTACTTACTTGTATAAAAAAGTGAACAGTGGTTTTGTGGTTTTATCATCAAGTTTTTTGTCTGAGATGTTAAATTATTTTCTACTACAGTTATTACTGTAGATTTATCTGCCACTCATTAGGAAAAACATAATATCACGCTTATAACCCCCAAAAGGGTAAGCAGAGATGTACTTATAAGTACATCCTCACTTCGCCAGTTATGATTAAAGCCTATGTAATAGCTTACGAGCCTATTGGCATTAGTCGGCCATAAATCGATAAATACATGGCTGCTACCGAGAAATACCCAATGGAAAAATTTAATTGTATTTTCGTGACCTGGGAATGGGACCTAAGGCCTCATTCTCAGAAGTCGCGCTTGCAATCTCTAGATCAACGAGGCGGTTCTGAGAGCAGATAACAGAGAGCTACCCATTAGATTTTTATATAAAATATTATGAATGCAAATGTTTGTGAGGATGGATGGATGTTTGTAACTCTGTCACGTCAAAACGGCTGAACGGATCTTGATGAAATTTGGCACAGAAGTAGATTATGGTCTGGAATAACACATATAATACTTTTTTTCGATATCATGCGGGCGAAACGGCGTGTGCCAGCTAGTTAGATATATTAAAAACCCTGTACTATATTTATCAAACTAAATTTTAAAAAATCAGAGAATAAATTACAGATACCGTTAACATTCATACACATCATCTTTTAAACACTAACGCTGAATACAAAATAATATCACAGCACAATTATCAAATCCGAGAAGTGTAAAATTTAATCAGCCCCAACATATTAGCTAATGCATAAGTACCAATCTCTTTTTATTATATCGTACTGTTATACACAAACGCTCATTTCATTTTGCTAAAAATTCACGTAAGCGGTTTCATAATGGAGTTTTCCTGTGATACTGTATGCCGGGAAAAAACCTTTTTTAAAACCTTATGATAATGCAAAATGTCTTAAATTAATTTGAATTTCGCCACGTTTCGACAGACGAGTCTTATCACGTGTTTAATTGGTTTTTATCGGGTAATGTATTCAAGGAAGAAATGCCGTGATGTAATTTTGTTTCAAGTACTTTAACATTCCGTTTTTCATTGAACGAAGAGGTGACTTTAGGATTATATAAAATGAATGGGAATACCCGTAAACTGAAAAAGCCATGAAGCAATGCCAATCCGTGTGCCAACGAAATTATGTTCATAAATTATTGAAATTTTATTCCTTCCGAAGTTCCATGCAAGCGTACCGTATACAAAAGCCTGTCATCGATAAACTCCGTTTTATTAGTATTTCATACATCCAAAAACAATCGTACTCATCCTCGGGAACGTATTAAATCAGCTCAGGTCTTTATAAGATTCATGGCTTAATACACTCGCATCTCATACTCGTATACGAAAACGTATAGAGAGAAGGGCGTTCGTGTATGGAAATTGAAAATAACGAGGGCCTCCGTTCACACCGCGCATCAAACCGACTATGTGCAACCCGACCACTTCTAATCGACCTCCACTGCACCTTCTGATAACCCCTATCTGGCCCGATCTTCACACCGATACGGGGGACGGGGAGGCTCTCGTAAACTTGGAGCCACTACGCGGAGCTACGAGTGGAGAGGCCCTTTACCGAATGGAGTTACGTCGTACTTATCTTTAAGGGGACGTGCCTTATTTTCTTCCACTTGCAAAAGAGGAACAACTCAATTCTCTCGTACAAAACGGTGCTAATAAGCTTATGAATGGTTTTTGTTATTCCAATCGGTGTAAAACATTTTATATGAGCTTCATAGAGGTTCGATTACTACAGAGTATGATGAGTTATTGACTGGTTTATTTTCTATTTTAGTTTTATAAATAGCAACACCATTTTAACATATTTATATTCATTGTAACCTTTCGGTTTAGCACAGGAAGCTGTTGTTTCGTGTCCCTCTTTGGTTATGCACAATAGCGCTAAAACGGCTCAGCCGGTAGCAGCCCAAACCGCGCTCCTTTAATTTATGTATGAAGAGATTTTGATACTACCACTACCGTTACGGTTATCCGGTTACAACCTAAACGAATCGCTTGTCAGTGTCCGCTAGTGCTGACCAATGGTACGCAGAGAAAATAAAATGTATGGACCGATTAAAAAGGCATATTCTCTACTACAAATGTTTTGAGAATTAGTTTTGAAACTTTCTATTGAGCTGGTTTCTTTACATAATTATATAGATTTATATTATTTTCATGTTCAAGTAGGAGTTTGAAATGTATCCTATGACCCAAAGATCCCAACTATAATTTTTTTTGCCCATAAAAATCTATTCAAACATATTTATGGTATCAGACAGACAGACAGACTTATTTATAAGTTTAACACGCGTTTTTAATTAACACTTTTTTAGGGTTACGTACCTCGAAAGGAAAAAAACGGGACCCTTATTGGATCACCATGTTGTCCGTCTGTCTGTCAAAACCCTTTATCTCGGGAATGCGTGAAGGTATCGAGTTATAATTAAAACCATTTACTGAAGTCTGTGGTTCCTCGGAATTGTGGTATATATAAATCATATCTCTAAGTCTACGCAGTCAAAAGAGATGGCTGTATAAGTCGCAAGTTTGTACGGAACCTTCGGTGCGCAAGTCTGACTAGGTCTTCGCTGTTTTTTTTGCAATTACCTTTACCTGTACCTACCTAACTATGTAATAAAATCTTAGGAGTTAATATTAATACATGGTTAGTTATTTTATCTTCCAATAATTTAAAAAAGTAGGTATAAGATCTATTTGCTCACATAAAAATTTCTGGCGCAAAAAAAAACACATTCAAATTTTAAATATGTCAATCAAATTGACATTGATTATCAAATAGGGTTACTAGCATAATAAAAATTAAATCCCTTATCTAAAAGAGTTTCTTTAGTTTTGTATATTTAGGCCATTTTTATATGGATGGGAAATCATCTAATAACTTCCCGCGCTCTGGGCGGAGCGTCAGACTTATACTAACGACTACACGATTGGCGGCTTGGCTGAGCGATCGACTGCGGCGCTGCGTGTCAAGGGTTCGATTCCCGCACGGAACAAATATTTGTATGGCCTGATAGTTGTTCCGGGTCTGGCTATGTATGTATGTGAGTTTAAATGTTTGTAAACGCACCCACGGTACAGGAGAAATTCATAGTGTGGGGCAAAAAACGACCCATGTTCCTTCTTTTGCTTTTTTTGTTCCGGAGCCACGGTATCTTTTTCGTATAACCCGCAACCCCGGCAGGAAAATATTTAGGCTGCCAATTGTAAAACAAAACAGTGGTATTTAAACTAAGTCCATTGTTTTCGGCGTTAGGCTCGAACTATCGGAACGAGCGATAATCCACATATCTATTGTTTGTACAAAACTCCAAGGAAATAAATATACGAGAGCAGGGTCGAAGTAAAACCCTAAACCGCAACGTCAGGAACAAATAGCGGTAACTCCCGTATTCATGGCTCATGGCTGCAGCCTCGGGTGGAAACCGATAGCAATTACTGGCGAAATTAATATCACGCCCCAAATACTGCTCGCACATTTATACGTATCGAGTGCAATATTGTCTCCTTTATTAGTTGGCGGGACAAATGCTGGCTGTGTCGTAATTCCACCCTTATTCCCTCCGATTGGCGCCTTTCTTATTTAGTCTTGACGGTAATTAATGCTTCTTACATTGGCTTGGGATTGAGTCGGTCAGTAGGTATTCACTTCTTTCTCTCAATACTTCTATTGATCCATTGATTCGTAGAGTTACCGCTCGCCGCAATTTGGTCGGCATGAATATAATCAATGATGCAATTTGTAAGGCAAACAATATCGAATTTGGCTTCTCCATTACTGTTCATATATCACTATGCATAAGTTTGTATAGATATTAATTTCACATGAGCTAAATAGCAATAATTCTCGTGTTTCATACATAGATCAATATTGTGTTTATTTAGAACGTTGCAATTTAACTCTTATACATCATGTTTGATCGTTTCCATAACAAAATACAACAGCTCTATTTGCTATATTTATTAGTAAACTACGTAATTGTTTCAATTCATATTATATTGAAAAAGCAACTTCATATCTTCCGTGCAAAGTCTTAGTAAGATCTTAGTTTATTTCTTGGCACATTTTCTTTAATTCAAAGCCTTGAAATAATGATGCGAATAATATTTCATTCCGAGTCACAAACCAGAAAGTAAATTTAGAAAAATGTCGGAACACCAAAACTAATTAACCAACCTCTATCAACATTAAGTACTACCAAGATTAAGACGCGGGACTAAATACGGACTTAGAAAAGAAAATCACCCCCAAGGCCTACTCAAGTACCTACTCACACAGTTTTATTTCTATTACATAAACAAATATCTTCGACTACACTACCTAATTAGCTTCAAAAACAAAACAGTACGTTTACCTAAATATTTTCTATACAACGAAGGTATAAAATATACCGCAGCGAAATTAAGTAATCCAATAATTAATCTAAATGGACCGTACAGCCGAATGGTTCAAAACAATCAGCTCTGCCGCAAAATACGCGCATTAAATGAAGTGAATGGCTGCCTCTGGGGGGATCCCTGATAAATTAAATTGATTAGAATCCTGTTCGATACCAGCCGTCGATGTAGCTCCGCGCAAAAATAAAGTCGGATGAAAAATAACGTTCCTAGCTTCACGATTACTGTACAAACCACTTAGAAAAATAATTTCCTTTTGGGTTACTTCTTTTTTTAATCTTACAGACTTACTATTCTTATCCCATTCCATAAATACGAATAAAGGCTACACAACGCTGTCACGCGAACGTCTCAAAATTATCTGGGCCTGATTAAAAAGCACACATTCAAGAAAATGACGTCGGAATTTTCAATATAAAGCGGAGAAACTCGGTACGGGGTAAGGTTTAACCGGCGATTAAAATTTAAGCCCGAATTTAGACGGCCTAATCTAATCGCGGCACCGGTTCACTGCATTTTGTGACCTGACAAATAAAACAATAGGGGTTGTGTAATGTATAATGACGTCTAGGTGTCTATCGGGTACAGGAGGGGTGATCAGGGGTGCAAGGGGCGTACGTCGCTGCGACTAAGTCTTATCGGGCTGAACACACACCCTGTTTATTTATTACCAACCTAGTAGCCTAGTGGTGGCTTCGCGACTGTTACAAGTTTGGTAGTGATATGCCGTCTGTTGTGAAATGTTGTGTTGTACGTCGATAGTACTGACTGCTGGCTTGTACAATAGATACTGGTTGATGTTAGTGCTCTAGTTAAATACGGGCTTCTGTTTCGTTTATGAAACTGGAGATTTGTTTTACGTTTTGATTCCTTTTAACACAATTTGAGATTGAGTATTGTTTATTTAAATTCACTAATTGGAAATTAACATGTCCCCCCCTCCTATTTTGAGTCACAACTTAAGAAAAAGCCGCCATGAGTTGGACTTACGCACCTAGGGTTCCGTACAAACTTGTAGGTAACTAATGAAATTACCGATAAATCCTTACTAATATTATAAAAGCGAAAGTGAGTTTGTACGTTTTTTTGTTTATTACGTCTTCACGCCTAAATGGCTAAACCGATTTTGATGAATTTTGGTACCGAGTTGGTTAATTTTTTTTTGTGTCAGAAATGAGGGAGAAAGAGGGAAGAAAAAGGAAACCTTAGCGTTGCTATTACAATAAATAAGGCGCAAGGGCAAAAACTAAAGGTAGCAGGTACCTGCAAATCAGAAAAGGGGAACTGTGTTACCCCTAATTTAACGCGAGCGAAGCCGCGGGCAAAAGCTATACGTGACAAGTGGTCTTGACAGACAGATAGACGGACAAACTAAAGTAAGGTCCTATTTAGGTAAGGAACCCTAAAAACACTTTTCCAATCCTTAAGTAAATATATTCCCAGAACGAAACATGCAAAAGGAAAATTACTTAACTCGGTAGCTAATCCAACCAATGTGCTAATTTATAACATTTTCTTCTGAATTCCCTTCACGTGTACTCGCATTTTGCATCATAATAAAGCCAGACCGTCACTACCCCCGTATTTGCCGACATGGCATTGTAATGAACCTCGTGCTTAAGGTGCGTACACACGATATCGATTTTTCTCGTTTAAGACGTCAACGGTTTTGATTGACAAGGAATGTAAAGAAGATGTAATGAAACTTAAGAAGTTTTGCTTGAATTCAAATAAATCCGAGGAATAATGTAATGTTTAGTACGGGTTAGATCGAATTTACCTCCTTCTGTTAACTTATGAAGTAATGGCTTCTCTCTTGGCAGGTTACTCTCTTGAATTGTAAACTGCAGAGTGTATCCTTCTGCCGGGGTTGCGGGTTGTTGGAAAGTGATACCGCGGCCCCGGAACATAAAAGGCAATAGAAGGAACATAGGTGGGTTTTAATCAGTTCAAGACTGACACTCCCCCCCGCTCCGCCCAGAGCGGGGGAAGTTATTTGATGACTTTCCATCCCAAAAAAAGAGTGTATAGTAGTCCTCCTGGCCGTTTTCGGTCACTGCGGAGATTAGCTATCTGTGCGGGAGGTATTATAGTGCACATGTGTGTGCGCACGCACAGGTGCACTCTCTGTTCCCTCACTGCCATAGTCCGAGGAGACGACTATCCGACACTAAAAGAGAGAGATCAGGCGCATCAAAACCTCACCTTTAAAACACTGCTGTGAAATTTCTAATAGAAAAACCTAATAAATTAAAATTTAAAAATTTTGGCCGCCCCGGCAATTGAACCCGTGCTCAGCGACCGCGAGACCAACGGGGCAGCAAACACAGTAGAGTAGTATGCTACTGTATGGCAGTCGATGCATAATAATCACAGCGTTTTAAGCGAAAACGCACCGCTAGAGTACACAGCGTGAACGCAGCGTACTTTTCCTTACACCCACGGCCACATAATACTGCTTATGCATTTTTGTCGATACTACGCAACGTTCACGTCTACGCCAGACAAACGATCAGTGCAAATGTACCCTTAACTGTCTATCTCCACCAACAATAATATCGAGCCAGTCTATATGCCCCTTACTCCCCACGTGCATGTTATGGTATACACGAATCCGATTAGAACGATTCGAACGCCATGTTAGTTGACAATGTCGGAGTTAGGTGCTTTTGTTTTGCCTGTGTTTGCCCAAACTGAATTAAATCCGATGAGAATTATTGTTTTGACTATTATTATGATGCGTTACGTTCGCGTTTGAGCCGAAAACCGGATTATCAAACGTATTATTTTGATGTAAACCATACGTTTATTAGTCTATAACGTTTCCGTTGGTGTAATGTATTTCAAAGAACATAAACATAACGTTGTGGATAAATAATAACTGCCACTCGGGACGATCTTTAGGTTACATCGCGCTTGCCTAGGTTGGATAGGTTAGATACGGAGTTTCCTCCGTGCCTCACAAAAGACGTTAAGTCATCGGGCCGACCCCAGCATAGTTGGGTAAAGACCAGGTAGATAATGAAACATAGCATCATGCTTGTATTCCCGAAGAGGTAGGCATGCCTAATATACACCCAGGTATTGCCAGTTATGTAAAGTGACATATAATGGTGGTGAGTCTATTTCCATAAAGCAGGGGCAATCTATATCTGAAGAGAAAAAACACTCGCCCAACCTGGGTTTTAAATCATAATGTTAAGTTTGGTTTTCATTAAACTTTAATTACTAATACCTACAACTGTTGCGAGACTAAGTTTTCTACAAGAAGAATTCCTGATATTGAGTGAAGAGATCATTGAATCTTGACTCACCGCAGTTGTTCTTTGTATTTAAAAAGAGAACGTAAATGATTATCAAGCTACTCGTCGCCATACCACAGTTATTTATAGAACTAAAAACATTGTTTTAACCTAAAATAATAAATTGTTCTAACCTGACGATCACACATTGCGAACCCACATATCATAATCAGTTGCCACAACATTTTCTTAATACCCCGACCACGAATGACAGGTCGCCATCATAAGTGTCAAAACCAACTTAACGGGCATAATTCATGGCATATTATTTGTTTACTGTACATTGGACATTGTTTGTCGAATGAGTACAAGGATACCGCGATAGAGGCTGTGTACTTGGTTAATAATTACATAAGCTGCGACCATATTCCAAGCTATTGATCATGCGTCTAGTATTTGCAAACACATTGGCGATTGCCGTAATGTTGGCTAAATAATTTTAAAGCAAATATTGATGATTGAGATGTTGGCATTTCTTGAATTGTTAGGTTGGTAATACATTCACACACAATACATGAAGAGAAAATTTTTATAGAAAAAATATATTATTTTTATTCACATCCATGCACATTATTCACAAATAATAAAAATAAACTACAAAAGTAATTACAGGGCGTCAAAAACTCGTCTACATCGCTGTCAACAAGAAGAGTGCCCAAAAGACCAGCATTTTCACGTTGGAAGGCAATGCTAAGTCTTTGGCCAAAATAAAAAGCCAGCAGGTCACGAAAAAAGTCGACCAACCTTTTGGCAATCTCTCGAAACATTTGTTGGGCACTCGGATCCCTGATAATTGCGCCGTTTGAGGTTTTCAGGACCTGCAGCAGTTAACCCAGTGCAGCCCACCTTGCTAGGGATAGCGCAAGGGTGTCGACACAAGTTACATGCCACAACAAAGGCCTACCTAACATCCATGGCATTTTGGTCATACAAAAAAAAAATAGTATCACGATTAACGAGTCGTTTTAATTTGATAACTTAAATGTATCTATTTTTAAATTAATATAGAAACTCCATGGACACTCTTTTAAATTATAATATTATAACAAAATCGTATTTACATCATTCATGATGAGATTAAATAAATATATGAAAACGATGTAGAAAGACGTGCACAATTAAATAAGAGCGTCCAGAGTAAATAAATAATAAAAAGCAGAATTCAATAATAAATCTAAATATATTAAAAATGAACCGTGGCAACTAAAAGATGACCAGTCTAAACTGACAACTGCCGTTCACGAACATGACGTATGGATCAGCCCCATTCAGCTAAACCATTTTGAAGGGAACTAAACTACTGAGCACGAGGTCTTTTTTTGCGGATGGGAAATCATCAAATAACTTCCGCAGCTCTGGGCGGAGCGGGGGCAGTGTCAGACTTGTACTGACTAAAACCCACCCATGTTCCTTCTATTGCCCTTTATGTTCCGGGGCCGTGATCGCCGAATCGCTTTCGAACAACCCGCAACCCCGGACAACCCGCAACCGGGAACCTAAGAACTGGTGCCCCTGGGGCACGAGGTCTTAGGATCGATTCCAATGCCGGCCAAAGTGTTATTGGGTTTTTCCATAAAGGGTTATCGAGTAACAGTCACAAGGTCTAGTCAGCTGATGACAATAGGCTGGCTCGGGATATCACATGTGATTTAGATATAAATAGCGAAACGTATACTGTTACTGTACGTAAAATGTATACTGTTAGGTACATCTCTACCTATCCATCAGGTATTACAGGCGAGATGGCGTGATGTTAATTGTTTAAAAAAAAGGTTACTGGAAACTACTACTACTGTAGTTGTAACCGAAAATGCGACGGCCATTTTAATATGGTAGACAATAAAACGCTGGTAATTATGGAATTATTAATGTGTAAATTATTCACAGTATGATTAATGAGAAATTCACTAAAAGAGGGGTATTTTTTTAAATAATATTTCAAAACTAACAAAGCCTAATTATAGCATGTAATTAATGTAGCTTTGATGACTAGGTATAACTCGTTCGTGAATCAGTTTCAAATACTGTACTACTCCAAACTGCTAAGTATTTTGGTTAGGTATTCTTTATTATCTTAGATGCAACAGAAAAGCAAATAAACAAACTTAAAAATAATACCAAAAGCGACTCAGCCTCGCACATCGAGGGTTCCGTACAAACTTGCGACATAAACAGACATATCTTTTGACTCCGTAAACTTAGAGCGTTGATTTTTCATAGCACAAAGGGACCAAAGATTTGAGTATTATGGTTTTAATTTCAACTCGATACCTCCACGCGTTCCTGAGTTGAAGGATCATGACAGACACATAGACATACTGACGGATAACTAAGTGATCCAATGCGGGTTTCGTTTTTCTCTCGTGAGGTACGGAACTAAACATGAACTAGGTAATCATCATCTGCCTAGCCTTTTCCCAACTATGTTGGGGTCGGCTTCCAGTCTAATGCAGCTGAATATCAGTATTTTAAATGGTAACGACTGTCAAAGATTTACAAATGACAGCCGGGACCAACGAATCAACGTGCTTTCCGAGACACGGAGGAAACTCGGTATGTAACGGGTGGTCACCCATCCATAGACCAACCTAGGCAAGCGCGGCTTAACCTAAAAATCGACCCGAGCGGCTGCTATTATTTAGCCACGAGCTCCTCGAGTAATAATGAAGTAGGAGTATGTGGGTAATACTCTCTCTACCTCATGAACGCACGTCAATCCCAATTATAAAACATGCGTTCATTTGATCGGGGTACGAGCTTACCATTCTATCGAACGAGACCTTTACAATACACTAACATCCAACTGCAAAATCACATACAATTTCAGCATTGTCGCATTTGAAACAAAGAACAGAATAAAAAATCCAACATAAATCTACTCACAGATAAATTTTTAATAACATAAACCTATAACTGTCGAAAAATTAATGAATAATGAGTCTGGTAACATTATTGGCCACACGAATTGTAACTATTAACCAGGAAACCATCCGTCACTACAAAATAATGCATTTGTAATTATTATTCAGATGTTGGTAATCTATGTACTGTAATGTAATTAATTTGTGGGCTGTAACGGAAAGCTCTCCCGTTGTAGATTAATGGATGGTGATTATTGCAAACGGGTACTTTATTGTTTTACTAGTTATTTACCGTGATGGTATGTTTTTGATTGTTTTGTAGCTGATTTTAGAAAGCTTGGTAGGTTTATTTTTCTTTGGGACCAATTAAGGGTTGCAACAAACAAATATAAGGCTCATCTTCACGTTACATTGTACATAATAAGGCTAAAACTATTCTGATTGACTTTGAAAAACAGTTATTGCTGGCAGAATCAAGACAAATGAAAATATGACTATGGTGTTCGAGTAAGTATGAATAATTGGGTATCAACAAATATGACTTTTCAAGAAACATAATGTACAAGACTTAAATCACATTTTACTTTTAATAAGTGTAGTTTAGTTTAAAATCTAAGTTAAGTTATAATGAGGCTGACTTGCCTTTGAGAATGAAAGTGTCCAATGAAATAATTATAATATATTTATTCTTTCATTTTATTGGAGACTTTCATTTATTGGTCATTTAAATTAAATATAATTTATATGTATATTTAATTATATATAAATCCATCCAGTTTGTCTGTAGGTGGTTTAGTAGTGACTTATTTCGTTTTTGTCTATAATACGACACCTGTTTTCGAGAACAACCCCCACAAACGGGCTCAAACTAAATTCCATCTCCCAGCATATTAAATGACCAATCATAAGCCTCTACAAGTGCTTGCGTGTTAAGATCACTAATTGTAATGAATTTAACTCTACTGACCACAATTTAGTGCTAAAATATGGTTTTATTTACCGCTAGTTTTCAACGTTATAATTTACTACGTGTTAACATGAGATAGTTAGCTTTTAGTACTTAAAAATGTACGTAGAATTTGTTTTTCATGCTTGTTGCGAAAGTTAAATTAGTTAAAAGGTTATTTAGATACGAATTTATTGAACACATCTTATTAATATGTCTTGATCTAAAATCTAGCTCTCACAATTCTTTAATATTTTTGTTAAAGATTTTCCGTTCAAAAGATTTTAATGGAATGGTGGATGAAGTATTTGTGACACCAAATTATAAAAATATTGAAATTAATAATAAACTTTACGCCTGTGATCCCTGAAGGATTAAGCAGAGGTGTACCTAATCCTTACTAATATTATAGAATCGAAAGTGAATTTGTTTGTTACGTCTTCACGCCTTAATGGCTAATCCGATTTTGATGAATTTTGGTACAGAAATATTTGAGACCCTGGAGACGGACATAATTATGCTATTTTTGCTTGTATTTTAAAGTGGGAAATGAGGGAGAAAGAGGGAAGAAAATGGAAAAATAAGGCGCAAGGGCAAAAATTACAGGTAGCAGGTACCTGCAAATCAGGAAAGGGGAACTGTGTTACTTCTAATTTAATGGAAGCGAGGCCGAGGGAAAAAGCTAGTATTGCATAAACATTTCCACCAGTTTTGATTAAGTCACTTGTAATAGGGGTCGAGCATATTTATTACAGTCAACCTGACTCATATCCAGGCTCCGCGGCTGCTACAGAGGAAATTCTGACGGAAAAACCCAACAACATAAAATATAAATATAAACTAGCTGTGCCCAGCGGTTTCACCCGCTGAGGTTTAGGGGTATGAAAAATAGATGTTAGCCGATTCTCAGACCTACCCAATATGTACCCAAAATTTCATAAAAATCGGTCGAGCCGTTTTGGAGTACGGTAACTAACATTGTGACACGGAAATTTTATCTATTAGATATACAGTTGCAAGCGATCACTTGAACGTCGAGGCAGTCACAAATTAACAAATCCTTACTAACATTATAAAAGCGAAAGTGAGTTTGTTTGTTTCTTACGTCTTTACGCCTAAAAGGCCAAACCGATTTTGATGAATTTTGGTACAGAGATAGTTGAAACCGTGAAGACGGACATAGGCTATTTTTAAAGTGAGAAAAGGGGAAGAAAAGGGAAGAGATTTTTTTAACGTTAGCGTTAGCCCAAAGTAACTATGCTACGCGGACGAAGTTGCAGGCGGAAGCTAGTGTTTTTATAATGGGCAGTGTTTCATACTGAACCTCAAAACGACTCAGCCGCCGCGGGAAAAGGCGTCGGTTGACGCGAGACGACTCCCGGCCATCGTAAACGCGGGTCTGTGAACGGTGAGCAATAGGTATCTCACCGTCCCTCCTTCTAGTGACGACAGGTCATATCGACGGCGCGTTCGTGTTCCACACGCGCCTCAAAGAGATGTCAGCAAAGCAGAGGGGCCTGCCAGGGCCATCGCCTACCGGAATTGCGGGTTTTTCGAAAGAGATACTACGGCCCCGGAACACAAAAGGCAAAATAAGGAACGTGGATGAGTTTTAGTCAGGAAAAATCTGATACTTCCTCCCTCCACCCAGAGGGGAAGAAATTATTTGATGAAAAAAAAGAGTTTTATACTAGTACGCGTAGATATTACGGAAAGCATTTGCACAATTTAACTCTTCAGTAAATTAATGTTAATTTATTAGGGACACCTCTATTTTATTTCATGTAGATATATGCAGATTTAAATCCATTATCCATTTTAATATGTATAAATAAAGGGTACCTGGAACTCGGTGTAAAGTTCTGAAGGAATTCTTGGAATTGCGAAGCAATATCCCGGTGAACTCTGCAATTTAGATCAAGTGTTTTTTATAGGTAACTACTTCATGTCAAGTATTTTATTATTACGCTACGGTATCACTGAAAACTGTAATGGCAATTGTTTAAAGTTTTTTTTTATAAATTCTAGCTGATGTTATTCGAGTAAATTACTACACAAAGTAGCCAATACATTATATAAATAAGACTTCCAAAAGCTTCTATTAAGAATTTATCCATAAACCATCATCGAATAATCACAAGCACATTAAACAAAATGAGATAATGCAAACTGAAATCTATTTTACAGTTTAGAGCCTGCATCTTGGAGAGTGCTCAGTCGCCGGTAAGTCCAGGGTCTTATTCATACCACCATAATAACGTATTTTAATAAACTGAAATTGAATAGACGGCAGTGTACTTCCGCCCGTCTGGACTGCACTAAGCACTATCTAAATCGCAACCTCCGGTAAGGACGGCCGGAGCTCCTCCAACATTATTTCCATTTCGCCAAAATACATTAGGCAATAGTTAGCCATTAGGACGGTATTATTTGACCAGGCAGAGGTGGCGTGCTGGCGGGTCGTTTTGCTTCAGCGAAATTTACACTGGCAGATACGTACCATGCTAGCAGACGCTCCGATATTAAAACGTCTGCAGCTTTTGTGCAGGAAACTAACTGGAGCCGTTTAGACCGAGAGCCTCATCCGCGCTGAAGATAAAAGTTTATGAGTTATACATAAAACGATTTTCAAATCATATTTATGAGTGTCGTCCGAACATCTGCAATGGCTAGTTCGCGAGGAAATTGAAACCGTCGAGTGCATAACGTTTTCACGAACAATTTAAGTTGGTATTGTGCTCAGGACGCCGCGAACGATGCGCTTTTTGCAATGGTCAGCAGATCCGGCAAAACTTTATTGTTGTTTTGTATGTGCCCCCTTTTGTGTCTTTTGTGGGAATGTTTGTGTAGTTATATTAGGAAAGTTTGCTGGTATTTCCAATAGTTTGAAAGTATATGGTTGGCTCATTACAGATTAGATGAGATTTATATTCCTTAGCTAGCGACAAGAAACGAGTTATCCATCCTAGAGTGTGGCGAAGTCAGCGAAACTTGAGGGTAATTTAATTTGCATCGAGGCCAAAATAAAGGCGTCAGCGACAACGGGGCGGTGCAAGTATAATGACGAAGGCGGCTTGTATAAATCTGTATAGTTAGCACAACCGCTACCGACAGAACTGCTAATGTATTATTAACGTTGTGAAATATTCCACTGAAATATCTGTGAGCTTCGTATTAACTAATTAATAGAGGTATTAAACATCAAAAGGCTTTAAGCTATATTGGTCACAAAACACAATATATGCAACACGGCTGCGTTTGTCTACTTGAACTTTCAGTCGTTCCTTTTGCCATGTTAAATGCGTCCTTTAAAGTTTCAAACGCGGTTGATTTTACGTATATTATACCTAGTGTATGACATAATCCTCGCAGCATCGCACTGCTCCGTCACGCTCCGCAAGTCAAAGTTTTCTGTTGCAACTAAAACGTTTCTTAAAATGCATTAATCATAGCATTCCGAGTCGCTTTGATATGAAAGTTTCGATCCTATCCCCGTATTTTAAAGTTTATAATGGCATGCACTCAATCTTGCATGAACTTGGGCGTATCGCATGCGATATCTTACTCCGCTTTCGGTCCTACCGCATGTTTTGCATTTTCTTTGAGGGTTCCAGCCACTGTACGATTGAAAGGGTTTCACTTCAAAAAAGGGCTCATGTATAATGGGGCTTAAACGTACATTCACGGTCTCACCTTGATAAGAAATTCACTTAATTAAAATAAACGTTGAAGACAAAATAAGTGGGTACTTAAGTTCACAGTAAGAGGAGCACCCACAATCATACTAATATTAACCGTAAAGAGCCATCGCTGAAAATGAAACGCTCCTTTAATTTTCTCGAAATCACCCGAGCTCGATCTCGGTTTTAATTCGACAAGGAGAAGCTAGCAATCAAAAGAACTAACGGCGGCTCCAACGAGGCATTTCCATACGCGAGGGGGGCTTTGCGAACGACACGGTATTAGTTCGCAACTGATTACATTCCTCGCCGCCTCCGCTGCAAACGACTCACAATGAAGTAGCGACGAATAAACTTCATTACGCCGAGTTAAGCATGGGAAATTATAAGGAGGAATTATCTTCGAATGGCGGCGGTGGCACGTACGCTAACACTTCGGGATTATGGCCTAAGGCACTCGTAGGACACGTCGCCTGCCCCACTCATTGTCGCGCCGTTCACATTATACGGCTTCAAAGTAATATGTACGAGTACGTACCTGGAATGTTCGTCGTATTCGATTTGGGGGGAGCGGCGCCGATGTAAAGCGCTGCTTTTTCGCTTTGTAAAATTGGGTTCGGACGCCACTAGCTGACGAAGTGCGGTCCCTTGAGAAAAGTAAATAGTGGCCCGGTAGAAGGCTTCACCAGAGGAGATCTAAATCGGTCTTTGTCTCGTGCTAAACGCTATTCTTTTGAGAGATTTTCCATCTTTGCGGAAGCTCTGGGGTGGATTGTATTGGATGTCGAAATTGAAGGCTTAGAGCGCATTTTCTGAACCTATGTTTCGTATTACTTGCGAATACGTATGTGTCGAAGATTATTGCTAATGTTGTATTTGCGAATATTGTTGTATTTTAGAAACTTATCTCGTTATTTACGCAAAAAGACCTAAGTTTAAATCAATGCCACTTAATCCTGCTAATCTGTTATCCAAATGTGCTCCATAACAGTAAATAGAAGTTAGTAACTAGGCACTCGGTGCGGCTGTTTGTCGTCGTTCACCGATCGTGTTTACCGCTACGAAATAACTTTTAATTAATGGATTGGCACTTGGAGACACGCGTGCCGGCCGGGGACAGCGTTCAGTTACACACCCGTCAACCGGACGCTGCTGACCTTTCATACTTGTTACTGTGGAAGTATAGCGACATTAATTGCCCCATTCCCCTAGTGGAAAACCACAGATTCCACACGTCATTTTATTAACAAAAATGAACACATTACAAGAGCCAGGTAAACAAACTCGTAATACTTCCTCATCCGATGACAGACCATTGCACAAGTTTTTATATAAATTCGATACTTAACTAAGGTGTAAGCATAAAAGCGTAAGAAAAACAATTTGCCAACATAACTAATAACAGGAAGTCACCTCGTTACTCACGAGTGAATGGTAGGTCGCCAATCTCGCGAGCGCGCCCTCCACTTCTCGACTTAATGAATGAGAATAATTTTGCCAAAATACTTCGGAGAGACGGGACACACGCCCCGGGAATTTTTCAATTTGCAACTGACATAATGTAATAAGAGTTACACCGTGAGGATGCCGGCGTAACGTAATTAATAACCTGTGAAATATTACCTGTTACAATGAATTTAGAGGATAAAAGTTGAGTGATAAATTTAAATAACAAGGAGAGCGGCGTGTGTTCAGAACGGGACCCGAAATACTTATGAATAGTTTGTCCGGGGTGATAAGTGGGTGTGTCTGAAAGCTTTACGGGAATCGCAAGTTTGTATTCGCCAGCCTAATGAACGCGTGAACGCGGAATAACTTCGCGAGAGCTTGAATAATGTATGCTTTAACGAGATGTTTTTCTTGAACGAATCTCATTAACCCACTTTCTGATTGTGTGAATGTAAACTTTGCGAAGTTCTTATTCTTTAGTGAGAGGAATCTTTTATGAGTTCCGTAAATCAAATCATGCTCCCCAAATTAAATGCCAGTTTTTTCCTTCGTTTAAATGTTATCGGATACATCGGTAATGTTTTCGAGGTTGTTTCATTTTGTTCGAAATAAATTCAAAATTTAATAAAGGTACCCCTCTGTATCAAATCGGGTCTTACATAATCACATACAGATGACTGGCTAAAATCGAATTCCCTTTATTACGATCATAAAATTTACCGATATTATCTCAAGCGAGCCAACCGGGCCATAAAAGTAATCCTTCTATTTTAATGGTCCTCCAACCTGCGGAAAGCAACAATGTGTCCAATTTGCTTCGCAGTTATCCGTTCCTGACACCTTCGCCAATTTTATACGGGACTACAATTTGCATGTAACAATATCTAACTTTATCTAACACGTACGTTTTCATGCTCCTTGCTCGGACTGGACTCAAAAAACTTGCTCCAATTCAACAGAACTTGAGATCTTACTTCCCTCATAAAAGTTTATTGTTGGTAAGCAGTAGCGATAAATTAACGTTACAAGATGTTACATGAACAATGGACTTGTTTTTCTGCTGAACTAGAACCAATATAGCATTTTAAATATTCACATAAAATCCTTCGCCCGCCGTTGTTTAATCGGCGCATTAAATTCGAGAAAAGTCGAGAACACATCAAATATTAACCAAGTTGGAGCGTTGTTTCGACAAATGGGATAATACCGCGCTCATGCATCTAAATCTAAACACGCTTATTTTCAGATAAAACTAAACCGTTCAAGTGAAAACGATTCGTAATTCATTCTCTATAGAAAATCGAACGGCCTAAATCGTTTCTTTTTCTCAGATCCCCCCCCCCCTCCCGAATCACCATTAATCAAGTGGAACTCTGAAGTTTCACGCTACCTTCCGAATCTAATTTCGCAAACAAAGAAAACGAAAACCTGTCTACCTTTATCAATCAAAACTGTTTGAAAATTCTATTCCGTTAGTTCGCAGTGCGGAGTCGTGCAACGGAGACAATTGGAAAAATGTATCACGAATAAAAAGTCGTATCGGAATGTAATATCGAGAGGACTCGGCTCGGAATATTCTTGTCAAGTGAAAATAAAGGGTCAGGAAAATACAGTGACAGGTTGTGAGTGGACGGTGGTCATCCGAAACGGGCACAAGTTTCGAATAAATAAACCCGGGAGCAAATAACGACGTCACCTTCACGTGTGCCGCTGCCAGTCACGAAAGAGCACCTGCTCTTATATGACACATTTGTGACAACCAAGTCGGGCTATTGTTAATTTTACTCCAACTGAATTCGCTCATGAGAATAACTTTTGTTAAAAAGGATTTTTCATACTGCTCTTTGAAAACTAACGTTTTGACAATTCGACGTATTGGTTCTATTGTGACATTGCATGACGGAAGCAACGATGCTATGATTTATAATATCCGCTTTGACTCTGAAAGGTTTATGCCTTTCGAATGCTGCAATAAAAAGCGTAATACTTAAGTTTCCAGATTTTTAGGTTACAGCCACGACGAATGCCGATGTGGAAACTTTAAACGTTAACATCCAGCGTGACAGGTGTTGCTACTATCATCGTTTACGATTCCGACTTTTTACAAAGTGAGGTTTTACGGTTTTTCTTTCCAAAAGCCAATGACAAATTAGCTCAGTTTGCCATACTTCCTTATACTTTACCACTGAAAGCCAGAAGCATAAATATTTCCAGTTTTTGTATTGAACAAAATGACAATACCAAAGCCATTTTATTGTTAGATAAATGGGAAAATAGACAAGTTGGCAAACCGCGGACCTTTCCAATCCAGAACTTTTACCCGAAAGAAATGTATTTTGTTGTTATGTATCTTCTTTATTTCCCCATCTACTTCGTATCAAATCATGTTCGTAATATAACTATGATGAACTAGCTATGGCAAGTCACCAGGCTCCAACCAAGTACCTACTATCAAATTACCTATTTGTCCGTCCCCCACTTGGGTAAAACAAAACAGGTGATCCCTCATATTTTCTATATTCAGATAAAATTCACCCTCTGCAATATTGGCTGGGTTCACCTTGTATATATACCTAGATGACATCACAATCTGGATACTGAAAGCTATCTGATGCTAGAGGTGACACATCGATCAAATAAATGTTTTGTTTAGTCTGTCCTCTTTGTCACAAAAGAATCAAACTAAAATGTATTATTACTTATGATAGTTAATAAGAGACCAGACAATATTCTATGACGGGTAAGTTAATTAGTAAACGACGACTAAATTAAAATACTCCTTTGGTCCCATAGCTCTCCACTAAAAACGATATAAGAAACAAAAAAAACTAGAGGTCAAAAAAGGCCAGCATCAGCTTTAAAACCATGATTAATCCTAACCCTTCGAAACATACAACTTAATAAAATCGCCAACGCATTTAAAAAAAAGAAAAAAAAAAGTGTAGCTAAGAATCCGAGCAGCGCATTTCCATCGCATTTGACTAGGCAAACATATCAGACGCAGCTCCCACTATCGGCCACCACTGACTTCATTGGCTTCTCACATTGAAAAAAGCAATTTCGCCAGTCTTTTGTCGGTAGTTGGCATATTAAAGAAGCAATATTATGCAGATGCGACACAAAAAAACCCTGACTTTTAACAATTTGAAGTATCAAATTAAAAGCTCATTAAGCTTAGTAATTTTGAGACTGTGACGAAAATATTAAATGCGTGAAAGAATCCTGTTAATTGTTCCATTTTAAAAATAGACGAGGCAACCGACTTTCATATTTAATGACGCACATTAAATTTTATATAAAAAAGTGCCCAACCACACGAGCTCGACTGACGAAAATGTACAAACTTTTATTTTATTTTTGGGAGTCCGATGACCTCTGAACTCGCTACCCCAGGGTTCCTCATTCCGCATCTGTAAATCCCCTTCAACCCTAGATGTGTTCCGTTTTGTTTCATAGTCCTACAGAGGAATGTTAAGGAAGCAATATTATGCAAATCCAAGCGTGGATGCCGCAAATATAAAAAGCTCTCGTTCGCCTCACACTTTGCATCTCAAGGCTATGCATCCCACTGATACCGGGATGCCCCAAGAGAAAAAATGAAAACGCAATTTGAAATTCTATGCGTTTTAGAAGCACCTGCGTAAACTCTGTTACAGTGCTCGAGAAAATAAGAATTTGCTAGAATAAAAATTCTTTTCGCTTTACCATGCGCGTCTACATTGTAACGTGGTGTCTGGATATAATATTTTGCTGAAAAAACAGAATAAATGATACCATTTCAATAGATATTGGTAGCTTTATCTAAAATTTTTCATAAAAGACAGAAGTTTTATAAACGAAATAATATAAGTATCTCAAAAAGCATATTTGTTGTATGTGTTAGATACTCAATAAAAACTTAGTTTTTCAACATATAAATGTCACATACAAGGGATAAAGCGTTTCATATTAGGTAAATACAAAAATACCACAAAAAAAGATAACTAACAGAAACTGACTGAAAGCATTGACAAAATTCCATTTTTGAATTCGCCAATAAAAGAAGTCGGGGTCGTAAGTTCGTAACTCGGGGTATATAATCTGTAATGACTATCGCATCCCTCGTCATATTGCCCCTAGCTATCAGCATGTAGGGAGCGGGATGATACACTGTCAGCGAACCAAGGTTACCAGTGTCTACAAAATGTAGGATCATGCTAGGATTTAGTTGTATTCAGTCATTAAAGCTACTGTCCCAGAAATTCTTTTAGGCAGGGCGTAAAACTTTTTTCTTTTAATTCTAGCTTTTATTTTCGGTCTTATTTCTTTCGGTAAGATACAGCAACGTTTGAAGTGCACATTGTTTTTAAACTAGAAGGTCCTTTGTCTCCAAAATGATGTCAGAAATTTGTCTTTTAGTTTTTATTCTAGTCTATGATTAAACAACAAAACTATATGCTGAAAAGGATAGGAAAATGAGGTTGGATTCGATCAAGAGATAGTGTACAAACTCCGTTTAGCTAACAGCACTGGCACGTTAAAATCAACCTAACCCGAAATCCTTACACTGACTCCTGGCAACCCTATAACAAGACTAGGGCCAGTCGAGTGGATTCATACGATGTGGAGCTGATAGCTACAGCCGATGTCGGTCGTCAACGTCGCTTTGTCTTGTACACTGACGCCAGCAAACCGAACCACGAGTATTTGCATAACAATGGTCCGAATTTGATGCGTACCTACAAAGCACGTCTGTGCATAGAGGGTTAAAAAAGGGTAATTTTAGGCATCATCGATCCTGCTAGGTAAAGATTTTTGAAGTGCTGAATTTTCGGTTTTAAAACGGTGACAGTATGAAAAAGCTACATTTGCTTCAAATCGGCAGCTATTTTATCGTTAGGTCGTTAGAACTTCTTCTGGAAACGAAACATTATCATTCGCAATAAATGCTTCTAAAGATTTACTGCGAACATTATTCGAAGTACATTATGTGTAACTGAATGTATACTACAATTTTATAACGTAGGCAAATACTGACCAGTATCCGATAGGAAAGTTTCCGAATTTGAACAGTCCATTGTCCAATTGACAAAGTGCTTTGCAAGCGCTTTGAAAAGATAATACGTAGATGTCGATCTCGATCAAAATCAAACCTGGTATAACATTTCAATGCGAGTTCGCCTCTCAGATTCATAGCTTGTTCGTATGTTCGTATTATACCAGTTAGTTCCCCTCGTATGGAACAAGATGAAGCTAGTCACATAATAGTCCCATTGTCCGCCACTGAAGATATTATCATAGAAGCAATTCAGCCAAGAGAAGCTGACATTAATTGATTTAAACGTTAGCAATAACTGGATGCAGCACTAGTTTTATTTGAGACGGTGTTACGCGATATCTCCGCAGCTTTAAACTTTTTAAATGATGTACAAAAAGTTAAGCCACAAAAATGAATTCCGTCTGAGAGTTACATTTTTCTCGGAGATACCGCCAGTAATCTGCTAGAGCAGCAGGAAATCTTCAGCCTCCACTCTTTCCTTAATTAGCAGAATATTTCAGAGAAAAAAAGAAGCAACAGGAAGCATTGCAGAGAGTAATAAAATGAAGCGGCTCGTGACCGTTATGGCGGCCTAATGGAGTCACGTTATCTGACAGAGGCAAGTAAACAAGTTTAGAACGATAATTTACTTAAAATCAAAATTGATCGTCTAATTTATATTAAATTAAAGATGCTGAATTTTACTCTTGATTTTATTTATATTACCGCTGTTCACTTGGAGTTCGTTTGGAATTTGAATATGGATTTTGCATGAAGATGCTTTGGTTTATTTTATGCGATTTAAGACGGAGTTCGCTTTCATTTTGTACAATATGACCATTTGACATAATAATTGACATATTTACAATAATGACATTTTGTACAATATGACCATTATTCTTTATACAGTTGGAACACCAATTTAATAAACACCACTTTTGTTCTAAGAAGTTTATTGATTCTATCGTATTGTCTCTACGCGCTCGGAAATCGCACCTGTGTGTTGAAAATACCTACATCTATACGCCATAAACGATAAAATACCACAGCTTAATGGTATAAGTTTGTAATGTAGTATATATGGGTACCCATAGAAAACATGCGGTACCTATTTTAGAAGAAAGTTGCTCTAGAAAACAGTTTTCCAGTATCAAGCTTAAAGTTACACAAAAAAGTAATATCATAAGTACTCTTTCGTAACAACTAAACAATTCGATCACATTACCTAAGTTCTGTTAAAAATAACTTTTTTACAAATCCCACATAAAAACGACCGAAAAGAGAACTTGATTTGCGACTTAACTTCCATGCTTTGGCATTTAAGTCAACCGTAAAAGCATCGAATAAATTGTAGGTCAGAAGGGACAGATAAAACGAGAAACGTATTTCCTCTACTTTTTTCTTTTAACTTATTTTGTAGAATATTGACTAGCTTACTTATTTCTCTCCATTCCTGCTTGCTCTGTGATTTTGTAGTTTATTTGTTTTGCATGATTTGGCAATTTCAGAATTTACGTTGGGACTAAGAACGTTATAGAACTCTGATTACATCTAGTTAAGTAGGTTTAGCGTTAAATTAGTTACACGACATTAATCTGTACTGGCTTCAGCGTTTAAGTAACTAAATAATATCTAATTGTCGAATATATTGACAGCTTTATATAGCCAATGATTAAACATGAACAAAAAAAATAGTATCACAGCAAAAAAAATAGCCATGATTGGATTTACAACTCAGATAGGCGGAACAAGCGTTTAAAATACAAGAGAGGTCTTGTTAAAGTATCGGCGCTTAACACTTTCATAGCGCACTTAGTTTCAAGCATCACGACTAAGACATCTGAACTTCATCCTCGAAATGAGTATCGGAAATTTACATCAGCTCGTAATACGGTGCCGGCTGAGCCTTTATTGTAAACGCCGTAATTTGAATTTCGTCTTTGATATTCAAATGAACCTCAACTTGAGACATTGCCTTAGTTATTTGAGTTTTTGTAAAGCAATCAAGTTTGTTTATAGGAGACCGTGTAATTGTAAATCTCGGTCTGTGGTCTTAATTAATGCATCAAATCTCTTTCGATGCCTTTGACAAGACGCCCCTCCGTAAAACTGGAATAAACAAAGGGAAAATCGACCCGGGGTCTTTTAATTCTGTTGTTACACGTAATAAAATCGGTGACAACCAGCTACGACTTTTATGCAGTTTGAATAAACCTCAAAGTTGTAACTCAGAGGAGAAGGCTCGCTCACACGACATAACGCTCGTGTGGGTCGCCCAATACGTTTTTGCAATTGATGGATGAATGATTTATGATGCGGCAACGTGCCTTCAACCCTTTACGACGCAAAACGGAAATCGTCATAATTCCCAAGATTTATTGATAAACACATTATAGTATCGTGTGCCGTCATGACATGTATGTACGCCTAGCATTTACAAACGATATTTAGGGTTCCTAATTTCCATGCGGATAACGGTTTGCGTGCGTTCGATCACTTTCCGTGTTGTAAACTTTTCATTCGGGCCGTCTTGAGATCGAATCGATATCGATGCGGTATCGACGAGTCACGAATTTGCCTTTAACATGAATTGCTACAAACGTGGAAGCGTCCGATGACGTACCAAGGTACACGATTAGAACGTGATTTTGTTAGCGAAGTTAACTAGATAAATTGTCTCAAAAGGCAGGGCGATGACACCTGCCCGGTTCACGTGTGACACGATTGTGGCAACGATCAAGTAAAACATCGTGATACACCCATCGTCGAACGCGTGTCTAGACGCGCTGAAAGTGTGTTCATTAGTGAAAATTATAAATAAGTTTTTTTTTTAAATTTCAAACCATCGTGGCAGTAATTACAGAGGAAGCAAAGCGAAAATATTGCAAGCTCGACAACGTGTCGACAGGGCGTCGTGTTAGCACGTTAGCGTGCATTCTTTGCTTGCGTTCATTAGCATAACAAGTAGTTTCGTTAATCAAATGTACGAAATTAATAGCACAGTTTAGAGTCGACGTTCCGCCCGGCAATCACACGGCCATTACAAATTGCCAGCAATTACAGCGACACCACCCTCCCCTCACCTTTTGCGTTCGTGACGGTTTTTTTTTTGCGCTCATACGGTAGGTAAATACTCCATAATAGTTGGCATATGTACGGTACGTCATTAATGAATAATTGAGAAGTAATGCCTTTTCAATTTATTTTATATTAAACTTTGTTTTGATTGAATTTGTGATCCTCTATGTACTAATATATCTTACTAATTGTCTGGCTATGCTTGTTTGATTATTTTATGATGATTTCAGTTTTTTTTTTTATCTGTATATATTCAAGAGAAAATCACTGACTCACTCACCAAGAAATCTCAGAAACAGCAAGTATTAGGAGACTCAAATTTTGCATGAGGAATCCTTTTAGCACGTAAGTGCTCTTTTTTTTAATTGATCACCAAAAAGGATAAAACAGAGTGCCAATATTTGTATGGGAGAACGTAATTCCTAGGCCAGATTAACTAGACTATATAGCACCACGCTACGAAACAAGGAGCTGAGCAGCGGGTGAAATCGGCTGGCTCGGCTCGTTTTTAATATAGGCTTATATACGTCTCAATATAAAATATTTGAAGCCATAATCTTTTATCATTCAAAATAAAGCTTACCATGACAAATAAATTATTTAAAAACAATAATAATTGTGCGCAACCCACCTTTTTTATAGATATTTACTTTTAATATATTTTGAACTGGTGTTTCTTTAAATTTAGAATAGGTTTATTTTTATACTCTTTTGTTATTCAGTATTATAATGGCAGTCTACCAACGATCATCAGCGCGTTTGGATATGTAGCCTAGTCTCAAGTCTTAGAACCAGCAATTGGTGATACAGACTCAGTCCGCTAAAATAATAATAACATTGTTGTTTTTAAATAAAATAAAAGAAATAAATTCCTTGAACTGATACATAAACAACCTATCCAACTAGAATACTAAGCAACAAGAAGTAGCGAACGTTCCTTGAACTGACGCTCATAGAGCTACAGATATTTATTTTTACTCACTCAAAGGTGTATAAAGCTCACCATTCCTCATCCTTTGAATGATGTTATCGCGATTTTCCAAATGTTTCGCTCTTTTTGATCTAAATTCTTTATATTTGGCTTTGCGTTTCGCCTTTTCCTACAACACATCACGATTCTTTTGTTGCGATAAGATATTGTAAAAAAAAACGAATGTTTATTCTAACTGGACTGCACCGTGAATATAATTTGGCTTTTCTCTTTATTTATTTTTTCATGATTGACACATAGAAAAGGAGGTTGCATATAGTTAGCTTAAATGTCAATTCATATTTTAACTACATTATTTTTTAAAGACTATGCGGTGGAGGTTAGCCTGTTGTTTTTTAGAAAAAGTTTAAGGTTCTAATAAAATGAATGAAAGCCGAAACCTCTACCGTATGGTAGAGGTTAGCCTGTTTTTTTTTTTGTAAAAAGTTTAAGGTTCTAATAAAATGAGTGAAAGCCGAAACATACATATGGAATCATTTTGAATAGGTACGTATGATGACAAGAGGAATCTTAATTTAATGTCCGCAGCGTCACAAAACGTCACCCTCAAACGTTAAAAATGCAAAATAGAATTTAGGTTAAGTAAATCTTTGTGTTATTAAGCTTTGCTTATCATCAAATTTATTCACGGTCAAAGTTTTAAAGAAGCCGCTTATTCAGAGATAAAAAATAATAAAGATATTCATGCGATCAGAAAGTGAAGAAACCACGAAAAAGAGAACTTTAATTAAACTTTCCAAAATCATTATCAGATAACATTATTCATTAATTTTAAATGGTCTCAGGCGAGCCGATGCCTGATAATTTTTGCCGAGCACCAAGAAGACAGGAAATGACGTAAAATTTATCTTCGAACCAGAGGAATTACTTTCTACCAACTCTGCGAAGAAATGGAAATCTGTAGGTTTATAACTTCGGGAGAAAATTGTTTTTTCCGAATTGGAATAATATTAGCTTTTGGTGATGCGGCAACTTTTCGCTACAAACGTTATTAAATCTTTTTTTTTTAATGTCACGTCGCAAAATGGCTCATTTGCGATAGAATCCCTCCGTGGGTTTTCATTAATAAGGGCTTACAGAGAGTCAACAAATTTTTCGCGGCGCCGAGTATTTATTGAAGGGACGGTCGGCTATAACCCGAAAGGAATATAACGCATTCAAATATCAAGGAAATTTATCAACCTTCTAGCATCGGGTCCAATACGTTTGGGTCGTTTATGGCATATTACAGCCCAGGAGTCGTCAGCTCTCTGCCGGAAAAGTCAATTTGTCGCAGATTACGGACGACGACTGACCAGAATCTTACTATAACGTGCATGTTTTTAGACGTTCGCTTGATATGAATTATGAATAAAAAGAAAACGAGAATTGAAATGAAAATCTTTTTGTCTTCAAACTGTAATAACTTCTTCTTTACAACACACTTGAATTCATAAAACATCCGACATTATTTTGCATAAAATTAGCAAATCCCTTTTATAATTCACACGTGTAAAACATGTTTCCTGATTATGCAAACGTCTTTAAAATAGCTTTATGAAGCGAGTCTATCATAAAGTTTTAATCTAAAAATATTTCCTTAAATGCCGTAAAATACACGGGAAAAACAAATAAGTTACGTTTAAAAACACGATTTGTTATTTGGATTGCGTGTCACGAGACCGTTCGACAATCCGATGGAATGTTCTACATGACGTACAATAAATAATGTCCCAGCTGTATATACTCGTGTGGACGTCACCTAAGCGTCCACTGAGTGGGTAGTGTAACTCCATGGGCGCGTTTCGCGACGATGTTCTATTACAAAAGGGAATTGGATCTTGATTCATTGGTTCGGAAAATCGGCAGCGTACCTTGATAATTTCATTTCTGTACAATTTGACCGCGTCCGTGGTCAGACGATTCTTGGGGGCCTCCGCGGACCCGAACACAATACAGGGACTCCCCTACGGTTCTCACACACAATACTAAGCTTTTATTGCCTCCTTTTACAATCTCCCATTACCTCCAAGGCTTCAGCGCTACTGGGAATCAGTTTTGTTACAGTTTTTTCCTTTTAAACGATTTTCGTGTCCATCAAGTTTCGACGCTGATCAATGTTATTCTACTCAACCGTGATCCGCTTTCACGCTATTAGTTAAGAGGATTTTTGAGAAAGGATTTTTTAAAATGTCTTTCTCTTCTAGTTTGAAATTTTACTCGTTGCAATTCTCGAGATAAAATCTAGAGAAGAGCTGGCCACAACAAGAGGTACAATAACGGTGACACAGCTATTGATGGCAGCAGTAGCATCAAAAATATCGCATTAGAGGCTAGCTTTATCGCCGGTTTGTGCCGCGGCACGGACGCTGGCTACTCCCCTTTCAGCTTTTACACAGATTGTATTGGCGCAAATACGACCTGGCAATACTGTAAATAAATACACTTGCTGGCGGCACAAATTGAAAAATTTGTAAAATTCATGAATATGAATAAGTGTTCCGTACCCATGAATGGGGCATCAATTATGCAAAATGTACTCGTATTGCATTGATCGGTCGCCGGACTGCGCCGCGGACGGCCTGGGTTCGATTCGCTACGACGAGCTACTACAATCGATATCTCGTATTCATCAACTGCCGAGTTATATCGATACTCATTTAAATGTCCTCCCTTATCACATATTGGCAATGTTCATCCAACAATGTTCACGTAATAAACGTAACAATGAATGTGACGGTCCGATGTGATCGCTTTAAGTGCCCACGCACAACTCTCTGAATTTTACGTTGAAATTCGACTTTACAGTCATATAAATAGGAGTGCAGGCGGTGACTATAATTTCATATTTTTGGATGGATCAATTTAGGCCGTTTTATTGGTACAATCTACACCAAACAGTTCAAATGTGTATGTGTTTCAATTAGAAAATGTTGTTGTCCATATTTGAAACCTTTGAAATTCGGTTCACCTTTATTTGTTGGTTTTAAAACAACCTTGGCCTTTCACTACGCTCTTGTTTCAACGAGAGCGTAGTGAAAGATAATCCAGATAGTGCCACTAAAGTAGTAACGCAGTGCCCGGAGCGAACCATGTCAACTTCAAATTACAGGGCGCAGGAGCCGTGTGTCCTCCGCTTGGTTCAGCACTTCTTCCATTCAAAGCTTTGTGGGCTGCGGGCTGTTTTTCAGCTTAACTTGCACTCTTTATTCCTCCAATAGACCAAATGGGATAACAACAGTTGCACACGTTCGCTTAACGTTTGAATCTATTCATAGACTATCCATATAAACACTTTTATTCAATCAGATGCTTTTTATTTTCAAAAAGTCTTGATTCCAAACGTGGTTTTCACTTGAAAAGTCTTCAAACACTCGTAATGATGTAGTTAAGTCGAACTGCATGCCTCTGAAGTTGGAGTTTAGAAAATTTCTGCGGAGTGCGACTATTTTTTATTGCAAAGTGGATATAATCCAGTCTGCGATTTAGATCGTAAGGTTTCAGTACCTTTAATAAACTTGTTTTAAAATTTAGAAACAAAAACACAGAATTTAACAAAAAAAAGCACCTCTAATATCCCTTTTAAGCAGTACATTTAAAGATAAAACGAGTAAAAAGAATTCATTGAGCAAGGTACGTAGATAACATCGAGTCAGTTCATGATAACACCGCCTCGGTATGTGCGAAATTTGTAATCTCACAAAAATACATGTAAAACGACGCGTGCATGCCGCTAATGAAAGGCTCTCTTGCATTATTTCGCGAGCAAACAAACATTAGAAATAATTTACGTTAAAAGATCGCCTGCATTTACATAATTATGTAGGCAAACATAAACTTTATACACGATAAAGTCAAATTTATGTATACTTGAAACGAGCGCGTGGATTTATAAAAAAAAAACTAGAATATAATTTTATATTATTTAAATATTTAGGCCTATTTATATTCGCCACGACACATACATAATGTATCAATCCCACTAATGTTACTTTTAGATTTCGGTTATGAGGCAAGCTTATAAATATTAATTGAATTGTAAAAGGCCTAGTAGATAGATGTAATTATTTAAATTAATTAAATGGGTAACATTTTTGGAAGAACTGTTTCTAAAGCACATAAAAGCTAATACGTTTATATGTCCGAACTCATTTTCTCGCTAGAATTTTAATTCTTTTAGCGCTTTACGTGAATTTAAGTTACGACCCACGATATATTTTTACGACCACTACAGGGAATTCTCTTAAAAAAGGGAGATTTACATTATACCAAGAAAGATATTGGTGAATCAAACAAAGCAATCGATGGACCAGAGCGCAGGGCTCCGTCTGATATCCTCCCATCTAGTCGAGCCCGCTCCATCCCGGCACGTTCCATCAATAATTTTCTTGAAACATCACAGATCTCAGTCGAGAACAAATCGAGGTGCAGTAAACATCGAATAAAGCGACTTGTCTATAAAATATCATTTCTAGCTCTTTTGTTTTTCCATCGAATCCCGTTCCACAAGTGGGCAATAATTGAAAACGAAACTGTTTTGCGCGGGGGCGGGATCGCGAGACACAGCATAAAGGCGCTCGGAATAGATTGAACGTATAAAATTTTCAGTCGAAATTCGCACGAACCGCCGCCGCGGGAGGTGCTCTGTATCTTTTTACTTTGTAACCTTACTTTTTATTCCATTAGCGCGCGTGTGAGGCCCCTCTAGCCGAATATCGTGGAATAATAAAAGCTGTTTAGTAATGATAATGCGGAACGCAGCTCTCGCTACACTAGCCTAACTGAATTAAACTTGTGCGATATGAGTTTCGTGTTTATGCTTATTGCCAAAGAGTTTGTTTTTCATCCAAGCAATTTTTTTATATTAAAACTAAAACTGCATTAGAGGTACAATTATTATAGTACTGTGAAAACTTGAATTATAAGGACCTCCGTCAGTATAAAGTTTTACAACGGCTGTCTGATGTAAAAAAGTTAGTCACATTTAAGTCTGGAAATTCCAGGAGGGTTTCAAATAGTGATCCTCTTGGAGCTTTCTCTTTGCTTTATATGCGCATTGTACAACGCTATTGCTCTAACACAAAACTTTTTATTTCCGTTTATAGCGAGTCAATCGTCCGCGAACATTTTTCAGGCAAACTTTAACAGTGGAGGCAATCGCTCCTGAAATTCGAAAATGAAATCGTTCCGAGCGTCGCCAAGATTTATCGATGGATGTTCGAATTTACTTTGAAACTTTCGGGGCATAAAACTTATGACACGTAATCGTATATTCCAGTCGAGATATCTGCGAAAGGGATCTTCTAGAAAATTAATCTTGTTTCGTATTGTTTACTCTGTTCGAGAAGTGCGTACCGTCATCTCGATCCGCGATAAAATTCACAACTTCAATGTCGAGGTAAATATACGGTGTGAAATGAGAAATTACAACATTCACGTGAAATAATACGTTTACCTTCCCGATATTAAGTATTATAATTCTTACATATTATTATACCATTCCGTTGCAAGTTACGTTTTTGTGAAGAGATGCTTCAAGTTAATTGAGGTTTAGTACCTTGATCATAGACGAAACATTTCACCACACTAATCTCGTTTATCGTCGAATAAAAAAAACTTTAAAAAAATTTACACTCTACATCATACACGTTTCTTTGTTAAAGACAGTTCAAATAACTATCACAGAATCGCAGTAAAATTGTAATTTGATTTTACGTATAATTTGAGATGACAATCAAAGTCATACGATTAAATCGCCCTTTTTTTATTTTTTTTTTTTTTCGGGTGGGAAATCATCCAATGACTTCCCCCGCTCTGGGTGGAGCGGGGGGGCATGTCAGACTTGTACTGACTAAAACCCACCCATGTTCCTTCTATTGCCCTTTACGTTCCGAGGCCGCGGTATCTCTTTCGAACAACCCGCAACCCCGGCAGGCGGAGGCTCTGGCAAGCCCCTCTGCTTTGCTGACTCTCTTTGAGGCGCGCGTGAAACACGAACGCGCCGTCGACACGGCCTGTCGTCAATCGACGGACGGACGGTGAGCTACCCATTGCTCACCGCCCACAGGCCCGCATCTACGGTGGCCGGAAGTCGTCTCGCGGCGCCCGGCGCCATGGGCGTCTCCCGCGGCGGCTGGGTTGGGCAGATGTTCTCTCCCTCAAACGCCCGGCCACCTCCTTTGCTAGCATTACTGCTTCGCAGAAGGTGGTGACCGCTTCCCATTCCCTCTCGCTCCGGACCATGGCCTGAACCAGGGCCGGACGCGAGAGATCGCCGCCGCCGATCGCCTCCATGAGGGCACGGCGGTGCTCCGCCCAAGCTGGGCAGACCGCCACTGTGTGCTCCACCGTGTCCTCCGGGCGATCGTCACAATGGTGACACCCGGGCGCTTCCTCCCGCCCGATGATGTGCAAAACTTCCGTCCTCCCGAAACTTCCGTGTCCGGTGAGGACCTGCGTCAGGCGGTAGGTGAGGACGCCATGACGCCTCTCCAGCCACTCCTCAAAGAGGGGACTTACCGCCGCTATTGTGGCGTGCCCTATTAAATCGCCCTGAATTTGAAATATTAGAAAGAAATCTATATTCATTTAGCAGTCAGAGACAATACCAAAGCTAAGTCGTTTGTGTAATATCTTCAAAACCAATTCGTAAATCGTAAAACAATAGTAAAAGCTAACTCCACCTTCAAAGCGCCAATAAACCTGAACACTTTGTACCGAGTCGATATATTTTTCATTAATTCATCTCATTCACACTACGTCTAGACTTCCAATGGTAAGATTGCTTATCTCCTAGTATAAATAATACATGAGTTAGAAAATATGAGACCCAAAGTCGTGGAGTTTTATTTTGTGCGGACCGGTAGAAATTAAAAGATTTTATTGGCATTCTTCCCATGGACTTTGTGAACTGAAATAACAGAAGCCTTTTGCAAACATTGAATGTAATGCAATCAGGGATGGACAGAATCTGTTTTTTTTTATGGTAAAATATAGTTTCAGAGGTTTTTTTGTCAGAAACTAAAAACCAAAGCATGTTTCAGTAGTGCAATGTGCAAAAATATTAGATTAATAATAAATCACCACATTAGTTGGGAGCCTGTTCCCGATACTGGTGTTTCTTTTTTAAAAATATTAAAGAACGAAATATAATGTTTAAAATGAATAATCGGAATAATAATCACCATATAAATTATTTTGACCTTCCTTTAACAATTTAATTTCCAGGAATTGGCCATATATTTTTTTCAATTCATATGGTTCAAATTTAGATTTTAATCAAACAACACTGAATCCAATAAAATCATGTTGCAATTATTTAAATCAAATAATTGCGCGCAGTTTATTTGCGCTGATCTAGCTTTGAACAGAATCACAGAAACAATATGTTTATGATGTGTTTGTGTTGTAGCAAGCCAATCAAAATCAGCGTTAATGTAGAGTGTACTTACAGCATATTATGGAGTTATTACATACTGGAGTTTAATGCGTACTCACAAAGTTTATGGGTGTACTCTGGCCTAATAGAGTTAACAGATCCCGACATATAAAAATAAAATGATTGAATGGCAGATAATCAAGAAATCTGTGGAATATAAATGTTATTAAAAGCTTTAATCGGCTTCAACATAGAAATATCATTGCGTTTTCTCGACATCCGTGTGGCACTAACAGGATTCAGCAGAATACCAGCGCCAGGTAGTCTACCTGGCATTATGCTGAGCTGGACTCCTATTTGGTGCAATTTTGAGACACACACCGCCTAGTAACGGGCGACCGTTATAAATGTATGTGATGTGTCTAAATATCTATGGGTCAATCTAACTTCAACCTTACTTTTTTAAATTTTGATATCTGTGTTTTGTTGCATCAAATAAATTTGACGGGCCTGTTGGTCTAGTGGTTAGTGGCCCTGACTGCTGAGCCGGAGGTCGTGGGTTCGATTCCCACCCAGGACAAACTTTGTGTGATGAGCATGATTGTTTGTTCTGTGTCTGGGTGTGATTTATCTATAATATGTATGTATTTATAAATTATATAAGTATGTATATCAGTTGTCTGGTTACCATAACACAAGCTCTGCTTAGCTTGGGATCAGATAGCCGTGTGTGAGTTGTCCCAAGATATTTATTATTATTTCGTTTATTCAGCTAAATACATATTGATTAAATTTTTAAATATTTCTTAATAAAAACATAGAAAATAAAAAAAAAGAAACATTTAAAAATACAAAAAATAGTAGCCCACCGGTATCGGGAACAGGGTCCAAGCTACCGGTGGTTAGGGTTCCAGAGACAGGAACCTCCTCACAATACGAGCCGTATTGAGGAGAACTGCCTTCTGAATCAGGCCCTTGATCCAACCGCCTAAGGAGAGCTTCGACAGATGTTCGTCGAGGCTCTTGGCAATCAAGCCATTTGCCGTTATGACAATCGGCACAATGATAGCCGAGTTCACATTCCACATGTCGACAACCTCGTGTGCCAAGTCAAGATATTTTAGTTGTTTTTCTTTCTCAGCTTTCACGAGGTTCTCGTCATGTGGGATGGTAACATCGATTATCATTACGCGGCGCGCTGATCGGTCTATCACCACTATGTCAGGCTTATTGGCGACAATAGTCCTGTCAGTAATGATAGACCGATCCCAGTACAACGTGACATGGTCTTTCTCGAGAACTGGGTCGGGCACATACTTGTAGTACGGTACCTCAGATTCAACAAGATTATATTTCAAAGCAAGTTGCTGATGAATAATCCTGGCTACTTGGTTGTGCCTATGCAAGTACTCGCCGTTAGCTAGACGAGAACAACCAGAAATAATATGTCTGATGGACTCACCCGGACGGTGGCATGCCCGACACACGTCAACCGTCCCGTCTTTCATAATATATTTCCGGTAGTTGTTCGTCAACATAACTTCGTCCATAATCGCACAGACAAAACCTTCAGTTTCCCCAAAAAGGTCACCGAATCGAAGCCAAGACACGGACGCTAGAAAATCTACATCAGGTCCATGAAGAGCCTTGTAGAAGCGCCCGTGAAGCTCCTTACCTTGCCATACTTCCTTGCGGTAATCGGTAGTAAGTACTACAGGTTTGCGCCAATTCTCTTTAGCCATGGACAGCGGGGTGAGTCCCTTGTCCACTGCGACTACATCTCGGTGCATACCCACGTCGGTTTTTAAGAAATATTCCCTGAGACTGCACACCTCTCGGTTGTGGAGGGTCTTTGCGTTTAAAAAGCCTCGACCCCCACACTTCCGTGGGATGTACAGTCTCATCACCGATGATCGTGGGTGATGCATCCGATTTGCAGTCAGCAATGTACGGACTCTCCTATCCAGGGCATCGAGCTCAGTCTGCGTCCATTTGAGTATGCCGAAAGAGTACATTAAAACCGGCATGACCCAACTGTTGAAGGCGCGCACCTTGTTCCCTCCCGAAAGAAGGCTTTTTAATACCTTCTTCAGGCGACCAAAGAAACGCTCCCTCAACAATTGCTTCATGTCAGCTACGTTAATGCCTAACGCTTCCGACATACCCAAATACTTATAGCTTTCGGATGAGGAAAGGGATCTGAGGTGTATGGAATCCGAGAGATGAATTCCCTCGGATTCCATAATCTCCCCTCGTTTCACATACATGACTGCACATTTGTCCACACCAAATTCCATCCTGATGGCGTTACTAAAAGTTTCAGTTACTTTCAGTAGCTCCATCAGTCGCAATTTGTTGGGGGCAAAGAGTTTCAGATCATCCATGTAAAAGAGGTGAGATATGACCTGACCACCTCTTCTCAACCGATAGCCTAGACCTGAATCCTCCAGCAATGTGCTTAGAGGATTCAAGGCTAGACAGAACCAAAGTGGACTCAAACTGTCGCCCTGAAATATTCCCCGTTTAATCCACACAGGCTCATCGTTCCCCTGGATTTGTCGACATCCTGGATATCGAAGGACCGTCCTCCATTGTCCCATACACGACTCAAGAAAGGTGCGTAGAGTTGTATCTATCTTGTACAACTCCAGCACCCTCTTGAGCCATGTATGTGGCACTGAGTCGTAGGCCTTCTTATAATCTATCCAACATGTCGATAAATCCTTGCGGGATCGACGAACCTGTTGGCTAATGGCCATGTCGATGAGGAGTAGCTCCTTAGTACCGCGAGACCCGTTCCTACATCCATTCTGAGAGGCAGATATAATTGAATTTTTGACAATGTGTGAATTAATTTTCGCTCTCAAAATGGACGTAAGAAGTTTATAGACCGTCGATAAACACGTGATCGGCCTATAATTCTTGGGTTCCGCGGGACTGCCTGACTTATAGAGCAGGTGGGTAACGCCTGTTGTTAGAAACTGTGGCAGAGAGCCGGACTCAAGGCAAGACTGAAATTGAGATGCCAGGCGAGTGTGTGAACTACTGAGCCACTTGAGCCAAAAGTTATTATTATTATTATTAAATAATTTATCTATTTATCCAACAAAAAAACTTTCATAATTGAATGTTTTTGCATTTGGAAAATAATTGTTAAGCAAATGAGAATGGCATCTATGCAACTAATGGCGCTAGCATAGCTGGCGCAGTGTCGTCATTGGTTGACATTATAGTAATGTCATTTTATATTTAAAAATAAGTTGACCTTATTGGTCAGATCGAGACCAAGCTATGGTCGCGCCATCTACAACGGGATTTTAACGGTCTTCCCAATTGTTACAGTTTAAGGAAATTAACATCATGACAGTACCTTGTCAATATATCTATGAAAACATCATGTACGTCAGAAAAAAAATGCATCTATTTGGTAAACGAGGTGATAGACACAAGTATAATACTAGAAATAGGGACCAATTGGTTCAGCCGGGTTTCAGGTTAGCTAAAGTAGACTCATCTTTCATGGGGTACTGTTTGAAATGCTACAATAAAATACCTCCCCACATTCTTCAACTGAATGAAACGAAATTTAAATCTTGTATTAAACGCACACTATGTAGGCAAGCATATTATAAGTTGGGGGATTATATTGAAGATAAAAATGCTTGGCTCAATGCTGGTCCTGCTCCACAGGCATAGGGGTAAACTCATTGATTATTATCCGAAGCTATAGTGGAAGCTGCAGAAGATTGTAAGACTATCTTTGCAATGTATAGAATCAATTCTCTAGTATTGTATAATTATTAAGGCCATATGTGAGTGCTATGTATTATCATTGACTTGACGACGCCCTGGTGGTTGATAGTGTCATGCTCACTTAAATGTCTCGCTGATGGTGGCGGGTGTGTCGGGTCATTTAGCTCCCTTCAAAATGGTCGAGCTGAATGGGGCTGATCCATACGTCATGTTCGTGAACGGGCGCTGTAGTTGGGACTGGTCATTTTTTTAGCTACCACGGTCATTTTTAATTTATTTAGATTTTAAATTGAATTTTTCTTTTTATTTACTCTGGACGCTCTTACTGTGCACGTCTTTCTACATCGTTCTCACATATTTGTATAATCTCAACATAAATGATGTAAATACGATTTTGTAAAAATATTCTAATTTAAAAGAGTGTCCATGGAGTTTCTTGCCCATTCTTCTCCATAGAGATCAACGTTTTGGAATGGGCAACTACAGTACTTTCACAAGTTATTATGCCTTGTGACCGGGACTGTAGATTCATTTTGTTTCTTGACATTCAAAAGTGCCTGTAATGGTCTAATTGAAATAATTGAAACAATGATTTGATTTGATTACTTTATGTCAATTTAATATAACAAAGTTAAGGCATTTCATATAGCTGTCAAAAAATAGGAATAAAAAGCAGTATTTCGTATACTTTATTTAGTCGAATTTATACAAAAAAAATACTATTAAACAAAAAGAATTTGCTTTCATTCGAACAAAAATCTTTACCCAATCATTTTATAAATAGCCTTTTCTTTGCTATAAAAGATATAATAACATTTCGAGTTATCCTCGAAAAAGATAAACAACTGAAAATTCTGGACTCGTTTCGTGAGATAGTCTTTAATCCTATTAACTGAAGCTAATGTTGATATTTGGATTGCTTTTAAGAAAGAGACTATGTTGTGCCATCTAGCTTTACTTATTTTAACTGAAAATGCATGACGTCTCAACGTAAAACTAGATTTAGTTACAGAAATATTCACTACATTCTACGATCCTTTTAAAAACCTTGTTTAGGTAAATTAACATTTGAAAATGACAGTTGAAAGGTAAATTAAGATTTATGAAGAATAATTAGATGTTACAAATAAAAAGCAATGTTTAGAAGCACAATACAGTGTATAAAATACAATTATGTGAGCAAAGAAGAGGTAATTGTAAACATTTCTAAACCAATTCTATAAAATTTTCTGAAAATGTTTCATAGATCTTAAATCTGTTTCAGTCATGTCCAACTATGTCAGGGTCGACTTCCAGTCTAACCAGATGCAGCTGAATACTAGTATTTAACATAAAACGACTGCCTATCTGACCTCCACAACCCAGTTAGTTAAGATTGTTTTTTCCAATTTTCAGAATACAGGACTACCTGCCCAAGATTGCTTTCCGAGGCACCGAGAAAACTCGATGTGTAATGGGCGGTCACCCATCGTCGGCCTAAGCGAAGCAAACTCAAACTCAAAGCATTTATTTCAATTAGACCATTACAGTCACTTTTGAATTACAAGAAACAAAATGATGAAGTTACAGTCCCGGTCACAAGGCATAATAACTTGTGAAAGTACTGTAGTTGCCCATACCAAAGCGTTGATCTCTATGAAGTTGATCTCAAGTTCAGCTACCTGAAGATCGACCCGTGCAGCTGTTATTATTATTACTAACCACGAAGTAATATAAGTTAGTCGCCATAGGAAGCAATATTGACGCGCGAATCAATCACTACTGATATGTAATGATGCCTATTTGTTTGTGTCCGACATTGCAATGCTTAATCCTTGGCACACTGCTAACGGCATGTTCGCATAAAAATATCAATCGGTATAGAAATCCTCCACTACACAATACAATCATGCAACTATAGACGGTATCACCCAGCAATAGAGATCACTCTCCCATAAAACCAAGGGAATTGACAGATTGTATAACTAATTGCGTTGGCGACTGTATTCGATTGGGACGTTTTCTTTTTAAGTTTTAGAGAGGAATATCAAATTTCGCTGATAAAATGCTGGCGAGTTGAAAATGTATGTTTGTTCTATAAAGAAACATTCATTTTAAGTATTGAAGTAGTTTGTTTAATAAATTATTACTTTAAATGGAGCAGTTATTTAGAAAAGACTCTAAAACTAGACGAAGCAAAGGTGCGAGTGCCTATTTCAAAGCGTAATAGCAATTTTAACGTCTTAAAACTCATTACGTTTGGTTTAATTTTATGATTTCATTTTCTAAATTTTAACTTCTCCGTCATGTCTTTCTAGATAATAAAACAGAATACTCATTTCAATATCTAAATGTTATATTTAAATCTGTAGAGAGGTTTCATTAATATTGAAGTATTTAATAAAAAGAGAATTTCGTCGTTCTATTAGAAGTGAATGTTAACAAAACAGTGCCTTTATACATTGGTACTGGGAACAGAGAATATAATAGAATATTTTGCATTTCATTTGACACAAAATTAATGAACAAAATTCATATTTCATTTTCAAGTAGGTATTTAGTGTTTTGTGGACGTGTTATGTTAACACGTGCGTTAATAATTTTAATTAAAATATGTCCGTGAAAATACTCATTTGTTTTACTAAGAGATTTTCCAAACAGGAAACTGACGAGAATGCTACACGAGGCGTTGTATGACCGAGTTTACATCGAATTCAAAGAATCATAATTCAAAAAAAGAATAAAATCTCACCAAACGCTGCTACGGTAGCAACATCTGACCGGTACTAAGAGAAGTCGTTAAGCAAAATCGTTATACCCACTTACGTTGCTGGGATCCTGGTAAATTTAACCAAATAGGCAATAGGAGTGAGTGGTGGGGTGCAACGAGCGAGTGCAACAGTACCCGGGTGGTCTTGTTAGTTCGACCCAATCTGGTTCGGCCCGACGCGACTGTTAGCCGGGGCGCACACTCGCATTCTTCGTGTAACAATTTAATTTTCTGTTGAGTCTTGTGTAGGTTTGCTGATTGTGTAAGTTTCTGTTTTTTGTCAAAATCTTGCTGGTAGCTTTTCCTGCCAAGCGCAATGGTGTATTCATTGTCAAGAAGCTGAACAATATTTTGAAAATTGGTACCTATGTGAACATAAAAATCTTACATAAATTGTTTAGAATTTAGTTACAGAAACCTTTTAAACTTGAACCTGAAATAAATTCAATTTGTTTCAACTGGCATTTCAAAAATCAAAACTACGTTAATATAGAAAACTGAAACTTTGACTTTGATTTTGAAAAGCGATTCCTTACACACTATTTCACTAAGAATCAACGAGATTTTTATTGTTTAAGTATTTAATAAAATATTATAGGCACCTATACATATACAACAACTTCGCTGTTATCAGTATAGTGAATACTGATACCTGCAATAGGCATTTACCACTATTACTTTTAAATTATTGTTATTGTACCAAATCCTACTAATATTATAAAAGCGAAAGTTAGTGAGGATGTATGTAAGTTTGTTTGTTGCTCTATCACGCAAAAACTACTGTATAGATTTTGATGAAACTTCACAATAATATAGCTTACATATCAGAATAACACATAGGCTACAATTCATAAAAATATATTGTATCTAGTAACTTTATGTGCCTGGTCTGAAATAAGTATTTTCAATTTCAATAATCATTATCACAATTTTCTATCACCACGCGAGTTAAACCGCGGGGTGCAGCTAGTAAATAAATAAAAGAAAATCCCACCGTTCAGTATACGCCACACTCAATTCGATCGAGCGCAGTGACGCACCAGAACAGAGTTGTTAGCTCGCCGTCGGCCACGATCGGTCCACCGACTTTACCACTCCCGAAGATTGCGCGAATTGTGCCCTCATCGACGTAGTGTTACCTGATCCAACTACCTGTACTTATTGAACCGTAAGATGCTCCGAGATAGGTAATTGAGTGTTTAAGAAGCAAGAAATCTTTTGTATTGTTTTCTAAATCTGAAATACATCTTTTTTCTATGGCATCCGAAACTGCAAAACAAACCACGTTTTTTTACACCGAATCTACAATCATTTCCATTAGTCTCTGAAAGCTTGATCACAAGTTTATCAATAAATTTTGTGATTTGATATAAAATAAACCATCATTAGCTTGTCGCTTTATCGAGACAACGAGCTGATTTACGCAGAAAAAGAAGTCTTTTTATTAGTTGGTGATCTTTGAAACATTTTCAACAATAACTTTAGTATTTTATTATTAATCTTTATATGCAAACTTACTTTTGTTACATTTGTGTCAAAATCATTTATTTCAAGTAGGCCAGTTACAGGCACTTTTGAACTGTAGAAAAATTTACAACAATTAAATGAAAATACAGTCCCAGTCACAAGGTATAATAACTGTGAAGGTACTGTAGTTGCCAATTCAAAAGCGTAGATCTCTATGGAGAAGAATGGGTAAGAAACTCCATGGACACTCTTTGTGTCCATGGAGTTGTTTGTGGAGTGTGTATGTTTATTCTATATTTATATAATACTTTCTTTAAGTTACAGCTTAATTTATAATTTTAAACACTGTGTCTACGTCTATTATCAATCTCTCATGTCACATCTGATGGAAGAGAATTTTAAATGAAATATGAGGTAATTTGGTGTTCTAGTCTGTTTGTATTCTTTCCATATGTATTGTGTTTACAAAAATAAATAATAATATGCAAAAATAACAAAACCAATCACTTCTCAAAATTGACTCAATCCCGAACCCTAGACGTGGTAGCGAGCCATGCGATATGTCGACCTCCGTCATATCATAGCTGTTTGATAGCTTCATACGATGGCCGATTAATGAAGCCGACGTACCACAGAACGTTGCCGTAATAGTTTTACGACTAACCCTCCCCCGACCCGTCCTAACCCCCTACGGGCAGACTCGGCTACTTGATTATGCATCCGCGGTACTTCAGACCGATTATCGAACTACTAATGAACGTTACTACGAACATTTTAGTAACTGTTGTTTTTGTGAGGAAGTTGAAGTTGAAATGAGAGTATTTTTCTCTCTAGGTACTTACTAGTCATCATTGCGTTTATTTAGTTAAGAATATTAAAAAAAAACAATCTCTTTTGAACACAACCGCAACCCCGGTATTTAGTTAAACTTCTTGTAGCAAGTAATATTGAGAACAAATTTCAGTATTTCACACTAACAATTGATGCTATTTGGTTCTAGGAAAACATCAATGCAGAAATACACCAATTAACGGTTCAGTTAGTTGACAACTCAATCGCAATACATATTCGGTCATTTTCTGAGTATATACATTAGTTACACCACAACTACTTCTAGTAATAGAGAGGCATTCCTCGAATTTATAATGCAGTGACAACTAACAGCGTAATTGCATCTTAACAGATTGCCTCTCATTAGGTATATCAATTAGTAGCATGAATTTACAATATATAGGGAGCTGTCGATAACTCGATAGTGCAATAGGGCTGTGCAATCGGTCAGAATAATGCGCCGGTGATGCCCCAACATTGTTATTAGATACGCTATCCTAGCGCAGAGATTTGATGCTATCCAACCTATTGCTAATACGATATTGAATTGATCGGAAAAATTGGATTTTCGGAGATGAGGATGCATACTTTTCTTTTGAATAAGCTGAAGTATACTCAGGATTACCTACATTTGATTGGATTTGTATAGGTAATATTAAATCAAAAACATATTTGACTTATTCGGAAAACAAAACACATATAATATTCATCTAGTCGTTAACAAGCTCTCAAAAATCAATAACGCCAAGAAAACTTTCAAACTACCTAGCCATCAAAGCGAGAAAAACTAATAAAAACAGTTGAAAATTCTTTCAACTATTGCTTAATGATTCGTTAAAATATGAAAAAGTATTTGAACCATTTGCGAGGCAGCTACTAATACGGCGTCGTCTTAAGCAGAGGGGGGGAGAGAGGGGAGGACTCGCAATCCCTCTCATTTAACACCGCTCTATTCCTCTGTAGGTGTTTGCCGAAGCGATTTCAAGCAAGGATCCTCCTTTTATGGTGCTACTTAGAGTCTCATAGTGATTCGCGGTTTTATTTCGGACGGCTCTTGTAAAGGCGCGTACATTTTTCATGTTACGAATGAAGCGAACAGTAATCTTTGCATTTATACCGTGATCCTTTATTGATTTTAGATTTTTAGTGGAAAGCGAAACGAATGAAGCCGGCGTGAATGGAGACGCGCCCGGTAAAGCCGATGTAAGCCGAGAGATGATATAAACTGCTATTCACTGGGGAACATATAAGAGAACCCTGAAGTTATTCCTATGTATGTGAGCGCGTTTTTGTGCTCTGCAATTAACAAGGGCGTTTGAATGTGAACGATGTAATCGGAATGTGATTCTTTTGTTTTTTTTTTAACCGAATTGGTACCTACTTCTTGTTTTTTTTTATATATAGCTACGTAGGTTTTATGATTATTTTAGGATTCTTTACCTCAAAAAGGAAAAAAAATACGGAACCCTTATAGGATCACTTTAATGTCTGTCTGTCTGTCCGTCAAGACCCTACTAGTAACGGAAAAAATCGGGAAACAAATTTCAACTGTTTTATTTTTTTAATTAAAAAACGTAAAATAATAGTTTTAATAGTATTCATGAGCCCCGTGCCAGTGAATACACCCATCAGCTTGTTTTGAGAGCCTTATTTTTTTTCGGATGGGAATTCGGCAAATAACTTCCCCCTCTCTGGACGGAGAGGTCTGTCAGACTTGTATTGACTAAAATCCACCCATGTTCCTTCTATTGCCCTTATGTTCCGGGGCCGGTATCTCTTTCGAACAACCCGCAACCCCGGCAGGCAGTGGCCCTGGCAAGCCTCTCTGCTTTGCTGATATCTGTTTGTTTTAAGAGCCTCACATGGAATCCTACCGTCAAATATGGTTTTCAATCCGAAAAAAAAAGTGTTTTTTTTACCAACCATGTAACCAAGATTGTTAATAAGTTTTGTGTCAAATTATAAGTTTGAAATACAGAATTTTTGATTATAATTTTACTAGCCTTTGCCCGCGGCTCCGCTCGCGTTAAATTCGGAGTAATACAGTTCCCCTTTCCTAATTTGCAGGTACCTGCTTCCTGTAGTTTTTGCCCTTGCGCCTTATTGATTGTAATAGCAAAGCTAAGTGTTTTCTTTTCTTTCTTCTTTCTCCCTCATTTCCCACATTTAAAAAAAAATGTAATGTACCAAAATTCATCAAAATTGGTTTAGCCATTAAGGCGTGAAGTCGTAACAAACAAACAAACTCACTTTCTCTTTTATAATATTAGTAAGGATAAAACTAACTTTAAATCTTGGTTTGGGGAAATTTTCAAAATTACAAAATTAAAGACTAGCTGTCCTGCGCGGTTTCACTCGCGTCTTTGGTTTCGCCCGCCACTCCTATGAGTAGTAGCATGATCATCATCATTTTCCTGCCCTTGTCCCATTCTATTTGGGGTCGGCGCAACACGTTTTCTTCTTCCATTCTGCCCTATCATTTACGTCACGGCATCATTTACTCCTTTCTCCTTCATATCATTCCTTACACAATCCATCCATCTTTTCTTTAGCCTTCCGCTCGCTCTCCGTCCATCAACATTCAGATCCATCACTCTTTTAGTCACATCATGTCCTTCATCCCTCCTCATTACGTGTCCATACCAAGACAAACGACTCCCTTTCAATTTTTCTGTAACAGGCGCAACTTTCAAACTAGTAGTAGCGTGATGTTACTCAATAATAATTAGTATATGTTACTTAAGCCCCGTTGCAATAAACAAAAACGAGTCGTTTTGCTTACGGATAGTAAGATTTTGGCATAAGTCTCATAGAACTTATGTCAAAATACTACCATCAGTAAGCAAAACAAGTCGTTTTTGTTTATTGGAACGGGGCTTTAGCCTATGTTACTCAATCTCGATTTGGTGAATTTTGGCACAGTGATAGTTGGGACCCTGGAGACGGATCTAGGCTAATTTAAAAAAAAAAGTGAGATGAAGGGGGGAAAGAGGGAAGAAAACGGGAGAGATTTTTTTTTTTTTATCCTCACGCTGGTTAAAGTTAGCGTTAGCCCAATGTTACTATGCCACGCGGACGAAGTCACGGGCGGAAGCTAGTCCTTACTAATATTATTAAAGCGAAAGTGAGTTTGTTTGTTAGTTACCTCTTCACGCTTTAATGGCTAAACCGATTTTGATGAATTTTGGTACAGAGATAGTTGGGAACCAGGAGACGGACATAGGCTATTTTTTTATAAAAGAGTGGGATATGAGGGAGAAAGAGGGAAGAAACGGGAAAACTTAGCGTTGCTATTACAAATCAATAAGGCGCTACCGAATTTAACGCGAGCGAAGCCGCGGGCAAAAGCTAGTAATATTATAATTTAGATGGGCATTTTGGTTATTAATAAATGCCCCAAAATATTATCACTAAACGCAGAGAACACGTTTTGCAAATTTGCGAAACCTTACAAAACATAACATGATTTATTTAAACAGGCAAAACCCAATTAACGTTTTCTTAGCGTTGATAATAAAAAACATTCCCCCAAAAAGGTCTTTCATCAATATGAAAAAATAATGCGGTTCCGCAGAACAAGATATTTTTATAGGGTTCGGTTTTGCAAAATGGTGCATGCGAGCAAAGTCGTGGTTGGAAGCTAGTTAATTACTAAATCAAATGTAATGGATCCCTTAACACGAAGTAGAATCTTTAAGGAGCAGTGCCTCGTAAAATTATGATAAAAGGTTTCGTTTTTACGACTTGAATAAAACCATGGTTTGTGGTTAAATACTTAACGCCTACAAATTATAAACTTTCCGGGTGTTATCAACACGATACTTTCGAATTTGTTTTGATTTTATTTATTGATAATCGGTGGACTTTGTTTTTGTTATTTTTAGGGTTAGGTACCTCAAAAGAAAAAAAAGGAACTCTTTGTTCTCCGTCTGTCTGTCTGTCAAGACCCTTTATCTCCGAAACGCGTTTAATTACCGATAAAAAACTCAACAACATAAAACAATATACTTAATAACTATATAATTCAACATTGTGGTCCCGTGGAGCTGTAAAAAAAACTACGCAATCAAAACATTTGGCCATTTATGTCCCAAATTTATACGGAACCCTTGGTGCGCGAGTCCGACTAGCACTTGGCCTGTTTTGTTTGAAATAGCTACAAAGTGAAAGTCTATCTTTGTATTTATGATGCAAATCATAAGCTCATTCGAGTTTTACCGTGCATTATATCTATTTTTGTTGTTTGGTATTATCCGAAAAATACTGCATTTATTCGTCAAAAACGCGTTAAAATGTATATTTCTAAAGAAATACAAAATAATATTGTTTTGAAATATCCTCGGTATCCGTTAAAATCTCTCAGAATGTCACATTTCATCTGAAAACCTTTATCAATTTCAGAGAAATCCGAAATAAATCCGTTTTTCGTCTTCACAGAGAGAACGCTAATACCGTAATTAATTTTCCTTTTTTACAATCATAACTAAACCAATTTGTTTCACACCTCGGTATAAATTCCGACATTTATAACGATAGGTACACAAAGTTAACACATTTTTTTTTTCTTCACGAAAACCCTCATTTCCCTAAGCCTTAAAGAAAAAACAATGAAAGGAGACCTACCATTAAAATAAATAAAAGGAAATAAAGCACCAACCGCAAATTATTTCACTTACCTACTTCTTTTTATAAAAATGCGAACGACGCATTAAATTTCGGGGAGAAAGGAAACTCCCTTGTAAGCAATATTGAGCAGGCAAATTTTTCAGATATTGCCTTCAGGTAGAGCACATTTATTATGTACCCGTATATATTACTCTTGATTCATTGACTTTCGATATTGATTTACTTTGCTTGCATAAGCTGTAGTTGGCCAAGACTGCGGTAGGTAAACTATACTGCCTTAGTTATCAAGAATAAGGGTGAAGTTGTGTCCAGACACTGGAAGAGACATAACTTAAGCGAGAAACAGATGACTATAAATAGATTGAAATCGTTTGAAAACACTGATGTAAGACCGACCTTTAAAATGATAACCTTTTTCTATATCATATTTTGACCAACAAACTTCAGATTTACGGCGCTTGTATCTCTTTATCTGTAAGTTGTCCAACTTTATTGCTGACTGTAAATATCTGTCTAACTATGCAAGGCACGACCTCCTAATATCGTTGTTTACGGCAACAACTTCTAAACTGTTATCACTTTCAGGACACCAGGACGGTACATCTCGGCCGTTGCCGATGTCCGCCTGATTTACTGTTACGATAAGGTGTCGACCTAAAAAGTTTTGTGCTTCCGTACGCGAAAACGCAATCGCGAAAGATTTAAAACCAAGAAGATACCACAAAGTTTTTTGGTTCAGTCTCACATGTTCGAAGGTATTGCTAACTTTGTGTCTCTAGTTTTAGAAAATGAGTGTTATGTCATTGAATTTAAATATTTTAATTAATAGAACATTGGGCCAAAGAATACTAGGGAACAATAAACATAAACAAAAGATGTTTTCGTTACATTTGGCTGACAGGCAAAGTACGTAATGGCGGGTAGGCTGCATTCAGATTCCCAGCTAAGGCGCTCCAATATCGGCTCTTGGTATATTATTTCAGGGCGGAGGGACGCGGGGCAATATTGAGTTGTGAAACCGACGATTTACCTAACAGGAGACGCTGCTAACGGAGCAACTTTAGCTCGACACTTTGACAACTTATTTCTTGTCTTCAGAGTTACTAAGCCACTCAGTTTGTGTACGTAGCAGCTTGATTGTTGTTCGCCGAGATAGTGATTGTAAAAGCTTGTGTTTACAGTTTTCAAGGACGTTAACTGTTTGCTTTAGAATCAATAACCTTGGATTGATTTACAAACTCCACATCGATATTACTCGCAATGAACGCTTAAAAACTTTAAGGTACAGAAAGGTCGAAGGAATACTCAGAGAAATATTCGAGCTATGCCCAAAGCAGTACGGCTATTAACGGAACATAGTTTAGCAACCTGTAAAGTGTATACCGAAATCCTCATTCAACTCGTCCAAACGCTTAATTCAGTTGGAATAATTCGAGTTCTATTGTTAAGTTCCTAAATTTGAAGTCCAACATTTAACTGCTTACAATTCAAAGGTAACCGCAAATTTCGAAACGAGTGTGCCTCTCTATAGAATGAAACTTATTTGCAAACCGATAACTTTTAGTTCGAGTCGAGTTGGTCAGTTCACCCAGTCGCGGCAGGCCGACCGCCACTCCCCAACTATGCAACAAAGCATTCCTACACCTCTGATATTGTAACAATATTTCAAAATTTGCCAATTACCTTCATATTCTGTTAAAATTAAGGCTATCGTCACCATTAACCTAGATTTATCCTGGTATAAAACTATGCGCTCATTCTCCAGGGTATGCTGGAACTTTTCCTGTATATTTCTGCGATTTTATAGCAATCTGTCAATTTATCTCGGCTTCAGAACGCGAAGTACATGTAAACAAGATGAAGTTAGTATTCCTGGAGAATGCCGATAACGAAAGTTAGTAAAATGAATGTATCAGGACATACCTCGACCGCCTCGTTGTGGGATCTTTCATAACCATAACTTCTGTGATTTCGCCGAATTTGCTAAAGTAGTCGCGGAGACTTTCTGTAAAGGAAAGAAAATTGTGTTTAAATATGTTGAATATTTGATGAATTCTCAAACATGTGAGGCATTAAAAGATTTGTTTAGGATATATTTACATTTGTAGCTACAGGGATTTCTGAAGAGGTAAGAGAGTTGTTTTTCAATGCGGTTCTCTAAATTGTACATTGAATGCCGTAGCGTTAAGTGCACTTAAAGAAAGGTTTGTGAGTAAAATCCTTGCAATAACAAAAGAAGTCCGCCTTCTAAAACACTGCTCTTCAAACAAAAAACACAGGTAGGTATTATTACCAAATTCGATTTTATTTTTAGACCGAAGACCTTCTTGGGTATTTTTCGAGGTACGTATTGGTACAACGACAAAGAACTTTCATGGCACATTCACTCAACACTTCTACACAATAGAAGGGTCTCGTTTTGTAACGTTGAAGCCTTTTCGATTCGCAGTCCATAAAAGTAAAACGATAAGAGTCATTCCCTTCAAATGACTGAAGGAATCGTCAGGCAAATGTTTGAGAGCGCACGCTCCTCAGAAATGTTCGTGGTGTTTATCGTGTCACGAAAGATTTGATTCGACAAGACGCTGGAGTATTTAGTATCCTGTTTCTCTATTTATATTGGCTTGTTAAAACGTCTCGTCTGCCTTAAATACATGCAAGGAGCATCCGCGTGGAGATTTGTTTGTGACTGGCTGTATGACTCACTAATGGATAGGGCGGGTAGGCTCTCTACAATGAATATGCTGATTTCCCACGTCCATGTTTTTAGATGTATTTTACATAATTTCCGGTCAGCAACCGACACGTTACACTGTTTAATCACTTTTGCTGTTCGTAGATGCACCCTACGTAACATCTATGAAATAATTAACATACTTAAATATTGTACGGGATATTGAAACCCATTTTATCGTGTACCTGTCTACCAATGTTTACTCGATCTAGATTGTGATCATAACCAAGCCGAGGACAGTAAACAAGCGCCAATAATCTAGGCATCCTGCGTAACACTGTGTACTTACTACCAGGTATAATAACGATCGGAATCAGTTGAAAACAAAAGCTTGATACTAACTTACTGTAAACCTGTGAAGTTCCCGATTAATACTAATTAAGAACAAACAGGCCAATCACGAGAGGCTTATTGCGGGATACATTCCAATTTAAACTTGCCTTCAATTCGATAACAGGGGGCGCTTCTAAAACCAAATGTTGGTCTATGTTTTTAAAGTCGATTTTAGAGTTGTTTCGCGCGGAACTTTTCTAATCTGACCGCTACCCCAGCCTTCGGTTCTGCACTTCCAAACAGTAATGAAAAGTAACGATTGCATGCTGACTGTACCATTAATCACCACCAACATTGTGTGAGGGGTACGTTTTTAGATCCGTGAAGAATGACCTCGTTGTTTAATGGGAACACTTTTTTGACCACGACGATCTAAAACTTCAATTAGGGCGAATAACCTCACGTAGTAGGCTTAAATTGCCACTTTATTTTTATGTTACCCTGCGGTTACTATGCGGTGAAGAGTGAGAAAAATTTTGCCTTTTACCACGGTTTTTGTCATTTCTCCATTATTCTCAAGTGGTGATCGCAAACGAAGAAACAAATATTGAGCCGTAAGTGTGTTGTGTATTTAAGTTACTGTGTTACTAAAATGGTCTTTGACTTGCACGTTTAGTAGCAAGAATGCTACTGTTAATACCGCTATCAATGTGACTACCTTTTTAAGCATGAATCACATAGAAAGTGGGTGCGGGTCAGGCGCGGGTTGGACGCAGTTCGAATCGTGTCCGTCGCGTGATTTGCGCTGTCCATTGCTTTTACACACAACGCGAGTGCGTGTTGTCTGCAGATCGGGCATACTTGATAGCGGCATCGGTTCCTACAGAAAAATATGTATTTGGCAGCTGTTAAACTGCATTTTCGCAGTTTTGTTACTAGGCTAACGAGCCCATCATAAATCACTGTTTTTTTTTCAAATATACACAAAACCACCACACCCGCGCTTTCTTCATCATCAGTATGAATGCCTATTGGGCATACGTTTATCGCGACGCAAATCAACGATGCAGCGACCCGCTACCGGTCAGCTGCCTACCTACTCCCGGCCCGTTCCAGACCCACTCCCGACCCGCTCCCGACACGCTCCCGACACGCTCCCGACACGCTCCCGACCCGCACCCGACCCGCTTCCGACCTGCTTCCAACCTGCACGGTCACGCTATCTATGGCGGCAGATGATAAGCGCGGCTCACGCGCATCATCTGATCGGTGCCTGTCTCGCGCTCTTCCTGCGCCTGACCTATGCAAGCTCTCTATGTGATGTCATCCACATAGATACATGGAATTACACCCGACGTACTACCGATCCACGTCCACTTTCTGTGTGTATTACGTTTAAAAATTATAAAGTTCACAAATTACAGTATTATTAACCGACAAAAAAAGACGCAGCTACTTTTGTAAGGCACTTTTACTTATAAACATTACCATTTCTACCCACGCGTTCAACATCAAAACCCACACGAAAAATAAATTAATTTACGCACAATGATGAGTACACAACCCGCTAAACTATTCCCGACCCTTGTTATCTACCCTCTGGATTTATATTTTATTTAGATGACGCCTACCAGGCAATACTGCGGAGGACAGCGCGACTGGATTCGGCACACTTGTTCAACCACCATAAAATTAGCATTTGCTGGCGAGTAGCATTTTCATCTGAACATAGGCTGAGCCACCTGAATTATTCGACCGGTTTCCTTTCAAGGGTTTGATGTGTTATTTTTTTTGTAGGTTAGGTTAGAGGGTTACGGTTTTTTTTGAGAATAGTTTCTTTTTTTTCAAAACCCTTCAGCGTGTATTTTAAACAAAATAGTAAGATCCTTGTTCATATTTAAAAACAGGTCGAATGACGCCATTTTTAATAGTTATACACGCTGAACGTGTATTTTAAACAAAAATAGTAAGATCCTTGTTCATATTTAAAAGCGGAACGAATGACGCCATTTTCAATAGTTATGTATCTTAAAACAATTTCACTAAACCGTACCTGCATGCCTATAATTTTGGAATTTGCAACGTTTGATATTTCTACTAGGGCAAAATTTGAATTTTGTGTTGACTGTGTAAAAAATACCTTAAAATTGGCAACACTAAATATATTTTTGACCCATAAATAGTTCTCAAAAAAGCGATGACATTATTTTTAGTGGCAACTTTACAATTACTATTTTAGTACTAACTATTTCCATAATGTGAATACTTAGACAATAAATATAAACAAAATACCAAACGAAACGGAATAATAAATTAAATTACGGTGTTTTTCTCAATAAAACTACCACAACAAACGGCCGCAACAAACATTCAACTTCTTTCTTATAAAACATTTACACTTTAATGACGTATTACGTCTAGCTTGCAATAAAATTATTAATATTGTCAGTGGGGGGAAACTGGGGGGAAGCGACGCAGCACTTGCTCAACCACCATTAAATTGGAAGCTGCCTCACTTCCTGAACTACCACCTTGCTACTGGATTACACCGTCATTATATTAACAGTTTAATTTTGATGAGTACAGCGGAATTCTGTCCGTTATATGTTTATAATTAGTGATCAACTTTAGGGTGCAGTCATGCATAAACATGGGTGTGTCAAATGTGGTTTAGTAGTTAAAAACTTCTGGCAAAAAATACTAAATTGTAAAATATTTTTCAAGTATGTGTAGTTTTTGACTAAAATGGCTTAATATTATTATTTGAGGCGTATTGATTTGGTGTATTTTTTTTAGTAAATTAAATTGTCATTAGTGTGTCGATCAAAGCCATTTATTAGAGTTAAGCTGATAATCTTTCTGAACGTCAACATTACAAGAGGTAGTCCCCAAAACGCTCGCCCTTCGCCATTTTCTAGTGTGCCTGAATTAATCAATAAAAAAACGTGTATGCGGATTCCAAGCAGAGGTGCGTTAGTACTTGGTATTAATGGTTAGTTAATAGACCACCATCCTACTTTAATATTATAAATGCGAATGTTTGTGAGGATGTATGGATGTTTGTTACTCTTTCACGTCAAAACGGCTGAACGGATCTTGATGAAATATGGCGTCTGGAATATCACATACATTACTTTTGACGTGACAACGTCTTAAATTAGGTTGCGGCTGGGAGTCACTTATGAAAAAGTGTAACGCTCGGTAACGTTACGATGAGTCACCGAACGAGAGAGAGGCCCGCCGAATGCCTTGCGTCTCTCTCCCACTCAACTATGTTTTAGTAAACAAAATATATTTCTATAGTTAAAATTTGTGCAATTCTTATTTTCATTCAATTCCTTGTTCCTATTGTGCAATTTAATTATATTCATATCAATAAATATTCTACCGAGAAAAAGACGCTGTCACGTAAAATCTTCGCCCGTAAAACCGACTTTACAGGCAACCATTTTTTTTATAATCACAGAGGCGGAGCCGCGGGTGCCAGCTAATGGATAATAAATCAAACCGACAACAATGACAGAACAGTTATTAAAATAAAATAATGTCAAATATCCATTCTGGTCCTTTCTGTAATTGTTCATCCAACAATAATTACGCGAATTCTAAAACAACTTGGAATTCAAATGCTCCCTAATTGGCAGTTTTAATCTACTAACTTTTGTACAGAATTCAGCCAAAGTAGGGAACAAGTTGTCGTGGTTCGTGGCGAAACGAATCAAAACCTTCTAACTGAAATTTATAAATTTATTTTGTCAAATTATAATGACTGAAGAGGATAATTTGCTTGATTTAAATTCGGATCGCTTTTATATTATGGTGTTTCAGAATAGGCTTTATTTCTTATTAAAGTTGGAAGAAAACTTTAGGCTCAGGTATTGTTGACACTGAAATTGCTAGTTTTTGAAATGAAAGCATTAATTTGTTCGGTGAGATTATTAGGGAATCTATTGTCTATTTGACAATGTAAAATATAAATTGAATTCTATATTCATTTAAGTTTTCTGATGGATTGAACTCATAAATAATAAAGTGAAAATTAAAGATCTTTTAGAAACAGCAGACAAATTAATTAATTAAATAACCTAAAGGTTTTTACCGACATCATCGTCTGCCTAGATTTTTCTCCAGCTACATAATGTTCGGATCGAATTCCAGCCTAACCGGTAACAGCTGATTACCGGTATTTTACATGAAACGACTGTTTATCTGGCCACCAAACCCAAGTAGTACTGCGTAATACATAGAAAGACTTTCCGTTTTACAACAAAGATCTACAAATGACAGTCAGCACCAAGTGCTTTTCGTGCTTTCCGAGGCACACAGAGAAATACTACTAATATTATAAATGCGAATGTTTGTGAGAATTAATGTATGGATGGAGGGATGTATGAATCTATGGATGTTTGTTACTCTTTCACGTCAAAACGGCTGAACGGATCTTCATGAAATTTGGCTCAGAGGTAGATTATATACGCGGGCGAAGTCGCGACCGCCAGCTAGTTGATATATAATTGGTAGTCACCCATCCATAGACTAACCTAGGAAAGTGCAGGCAGACCTGAAGACTCCTAAAGACCTGAGGTCCGAGCATCTATTTTTATTTTTTTATTATGTCAAGACAGACATAATTATACGTAAAAATAAATTGAGTTGTTATTACTCGCATTGTTTAGTTTGTTATTTTATATCCTTTACTAGTTGGCGGGCGCGGCTTCGCCCGAGTGATGTCGAGAAAAAAGTACCCTACGTGTTATTCTAGACTATAATCTACCTATGTGCCAAATTTCATCAAGATCCGTAAAGTCGTTTTCACGTGAAAGACTAACAAACATCCATCCATTTATCCTCACAAACATTCACATTTATAATATTATAAGTTGTTACTGTTATTTCTCGCATTGTTTAGTTTTGTTATTTTATATCCTTTATCGGAAGTTTGCCAAATTATTCGTCTGTTCACGGGGTCTACACCACTTGTGCAACCACCATAAAATTGGAAACTATCCGGCGAGTCCACTTGTCCGGCCCAAATGAACGGACACATTACGTAAAAACAATATTATATTCAACGTAAACAATGATAATGATACAGTGAGCTTACGAGCTTTTTAGTTATTGCTGCATTGAACTTCACGAGGTTAACATACAATTTCAAAATAAACATTTTGAATTATCATTTTAACTTGAACGTTATTAACACAAGACTTTCTATATAGGTGAAATCTCTGTGTACTCAGTGTACACACGACGACACATCAACCTATACAAAACCAGTTTATGCTGATCTCTCAACTACGAATCGTACGCCGTAGATTTCCCGTACGACGAGATATCCGCATAAACTGGTTTTGTATAGGTTGATGTGTACTCAGTGTACTCGGTCTCATTGGAGTTGCCCATTGTTTTTGCGGATGGTAAATCATCAAATAACTTCCCCCGGGAGTGTCAGGCTTTTACTGACTAAAACCTAACCATGTTCCGTCTTTTGCAATTTATGTTCCGCGGCCGTGTTGTCTCTTTCAAACAACCCGCAACTCCGGTATCGAAGTTGTTTTTGGTGTAACCAAAAACAGATCCTTACTAATGTTATAAAAGCGAAAGTGAGTTTGTTTGTTTGTTTGTTAGGTACGTCTTCACGCCTAAATGGCCAAACCGATTTTGATGAATTTTGATACAGAGATAGTTGGGACCCTGGCGGACGTAGGCTAAAAAAAGTGAGAAAAGGCGACAAAGAGGGAAGAAAAGGGAAGAGAAAGATATGTTTTCGATCATCACGCGGTTTAAAGTTAGTGTTAGCCCAAAGTAACTATACCACGCGGACGAAGTCGCGGGCGGAAGCTAGTTAAGTATAATAAAATGAAAGAGGAGCAGGGACTTCGGCAGCCCACATACTTGACATTTTCCCTTTTTTGACAAAATCACTTAACCACTTAGGACGTTTTCTCACACGCACGCGAATTTTTCATTTGCTTTTCCTAGATGCGTTATGCGTATTTACACAAATGCACGTGGGTTTGCTTCGCATGCTTGATCATAACCGTAATACAAAAATATGATTTAAAAAGTCCCCTATTTTTCAGCGAAAGCAGGTTGTCTTCTTAAATATAAACGAAAAAAAATCTAACACGTATTTGCTTTTTACATTACCAAGTCTCTTAAGTTTATTAACTTTTTCTATCTATGTCGTAGTAAATTCTATGAAATATTTATTATGTTAGTATAGATTTGTTAGTATAGATGCATTACGTACAATATGTTATGCATAAAACTTTCTAGTTTTTATCAGAGGTATCTTGATACTTACATTAAATACGCTGTACTGTATAGCGCGATGATTAAGCACATTCACACTTTATTACACTTAATAAACTGCATTAGTTATACAAGACTAGCTGTTCTCCGCGGTTTCACCCACGCTGCTCAGCACCTGTTGGTCGTAGCGTGATGTTATATAGCCTATAACCTTCCTCAAGAAATGGACTATCCAACACCAAAAGAATTATCCAATTCCAACCAGTAGTCCCTGAGATTAGCGCGTTCAAACAAACAAACAAACAAACTCTTCAGCTTTATAATATTAGTATAGATTGTTACAAATACATTAGTAGGTAAATTCAATATAGTTAAGACAAAATAAAAATAAGTATCCCAAGTGCTGATGAGCTACGTGAACTTTAAGTGATTCGTGAGTGCATTTTTAGTTATGGTATGATGATATATCACGTTTTTTTTATCGAGTATTAATTTTCCTCTGTTATTACTAAAAGATTAGCAGATCATCCTTATAGACATAGAAGAAAAATCTGTATTATAGACGATAACTCATAAACTACTCAAGAAATATAAATAAAATTGAAATGGGACCTACTCAGAAGTATACCCTTTCAAACAAAGAACAAAGCAATCTGAAAATCGGTTAACAGTTGGCGGAGTAATCGTTGAACATTTTTTTTTAATACGCCAAACATTAAAACTTTCTTTTTCGGAGTCGCCTAAAAACACCGCCTTTTGTTAAAAACTTCCGTATTAAAAAATAAACAAACGCACCTCAATATTACGCTATTTACTACTAAACAATAATTCAAGTAAAATAACTTCTAATAATAGGATCTATTTGGAGGGCACACATAAAGCTACGACTATATTTTAGGATTATTGGACTTGAATCTTGGCTAACAGACACTTAGTAGTTTTTGTATTACTCGTTACAAGTTGATTTTGTACGCAATACGCATGAAATTGTCTATGGTGGAAAAACTTGTTTTTTTACTTCGATACAAAGTAAACGGTCGGTTAGAGTGTACTGTATTCACAGATGTAAATAAATACCTAGTATCTAGCATTCAAACTAGTAATAGGTAATACTAATTATTATTGAACTTAATCGTTTAACACACAAAACACAATTAAACAAAAAAACCGGACAAGTGTGAGTCGGACTCCTACACCGAGGGTTCCGTACAAACTTGTGACATAAACGGCCATATCTTTTGACTGCGTGAACTTAGAAGGTTGATTTCACAGCTTCAAGAGACCACCGACTTGAGTATATGGTTTTAATTTCAATTCGATACTTTCACGCGTTCCCGAGATAAAGGGTATTGGCAGACCTACGGACGGACAACAAAGTGATCTTATAAGGGTACCATTCTTTTTGAGGTACGGTACCCTAATAATACAACAAACACGCAACATTTGAAGCTAAGAAGTATTAAAATCAAACCATCTGAATGTGTCTTTGCTATGATGACTCGTCGAACCAGGGACCTTAGTCTGCTATTACAATAGTGTCAGAATGGTCGATCACTGATCGCATAATGGTTGATTTTGACATCTACTACATACTAAACTTGTCAAAATCAACCATTATGCGATCAGTGATCGACCATTCTGACACCATTAATAGCAGACTAAGGCCCCTGTTTTTTAACTCAGTACCTTTAACTTTAACTTATGTATGTAAATGGGCGATTACTACACAATATCGTTGTTGTCTATTAATTTAAAGTACCTACTTTTATGCGCGACAAAGTTTTACGCCGGGTGCAAAGTTTACTTTACGCAATGTACCTACATTTTTAGCAATCGCGCGACGGGTAACGAATGTAAATCAACCTTTTATTGATTTAATGGTGCAAAATCAAATTGAAAATTATCAACTATGTTAATGAATAAATAAATAAAACTTTTTTTTAAAATGGTGAATAAACGTGTTTGTATACATTTTTTATTTCATAGTACCTACAGTGCCAATTCCTTAATCAGTAAAACCTCAAGATAAATGTTCATTCACGATTCGAATAGCAAAACTAAAATCATAGAATACTGTGTTTTAGCTACACAAATCCCATTCAAGTCCAATTTCCATGGAACACGGATACAAAGTCCAATTTTCCTAAAACAACGCTGTACCACATATCCCAGCTTATGCACAAATAGATCTCTCGCCACTGATCAAGATTGATGTACTGCATCTAGTCTGACAAGCTTTTATCATACGTCATCAAAATCATCGAGTACACGACAAACTCATCAGATAACAATAGTAATGACGCAATCAATCAATATGTAAACGAAAACAGTCCGCATCGCATATTTTATCTTTAACAATCCTTCCCACGAAACCAATTAGTGTGAAAACCTTCCATAGTATCTACAGTTCCAATGTTATAAATTTGGCACTTAGCCTGACGCAAATTTTCAGTGCCGTCAGTAAATAAAGTGGTGCAGTAATAGTTTTGCGACAGCCCAAACTAAATTGACACACTATAGGTAGACAACATTTTTTGGACGGGACGTACATTTTTCAATTAAACCATTCTCTGTTTTCTGCGTCTGTAAATGTAGTGGCGTTGCGTTTGAGGTATTAGTTAGAAAGCGAGCTCCGCTATTCTATTTCCGTAAAATAAATGTGGAAATGTTTTTGTGATTACGTTGTAGGTTCAGTTATATATTTATAGGAATTTTCTACTGATACGTACATGCCTATCATAAGCAGGTTTCACTAAACCTATGCATCTGGCTAGCCATCTTCACTTTACTTTAAATGGTGAAAATATACTTTTTTTTTCTTAAATAGACACTATAAAGGACATAAAAGCAATCCTCATGTTATTTCCATCTAATATATACTAACGTATGAAACCTTTCGCATTTAAACCACAACAGAGCAAACTATTGACGATAATTCGGAAAGCAAAACAGGAAAAACAAAACACTACAGTCACTTAATGTTACTTTTAACGTTTATAGACTACTTTAAAATTGTGTCCTGCGTATAAAATCACCCAGTTAAATGTATATTGTGGTTGGAAACCTGCCAGCCACGTGGAGGCACACGTCCGATGCTGAGAATTTCTCACTCAGTCCACTGCATTCGTCTGCGATAATTCGACTATCGACACATAAATATTGAATAATCAAACGGCTGCGATTTGAATATCGATCAAGGTAAATCGACGCATTTTGACGGCACGGTTGGCGCAGTGGCAGAGCGATCGACTGCTGCGCTGCGTGTCGCGGATTCAAGCCCCGCACGGAACAAATATTTGTATGACCTATAGGTAAGTGTTTCGGGTCTGGCTGTTTGTGTATGTGAGTTTAAATGTTTGTAAACGTACCCACGATACAGGAGAAATTCCTAGGGGCAAGGTTTTTTTTTAAAAAAAAAAACAAAAAACGTGAGCAATAGGTACTACGCATAACTAGGACAATATAACTACAGCAACTATTACTATTCCTATTCGTTTTTCTGGAGTGTAAATAAGTATGAACAAATCCAGATGAATGGGGTAAAAAGAAGACACCAAACTCTAATAAATATGACAGAATTTGATTCCACAAAAAAGATAAAAGTTTGATAGCACATCAATAAAAATATTCTCAATAAAAAAGGAAACATTCGCGTTTCAATTTCAAGTACGCCTCCAACTTGAAGTCCAGCTACCGCGGAAGGGACGCGCGTACATCAAAGTGATTACGAGCGAAAAACGCCACACAGTCAAGTGCGAGCGTTGTAAAAATCACTACGACGTGTGAAGTGCTATCGGGGCGTCTCAGTGGAGTGGCGATCGCTTGTTTTTCCCACTTTCGATGAGCGCCGCGGGCCGAGCTCATTCGAGTGCCCTCTGATTTGGTCCCTGCACAGCGCTGTGTTTTATGAGGTCAAGAGAACCTCCACAAAAAACACGTACCCCGATAAATTACGCACTGACACATTCAGATTCGCCCATAATATACACGATCGTAATATATTGTTTTTTTTTTCGTTTTTAGGGATTCTGTGGTCGTTTTTGTGGCAGGTGCACTTAATTTTTTTGGTAAACACTTTTTGCTGGGTTTGTTTTAAGTGTGTTTTATTATGAAATATTCAGGCACTTGAAGCCAAGCATGGTAAAATAAATGTACCCATGGGTGTGATCTGCCAAACAAAATGACCTCACCGGCCTCACATCCTTATAACTACAATTTTACATTATCTTTACAAACGTTTCCCTAGGTTAATAAGAGCCAGTACACATGTGTGCACAGGGGGAATTATGTTGTCACTGTGTATCCTTTACTTTATGCACTATTGAGTGAAAGCTCAATTAGGTTGAAAGTTCAAACCTAACCAGTCTAGTCGAAATTGTCCAGGGTCACACCCTGTACCTACGTTGTTTCTAACTTAAAAAGAGCGTCATTCGCTTCTACCTAATTTTGTTCAACCTTGAAAGAAACAAATCAATTTCCCCAATTTCACTTAAATATTTACGAATAAATTAACTGGCTTAAGAATTAACTTGAACTTCGGTGGATTAGAAAGCACTATCCTTATTTAAATTTTAATTTTCTTCCTAAACATAATTTCTACCGTTTTCAAGGATTCTCTTGTCACTGATTAAAAACCTTATTTCACAGTCAAAATTAAATAATATACTTTTTTATTTACCAAGAATTGGTTCGTATTCTTTGATTTTAGCCTTGAAAGAAACAAATCAATTTCAATCAATCCAATTAAATATTTACGAGAAAGCCTCGCCCAATTTTAATACGGTTGTCGGTTGGTTTCTTATAAGGAATAAATTAACTTAGTTTAATAGAAAAGCTACCCTTATTTATTTACGATCTATTGCATTCTTTTTAACGCCACCAGATCCTGCCGGGAGTTGCGGATTATTCAAAAAAGATACCGCGTCTCCGGAACATAAAGGGCAAAAGAAGGAATATGGGTGGAATTTTTGTTTGTAAAAATCCTGACACTTTCCCGCTCCACCCAGAGTGGGGCAAGTTATTTGATCATTTCCCATTTGCAAAAAGAAATAAAAATGCGTCACCGGATTGTTTTAAATGCGGAACGCAATTGTAATGGCAATCGTTTTAAGTTGGACAGTTTAAAAAGCCAATTTTTATCCTCATTAATACTTAATATAACTATTAATATTTTTTTCCAAAAAAAATCTGCGGGATCTATATTCATCTTTTTTTTACTTTTAAGATGATTTTCTTTACCTTCTTTTTGTTCAATGTAGATAAAATAGATATTTCAGAACTACACCCATGATAAAAATAAAATAAAATTACAATAGGCTAGGTTCCAAAAAAAAATTATCTGTCTTTTAGATTATTCAAAAATAAGGGTCACGTATCAATTGTAAATTAGACCAATCATGACAAAGATATAGCCCATTAAAGTTACGTGTGACATCACTCGTTGCAAAAAAATGCAACAATGCGTGAATAATCTAAAAGACGGACTAAATAGAATGTAATTACTTTGACCCTGGAAACTACCCTATTGATAAAAATACAATTAGACGTGGAATTTCTTAGCCTGCTTTCAAAAGTCTTCATAATTGCGACCTCAACCGATAATACCCCAGCGATTATTACTTTTCCTCAATAAACCGTAATATGAAGGCAACATGTGGGTCAAAGACGGTAGTTCCGTAATTTATTCCCAATAACTATCAAGGCAAGTGCAGATGCTGTACTGTTTCAATTTAGGGAACTTGCACGAGATGAACTTACTTTGAGGAAGTCGGTTCGTGTGACATTGTCAACTAATCTTGGGACCGCCGGGAACAAACGTCGAAGTAATGTTCCTATTACCTTCAATAAATGTTGATAATGGTAGTTTGTTTGACATTTAATATTGTTGAGAATACTGCTTCTTGGTAGTCAGAATTCTGGAACGATTTAAATTATTTAGAACAAAGTTCTATTTATTGTTCGCATGAGACCTCTTTCGTTCTCTTTTGTTTTTTTAAACTGCGTAATTCTGATGCTATTGTCACCAATGACGTCATTGATTGTCACCGCCATTAAAAGATTATTTTAATTTTTATATTCAACTGTAATAGTTAAATACAGCACATTATATTTTAAATATATTAACTAATCGGTAGACTCACGCACCGAGGGTTCCGTACAAACTTGCGACATACAACAGCCATATTTTTTGACTGCGTAGATTTATAGAGTTGTATTTTACAGTCTGAAGGGACCACAGAGTTGACTATATGGTTTTCATTTCAACATGATACCTCCACGCGTTCCCGAGATAAAGGGACTGGGTCTGTCAGTCTTGACAGACAGACAGACAACAAAGTGATCCAATAAGGATTCCGTTTTTCGAGGTACAGTACCCTAAAAATACAATTCTCGTCCAACTGTAAGTTAAAACCAACTTTAATTCTATTCAATTAAGCCACAAAAATCAACAACTATTAATCCCAAATTCGAATCCAATACCTCCAATTGAAATTCGCAAACAATTTCCCTTTCTGAAGGCTGAAACTGTTGGGACATCTGAGTTGGTACAGATACTGTTGTCGAGGCATTCCTAGGTAGGGAGGGTAGGTAAATATGTAGCTACAGACACAGAGTTATTGTGGCTGCTGTGTCCCGGCTCACTGAGATTAGTTCACAATGTCATGACGAACTAAGTTTTGGCAAACATTAATTGTGTTATTTTGATTATTATTTTGTTTAAAGTGGTTAGTTTGTGAATTTGGAGGGAAGCAATAAAAGATGATGCTTACTGTTAAGTCTTAGTAATAATTGTATTTACAGATCTTGAAAATATTTGATATGTTATAAAGATTGAAGAAAATTGTTTTGTACGCAATTTAATCAGTTATTTTGTAAGTCTGAGGTTTTCATAGGTTAGTAAACTAGCTTATTTCCCTAACATTTGTTTATGCTAATACAACTTTACTTTACGTCAAAGCTTTTACCCAAACACACATTATTATGAAACCGAAAAGCTCTATTCAGAGCTTTCTGTGTATTTGTGTAATTTATGCATACGTGGCACGATTTATATCGTTTGACGTGACGTCTCACAATGATTGAGTGTGCGATAGTTGCATAGCTCACCTACATATATTATCAGGTAATACCGTATAATTGTCGTGATCTCTGCGAACAACCGGCGCTGTCTCATGTGAGATATGAGCTGGCACAAGATACGTTGCTAATTTCGTGACATCCATTCATTTACCGATCTCAAACGTGAATGGGATCAGGCAACAGGAAACATATTCTATACTAACTCCTGCGCACTCATTTATCTATCTGACGTCTTTGTTACACTTCAGTTATTTCAGTTTATCTAATGCCATAATGCCTAGTTTATTTTTGATCGGCACTGTAAAACTTTTACTCGCTTCTGTATGTGCGACTAATTTATGATTCGACGTATAAATTACATTGGAAATAGAACCGGCAATTAAATACACGACAATAAATAACGTTCCTATTATGTGTTCCTGCTATTCATTGTTTCAAATTCAAAATCGACCAGTAGAATTTCAAATTCGAACCGAATTTGACCAACTTTATTACTTGTATTGTGAAATAATTGCTCCAAGGTTTTACAAAACTTGTTGCGAATATTGAGAAGTTTCAGTTATTTCATAATCCGTAGCGAATATTTGTCTGAAATCGTACAATTGGCTGTTGCAAGCATTCCTCGAGTGTGTTACTGAGGAATACTAAATATTAATACTGGTTGTGAACATAAAATACGTCATGGACTCATGGTATGGATTTTAAAAGATGTTTAAAGATTCATAAATGTAAGCTACCTCAGTTGGAGTCGTAAACTTGAGTGTAATGTGTCTGAATATCGTATTACGTATAATATGGCGGTAACTTGTGGCGTTAGGCCGTCTTTCTGCACCTGGTGACATAAATAAACTGTGCCGTTGTGGTCTAATATTAAGTTAAGCTTGTTTATAATGTTGCTTCCCGCAACGCCTCGCTAGCGTATATGTGTTGTGTTTGCCTTAACTTGGAATCTCTTGTTTGTACCTACACATACGCTTGTAGGCGCGTATGATATTGTTACCGATTTAAACTTATTGTTTCGTATTGTTTTCGCTTATATAGGATAATCCCGTTTAATCTAAATACCACCGCGGTAAGCAGATTTCTGTAACTGCGTAGTTTGTTGAATCAGTTATAAAGTATTTGTTCGATTGAATTTTATGAAATAAATGCGGAGTTGTAATATTTGGTGAATAAAAGTGTTCGCGTAATGGATATTTTTGATTGTTCACCACAACAATACCAATAACAACAATAATATTATACCAATTATTGTAAACAAAATACCGAATGTAGAGTTTTCAAAAGTAAATTTTGGTGGGTTAATTATTTATTTTTACAATTCACTTGTGTGGTGATGGTACCTACAATTTTACTGTCACAACTATTCCTTTGCAATATAATAAATTAACATTATTAAGCTAATAAAATGATAACAAATAAACAAAAGCGTCGTGATTTCCTTCACACAAACTCATAATTTAATTAATTCCCCACAGCAATACAACACAAAACAGGATTACAACTTACAGCATAATCCCTGATACCAAGATTGTCAATTCAATTTCGAGAAATCTTACTAACATTAATATTCAAAACTGGCAACCACAAATAAATTACTGTATCCGAAAACGGTCTGAATCCGTTACATCTAATACCACTTGATGTAATATCAACGCAAACAATTAATTACAAAACCGAACTCTAAAGCAGTGTCTACACAATAGGTATCTCCTGTATAGTTCTCGAGTCAACTAGTCTGAGTGACTTTAATTCATCGGCGAGCACGCCATCTGGGATTACTTGAGGCTGTCACGGCGAGGACCGTCCGAGACGTTCAGATCTTCGATCGGAACTTGTAGGTTAGTTCGAGGATCAAAATTGAGAGGACACGGCCGAGAGATTGAGTTTGCGCGTGTGAGTGCTCCGCCTTATGTTAAGGACTTGCCAATATTTTGTTAACTAACTAAATAAGGGATTTACGAATACTTTAATAGTTTGTTTCAGTTTCGATTCAGGGTATTCACCGTATAAATCAAGCTTAACTAGGTACTTTGTTTTACGGATGGGAAATTATCTAGACCGGGGAGAGTGTCAGACTTTTACTGACTAAAACCCACCCAAGTTCCTTCTTTTGCCCTTTATGTTCCGGGGCCGCCGTACCTCTTTCGAACAACCCGCAACTCCGAAATTTCCACCCAGAATTTTCTTCTGCTCTAGACATAACTAGGTACTTGGATTAGCAAAATATTTTGTATTTTGCAGAGCATGATAGAAAAAATACTGTATGCTTTTTATATACTGAAATAGGTCAAAGTAATATGCAAGGTATCGTAGCACATATTGCAAATGTAGTAATAAACTTTAAAACTCATTTCGATATTAATAATTAACAGTGACGACAGCAGTTGTAAAGTATTTTGTTATGGTGATATCTTTTTGTTTTTATTTTGTAAGAGATATTCAAGGATTTTTTGATGCGGATGAATGAGGAAAGTTTTGAGTATGAATGTGGATGAGTAGAAGAGTGAGAAAAGAGTGAAGAGAGAGAGGAAGACCAAGAAAACGATGGGTGGACTGTGTGAAAGATGATTTGGCAAGAAAGGAGGTTTTTGATGAAATGACGAGTAGTATGGGAGAAAAAGACATGCTGCGCCTACCCCAAATAGTTTTTTTTTAAATAATCGTCGCCTCACACTAGGAATTTCTCCTGTATCGCGGGTGCGTTTACAAACATTTAAACTTACATACACAAACAGCCAAAAATATAAAAATCACCTTTCTGTAAAAAAACACGATGTACCTAAGAATTTTAATGTAGTCCATATAAATGCCCAAAGTATTCCAGCACATTATTCTGACATGCTAGCTAACCTTGACTGTAAGAACATCCACGCTATCCTTGTCTCGGAGTCTTGGCTAAAGCCATGTCTCCCTTCGACTTCCTACTCCTTGCCAGGTTTTCAACTAATAAGGAATGATCGTGCGCGTGGCGGTGGAGGTGGTGTTGCTATATATATCCGTCCACACATTCCTTTCACAATTGTAGATATATCTGCACAGCCTCCACCTCAGAACGCGGGCGAGCATCTCTTCTTGGAAGTAAACCTAAATCACGTGAAAGTCCTTTTAGGTGTTTATTATAGCCCTTCATCGCGTATTAATTTTATTTCCTCCTTTGAAAAGATCCTTGAAAACCTTACACCCTCTTACAGTCATACAATTATCATGGGGGATTTTAATACTTGCTTATTGAAACTCGATTCCCGTTCCTCATCATTTCAGTCAATGGTGAAGTCATTAAATTTAACAATTCTCCCATTAAGTGCCACACATCATTTTCCAAACTGTAATCCCTCCCTTTTGGACCTTCTTATTGTTTCCTCTCCTCAACATGTTAGCAAGCATGGTCAATGCACAGCTGACATGTTTTCGTATCATGACCTAATATTCCTCTCCTACAAAATTCGGCCACCTAAAGCGAAACCTAAGATTCTCCTGCAACGCAATTTTAGTGGTATGAACACAGACGACCTGCGAAGAGATGCTAACAGCATTGACTGGGGTCCTTTGGTAAATGATGAGTCCATGGATGTTAAAGTGAACCTGCTGACGGAAAACCTTGTGCAGTTGTACAATGTTCACGCTCCCATTCGTGCGATTAAACTTAAGCATCTTCCGGCACCATGGCTTACAGATGATATCCGAGCGTTTATGCACAAGAAGGCGGTTACTAAAACCAAATTTAAATGTCGACCCTCACCATTGAACCGTGAGATCCTTGTTGATGCTCGAAATCGTTGCAATAAGGTGTGTAGAGATGCCCAACGCCGCCATATTCACACCTCAGTTGAAAACGGAGATCCAGCCAAAGTATGGAAATTTCTTAAATCCATGGGAGTCGGAAAATCACGCCAAGAATCAATTCCAAAAAACTTAGACATAAACTTACTCAACCAACACTTCTCTTCTTCATCCCAGTGCAATGGGACCGTTAAGGCAGCCACGGTAAACGATCTTTCAAACCTTCCAACTCCGGATCATACCCCATTTATTTTTAGTCAATTCTCTGATTGTGATGTTAAGAAGAGTGTTCTTTCGATTACATCGAATGCAGTTGGTAGTGACTGTGTCAGTCGTAAGATGATTCTCCCTGTCCTCGACGAAATCCTTCCTATCCTGTGTCATATCCTAAATTACTCCATATCCTCTGGTGTCTTTCCGTCGATGTGGAAAGATGCCAAGATCACTCCTTTGCCCAAAAAATCAAATCCAACTTCTTTTTCAGAATACCGCCCAATCTCCATATTACCTTTTCTCTCCAAAGTCCTTGAACGCCTGGTCCATGATCAGCTAAGTGTTTTTCTTTGCAAAAATAGTCTGCTGAATCCTTTCCAGTCCGGTTTTCGTCCTGGTCACAGCACTGCAACTGCGTTAATTAACGTCACTGATGACATACGATTAGGCATGGAAAAAGGAAGTCTAACGGTGCTTTGCTTACTGGATTTCAGTAACGCTTTCAATACCGTCGACTTCGATATCCTGCTGGCCATGTTTCGCTCTCTTAACATATCTCCAAAGGCGATTGACTGGTTTCGTAGTTACCTGTATGGCCGCCGGCAACGTGTATGTTTAGAAGAGTCGTGCTCGTCGTGGTGCGATACCTCTGCCGGTGTGCCTCAGGGCGGCGTCCTATCTCCTTTACTCTTTGCGATATTCATTAATTCAATTTCAAAGCAACTTCTTTCTTCCTACCACCTTTATGCTGACGATCTACAAATTTATAAGCAAGCTACTTTTTCGAACCTGGATTACGCAATAAATATCATCAACAAGGATCTGGTTTCAATTTGCGAATGGAGTGAGGCGCATGGGTTGCAGGTTAACCCAGCAAAGACTCAGGTCATTGTTGTTGGCAGCTCAAGGATGTTCCCCAAAATAAACTGGTCGCAGCTTCCCCAGGTTCAGTTTAAAGGAACTACTATTCCAATAAATGATAAAGTTAAGAATCTTGGAGTTTGGGTCGACCGGCATCTTTCTTGGGGTCCTCAGCTGCAGGACGTATGTCGCAAAATTTTTGCATCTGCTAAATCCCTGAGACGTTTACGGAATTTTCTTCCAACTGCTACTAAAACTGCGCTTGCTCAATCCCTATTACTTCCCATCCTTGATTATGCCGATGTCAGTTATCTTGATCTCACTGAGGCACAACTAGATAAACTTGAGCGACTCCAGAATGTCTGCATAAGATTTATATTTGGCTTGCGCAAATATGATCATGTCTCTGAATTCCGTATAAAGCTCAAGTGGCTTCCCATAAGACTTCGCCGGAATACTCATATCTTGTTTCAGCTATACAATATTTTGTTTAATCCCAGAACCCCCCCTTATCTTAAAGAACGTTTTAAGTTCCTTCATGACACACATAATAGATATCTGAGGTCATCGGAAAACCTGAGACTGGAGATGCCGGTGCATTCTACTAGCTTCTACGATAAATCCTTTACGGTTCAAGCTGTACGGCTATGGAATGCCCTGCCCATGTCTGTAAGGAGCGCTCAAACCCTGTCCACTTTTAAAATTCTGGTCAAAAAGCACTACCTCTCTCCATAAACAACAATATTAAATATTTCTTTGCTCTTCATGATTGTTATTTTATATGTATAATATATGTATTTATATATAAGTATTTGTTTTTGTAAATTTAAAAAATGTTTAAAATTAATTTTGTAAAAATGTTACGCCACAGACTACCTACAGTACTGTTTCTCCTCTTTTTATATCCATCCAAAGGTTGTCTTGAAAAGATCGCTTTTAGCGATAAGACCGCCCATTGTGTCACCCTATTTATAAGTTTGTCTAGTGTTATTCTTGTTACTTGTATGGTGTACATAATAAAGAATATTCTATCTATCTATCTATCCATTACCTATTTAAAGCTTTTTAGCGTGTACTTGAAAAATGTCAACGACATACCTTGACATCTCATGAAAAACGAAAAAGATTACACAGTTATTCTTCAAGCTCGGTAGAAAAAATGGCGTGTTGTGGTCCTAGGAGTAAAAAAAAATGAACGAATAAATATAACCAAGTATTCTTTACATGAAGCTTTGTAACTTCACGTAAAACAATATTACGAAAAAAACACGTTTTAAGCTAAGACTGAATGTAACACACTGAGAACATGTGTTGATAAAGGTAATTAATGGTACAGGGGTCACGGAGGGATTCAAAAACACTTAAAACATTAAAAAACGACGAAAAGAAATACGAAAAGGTTGGAATTTTGACCTTCAATATCTTCTTCACTAAGTTCTCAGGTATGGTCCAGATCAAAAAATATGAAAAAGTGACAGAGGGAATAAGTGTGTAAAAGCTTACATCCATTACAGTTTTACATTGTTGTAATATGATTTTTGAAATACCTTTCCTTTATTAATTTTTCATACATTATATTTCCATTTCTTAAATTATTATTATATTAAAGAAACAAAGACACAATATTATATATTTGCCATAACTTAGTAATTATTATAAATCACTAACAATTATTATTATTTGCTTTCCGGTTATTCATTTTTACACATATTATTTATTAAAAAAAATACAAAACATTTAAAAATACAAAAAAACAGCTCGTTGTTTTCGGGAACAAGGTTCAAGCTACCGGCGGCGGTCGCGGTCAAGGCTCCAGAAAACGGAAACCTCTAACAATACGAGCCCTGTCCAAGAGTACCGCTTTCTGTTTTTAACCTTCGATCCAACTGCTGTTACTATTTTATATATAACTAGCTTTTGCCCGCGGCTTCGCTCGCGTTAACTTCGATAGCGCCTTATTGATTTGTAATAGCAACGCTAAGTTTTCCCGTTTCGTCCCTCTTTCTCCCTCATATCCCACTCTTTTTTTTAAAAAAATAACCTATGTCTGTCTCCTGGTTCCCAACTATGTCTGTACCAAAATTCATCAAAATCGGTGTAGCCATTAAAGCGTGAAGAGGTAACAAACAAACTCACTTTCGCTTTTATAATATTAGTAAGGATTAATCGTTATATAAATAACCAACGTCATCCTCTTTAAAGAAGTGAATCACAAAACATTTCTAAACAGAGCCTACCCATAATTTTCTCAACTTGAACGCGTCCAACAAAGTTATGTACCACAAGTCAAACGATTAATACTTTGTATAGAACTCTCAAAACATCTCGGTGTCTAGAAGTGTATCTTGTAGATTTAATAGACAATACCACTAAGGATAGAGTTTCTTGTTAACTTTAGTTGGAACTTGGATAAGTTTCTGTGCAAGCCCTGTCCTTAAATTGAAATGGGTACCAAAATAGCTCTAGTTGCTTCATTATTAACTATTGAACTAAACTATTGGGATATCTTTGGGTTTCGTTGTGAGGTTAGCTGTGCATTGTACGTACTTAGTTTAATTTGATTGCGTTTGTGGAGGATCCTAAACGAATTTGATATGAGCTGCTTTAATAATTTTGTTTCAAATCCGGTTTTGAATTGCGGTTCTTAATGTTTTGTTTCTAGCCTAAGTAAGAGGATTTAGTTACTCAAGCACAAAGCACTATATGGGTAACATTTTTTTATTAAATTTTGGATATTTTTAGATAATACAAAACCGCTGAAAATAAGCATTCTTAATAACAAAAAATATTAATTTAATAACCATTTAATTAAACATTATTTTGGATATAGGTCAAATTGTTCTGAATAAACCAAACTAAGCTACGCCTGTATCTTAGGGCCGACATTAATGTAACTTTAAATTTAAAAAAAAAACAACCTTATATATATAAGGTTGTTTTTTTTTTAAGGTAGTTTTTGATAATAACATAATCAGATTTAACTTAACTGACCCTTAATAGAATTAAAGTTTAGTCGCTTTTCCTTTGTAACTAAGCATAATATTTGCTTAAATGTGGCTTTCTAACAACGTTTAAATACCCCAACACAATAACACAAGTCTCTCATTACTAAGGCACAGCGGCGTAACTGCGCAGACTATGTTACTGCAGAATGCACCACACTCAAGTTCACTGCGTCTCTATGGGGATGCTCTCGCCACTAATGTCTTCAATAATTGGCAGTCGAACTTCCAATGTACCCCAATCACGAACTCAATTCGATAAAGACCAGGAATGTAGCAGGTAACCTTTCGTATTATTAACTAAACTCTACATTGTTTGTATTCACGAAAAAGTATGAGAAATGACGCATGAAATAGAATTTCTAACCAATTACATTACGGCAACGGTACCTTTTCTTGTGTTTTACTTTCTCGTGAAAGTACAACTTAGGGAAAAAGAACAAATAAATCTATTTTTTACTTGAACGCTTTTAGTAAAAGCTCGGTACATTTTTTGTCACAAAAAATTTCGCGTGTTCCGACACCAATTTTGGGCAGTCTTTCATGTTACCGAAAACCACTTTCATGCAGCAACCAGTATAAAATTCAATTACCTAATTCAGTTTTAACACTTAAACGTGCATTGTTTGCTGGCAAACGATAGACCGCGAGGCCGAGCCTACAAAGGCTTTGCGGAGGTATATTCCCAAATATTTTACACAATGAAAGCAAGATTAACAAACAGTGGCTACTCTTTCTGGTCGAGCTGAGGTATGGCGGCTTGTCACGCGATACCCGCTTACACTGAGAAAATAAAGAAAAAATGAGAATAGATATTAGGATTCGGACGATTTAATACTAGTTTATTTTGGGTGTTCACTAATTTATGTGGTAGATACGACATTCGGGGAAAATGGTTTGTTGTTCTGAAAGTTACAATGAAACTAATTTGTTGACGACCATTTTCATTATCATTATGTTTGTGGTTTTAACTAATGGTAAGTGGTTGTGACAAGCATGTGATATTATGTTAGTTGATATTTATAGTTAATGCAAGCTCTAAATAACGAACAAATCATCTATTAGTTAAAATATATTTAATGTGTTTTAAATATTTAGTGTACGGAAATAATTACAAGCCACATCATTCTGTAGAGCCTATAAACACTGTTAGTTTTACAGATAAAAAAATGTATCCGGCTCGAAGGACCAAAATTCCTTGTTGTCAAAATATCTCCGTTCCCAAAATTCAAAGACCTTGTTACAAACCGTTGTCCAGCATATTACTGGAATATATCTTATACGGTGTACGATCGGCAATCTCGTCCGGCAGCTTTGAATGCGACTGTGAAATATAATTTCGATCGGACAGCAATCAGGGCTGGTTGAAGACGGGGCGTGATGGGACTTCGTAAAATATTAAATGTAGCGCTTTTGAGCGAGCCACAGCGATGTGCATCGAACAAGTGGCTTGTAAATATTTATTATATCTATTGTCACCGGACAAATGGACGTTACAGAGTACTAGAGTTGGGGAAGTGTGTAATTTGGTGTTTTGCTTTTCAGATTTTTGCTGTTATGTTTGACGTTGGATTTGATTCTTGTATGTGTTGGAGTATTTTTTTGTCCGGGTTTGTTGATTTTTTTATTAAAATTCATCTTCAAGAATTCAATTTTCATCGAAAAACAAAAATGGTGTAGTAAAAATTTGTCACCTGAATGAAAAAATTGACTAACCGATGTTAGTCAAATATATATAAATTTATATATTTTGTCTTTTTTTGCAATATATTAGAGATTTAAACACGGGAGAAGAAGACGTGCTGCACCGATCTTAAATAAATAGATATGAAGGCAGAAAAATGATGATGATGACAAAAAAAAACCATTATGACAATATTTTATTCATTAAGGCCAAATTAAAATTCATTGACCTTATTGGCGACGGTCTAAAGAATGTTCATAGATGTACGTGGACATACCACTCGCAAGCAGTGTGTGAACAAAAAGAGTTACGACAAATTATTTCGTATTCTCTACCTACCCTCATAAAATAATGTATTTTTGTATTCTGTACGTATGTTTGTATGGTCAAGTATGTCCTTGCCATATTTAGAAAAGGACTTTCTCCTCTATACTTGCCCATTCTCGCAAATCTGCTCTCCCAACCAATTTACCTGAAACAAACAACAAAACATTCAATATTTGGTACATGTTTAAGAAACATTGCGTAGGGTTGGGCCCTGATATAAAATACCGCGGATTATATTTTACGACATAAACCCTAGCGTCTTTACCAGCACACTTGTAGATCAACATCTAGCTAATATTTATTCGGGACACGGAAAAATCTTACTTTTTATATATTCCGTACAGTTTATTTGGCTCTTAAGATGTAGATGTGTTCTTATTTTCAATAGGTTTATCGTGCTTTGAGAAGAAGCGTCAAAAATGTCTCAGGTTTTTGAGGATTTGCTGGGCACGGAAGTTTTGCAGAAGCAGTTATTGTGATGTTTTTTTATAGAAATATTTACTATTTTAGAAATGGTAGCGGGAAAACCCAGTATGAGAAAATGAGAAAATATTTGAAAATAAACAAATCTTAAATAAGTAGGTATATCAAAAAAAAATGTTTTATTTGTTTTTGATAGCTGTTTAATTACTTTAAATCCCAATATCTTGAGTTACATAAAAATAACGTTAAAATAACCCTACCGTAAATCACAAACTATTCATCCCAAAACAGTTTAAACTCCCAGTCTAAACTGAAAGTAACCTGCTTAACATCGTCAACGTAAGTGCATAGTAGTGAATTTTAACGTCCAAACTTGTCCGTACCTACGTGAAAAATCCTTGCAAGTGAAGCTGTATCAAGAAGGGGGTAGAATAGATCACTCCCTGTAGGAAAGCGTCAATCGCCGGCTGATTTATAGAGGGCGGGCGTCTACGGCGGCGCCGGCTAAACCGTCCGGACTTTTGCTCCTGTTACCGATCGCGGCCCACCGGCAAACAAGTCACTCACCTGCCGACTCTCTCATCGAAAATGCGAACCCTAGTAAATGCCTTTATAAACGAATCCATTTTAAATTCGAATAGTCTACCGACAACACGAACGGAACTTCGAGACATGACATGCGTGTTAACGAAATGTTGGCGCTTGGTCAATTTCAACGTGAAAATTTTACACAGTTTACCGACGTCGAATTTTCGTGACTATATTAAAATAACATCCTAATGGAGCCGTCCGGTCGCCGCTAACTGAGCCTGTTTTAGTTTCTGCTTTAATTACTGACTTAAGTCTAAAACAAATAAAGAATACTTTGTTAATTTGCAAGAGGTCTTTTATTCAAACTTTCAGCGCAAACTTGACCTAAGTATTCAATCAAGACTCCGGTTGCCAATAATTATTGCTGGATCCGAGAGTGCACTATAGCTAAACTTTTCATCCCGTTGTTAGCGTTCTATTGAAATCATCTTAACGCTATTCGTAGCTCTACACGCCATGGTAATAAATTGCCGGCGAGTAAACTACTTACAATCGGGAAAAGTTAAAATTTAATCTCAAAATGCAGGCAGAAATTTAAAATTACGACATGATTTAAACAGATTGTCGAACGAACGTTTAAAACGACGTCATTCGTGCAACCTGCTCGAAAATGTTAGTATCGGGAGATAGCCGGTGGATTAATGTATAAAATATAAGATCAACATTTGCATTTACGAAAATATAGATATAATTGAAACGTTTTAGGGGCATTGAAGAAGTTTTTAGTTCAATTTAGCGGCAATCAGGACGGCCGTTGAAGACGGAGCGTGAGCCGAATGCTTAAAATATTAAACGTGCCGGAATGACGGGACAGTGGGACAGCGGCCCGCCAATTTGATATCTGTGTCAAATCAAATGAGCACCGACGTACCTCAAATATATGATATAACACAAATATTTGGGAATTACAGTGTGAAAACGATGTTCATATAGGCAATAATCAGGTACTAAAAACTATGTGTTTTTCGTCAATAAAGTTTTAAAACTTTTCAACAATATATTAAAACATAATTGAATTTTTACAGATTGAGATATAATCTGTCAACGCGATTTCATTAAAACACTCTTATTTATATAATGATCTGTTTTCTCATCAAATTAACGTTCGCTTTTTAAACTGAGAAGAAAAGCATAAAAGAATACAAAGTCAAATTAACGTCAACATAACGTTAAAAAGGGAAAAATGTAAAGCAGTAATAACTAAAAATAGGTAAAGATAAAATTGTGACAGCTAGAAGGAAACGGGCCCAGCCGAGCGTATCTCACGAATGCAGCGGCGCTCGTTTTGATTTTAATTCAAGAAAATATATTTTTTTAATACTTTGTTTGCTTAGGTATATATTATTTGTTGATTTTTTAACGACCATGCATTTGTATAAAACGCTTTCTTGAAATATTGGCACTGGATTTACGAACTTGCTTATAAACCGCAAAAATTACATAGTTTTTCATCAAATTGGTAAAGAATATAATTTTGAGCAAAAGGCACAGCTTCTTGGTGCTACATATTTTTATTCTTGGTATTGGGAAAGGTATAAGCAAACCTTAATTGTTAAGGCGATGTCAACAAAAACCATCGCAATTGTAAAGTTAAACAATTATTCTCCAATTACGAGTACAGTAATGAAACCATTAGTTAGCAGTTTTATAAACACATAAAACTAAAACAAACAGGCTTGTCAAAATTAAAATCGTATCAGATACTTGTAATACATCACAAATGTTCAAATCAACCAAACATAAATTATTCTTAGTCGCTTATATTGTGCGACTGTAATCTAAATTGTTTTTTCTTTCTTCTCATAGTTTATTCAGTATTTCCATTGTTTCAAACAGTAAATCATCGGTTTCATAGATTGAAATCAACCAATCGTTATTGCGTACATTGTTTGGTTTGAAAATGGCAACATTAATATGTGAATATCTGGTTCAAAACTCCAACGGGGCCTGTCGTGAAATATTGATCATACAAACAGATGAAAATCAGAACCAATTAAAATGAGATGCATAGCTACATTAAAATTAAAAATGTGTGTGTTGTGATGGTACGATGAACGTTCGTTTTGAATTGCGCGTGAAGTCATGATTTAAGTACTGAATTTTTTTTTTAAATTTCTTTTCCTAAAATATGTTAAATTTCCTAAAGAAGCACAGCTATTATAGATCTCAATGGATTTAAAAATTAGCCGCGGAAGACGCTCAGGGCATCGGGAGCCGATAGACGACTCCCGGCCATCGTAGATGCGGGTCTGTGGAGGGTGAGCAATGGTTAGCTCACCGTCCGTCCGTCTAGTGACGACAGGCCGTGTCGACGGCGTGTTAGTGTTTCACGTGCTCCTTAAATAGATGTCAGCAAAGCAGAGGGGCCTGAAAGGTGGCCCTTTCACTTGCCGGGAAAGAGATAAGTCAGTACACATCTGACAATCCCCCCGCTCCGCCTAGAGCGGGGGAAATTTATTTGAAGATTTCCCGACCGAAAAAAAACAATATAATATACTTTTCTTATTAATCTCTATTTAGCTTCTCCTGTAACTTTGTAAAAAAAACTAAAGGAGTTATATTGGACTCACTTCTCAGTTACCGATTGAGCTGTAATTTTGAATACATATTGCATTTGGACAATACACCATTAAAAAAATAGGTATAAGATCTCTTTGCGTACACCAAAAGTATGGAATAAACAAAACACACATTCAAATAAAATTATAACAACACAAATTAATGTTAATGAATTTGACATTGACATTGAAATAATTTTATTTAGTACCCATAATCGCGAATAAATTCATGTCTCTATAATACCTAAAACCTCTCTAAGTACCTAAGATGAGTATCTTTTTCATAACTGTTTTCTTTTCCATTTAATTTTACCACTATAAAAGCTCCAAGAAATCTGAAGAAAGCAAAAAGTAATAATCCTAGATCTGGAAACAGAGATTACAAATAGAAAAGTGTCATAGAAAAATAAATATTCCTATTCTGCAAATTAAAGCAACGCGGAGAAACAGGGAAAATAAATCAAAATATAAAAAGAATAGCCAAGTCTCTTGTAATACTGAAAGAGTACTATTTCATATTTTTACTGTAAATAAATTTGACTTTTTCGCATTTAAATTTACAAATTTTCCGGAATGCTAGGCCGACGCAATCGCACTGCTCGACCGACGTGCCTTCTTGCTTTATTTGCTTCATTTTCAACGAGATTCAGATTGCCAAGAAGTTTTGCGTTCAATTTATATAATATTACCTTCTTTCGTGCTGTTCTAGTGAACCGTTTTTCCGCTTAGTCAGCTTGAAACACTAATTATTTTGCCTACATATGGCGGTGTATGGCGGTGTTCACTTAATTTTGTCATGATAACCAGATAATTGATTGAAACACTAAACAATTTATTTTTCAGTAAATTATTTACAAGATAGAAATACATATGTAAAACGATCAAAATGAAAAAAGAATAACAGGCCGTCAAAAAGTTCGTTCACATCAAACATACAAATTCGAAATTCAAAAATCAAAAAAGTTTTTGTTCTTGTTTTGTTTTTGTATGTTTTGGTCTAAGATCGCACAAAGCAATTTCTGCCACCTGCATGTAAATACTCGGTAGTCTCGACATCAACATGTTACCTACTCTCCAACGTGTCAAGTAACACCATCCGGCTACAATATCCACGTAACTCGACCCTGAGACTTCTGTGTAAGCCCATGATACCCACACCCGTAGCACCGATGCCCTCAAATCGATGAACTATAAATCCATTGTCTAAGTTTGCACAGACAGAGCTCCTCTGGACTCAGAAGATTAATTTTCTTAGTTTAGATTGTTTCGTGACCCATTGTGCACGCGATAATTGGATTTTCTCGACTATCTGTGATTTAGTTACCTCTGGGCTCGGATTTGTCGTAAAATTCAATGGTGTAATACCGTGATGCTTAATTTATATGGAGGTGCGTGTCTGGGATTTTGTAAAGCGTGAAATTAGTAGGTTTAAGCTCAAGTGTCGGTCCAGAAACAATAAGCTCATTATTTGAAACTTTCTGTAGAATCTGTTATTACATTTTCCAGATAGGTACTCGTAATTTAATTTATGTTACAATCTATAATACTGTTGCCCCAGATAGAAAATTGTTTATAAGAGTTTCAGCTCTGCTCTAGAAAAGACATTTGCTTTGAGCTTTATTGAACATATAGAATTTACACACTATTTTCTATCGTGTTTATTTAAAAATTAAGAGCAGCTTTTGCCTCTATTTCAACATGGATTCGCTAAACAACACAACCCTTTCATTAAATAAAACAAATCTGCACACAAATCTCGACGAAACAAGGAAAATAATAAAAAAAAATAGCTACAATAACACTAAAAAATAATTTCAAACGTACCCTTTCGCCGTAAGGTAAATTTTTGTGCACTTATCTCAAAAACAGCTGTACCATTTTCTGTAAGACCGTTACATTAATATCTTGTCAAAATGGCGTCGAAATTAACATTGTTGGCTGACAGCAACGGTGTCTTTTTCTTAGCGGTTAGCGCCAGCAGTAAAATTGTATCGTTTTATGGTGATCGTTAAACTAAGCTCGGTGTGTGGTTTCATCGCATGTGTTAAGGCAGTTGCTCACACGAAGCTGAACTAAAGCATCCCAGCTCTTAACGTAGTATTTCTCGTTGAAAGCTTTGCTTGAATACTGCCTAGCTAACCACCATACATAGGTCAGAGCTCTCTTGTTCTAATAATATCGCATTTTATACGAAACAGTATCTTTTATCTTATCTTATCTTTGTAATTTATAAACCAGAATTCTTCATTACGAAAACGCAAATGCTGATTAACGGTCTGCTTTTTCCAATATGGCGCTTTGATTGCATATACTCGGTGCATCAGGCAGGTGCAGCAGATTTATGAATTGAATCTTTTACTGCGTTAGTTAATAACTTAGACTGTAAGTTCTATGTTTACTAATATTATGCGGATCATGGTCTGTTTTTTTTATTGGAAAATCAATCAAGTATGTGTAGAAAGTTCTAACTTTACGCACACAATAAAACTTCCCAACAGCATACAACGTAAACACATTTCAATTACACGTCAAACGTAAAAGTCAAAGCTGTAATTTTCAGCGCACTCCACACTGGACTTCAATCACAAACCGCGTCGCTTTTTAATTTTATTGATGCGTAAATCGTCAGGTCTATTATGAAAAGTGTTAAACACTGCACATGCCATGAAATAAAACATTATTCAAGGGGTGACGTGACAAAAACGTCGGATAGTTTTTATCAAACGTCCTTGTTAGTAAAACAACGTGTTGTCATGAAATATGCGCGATTTTTTGACATGTTCAAACGGTGTGGCGTGACCCTAATTGGTTGTTTTGATTAGCTTTTACGCCTAATTAAAATGTCGTGTGTCAACTGTTTGTGGAAAAGAGTTTGTTAGGATTGATTTGTTAAAGGGTGTTTGTTAGAGGATGTTTTCATTGATTTATATTGTAATTCAACGTTTTATGGTCTAAATAAGTTAGGTACCAAAAAGTTGATAAAATATATGAGCATATAACTTAAAAGGCAAGAAATCAAGATCGTTATTTATTAAACTTTATGCTTTAGTAAAAACTATATGAAGGCCGACTTAATGCGTTAGGCATCATCAGAAATGTATTGAAAAAAATAGCGCAGTCGTCTTGTGCATTCAAAAATTTAGTGCAGATAACTACCTACTTTAAGTTTGAGTGAAAAATCACAGAGATAAAGTTTGTCTCTGTGTCAGTCTATTTATGTCTAGAGCTTGTCTCATTATACTTATGCTAATCCTTACCTAGTCTTCTCAGCTTGTATTAATAAAATAATGTGACAAGCCGGCTGCGGGAGGTTCCTGCACATAATCGGGCGGGAGGAAACGCCCGGGTGTCACCATTGTGACGATCGCCCGGAGGACACGGTGGAGCACACAGTGGCGGTCTACCCAGCTTGGGCGGAGCACCGCCGTGCCCTCGTGGAGGCGAACGGCAGCGGCAATCTCTCGCGTCCGGCTCTGGTCCAGGCCATGGTCCGGAGCGAGAGGGACTGGGAAGCGGTCACTTCCTTCTGCGAAGCAGTAATGCTAGCAAAGGAGGTGGCCGGGCGTTTGAGGGAGAGATCATCTACCCAACCCAGCCGCCGCGGGAGACGCCCCGGGCGCCGGGCGCCGCGAGACGACTCCCGGCCACCGTAAATGCGGGCCTGTGGACGGTGAGCAATGGGTAGCTCACCGTCCGTCCGTCGATTGACGACAGGCCGTGTCGACGGCGCGTTCATGTTTCACGCGCGCCTCAAAGAGATGTCAGCAAAGCAGAGAGGCTTGCCCTCTGGCAAGCCCCTCTGCTCTGCTTTGCCTCCGCCTGCCGGGGTTGCGGGTTGTTCGAAAGAGATACCACGGCTCCGGAACATAAAGGGCAATAGAAGGAACATGGGTGGGTTTTAGTCAGTACAAGTCTGACATGCCCCCCGCTCCGCCCAGAGCGGGGGAAGTCATTAGACGATTTCCCATCCGAAAAAAAAAAGCCGGCACCAATATTGATAACTAGATGTGCACCAGTTTTAACGCTGCTCAGCTCCTTAGTGTTGTAGCTTGATGTTAGTGGTCTACCTACTACGTTTAAGATTATGACACCGTAATAAAACACAGTTATTAGGTAAATAATAGAAAAGTAGAGGTATACCTTTCAATAAAATAATAAGGCGGTCTCTATTGATTTTTCTAATTGTGTTACCTACGTGAATGTCGGCGGGCGCTTCATTAAATATTTCTTTAAACATCGTAAGTAACTTGTTAGTGGGAATAGACGAGGGTCTAGTGTCGTCCCTTTTTCACTTATCGGAAATTTTATAGAAAATCGACCGTTTAAACTGAGATTACCATTAAAACGATTGGGTGGTAATGAAAGGCATGTGGAAAATGGTATGTAAGGGTTACTTTCAGTTGTGTAGTAGAAAAATTGTGTAAGTTGTTTTGACAACCGGCAAAAGCGGTTTCTATCAATAGTAAGATGTAACGTTGACTTTTAAGGGAATGAAAAATTGTTAAGTTGGTATCTAAATTTTGTGTACAAACAATAAAATAAGAAGTACTTAAAGATTCATATAATAAATAGTTTTGTGAAATCATTCTTGGTGAAAATACTTGAAAATGTTTATTATTTTTTGTTCTTTGTAATGTATCCTTAAAATAAAATGATGTAGTTTTACAAAAGGTTACCTATTTGTTTCCTTCTTTGTCCGTCATTACAGTCTTAAAGTGAAAAACAGGAACTTCCTTCCCCTAGAATTATCACACTGACGTTTATCAGGCAGATCTCACACCAGCGCGTCTGAATTAGCAAGTGTCGCCAGTTAACATGTCGCAGCGATCGTAATTAGCACTATACGAGGGAGGGACGATAATTAGCGGCTCACCACAAATCGGACGCGGTAGGTTTTTGTCAAGACTCTGTCAGAAGGAAACGACTGGTGAACAATTGTTTTGTTGCTTATAGTATGCTTCGCATCGACACGTTCGATTGGGGTTCGATTTTTAAACATAAGACACTGGCCGAATACATTACAATTCGAGCTAACCAAACGGTTCTTTTTAATCGTATGTCTAGGTATCAATTCGATTTTGTCTCTGACTGTTCCGAATTATAACGATCTTAAGATGTAAGTAGCGCCCCTGAGAAAAAACTGAAGTCATTAAAAAAATGCTGGCCGAATAAATATAATATTATTACAATTCGCACAAACCAAACGGTTCTTTTTAATTGTATATTTAGGTATCGAATCGATTTTGCCTCTGACTGTTCCTAATCATAAGGATCTTATGATATAAGTAGCGCCCCTGAGAAAGCAGCTGTAGTCATTAAAAAATATAATGCTGGCCGAATACATTACAATTCGACCTAATCGAGCGGTTTTATTTAATCGCATATCTAGGAATCGTTTCGATTTTGTCTGTGACTGTTCCCAATTATAACGATTTGAATATGTAAGTAGCGCCTCTGAGAAAACAAATGTAATTTTTGAAAAAATGTGGTTACCAAGTTGATTGCTGCTATGTTCACGGCAAAACCACTAGGTTTTTATTTAGTATCAAAAGCAGTCAAAGAAAAGCTCGCTCTCCGTTGTAGCTTAGTTAAACTCAATGAAATTAAGTTATTGTGTTTATCAAGTATTATTTGTGAGCACTGTGTGAGTACATTATCCCTGGTGAAAAAAAAACTCCTAATTATACTCTCTTAGGAAGCGTATTCACAGTTTCTTTTATTTATTCTGACAGATAGTCCTTTCTTTTTAATATAACGTTTTCCTGCAGTGCTCCATTGTTGCACAACGAGTTAGAATTATTCCACCGGCCAACAATGATAAACTGAGATTCCAAGATGAAGAGTCGCAACGACCATTAAAGTTTGAAAAGGTTCTCTTTAGAACAATACAGTGAAAATAAAATAATTTATACAGGAAAGCTTAACTTCAAAAGAGTCTTTCACTCAAAAATAAAGCGTGTTGTAGTACCTAAACAAGGTGGAACAATGTTTTGCATAACAAAGGAAAAAAAACACCTAAAGGAAAACATAAAGCCACACTTTATTCGCAGAATACTTATTCAAATGAGGCTGTCCCTTCTAAGTTTGTTTTCAATCAAAAACTCGCGCAGCTTTGTCCCGCTAAACTTTATAAATGAGGCGATTATCCGCAGCGCGGCGTCGCAGGTCCCTCCCGCGATAGGTGTGTGGTGTCCGGCCGCAGACCCGACGTCGCCGCCCCGCCGTCGCCCCGCACTTGCCCCGCTGCCACGCCGCCTGCGCCACTCGCCGGCTGCGACGCGCTGATAAACCGCTGGTCACCTGCGCTGCATGAATTGCAGCGCTTTTTAACTTTCATCCCGCTAAGTCCTTTAAACTTCATCCGCTTTAAACGCCCGCGTTTTATTTATGATTTAGACGCTGACAACTACACAGACAACTTTGTAAAGTTTTCGCAATATCCGACGAGGTAAAAGAACTGTGTTTTTAAGTCACAACGCCATTATGTAAAGCAGGAATTCTTTGTATAATTAAATAAATATCAAGCGTCCTCGCAGACGGCATTATCTAAAAATTCACAAGTACATACGCGGCCGAGGTTGGTAATAACACGAACGTGAAAAGAGTACAATAACACGAACATAGCCGCGCCTAGGAATAGTACATCAAGATTAGCTCGAGGCTGCAGTCTGATTACGTCGCTGTGTAAGAAGAGAGACTGTCGCCGCCTCCTCCGATTCTGAGATGAGGATTTGTATACAATTTTTCTGTAAAGAGTAACTTACTTTTCTCTGAGTAAAGTCGCTAATCTCGAAAAGTCAATAATATGCAAATTTAATCCGTCTCCGTCACATATAAGAAGTGTTAATAAGACGTGTTCTTACGCTTACTACGTAATAAAACCTCTTGATATTTTTTAATAAAACGTGTAAAAAGTTTTCTTTTTATTGTAAAGTAAGGGGAAGTGTTATTATTGACGCTCGTACAAAGAAGTCGGCGCAACAAGGTGCTCTTGCATTTGTTCTATCTCAAGTATTATATTGTGCCCTGGGCACTTCCCCACTCGCGCCTTCCGCAACTTTCTTTACAATTTCCTTCTTGAGATTTTCTGTTCAATTAAATTATATGAATTCAATTCCACAGTTTTTCACGGATCTATTTTACGAAGCGCGTTAAATATTAAGTTAGCATCGGAATCAAAAAATAAATGGAATAAAAGTGGGCAATCGCCTGTTCAAAATGAATTGCAAACAATATTACATTTTGGAAGCAATCTACGTTAACCCAAAAGGGAATGATGTGGCAGCTCTTTATATTGCAATTTTTGTGTCCAAACAAAACGAATTTGCCGCGCAATCAAAGCGGGAATCCGATTGATGACATGGCGGAATAATTGTTTCGTGAAATTGAAAATATCGCGGCTTGTATTCTGTGTAACACCTTATAAAACATACTTTTGAACGCAATTTGGGAACTCTCTCAACTTTGATACAAAAAGAATATGTAAAAAGAAATGAAACGTATAGGTTGATGCGATAATCTAATAGGTGAATTACTTTTTATCTTTTCTGGGTCGAATTGATACTAACTTTTATCGCAATAGAGGAGTCTCACGCCATACAAACATAATGTCGACGTACGATTTCTATTTTAGTGGAACATGTAAGCACATAGGTAGATATACGAAAGCGCAAAACTCTGAAATACCTGTCGCGTAACTCCAAACTCAATCTATAAACACTGTAAGGGTAAAACTAAAGTAAAACATCGGAACATCGCACCTGTGACAAGTACAATAAAACTTTACCAATAAGCCATATTTCACAGTCGACTTCAATCTCAAATACCAATATATTATGAGGCGATTTCCTACGTAGGTACATAATTCAAAGAATCGGAGATAAGTTATCGGAGTCCCGCATATTCATAGTGTCGGAGTCGGTGCGGTGTCGCTTCGGATTACATAAACTACGGGTAGTCCCGATGTGTTTGTGCCCATCTAAGTAGCCAACTTGCGCCCGCAAAGCACTTTGGAAAAGAGAATCGTCGTGAAACGTTTTCTTTTTCCTAACTGCGAGGTTTGTGGAGCGAGTGAACGACACAGCTATACTTGTATCTGTTATGTTAAACACGTGGGCCGTCGCATCACTGGAGTACAAAATGTAATGTAAATAAAACGCCACTGACACAGCTTAGTGCACTGTTGCAGTTTTTGAATATTCGAATTTGGAATACTGAATGTGGCAAAAACAAAAACTGTTATTGCTAGCTGCCAGGAACTTCCTTGCAATGCCAGTGTGAATACTTATAAAACCTACTTTCATTTTTGTTCTACAATGGTTTTGTTAATGAAAAGGCTAGTTTAAAGAATGTTGGAAAGCCTAATCGGAATTAAAAGCTAAACAAAAGAGTGCATAATACCACTTCTCATACCAATTAAAACCATACAGGGTAAACTCCTAATGAAAACCGACTACACTGAACAGAAAAAAGGGAAACTGTATAATTTTTCCTTTATTATGAGTATATCCGATAGAGAAAACCGCGGTTGCTAATAAAACTGTTCATATGTACCAAAGTGATAATTACTGTAATGTAATTCCGCTTGTTTTCTTTGCAAATCCACAAACAAACAGGCTAAACGCCACTTGAGCTCTTTGCCTTGAAATCCGATTACTATTTATTGGATTTAAATCGTTCGATATTATGTTTTGTTTATGCTCATTTGTTTTTTATAATACAAACTTTACGTAGAATGTTAATTGTGCCTTTGATTATCAAAATGGATATTTTTTACTAATTTTAGGACTGATTGAGGATTTAAATTGATGTATTTTTATGATTTTTAAAAAGGGTTATCTCTCATCATCTATGGAAGCTTTTTAAACCATCCTGCCTCAAATTCAAAGTTATCACTTCTTAGAAACAAAAAATATTTTAAAAAGGCCCAAAATTGCAACACGTGTTGTATATTGTGCATCTGTGGGATGCGGGTGTACGTGTAAGTACTAGCTAGGTACGACAGGACAAATTAAATGATAGCTATGTAAGAACAGACAGAATATGTAAGAACCTATTATACAATAGGTTCTTACATATTCTGTAAATAGAAACAAATTTTTAAACTGATATGATTACTGACTATAACTAAAACATTTGAAACGGGTTATTAATGTTATATGTAAGAAATAGAAACAATTATGTTTCTGTTCTACGGGTCACGGGACACCCCTCCCCCGAAAGATACAGTTTTACAATTTGGATATTTAATAACCTACGAATGATGATGTTAACGTAAATTCTAGGTACAAAATTTTATTAATTAAATTTAATTAATATCAGCTACTGGGTGGGGATTCATTGACCTGAATTTAACTTTTAATTGTTAACATTAACAGTACTTACTCAAATACTTAAACACCAATGTTCCTGAAAGTAATATATCAACAAAACTATGGACCGTTGTCTGAAATAAAGTTTTTTGTTGTTGTTAACATTAATTTAATTTGTATCTTTTTTATGCAGTAACTTTATTTATTTGAATCTGTATCTAATTCTATTGTATCTATTTAATGTGTGATATTATTTGAATATGTTTACTATGGGCTATGCCTGATTTTTTTTAAAGAAACATTATAAATAGAAGAAATAAGAAATTGTTAATAGGCAGCCATTCAGTTTTATTCAATGAAGTACCAACTGTAATTGTTGAATATTATCTACATTTACATGTACTAAAATTAAATGTTTTGATTGAAAATGTAATAATTTTCCTAAAATTTGATAGGGAAACGGTTATCCTTCCTATTATTTTAAACTTTTCTATGCTATTATTTATTTTTGTTATTTTAAAGTGTAATGTAATAAGAGCAAGCCATTGCCATCAACCGTGCATAAATCCAGATTCCATGGTAGCTACTGAGAAATTCATGATGGAAAAACCTAATAACACTTTGTCCGACCCAGGAATTGAACCTAAGCGCTCAGTAGTCGAGCTTGCAATCACAAGACCAACGAGGCAGAATCCTTACTAATATTATAAAAACGAAAGTGAGTTTGTTTGTTACGTCTTCACGCCTAAATAGCTAAACCGATTTTGATGAATTTTGGTACATAGATAGTTGAGACCCTGGAGCGGACATACATTTTTTTTTAAAGTGAGAAATCAGGGAGAAAGAGGGAAGAAAAGGGGAAATTACAATAAATAAAGCGCAAGGGCAAAAACTACAGGTAGCAGCTACCTGCAAATCAGGAAAGGGGCACTGTAACGTGTTACCCCAAATTTAACGCGAGCGAAGCTGGGGGCAAAAGCTAGTAATTTATAACGAGTAGTTTTAAATTAAAAGAAAACCCAGTTCAGCATCTATTTTCAATGTTACCACACCAAAATAAAATTCCCATCCATCACAATTTTTCAAGGCACCACAGACAAGCTATTTTAATTAACCCTGCTATAGCAACATGTGACATGTTGTAACAAGTCGGAAGTGCAAGTTGGTCGGGTGCTTTGATCCTCGGTCGTGAGGTGTGCCAGCGTCGTGCCCGCGCATAGTAATCCATCTCGCTAGACAAACTCACGACTAATATCTACGAGAACTTATGGATGTGGTAGGGAGAGAGGTTTGATGCGTTTTCGTGACCTATCATTTGTGGTTAGATTTTGAATTTGGAACATGGTGAGGATAAGGGCCATTCGCAAATGCATGTTCATGATTCTGTAATAAAATGGCCTCCCAAATTCGTCAGATTCTTTAAACAAGTTACTCGCAAAAATTATTTCATGAAAGGTTTGGTGATTCAGGGCAGAATCCAAGGCACAACGTGATCGATTACTAACCCGACTGAGAGATCCCCATCAAACCAAAATAGCAGAATGTGCTCGCTATGACGCCATTAGAGACCAGAGGAAAAGGTTCAGAAGGCAGTGACCGCAGTTGTGGACAAACCCTCTTGACTACAAGCACAATGGCAAGAGTGAACGACTAAGAAAAGAGAGCCAAATCGTAAAAATGGATCCCTCATAATTACGTCATGGATCCAGATTGGACACAGTCATTTTAATTAGAGACATGCCATGCAATTGGCTGGATTTTTATTAAACAACTCAACCTATGTGACTTGTTCCTGTATGTAGGTCGAATGTATGTAGGACTACTGTCTATTGTAGTCCATTCAAAACAGCTCAGACTAATAACTTGCCCACCACTGGGTGTATCTAAAGTCCACTTTAGAATCATCATAATTTTCCAGACCTTGTCCCTCTTCCATTCTCTCTATCAGACGTCACTGAATCATTTACTCCTTTCCCCTTCACATCACTCCTTACAAAATCTCTTTCTTTGGCCTTAACTTTATCTTTTCTTTGGCCTTCCTCTCGCTCTCCGTCCATAAACATTCAGATCCATCACTTTTTTAGTCACATGTCCTTCATCCCTCCTCATTACGTGTCCATACCAAGACAAACGACTAGTCCACTTTAGAATGATCTACATAATTAAGTTATTAAATTAAACACGGCAAAAAAACATTACTTAAAAAAGATTTTTTGGTTTTTACTAGATCAGTATGCAACATTTTGACTTCCTATTTTACATATTATTGAAAAAACCTCGGTGACAGAGGAAAAAAAATACCGTTTCTTTCTGATAAATTCGAAACTAAAAAAAAATTACACTAACAATCTATTTATAACTTGAGACAAATAAATGACCATCAAAACCTACCATTATCCTTTACGAAAAACAAGTTAAATAACTATAATAGACGACAGTTATTTACATAAACCAGACATCATTACAGCAAATAACAACTATTATTCAAATTCCAGTCAATAATTATCGTATAAATGGCATGCATTATAAAAAGCTCGAAGCTAATATCGGGCATTTAGTCCGTTATTCATCTATCAAAATGAATGACTAATGAAAACGTCGAATTTGAATATTGACGAATGAAATGTACTAACTAAAATTAGTGTTCGAACGAAACACGATTTTCAGCCGAAACCGTAACCGAACATTCGGCACTTTTCATGGTTTCGGTAAACTACAACCGAAACCAACACTTATGTAGCTACACAACTTTTTCCATCAATTCAAAATAACTATCGGAGTATTAAAAAAAACCGTCCAAATTTTATAAAACACTATAACCGCTTCATTTTTAGGAACGAAAAATAATTTTATTTTCAGGGACCAATGGTTCCATCACTATTAGTTACAGTCGCGTCAAATATTCGGCCACTTTTTAGCCGAAACCGACAGTTCTGCCGAATCCAGGCTTTTGGCCAAAACCGAAACCGAAACCGACTTCGGTTCGACACTAACAAAAATATTATTTGATAGATGCCTGCAGTTGTACGGTGTAGGCCGATAATTGAATGATGAAATATTAACATACATAATATGTACCGACTATTGTGGAAATGTAGGTATGTGTGGTGCGAGGGGTTATGTAATAGTGTTTGAATAACATTAAAAAGGAGAGCGATTTGGATCTTTTAATATATATGAAAGGATTAAGTACTTATAAGGCGCGACAAAATAAAATTTATTTAATTAAATCCATCTATTCAAATACCAAAAATATTTCATTTTATTGCTATAAAAACACATCAAAACATTCATAAATACATCAATTATAAAATTTTCATTGCGAATAAAAGAAAAACAATCGCTCGTTTATCAGCGGCGCACAATTTTATGAAGTTCAGCTGAACTCATATTTACCATTTCAATCTTTGATCAACTGTACATTGTTGATTAAAAATACACACTATGTTATGTACCGCAGATACTATTAAACATCTTCATTTGCTTAACAATTGTTGCGTATTCTATTTAATTATTACAAATATATAATTTTCCGATATTCTTCTGCCTGTTGGGATCGGCTTCCAGTCTAATCGAATGCAGCTGAATATTAGCATTTTACATTATTTTATCACATCACAACTTATTATACTTATCTATTGAATCAACAACTTGGAAGAAAAAAGTTATTACTTACTAGGCAATAAGAGCGAAACTATTATTATTTTTTTACTTTAGGTACATTATTTTTTTTTTTGATTTGTGATATTTCATGATCTCATTAATTTAATTTTGTAAATTATTTTCTAGTCTGTAGTTGTTTATTGTAAATGTGAGGGCCATGTGGATCATAACTTTTATTTACTTTGTTTTTGACGATTGTCTGGCAGCTTGAGTACTATTATAAGGGACCTACACAACTGTCCTTTTTTTTGGTATTGTTCGTCGTTTCGTTGAGCTCCTTGGGTTTTGAGTCGAGCTACACAATAACTGACAAATGCTTGCACTGACTGGACAGGTCCACTCAATCTGTGTGGTGCTTTCTTAAAAAGACCATTTCAGACACTAATCTGCATAGTCCTCATGTAAGTTGACCAAGATTTTTTGTCTGGACCATAAAAGAGACTATGACCTCTGAGTTTGTTTCGGCTGTTTCTTCTCAGAGTAGTCGGATACGAAACACCGGCCTCATCTAGTTTAAAAAAAAGACGTGTAAAAGTGTTTGTGAAAACCTACTTGCAAAATAAAATAACATTTATCATTAAGGCGTGTGTTTGCCTGCCGGGGTTACGGGTTGTTCGAAAGAGATACCCCGGCCCCAGAACATAAAGGGTAATAGAAGGAACATGGGTGGGTTTTAGTCAGTACAAGTCTGACACTTCCCCCGCTGCGCCCAGAGCGGGGGAAGTTATTTGATGATTTCCCATCCACAAAAAAAGGCTTGTGTATGCCTTTTCTCGACTTCGTATTTTATTTATTTTGAGAATTGGCCACATAGCCAATCCCAACAATGTATATATTATAGAAAAGAAGATTAGATTGGTACATATATTATCATATGTACCAAAGTTATAAAAGGCTAGGGGTAATTACGTTTTATTATTCAACTCATATAATGGAATGTTTATTTTATTGACTCAATAAACATTCTAGAATATTAATTAACACAAACATTTTACACCAATCACAAAGAATAACGTGCAAAGTCACCTTCCACATAATTTCGAATAACCTCCCACTATTCTATGAAGAATGTTAAAATATGCAAACTACTAGCAATCAGCTGTATAAGCTCCTGTGGTATTAAAATAATGAGTGTTCCTCCGTGCAAGGTCACGGCCTGCAAACAATCGAATCCTGGTGTAATCTCCAGTCCGCGACAGTTTCGAGTGTCTAGATTCACGTCATTACAACGTTTGGTGCGATGCGTGACGGAGACACGTCATAAAGAGCTTTGTTTGTAAGTATTGAGAACGAATGCTGATTATTACTGTATTGTTTTTAATAATGAAACAAATCTTTACTTAATATTATAAAAGCGAAAGTGAGTTTGCTTGTTTGTTACGTCTTCACGCCTAAATGGCTAAACCGATTTTGATGAATTTTGGTTCAGAGATAGTTGAAACCCTAGAGACTGACATAGGCTACTTATTTTTTTTAAAGTGAGAAAGAGGGAAAAAAAGGGAAAACTTAGCTTTGCTATTACTATAAATAAGGTGCAAGGGCAAAAACTACACGTAGGGTAGGTACCTGCAAATCAGGAAAGGGGAACTGTGTTACCCCGAATTTAACGCGAGCGCAGCCGCGAGCAAAAGCTAGTATTCTATAAAAGGTGTTTGGGATACCGACCAACAAACTTTTTATTATTTTGTACGTTTCTATGTGAACCATTTGCGCACTTGTATTTGCAAAAATAGAGATAATGGTAATATGATGTCCATATTTAATAGTAGTGTTTTTAGCTTGATGATTTTGACAAGCCGACTTCGGGACTTAAAAAAGAAGGTTTGTATTCGTTTTAAAAAACGAACAGTTGGTCCAGTCATGTGTCTAAGGGCCAATTTTTCAATCGCCAGTTAAGTTTTATCCGACGAATAAGTCTGTCATTTTGACAGTTTTTGTATGGCACTGTCAAAACTTCACATTTACTCTTTAGATAAAAGTTATCTATTGATTGAAAAATCGGCCCTTAAGAACATAAACTAGTTACTTTATATTCACAATGCAATCATTTTAAAGAACACTGGGTGGTTTGTATAATGAGACTTCGAGATTAAAACGTATCTCGACATTACTATCCAAACTGCTTCTATATTTAAACGAAGAATATCTTCTTGGAGACCGTAATCTACTTATTTATTTGTCTGCTGAATAAACAGAGAGTAATTGCATGCCCGCAATAAAAATTAAACTTTTGCGACTCATGTTACTTAGGGTTCCGTTTGTGCACGGAAAAAACGACTAGAACACATCCCGAAAGCGTGTATCTTATGGTTATCAAAAACATAAAATGAAAACCAACACAAAGATATAATATTGTTTTTTACATCATTTACAGGGTTTTTTTTTGTAATTAAAGTTTATATCTTCCTGCAGTTGTCGTATGTAAGATGGGGTGTGTGCTACACGATTTCCTTCTATTTTTCTTTGTCCACAATCACGTAACTATATTATAAAAAAATAATTATGTTATTAATTCTATCTATCTGCTTTTTTATTGCCATTTTTTATTTATTTTTATGTTAGTTAATTCTTTTAAAAAATGAATTTATTTACATTTTTAAATTTGTTGTAGCAGTAAATAAACTAGATTTGGAGTTCTCGAGTTTAAAAAAAGAGTTTAACTAAATTAATATAAGTACTAATTTAAAGTACAGAAAACTTAAATAAAACTCAAAAGAAAACTATTCCAAGAAAAACTTTAACACTATTTTAATAGAAATTGCAACTAAGGTTAAATAAGTATAAGAAAATGGATGAAAGTATAACGAACGAACACACTCGCTCATGATTAAATCGCGCTTGACTGCTTTTTCTATAGCCAGTCCTGAGCGAATAATAATAGAATGAGCAATTCGCGAGAGCAGACGATATCTATGTTCATTGCACTTTGGCGACAACTTAGTTCATACCTACAACACTTTACTGTTTCACTTTTACCGACTTGTATAATAAACGAAGCAAAACAACGATAATATCCCTAAACAAAATCCGATATCTCTTTCGGGTTTAATGAACACATGAGTATTTAAACCCATTACGTTATGTAGAATGAACACTGAGTTTTAAGTATCTTGTCTGGCAATTTTGGTATACCTACCTAATACTTATTTTGAGATCTGATAAATGCGTCCAGGAAACTATACGGTAAATAACCTAAGGTAGAATTGGTTTTTGTTTATGAAAGTTGAATTACACTTTAAATTAATTCAAAGCTGTAATTGTCAGATGCAACCCACACTTGCGTGCGTTTTGAGAAAAAACGTAGAAAGTTTATGAAAGCAAAATTTTTATTTTCTAAGATATTATTTTATACCCTATTACAATGATGTCCTTTATTCGTTGACTGGTAGATATTTCCCTGTGGCATTAAGTCGGCTTATTTATCACTGTTATGCATGAAATATAAACAAAAAGTGAAATAAGATTTCCAGAAACTCTATACTCTCATTAAATGAATTTATATTTTTAGAAAATACCAACCTCATCTCCAAAATTTACCAGAAACATGTCAGGTACTTTAAAATTCACCCAAAACACGTGAACGAAATAACCAGATTTCTCTATACCTCCGTGCACACCTGAGCTGAATTCCCGGTACGTTGGTTCTTCCTATGACGGACAGCATAATCTGACAAGGAAATCTAGTTTACTCGCTAATCGGCCCACTAGATGGCTATTGTTAAACTGGACGCTGCACCACCGAAAATTTGTCGAATTGAACTAGAAAATGTATCACTTTTTTCAACATACATTGACTGCCAAAGGCATTTTTTTTTATGAAGGTGTCTTACATTTACTCTTGGTTTTATTAGATACAATGCTTTAATTAATTGAGTGATATCAATTACACAACATTTGTAGGTATATTTCAGTCGCAATATGCATATGTAATCCAGAATACACTTAACCTAATCTAGTTAATACCAAATTGCATTGTAAACAAGATGGCGACTTGTAATCGAGTACAGCTAGTATAACTAACTCGCGTGTACGAGCGGTAGCGTCGTCAATAATTCATGCGGTAGGCACGTCGTACCCGCCAGCCGTTCCTAATTGATTCCTGATGCGGTGAGCTGATCGCATCACTGACTCCTTGTACTGCCCTCCCAGGACCCGTCCGCTTCATTACGCACTTACAGGCTCGTACAGAATGAGGAAAATCGTAAGAAATAATTTTATTATAAAATTTCATGTGAGCCTCTGTTCTTGGGAGCGATGAGCGTGGCTTTTTTTGCATTTTTTTTTCACAAGTTAATTACTCGGTAACATGGTAAGCAGCTAAGCATGATAAGTGGATTACTTGGCATTCGTTAGACTTAACTTCGTCAATAAAACTCTCGTTGTCCACCAAACAACAGTTACTCTATTAAAATAAGCGACGCACTTCACAGAGTAAGGTCGTATAATACGAATATTTACGTATAAAACTACCGTTGAAATTCAAATCCAAGTCAGTGAGTAAACAATCAGTAGTTTCAAATACAGTTAAAAGTTCCATTTTCTTGGAAACTTATACGGTGCAGCTGATTGTCATTCGTGGCACATACATAATCCCTGCGGATAGGCCATGATCTTGAACGGCTACTGACAGCTGGCCGCGGTTTTATTCAGGAGTCCTATTCTGATACGCAACGTTAATCGAATTCGAATACACGGCCACTGCTACCGTATCCATGTCCATCACGAATAACTCGGTTACTTGCTGGAACGTGCAAAAACTTTAGTGCTGCAAACTTAAATCTGATTTGTATTTTTGTATCGTGATATATTCGGGCAGAGGTATATTTTTCAAATAACTTGTTTTACTGAACCATATGAAAAGAAAGATGGTGGCCATTAAATATAATGGTATCGTTGGAATTAATTTTATTAGATCCTACATGAATGCTTCGCAGTGGCCTGTTACCTCCTTTCCTATATCTACTACCAAGGTTTATTTTGAATACTGATCCCGTCTTTTCAGACAACAATCAAATCCATTTTAGGAGTATAAAGTCCACCATCTCCCATAGAAAAAAGAGAATCCTCCGAACAAACGGACACCCCGTAGCAAGGTTTTCTTTGTTTTCATAAATGTGCTTTATTTATAAACTACAAAAATATGTACTTAAACTAAAAATAAATAAGCTTGGATCCTGCTCCCAATACCGGCAGAAACCTATGTATATTTATATGTTTTTTTTTATCTATATTTTAAGATATAAATGTAAGTTATTTAGTAAATAAAGAAAATAAACTTATAATAAAAATAAGTAGTTACAGGGCGTCAAAAAATTCGTCCACATCGCTGTACAACAGGAACAGGTGCCCGAAGGCTCGCAGCATAACCACTGAGTGCCAGTGCACTCAGACTCGCAGTGAACTATCGCGATTTCGAATTTCAATTTTAGTTCTTCATTTAAGTCATAGATGTCGCTGCTGCACTTTTTTGAACTTCATCATATCCGCTACGTCATCAACATTGCTCGTTTTACTAGTATCCTCAAATCCGACTTTCATTGGACCACACGAGACAGCAACAGACAACCCGTTTAACTTCAGTACTGGTCGTAAATTACAGAATAGTGCCGTCCGATGCCCTTCCCTGCTCGTTACGGTACTACGTGTCTTATGGAGATAACGGCTTCAGACAGCTTGTTGACTTACAACTGTAATTGTGATATGCACTCTTTATTTTGTGTAGTATCTGCAAAATTGTGGGCCCATTTTAAATGTTTCAACATGGTTTTGCTGCTGATAGTAAGGAAGTTTTTATTATGAACTAGCTTCCACCCGCGACTTCGTCCACGTGGCATAGTTACTTTGAGCTAACGCTAACTTTAACCCGCGTGATGATATTTTTTCTCTCCCCTTTTCTTCCCTCTATCTCCCCCTTTTCTCACTTAAACAGCCTATGTCCGTCTCCAGGGTCCCAACAATTTTTGTACCAAAATTCATCAAAATCGGTTTGGCCATTTAGGCGTGAAGACGTAACAAACAAATTCACTTTCGCTTTTATAATATTAGTAAGGATGATACTTGTAGGTATGTCTTTAGTCCGTTTCGGTTAGGTGCTGAAGCTTCACAATCTTATCTTATCGTATCTTCAAAGCAGGTACATATAAGGAGTTCGCAGCTTTCATGAGTAATTTGATTCATGGGCAATACCTTTTTTGACAGTGAATAATCTAAAAAACATATTAAGAATACGTTGTCTTTATTTTTTCTCATTAAAAATCTTGTCCTCCAACTACTCAACGTCCCACAATTGACTTCGTTACTTTATAATCTCTTACTAGGGATGTGCTACAACTTTTCATAGCCCTCATTTCGTATGCAAGTGAGTGCATAAACAAATTGGCGCGCACATCTCATTAACGTCACTCATACCGCGGCGTCGCCTGCTGTGTTTTTGTCCGCGTTGTCACCAGGTGTAAGCTTTCGCCTCCCGTATTAAGTAACTACGTAACATTATATTCGGTTACACTAACTGTCACTTAAAGCGGACGGTTTGAAAACCTGCATGCTAGTGCTGGGTTTCATTGAAGCATGAGTGAATGTTTGTTATAAATATAAAAGTGATACTTACGTCGCAATTTGATGCAGTGGGTGAGCGATCGACTGCTGGACTGCGTGTCGCGGGTTCGATAACAGCACGGAATAAATATTTGTATGACCTACAAGTAGTGGTTTCGGGTCTAGCTGATTGTGTACGTGAGTTTGATTTACGCACCCATGATATAGGAGAAATTCCTAGTGTGGGACAACGTTTAAAATAATACACACACACAATTATCAAACCATTAGTGTGTAATATCCATCTTAAAATGGGTCAAAGAGAGACCGTTGCATCATTGCTGACAAGTCTTGGAACTGAACATTCAAAAACATGTGGCATCCACTGATCAGCACTCGACCTCGTGGCGGTTTTTTTTTTAAACGTTGCCCCACCCTAGGAATTTCTCCTGTATCGTGGATACGTTAACAAACATTAAACTCACATATACAAACAGCCAGACTTGGAACAACTATCTGTAGGCCATAAAAATATTAGTTCCGTGCGGGAATCGAACCCGCGTCACGCAGCGCAGCAGTCGATCGCTTAGCCACTGCGCCAACCGTGTCGTCAAATTATGGGCAGCTCCCTTTCAAATTGAGGAGGAGTCCTAGCTGTGAGAACGAAGTTATTTGAGATTTTGTAGGGAAGTCAATAAAATCAGAAAACATCACCATCATTTGTCTAGTCTTTTCCCAATTGTGTTGATCTCAACTTTCAGTCTTACTTGAATCCAGTAAGACTGAAAGTTGAGATCAACACAGTTGTAAAATACCAGTATTTTACAAGGAGCAACTGCCAAACTGACCTCCACAACGTATACCCGTACGTATTACCCAGTTAATAACTGGGTAATACGATACTCGATAAACTTTTGGGCCACTGACTACCTGTAACGACTGTCAAATATTTACAAATGACAGCCTGGACCAACCGCTTAAGGTGCAATCTAGGCAAGGCAAACTTAGTAGACATCATCATCATCATTTTCCTGCCCTTGTTCCATTCTATTTGGGTCGGCGCAACACGTTTTCTTCTTCCATTCTCCCCTATCAGACGTCACGGCATCATTAACTCCTTTCTCCTTCATGTCAATCCTTACACAATCCATCCATCTTTTCTTTGGCCTTCCTCTGACTTAGTAGACATAAAAGACGTTAAAATTAAACTGATATTGTTGATTGTTCAAAATCAAATCTTTATACAATTATTTAAATTAGACCGTATTCTCTTTCGAGATTTCCGCCGCTTCTTTTTTATAAAAATAAAAACACAACAAAATGTACAGAAAACCAGTTTTTCAATAAAAACATTTCCACTAAAACTACTCCAATAAACTTCATTGACGCAAAGGATTCTTTCTGCATGTAAGAACGGCCAAGTAAGGCGTTCAATAAGTTTGTTTGTATCTACTTTTTATTTTGAATTTTCTTTAAGCCACTGATAAAGTACTCTCTGTTTCTGTTAAATGTTCTTTTGTTCAAAGGTATTGTTGTTTTCGTAGTTTAATGAAATAGGAACCTTTTAGAGATTCGTACGTTTCTATCGAAATAATAAATGAATCCACAGTATTTCCACTTAACGACAAATCTCAAAAAGAGATTAAAATATCTTATAAAAATATGTATTACTAGCTGTCCTGCACTGCTTCATTCGCATCTTTAATTGCTGCCTCGGTCCCAGGGCAACAGGACAGGTCCCTCGGTTACAGGGGTAGTAGCGTGATGTTTTAGCCTATGTTGTTTTCTGTTAATGTAGCTTTCTATAAGTGAAAAAATGTTTAAAATCGGTGCAGTAGTTTTGGATCCTATTCGATACAAAAAAAAACTTTCCTCTTTATATTGGTATTGATACATAATGGATGTAAAAAGACTCAACAAAACCGAAATGCACTGGTTCTCCTCTTCATTTGTATTATATTGTTTTGTTCTGAACCATACCTTCTAGTCACGGAAACATTGGAAATCAGAGTACCCACTTTTTGACAAGTTTTTTTTAATCTACGTTTTTAATGGATAATATTTTTGTGTTCACCAAAAATACTGATCGTGCACCAAATATTCTTTCCTGAATGTTAAAAAAATGCGTAGGTTAGATTAGGTTAAAACTGTGACCCCCTACGACCCAGTAACGACTTGCATTATTAGAAAATGGATAAAGATATAACACTTTTTTATTGTAGTGCGCTGATGCTCGTTATGACATATTTTAATTAACATAATATTTTGGTGCACATTCAGTATATTTGGTGCAACACAGGCAAAATTAGGTAAACGAAATGGGAATAAATTGAAGTACTTTTAAATACCATCCGTTTTTAATGTTATAAAGTTTTTTCTTAAAAAATCTATGATTAAATGCATCCATCATTACAATGTTTTGAGAACGTACGTAGAGAGGTAAGGTTATAATAGCTTAGTACCTATAGGTTGACCTGCCGTCGTGTGTACAAAATGCTTGGCTTGACGGATTCATGAAGGGTCTCCCTCACGCATTGTAGTTATAGTAGACTAGCTTTTGCCCGCGGCTTCGCTCGCGTTAAATTCGGGGTAACACATTTCCCCTTGCGCCTTATTGATTTGTAATAGCAACGCTAAGTTTTCCCTTTTCTTCCCTCTTTCTCCCTCAAATCCCACTTTTTTCAAAAAAAAAATTGCCTATGTCCGTCTCCTGGTTCCCAACTATCTGTACCAAAATTCATCAAAATGGGTTTAGCCATTAAAGCGTGAAGAGGTAACAAACAAACTCACTTTCGCTTTTATAATATTAGTAAGGATTTTTATCACCGATACTCATATTTGAAAAGTTAAAAATGTATTAGATTGACATACTCGTAGATAACGGATATTTTATGTCATGCTGTCAAAATGTTATGAAACGCTTGGATAGCGAGAAACAGTTTGTCTAAGCCGTTTTTTGAGTTCCGTGACTCAAAAGGAAAAACGAAATCTTTATAGGATCACTTTGTTCTCCGTCTGTCTGACTGTCTTTCAAGACCCTTTATTTCGAGAACACGAGGATGCGTCAAGATAAAGCCCTATACTCAAGTCTGTGGTCTATGGTAGTTTTTTCCCATGGAACATGGAAAAAAAATCATCTCTCTAATGCCCCGTTCCAATAAACAAAAACGACTCGTTTTGCTTACGGATAGTAGTATTTTGACATAAGTTCTATGAGACTTATGTCAAAATACAACTATTCGAAACGAGTCAAACGAGTTAAACGAGTCGTTTTTGTTTATTGGAACGGGGCATTAGTGTATGCAGTCAAAACATATGGCCGTTTATGTCGCAAGTTTGTACGGAACCCCCAGTGCGCGGGTCCGGCTCGCACATCGCTGGTTTATGTATAAATATGGTCTATCCGATCCAATGCCTGCTATAAGCCTCCCAACACAGCAGAGGGGCTTGCCAGAGCCTCCGCCTGGCGGGGTTGCGGGTTTTTCGAAAGAGATACCGCGGCCCCTGAACGTAAAGGGCAACAGAAGGAACATGGGTGGGTTTTAGTCACTAAAAGTCTGACACGCCCCTCCGCTCCGCCCAGAGCGGGGGAAGTTATTTGATGATTTCCCACCCGAAAAAAAAAGCCTCCCAACACCTAAACACAAATATTTAGCTAGATTCGATTCTATACAAATTACGAAAGTACCTAAGCCCAATGATATTAGTAAGTAAACAATCTCTATGATTGAATACACACATTCGAATAATCCTTGACTATTCCTATTCGAATTTACTCCTGATATCTTTCAATCCACATGGACACCGTACGGGTACATTTTCGTCCCGATATTTAGGATGGGTGACAGTTATTGGAACTGGTGAATCTCTCCGGATTACGAAGAGGTGAAATGTTGGGAGTTGGGATGTCTGCATGAGTTCCTCGTATCCAAATTTCGTTGGCAGTATGTCACTGTTGACATAAGACACCTATCGTGTGTGGAACTGTCACTTTGATAGAATTTCAGCCGTACAAATCTGGGTAGTTCTTTCTTAAAAAGACCATCTCAGACACTAGTGTGCAATGTACTTATGTAAGTTGACCAAGAGTGTTGTCTAGACCTTAAAAGAAACCTCTGGGTTTTTGTTTCGGCTGTTTCTTCTCAGAGTAGTCGGGTAAACACCGGCCTCATATAGTTTAAAAAAACGACGTGTAAAAGTGTTATTCCTACTTACAAAATAAACATCATTTATCAATAGACTTTTGAATAAATGACAAATTCTAGAGAATCAAATGTTAGTGTAACAGGCAAATCTGTTTTTTTTTAAACTGCAACTGATGCTGAAATAATGACGCCGCATTTAAATAAGAGCTAAAAGACCAAGTGGCATTTTGCATAGGAGACAAAATTGATATCGCCCTAATATAACATTTTCATTTTTAAGTTAATCTTATTTTCATTGAATTTCATTTATATTAGGTACTGTTAATTTTATATTGTGTTGTTTTATTTGTAAACTTTTTGTTGTCACTATGGTGAATGCTACGTATACCTGTAATAGGCATACATACCAGCACTTTTATATTTTTGTATAATTCCTATTAAGTTTTAGTATGTATTCAAAAATTCTTGTTATGAGTTTTCAATTTTTTTTTTCGTCATATGGTTGTGTAGTGACTTGACGATTTTATCTGTAATCCCTGAAAAATCAAAACACCCATACGTATAATTTCACTGCAAACTCACACCTTCCAAAACGCTATAAATTCAAGTTTTACTAATATTTATTTGCAAATTCTTCATAAGTTATAGACGTAACTGTTGCAGCACCGTTCCGCGTCGTATGAAGCTCATAACAAGTTTGTAACTACATTTTACGACAACACACACCATGCTATCACAATTTTCGCGATCGACTGTACAACAAAGAAACAAATAGAGTGAGTGTCATCACGCTCAACCCCTGAGGGATTAGCAGGAGTACAGACTAGGAGTGTGTTTGATAGTTTCGTAACGTGAACGGTATATACAAGCTATATTGACAAGTAACTAGGTAATTGGATATTTAGCCCTGTGTATATTTCCAAGGATTGTTTGAATGAGCAGAATAATAATAAAAATAAAGATTTAAATATAAAAAAAAACACATTTCTATAAATACTGGTATAATAACACCTGAATTGTTTAATGACAAATCTTCTTCACAAAAATATCAACTATCTTATAAAACAGAGCATCCTCTCCCTACCCTTTTGCTGTGCCCTACAGGGTCCATAATGATCACATTATGATAAAAACTACCATCTAAGTACACATTATGGTAAAGCAATAAAGATATTGACTATTGAGTTAATGTATAAAACCACTAACAAACCGCCTCGGCTGGACACGGGCGCAACTTTCTAATGGCATAAATGAGAAGAGCGCCAACCAAAAAAAAAAAAAATTTCTTTCACACAACCTAGTAGGTACATATAGTTGCGCATGTAACATAGAAAAACCGGCCAAGATCGCGCTGGAGTCACGCACCGTGTGGTCCGTACAAACCTGCATAAACGGCCATTTCTTTAGACTGTGTAGACTTCGTGTGTTGATTTTTTTACAGCAAAAAGGCACTGCAGACTTAGGTTTAAAGAATTTATTCTCATAAGAACAATTACAGTTCACTTAAAATGAGATACAAATTATAATCTTAAAATTAATGTTGTAAATCTTCGCATGGTGCGTTGACGACGTCATCGGTATATATGTCTTCTTACTTTATATTTAAACATATTAATGCTTTCACATATCTTTATTTCTTCCGGTAAATCGGACTTGAGTATATGGTTTAAATTTCTACTCGATACCTCTACGCGTTCTTGTGATAAAGGGTTTTGACAGACAGACAGACATACAGGCGGAAATCAAAGTGATACAATCAGGATTCCGTTTTTTCCTACCAACAGCAAATTGGTCGAGCCATCCTCAAGTGCTTATGATTGTGATTTTCACTTTTACGTGGGTTTAGATTGATTTATTTGACAGGTATGGACCAAACGAGTGCTGGAGTAAAGACCGTAGAATATGCACAATGTGGAACGGTATGTTGTGCTGGCCTAAAAAAGGTGACTGGGTCAGACTAGATGCAGAAAAATAGGGTTTTGTTACTCAGCTTAGGAAGGGCTTATATCCAGCTGTGTGGGGCATTACGATAGAGCATAGATAAAGCTAATAAAGTCGAAATTATTATCGTTCGTCAGTTCGTAGGTATGTCGAAATATTAACATACTATATATACCATGAGCACTGCCTCGTTGGTCTAGTAGTCGATAGCGTGACTACTGAGCTTCAGGTCCCCGGGATTGATTCCAAGGTCATGCAAAGTGTAATTTTGTTTTTTTTTAAGATTTCTCAGTAGCAGCCAACAGGCAGTAGGCTCGGACCCTATCGCTATCACATAGGACTTAAACATAACTGGCAAATTGTGATTACACTAATAGATAGCCCTCTGCCTCACTCTGCGGTGAATACAAGCGTGATCTTATGTTGTTAGCAACTATAATTTGATTTCGCAGTTTGACCAACGCAATAACTAATTACAATTGTAACCGTGACTAGCTAAGATCGATCTGATTAAACCCGCAACAAATATTATACTAAGTAATAAATAATCGTTGCCGGCAGTCATTTATTATTTCACTGTTCAATCACTATTTGCCCCGGTCCGCAAATATGTAGTAGTTGAGTAATGTCTTAGATTTAAGAAATGTTGGACATGACGTGTTGCCGGAAAAGGTTAACTGTCAATGGTTTCACTTTTTCTGTTTTTTAGGTCATCAACTTTATCGATTTGTTCTTCTATTAACCAAAATTACAGGATGTTTATAATTTTGCTAATTCACATACTACATACTTTATGCTAATTGAACAAGGCAAAAGTTTATTTTTAAAATTTTAAACGCGAAATTTACCTGTGCATTTTTTATCTGTGTTATAAATGTTAGTGACCATGTCAGTTTGAAAAATTTGGAACTGTTTTTTTTCTATTAACAAAGGTAGAGACAGTGCTATTCACATACATACAAAATATAATTATAAATGGCATAGTAAATCGCTCTGTTTGTCTTCACCATTTCACGCGTTAACCGATTATGATGTAATTCAAATCAAATCAAATCATTTATTTCAATTATAGACCATTACAGGCACTTTTGAATGTCAAAAAAAAAACAAAATGTTAAGCTACAGTCCCGGTCACAAGACATAATAACTTGTGAAAGTACTGTAGTTGCCCATTCCAAAGCGTTGATCTCTATGGAGAAGAATGGGAAAGAAACTCCATGGACACTCTTTTAAATTAGAATATTATTACAAAATCGTATTGACATCATTCGTGTTGAGATTATACAAATATGTGAGAACGATGTAGAAAGACGTGCACAGTAAGAGCGTCCAGAGTAAAAACAAAATTCAATATAAAAATCTGAATAAATTAAAAATGACCGTGGTAACTAAAAAATTACCAGTCCCAACTGACAGCGCCCGTTCACGAACATGACGTATGGATGAGCCTCATTCAGCTCGACCATTTTGAAGGGAGCTAAATGACCCGACACACCCGCCACCATCAGCGAGACATTTAAGTGAGCATGACACTATCAACCACCAGGGCCTCGTCAAGTCAATGAAAATACATAGCACTCACATATGGGCTTAATAATTATACAATACTAGAGAATTGATTCTGTACATTGCAAAGATAGTCTTACAATCTTCTGCAGCTTCCACCATAGCTTCGGATACTAATCAATGAGTTTACCCCTATGCTTGTGGAGCAGGACCAGCATTGAGCCAAGCATTTTAAATCATCAATATAATCCCCCAACTTATAATATGCTTGCCTGCATAGTGTGCGTTTAATACAAGATTTAAATTTCGTTTCATTCAGTTAAAGAATGTGAGGAGGTATTTTATTGTAGCATTTCAAACAGTACCCCATGAAAGATGAGTCTACTTTAGCTAATCTGAAACCTGGTTGAACTAATTGGTCCCTATTTCTAGTATTATAATTGTGTCTGTCACCCCTTTTACTAAAAATTTGCAAGTTTTTCCTGACATACATGATGTTTTCATAAATATATTGACAAGGTACTGTCATGATGTTAATATCCTTAAACTGTTCCCTTAAGGAATCTCGCCTACGTAGGTTATATATGGCTCTGATGGCTCTTTTCTGCAGAATAAATAATAATATATAGACTCGATGTCTGCAGCCCGTCCCCAAAGTAAAATACCGTATGACATTATACTATGAAAATAACTAAAATAGACTAGCCTCACGGTATCTACATCAGTAAACTGACGGATTTTTCTAACAGCATTTGCTGCTGAACTAAGGCGTCCTGCAAGAGATGTTATATGCGGACCCCATTGTAGCTTTGAATCGAGTGTTATTCCCAAGAAAACAGTTTTTTCGACGAATTCTAGTTTCTCTTGATTCAATACTATGTCACACTCACTGTTTTTAACATTTGGTAGAGCAAATCTTATACATTTCGTTTTTTTCCCATTTAATACTAAATTATTAGCGGTAAACCAATTATGTACCTGCATTAGGGCATTATTTACGTCGTCAAGATTTGTGGCACGTCTGTTTATCTTAAATATTAAAGAGGTATCGTCAGCAAACAACACCATTTGTGGTTGGTTTTTAAATAAATGGGGTAGATCATTAATATCTACTAAAAAGAGGAAGGATTCGACCATGGACTGGAATTCTGGAATAATTTCCGGACGTGGTCATGGGCAAAAACTAGCTATTAATTAAATCATCTACTGCCATTCACAAAACTCATCAACCTTTTCCTGGAAAACATAAAATAAGAAGCCCACTACCAACTAGAAACGTCGATTTACTCGCTTAAAAAATATTACAGTACCTAATAATTTCCACACTCTGACTTATCCAATATTTCTATAATCCATGAGTAACACAATATGGCCGCTATACTACTTGCCAACTATACTCGTGTCAAAGTTCTTGTACAAGCGTTACCTACACTGTGCTCAGTAATTGCAACTGCTAGCAACTATGTACACTTAATATCCTATTAAATGTTGTTTTTAAGCTTTATCGTTGGATATATTGCGCCGTAAAATTGAACATTATGTCTTGACAAGTGTCTTGTATGCTTAGGTGATTTGAAGTCAAATTATGGCTAACTTTAAAATGGTATTGATGTCTTCTTTGTCATTATCTGTGGATAACTATAAGGAAGGTCTGAGGATTGGTCTTAACCTATTTTTTGTACCCCTAAGTGATGAGCACCCTCTTCAGAAGGGGACCTGAGCAGCAAGTGAAACTGCTGGGCACGACTAGTCTACAATAACCACTATCCTTATCCTTACTAATATTATTAATTATTAATTGTTTCTATGTTTGTTACGTCTTCACGCCTAAATGGCTAAACCGATTTTGATGAATTTTGGTACAGAGATAGTTGAGACCCTGGAGACGGACATAGGCATTTTTTTAAAGTGAGAAATGAGGGAGACATAGGGAAGAAAAGGGAAATCTTAGCTTTCCTATTACAATAAATAAGGCTCAAGGGCAATAACTACAGGTAGCAGGTACCTGCAAATCAGGAAAGGGGAACTGTGTTACCCCGAATTTAACGCGAGTAAAGCCGCGGGCAAAAGTTAGTATTAAATAAATGTACCTTTTTATTTCAAACCTACCTTTTTCACTTTACTAGATCTTGGAACTAATTGGTTTATTGATTCGTTGTATAATAAGAAGTTGTACAACGTATTATTACCTAGGTAGCATTTTATTTATTGCAAAACCATTTATCCAATTACCGTTATTGTAGAATGCAATAATTGCAAACGAATAACGGATGCACAGTAATTTATTTATACAACAATGTAGTTAATTCGTAATTGAACCTTAAAAAGGCTTTCCAAAGCAGTTTAAAGAGAATTAAATCATTTAAAATCTTGTTGTAAATGAAAAAAGTCAATAAATACTGCAGTCAAAATTGACAATCAGGAGCCTGAGTCAGAGACTGACAGAGTAAATGGAAAATGCATTTGTAGATTTTTACATTTTAATCAAATCAAATCAAAAAAGTTTATTTGTAAGAATATGGTACAATAGATGTTACAATATTAGTTCCTGCATAATTATCCTGTCATATTATGACGTACCTACCTACAAATCCTTGCATAAAAATAATAATCAAGGTTTATATTATTAAACTATTAGTAATAATAAATTAGTGATTTTAATGTATTTGTTGTAATAAAGATTGAAATTGCATTGCACACCGTGTCTAAATTTCTATAAATAGTTACATATATGCAGTTCATCTTTAAATCAAATACAATCATCCAAATAATACAATTATCCACAATTTTACATAATTATCCGCACAAAAAAAATCATGCCACAGTAATACTAAATCCAACAATAAAAAAAATGTCATGTCAATAAATTAAAACAATTAAATTTCAAGTCAATTAGATTATGCGACTTTTATATCAATTCGTTATCTACATAACTAAACTATTAGTCTAGTCAACAAGTTCAAAAAGACGAAAAATAGAGATAAAGCTCTTAAAAATATGAGCGATAGCTCATTCGATTCGGAATGACGTCTAGAAAAATGTATCTCGAGGGTTTATTAGCACATAAAAAATTGCGATTGTTATTAACAAATTAAGAGAAAAAAAAAATGTCATTTGGTTTTTTGTTAATAACTTGAAAACTATAAACATTTTTGAAATTTAAAAAAAAGATCCTTAAAGAGGAGGAAATTTCCAATAAAAAAGTCCCAACTCCCCGAACTCTACCTCTATTATTTATAATTTTAATTTAACGCTGAAAATAGGGCTTCGCGCGGCCGTTACGGCTTGGCCGCACTGCCGCTAAAGAGAGCGCACCACATAAAATAATTTTTTTATAGTAACAAATATAAATTTAAAAATTAAAAAAAATTATGGTATCATCTAGACACTTGAAAGAATAAATCCCCGTTGGAAAAAAGTTATTTAGTCAATTTTTCAAAAAGTTGTACTTTTGTTAACTAACTAATTTTTTTCTAATCTCCGTTCTTATAAATAACGACATAAAAGTTTAAATAATACACCTATAAATTTTTGGCTTCGTGGAGCCCTTCTTATATATATACTTAACAAGATCATGCCATAAAAAATTATTAAAGTTTATTATTTTGTTTATAATAATTTTTTAAAGTTAACAAAAAATGAAAAATCCAAAAAATGTTGTTAAAAAATTTTTTTTCGACAAATTTTATGTTATTGCTGTTTTCGCATCTAACAACAGCATTAAATGACGGTCGAAAAAAAATTTTAACATTATTTGTTAAGATATTTTTTATAAACAAATAGACAAGTTTAATATTTTTAAAAAAAATTTCTTTACCATTTCATTGTCTTGGCAAAATAATGATTTTTAAAACAAAAATTTTTCTTAAATAACTTTTTTAATTGTTTATAATCGTTTTTTTTACATTTCGATTGTTTAAATAATTAGTTAAGAAATTATTTTTTCTTTAAAAATCATAATTGGTGTTTCTTTATAAGTTAACAAAAAAAAAAATTTTTTTATAAATAATTTCATCGTTTGTTAACTTAACAATTTGTTATAAACAAATTCCATAAAATGTTATATTTTTTTTGTTGAGCAAAAAAAAAAACAAAAACAGACATATGTATGACCGTAATAAATTTTTTTTTTCTATTTTTTGAATCATTAATTGAATCATTTGCAGCTCCAAACAATCTCAACATAATTTGCTCGCCGGCTTCTTTTATGGAGTCAACAGTCGATTTACTTTCGTAAAATTTTTCAACATTCACTTTTATCTAACAAAAGAATTGACCTTCGGTAGAAGCAGCTGCACACTTAAACGTAAGAAACTATGGATGATGTATAAATATTTTAGACAAGAATATTTGCTACAAATTGCGAAAAGAAAAATTTGGAAGATACAGGCAATAAAAATTCAAGAAATTCGAAGTTAACTCAATAATTTCATCAAAGAAACTATTTTTTTTAAAATAAACAATAGAAGTAGCTCGAATTAGAAGCTATAATAACTTAATATAATATATAGAAATTAAAAATATTGGTAAGTGATGCAATAAAGAAACAAAAAATTATATATAAAAGAAAACAAGTTCGATAAATATTAATAAAACACGTATATAATTTTAACTATATGAGATACAGATATGATGTAAAGGTTCATTGGTAGATATTTTATCATTAAATAAAATTGTTTTGAGGTTCAAAGCTGTAATTTCATTATTTAAAAGTTAAAAGTCATAAAAGATACGAAAAAGTAAAAAAAATCTCAAATTTTTATAAACAAATGCATATAATGGCTGATAAACAATAGTTAGAAACTTGGTCATTCGCTTATTTAAAAGATAAATTAATCCTTTATAAAAAACACTTGAATGTTCATTATCGTATCTCTCATAGTTTATAAGTTATATCAATTTGTTAGTTGACAAATCAAGAGGGCGATTCAACTTCGGTCTCGTATAATATTTAAAAGTGTTTTAAAAAATTAAATTTTTTTTTTTTATTACGGTCATACATATGTCTGTTTTTGTTTTTTTTTTTGCTCAACAAAAAAAATATAACATTTTATGGAATTTGTTTATAACAAATTGTTAAGTTAACAAACGATGAAATTATTTATAAAAAAAATTTTTTTTTTGTTAACTTATAAAGAAACACCAATTATGATTTTTAAAGAAAAAATAATTTCTTAACTAATTATTTAAACAATCGAAATGTAAAAAAAACGATTATAAACAATTAAAAAAGTTATTTAAGAAAAAAATTTTGTTTTAAAAATCATTATTTTGCCAAGACAATGAAATGGTAAAGAAAAATTTTTTAAAAATATTAAACTTGTCTATTTGTTTATAAAAAATATCTTAACAAATAATGTTAAAAATTTTTTTTGACCGTAATTTAATGCTGTTGTTAGATGCGAAAACAGCAATAACATAAAATTTGTCGAAAAAAAATTTTTTAACAACATTTTTTGGATTTTTCATTTTTTGTTAACTTTAAAAAATTATTATAAACAAAATAATAAACTTTAATAATTTTTTATGGCATGATCTTGTTAAGTACATATATAAGAAGGGCTCCACGAAGCCAAAAATTTATAGGTGTATTATTTAAACTTTTATGTCGTTATTTATATTTCGGCTGGAGCCAGGACTTGGTGAAGGCAAGTGGCCTCATGAGGTCATCCGGGCAGGACCTTGACCGATTCTCGGACATGTTGTATCAAAAACCTCAGTATATTGTTGATAACTGATTTATTAATACAAAATTACAATCAACTAATCGTTTCACTAATAAACTTTCACAATAAATTGTATTTATGACTCAGGTGTGATCCGCATCACAATTCCGAGGTGTTGACACTGCGACTGCTTCGGTAAAACTGACTTGTGCCCGCTAGCGCGCCGCCTTATATTACTCGTCCCCCACCTCGCCTGACTCATGGAGTGGTACGATGATGTCACATTGCGCACGTGCACGACGCACGTGCACGACGCACGTGCGCCGTTGCAGCTGTGTTTGTCTTCTCAGCGCCGACACGGCCATTCTGCACAAAGGTCGCCCTCGACCTTAAACAAAGAAAAACTGCGCAGAATATCAAGGTTCAACTATGTCACATATTACAAACGTAAGGAGGCTCCCGTCCTCATCTCACATACGATACACATTGGGAAGTAAGGAGGCCCCTGTCCTCAACTTACGGATAAAGCATACTTGCAAACATAAGGAGGCCCCTGTCCTCAACTTACGTCCAGTACATACCACAAAGTAAGGAGGCCCCTGTCCTCAACTTACACTCAACACACATACTGCAACCATAAGGAGGCCCCTGTCCTCAACTTACGTCCAGTATATACCACAAAGTAAGGAGGCCCCTGTCCTCAACTTACGCTCAACACACATACTGCAACCATAAGGAGGCCCCTGTCCTCAACTTACGTCCAGTATATATCACAAAGTAAGGAGGCCCCTGTCCTCAACTTACGTTTAATACATATCGCAAAGTAAGGAGGCCCCTGTCCTCAACTTACGTCCAATATATATTGCAAAAATAAGGAGGCAACTGTCCTTAAGTTATATTATGAACAAGTTATGCAATACTTTTAGAACAGTTATGGAGTAATGAAGTTTTTTACCTTTACTACTGTAGACTTTCCTCCAGAAGTTGAGTCGAAGTTAGCAATAAGACTGCCAAGACTGACAGAGTTGGACGGTGTAGTCTGTCTACACTCGGTTGTTCCGCTAGTTACTAGTTAGCTGCACCCCTTCTACTAGCGTGTCCAAGCGCGCGCGCGAAGACGAATTCTTAGATGGCGCTGTTTGCATTGTGCCATCAATCCACGACACGGCCATCCCTGACTAGCACCCGTCCTCGGATGTAGTTCCTGTGGACAAAATATGCTCAAAGAGTAATCTAGCTCGGCTTTCCTGCCAATAAAAACAAAAGGTATCTGGGTATAGTTATCAACTTTAATGGTTTTACTATGCCCTGTCACAGTACTCCCTGCTCCACATAATTCATTGAAAAGAAATCCGATCAACAAGTTACAAAACAAAGTATCTAACAATTTTATTACTTTTTATCATAGTTCATAAGCAACGCATACTCAAATCTAATTCTCGAGAAACTTTGTGATCGGGGATCTCCCTCACACGATCATGAAGGTATTTGTATATTTGCTTAGAGTCAAGCGCCTTTAGTCGGTATCTATCCCCGTCTAACACTTCAATGATCTCGAATGGGCCTTTGAATTTAGGAACTAATTTTGTTGGAGTCTTTTCCCTCAATTTAATTAAAATAATCATTAACAACTAATTTAGAAACGTGAACCTTATTTTTATGAAATCGTTTTTATCGTAATTAGCATTTTTTTTTTTTTTTTTGTAAAATTCTGTGTCGCATGCCCTCTCATCTCATCTAAATTAACGTCAGTCACGTCATTATCAACGGTCACTACGCCAAGAGGACGTGCTACCCTACGATCATTAACTCAAAAGGGCCAGATTCAGTCACCCTATTAATAGTGGAGTAAATGGCCAACTGAACCTCTCCCAATGGTTCCTGCCAAGAGCCATCACGACTAGTCTTTACAGCTGTCAACATAATTTTAACATAATCTTTGATGAGAGAGCATTCGGCACCAGAATCGTAATAAAAATGGATACGACTCACCAGAATTCATCAGCGTACCGCTGGCATTACTGACTTGCTGTACCAACATCACAGAATGCTGCAAAGCTACTGGCGTTAATACCTCCTCCCGCTCCTCGGCCAAATTAACCCTCTCAGCCTCATCTGCCATCCTCCCGAAGCAGGACGACTCAACATGTCCAGTCCCGCCACAGCAATTACCCCCGGGCTCCGGACGCTCTGCGCGGCTCAAGGACTCGCTGGAACCAACGGCCCAAGACCGCCCGACCGCGTCCTCCCACCGCCCCTGCCACAATGTGCCCGTACATGTCCTGGCTTAGTCACAATAAATGAGACCACAAGAGCCATTGTAGCGAAGGGCTGCCCTCTAAGGGGCGTCCTCTCGCCCCTACTATGGAACCTAATAGCGGATAGCCTAATCCGATGCCTAAACGCCGAAGGCTTTTACACCATAGGCTACGCCGACGACATCGCTACCTGATGCGCCAAGCCCTAAGAATAATGGAAAAATGGTACGAAGAATACGAGCTAACCGTAAACCCCTCCAAAACCGAACTAGTCCTTTTTACTAGAAGAGGAAACTGACAACACTACAGCTGCCGATTTTCTTCGGCACCACGCTAAGCCTAGCAACTGAAACCAAGTACCTGGTCGTTTATCTGGACAAACAACTAAATTGGGCAACACACGGACTATATCACCACCAAAGCTAGCATATCCCTATAGCAGTACAAAAGACTACTCGGCAGGAATTGGGGTATAAGCCCCAAAATTATGCACAGGCTGTACCCCACAGTCATCAGACCCATAATAACATACGGCTGATGATGATGGCCCAGAACAGAACTGAGCACGACCCAAAAAGACCTAGAAAAACTGCAACGCCTTGCCCGTGTAGCGATCACCAGTAGCATGGGAAACCGCACCAACAGCAGCCCTACAAACAATGCTAGGGCTCTCGCCCCTACATCTCACGGTACAGGAGGAAGCGGCTCTTGCGGCTTCAGACTAGAAGTCTCTGGCACACTGAGTAATGACTCCAGGATAAAGCACACCAAAATCAAAGCAGGAGCCGTCTAAAGGCAACCTCTGTAAGCAGCACCGACCGATAAGACCACCAAGATACATTGCCTCCAAAAACATTACGACATACAGCTCACGGAGGAACCATGAGAATACACGGGATCAAACAAACTGAGAATATAATACAGATGGCTCGAAAACCAGAACGGGAACAAGGGTTGGGGTCTTCTCCTACGACCTAAACATTAAAATTTCTAAACCACTCGGAACGCTCAACACAGTCTACCAGGCTGAATGTATGGGCATTATTCAGGCCGTCGTAGCCATCGAGGCCAGAGGAGTCGCGGACACCAACAACCGAATACTCTCCGACAGTGCCTCTGTTCTTCAGTCCCTAAACAATAGCTGCTTCAACACAGCTCTAATATACGAATGCCACAACCTACTAGAACGAATGACCGCACACAACCGCAATACATTAACCTTACAATGGATCAAAGGACACAGTGGCTCCCTAGGCAACGACGCAGCGAATGAACTCGTCAGACGGGCGTCCATCTCTCCAGCACTAGGACCGGAGCCAATTGAACCCATCCCTTTCAGCCAGATACGCAGCTGGCTGAAGGAACACACCTTTTCGAATGTACAGGAATCACTGAAATCCGGAAAGTGACACTGGATATACTAGGGTCACTTGCGGACGCCCTCAAGAACCCATCTGCTTCTGGAAGGAGGTGGGCTGGCTAGAGTATGCGTAGAGTAGCGGCCATCAGGTGCATGGCATACGCACAATGGTCCATTGCAAGGACTAGGTGTGGAAACCGGACCCCCCTCCAAGAAGCGGAGTCCACATGAAGAAAAAGAAGATGTCCTGCTTCCTACACCCAAAACAAAGCATATGACCGTCTCCAATGCTTCTCAATCCCGGTCGCTTTGCAGGGGTTTCATCCCGTCGAAGCTCTCGTTGTTCGACTGCAGCCGCCACCGAAACCAATTCGGGAACTGAGGAACATTAACCAGACAACAAACGCAATCTAAGGAACTCATCGTTGACGCAGCCAATCATGGCCCCCACAGCATCCCCGTCCTTGTCACCATCAATGACCCGTCTCCAGACAGGGGCCCGGTTGTCGCCAAAGGCACCGGTACCCTCCTCCATGTGAGTACTCGGAGCCGAGGAAGCTCCGAGGTCCATCCCGCTTCTGATTTCGGCTGGAGCCAGGACTTGGTGAAGGCAAGTGGCCTCATGAGGTCATCCGGGCAGGACCTTGACCGATTCTCGGACATGTTGTATCAAAAACCTCAGTATATTGTTGATAACTGATTTATTAATACAAAATTACAATCAACTAATCGTTTCACTAATAAACTTTCACAATAAATTGTATTTATGACTCAGGTGTGATCCGCATCACAATTCCGAGGTGTTGACACTGCGACTGCTTCGGTAAAACTGACTTGTGCCCGCTAGCGCGCCGCCTTATATTACTCGTCCCCCACCTCGCCTGACTCATGGAGTGGTACGATGATGTCACATTGCGCACGTGCACGACGCACGTGCACGACGCACGTGCGCCGTTGCAGCTGTGTTTGTCTTCTCAGCGCCGACATATAAGAACGGAGATTAGAAAAAAATTAGTTAGTTAACAAAAGTACAACTTTTTGAAAAATTGACTAAATAACTTTTTTCCAACGGGGATTTATTCTTTCAAGTGTCTAGATGATACCATAATTTTTTTTAATTTTTAAATTTATATTTGTTACTATAAAAAAATTATTTTATGTGGTGCGCTCTCTTTAGCGGCAGTGCGGCCAAGCCGTAACGGCCGCGCGAAGCCCTATTTTCAGCGTTAAATTAAAATTATAAATAATAGAGGTAGAGTTCGGGGAGTTGGGACTTTTTTATTGGAAATTTCCTCCTCTTTAAGGATCTTTTTTTTAAATTTCAAAAATGTTTATAGTTTTCAAGTTATTAACAAAAAACCAAATGACATTTTTTTTTTCTCTTAATTTGTTAATAACAATCGCAATTTTTTATGTGCTAATAAACCCTCGAGATACATTTTTCTAGACGTCATTCCGAATCGAATGAGCTATCGCTCATATTTTTAAGAGCTTTATCTCTATTTTTCGTCTTTTTGAACTTGTTGACTAGACTATATCTATATATCTATGAGAGTGAGGGAACAGAGAGTGCACCTGTGCCTGCGCACACACATGTGCACTATAATATCTCCCGCGCCGGGTTCCCTCTATCTGGCAGAATCTTGATGATCCGAATTTTTTTTGGCATAACACACTTAGCATAATTTTCTTTAAACGAACATTTTAAAGGCATAAAACTTATTTGGTATAATTATCGTTTGGCATAATGTTTAAAACTTCGAATTAACAATGGCATACTTTTAAGATGGCAGAATTACATTTAGTATAATTGCGATTGGCAGAGTTCAAATTTCGCATAATATATTATTTGGTTTAATTTCACTTGGCATACTATGCAGACGGCAGTAATGGCTAGGTTAGGTTAGGTTAAAACTGCGACCTCCTACGCACGAGCCGAGCGAGCGAAGCGAGCGGTGCCGCGGCAGCGGCCGGCGAGTGCCAGAAACGACTTGCATTAATAGAAAAAAGAGATTGTTTTAAGTAGGTTACCCGGAACTGAACTAGTTAGATTAGGATAATTACTTATTGAATTCAATGACATTATTTCAAATTCAATTAAACAATAACTAAAATAAATAACATTATTTTAAAGAAATAATTAATTAAAATAAATGACAACTTATAATGACAAAGATGATCCTAACTATAAACTTTCTGCGATATGACAATTCTGATGTTTAATGATTATCGATATAAAATATAATTATGCCAAAAGACGATTCTGACTGTGAACTTTCTGCGATATGATGTTTCTACTTTTTAAATATTATGGATATTAAGTTTATGCCTAGAGATGATTCTGACTTACAAAATTATGAGTTTAGACTGTATGATAAATGAGTGTCTGCTAAACAATTTTCTGCGAAGTGAAGTTTATGTCATCCGTTGTTGTGCAAAATAAAATTATGACATAAAAAGTTCTGCTACAAAGGGTGGACCCTCCCGCGCCAATAGCTAATCAAATCAAATCAAAATCATTTATTTCAAGTAGGCCAGTTACAGGCACTTTTGAACTGTCGAAACATTGACAACAATTAAATGAAGCCCAGTCCCAAGGCATAATAACTGCGAAAGTAATGTTGTTGCCCATTCTAAGGTGTAGATCTCTATGGAGAAAATTGGGCAAGAAACTCCATAAACACTCTTTTAAATCAGAATATTGTTACAGAAATCAGTTAATCTCAGCTGAGATTAAACACCGTGGCCGAAAACAGTCAGTAGGACTAAATGAGGAAGTTAAAACATTCATTATTCTATAAGAACTCATGGTACAGGCTTGACAGAGTAAATAAAAGATTTGTTCACATATGTGACTTGTACATTTCATATTTAAAGAATAAAATCTTGTCTGACCAGTAAGCCAATTTAAACAAACCTTTTGTTCTATGAAAAGCAGACGGCATGACATGCAAGGTCCACTAAACGGACTGTCGCAACTAAGCAGTACTCAACGCAGTCAAAGGCAGACCAGAAATTGTACTGATTGCCAATAGACCACGGCACTGCGCCCGCGTCCTTTATTTTATACTTATCAAGACAAGTATAAAAGTCGCAATGTCTTGTATGTCGCACACAATAAATGCCCGTCGCGAAATCCAGTTACGGGGAGCGAGCCTCGACAATTGATAGAGAAACTGTGTGCACCGATGAAATTTAAAAAGTCATTTATTTCGAAATGCTTTTTCTCGGAACGCCCGCGGCTTCAGCGATATCAATTTTATTTTCCGTTGTGGCTTGTACCGCGTAAGGACAGTGAATACAGGGATGTATGGAGACAACTCTAAATGTGACCTGCGGCCTTCCAATGACTAGTATACAAAGTAAAAGGATTTTGTTTCACAAGTTAGTCGTTATTTTATATCGACAACAATGAATGTCGTACAAACTTATCTAGACGTGTTTCACGTCAGCTTTTCTTATTTTGTTCGAAAATAAATGTTTTAGTGGCAGGATTTTGCGTTTTTGTTCAAATGTAACTACTGGTAGGTTTTTGCTGAACTAATTGCTACTTCTGACTCTATGATTTTAGGCTATTTTGCGTTTTATTCCTAGGTACTTATTAAATGTTTTGCAAAATATTTCGTTTTAATTCCGCAAAAGCAATAATAATTAGCATGCCATACACTATAACCACCCAAAGTATAGGTTTGAGTGCATGGCATGCAATTTATTATTGATTTTCTAGTATGAGCATATTTGTGCGGGGAGAGGATGGGGGGAAGACGTTGCCTGTTTCCATGCCTGGATCTTTTTCGCGGAATCAAAACTAAATATTTTATATAACATTTAATGTCATAGTTTTCTGTAATGGGATGCCTCATTCCATTTATTTAAATTAAATATAGGCTGACTGGTAGGTAATGCCTATGACATTAAATCCGCCTCTATACACTGTGCTTAAACAAATAAATAGGATGCTACTCTATAATAATAAAATATCTTAACCCTCTTTACCAACTAATAACATCTAACAACAAATAACATTTTAAAAACAAAAGACAAGCGGCCGATCCCAGCTAATCCAAAAGTCGATTTAAGGTAGCGACCATAGAGTATTTTTATTTTAATCCATTTTCTTCGTTGTCCGTGGATCACCGGACGTCCGGCTGCGCGGTCAATGTAATTAAGCTTTGATCGCATAACGACACATTTTCTGGACGTTGTTCGTCCACAATTATGAAATACCAACGTTGTCTTTCTTTTTTAAAGTGATATTTTATAAAATTTTCTTGAGACATTATGCATGACAATTTTATGTTTGGGAAAGGTTTGATTAAAACTCTTACATTTAGTTCCGTTGCAACTATTATTGTACACAGTAAATGTATGTTGTAAAGATACTTTTTAGGGTTTCATACCTTAAAAGGAAAAAACAAAACCCATAATGAATCACTTTGTTATCCATCTGTCTGTCTGTTTGTCTATCTGCCAAGACCCTTTATCTCGAGAGCGTGTACAGGTATCCAGCTGAAATTGAAACCGTGTACTAAAGTTGGTAGTCCCTTAGAGCTGTAAAACCAACACTGGGAGTTTACGCAGTCAAATGTCATATGGCCGTTTATGTCGCAAGTTTGTACGATAGTCTCGATTCGCGAGTCCAACTCGCACTTGGCTGGTTTTTAAATTTTTACCACTTTTATTTATGAGGCTCATAAATGGAATTTAAGTAAAAATGAATAGATGAAATAAAAAACAAGAAAAGCAAAATGCAATGCACAATAAAGTGTTAAGTAAATTAGTTATTGTACTGAATACATAATATGGAAAAAAGGAAATAAATGTTAAATAAGGTAAGAGTAATAAGGATTAATATACTGTCACTTTCTTATATCTTTGTACATAATGTGTCTCGTTACAATAATTTTAGATTAAAAATAATAAATAGGGGATTCTGATTCGTCCGCAGGCGTCAATGGTAATAAAGAGTTTTACGCTAATGTTAATATTCGTTTTTTCGGACGTGTAGGTACATCAACGCAAATTTGCCTTAGATTTGAGCAAAATCACATTGAAATCAATACTTACTTAAGTAGATTTCCAACATCAAATTTAATTATCTAGCAAGACTTTACAATTGTGATGGGCTTCCATTTCTTAATCTCATTCTGAATTTTCTTTAGTTTACCCTGATGTTACATAAAGTATGAGTTTAGCATATCACTTTTGTTTATTTTTTATTTTAAATCATGTCATCCTATTAAAATTTAAGCGTGGATACCCTAAACAGTAAGTGAAATGAGCAAATTTACTTAAATTTGCTCATTTCACTGCCGTCATTTCTCTGCCGGCGTTGCCAAGTGGCAACGCCGGCAAGAACTTCCTAGAAGGACAAACAGAGAGCTTAGTTTGGTGAGGTTATATAGAAAGGTCAGATGCGTAGTACTCCCAACTCGCGTGCCTGTATGACCAGATACGATTAATGAACGTGGATGAGACAAAATAAGTATGTAAGGATTGTAGCAGGCGCCGGAGTTGTGGGTTGTTCGAAAGGGATACCGCGGCCCCGGAATATAAAGGGCAAAAGGAACATGGGTGGGTTTTAGTCATTATAAGTCTGACTATCTCCCTTCGCTCCGACCAGAGCAAGGGAAATGATTTGATGATTTCCGATCCACAAAAAATAACTAAATATCGTAGTTGGTGGCGTTCTACGATTTTAGCTCATTGGAAAAAAGCGCTACTTAATGTAATCTTAAAAAGCAAATAAACATTAGGTATAGCTATGACTGTTAAAGTAGACTTAAAGTAAAAAAACTCTTAAGAACACGAAACTACTTTTAAAACTAGTAACGTAGGTCATATATTACAAATACTAAGAGATACTAAGGATCTTGCGAAGCACTAACATGTAGGATTCAAAGATGCTTCGAAATAGTCTGCTGGCTAAATAACATATAGCCTTCAATCGACTCTTACAACTGGAGCAGAATGATAAGAAGCCTCAGTTAGTACTAGGTTTTATTTTGATGCCAAGACTGCAGCAATATAAGCAACTACGTTTGTTACGATTTGAGGACACCTTAGGATTCAAAGGAAATAGTTTGCCGCTCATAAAAATAATATTTATGTGTCACAATGACGACAAGCACACCGAATAAATATAAACACGCATTAATAAGAAATATTTAAAATGTTAAATTATATGTGATCAAATGAAGAATCGATAAAAACATACAATATACATACATTTTCCGCACGCCAAATTAATATTGGTCCAGGCGTTGTTGAGTTATGCGCTTACCAACACATTTTGCGATTCATTTTCATATTATAGAAGAAGATGTATGTACAGTCCGCAAAAGATATAAGCAACCAGGCTCTTTAGATAAACTGTTAAAATTCCTTACCTACTGTAAAATCTGTTAACATTAAATTTATTTGATAGAAAGAAAGAAAAACTGTTTAGTAGACTCGCACAGGATACAAAACTATAAAAAAATATAAAAGAAAAACAAAAACTAAAAAATAATATGTAGGTAAAAAAAACTAGATTAAGTCAATTAACTAAATTAGTCCTGAACGAGGCCAAAAGCTATCTCAGCATAGTGTTGCATGAGATAGTGTGTGAATACAAACACTTCCAAAATAATTTAAATTTGAGTCGAAGACATTAATCGGTTTTTAACAAATATGTCTGAAGAGCTTGGTAACTTATCTCTTTTACTAACATGTTTGAGTTCAAAACACAAGTTTAAAAAGTAAAAAAACCAAAGTACTGCGGATTTTACTACTGCATAGTAGGTTATTTTTTTGCTCTCTCAACTGCAAGTTCAATTCAGTAATGGGTACTAATAAATTGTTAGTTCATACTAGATGTATCTAAATAATGATTTATGTGGAACAGACGCGTCCATGCAGCAAATACCTACTAGTGAATTCACTATAATTTTAAATGAACTGTTTGCTTAACCATCCATGTTGCCTAATAACGTACTGACTAATACAACTCATAACTACTGACATAGGTACCGATTCTGATATATAACTAATACTAGCTTTTGCCCGCGGCTTCGCTCGCGTTAATTCGGGGTAACACAGTTTCCCTTGCGCCTTATTAATTTGTCATAGCAACGCTAAGTTTTACCTTTTCTTCCCTCTTTCTCCCTCACATCCCACTTTTTTTTAAATGATAGCTTATGTCCATCAAAATCGGTTCAGCCATTAAAGCGTGAAGAGGTAACAAACAAACTCACTTTCGCTTTTATAATATTAGTAAGGACTAGTCCTTCAGGATAAGGATTAAAATGACATATCTAATTTTATTCCACACCATTTAAGGCGCCATTAAAGATAGATCCTATTTAGCTTGAAAACCACTATTTTGGTGAAAAACGTCAATTTCAGAATAGTGAGATTGTCATTTTGTCTAATTTGAGTAAGTAAACTATCATTAACGCTGTCAAAATATAATATGGGTTAGTCACTTCAATCAATTCCAGAAGTAGAATTGTCGTTTGGCGATTTGGCGATAACTGGGTTGTGGAGGGCAGATAGACAGTCGCTGTATGGAAAATACTTATATTCAGCTGCTGAGGAAAGGCTAGGCAGATTGTAATGACGTTACTCCAGTTGGTATCTAAGAGTGAACCAACAATTTGGTATAGGTTATTAACAGCCAATGTATCGTATACATTTGGTTGAGGACTGCGGTGTTGTGTGTCGCGCGTTCAAACCCAATCGCCCCGGACATGTCTTTTTGTATATTTCTGAGAGATTTGCATCCAAAAAATTAACGAACGGGTCATAACGGCGACCGTGAGTTTGAATGACACACAACAACGTAAACCCTTATTGGAGACAGACGTGTGTTGTTCTTTGAGCGAAAGCGAACATTGTCAATATACCGCCATGCCAGTAATGTGAATTGGCATCGCAAGAATATTTTAGTGTAACAGATTTAACAATAAAGGTGTAACAGATTTAACAATAAAGGGGTGAGTTACTTTTAAGTTCCGGCATTGTTAGCTGTTTACTAATCCAGTTATAACTTTTGTTTTATTGTGGTCAATTACTTGTTACAGCCTACTGTCACGCCCTTTATTAGTTAAGATTTATGGAAATCACGGAAGTGCACATTCAGGCCAAACCGTATGTAACCATTTATTTAATTTTTGCATCATCACAAATTTCTGTGAGAAGTGAGACTGAGAACCCACGCCAGCCGGCTGTGTCTCTATTGGAGTGGAAGGTTCCATGTGCGGATCATCTGCAAAAACCCTCCTGGCGCCCTCTTAGAAGTAGTTTGATTTAAGTTAGTTAAGGCCTCCGGTTAGATTTAGTTCTTGTTAGATTTAAGTTAGTTAAGCCATCCGGTTAGATTTAGTCGTTCCACCTTATTAAATGATGTTCTAAATCCACCCGTTTCATTCTTCGTACATTCACAACCACTAGAAATCAGATCGTAACATGGCGCCTAACGTAAAAATATAATTTTGGTGGTTTGTACAGTGTATGTTCTTCGGATTTTGATTTACGTCTACCTACGAGTGGATTGTAGTGGATGTTTACACTGCGTAATTTATTTTAGTCATTTTTCAACGCAAGCGGGTAGCCGTGGGTTATAACAAAATTTTGTCATTATTGTTTTTTTTAAAGGTTAAAAATCAAAAGCCCAACCCAAATACGTTTGGTTATACTTCATAAGCTTTGCGCGGTGGTTGACTTAGGAAATTTTTGCTGTTAAAATATTACCAAGTGTATACAGGGTGTTTTTTTTTTTCACTACATATTTTTTTTTATAGCTTATAAAATTAATCACAGATATTTATTGTAACAATAGGTGCAAGATTGGCAAAAAAAAAAAACAAAAAAAAAAAAAATTGTTTATACAGCGTGTTTTTTTTTCTTGTTATATGTTTTTATTATTTTTTTTTCATATGGCTTTAACTTAAATGTTAAGCGTATAAAGGAAAAAATTACGCAAAAAAAAAAAAAATAATAATAATAATATATATATAGACAAATATATATTCTAAACGATCTTGTTGTACTGTTTCTTTGTGGTTGTTAAGGTTTTTTTAAAAAAAAAAAAAAAAAGAATAGTTAATAAATATGGATCCTAACTACCTACTAAAAGATGAATTAGAGTTTGAACTTGCGTGTCGAGGTGTAGGTGTTAAGGCGGTTGTTACAGTATTAAAGAAATTATTAAAAGAAGTTCTTGTAAGTGAACAAACGGGTGATTACAGCCATGAGATTAAAGCCCCGAAACAAAGCTTAGAATCTTCGTCAGCGGAACTAGAAATATGTGCGTCGAAACTAAAGATATTAACACAATATATTTCGGAATTGTCAGATAGGCCAGATAAACTCTTTTTTAGGAGATTGGTATCTAGATTAATTCATGTTCAGAACAGACTAGCCTTCATCTTACCGAAATCAGAAGGGGAAACAAAACAAATATCGGCACTAAAAAATAAGGGAGACAACTTATTAGCTCAGTTAGAAGAGCGGGATGAACCAAATATTGAGGGTGATTTGTCTGCTGAAGATAAACAGAACTTAGTAGAAAATTTAGGTGAGATCGGTAACAAAATTATTAAAAAGTTGGAGGAAAGTAGCAGCGTAATAGAAGCAATGTCACACAAGGAATTAATTCAACCAGAAATTGGAAGGAAAACTTGTACATTCGAGGAGTGCTTTGATGACAAAAACAATATTAAAAAGTTATTTCGATCATCCACTATGGATGACGGGTTGACTAATCGTAAATTAGTTCCTATCAGTACTTGGGGTATAAAATTTACCGGTACAAATAATCTAAGCGTTAATGCTTTCATAGAACGAGTAGAAGAAATAAAAGACGCTCGCAATGCTAGGGACATGGATTTGTGTAGATATGCTATTGATTTCTTTGAGGGCGATGCGCTTATTTGGTATAGGGCGAATAAAGACAGAGTATGTGACTGGGAGGAGTTGGTCTTCCTTCTCAAACGCACATTCCAATCTCCTTATTACCAGGAAGAATTGTTAGAGGAAATTAAAGCAAGGACACAGGGTAAAGACGAGTCAGCAGTAATTTACATTTTCGTTATGCAAAATATGTTCAATAGGTTACCTAACAAAATTTCAGAAAATGAAAAAATTCTAATCATAATAAGAAACCTTCAGCCTTACTTTCAAAGAGCTGTTTGCAGGGACACTTTTATATCGGTGGAGGATCTGGTTAGTATATTGCAATTATTGGAACGAACGAAACGTAATTGTGACAACTTTCAGGAGCCACAAAGTCATAAATTTAGATTAGAACCAGATTTAGCTTACAAACCAAGCACACATAGCATCAATCATGAGATTAAAGAAGCGACGGTTGCAGAAATATCGGATAGGGAAACTATAGGAAGTCGTTGTTGGAATTGTAGAGAAACAGGCCATCTGTTTAGAGCCTGTACTTCGATTAAGCAACGGCTATTTTGTTATAAGTGTGGTCGTTTTGGAGTTACCTCGAAAAACTGTCCGTGTAAGGGAAACGCTCTAGGGGAAGGTACAAAACCTGCCAAGTAGTGCTTCCCCTACAAAAACAAAGCAAAGAGTGGCAGGATTGGTTACGTACATTAAGGCATTTCTTCAAGCATAACGAAATCTGCAAAATGTTCCACAATGAAAATGATAATCGAAATTTTATTGAGTTCAAGGTGATGGAACGAACCTGTATAGGGTTATTAGATAGTGGAGCTAATTTATCGGTGATAAGTACTAAGTTTGCTGGTGTTTTAACTTCTCTGGGCCTGAAATCGTATGTTGTACCGGGAGCTAAACTATCTACAGCAGATGGAACTGATCATATCATAACTGAAGCTTTTGATGTGCCTGTGTCATTTGATAATCAATTTCATATTATGGCAATGTTGGTCATGCCGGGTTTATCTCAGAATTTGTTACTTGGTAAGGATTTTTTTGATGCATTTGGCATCCAAGTGAAGCTGAAGAGTGATTGCGCATTAATAAACAAAGAAAGCTTATTGGTAGAAACGTCCAAAACGTCAATCATACCTGTCGAAGACTTAAGTATCAGGCAACAACAAGAATTGTTGGGTTTAGTTTCAGATATGAAGAATAGCATTGGTACAGGTTTAGGTAGAACTCACATACTAAAACATAACATTGACACGGAAAATCACAAACCAGCTTACCAAAAACAATATAATTTCTCACCAACAATAAAAAAACAAATAGAAAAAGAGGTTGATGAGATGCTCGAGTATGATGTGATAGAACCATCTATTAGTCCTTGGTGTTCCCCAGTGCTTTTAGTAAAAAAGCCAAATGGGAATAATAGACTATGTTTAGACAGCAGGCAATTAAACAAAATTACTAAAAGAGACACATATCCCTTACCTAGAGTCACTACTATAATTGACAATCTGCGCAGTGCGAAATATTTAAGCACGTTAGACCTAAAATCAGCTTTTTGGCAGATACCGTTAGAAGAGTCCAGTAAAGAAAAAACTACTTTTGCTGTGCCTGGTAGAGGTTTATTTCAGTTTAAGGTCATGCCGTTTGGTTTGGTTAATGCATCACAGACACAACAAAGGTTGATGGACATTTTATTTCAAGCACATAATGATAACGTATGGGCATATTTAGATGATATTATTATTTGCACTTCTACTTTCGAGGAACATTTAGAGGTATTGAGGAAGTAACAGCTATTTTGAAGGAAGCTAATTTGAGCATCAACATTGAAAAATGCAAATTTGCAAGATCTAGCTTAAAATTTTTGGGATATATAGTGGATAGGGAAGGCCTTAGAACCGACCCTGAGAAAGTAACGGCGATATTAAATTTTCCAAGACCTAATAATTATAAAGAACTAAAGAGATTCATTGGGTTAGCTAGTTGGTATAGGCGATTTGTTCAAAACTTTTCTCTGATTGCCACCCCCTTACATGATCTTACTAAGGGAAACAAGAGAACAAAATTTTTGTGGTCACAAACTGCTGAAGAAGCATTTTTAAAGCTCAAAACCTTGCTAACCTCGGCACCGGTAGTATCTTGCCCAGACTACAACAAGCCATTCATCATACAGTGTGATGCGTCCAATGAGGGCATTGGAGCTGTTTTATGTCAGAAAACAGAAGACTCCGATCAACCAGTGGCTTACCTTAGTCGGAAGCTCAATGATTGTGAGCAACGATATTCAGCCTCTGAGAAGGAACTCTTGAGTGTTGTTTATGCAGTCGAGAAATTTCGACCATACGTTGATGGAGTTCATTTTACAGTCATCACGGACCATAAGGCTTTATTATGGCTCCATAAAATGAAAGATCCTCATGGAAGACTTGCAAGATGGGCCATGAAACTACAGCAATTTTCTTTTGATATAATCCACAGGCCAGGCAAACTTAACATAGTGCCGGATGCACTGTCTAGGTCAGTAGATATCAATACCTTGGAGACAAAACCCATAAAAATACTTGAAAAACACAAAGATGAATGGTATCTAAATAAACTGAATCAAACTCTCAGTAATCCTAACAAAAATATAAAATGGGCTGTGTTTAAAGATCTGCTTTTTAGAAAAAATATATTAAAACAATATCCAAGCGATACTTGCCACTGGAAATTATTCATACCGGACATACTTAAAAACGAGGTGATAAAAAAGAGTCATGATGATATAAATTCTGGCCATTTGGGTGTGCGTAAAACACTCTACAGAATTAAAAAGGACTTCTTTTGGTTTAACATGTTAAAAGATGTAAAGAATTACGTCGGTAACTGTGAAACCTGTGCCAAATATAAAGTTTCACAGCAACATCCTTTTGGGCTGATGGGTCAACATAGGGAAGTGAGCCAGCCTTGGCAAGTGATTTCTTTAGACTTAATGGGTCCATTTCCTCGAAGCAAAACTGGGAATACCATGCTATTAGTCATTTCATGTTGGTTTAGTAAGTTTGTTTTACTCTTCCCACTAAGAACGGGAAAAGCAGACAAAATTTGTGACATTGTGGAACGTCAAATATTATTATTTGGGGCTCCAATGGCAATCATTTGTGATAATGGTAAACAATTTGAGTCAAACCTGTTCAAAGAAGTAGCCACTAAGTATCAGACGAAATTATGGTATACCCCTCTGTATCATCCCCAAAGCAATCCGACCGAACGGGTGAATAGGGTAGTAGGCACACTTATAGCGGCAAACTCGAGTGTTAAAAAGCATAACGAATGGGATGTTCACTTACAAGGAATCGCACATTCCATAAATACAGCTGTACACGAGACTACAGGATATACGCCTTCATACCTTTTCTTTGGCAGGGAAGTTTCGATTTCACCGCTAGACATTTCGACGCTAGACTCGGAGCCTATAGACAATGACTTAAAGTGCAACTTTGAAAAGGTTGTTAGGGAGTACACAACTCGAAAAAAATTGTACAAAGAAGTGCAGATGAAACTAAAGAAATCACATAGCAATAGCAACAAGCACTACAACAAGAAGTTTAGACCGTCAACATTTATAGAAGGGGAATACGTATGGAAGAAAACCAAGTTTTTATCAAAAGCTAGCAACAAGTTTATGGCCAAACTCGCACCAAAATTTGAAAAAGTGAAAATTGTACAGAAACTATCTAATAATGTATTTCGGTTGCAAAATATGCAGGGAAAAAATTTGGGCATTTGGCATGCGAACGATTTAAAACGATAAAAAAAAAATAAAGTTTTTTTTTTCTTTTGGGAGGGGGATATTTGTAATGACGTTACTCCAGTTGGTATCTAAGAGTGAACCAACAATTTGGTATAGGTTATTAACAGCCAATGTATCGTATACATTTGGTTGAGGACTGCGGTGTTGTGTGTCGCGCGTTCAAACCCAATCGCCCCGGACATGTCTTTTTGTATATTTCTGAGAGATTTGCATCCAAAAAATTAACGAACGGGTCATAACGGCGACCGTGAGTTTGAATGACACACAACAACGTAAACCCTTATTGGAGACAGACGTGTGTTGTTCTTTGAGCGAAAGCGAACATTGTCAATATACCGCCATGCCAGTAATGTGAATTGGCATCGCAAGAATATTTTAGTGTAACAGATTTAACAATAAAGGTGTAACAGATTTAACAATAAAGGGGTGAGTTACTTTTAAGTTCCGGCATTGTTAGCTGTTTACTAATCCAGTTATAACTTTTGTTTTATTGTGGTCAATTACTTGTTACAGCCTACCGTCACGCCCTTTATTAGTTAAGATTTATGGAAATCACGGAAGTGCACATTCAGGCCAAACCGTATGTAACCATTTATTTAATTTTTGCATCATCACAAATTTCTGTGAGAAGTGAGACTGAGAACCCACGCCAGCCGGCTGTGTCTCTATTGGAGTGGAAGGTTCCATGTGCGGATCATCTGCAAAAACCCTCCTGGCGCCCTCTTAGAAGTAGTTTGATTTAAGTTAGTTAAGGCCTCCGGTTAGATTTAGTTCTTGTTAGATTTAAGTTAGTTAAGCCATCCGGTTAGATTTAGTCGTTCCACCTTATTAAATGATGTTCTAAATCCACCCGTTTCATTCTTCGTACATTCACAACCACTAGAAATCAGATCGTAACAAGATGATGAATCTGATGAAAAATACAAAAGAATTTTGAGAATCGAATCAGTAGTTCCGAAGATAACTACTAACATCCAAGCCTACAAAATTTAGCTTATTTTTATAAATCAATCAATCTTTTTTCGATGCCGGGTGGGACAAAGTGTTATTGGGTTATTTCATCAGGAAGTTCTCGATAGCAGTCATGAAGTCTGGGTTTGTGCCCGGTTGATAGCAACAGGCTTGACTGACCCTAATACGTAAGACTTAAACATAACTAACGAAGAAATGTAGATACTTCTTTATGTTTTATTTTCAGCTTAGTACTCATTAATACCTGCATTGTACTTAATGGATTGTGGACTTCTGCCCTAAACAGTCATCAGTTCGAAGTTCAACATAACATAAACATACATAACATATTTTACTAATTGTTTCAATTAAAAAATACCCGTAAAACAATTAGTTCTTCAATGCTTCAATCTTCTGTTTGCAGTTTCATCTGTTTGAAGTACTTCAATTCCTCTAGTCTATACTTTCAAGAATGTCATGTCAATGTGTCTAAACTTTTTCTGTGGGATGTTTGATTTTTTTTTATACCACCGCTTCACCAACTCCTATATTGTACTGAAATCTGTTACTCTATATTGTAAATAATTGGCTAGTATAGTCATATAAAATACGTAATCCTTACTAATATTATAAAAGCGAAAGTGAGTTTGTTTGTTTATTACGTCTTCACGCCTAAATGGCTAAACCAATTTTGATGAATTTTGGTTCAGAGATAGTTGAGACGCTGGAGACGGAAATGGGTTATTTTTTTAAAGTGAGAAATGTAGGAGAAAGAGGAAAGAAAAGGAAAAACTTAGCTTTGCTATTACAATAAATAAGGCACAAGGGCAAAAACTACAGCCAGCAGCATCTGCAAATCAGGAAAGGGGAACTGTGTTCCCGAATTTAACCCCTAGAATTTAAGCGAGCGAAGCCGCGGTCAAAATTTTAACTTATAAATAAACGATCCATGTATATGATGCAGTCAAAACTCTTAACTAGTCAAAAGTACTATTGACTAGCAAAATCAGTCAAAAGCACTTTTGACTGAACAGGTTGGTCAAAAGTGGTTTTGACTAATAATTATTGGTTTTTAGTACTTTTGACTGCAAATTTGCGGTTAAAAGTACTATTGACTGACGCTCATTGTCAAAAGTAGTTTTAACTGCAATAAAGCATCAGTCAAAAGCACTATTAACTAACACTAGGTTAGGTTAGGTTAAAACTGTGACCTCCACCAGAAACGACCTGCATTTATAGAAAAAAGAGATTGTTTTAGTTAGTTTTGCCGGAACTGAACTATTTAGATTAGGAGGCATTACAATCTTTATAGGAGTTTTGACTGATACAACCAGTCAAAACCACTATTGACGGAATCACTTAGTCAAAAGTACTTTTAACCAGCTTCATTGGGCAAAAGTACTTGTAACTGTTATTTTAGTCAAAAGTACTATTGACTAAAGCATAGACGGTCAAAAGTACTTTTGACTGATTTTGCTAGTCAATAGTACTTTTGACTGGTTAAGAGTTTTGACTGCAACATATACACTGTTACCAGTCAATGGCCATTTCTTCTCGGGTGCGTGGGATTTAATAAAGTCCAGAATTTGTTTCTCAGCATCTTTCTATCTAACCCTTCGAGTATTAAAGGCGTGATGGTTCGTAATAAATTAGCTAAACAATCCCGTACAAAACGTCCTTTTCAATTCATTTTGTATGCTCCAACTTCCATTCAGATCCCCGTTCCTACATCTGATCCGAGGTAAGATCAAGTCAAGGTGAACTTGTTTACTTCGTCTCCAATCTAACTGTCACCAGTTTTGACTTTTAAAACTATGGTAATTCCACCAAGCCGTCCATCAAACGGTCTAAGTGCTGAATTCGCTCCCTTTAAATAATCTCCCATGTATTTTATTCCAGTTATTCTGTGATCTTGTTGCTGAGGTTTGTGTTGTTGTTTGAGATTTAACATCTGCTGTGTCAAGTTTGGATAGATGTGAATTGGATTTCAATGTTGGGTTAGAGTTTCGAGTTAATTCTGGATAGATTTGTTTCATTTAATACTATAAAGCTAAAGACTTATAAACACTTAGACGAAACCTTTCAGCTTCTTGAAAACGATCTCAGGATTAATCTGCCTGAAACGTTTTTTATAAAAAAAAGAAAATCTTTTCTTTTTTATATTTCCGCGAGCGAAACTAAATTTGTTTATAAACGGTACACTACAAGCAGTAAAGCCTCATAGCGCTGTATATTAAAAGATTACGCAGACTCTCAATAGAATGGAAATATTTTCATGCCCGGCGCCACCTTGTTTACTATGATAACCTCATCTTCAATACGGTATCATTTTCAAGAAACAATTTCCTTTGAGTCATGCTCAAACAAAAATTAATTTATATCGTTCCCGCACAAAATGAAATCATCACGAGCCCTAAAAGCGTTGAGAGGCTCAACTGCTATGACATATTACCGAAATTTACGTAATACTAACACCATTCGGGCCCAAGGCGTCTATTACGAGATATGAAAAGTAAAACGTTTATAATACGAGCGGGAATGAAGTATGGGCGGTGGAGTTAGAAAAAGAAAAGATAAGAAAATAATGCGCCCTCATATATCATCACAATCGCCAGAATTCTCGAGTTGGTCCGGGGATGGCCGGGGATGGCCGGCCAACCCTCCTCACGCGGGAGAATCTCCCGAAAATATTTAACTAAGCAAATCGCGTTGCTTTGGTGCCTAACCTCTTGTTATAATACCCTATTTTATTGTGGCATTAATAAAGGTATTAGAGATTTATTACGACGAGCACCCTTTCTAAAATTGCTCTATCTAGGCATCAGATTAGTGATTTTAATTGTATCTCTCCCTAATGAGAGCATGAGCACTCAAATATTTCGTTTACCATTTCCTACTATTGCTGCTACTACGAACTATCATTAGGATTCTAATTACTATTGTTGATGAATAACCTGCACTAAATCGCCGATAAACATATATTTCGAACAGTCCGCAGTTTCTAACAAAATCATTAGCACATGGTGCAAACGCAAACCGACACATTTGTGTAATCGGTTCAAAAAGCCGTCATCGACAACCTAAATTAACTCGGCACCGAATCTTGGCGTCAGAAACACGAGTTGGTTAACGAGCTCCACCAAATGTTTGGACCATTTCATTTGCGTGAGCATACAACAAACTATACAAATTATTTCTGAGAAGTATTTCGTCACGCATACTTGGGATTTGTTCGACCCGAAACCCGGTGACTTCGGGCATCATTCATTCAGGAATTGACTGGACAACCCAATTCTAGTTAATGGCGAAAGGGTTGTCAATTATATTTCGAGTACGGTACGTACGAAAAGCCGCAAATAACGGTCTAGAATACGAGTTAGAAACTCTAATGCGTTATTGCTTTACTTCTAAAGTCGTCTTTAGACATGAAATATGTGCGTTTAACAAGACACGAAACTCGAATATGCTTAAATACTTGTTATAATTTACAACACACCACTAATACTTTTGTAACAATATATTTCTACACCACTAAAGTTAAATGTCGACGAGCCTACCCAGGTTATAATTTGTTTAGAAAAATGGTGCTCATAACAAACCCTAACAAATTGACTGACCTTCGGAGTATAAAACTGGTTGTGAAAACCCTGTCATTTCGCGGCTAAGCCACGGTGAGTGGCGGAAAGTTATTAAGAAATAATACGTAGCTAAAGAGGCCACTAAGTGAAATTACATAGGCCGATGACAGCGCGCTTTCAGAATGGGGGTAGATAAATAACGCAATTAGTAAGGTGATTGATAGTTCCACCAGGAACCAAACTTGGGATAGTTATCTAATACCTTTTTTGTTATAGATAGGTGCGATCCCTTTTCGGTATATTGCCGTGGGGTGTTTACATCGTCATCGTGATTTCACTGTATGTTGGAGGAATATTAGCGGTTTTATTTGGGCATTCTAAAAGCATTAGGACTCCACTGATGTGTTTTTCTGTGAAGTGCTTACTGATATATAGAAACGTTTCTATATAGAAATATATACCTAATAGTCATACCTGTAAATTGTACAGAAATTATAATTGGCATCGCTCTCATTGGTTTAAATTGTGTGGTTGAAATATCATACTGTCTTCTGTCCAATAATATTATGATGGTACTACCAACTCGATGCCAAATGTGGTCATTATACCTAATTGCAATAATTACTAGGTATCTATTCAGTTTAATTCGTATATCATCATTCACCTTCCTTTATCCAAATTTATTTAGGCTCGGCACAGCAAATCCTTTTCTGTCATATCCCAGTTAGTGGCCATCTCATGAGTCAACCCCTTGCTAGCTTTATCATCTCGCAGAATCATTTCTCTTCCTCCTATATCGATTCCCTTTACATCGATTCCTGGTTATTCTTGACGCACACAGACGATCCCTTGTTTTTAGGTCGTCCCTTTCTATTAGTCGTATCTCTTTTAGTAAAAAAAGGAAATATTTATAAAACAATATCTCAAAATAATTAATAATAAAAAAATAATAAAAAACGCAACTGTCGAGTAAATGTAACGCAGTGCGGTGTCGTGAGAGTCCCATCCATTGCGGTCAATTTGGCGTAATGTAATCAATTGTTGAACCAATAAAATAAATCAGACGAGACAGTTTTAATTGATACCGCTCTCTATTAACTGCAAACCATAGATGTACAACCAGAAACTAAAAAAAAATGCTCTATAAAGCTTTACAAAGTTTTCTGATATTCTGACAAAATTATTTCTGCATCATCTTCAGCCTTTCATCATTAGCCATTTCCCAACTATGTTCGGGTCGTCTTCCTGTCTTACCGGATTCAGCTGAATACCACTATTTTACATGGGGCAACTGCTGCTATGCTTTTTTTTATTTTCTCAAAGTCTTTAAACCAAGCAAGCTTAAAAACCCTGAATAAAACTAAAAAAACCGGCTAAGAGCACTGAGGGTTTCGTACAAATTCGCTACATAAATGGCCATATTTTTGGACTGCGTAGACTTTAAAGGTTAATATTTTCCCTTTAGAAGTTCTCTATTATATATTGCTTCTTCATAATTCTAGATCAACAGTAAGTACTCTATAGATTTTTTTGCAAATGTATGGCATATGTGACATAAACGGCCATTCCTTTTGATTGCCTTAAATTAAAGGGTTAGTTATTTCACAGCTCCAAGGGACTACAGACTTGAGTGTATAGTTTGGTTTTAATTTCAACTCGAAATCCCGACGCGTTACCGAAATAATGGGAACAGACATACAACAAATCTGACGGCATGGTTGGCGCAGTGGCTGAGCGATCGACTGCTGCGCTGCGTGCCGCGGGTTCGATTCCCGTACGGAATAAATATTTGTATGACCTGCAGATAGTTGATTCGGGTCTGGCTGTTGGTGTGTGTGAGTTTAAATGTTTGTAAACGCACCCATGATACAGGAGAAATTCCTAGTGTGGGGCAATGTTTTTTTAGAAGAAAAAGAAAGAAAAATTGATGCCATAACAGTTCCGTATTTTATTTTTGAGGCATAGAACCTTAATATAAACGATACAACCGTATATATCAGCAACATTTTATATGCCTCATTATTTTTTTAACTCCTGACCGAAAAAAGGGCCATTCTTCGGTATTGCAATAAAACCAGGTAAGAAGACACTTCTACAAATCATTAATACATCGTAAATTCGCAATGTATCCCAAATGATTCAGTTCCAAACGAGTAAATAGATAATAAATTAATTATTACACTGTATAGGCCACAAATTGAAACGTGGCCGCCATGAATAGTTAAGTGATATGTCATTTGTACTGAATAAAATTGATATTACTGATAGAATATTTTGCATCACCTTCATTTGTTTTGGCAAATTAAAATATCAACTATTTATTGTGTAAACGGTTGTGGGTACATAAAATTGTGTGTCAATGGTCATTCATTTGCATTTTTAATGCCTATGCTGTGTAGTTTTAAAATTGGTCCGGATGGCATTAAAATAGAATTCAAATGCGGTTTCATGAAAACATTAAAATTGTGACTACATTTTTCGTCCTTTGTTTTGCATCGGTAGTAGAATTTACAATTGCATTCCCTTTGTAAATCAACAAATAGGCACGCAAATACTTACGCAGACAAACTACAGAGCAAAGTTTACAAACAATCAGAGCACTGTGCACTGGCACAATAAAATAGCACTACCCTTTGAGCCTAGCAATGATTGAGTGAGGCTCGCGGCCTGTTTATTTACATATCGACTCAATTAACGAATACACCGGAGCTCATTATCCATTCAAATCGCAATCGCAGCTTTCCCACGTTAGCCGATTTTCCAGCGAAAACTTCATAACAGTGTTGACTTTACGCTCGGAAACGGATCGCGTAATGGCCTTTGTCGTGCACAAAAAGCGACTGATCCGGCCCAGATCCGCTTTGTATAGCCCGCTTGCTTTAGTCAGTTGACAACATAATTATCGACTGTTGTGCAGCGTCGAAATGGGCCGGTCAACGCACCGGCGACGTCGAAATAGACGATGCTACGCCGCTGTTGCGACCGCTCTCTAAGCCTTTTAGGGCTTCCTTGTTTTTTACAACAAGTCCTGTGCATAAAGCAATAAAGTCTAAATTGCATTGATGTAAATTCAGCAAGAAGGCAGGAGATATAAGTATTGTGGGTAGTTGACGTTCAGTCTAATTTTATTAGGTTACTTAGGTGCATACCACTGTGTCTACTTAAACTAGGTTCACATTGTAAGCAATAAATCTAATCGATTGTCTATTAATGAACCATTGGGAGAATGGATGGTTCAACTATCCATCTTCAATGTTTCATTATGTCTGTCTAAATCTATGGCTATTTTGTTAGCGAATGTAGTTTTAATAATACAATAAAGTTAATCTAAAAGTGATATTATAAGTCGTGAAACACAGAGAAGCAACAATTTTATGCGGTGAACATCACAGTAACTCATAAAAAAGTCGTTTTCAGAACCTCGGGCCGGAGATGCACTTTAATGTGGCTCGAGGCGCTGCTGCAAAACGTGACTAAATGAGTTCAACTTCTTTCCCTAGATGGCGGTGTACACAATCTTTCATTTCAAGGAGGGAAGCAAAATTCTCCGTTGAAGAGATGCGCCAATAGAGGTCGTTTCTTTATTTGTTTAGGCTAAATGAATACAATTTCACGATTTGTATTTGATAAGTACAAATAAATGATACGAAGGAAGAAAGGGTATATAATAACGTGGAGTTAATGTTTGATTAATAATTTGTAAAACTGAAAAGTAGCAACTCGCTTAAACACATAAGCGACTAAATAAATAACACATTCATACACTAATATAATTATGTTTGAAAAGGTTATACAAGCCCGCCGAAAATTCTATTGCTCACACTTGAATCCCTTCCGGTTTGGTTAGTCCCAAAGAGCATACCTACCTTTTTGAAAACCACACTTAATAAACAAGTACATTTATATTTTGTATGAAGACTATGAATGTTGAGAAATTAGAAAGAGCAACCTTTAATCATAGGCCTAACCCTCTAAATATGTTAGCACGTCTAGACTAACCAAAACAATTAAGATGGAGGTAATAATTTAACTAAAATGACACTTACTTTCTCAATAATTCACTAGGGGCACGTTAAGAAAATAAATGTTAATAAACTAGATAATTCAAAGTCAAGAACAGTTTACAAATAAGATAGGTGTTTGGTTGTTGTTACAAACTAACAAAAATAACTTTGAATGTCTGTGAACACCCAATTTTTTATTCGATGGTTACCAAATAAAGATTTGGATGTTATAACTCAAACTAAATGTTAATGATGACATTAGTATCCCATAAGTCGGTAGAAGGTTAAGAAAATAACATTTGTGATATTGTGGATAGCCTAGGATTTATTAGTGGACCCAGACATTTGAGCGATTATGTGTAGAAACTTTGTTCTATGACTATCCAGGTTATTCAAATAAGTATAACGTATGAAGTTGGTGTTTAGTAGTCGGGTACTCTAAAGATCAGAAGTGAGATGTAGAGATTTAAGTGTTCATAAATAACGGGTTCTGGGGCAGATTCCAATACTTATTTCGACAAATACATTCAAATATTTACAAGCTATAGAAAGGACAAGTCAGAAGATTCTTATGCAATAGGGTAGTTTCCAGGGTCAAAGTAATTACATACTATTTCCCGTACTCGTCCGTCTTTTAGATTATTCAAAAATAAGGGACACGTATTTTTTTATTTGTAAATTAGACCAAAAATGACAAAGATATAGCCCAAAAATGACAAAGAAAAATGCAGCAACGGGTGACTATTCTAATAATCTAAAAGACGGACTAATAAAAAAAAATGGAAACTAGCCTATACTTGTTACTACTTACATATATCGGTCTGTCTAGTGTCATACACCCGCTTGTCAGGTAGCATTCGTGTGACAAAATCTAGAATGTTCGATTCAAAAATTTGTATGAAATTTTTGAATCGAACTTTTAATTATTTCTAATGCCCACTTTATAAAAGTCTTTTAAATCTCTTTGTATTTAGATATCAAATAAATTCATTTTATTTTTTAGGTAACACCTTTGACGCGCACTGTCTCTCCAACATGTTTTGTTCTGTTTTCAAATTGGTTGTTTTTTTTCCTTCTTTTTTAAAACGTGCCAGAGTGATTTCCTATATTACAAGAAACCTTAAAGTCTCCACATTACATTCTGTTTTCATTGCGTCCTTATTCATATTTTTATGCGATTTGACACCTTGTAGATATGATAGAAACACATATTTAGATAACGGAAGAACATTAACTAGTCAGGAGACTCGTAAAATTAAAATGTCTACACATTTTCGGATCGCCTGAGGAAAATCAAGTTGTCATAAAGTTTAACTAAAATGTTATTAATGACATATGTTTCTAAAATAGGTTCAGGAAACTACTTTTTAGTATAAAAGAAACGAAAATGGAGTTCCGTATAAAAGAAACGAAAATGGAGTTCCACTGGTCACACAATTGGCAAGTTTTTTTTTTAAGTATCTATGGCCAAGTTTTTCAATAATAGGAACGTTTGAGTTTTTTTTTAATACGCACATTCATAAACAACTTAAGTATATTTTAAACTAATAATTCAATCAAAAAATATTCAAATGTCACGTGCATCCCATATGTTTGAAGCAAGTTGTTTTTTATTTAGTGTTGGGACACAAATAGTAGTTAGTTACTTTGTTTCTTTCTGGAAAAAAGGTATGTCACTCATCAACTAGGGACAGATACTCCACGACGCTTCTGTCTTGATGACTGTACCGGGTACGGTCGGCAAATAAGGAATAGATGCGAGGATATCGAATGTCTTACCGAATTAGACGCTATTTTATATGTACACTAATATTACTTATTAAAGTACTTTGTTTGTTAGTAGTCGTCTGAGAATAAGGTCCTTGAATCGATTCTCAGGCCAGATAAAGTTGACGTTTGACGACACGGTTGGCTCAGTGGCTGAGCGATCGACTGCTGCGCTGCGGGTCGCGGGTTCGATCCCCGCACGGAACAATTATTTGTATGGCCTACAGATAGTTGTTCCGGGTCTGGCTGTTTGTGTATGTGAGTTTAAATGTTTGTAAACGCACCCACGGTACAGGAGAAATTCATTATGTGAGGCAAAAGAGTATGATTGAGTTTTTTCGTGAATAATTCCTCAGTAGCAGCCACGGATTCGTACCCGGTTAATGGTGATAGGGTCGCCCCTATTACATAAAGTACTGGCGAAATGCGGATGTACTGTTAGGTTAGGTTAGCCTCGGCTTAAGCAGGGGCCTTTCGTGATGTTATGTTACAGTAGTGATATTGATTTACCTGAAACAATAAATAAAATAGTACTAGAAATTCCCAATAGGATTTTATTTTAGTTTCCAGGTATTCTGTTGTTATCCGAAATGTGAATTGGCACATCAAACAAATACAGCAAAATTCTCGAATTCAAATCTCCAAACGAAAATTCGTTTTTTTTTCAATTTTTAGTACAAAAAAAGTAACAAAATATTTTGTATGCAGTCAGAAGTTACAATATTTGTACTTGATGTATAACAAAATAGACATTTCATTCGTTTGTTATACTCGACTCTCACCCCACAAGAAAAGTCGTTTCCCAACGGCTTCGTAAATTTTTAGTTTACGGCCTGTCTACAATTAAATAAATACCTAATAATAAAATAAATTTAGTTATATACTTATAACTAGCTTGTTAGTTAACAGGAAAAAAATCACTCATAAATCCTTAGCCTAAGTTTTGTCACATTTAAAAATCCTTACTAATATTATAAAAGCGAAAGTGAGTTTGTTTGTTTGTTACCTCTTCACGCCTTAATGGCTCAACCAATATTGATGAATTTTGGTACCGTGATAGTTGGGACCGTGGAGACGGCCATAGGCTATTTTTTAAAGATTGAGATATGAGGGAGAAAGAGGGAAGAAAAGGGAAAACTTAGCATTGCTATTACAATAAATAAGGCGCAAGGACAAAAACTACAGGTTACCTGTAAATCAGGAAAGGGGAACTGTGCTACCCCGAATTTAGCGCGAGCGATACCGCGGGCAAAAGCTAGTCACTGATAAATCATTAACCCAAGGTTTTTCACATTTAAAAATAATTTATAAGTTAATAAATAAAAACAATTTAACAAACACGTGTCGCTGCTATCGCTACATCCTCGACATGTGTCAATCTCCCGAGGACCGATTATAATTAGACAACGGGGTGGACATGTTCTACATATTTCTATCGTCGGCTACACGCTAGTTACAATCTACCCGCTTTAATTATATAGCGATAATGTTTATTAATTAGTAAACAAACATTTTCACTATTAATAGCTGTTTGATGGGGTATCGAATTACTGAAACCGAAATTTTGACGAAGATGACGCTGTGGTGGCTAAGAGTGAATCGCAAAAGTCAATACAGTTTTAGAATATTTATTGATAAGATTGTCATTTATATTTAATAATATATATATAAATATATATATAGATTTTAACTTATCTTGACAAACAGGCTCTCTAATAAAAAAGCAATGTAATAGCTACTGGACTACACTGTATCTTAGTTATGTATTTATTCGTTAAGTGAACAACGTATGTGTTAGAATAAATAAAGAATCTTTAAACTCATTTATCCAACATAAGGTCTTGTTTTTTTGTTTCTTTCTAAAAAGTAATCCAATTAAGTGTAAAAATAAAAAGACAAAATAAAGAAAAAATTCAATTACATTAACAATTTTCAACTCTAACTCAACTTCTTTTATTTTTTTTGTTTTCAACAAAAATATAAGCTTTTACAATGTGCCGAAGTATTGTCGTAATTTTCAACTAATTTCCACAGTTAATTCTATAATTTAATTATCGTTAGAAATAAGAAAGTTTCTTTGGGGCGAGGAATCTTTAGCGCTTAAATAAATGACCATCACTGAACCCTTTTGTTTCACACGGTTCGACCGCTTTCGCAATTATAACAAAGTTCTTAAAAATACAGTTTGAGAAATCCTTTTAATGTTTTTACAGAAATCAGGTCAATATTATTGAGTGATTTAAAGTTTTGTGATTCAATTGACGTGACGACACGGTTGGCGCAGTGGTTGAGCGTTTGACTGTTTCGCTGCGTGTTGCGGGTTCGATCCCCGCACGGAACAAATATTTGTATGACTTACAAATAGTTGTTCTGTGTCTGGATGTTTGTGTATGTGAGTTCAAATGTTTGTAAATGGGCCCACGATACAGGAGAAATTCCTAGTGTGGGACGTTTAAAAAAAAGGATTGTGTGGTTTTATGAAACCACGGTAAAAGTGAAAGTTTTTTTCACATTATAGACATTTAGACGTCCCTACTCCGCGGCCGACCGTCACGCGACATGCAACACACACACGAAAAAGTTTGAGACGACGTAATAAAAGTTTCACTTCAATAATTACAATAGTAGTTATTGCTTTACAGAAAACGAATACTATCTCTCGTGCTCTTTACTGTGCCTCGGAAAGTACGTTAAGCAGCACTTGCCTAATAGTCATGGATGGGTAACCACCAATTACATACCAAGTTTCCTACGTGCCTCGGCAAGCACGTTAAGCCGTTGATCCCGGCTGTTACTAGGTCTTTGGCAGTCGTTACAAGTACAATAAATCTTTGCTCTTGTCACCCTTAGATCTTTGACAGTCATTACTGATACTCAGACTTACGAAGTCTGACAACCACTCATACTAAAGCGCATAGTGTTACCCAGGTACCTACTGGGATGAGGAGGTCAAATAAACCGTATAAACTACTAGTATCCAACTACAGCTAGTCGGTTCCCGGTCTCAACTAAATGCCAAGCCCAACTTTAAAAGAAAGAAAGAGATAGCGCGGCCCCTGAACATGAAGGGCAATGGAAGGAACATGGGTGGGTTTTAGTCAATACAAGTCTGACACTCCCTCCCGCTCCGCCCAGAGCGGGAGAAGTTATTTGATGATTCCCAACCCCAAAAAAACCCCTACTTTATTGGGGGAAAAATATTATAAATTAAAAAGTTTGCAATACAAACTTTTTTGCAAAAAGAAATCGGTGACCTGTTTGTTTCATTTTGCCACCACGTTTTTTTTGCCACCGGTTTCCGAAAGTATTTTTCCACGTTTTAGTGTTTTTTTTTTAAGTCGGTATTTTTTTTGTTTCCTATTGTCATTAAAAAAAACCGGCCAAGAGAGTGTCGGGCCACGCTCAGTGTAGGGTTCCGTAGTTTCCCGTCCGTCACAATAAGTGCTCCCACTTATGAGTTTAAAGGTGGAGGAGGAAATTATTTTGTACAACTTTTTGTCTTTTTTGTACAAAAACTGTTGTGTCAATCAAGTTCAAAATGATTTTCCTAGAAAGTCCTTATAAAGTTCTACTTTTCAGATTTTTTCATATTTTCTAAACTTATGGTTCAAAAGTTAGAGGGGGGGGGACACATTGTTTTTTACTTTTGGAGCGATTATTTCCGAAATTATAGACATTATCAAAAAATGATTTTAGTAAACCCCTATTCATTTTTAAATACCTTTCCAACAATATATCACAAGTTAGGGTTGAAATTTAAAAAAAATCACTTCCCACTTTACATATAGGGTGGCTACCCTAATAAAACATTTTTTTCCAATTTTTATTTTACCACTTTGTCGGCGTAATTGATATACATATTGGTACCAAAATTCAGCTTTCTAGTGCTAACGGTCACAGAGATTAAGCGAGGACGGACGGACGGACGGACAGACAGACATGGCGAAACTATAAGGGTTCCTAGTTGACTACGGAACCCTAAAAACGGTCAAAATAAAAAGTTGCAATTATTCTCTTCCGCTTACACCACACCCTATACAAAAACACATTAACCTCTCGTTCTGGCGGTCTAGAACCTCTCTTAGAACTACTGAACACCGCTTCCGTTAAGTTTTCCAGTCAGGTGTTAAATTAATGAGTCCTTTCAAATAGTGTTCGTACATTAATTAGTTATTTTCATGTAGAACTAGTTCGTAATTCAAGGAGCAGTTGTTTGCGACTTCGCACGTGACTCAAAGAAAATTATGAGAAGACCATTCCATGCACTTGTTATAGTAAGGATAGTCGTTGCAATATGTTTTGTTGGAAGAATGCAGCACTAAAACCTACTTATACAAAGTGTCCGGTCACGGACTAGCGATATTTTATGTACAAACATTCTAGTACTCAAATTTATTAATTTTCAAAAAAAAAAGTTTACAAAGCTTTTGTTGATATGCATATTTTTTTGGACTTTAATTTTGTTTTCTAAAGTTACAAAAATGTAAGCTCATCATTTCTTAATTTAAACGATAGACAATATTGTTGCCCTCTGAATAAACCTAATGTCGTCCCAGTAAGACCAACACTGTGATGAGAGATATGATTATTTTTTGTACTCGCTTGGAGTGTATCTCAAAATGGCTGCCAAACAGCGGGGAAGTGAATTAGACCCAAGTGTGTATCGTAATAGTATATTAAAACACTCGTTACATAAGTATCTAGAATATCGCTAGTCCATGACCGGACACATTGTATAAGAACAATTAAAATGATTTTAACACTGCCCCTATGGGATTCCTCTTTCAAAAAAAATATTACAGTCCCTGCCTACCTGCCTTACTGTACCTGTGTCATTCCACTGCTGGGCTAAAGTTTCCATTCTCTTCAGAAACGAGTCCAGCTCCTCTCGCCATCTTTCTAGGCCTGCCGCGTTGTAGTTTCCTGCTTATTATGCTTAAAATATATTACTGTTAGACTGTGGACTACTGGACTTCCGAATATAGAACTGATTTGGATCACTGGTCGTTGGTTCTGTCCATCTCGGCATACCATATCCGACGAGGTCTACCTCGTCGCCTTCTGGTTTTGTCAGGGCTTTCACATTTTGGTTATTTTGGCCCACAGCTTGTCGGGCATACGGCAGACAAATCCAGCTCAGTCCAACATCAAATTAGCTTTTTGAACAACGTCAGTAATTTTGCAGTAAACTGCAAAACTGTCTAAGGAACTATTGTGCAAAATTTTATGTCTATTAGCGAGTCAAACGTTGATTTAATAGCAAATAAAATACGATTTATAAAACATTGAATCTACGCACACAAATATTTAGAAAAGAATATTTTTTGGTTTTGTGCACACAAACATTTAGAAAAGAATATTTGTTGTTTTGTTTGGTTGGTAATATTAAAAAAACATTGTTTTTAAGATATGTCTTTATGGTCTACAATAATAGTTAGATATAAAATAAACCAAAGGATTATCATGAAATGTAATTAATTCCTTATCAAGAATCTTAAACACGTAGATTAAGGTTCACGTGGTTACAAGGAAAATAATTCTAATGTTCTTCAACGAGTACAAAATCAATTTCCCCGAACAAAGTAAACCTTACATAATTACCTCAATCAATATATTATAGGTGATAAGGAACATTGAATAGTAGATAGGTACATAAATTAATTGCTACTGGTCTTTAAACCCTGTTAATACTTCATGTGGCTTCCACTCCTAATGGAGAATAATATATTATTCCGTTGATCTCAATTCAACACTCGAATCGCAATGTAAATTGGACCCATCATCTCTAGTACATCCCTTCCCTCACCCATTTAAATCCGAAAGAGTATAATTGAATATTTCAATTAAAAATATTAAAGCAGTCGAGATGATTAAATGGTATTAAAATCGTCATTCTGTCTCTTTCTAGCACCGATATTGTCAACAAAGTTCCTTTTAGCTTCTCTCTAATTTTAATTGAAAATTCAATCATTTATTCATCTGATCGGCGTCGTTAAGGTTCTTTAATGGCTTGCGTGCCTTTTTTACTTCATTTTACTCGGTATTGTAATGGGCAGCTAATTTTCTTTATCGGAACCGAAGGTTATAGGTTTTATATAGGTTTCAGTGTATATTGTCGACTCAGGCGCCTTTTACAGGTAACAAAGGATAGTTTATCTTTAAAAGACAATGCGGTGTTTTGATGAATTATTTTGCCTCGTTTTAAAATTGAGTAGCTTTGTAGTTTGTAATGCTTTTTAGTATTTTCATGGAACTAATAAATAGATTGTGTTTTGTAACCGTTTTCAAAATAAGGAGGAGGTTCTCAATTCGTCGGAATCTTTTTTTTAAATGTATATGTCCAATGATTACCCAAAGCATTCTACTACCGATTTGCGAAATTCTTTGTTTGTTTGATAGGGTATACTACCCAGGTGGTCTCGTATGATTTTTATTAATATAGCTGGTGCCAGCTGGCAGTGGCCTTGGCAGGCCCCTCTGCTTTGATGACATCTCATTTAGGCGCGCGTGGAACACGAACGCGCCGTTGTTGCGGCAACCAGCATGTCAGAGAGATATTTCTCGACAGCATGTTAAGCTAAGTTACAGGCCCAAATTAAAATTAGGCAGTTCAGCCTAATTTTAATTCTGATGTTAAAATGCTCATAAATATTTAATACTAGCTTCCGCCCTCAACTTCATCCGCGTGGCATAGTTACTTTGGGCTAACGCTAACATTAACACGCGTGATGATCGAAAAAAAAACTTTCCCCTTTTCTTCCGTCTTTCTCCCCTTATATCACTTTTTTTTTATTTAACCTATGTCCGTCTCCAGGATCTCAAGGTATCTCTGTACAAAAATTCATCAAAATCGATGTGGTCATTTAGGCGTGAAGACGTAACAAACAAACTCACTTTCGCTTTTATAATATACGTAAGGATTCAACTCCGTTTGGCGTTTAAAAATTTGTTTTCTAGTTTCTCCATCTTTTATTATACATTTTATCATGCTTGCAATTATTGTTCATTCTTTCTGTAGTCCTATTTCATTCCTATCCTTTCTTTCGTAATCATTACCATCATTTCGTCGTATTACTTGTTGCCTATTGCCATCCCTCCATATATAACTTATACTTATCTTCCCAACATAATTGGACTATAACATTAATATGAAACCGTTAATAAATATCTGACCACGAGGAAAACATCTTAATTTATCGGGTGGAGCGTTCAGTGCACTCTTTCTATGTCCGATAAGACTGTAAGTTCTCCAAGTTACCAACATATTTATGTATTAAATGTTTATGTACCTATGAATGATGTAGGTGCATTTACCTTACTCTTGTACGAATGAAAATGTATGTACCTACATTATATCGAAAAAATCTAATACGTGGTCTACTTGCAACATTCATATCTTACTCAGATTCTAATCACAATCATGTGATTTTAGATGTCGGTGTAATAACAGCAGTTTTGTTTATTATATTCCTGCAAAATAATAAGAAAATAAATACTTATTTCCATTAATCTTTTATTATTTCTTTTTGTTCTCTTGTAGTCTGTCAATACCATCTGCTGCAGGTTGTAAAACCTCTTCATCACTTTTACATATTAAATTTCTACCCCAATTACGCAACTACAGCCCTCCAAATGTATTCCTTAACTAAGATATACAACACACACACTGAACTATAACTTTACACCAAAATCGAGTGCTGCCAATAAACACATCGTCCGTTTCTAGAACATTCATCAAGTGATTTACAGTTGCTCCTCACGTTCAGACCGCACTTTTCGTTTCATCATCACTCATCTTTGGACCAGCGGGCTTGACTTTCGTTTTCTACCTATCAATAATACGGTTTCCGAATGGTTTATGTAGGTACCAAGTTGGTTTATTGACGACTATTAGGTAACTAGAGGTTTTTGGGCCTGAGTTGGTTCATATTTTATTAGCTTTGATTGATAACGAGGCGTTTAATTTTATTGGCTAGATTTGAAGCTGGTTTTAATTCGCCTAAGTATTTAAAGTTCTGGGAAATTCAAACCGTAATATTATTCATATCTCTTTAATAAAGTTATAATCATAAAATGTTTGAATATTCCTGTTCATAACAAAAATAATCGAACGCATGAATGTGATGAATTATTGCCACACAATTTAGAGCCTAAATACAAATAAATTTTTCGTGAATTCTACTGTGTTTAACACAATGTTCACATACGACATTTTAGAAAAAACTACCACCTGTATTGCCTGTGAAAACCTGTTGTTTCAGCTAATTGAAAATAATTCTTAGATAGAGATTTACAAAACAACAAATTCGAGGAATCCTTACAAAACCAGATTGGGAACTAAAGAGCTATTTGCGGTATTGTGGAAAGCAACAAGAGACAGATGGACCATTTCGGTCTGTGACCACTACCAAAGGCTTTACCAACGTCACTTAGGTATCTACCGGCCGTCCATTTAACCGAACACTGGTCGAAATAAAAGGACACATCTTAGATAAGCCGTTGTCCACAATGCTACTGCTAACGCCATCTATGCGGCGCGCGTGGAATCAGATTTTTTTCTTAGGACGTGATTTCGGTGTGAAAAATCGAGATATACAAATTAAACTGTGCTGTAAATTTTAATTAGGATATTTTGAGATTCTACAGATGGTTTTTATGTGATGAAAATCAACAATTAATTATAACAAATTAATATTTTATGTTATTAAATAAGTAAGGGTAAATTCTAATACATCGTAAAACATTTAGTCTAAGATAAGTTACACAACGGAAAAATTTAAAACAATCGACGTATGCTAAACACGTCTAAGAAAAACATTTTCGCAAATGTGAAACAATAAGTGCTATTGCAGCTTTCAAGCGAAGCCAAGAACTCAAAGTTTGCGGGAATTTATTTCATTCTTATGGTCCTATTATGCCGTTCTCAGCTACACAACATAAATAATAATGCGGACCGTTATGGGGTCATTACAGTGAGAACGGGCTGAATGACGAGACCACGCCCATCCACGTATAGCACTAAAGTCATTGCTTATATTGACTGGGTAGAAGAATAAAGGTGTATGTTCTTTAGTTTTTTTCTTTTTGTAAAGACATAATTGTAATCGGTGTCCTGAAATATAGGTCTTAAGCCTAGTTAAGGCAAAAGTCTCTCACAAAATACTTTATACACTTGCTCCCTATAAATCATGTATTTAAAGTGTATTGTGGTGAGAAAAAAAACAGCCAAAGATTCGCGCACCAAGGGTTCCGTACAAACTTGCGACAAAAGCGGCGCGATATCTTTTGACTACGTCGACTTAAAGGGTTCATTTTTTCACACCACAAAGGGACAACAGTCTTGAACATATCGTTTTAATTTAAACTTAACACCTCCACGCGTTCCCGAGATAAAGGGTCTAGACAGACAGACAGACAGACGAACAACAAAGTGATCCAATAATGGTTCCTTTTTTCCTTTTGGGGTACGAAACCCAAATAAAATGAGACGTATACGGGTACGCCTAAAGTCAAAGTCAAAGTCAAAAGTCATTTATTCAAATTAGGCTGATAATCAGCACTTTTTGAACGTCACATTACAAGAGACAGTCCCACAAAAACGCCCTGCCCTTCGCCCACCTCAAATCCTTACTTAATATTATAAAAGCGAAAGTGAGTTTGTTTGTTACCTCTTCACGCTTTAATGGCTAAACCGATTTTAATAAATTTTGGTACAGAGATAGTTGGGAACCAGGAGACGGACATAGGCTTTTTTTTTAAAGAGTGAGATATGAGGGAGAAAGAGGGAAGAAACGGGAAAACTTAGCGTTGCTATTACAAATCAATAAGGCGCTACCGAATTTAACGCGAGCGAAGCCGCGGGCAAAAGCTAGTAATATATAAAATGTTTATGACTTCTAATTTCATACATATAAATAAAAATAACCATAACACGCCTGTAGTTTATTTAGATTTTTAATTGAATTTTGCTTTTACTCTGGACGCTCTACTGTGCACGTCTTTCTAAATCGTTCTCACATATTCGTATTATCTCAACATGAATAATGTAAATACGATTTTGTAATAATATTATAATTTAAAAGAGTGTCCCTGGAGTTTCTTACCCATTCTTCTCCATAGAGATCAAAGCTTTGGCATGGGCAAGAAGGCACAAGTTATTATGCCTTGTAACTGGGACTGTAGTTTCATAATTTTGTTTCTTGACATTCAGAAGTGCCTGTAATGGTCGACCCGGCCACCGTAGATGCGGGCCTGTGGACGGTGAGCAATAGGTAGCTCACCGTCCGTCCGTCTATTGACCACAGGCCTTGGGGAGGGCGCGTTAGTGTTCCACGCGCGCCTCAAAGAGATGTCAGCAAAACAGAGGGGCCGGCTAGGGCCACCGCCTGCCGGGGTTGCGGGTTGTTCGAAATAGCTTTAGCTCATTATATATCTACAAAGAATCTCAACAGGACATAATTTTTTTGGCCATCTATGTCAGTCACAACCCTACATATAGACTTTTGACATTGACTTGCTTTTGTTTTTCAAAATCGATCGCTCGTATAATGTCTTTATCTTGGCCCAGTTGGCGGCCAGTCTATAAACCTCTTTTTCAAATAACCTTTGTTTCAATAACCTATTAAATTAAGGCTCTATTGTCTAAATTATCATAGTATCTAAGCATAGTGAGGTACTGTTTTGTATAATTGAATAGCTTCGCGTATTGTATTTGTTTTGAGAACAAAAACTAGATGCCGAAATTCAATAATGTTTTCAACACTGTTTTAATGCGTCAGACTTAGTAATAGAAAGGCAGATATATGCCTTAGGTACTTTTCAGTACTGAAATAAACTTTTTTTAAAGTTTATTTTGTCAGAGACCTTTCTATCAAGTTTCAGAGTTATTTTATAGATATTCTTTGCAAAATTTCCAGTAAATAACTTACCCTTAAACCTACAACAGCTACGCATATATACTTAACGTCACAACAATCGGTAACTCAAAAACATGTCCGTTACTAAGTGTGGAGGCAGACTTGCGACGTAGCCGGTATCTGCGAACTCTTTGCTCGCGCCCATTCAGCCCGGGATGAAAGCGGGGTCATTACCTGAAACAAAGAACGAAAGCCGCTCAAACTGCGCATAAATCGTGCCACCCTGTTTACCTACCATAGCCCATCCTACCCATCCAGAAAAGAAAAACCCAGCCTACTTTACCTACGTACAACCCATGAATGAAGCCTTTTCTCAACTCTTAATACATTTATATGTTTCTAAAGGCGTTTTTAGAATTCTCGGGAAACTGTATTAGAACATTTTTTATAGAACATTTTAGCTCCTAAACTAAAAATACTTTGAATTGTAAATTCGCGATAACAGATTCGGTTTTTTTATTTGTGTTGAGGTCGCTTTTAAGCATTCCACTCTACTTTAAAAGTCATAAATAAATTTTCATTTATATAAATTTTAAGTATTGCTAACAGTGTCGTTTTGCATTTGAAGATCTGTTTTTAAAAGTTAAATAAATCTGTTTAAGTATTACTCTAGACTTGGTTATAACTATGACAAGTTTATAAAAGGGGTTTGCAAGAGAAACAAGATATATTTTGAATGTATTTATTGTGACAAACGAGGATCATGACAATGTATACAACGTGTTGTGTATATTGGGTAGATTTAGTGTAGTATCATATATATATTTGTAGGTGGCAGCTGTTGATACAAGCAGTGGTAACAATTGAATATGGTTGTAAATCAGTGCGATAGCAGACCGGGCTGACCCCTCATGTAAATGGCGAGTCGCTTCCACCCACCGTCTCAGGGTGTTGGTCCAAATATCAAGCGATAGCTGGCGACGTACAAATATTTTATTTAAATTTCAAAACAACATTTATTCTACAGTCAACTTTAACTAAGGGATTCTTCATAACACGACTTGATGTTAGGAGATGTGACATAAACCCCTTCAACTTAAAATATGAATAACTTACTTGGAAGTTGTATTTTAGGGTCATAAACTATTGTAGGAAGAGATTCAGTTTTGTATTGTAACACATTTTAAATCAGCACATTTAATTGTATTTAATTTACTTTGTAATACAAATACTTAATCTATAAATAAGTTAAGTAAGATACATTCTCAGAATACAAGACAAACAGTTTTAATATGAATCTAAACAAATTCAATTCTGGGCTAGTTTTGTGCTCTGAACATAACACTAAAGGTACTTGATTAAAATTTAAATTTAACAAGACGGATGTAGGTTTTTTTCGTGTTATCGAAATTTTAGGATTTGACCCGAATACACGTCCTTAGAATTTCAAATTACCCACCTATTGACTTTTAGCAATAAATTCATTCTGTAAAGAATATTGTACAAAAAGTTGGAGACATTGTTTTTTGCTAATTTAAATTTAAAAGACGTAATATGTAAAATGTTGACACCATTTATAAAACTTAGAGTAGATTTTTGATACCTCTTAAAGAGAATACCTTTTCTAAAAAATCATTGGAGTCTAAAATGGCCGTTTTAGCAGAATAATAAGTGGGATAATAATTACGTTAAATACTTAAAATGGTCACAGACGCAATTAATATTGTAAATGTCACATTGTGACGTTTTTACGAATGGTAACATAATTCTTATTATTAACCTATTCTGATTATGCAAATTTCTATTTTTTATTGTTACTTAATTTAGTTTTTTAATCGTAAGCTTCTCATTCACACAGTTTACTTTTAATAAGCACACAACAACAATCAGGGACATTCGACAAATATTTAATCTTAGCTTAATTTTATTGTATTTATATTTATCTGTAATTTTACATTCAAAACATTACATTTAATTTAATTCGATTATTTACATAAATTACATACCCAAATATTTTAGATTGTCAAAATAGTGAATGTGGTGTTAGCATGTAAGTAATTGTTGCTCCTATAAATGTATATCGTATAATTTGAAATGAAAATTGTTGGCTAACTTAAATAAATAAATAAAATTAAAAGTATCTTGAAAAATAAAAGATGGTGCTTTTCCGGCTAGCACTCGTGCGGCACTATCGCATAGGTAAGGCGTTATTGAGACACATGCTCCGAGCTTTCTTGTCGACTCTGATTTACTACGGCGAAAGGAGCAATTGCGAACTAACGCTTATTCATTGCCTCAAACAATATTCATGTAGATAAATTGATACTCAAATCTTTATTTAAAGGTTCACCAACAGTTGTTACAGATATTATATAGATAGGAACATACCAATAATTGTGTCTTAAATCTCACTGTACAACCATTTACAGGCAAACACCACATGTATTGCATTTATCAGTCCCGAAACATAGTAGTAATCCTGAAAGCAATCCGAAATATAAAACACAATGAACGTTACGTTGAACACCTGTTGGCAATCGAAATATCGATGGCCCCACCGAATAAACGTGCAAGAGTTCTTACACGTTTTTTTTTTTTTTCATTTTTCATTTCTTTTGCCTATCCTGCACCTACTTAATTTTTTTTATGAATTTTAGACTCAAAACACGAGTTTTATAATAGTGTTTTTCTTTATTCTAGGGAAAAAAATAATTTTAAAATTATAGGAATAATAGTTTATGCTTTTATTACATGCTTTTTGAGTCGCCAAGTACACAAGAATAAACATGCTAAAACCTACAGACGTTTGAGAAGATTTGTGATTGTTTTCGAATTTGGGTAATGTCTTCTTACACGTTTATTCGTGTAGAAATGTATGCAAATTTCATTACTAATGTTTTACTGCACAAAATGGAAGTTTGAATATAAATAGATTATTAAAATTAAAGTATTGCATTGTCTTTTACTATAATATCTTTTTTTCTAACAACTGTGTTAAAGATTCAAACATTAATATTCTTTGCATATTAGTTTAAGTTTAAAGCTAGTAATGGTAAATAAACAAATGTTTACGCGATAAATTCTATTGCAATCGTACGTTCTATCTTGTTGTGATTCTATGCGCGCTATTTCGTGATTTTGTTTCGCGTAATATCATTCGATTATAATTGTTATTATAGTCAAATTGTTGTTTTGTAGTTATGTGTAACAATGAGAAGGTATCGGGATGCTTCTAGTCTCTGCAAAAGGATATTAGAATTAGCGAACTGTCAACGACATAAAGGTAAGAATCAACTTTAATATTAGGTAAGTATAAATATTATCAAATATTTTAGCTAAGACCGATGTAAAAATACTCCGCTGCTAATTTAAAGCTTTTGTGACTGTACTTCTGTGTATATTATGTGATTCAAATGCAGTTTTTAATGACCTAAATAAAATAAGGTTGCTTCTATTTACATGGGTGAAGATCTGATGGAGATCTCTGGATATACACAGCGGTACTTTTCAATAGATTACTACAAATCACAAGTTATTGCTGTAATAGCTTTTTTTTTGGGGTGGGAAATCATCAAATAACTTCCCCCGCTCTGGGCGGAGCGGAGGGGCGTGTCAGATTTTTACTGATTAACCCCACCCATGTTCCTTCTATTGCCCTTTACGTTCCGGGGCCGCGGTATCTCTTTCGAACAACCCGCAACCTCGGCAGGCGGAGGCTCTGGCAAGCCCCTCTGGTTTGCTGACATCTCTTTGAGGCGCGCGTGAAGCACGAACGCGCCGTGGACACGGCCCGTCGTCAATAGCCGGTGCCCGGGGCGTCTCCTGCGGTGGCTGGGTTGGTTTGAGGCTCTCTCCCTCAAACGCCCGGCCTCCTCCTTCACTAGCATGACTGCTTCGCAGAAGGAGGTGACCGCTTCCCATTCCCTCTCGCTCCGGACCATGGACTGAACCTGAGCCGGACGCGAGAGATCGCCGCCGCCGATCGCCTCTACGAGGGCACGGCGGTGCTCTGCCCCGCGCTGGGCAGACCGCCACTGTGTGCTCCACAGTGTCCTCCGGGCGATCGTCACAATGGTGACACCCGGGCGTTTCGTCCCGCCCGATTATGTGCAGGAACCTCCCGAAACTTCCGTGTCCGGTGAGGACCTGCATCAGGCGGTAGGTGAGGACGCCATGACGCCTCTCCAGCCACTCCTCAAAGAGGGGACTTACCGCCACTATTTTGGCGTGCCCTGCACGGGGTTGCGACAGTCGCCCTTTCCATGCCACCATGAAATCGCACCGGAGGTCAGTCCGCTGAGCGGCAATTTGCCGCGGTAGCGGAGTTTCCCCCGTCGTAGTGCTTCCGCGCGCCACTCAAACAGGCGCGCGACAACTATCGCCTCCAGATCCCACGGTGGCAATCCGGCAAGGAGGCTCGCTGCCTCGCCGGAGATCGTGCGGTAGCCCCGGATCAGCCGTATGGCTACCACCTTTTGGGGCGCGTACATGTAGTGGGCGGCGCGCCGCCCTAAGGAACGCGCCCATACCGGGGCCCCGTAAAGGGCCATGGACCGCACGACTCCGGCATAGAGCCTACGGCAGGAGGCGTTTGGAACCCTCAGATTGGGCAGGAGCCGCCTGAAAGCAGCCCCCTCCCGCTCGAGTTTGGGAGCCAAACGTCAAAAGTGCTCCACGAAATTCCATCGGCTGTCGAGGACGATTCCCAGGTATTTCATCGACGACCCGATGCCGATGCGAACCCCTCCTAGCGTCAACTGGGATCCCGACGGTGGCGTGTTTCCGCGGCCATGAAAGACCATGGCCTCGGATTTGTGCAATGCCACCTCGAGACCCAGTAGCCGGATCCTCTCTGTGACTATCGCAACCTCGCGTGTCATGATGTCGGCCGCCGCCTGGTGCCACCCCCCCTGAGCCAGAACGAGCGTGTTGTCAGCGTAACTAACTACGCTGACGCCGCTGGGGAGGTCGGCGCGCAGCACCCAGTCGTAACCGATGGACCTGTGGGACACCGCACGACATCTCTCGCAGGTTCCACTCTCCAGAGATTTGTGCAATGCCACCTCGAGACCCAGTAGCCGGATCCTCTCTGTGACTATCGCAACCTCGCGTGTCATGATGTCGGCCGCCGCCTGGTGCCACCCCCCCTGAGCCAGAACGAGCGTGTTGTCAGCGTAACTAACTACGCTGACGCCGCTGGGGAGGTCGGCGCGCAGCACCCAGTCGTAACCGATGGACCTGTGGGACACCGCACGACATCTCTCGCAGGTTCCACTCTCCAGAGCGACCGGGGAAGATGACGGCCCTGTCCGTCAGATATGCCCCAACCACACGACGAAGGTAGGTCGGCATCCGGTTGTATCGGAGTGCCTCCCTGGTGCAGCTCCAAGGCATGGTGTTGAACGCGTTGGCGATGTCGAGAGACACCGCCACGGCAACCCCACCCCTGGACACTGCAGCCCCCGTCGTGAGAGCTCTCACGCGCATGATGGCGTCCACCGTCGAGCGCCCCTTGCGGAAACCAAACTGGTGTTCCGCAAAATCCGGCCCCGTCCCCACGAGGTGCCCGACGAGGTGGTTTGCAATTACTCTTTCAAAACTTGCCCACCTCGTCGAGCAGCACGATGGGCCGAAATGCGGACGGAGAGTCCGCAGGGCGCCCCGGCTTCTGTATGAGGACCAGCTTCCCCGTCTTCCAACGAAGTGGGAACTGGCCTCTCTCCAAGCATGCGCTTAGAAGCCATAGTATTCGGGGCCCGAGAGCCTCTAAGGCCAGGACCCAGGCTTTGCTGTGCAAGCCATCGGATCCCGGGGCGGTATTTTTGGCTTTCAGCCTGCCAACCGTCACCCTTAGGTCTACCCCAGCCACCTCCGGAACGTCGTCGTCGTCGTTGTCCTCGTGGTTGCTGTAATAGCTTGTGTATGTGTTTTTTGTACCAATAAAAACGTAAAAATAAAAATAATATTTTTTTTATTAAGAACCTTGTGTTCACGTAGACAAATACTATAATAAATATATTAATATTTTTAATTCTATATATAGCTGTATTTTATTTCATCCTTTTACCATGCATTAAAAAAGATGTATTACATAAATGAAAACTGATTTTATAAACACTAATATAAATGCATACGGTCTTTATAATCATATAAATCCGAACAATGTACTGTAAACAAGCGTGTAAATAGTTATAGCTGGGTTAAAAAATAAACTTAATATACGGAGAATAATAGTGTAACATTATAGTACGTTTTATTCGTTGTGTATTATTACACGAATAAACGTGTAATGATATATTGCTTTGACCTAGTCATGCAAATTTCACAAGAGTAAAAATAAGGCAACTACAGTACTTTCATAAGTTATTATGTCTTGTGACTGGGACTGTAGCAGCATCATTTTTTTGTTCTTGTTTTTATGACATTCAAAAGTGCCTGTAATGGTCTAATTGAAATAAATGCTTTGAGTTGAGTTGAGTTGAGAATATTAAATAGTTTTTCATGAATTTCCTGAATCTGGTTGATGTTTGAAAAAAAGTAAATTTACAAGTCTTTAGTTTTTTTTCTTACCTATAATTCGATAATACATTATCTATACCTATTTACAATGAAATGAGCGTTATTGAAGTTTAAACGTTTTTATTTTTTACTGAAAAGTTGTCATTTTTCTCTTACACGTTTATTCGGTGGGGCCATCGATATGTGTTTACTAGTTTTAAAGCTTATCGTAAATATCATGCAGCATCACACACTGAGATTCTATATGATGCTTAATTAATGTGACGCATGAAACAAGCCGCGACTACACTTGCTTGGGTACACGCCAGCTTGCTCTTTTTGCTCCACACATGCGAAGCTCACAACATAACTATGTATCGCATTCTATCTAGGAATGAGACACTGAATGCGACGTCGCCGACGACCACAAATCAGTAGCCACTTTGTTCTTTCACGGTCGCGAACGTTTCTCTGCCGAGAAATCGCTATTGATCTATTTTTAAAGTGATTACTGTCTGTTTGTTATTGTATTGTTCACTTTATGCTTTGTTTCCGATGGTTAAGCCTAGAATAGTCTTGTAGATACCAAAGGTCACGTACATTGCAAAGACAAACGCCGACTCTAGACTACAAACGCAGAAAGAACGGAAGCTAATTTAGAAGATTTTACTTATTGTTTCGGAGCTGTTTGTTATGCAAAAAAATGTTGCTTAATAATGAGACGGAGAGATTCTATTGTTGTAAGAGGTAGCCCCTAACAAAGACACGTTTGAATTATGTTTACCTGTCTGAAAATATAAAGAAGGTTATGAATCAAATCTCCAGTTTGTAATCATTGCGGTACACAATTTGATGTCAGAAGATATAGACGGATGAAAATGCCTAATATTTTGAAGTCTTTGTGAAATGTCGTACAAAGGTGAGGTGTAGGAAAACGTCTGAAATTAAATTGAAGTCAGAAAAGGACGAACACAATGGTAGTCTGTGTTGGAAGGCGGAGGCCGAGCTGTCTGAATGCGACTACATCGACTTTATAATGCTGACACGACACAATATACCCATTTATAAGGCGTTTTCCATACGAGGTTTAATTCTAATTCAGATTCAGTGGATGCCTAAATATTTCCTTTCACGAGTGGGGAAATTCGACGGGAAAAGTCTTAACATATTTGCATTGGGATGTTCTAACTCAATTAATAGATGTCGTAGACATACATTTAAATATCTCTCATCTTCGCCCAAAACCCAGACTGCTATCTGATGAACTAAGTTTAAATCTAACAGCACAACGGTCATTAAAGTTGACTTGATGACATCAGTATGGATTGACTATACTGCTTTGTCTATAGCTCTCCTTTGTCTGTAACTATCCTTACCTAATCCATCTTATTTTTGCTTTCTATCTCCTGGATAATAAAGAAGAAAATTAACCTTTCTGCTTCATGATGACTCACATAGACCCGCGATAATTGCTTTTGTACTACCGAGGACGTTCCAAGGATTAATTAAAAATACATATGGCAGGTTCCCACTGGCTAGCAGTTACTGTTTGCCAGTTATTTTAACGTGATGTTTACTTTACGCGCCTTAATCCCCGAAATGAGGTTGTATAGGACTTCTAAAATGTAGAAAAAGTTTTAAAAATAGATCCTCATCGTTTTTTTTTAAATTCTTGTATATGTTACGGATTATCCTCTTGTAAAACGTTGTGTGTGATGTCAAAATGTGTTAGAAGGAAAATTTCAGTGATTGTTTACTATTATTATAATTTGATACAAAATTAGATTAATTCGTCGTTAGTTCCTGTAACTTTACGATAAGGTATTGATAATTACCTGTTCGATTGAGGAAATAAAGAATGGGTTAATTACAACTAGTTGGGTTATTAACAATAACGTGAGGAACATAAGTGAAACACATGAGTGGAAGTTTGACAGTGGCGCCCGCGCTGACTATATAGTTGCATGGTTACCGGCTATGGCCTAGAATGGATGTGGTATATGATGCGAAGAAATGAGGATAATTTTGAGTTGGTATAGACGGCTATAAAAGTAGAGGAAGACCAAAGAAAATATATTCAATATTATAAATAATAATATTGAATTGAATATAATAAATAATTATATCTATTAAATTGAATTATGTTACAGTTTGAATTATTAAAAAAATACAGTTTTTAATTCTTGACGGCACTGTTGGCGCAGTAGTTGAGCAATCAAGTGCTGCACTGCGTGTCGCGGGTTCGATCCCCGCTTTGTATGACCTACAGGAAGTTGTTCCGGTTCTGCCTATTTGTGTATGTGAGTTTAAATGTTTGTTGACGTACCCACGATACACGAGATATTCCTAGTATGGAGCAACGTTTTTAAAAATAAGAATAAAAAAAACTTATTATGTCACTGTAAATTTGCGAATATACTCATCATCTTCATTTATCATGGAGCCTTTTTTTTCGGACGAGAAATCATCAATTTATAACTTCTCCTGCTCTTGGTGGAGCGGGAGGGAGCGTCAGACTTTACTGACTAAAACCCATCCAAGTTCCTTCTTTTACCCTTAATGTTTCGGGGCCACGGTATCTCTTTCGTACAACCCGCAACCCCGGCAGGCGGTGGCCCTGGTGGGCCCCACTGCTTTGCTGACATCATTTTGAAGCGCGCCTGGAACACGAATGCACCGTCGACACGGTATAACCATCATTTCATCATTTGCCTAGCCTTTTCCCAACTATGTTGGGGTCGGCTTCCAGTCTAACCGGATGCAGCTGAATATCAGTATTTTATATGGAGCGACTGCCTATCTAAACTCCACAACCCAGTTAGTACTGGGTAATACGATACCCCTTGGTAAGACTGGTTGTCAGACTTTCGGGACACTGACTACCTGTAACGACTGTCAAAGATCTACAAATGACAGCCGGGACCAACGGCTTAACCTGCTTTCCGAGGCACGGAGGAAACTCGGTATGACATGGTAACCATAGAGCCTTAAACTCATCAAAATAAAACTGTTTGCACACTAAAACTCTTTACCTAAGTACCTCAAATTGAATGATAAAAGACAAAATATCCCTAACATATCACTCCATACATTTATCTCGGTCTAACTGCGATTCCACTAAGGAAAGGGGAGATAGCAAGGCGTTTTCAAACTTGTAAAAGAACTGTCTCCCGTCTTACATTGCTCGTAAGAAACTTCCACTGTCCTTACGAGCAGTAAATGGTGCGATCACTACGTTGTGCACGAAGAAACGATTTTATACATTCTATTGTTCAACTTTATATTGTTTGAATATTATGATGGTATAATCTGTGCGCATTATGTTTGTCTGCGTTTTGAGCTGACCATGTTGTAAAGTAATATTGAAAATAAGAAAAAAATGATTTGGTAACTACTGTAACCTTGGGTTGAAAGAATCAACGGCACGGTTGGCGCAGTGGCTGAGCGATCGACTGATGCGCCACGTGTCGCGGGTTCAATCCCCACAACAAATGTTTAAACAATACTTGTACAAATATTGGTAAATGATTAATGATGTTTATTTAGCAAGTAGGTTTTCACAAACACTTTAACACGTCTTTTTTAAAAACTAGATGAGGCCGGTGTTTCGTACCCGACTACTCTGAGAAGAATCCGCCGAAACAAACTCAGAGGTCATAGTCTCTTTTAAGGTCGAGACAAAAATCTTGGCAAACTTACATGAGGACTATGCAGATTAGGGTCTGAAATTGTCTTTTTAAGAAAGCACCACACACAGATAGAGTGGACCTGTCCAGTCAGTGAAAGCATTTATCAGTTATCGTGTAGCTCGACTCATAACTCTTGAGTTATGAGTCGTCGTTGACATGACGGACAATACCAAAACAGGACATTTGTATGACCTTACTTTACAGGTAGTTGTTTCGGGTCAGGCTGTTTGTGTATGTGAGTTTAAATGTTTGTAAACACCACCCACGATACAGGAGATGTTCCTATTGTGGGGCAATGTTTTTTTTTTAAATAAAAAAGTTTGTCTTCAGAATATGTGGTACCTAATATTTACAAGCAACGTTATATAAATATATACTTATTATATTTTTATTGGTAGTCAATTATTGAGTAGTTACACCTACGTATAACTTTAGTATCTACATACTTAAGATATATTTACAAAAACAGGAAAATATCTACATCAAGACTATATTTCCATCTACACTAATATTATAATAAAGAGTATATATTTGTATTTTTTATGTAGCGAAGAAACTCACTACTACTGGACCGATTTCAAAAATTATTTGCCATTAGAAAGTTACACTATCACATAGTAGCATAGGCTTTATAACATCACGCTAAAACCGACAGGAGCGGGGCAGTAACCAAACACGTGGATGAAACCGCGCGGAACAGTTAACGTTGCGCTCATTCAATTGATACACGGAAAGAATACTCTTCATATGACTTTTACCTAATTATTTTCCACAAAGACACTATGAAACCCTCATTTGAGGAAATCTTCAAAGGATTCTTGGAATGATTCTATGGTTAGAAATATGTATATCTAATTACAACCGGAAACGGAAAATGGACGAAAATACACGCGTTTTACGTCAAAGTCTTACACGTGTCTTTGTGACTATGAGACTTGGTATTTAAACTTATAATTTTATGTAATTATATGTTTGTCTAGCAAAAGAAAACTTAATTTAAATAAGATCTAATTTATATTTACTTAATATCTTTGGAACTTAAGTTTAGGTTATTATTTTAAATTATCATATTTTGTTTTTGAAATTTAAATACATAACTAGCAAATAATCTGTTGTCATTAGTTGAATCTTATAGTATTTACTACTTCAAAATCACAATATTTTTATTTCTCATAGGCCTACAGGTTGGTCTTTTTCTATCAAGGAAAACCGGCAAGAACTCTATGGTTACTCTTTTAAAATCATTTGGTTTTTTTTACAATGTCCTTGTTACAGCGTAAGTACTTAAGTATGAGAGGACAGTTAATGACTATACATGAAATATAATTTAATTTAGATGCTCCTAGGTCCTTACATATCTATCTACTAGTGCCACGCTGAGAAGTCTCTATTTTCTCGGCCCTCGTAACTTTTAAAAGAAATTATATGTAGTTGTTTTTTTCCAGACTATTTACTACTTTTTACTTACTAAACACAGCTAAATTATATTACTTTAGCATGTTTCAATATAAAGTTAATCGTTACATCTAGTTTATAATAACAACCATAATCAGTCTTTTTATTGCATCATAGTGAAAATCATCTTATTACTTGTTGTCGTTGGATTACTCACGATTATCTACATGTTTCATGTCATAACTAAACTTAATCAACTTCAGTGATAACAATCTGACATCGCTTTATCTTATATCTGACACGAAACGCCAACAGCAACGATCTCTACGCACTTCCTCCTATTCCAAGTCGTTGCTATAAACAAGATGAAACTACTTCCACGAACTAATAAAAATAAACTAGGAAACAAATCCCTCATTACAACTAACATAATCACTTTCACACATACTCCTCACTTTCTATTTAAAATTGCCATTGTAGGTACGAGGAAAACGCCCACTAAATCATCTATCCTATGTCACTAACAAACCAGTAAATCATAAATATACAAAATAACACAGTTGTCAGAACACGACGTTTCTGTCTAAGACGGTACGCTCTGATTCCGTACAGTGAGCAATAGAAATAACCTCAGACGTTGACAAATAACTGTACGGCTTCAGCAGATACTAGTGCTCTTGTGCCACGTCGATGGCAATAAGCGATGCTCGTTCTTATTACGGCACGAAACAAAACAAGCGTGTGCAATGCTTGGTTGAAGCGAAATTATACATAGTTGACAAATAGAGCCGACTCTGCCGACTGTGAGCCAATTCACAAAACGCTGCGCTGCATCTTGTCGATAAATTTTCTCCCGCCATGTCGCCAATAGCGCACAATAAACCCGACTTCAGTTTCCCAATATTTTTATCAATTCTTACGTTTCACGTCGCTCCGTCGTCGTCATCATTCGCATATTGACTGAAAACGTTATCCTTCGTACTTACCGATAAAAAAAATCTTTCATTTTACACACGAAAGCGTATCGTAAGTATAAAATTATTCCGCTATCTCCTGCACTGAAGTCCCGATTTCACATGTCGTAAAATTTTTACTCTCCCAAGATTTTTATCGGGTCATATGAGTCTAAAATATGTTAAAATATCGTCGCTTACTGTGGGCTGACGTGGCGAATGGCGATGCCTATCATTGTGGTGCATGCTTTTAGAAGCGACGCACCTGTTCTGGACTTATTTATGTATATCCTGGAGTATGAATAGTGCCATTCGTGTCGTCTAACAACGTTTGTTTGTCATTTGCAATACTAATGTTTGAACAGAAAAATTTTGGATAGTTTTACAATTGATTCTATACCTGCATACTATTTAGTTTTATGTTTATTTAAACCTTCGCGCGACAAAGTGTTACGACGGGTGCAAAGTTTACCTACATTGTTACCCTACATTTTTGTAAACAATCGTGCAACGGGTTAATAAAGAAATATGTAGATCTAGAAGACAATACTTGGCACTGTATCGAGCGTATAAAGACATGAAGTGTAAATTTATCGAAGTAAATATATTGAATGATTTTTTGGCTTCCCCGTCTCGTTTGGTAGAGATTCTTTCGATTTTACTAGTCAAATAAATACTCGTGTAATATCCTAAAAATAAACAATTACCTACCAAACATCCGCACATAAAAAAAAACCTGGAATATTCCTTGGATTTCATAAAAACAACATGATCGATACGAAACGTCGAAAGCGGCCGCGTTTCGATGGGTGGCACGGAAATAATTAGAGACGGTTTAAACCAAGCAGATCGCATTCACCGCATAATGAATAAAACGTCACTGCTGCCATGGCGGACGGCAGTCCAACGATGACGTCAGAGGATTATGGCTCAAGTCGAAACGTAAACCGTTTACGTATATATTGCGTAAGTGAAAAACGCATCGCATTTTTTTATTCGTTTTTCAAATTCCACTGTGGGTTAGTTTAGTTCCAATAGCTTTTAAATGCTATTCATTGTTCTGTTACAGATTGACGGAAGACTTTATGTGGCATAAATCATATTAACACATTTTTTTGTGACAAACGTTAAATGTTGTCACTCATTATAAGAGGGGGTTTCGGTTATTTTTAACACGTTTTTATTAGTTTCACCTGGAAATATGCAAAAAAAAAAGAAGTAAAATGTTTAAATCAAAAATGGCGGACTCCGAAACACTAGTTGTTTTTTGAACAATTTAGGAACTAAATGAAAGGGTTTGTTGAAAAAAATACAAGAAATAAAAAGCGTGTTTTAATATTTCATTGTTTATAAAATACTCTGGCGACGGGCAGGCGTTTTGGGAGACTGTCTCTAATTAATTATCAGCCTAATTTGAATAAAACGTAACATTATTACACCCATTGTACCTAGTCAGAGTACACAATTAACATCAAATACTCATTTACAAAATATTTTTTTGTAAATATTGGTATAAAAGAATATTTTGCTAAACCAAATAATATATTACTTAATTATTAACTCTGATACAAATGTTTAAAATGGTAAAATTAATCAAATGTGCCAAAAGGTACTTGTTGTAATCTATACTAATATTATAAAGCTGAAGAGTTTGTTTGTTTGTTTGTTTGAACGCGCTAATCTCAGGAACTACTGGTAATACAATAGAAGTGTTTTGTTAATTGCGTGGTATTTTGTTAATAAAGGCTTTATTGATTTGGGCAGTACCTACTTTAAAAAGGTGCAGCAGCTTTATTGAAGACGTCAATATTAAGGAAATATCAATAAAATCATAAGGAACGACCCTTCTGGTTAGGGAGATCACCTCAAATTGTCAAAATCACTTCATTGACTTTTGACCAGCTAAGCATACTTACTCGTATGTCAACGGTTTAAATAGTGGTCAAACCTAACTTCAAGTCAAGTGTCAATGTAGTTTCAAGTTACCGTGGAAATAGATCTACCTTTCTAAAGTATTGGTGTTCAGAAAGAGAAATTGTGTTTATAATAATGTAACGGATTTACGGTGTGTTCTCATTCAGGTTACTATGAAATGCAAGTTGCTTCCACCTATTTCATTTCTTGGTACACGCGACTCATTTCTTGTATTTTCTCTGTTTGCGAAATCTAAACGTAGCATACGTTATTATCGTATACGTTATTATATATAGGTACATAAGCCTTTATTAAATGATTAAGATAAACAGACGTGCTACAAATCTTGACGACGTAAATAATGCCCTAATGCAGGTACATAATTGGTTTACCGCTAATAATTTAGTATTAAATGGGAAAAAAACGAAGTGTATAAGATTTGCTCTACCAAATGTCAAAAACAGTGAGTGTGACATAGTATTGAATCAAGAGAAACTAGAATTCGTCGAAAAACTGTTTTCTTGGGAATAACACTCGATTCAAAGCTACAATGGGGTCCGCATATAACATCTCTTGCAGGACGCTTTAGTTCAGCAGCATATGCTGTTAGAAAAATCCGTCAGTTTACTGATGTAGATACCGCGAGGCTAGTCTACTTTAGTTATTTTCATAGTATCATGTCATACGGTATTTTACTTTGGGGACGGGGTGCAGACATCGAGTCTATATTTATTCTGCAGAAAAGAGCCATCAGAGCCATATATAACCTACGTAGGCGAGATTCTTTAAGGGAACAGTTTAAGGATATTAACATCATGACAGTACCTTGTCAATATATTTATGAAAACATCATGTATGTCAGGAAAAACTTGCATATTTTTAGTAAAAGAGGTGACAGACACAATTATAATACTAGAAATAGGGACCAATTAGTTCAATTAGGTTTCAGGTTAGCTAAAGTAGACTCATCTTTCATGGGGTACTGTTTGAAATGCTACAATAAAATACCTCCCCACATTCTTCAACTGAATGAAACGAAATTTAAATCTTGTATTAAACGCACACTATGTAGGCAAGCATATTATAAGTTGGGGGATTATATTGATGATAAAAATGCTTGGCTCAATGTTGGTCCTGCTCCACAAGAATAGGGGTAAACTCATTGTTTGGTATCCGAAGCTATAGTGGAAGCTGCAGAAGATTGTAAGACTATCTTTGCAATGTATAGAATCAATTCTCTAGTATTGTATAATTATTAAGCCCATATGTGAGTGCTATGTATTATTATTGACTTGACGAAGCCCTGGTGGTTGATAGTGTCATGCTCACTTAAATGTCTCGCTGATGGTGGCGGGTGTGTCGGGTCATTTAGCTCCCTTCAAAATGGTCGAGCTGAATGGGGCTGATCCATACGTCATGTTCGTGAACGGGCGCTGTCAGTTGGGACTGGTCATTTTTTTAGCTACCACGGTTCATTTTTAACTTATTTAGATTTGAAATTAAATTTTGCTTTTTATTTACTCTGGACGCTCTTACTGTGCACGTCTTTCTACATCGTTCTCACATATTTGTATAATCTCAACATGAATGATGTAAATACAATTTTGTAAAAATATTATAATTTAAAAGAGTGTCCATGGAGTTTCTTGCCCATTCTTCTCCATAGAGATCAACGCTTTGGAATGGGCAACTACAGTACTTTCACAAGTTATTATGCCTTGTGACCGGGACTGTAGATTAGTTTTGTTTCTTGACATTCAAAAGTGCCTGTAATGGTCTAATTGAAATAAATGGTTTTGATTTTTTTTTTTTTTTGATTTGGGTTATAGTTACTTTGGTCTATCTTAAACCCGCGTGATGATCGAAAAATAAACTTTCACTCCCCCGTTCTCCCCCTTTTCTCATATTTTTAGCCTATGTCCGTCTCCGGGGCCCAACTATCTCTGCACAAAAAATCATAAAAATCGGTTTGGCCATTTAGGCGTGAAGACGTAACAAACAAACAAACTCACTTCGCTTTTATAATATTAGTAAGGATTTATTTAAGTAATAAGTTACTAATAAAAAAATGTCTTCAAAAATATGAGTTGCTTTGCATCGGAGTTAACAACCTTATTTTAAAGAAGTCTGCCCAATATACTATTTAAGGCACGGTAACAACTGTGGCACAGACTATGCCCACTAGAACGTATCAACTGTGTATCACACTAGTTTATAACGTGCAGTTATAACGGGTTTAGAATGGTCATCATTCACAGTTAAACCATATATTCACGTACATAGTGACGAAACGGTCTAGGGACCATAGTCTTATACTTCGGCTAGGACTAACTTGCTCAAGTTTACCCCAATTTCGCGATTCGCCCGGATTATTAATATTGTAACATTATCGGAAGACACATTTGGGCAAATCCTGCCCAGATTTGTTCATTTAGAGAGGTGCCCACCTCCCTCAATTATGACTTGTTATGTGTAATTTAGGTCCTATACTTTTACTTTGCCATGTTTAATTAAGATAGGTAATAATTTATTTTTAATTTAATTAACGTGTTTTATTTGTTTGTAGTATTATTTGGTGACTTATTACATCGTATTGGATAATATAATATCTGTAAAGGTGCTATAAATTGGTGGTTAATAAATAAAACCTTACTAATATAATAAAAGCGAAAGTGAGTTTATTTGTTTGTTACGTCTTCACGCCTAAATGGCCAATCTGATTTTGATGAATTTTAGTACAGAGATAGTTGGGACCCTGGAGACATAGACTATTTTTTTTAAGTGTGATAAGGGGGAGAAAGAGGGAATAAAGATCCTTAAGAAAATATAATAAATAAGAATCCTTTTCGATCATCACGCGCGGGTTAAAGTTAGCGTTAGCCCAAAGTAACTATGCCACGCGGACGCTAATAAGCGAAGCTAGTAAATAAATAAATAAACTTCACAATAGAACAATTTTATTTTTGTTGAGACGTTCACGTCTCAACAAAAATAAAATTATGTAAAAATTATTAAATTATTTGTTATGAATAACACGGCTATGGTCTGTGTCATGATCAGTACGGTATTGTGGGCAGAATCCTTAAAAAGATATTTGTTTCCATTTGCTATTGTGTTTAACATCACGCCTGTAATCCCCAAATAGGTAGGCCGAGGAGTAACTAAATAGTACACCCACATTTCGACGGCCCCTACGTAATTCATTGAAACTAAAAAATTGACAACCGCAAAAAAGGCCTTTATGCTTAAGGGAATAAAGCTCTTTTTTAGTATTTTTAATTTTCGATGATTTACACAGCCAAGCCGTCAATTTGGCCAGTTAATTTTATGTTCCATGTAATAGAGAACGAGCTTTTTACCTTCAACCAGACACAAATCTAGACTCCGTGGCTGCTGCTTAAAAGTTTCTGATAAAAATCCCAAGAGAAGTTTTACTCAACCTGGTAATCGAACAAACGACCGCATGCTCAGCAGTCGCGCTTGCGAACAATCGAGACAAGACAATAGTCGTGTATCTTACTAATATTATAAATGCGAATGTTTGTGAGGAAGAATGGATGTTTGTTACTCTTTTACGTCAAAACGGCTCTTGAGGAAATTTAGATCATAGTCTGGAATTACACATAGGATTCTTTTCTTTTCGATATCAAGCGGGCGAAGCCGTGGGCGCCAGCTAGTTATAAATAAAAACCAAAATGTCAGAGGAAAGTTTTTATTGTTGCAAAAACTTACTTCTCATATTCTTGTCTATGCTACTTATGATATATGGTATTTATCGAACATTATGATAATCAAACTGACTATAATATACTTCAAACAAATAAAAACGTATCGAAGCACATCGAACAGTAAATGACTTACAGTGTCGTTTAGAATCAAGGGACTGCTGACCTTTCTTGTCAGCTCTAGTTCAAAAATAGTCCGAGTGATTAATTGATTTAGAAGAACTTCTCTCCTAGTGTGATATAATAGTGACTGAAAAAAAAGATCTTTGCTTCATAGAAACTGTAGCATATTATATATTTTTATAATTTAACGCACGTGTGCTGGAAATGTAACTCGACACTATAATGAGTTACGTTTTTGTAACTATACATGTGGTCATATTATATTTGAAATATTATTGAATTGTTGTGTATTGAATAAAGGTACTTTATGAAATTGAGAAAGTCATAGGGAAAAACCGGCCAAGTGAGAGTCGGGTTCACGCATCGAGGGTTCCGTACAAACTTGCGACATAAACGGCCATATTTTTTGACCGGCGTTCCTGGTATAAAGGGTTTTGACAGACAGACGGACAACTCAGTGATCCTAGAAGCTTTCTGTTTTTTTCTTCTGAAGTTTAGAATCCCAAAAATTGAGTTTTGTTTTGCCCAGGATTTTCTTCCTGTTTTTGTGGGTGCGTTAACAAAGATTTAAACTCACATACACAAACAGCCAGACCCGGAACAACTATCGGCAGGTCATACAAATATTTATTCTGTGCGTTGATCGAACCCGAGACACGCAGTTCAGCAGTCAATCGCTCAGCCACTGTGTCAACCATGCCAAATGATGTACCTATATGTTTGTGTTAAGTGTGAATAACTACATTCTGCGAAACTGTCAACACAGATTATAACTATTTTAATACTAATAGCATCAGTGTACATCCTACAGTTGACCTACATCGGATCATCGGATTTCACTAAACAGTAATACGGAACTGATCGGAAACCAACATGAGATAACATACCTATACAAAATCAAGCGTAATATCAATACATTGATAATAACGTTATCATGCCGCCAATATCCGTTCAAGTCAATATCAAAACAATACCGGGTTTGATAGGAATATGCATCAGCACCAAAGCGTTCATAGTACATACCTACGCATTATGCCAATTCAGTCAGCTCGATGTATCTAAACACACCACAGAGTATACCACGTTTCATAAATCCAAAACATCGATACAGATTCGATAAATGAACGGCAACAGTTACAATCGAACTGAAGCCGGGATTTGGCAAAACAAAACAAAACGTTATAAATATCGCCAAACCGCAACGGATAGAATCGAATATGAGGAAAGTAAAAAAATATTAAAATTTTGAACGATCGCAATCCCGGCTATCGGTATCAAAGCACGTCCAATCAAAACGAGACGTGACAATGAATCAGAACCTTTTCGATTCTGTGAATAGCCTCGCTAACTTATTGGCGGTCCTTTATTTGCTGATTGGTGTTTGACACCTCAGCGGGAGCGGATTCCGTTGGTATTTTTATTTAATTAACTTTTGCTGTTGGCTGCGTTTGCGGGACGCGGGACGCGGGACGCGACACTGAAACACAATGCCGACTAATTTACACGCGGTTTCATTTTAATTTTTTACGGTTATTTTTCACTGTTTTAGGACTTGTTTTAATTATTTTTTGGGGTTCCGCAACTCAAAAGGAAAAAATGGAACCCTTATAGGATCACTTTGTCTATCTGTCTTTCAAGAACCTTTATCCCAGGAACGCGTGGAGGTATCAAGTTGAAATTAAAACCATATACTCAAATCTGTGGCCCTTTGAAGCTGTAAAAAAATAAACCCACTAAGTCTACGCAGTCAAAAAAATGGCCGTTTAAGTCGCAAGGTTGTACGGAACCCTCGTTGCGCGGTTCTGACTCGCACTAGACCGGTTTTTGTTAAATCTTTAATTCCTTCGTTTATGCAAAATCTCTTTGTTAAGAAATCAAAATTACGAAAGGCTGCCTGCAGCGGAGTTAAGCGCTATCGAGCGTTGAAATGTCAATTTTATAAGTCGACTCTTTTGCGCTGAGCGGGGGACGAAGCTCAAACTAATTGAAAGAAACTGCACCGAACGAAAATACAGGCGAAGTTGAATTCCCTCCTCGGAAAACTGTGCGGAAGATAAGGCGATAATAATTCTTCGTAAAATGTCACGAAAGTTCATAACTGATAAAAGTTTAGTCCCTTTTCTGAAATTTTAATAGAGATTTAATTTTTGCGAGTGCCCTAGTCGAGTCGATATCGGCATCAGCCCGCACCCTTGCCGTCCCTCGCACACACGTATACTCTGTCTGTACGTGTGTATTGGATTATACAGAATGTAGTGTTCATCAGTTAAGCTAGCTCATGCCCTGCGGATGACGTGACGAATGCGTCAATTGTAAACTACTTGGCAATTCTAAAGCACAGGATGTATTAGATCCTATTTTCCTCTATTTGTAATTTTACTTTTTAGTTCAATGTATTTTATGACGCTATAAACTAAACTTGTACGGATTTATTGCGATTGACTCTGGCCCCACTCTGTTCTACCCCATACAAGAGATAGTAGATACATTACGGCACAGACTATTGTGTCATCAAATTAGCATAACGACTCGCCTGTAAACTCCGAAGGGTTGGGCAGAGGAGTACCTGTAGTACACCCACCATTTTGCCTATTTTGTTTTTAAGTCACATGTAATAATGGTCAAGCCTATTGTTATCAACCGGGCACAAATCCAGACTCCGTGTCTGTAACTGAGAAATTCTGATGGCAAAACTTGAGAGGTGTCAAGGGACACCCGGGTGGAACGAAGTTATTATTTATTATGTACAAAAAACCTGTATACACTCAACAAAAATAATCATCGCGACACCACTCTGTACAATGCGAAATAGAAAGACAAAAAGAAAATAACTGGCATGCTTTCTATGAGAGAGAGAGAGAGAGACAGAAAGAGAAATACACGCACGCCGCACGGCTTACAACTATAGCAAAAATTTCGTTACAACTTTTGGTCTTAATTTTTACTCTTTGCAACGCGCGATAAGGAACTTCGTTCCAAAATCCAATAACATTTTACTCGAATCGGTAATCGTACCCAGAACTACTGGACCAACAAGACACTCTAAAAACAAACCGGCAGTCATTAAATTCTAAACACAATATCAAATCTTCTTCATTGTCCCTTTTATTCTTCAAACCAGAGGAAGATAACAAGAGTTTAAGTTCTGTTTACTTAGAAGCAAACAGAGTTACAGCTCTAGTAAACTTTATTCTTTAGTTCTCACCAAGAAACTATTCCATAAGCGGTACATGTACTTGGGAGAAACAAATTGAAAAGCAAATAAAAAGGCTTCCCGATAAAAACGACGTGAACTTTTTCAATTACAAACTTGCATGGAGCGGATAAAACCTATAGACCTTATTAGATCGATTCTTCGCGATATGATATTTTGCCATTGTGATATTTGATACGAATTTCTAGTTGACTACGGTGGAGTATTGCAAAGGATTTTGTGGAAGAGTTTCTGTGTGTGTGTTTTATTTCAGCTTATAAACGATTGTAGTCAATGAGTTCCAAAACACTGTTGATCTTTGTTATTTCTTGGTTTCTGAAGGTAAAGATAATCCTGCCAGGATTGCGGGTTGTTCCGATAGAAAGAAATACCGTGGCACCGAAACAGTAAAAGTCTGACACTCCCCCGCTCCACCCGGAGTGGGGGGACAAATAACTAATTGATGATTTTGATGATTAACGTAAAAAAGGTGAGGATAACTCAATTAAGTCATAGTCATAAGGGTAGTCCATTGCTACACGGGTAAGGCGGAAGACCGGTCTAATCTTCCGCCATCTGAATATGTCGTCTTTACAGATGTCATGTATGAGTTTATGTTATGAGGAGCTCGTGGCTAAATTATAGCAGCCGCTCGGGTCGATCTTTAGTTGGTCTGTGGATGGGTGACCACCCGTTACATACCGAGTTTCCTCCGTGCCTCGGAAAACACGTTAAGCCGTTGGTCCCGGCTGTCATTTGTAGATCTTTGACGATCGTAACAGGTAGTCAGTGTTCCGAAAGTCTGACAACAAGGGGTATCGCACTACGCAGTACTAACTGGGTTGTGAAGGTCAGATAGGCAGTCGCTCCATGTAAAATACTGATATTCAACTGCATCCGGTTAGACTGGAAGCCGACCACAAAATAGTTGGGAAAAGGCTAGGCAGATGATGATGATGTATGGGTTTAATAGTTTAAAATGTTTTCAAATAACAAGCGCTAACACTACTAATCAGAGTATTGATTTTATGTCGTTGATATAATCGATCCATCAGTATCTGACCCCACATTGTCCGGATCAAGTTCAGCACTCCATGGCTCGTCTGCTCCAATAATACATACAGATATACTTACGATGTCGTGCAGATGTAATTTTTCCGTCTGCAAGATGATTACAGTGTATTGAACACAAGAGTAGCGCTAGTTGCGTCTGTTAAACTAGAGTTATCATCATAGACCCTGTGTTATAGAACAAAAGTAGCGTTCATTTTCGACATACCAAAAACGCTGACACCGCGTCCCAACCAGTGCGATCGGTTGCACGAATACGCGATCGCTGCGTTCTAAAGTCACACGTTTGTTCGGAAGACGATGCGTCTTACAAAATGAACGCGATCGTTCGCTTTGGTTGTGACGCAGCGTGATTCAGCAGATTTTCAGTGATGAACCGCCAATATTAAACTAGGTAGGTGCCGACTTTGTATGCACATACTCGCAGTAAGGAAATAGCTATACTTAGTTAAGTTTATTATCGTTCGCCGTCGTCACCTTCGTTCTTTGTCATGTAAAACGCATTTGTTCTACTTAATGATGCGAATCTAAACTTTATTTATGCCATACTTTTCCTGTTGACGTCAGTACGTGTTAGTTTTTACATAATTCATCAGTATCTGTAAAGTTTGATAGTTTTTGTTTTTTGTACTTGTAGTTTGATTTTTATCGTTGATGAAATAAACATAACAATTACATGATTAGTAGCATGATACGCGTACATAAATGTAAAATAAAACCTTAGTGCCTACATTAACAACTAGATTATACTTATAGCCCTTTTAAAAAATAAGCTTTTATTTATTTACAAGTACTATGTCGATTTAACGATTAATACAGCATTTATAACTTGTAATTACTTAGCTCGATTTAGCATTATGAGTCATCAAACACTGTGCTTTACAACAGCCATGAAACTCGAGGAATTCTAAACTGTACCCTCGCAAGTTAAGGTCGAATTTGCGTTGATGAAAACTGAAGTATATAAGGTCTTTCCAGACTGACTAGTATGTATAATTGAGTCATTAGTAGGAGGGTTGCACGAGAGGTGTGAATGAGTCAAAGGTGCATACGATAAGTAAATGCAATTTCCTTCTAGACTGTGATCTTAAATAACTGCATTTATTACGGTGTAGCTTGCTACAGTCACTTGGACGGTATAAGGCTTCGTTCAAAGGGGCGTCGAATGTATAATAAACTTAGACTGCATGTATTTTAAGTTTATTATACTAGGGCCACTGCCTGCTGGGGTTAGGGGTTTTTTGAAAGAAATACTGCGGCCCCGGGATACCTGGGAAAATAGGAACATGAATGGGTTATAACCCATCATCGTCAGTAGAAGTCTGATACTACCTCCCGCTCCACTCAAAGCGGGGAAGTTATTGGAAGATTTGCCATCTCTAAAAGACAAAAAAGGACTGTGGGTATTTTAATAAGTTATATCTTAGTATATGGTTTGTTATGTGATCCTAGGCTACAAACCTAGATAAAAAAAAAATTGTAAAGAATATTGTGGAAATTGCTAATACCTACATCAAAATCGTTAAGGAGATCCGTGATCTATGAACGAATGGATTTCTTTAAACTTAACTTAGCTAGCCTAACCATCCCAACTAAACACGTGACCAAAATAAGTGTATTGAAATTCAGTTGCAAGATTTAACCTTAACAAACATACAAACATTGCAAGTTAAATAAAAGCTTGTAAAAAGCATCAAGCACACTAGAAGGAATCTATTGACTGAATGGGACTCCCGCATGCGAACAGATGATTACCACTTTTATAGGGTTTTAATCATTTAAAATACTTATTTGAAGTTTTAAGTAATTAAGTAACGAATGTGGGTACCAATAGATTTTTGGATGAATGGTCTTGGAACTCTTTTCAACTATGTACACACGACGGCAGGTCAACCTATTCAAAACTATTATAACCTGATCTCTCTACTACGGATCGCACACATCGGATCTAGTACAGGGATCAGGTTTAAATGGTTTGGTGTAGGTTGATGTGCCGTCGTGTTTACATTCAACAAACGTAATAAGTAAACAGGTTCAAAAGATATAGTTGAAGTTTTATTAAAAACCGATAAACGTTTTCAAATTAAATTTAATAAATGGTTTAAACCGTCTGGGTCTTCAGGCCCACGGGTTAAGGGCCTCGCCTCTCGTGCTTGAGGTTGTAGGATCAAATCGGGGCAATTACCAATGTGACTTTTACAATTCATTTGAACTTTCTTAAAGTTTATTTATTTATTTATTTATTTATTTAAACTTCATGTACAATAGTGGTACATAGGCGGACTTAATGCCATAAGGCATTCTCTACCAGTCAACCTTTGGGTAAAATACGACAACATTGTGATAGGGTACAATACATAAAATATCTAAAACTATTTTTGCGAAAACATAATATATTTTTATACGGATACTAATACACATATACATATCAAATAAACTAATATATACATTTAAAAATAAATAAAAACGAGAACTTTAACAGTAATTACAATGACTTTTAATTGGCAGACGGACCTAAATAGTGGTTACGAACTTTTCTTTTAAAAGTAAATTTACTTTCAGCTTTTTTAATGTCAAAGGGTAGTGCGTTCCAGAGCTTGATTGTCGAAATTACGTATGATTTGGACATAAAACCGGTGCGGTGTAAAGGAATTTGGAGGAGAAGATTTTCGGAAGCTTACCTACGATATCACAGAAAATCGTTTAAGGAAAACAACGTGAGGAAACTTTATAACTAATATAAGTCTGAAATAGCCAACACGTTTTAAACAAGGCGCGGTGATCAATGTCAAGCTCTGTTTGAAAAGAGGCCTTTGCCCAGAAGTGGGACAGTTATAGGCAAGTCTTATTATTACCAATTAAATTGATTTAAGATCGTGTATCCCTCAAACTTATACAGATTTACAGTAGGTATACAAATAATAGGTTTGTTGTCTGTACATTAATCCTTACTTATAATATTATAAAAGCGAAAGTGAGTTTGTTTGTTTGTTTGTTACCTCTTCACGCTTTAATGGATAAACCGATTTTGATGAATTTTGGTACAGAGATAGTTGGGAACCAGGAGACAGACATAGGCTAATTTTTATTAAAAAATAGTGGGATATGAGGGAGAACGAGGGAAGAAAAGGGAAAACTTAGCGTTGCTATTACAAATCAATAAAGCGCAAGGGGAACTGTGTTACCTCGAATTTAACGCGAGCGAAGCCGCGGGCAAAAGCTAGTAAAGAAATAAACCACTATTCGTAACCACTATTTAGGTTCGTCTTCCAATTAAAAGTCATAGTAATTACTGTTAATTTTCTCGTTTTTTTATTTTATTTATTAAGTAGATTATTTCATATGAATTAGTATATGTATAACAATATACGTTTCTTATATATTTTTTGTACCCTATCACAATGTTTTCGTATTTTACCCAAAGGTTGACTGGTAGAGAATGCCTTATGGCATTAGGTCCGCCTATGTACCACTATTGTATATTAAGTTTAAATAAATAAAAAATTAGGAGCGAAATCACTCACCATACATCCACAAAGTACAGCCAAAATGATCCAACAAGCCAGATATAATTTGAACGTCCAATTGAAACAGTTCCCGATATCGTTGAAGACATTTATCATCCCCCAAACATTATTACATTTAATTAAACTTTAAAACAAGTGCCGGCCGATATCGGAGGGATTATCTGATCTATTTGCAAGCGTCCAAATATCTCTAAATGGAAATTGTTATATTATGGCAAAGGACGTACTACAATATTATTTTAGGTTATTATATATTTTAGCCATATGTTAATTTTGCACCAGTTTTTCTTTAAAATTTATGCTTAATTTATTTGGCCCCTTTTTTGCGGATGGGAAATCATAACTTCCCCCGTTCTGGGCGGAGCAGGGGGCAGACTTATACTATCTTAAACCTTTTTTTGTTCCGGGGCCGCTGTATCTCTTTCGAACAACCCGCAACCCGCAACCCCGGCAGGCAGTAGCCCTGGCAGACCCCTTTGCTTAGCTGACACCTCTTTGAGGCGCGCGTGGAACACAAACGCGACGTAAACACAGCCTGTCGTCACTAGACGGACCCTGGGCCCAACAATGTAACACTTTCTAACCTATATTAAAGTAAGGTCTTATCAAAACATTTTATTAAAAGATACCATGATGCTAATCAGGGGGGGCACAGTTAGAACAAGTACAACCTTAGTATAGAAAGAGTCGCCATCTACTTTTCTTAACAGAGAAACTATGAGTATCATCAACATCAATAGATGTCTCCGTGATCTGCTTTAAAACAAATCACCAAAATAATTGAGTTCTCTAATTTAATTCAAAATATTTTTCTAGAGAACAATTGTAACATTTTAGAACCTTACTATCATATTATTAAATTCTATTTCTATCTAGTCTTATCAATTATGGCAACCTAATCACGGAAATTGTTATTGTGCGATATAATCTGGCAACATCACAAAACATGGACGCCGCAACTTGCGTCTACGCTTTTTTGTTTCGTGTGTCCATTTTTTGATCAGACATCGAGTTGAGTTTCTCCTCCGTCCCGTTGTTGGACTACTACCCGGAAACTAATGTTTTACAGCCGCTACGTCGTTGAGGCTAGCAATTTCTGTATTGGTATTTTTGCGAAAAGACGCTTTTTTGTGCTGTGTGTGTGTCTATCAAAATAGATACAATGCCTCACCGTTACGCTTTTGGATGTAAAGATACTAGATAAAAGTAAAGATAAAGATATTGCAAATCGCATCCACCAACAAAAACTACTTACTATTGCAAAATAAAACAAAACTATACGGACCTATACGTAGGTACATACATACACTCATAACTATATAGCTACCTATAGAGCCGTAGTTCCCGTTAAGAAATGTAGATGGCGTTTCAAAAAGGTATGCTTCGAAATGGCACAAGAGGGCTCTCTTCTCCCATATTATTATTATACTCTTTGATGCTAATCAATCCTTACTAATATTATAAAAGCGAAAGTGAGTTTGTTTGTTTGTTACCTATTCACGCTTTAATGGCTACACCGATTTTGATGAATTTTGGTACAGAGACAGGTGGGAACCAGGAGACGGACATAGGCTATTTTTTTTCTAGAAAAAGTGGGATTTGAGGGAGAAAGAGGGAAGAAAAGGGAAAACTTAGCGTTGCTATTACAAATCAATAAGGCGCAAGGGGAACTGTGTTACCCCGAATTTAACGCGAGCGCAGCCGCGGGCAAAAGCTAGTAAAGAATAAATAAGAATAAAATGTTAAGTTAGGTTAGATCTTCACTTTGATGAAAGTTAGAAAATGCTACAGTCCATTCGGTCCCATCTTTCTATAACTTTTTTTTTTATAAAAAAATCTTTTATAGAAAAAAAGAAGAAACTTTGATTTATCTATTAACATTTAACGCGTTCACAATACTTCATAAAATAGTATTTTGGATGTCATATTTACACGAAATCGGTCTTCTCTTAAAATAAGTTCTTTGTTGCTTTTAAATATTTGTCTTAGATTTTTCTTTAAATATTATTATCCTTACTAATATTATAAAAGCGAAAGTGAGTTTGTTTGTTTGTTACGTCTTCACGCCTAAATGGCTAAACCGATTTTGATAAATTTTGTTACAGAGATAGTTGGGACATAAGCTATATTTAAAAAAAAAGATTGAGATATGAGGGAGAAAGAGGGAAGAAAAGGGAAAATTTAGCATTGCTATTACAATAAATAAGGCGCAAGGGCAAAAACTACAGGTAGCAGGTACCTGTAAATTAGGAAAGGGGAACTGTGTTACCCCGAATTTAACGCGAGCGAAGCCGCGGGCAAAAGCTAGTATTCTATAAATCTACTTTGGATTATAATTTATAGGGACTTGTTTTTGTTTTCCCTTTTGGTTTTGAATCGATGGTCAGCATTGACTATCAATGCTTTGTTTACATCAGTCTACAATATTATAATTCAACAAAAACAGCGCATCTGTCTAATTTGACAGCTGTCAAGTAGAGGCCATACGCCGATTATGTCATAGTAGATTTCGCATTTCGTATTAAATTATATTTATATATTATATTATATAATAATTTAAAGTTTTTCTTTTTTTAAACCTTTTATTACAAATAGCACAAAAACATTACAATTGTATTTTTTTTTCACAAGAATATCGCGTTTGTTTTTATGTCAGTCGATACATTTAGTTGGTCGTGACTGTACCTGCATCTACATCTTTTAATCCATTCTTTCTTCTAACAGATGAATGACAAAACTCCTTATACAAAACATGCCACAAAAACTGCACTTTTCATCCTCAAGAACGCTGCCTCATCAAATGAACATACTTTATTCTCTTGAGGTTGCAGTACACTAAATCCCATCTGCATAAAAAGCAAGGATCAGCCAAAGCAGAGTCAGCAAAATAGATCCAGAAGGTTGACTTGAGATCTCAAACTGTCGGAGATATGCACTCACTTTACGAACAGTGTTTTTTGTCAGCATTCAACTAATATTAGGTAAGACTAAACAAAAAACTCTAAATATTCATTTGCGTTTAATGTAAGTAGAATAGTTTTAATCCAAACGGAAGTCCGAAATTCAAATATAACGTATGTTTAAACAACTTGAAAAGAGCTGATAATCTTCATAAGACTAAACCGATTTTTATAAAGCACCATTACGGCAACTCGAGAAAACCTGCTTTAAAAACCGCATAAAAATTAGTTCACCTGTTTAAGAGTCACGGTGCCACAGACAGACACACACAAATAGTGGTCAAACTTTTATACGGCCTGTTTTGGTTCCAGGTTAAGAAGCCCACTAGTAGACGCTGAGCCGAGCATTGAAAGAAGTTGCTTCTAACTGAAAACCAAAAACGATGTGTTCGTTAATTTTTGCTCGTTGAATGAAAACAACCTTCTGTACTTATCTATTCTATAAAAGCAGAGTCAGCAAAATCAGGGAAATGCATTGTCTGGCGGAGCGCAGCGAAGCGGTGACGCGAGTCCGCGAAATGGCATTCGTTTCGCCCGATACGCGTACTCTGACCATTTTAATTGGTCTATTGTTAATTAAGTAACGTTTCAGCGTCCACCGCAACGTCACCAGTTGCCATTAAACCTTTATAATAACTTTTAATTCCGATCATTGTGATTTGAGGTGGGTCGGCCAGCGGTTGTGGGGAAAGTGTTGAATGAGAAAACGAAATTGAACTTTATAGGCAGAAAAATTGCTTTGTAAGTTGTTTGTTGCTACAATAAATCAACTTGGATACAGTGTAAAGATAGATAATTGTCCACTTCAAATATGTGAAAAAGAAACTCTTGATACAGATTGGTTCGTACTTGAAATATTATTAGCTAGTATTAGCTAATTGTTCCATCTGGCTGCGACATCCAAAAATAATTGTACGTCTAATCTTATTACAGTAACTAGACAATTCAATGAGTTACGTGAAATAATCGGCAAATAACAAATTGAAAGTTATAAATAATGTCGTCACGGCGTGTCCGAAGAAATTCGTCTCAGTCGCCAGTGGATTGAGAAATTACTATTAGAACAATTAGTTTTAAACGAAAGCTGGTCATCATTTATCTCCTTGGGACAATCAAATTGGTTACACGGTTACACAAATAGAATTTTAGCAGAACAATTATTTATAGAGATAGAAAAGTAACCGAATTTAGTTCTAACGTCTTCGTGGCGTATGCATGCGTCATGGTGACGCGTCATTGCGTCAAAGTGTGATGTATTTAGTGGAATTTATAATTTCTCGCAAGTGTACCACGTAATTGGCCCCAATCTTGGAGTTCAAAGATACCTGTTGTGTCGCAAGCCGCCTCAGAAATAGTGCACTTACTCCTGCGAGCTCGAAAACAAATCTGGCACTCATATTTGTCTCTTGTTTAATACTTTGACCTCTCATTCTTCATTATCTGTCTACCTAGCCTTTTTAGTAACTAAGAAGGGTTTGGCTTTCAGTCTAACCTCAGCACCAGTATTTTCAGAGAGGCCGGGGTTGCGAGTTTTTCGAAAGAGATACCGAGGCCCCGGAACATTAAGGGCAAAACAAGGAACATGGATGGGTTTTAGTCAGTAAAAATCTGACACTCCCCCCCGCTTCGCCCTAAGCGGGGGAAATTATTTGATGATTTCCAATCCACAAAAATTGCACCAGTATTTTGTTTAGAATGCATCTGACGTCAAAAACCTTATACTGGGTAACACGATACCCCTTGGTAAGACTCGTTGTCAGAATTTGACCTCATATTATAGCTAATTTACGCCAACATCCGGTAGCTAACTTCTTTAAAGGAGCGGTATCCAAGAAAATTATTCTGCTATGCTAATTTTCCGTCTTCGTATTTGAGTAATGTGCGTTTTACGCACGGTTTCCGTAGGTTTTACCAATTTATACAGGAGAAATATGAATGTTCTATATTTAATGGAGAAATAATTTAATTTTCATAACAGAAGGCAATACTCCTCTGAATCGAATATAAAGTCTATATATATAAAGTCTAAATCTTGAGCAAATCGTTCATTTTGAAAGAATTTATATTTATACTAGCTTTTGCCTGCGGCTTCACTTGCGTTAAATTCGGGGTAACAAAGTTCCCCTTTCCTGATTTAAAGGTACCTGCTACCTGTAGTTTTTGCCCTTGCGACTTATTTATTGTAATAGCAATGCTAAGTTTTCCCTTTTTTTCTCTCATATCTCAATTTTTTTTATAAAAAACCGGCCAAGAGCGTGTCGGGCCACGCTCAGTGTAGGGTTCCGTAGTTTCCCGTCCGTCACAATAAGTGTTCCCACAACTTTTTGTCTTTTTTGTACAAAAACTGTTGTGTCAATCAAGTTCAAAATAATTTTCCTAGAAAGTCCTTATAAAGTTCTACTTTTCAGATTTTTTTCATATTTTCTAAACTTATGGTTCAAAAGTTAGAGGGGGGGGGGACACATTGTTTTTTACTTTTGGAGCGATTATTTCCGAAATTATAGACATTATCAAAAATGATTTTAGTAAACCCCTATTCATTTTTAAATACCTTTCCAACAATATATGACACGTTAGGGTTGAAATAAAAAAAAAATCACTTCCCACTTTACATATAGGGTGGCTACCCTAATAAAACATTTTTTTCCAATTTTTATTTTACCACTTTGTCGGCGTGATTGATATACATATTGGTACCAAATTTCAGCTTTCTAGTGCTAACGGTCACAGAGATTAAGCGAGGACGGACGGACGGACGGACGGACAGACAGACATGGCGAAACTGAGCGAGACGGGCCTGTTGGTCTAGTGGTTAGTGGCCCTGACTGCTAAGCCGGAGGTCGTGGGTTCGATTCCCACCCAGGACAAACTTTGTGTGATGAGCATGATTGTTTGTTCTGTGTCTGGGTGTGATTTATCTATAATATGTATGTATTTATAAATTATATAAGTATGTATATCAGTTGTCTGGTTACCATAACACAAGCTCTGCTTAGCTTGGGATCAGATGACCGTGTGTGAGTTGTCCCAAGATATTTATTATAACTATAATGGTTCCTAGTTGACTACGGAACCCTAAAAAGGGTCCCAACTATCTCTGTAGTAAAACTCAACAAAATCGCTTTTATATAATTAGTAAGGATAATTTGATTACCTGCCTTATAATTTCAGAAACATAGTGTGAATGGAAAAATAACAGAAAGTTAAAACACCTAGTAATGAAATCCCAGCAATTTCCTTAAATACATTTCAGAAAACAGTCTAGACTGAATTACTGTCAACATGAACATCACGAAGTTTCCATAATCTCTTCCGGTCTTACCAGCTATGACAGAAGTACTAGAGTCGCACTAAATCACGAGGGCATCAGAAGGACAGACGATGATAGTTTTATTGCCAGAATTGTATTAACAACACGATCGTTAATCACTCGGAATTACTTCTAATACAATAAGAGGAAAAGAGGAGACAGGCTAAAAATATACAGGCACCTTGTACAGGGGAAAGTTTTAATCTTAGGTGACATCATTTAAAATTTGCTGTTTTATTTGAATAAGGCATTTTCCGGGGTTGCGGTTTGTTCGTAAGAGATGCCGCTGCCCCGGAAAATAAAGGGTAAAAGACGGAACATGGGTAGGTTTTAGTCAGTCTGACACTCCCCTCGGGGAAGTTATTTGATGACTTACCATCCACAAAAAAGGCATAACATTTTTGTCGTTGATTTCGGTCCGAACAATTTGAATTTTATTTCTATGATAATAGAACTCATCTAATTCCATACCTAGAAGGCTTGGTGGTGGCAGGTGGAGGAAAGCTGTGACCGAGGGCCATCCAAAGACTTTAAACAGAGGCGTTGATCGTCCGACGTCGAAATGGGTAGACAACATTGTTGCCATCGCGGGAACCTCCTGGATGAGGCTTGCAAAAGAACGTGGAGCAATATAGCTCGATCGATCATCATCACAATCATTAAACCCCGTTCCCTCAAGTTAGGTTATTTTAACGCCAACGGCATTAGAGACCAACGTGATGAGATCGCCTCGTTTTTGCGCGACCATCAAATAGATATTCTCCTCATCCAGGAAACCTTCCTCAAGCCTTACCATCGCGACCCGAGAATTGCCAACTATCGCGTAGTTCGCAACGATCGGTCGCGCTGCCACAAAGGCGGTACGTTAATTTATTACAAGAAGGAATTGCACTGCATCCCTCTAGATCCTCCTCCCTTAAAGTCTCTCCTCGAGGTATCCATTTGTCGGCTTGGTATGACCGGTCACCAGCCTATCTCCATCGTTTCCGCGTACATTCCTCCCGCTAGTTCATCAGAGGATCATACACCTCTCATGGGCGACCTGACTTCCCTATTCGGCTTGAGTGACTCCGTTATCATAGCGGGTGATCTCAACGCCAAGCACCCCGCCTGGAATAGTTCGACGACCAATCCCAGAGGAAGAGCCCTCTTCAACTTAGGTGACAGACTTAACTTTGACCCCATCGCGCCTATGGAACCCACCCACTTTCCCCACGACCCCGCGCACCGCGCCGACGTTCTCGACTTAGCGCTTCTCAAAAATATCAACCTTAGGTTGCATACCATTGAGACGATTCACGAACTAGACTCGGATCACCGCCCAGTTTTTCTCCACTTAGTTCCTCGCTCGGGCCCTTCTGACCCCAGCCAGCCCAAACCTGCCCAAGTCCAAGTGATAACTGACTGGAAGAAAGTCAGCGAAAAGCTGAACTCCGCCACGTCACCTCACCTGGACGCCATCCCCGATCACATAGTTTCGGCCGCAGACACGACGGCCGCTATCGACTCGTTTACAGAGCACGTTCAATCCATACTAAAGGATTGTTCACGGGAAGTCCCAGCAATGAGTGATCATCGCTGGCGTCTACCCGCTGACGTACGTGATCTGATAACCGAGAAGAACGCGGCCATTCGTGCCTACAGCCATTTTCCCTGCGACGCGAACAAGGCTCACATGCGCTCATTACAGCGTGCTGTAAGGAAACGCACTAGCGAGCATCGTTCGAATCGTTGGGACAATGAGCTCAGCGAACTGGAACCCACCCACCAAGCCTTTTGGCAACTACAGAGAAGAATGCGCGCCACCGAGGAGGCTTCGATGCCCCCGCTCATTCGTCCGGACAAAAGCGTAGCATTCGATGACTCTGAAAAGGCAGAATGCCTAGCAGACAGTTTGGAGTCCCAGTGCTCCCCTAGCACACAACCGGTCATCAAGCGTCACCTCGACAAGGTGAACGCAGAAGTAGAACGTAGAGCTGCCCTACCTCCCGTAGAAGACCCCGATGATCCTCTGCCCCTCGTCACGCCCGACGAGGTACAAGACATCATCAAAAGGCTTCAACCACGGAAAGCTCCCGGCTCAGACGGTATCACCAATAGGGTAATCAAACTCCTCCCCGCTCAGCTCATCATCCTTTTGGCGGCCATCTTCAATGGCGCCTTGAGCAACAACTTCTTCCCCCAGGTATGGAAAGAGGCCACTGTTATCGGTATCCCCAAGCCAGGCAAGCCCAAGTCTGAGCCCACGAGCTACCGACCCATCAGTCTCCTGAACGCACTCGGCAAAATCTATGAGAGACTTATTTATAAGCGACTCAGAGATTTCGCCGAGACTAAGAGTCTCATTCCCAACGAGCAATTCGGCTTCAGGACCGAACATTCGTGTATCCAACAGGTCCACCGCATCGTCGAACACATGAGCGCTGGCTTCCAGCGCGGGGCGATGACGGGCGTACTATTCTTCGACATAGCGAAAGCTTTCGACAAAGTCTGGCACAACGGCTTATTATACAAGCTGTACTCACTAGGAGTGCCGGACCGTCTCGTGCTCATCTTACGGGACTTTTTGTCGAACCGCACCTTCCGCTATCGCATAGGGGCCTCATTTTCTTCCCCTCATCCTATTAGGGCCGGTGTCCCTCAGGGTTCCGTCTTATCCCCCCTAGTCTTCACGCTGTTCACTAGCGATATTCCCAAGAGCAAAAAAGCTCAGTTAGCTCTGTTCGCGGATGACACGGCCATTTATCATACTGGCCGCTGTACAAACGCTATCGCCCGTACCCTCCAAACCTCAGCCGACGTCCTAGGCGCTTGGTTCAGGAAATGGAGAATCGAGGTGAATCCCGGTAAAAGTCAGGCGGTTATTTACTCCAAACCACGCTTTAATCCTCCGATCCCCAGTCCGATCGCTATGTACGGCAAGCCTATCCCCTGGGAGAAGCAAGCCAAATACTTAGGTGTCATTCTAGACAGTCACTTGTCCTTCGCGGCTCATATCAAAGCGGCTCGTTCGCGCGCTGCCTTTGCTATGGGTAGGCTTCACTTTTTAATTCAGGCAAAAAGCAAATTGTCACTCAAGTGCAAATTGCGTTTATACACCGCGGTCATCCGTCCCATCATGACATACGCATGTGTCGTGTTCGCCCACTCCAACCCGCGTAGCCTTCATAAGATGCAGGTCTTGCAAAACCGATTCCTTCGTAAAATCACGGGAGCCCCTTTTTACGTCCGTAACGATAGTCTTCACTTAGACTTAAGAATCCCCACCGTCGCTCAATTCATGAAGCGCCTTACCAAGCGCTTCTTTGACTCCGCGTTAAAACATCGCAACCCCCTTATCGCATCGGCCGCTCGATACGATCCCTCGCGAATAAGTAAAATTCGTCGTCCCCGTCATACCCTCGTCACTCCTGACGATGCTATAACCCTGCTCCAGGAGAGCAGCAGGGAGACTAGCACACTTCGCAAATTCAGACGCAAAGCGCCGTCATTCCGTCCTCGCCGACGAGGCCCGTCGCGACGTCCCGGTAATTGTCCCACCCGTCCCTTGCAAGAGCCAGCCCGCGCTGCTGAGCCAGTAAGTCCAAATCAGCCCTTAAATAATATCACTCAGATCCAGCTTGTCCCTTGCTGTCCCTCAGCGACGCCCTAAGCCGAGGCTCGTACCCCACAGGGGGTGCCCTTAGCGTGTAGTCGCTTAGTTTATAAGTTTATACCCTGGCTGGAGGTCTTAATTTTAAGGCATCCACAGGATTAGCCCGGTTAAGCAGACGACAACCTCCTTGGTTGAACTGCGAGATGCCATTCATAAAAAAAAAAAAAAAAAAAAATCACAATCATTATGGACATTTACGAAGAAGTGGGTGAAGACAGGCTGATGGTGATTTCCATTCATATTACAAATCATGGCAACTGCATCAAAAACTATATGATGCAGTTTTCACCACCATTTGAAGAAAATTAAAATACATAAGCAAAAACCGGGCAAGTGCGAGTCGGGCTTGTGAACCGAGGTTTCCGTACAAACTTGCGATATAAACGGCCATATATTTTGACTGCGTAGACTTAAAGGGTTGATTTTTCACAGCTCTAAGGGACCACTGTTAGCGTCTATAATACATTTGATATGTTTTCGGTTTATTAACGTGCAACTATACCACTATTTTATCAATTGGCAACACTCAAACAGTGTCCTCTGCCCGGTTCAAAACCAACCAATCACAGGAACGCGCGCATTTCACTATTGAAATGGCGGTAATTGGAAATAACGAACTTTAACAGCCCGGCTAGATAGCCAGTCGTTCGGAGATTCTGCTAGTGAACATCTTTTAAAATAAGTTGTGAAGTGTGTCAATAAAACCTAAGGTAATATTATATTGTTTTATGATGTAATAATGCGTATCTGTTTGTGTGCCTATTTTCAATAAAAGTGTTTCTATTGAATCATTTATGGAGTTTTTCTTACACCACGGAATTGAGTAATTTTTTTTTTAAATTTCTATTGCCTACCTCCACATCTCGACTCGAGTCTCGACAGGCAGGCAGACGGACAGACAGACGGACAACGAAGTGATCCTATAATGGCGCCGGTTTTTTTCCTTTTGAGGTGTAGAACCCTAAAACTTGTATGCAAAGAAATCCCAATGTTTTGACAAGTCGTAAAATTCGTATGAAAGAAAGGGAAGACGCTAGTTTCAAATATTTGTCTAGACAATCATTTTTAATAGTAGTTGATAACAATTTTAGATTTTAAAATAGAACAGTTTCTCTATAAAAATAATGTCAAATAAAAGAAAATAGAACGGGTATAGAATACCTCGGTTTCCCCGCAAGCATACGCCGAAATTACTTGAGAAGTTTGAAAATGTAAAAAGTTAAATAACAGCAAAACAATCTGTAAGAGTTGTTTCATTTCCGTGTTTGTAACAAAATCTTGTTAGATAACTGAAGATTTGGAGACAATCTACTCCAAGTATTTACGTAGGTAGGATAAACTTTATCTGTCCCCTTGACCCTTTACATATGAAGGTACTGAAGCACTACTACAACTCATTAAATAAACCATCTCTCATACACTTGCATACATGCCCCTCTCTCTCCTCACACACACACCCACATATACACACACACACACCGATACATGCCTTACACCAACACACATACATTTTTATAAATATATTTAAATTGTAAAAAAAAGATAGAAACTGTCAAAGTAATTTTATGTTATGAATGAACGGAGTCTCCTAATTATTAAAATTATTTGCTTAAAAGGAGGCGCCAATCACAAACTATTGTTATTTTTTTAAGTACCTATATTAATGAAACATTTTGTATTTGTATTTTCATCTCATACTTATGTACTAACGCCGTAACAACAACATTGTAAAACCAAATGACTTTAAAAGAGTAACCATGGAGTTTCTTGCCAGTTCTTTTCCATAGGAAACGACCAACCCGAACCGTGTACCTTTTCTCGACGTTTTATATATTTTATATATTATAAGTGCCTATGTGATTTATTTAAGTATATTTGTTTGATTTGGTTTGATCTGCAAATTGTCTTCTTGTTGGAACAAGGAACATGGGTGGGTTTTAGTTGACACTCCCCCCCGCTACGCTTAGAGCGGAGAAGCTATAAAAAAAAACTGTTTTTTTTTAAGAAATTTTCTTTATCGAAGCTATTGGTTTGTAAATAAATATCTTTATGACACTGCTGAGTATGAAGTTCTAGGTTTGATTCCCAAATGTTATTGGGTTTGTCCATCTAAAAACTCTCTGTAACAGCCACGAAGTCTGGATCTGTGGCCATTTGATGTCAATAGGCTCGCCCCCTATAACATGGTACTTAAAACATAACTAGCGAAATGTAGGTGTACTATTAGGTACACTCCTGCCTAGCCTTTTGGGGATAACAGGCGTGATGTGACGTGATGATGATGATTAATGAGTTTATAATCTTTTCTCTGTGACAAAGAGTGCGCCTAAATATATCACTGGGCCTAGAGTAGGCCGGTGGATGTCATTTGTCGTCGAAATTTTTGTTATAAGACATTCAGTTTTCGTAAAAAACAAAAAAGAAACAAAGTAAAGATAAATCAGCCAGTATTTCTTATTAAAATCAAATTAAAGCAAAACCTATTCACCACTGCATAATTTTAAAACCGGGTAAGTGCGAGTCGGCCTCATAAACCGAGGGTTCCGTGCAAACTTGCGACATAAACGGGCATTTTTTTTGACTGCGTAGACTTAGAGGGTTGGTTTTTTCACAGCTCCAAGAAACCACAGACGTTAGTATATGGTTAAAAAATCAAAAGGTCATGTATTCAAATTAAGCTGATAATCAGCACTTTTTGAATGTCAAATTACAAGAGGTTAGTTAGGTTATAATTTAAACTCGATACAAAGGGATATTAAGGGTCTTGATAGACAGACAGAAAGATAACAAGTGATCATGTAAGAGTTACGTATTTTTTCCTTTTGAGGTAAGGTAAATAAGAAAAAAGTTCTTCAGCAACTACCACCTTCACAAATTCTAGGAAAAGAGGCAAAGCACATAAAATATTCTTTCTTTACTTTGCACTAAATAACACGTTCCACACTTCCAACAGTTCCAACTATAAAATTCCCCGCGGTTTTTAATAATGTATGTATTTCTTTGCGTTCACACTACATGTTATTTCACGTCAGTCTTATTTCTCTACCTTTTATTACCCTAAATTGGGACAAAGACACAACTAGTGCCACACCACAAAAAAAATAGAAGGCTTTAGTTTTTTTTTAAACGTTGCCCCACACTAGGAATTTCTCCTGTATCGTGGGTGCGTTTACAAACATTTAAACTCACATACACAAACAGCCAGACCCGAAACAACTATCTGTAGGCCATACAAATATTTGTTCCGTGTCCCGCACGAATCGAACTAGTGACACGCAGCGCACCAGTTGATCGCTCAGCCACTGCGCCAATCGTGTCGTCATGAAATAAAAATCGTCAATTATGAACTAAAAATAAAAAAGTATTTTATCTTCTTTCAATTACGTATTAATACCAGTTTATTACAACACCTACGCATGGCGTAGAATAGTTTAGATGGATTATGTTGGATTTATTTTTATTATTTTTTGCCTGTGGACTGCCACTGATTTTTCTGATGCATTTCTGTATTTTATATCACATGCTCCGATGAAGGAAAACGTCATCAAGAAACCAGCATGGACTACAGTCCATGCTGGTTTCTTGATGACGTTTTCAAGCTGTCCATGTGCCAATTGCAGTACACTGCAATTGGCACATGGACAGCTTAACTATCTAAAATGATTGCAAAATAACTCATTATTATATAGTTCCACTAGCCCATGTCCGCGGTGTTGCCCACGTGAAGCTTGTAAATGGTCGGGGATCGTTCTACAGGGATAATAGTAATTAAAATATGTGGCCAAAGACATTCAAAAAACGACGAGTGATAGACGGGACAAAATAGTTATCCAATACTTGTTACCACTCGGTAACAAATCTCTCAAAGCCAAATTCAAACAGTACGTCTTCACAAACTTTCACATTTATAATATTACTAGGGACCTGCCCTTGCTTCTCACGATACTAATATTATGCATATAAACCTTTCTCTTGAATCACTCTATCTATAAAAAAACTGCATCAAAATCCGTTGCCTAGTTTTGAAGATCTAAGCTTACATAGGGACAGACATACATCAGGCAACTATGTTTTATACTATGTAGTAATAAGTTTCTGTCTAATAGCTAGTGTAACAACGAGAGAGGAGAAAAAGAACACCACACATACATTACATAACCTCGTCTTACTAAACCCCTGGAATTAATGTATGTTTCAGATTAGATTGTTCTAACATTACTACACCAAATTATTTAGTCTGATCCCATTTTCCATTGAAATGTTGCCCTAAATAATTTTGCAAACACGCAGCATGTTCTGAAACCACTTCATTGGAATTGTTCCTGAAAATCATTACTGTTTCGTATGAAATCATAGTACAAGTAGTTAAACTATTTACTCTAGGTAGGTAACGTTACGATAGATTAGTGTTTTACGATGCCTAAGTACTAGACAATACATTACTTACTCCGAACTATCATAATACAGAGTAAACTCGTAACTACAGGATTTGTGTGCGGAATTTTGATGTTATTGCGAACTTGGTATGTCTATGGCTGTTCCTAGGAAATATATTTTACTAACTTATGCCCGCGGCTTCGCCCGCGTGATATCGAAAAAAAAAGTATCTTGTGTTATTCCAGATCATAATCTACCTCTGTGCCAAATTTTATGAAGATCGGTTCAGCCGTTTTGACGTGAAAGAGTAACATAATATTAGTAAGATAGCTGGCGCCCGCGGCTTCGCCCGCGTGATATCGAAAAAAAGTATCCTATGTGTTATTCCAAACCATAATCTACCTCTGTGCCAAATTAAATCAAGATCCGTTCAGCCGTTTTGACGTGAAAGAGTAACAAACATCCATACATCCATCCGTCCATCCTCACGAACATTCGCATTTATAATATTAAACCTGTGGAAAGCGTTTTGAATTATTCGAAATTCAAATGTCATAAGATCATAATTACCTTTTATTATTAAAAAAGTAACAACACAAATTAGGACTTATTCAATAAGCCAAAAATTAAATATTCGGTTATATTTATTTCTGAGGCTACAAAATCTATCAATAAGAAAAACATAATTATAAGTATTTGTCGCTACTAGCGATTGCGAATCCTTTTGAAATTTAAGTTTTGTTAAAAAAAAGATGGCGCTGTCAAACCTACCTTGATATAAGTACATAGAGCTATTTGAACCAACAGCATCCTTCAATTAGCATTAACAGAAATGCAGACCGATTTAAATAGAGTATACTCTGTACGTCACTGTATGCTCCCGCGCATGTGTTTCGAATCAGACGCAATGTACCTTGTTATGATCATGCGCACTGTGTAATGAATCTCGAGCTAATATGAATATTACTGATGGTTTAACAGAGAATATTTGTGGATTGAGTTTTATGACTGTTTTTGTTGGATTTTGTGGGACATGTAACACAAATTTGATTTATTGACCGACTACGCCGAAGTAAAAAGGAGGGTTATGACTTTGACATGTATGTTTATCTGTTCCTTCAAAACTTTTGAACCATATGCATTAATGACAACTATCCCCTGAACATCACTATGAATAAGTATGCAATACATTTAAACGTCTAACGTGTAAGTTGTTTATTTAATAGGCGATTTCTATTGAGTGATATGTATAGTACATTACAATTTTGACGAGATATTTTTTTGTTCGTATTTAGTATTTTATAATGGATTAAAAATATTTATTGAAAAAAGTTTTATTGACATTATGAACAAGTGCAAGTTGGACTCGTGGACCAACGGTTTCGTACAAACTTGAGATATTGACTGCGTATGCTTAGAGGGTTGATTTTTTCACAGTGTATGGTTTAATTTCAGCTCTATACCTCCACGCGCTCCAAGGATAAATGGTCTAGACAGACAGACAGAAAAACAGACAACATAGCGATCCTATAATGGTTCCATTTTTTCCTTTTGTGGTACGGAACCATAAGAAACCTAACCACTGTTTAATCCTTCCTAATATTATAAAAGCGAAAGTGAGTTTGTTTGTATGTTTGTTTGTTACGTCTTCACGCCTAAATGGCTAAACCGATTTTGATGAACTTTTGGTAAAGAGATAGTTGGGACCCTGGAGACGGCCATAGGCTAATTTAAAAAAAAAAGTGAGAAACGAGGGAGGAAGAGGGAAGAAAAGGGAAAACTTAGCTTTGCTATTACAATAAATAAGGCGCAAGGGCAAAAACTACAGGTAGCAGGTACCTGCAAATCAGGAAAGGGGAACTGTGTAACCCTGAATTTTACGCAAGCGAAGCCGCGGGTAAAAGATAGTATTTCAATAAATTTGTAAATCCACAATTACACTTACAGTCAAGCATGCAGTCAAGTAACTCGCCCGCATGCACCCAAAATATTAATAATGATACCCTTCTCACGGGTGAAGATAATGAAATATCATGTCATTTACCTCATAATGTTCTAAATTCGCAGATCGTAAGTAGTTAAGAGAACAAAAACGGAAGCTTGGGCTTGGCTATTTAATGTCGATGGCTATATTATTTTGAACCTACTTATATCTAATATATTATCCTTACTAATATTATATAAGCGAAATTGAGTTCGTTTGTTTGGTTGTTTGTTACGTTTTCACGTCTAAATGGCCAAACCGATTTTAATGAACCTGACCCTGGAGACGGACATATGCTAATTTTAAAAAAAGTGAGAAAAGGGGAGAGAAAGATATTTTTTTTTCGATCATCACGCGGATTAAAGTAAGCGTTAGCCCAAAGTAACTATGCCACGCGGACGAAGTCGCGGGCGGAAGCTACTAAGATTATAAAAGCGAAATTTTGCGAGGATCTATGTAAGTATGTTTGTTGCTCTTTCACGCAAAAACTTCTGAATGGATTTTGATCAAAATTCACAACAATAGAATATATAAAAATATATCAGAATAACACACAATTTATATTGTATATTCTATCACCACGCGAGTGAAACCGCGGGGCGCAGCTAGTATTGTAAAATGTACTTAGTGTTACGTTGATGATATGGGTGTAACGTACCTGAATAAAGATTTATTTATTAATTAATTATACAGCAGAATAATTATTTATTTAAGAACAACCAACAAGACGTACACCAACTTGACGACACGGTTGGCGCAGTGGCTGAGCGATCGACTGCTGCGCTGCGTTTCGTGGGTATGATCGCCGTACGGAACAAATATTTGTATGGCCTATAGATAGTTGTTCCGGCTCTGGCTATTTGTGTGTATGTGAGTTTAAATGTTTGTAAACGCACCGTTTTTAGAAGAAAAAAAAACTTACATTTTAAAGCTCTTATTTATAATATTTTGTGGTTTTGCCTTAATTGAAGGCATAAAACATAGGAAGAGTACAAGCACAAAACATAGGAACGTGAAATACAATAAAAAAAAGTTTTTTTTTTTTAAATTGATACGTAGTCTGGATCATTGTTGATCAAATCTGTTTCTGATCGATCAAACAGTTTCGGAAATGGAAAAAAAGGAAGTACAGAACAGTATGTGTTTGTATTTGTTGTTTTTTATTAAACGTTGCTCCGTTCACCACATTCTAGGAATTTCCTTGTATCGTGAGTGCCTTTACAAACATTTAAACTCACATATATAAACAGCTAGTCCCGGAACCACTATCTGTACACAAATATTAGTTTCGTGCGGGAATCGAACCGTGACACTGAGGACAGCAGCCAACCTCTCAACAACTGCGCTAATAGTGCCGTCAAACGTGCTTTCTGATCTACGGTTGAAGATTGCCTGTTGGTGCTGTTTTTGTCTGAAGAGAAGATAGACCAGATTTTTTGTCATCATAATTTTTGACATTATTTTAAACATACTTTAATTGGCTTCAGCTGTTACTATGTAAAAAACATCTTAGAAGTTAAATTTTTCAAATTTTGCATAAATGTTTAGTTTGTATGACAATTCTTAATACGCTAATATTCTATTAAATACTTCAATACTGAAAATAAATTGGGGGTCGTCACATACTTAACGTTTTCAAAACTTGTCTACGATCAATTTAAGCCCCACATTCTTTTCGTTACTACATTAATGTAACAAACTACAAAATCGCAAGCAAGCAACTAACAAAACATAAGTCCCAATATAAGTCAGCTGAGCCTTCTAATCCTCATACGACGTCACGGTAACTATCTATCTGTTATAATTAACACTTGAAACGGGATATTTACCATGTTTATTATTTATATTGAGTTTCCGATATTTCGGCGATGTTGCAAACGCCATGATCACGGATGTTCATCCGTGATCATGGCGTTTGCAACATCGCCGCCCGTTTCAAGTGTTAATTATAATATTAGTAACCATGTCAGTTTAAAGACTTATATCTATCTGTTTCTAAAAGTTAGTAGAAACGACTCTAACAAGACACTTGTCCACGAGAACTTTAGTTCCAGGTCGTTACGCTTCTTGTCTTACGACTTAAGTCTTGTAAGTGCATTCACAAGCTGGGCCTTGGTTTCTTTGGATGTTTGCTCTGGTTGTGAGTGATATTCTGTGTCTGAGGAAAAGGAATGGGTAATTTCTTTACAAAGATAAACCAATTACAAATTCCATTATGATGCTAGTTTGTAAAATTAAAAATTCATATCATCCTCGTTGAATGTTTTAATTGGAAGATACAACTTATATTTTTACTAGCTTTTATACGCGGCTTCGCTCGCCTTAAATTCGGGGTAACACAGTTCCCCTTTCCTGATTTGCAGGTACCTGCTACCTGTAGTTTTTGCGCCTTGTTTATTGTAATAGCAAAGCTAAGTTTTCCCTTTTTTTCCCTTTTTCTCCCTCATTTTTCACTCTTTTTTTAAACAAAATAGCCTATGCCCGTCTCCAGGGTCCCAACTGTCTCTGTACCAAAATTCATCAAAATCGGTTTAGCCATTAAAGCGTGAAGAGGTAACAAACAAACAAACAAACTCACTTTCGCTTTTATAATATTAGTAAGGATATATTTAACTTAACATAGCGCTTGTTATCCCCGTATGGATAGGCATGTTATATGGAAAAAAAATAGTGAGCACATCAAAATAGCTCAGCCTATGGTGTTAAGATTAGATATTACTTACCCTTAGCTGTTTTTACGGACAGAGTGTCAGAGGAGTGTCAGACTTTTACTGACTAAAACCCACCCATGAACGCAGTGGCCCTGACAGGTCCCTTAAATTTGCGGACATCTCTTTGAGGCGCAAGTGGAACAACGAACATGCCGTCGATAGGGTTTACCCCTACCCTTCCGAAATGTTTTAAACTAGTTTATGCACACTGTTTCACTCATTTTTAGTTTGTTAACGATTTGTATGTATTTTATCCAGATTGTAAACTAACTGTGTTCCAAATTTCATCAGAATCCGTTCAGTAGTTTCTGTCGTTTCTACGTCGTCAAGTAGGATTGTCCTTTTTTGCAAAGTAACTTTAAAAAAAACCTATTTCGTATAAAAATAATATACGAAACAATAATACCAGCCTTTAGCTGTCCCACAGCTGGTCAAAGGCCTAGTTCTCATACAGATAAGGCATGAGCATCAAATAAAAAACGTAACTTTAATATTTGTTATTATGTGTCAATTTTATTAGACAAATTTTCGTTTGATAACGGTAGGTCCGTTATCAACCATAATATTTACCTAAACAGAAAAAAAATATGCGCTCAATGCCAGTGAACGCCGAGCATGCTTAAGTATCAAAGATCTTATATTTCTCCCCTAAATAATTAAAAAAAATGTTAAGTAGACATGTTACTAATTGAGCTCTCTTGCTTATAAAAAAAACTCTTATAAAGTTCATACACCTTGCTACTTACACAAGCATCGACAAGATGAGAGATTATGATCGTAAATTATTGTTCTAATAAAATAACTCGTACCTTAGAATCTTAAGGCATGGCGTCGTCCTAAGTGGTACGGATCATAAAAAGGTGCGATCTGTTCTCGTCGTGCGATGAAAATGGTCAGTAAAACGTTGCCTGTGCCTGTAAACTTCAATCGTTGGGTATAGGCCTGCCCATGCTTATAGCAAACTCCAAGTTTTTGGGCTAGTCTCATCAAAGATATAGGTACTTACTGTAAATGTTATCAGTGTAAACAATTGTTGGTTGGCCAATAAAGGAAAAAAAAAAAAAAAAAGAGTATTGTTCTGCAATGTCGTCTAGCCAAGTAGGACAGTCAGAAGAAATCTGTATGTTTGAATTCATGGTGCGACTAGAACACATTGTGTCATCGAATGATCGATAGCCATTTAGGACGAAGCCTTACTAAACCTCTAAAAAATTTAAATGTCATTTAATTTACTTTGGAAACGATATTTAAATCCCAATAAAATGCGTTTGTTTATGTAAACATACAATATTTCACAACGATCAATTTAAGCTTATCCTAATTTCAATGTGAATACAGATGCAATGTGTGAAGAAGGAACTTAAAAAGTAAGCGTATGTATTCCATTTTATCTTTACAAAAACTGGTTTTAGTAAGTACAAGTCTGACACTCCCCCCCCCCCCCCGCTCCGCCCAGAGCGCTAGAGCGGGGGAAGTTATTTGATGATTACCCACGCTAAAAAAAATGTGTCTGATTTTCCTTACCTTTTATGGCAATTGTGTAGTGAGAGACGAGAGATTTTATGATGCATATTACTAATATTGTGAATCTGATCATACAAGTACAAAATAACTTTTTCAGTCCCCTTGCTCAAAAACTCCGTCATTGTAGCATACCAGTGCGGAAAAATATAGCATTTCATCCAAAATCATCATCTGGGGGAAACAGTAACTTTTTTTTTGCCGGTTATCAACAACACAAAAACGAAAAAGTATTAATTCATTAGTAGCATAATCATAAATGAAGACTCGTCATAGTATTGTTTCCCAGAACATTTAAATTTTGAAAATAGAACCATAAGCGACGATCTCTTCGTCAGAGTGCGTGCACTGCGTTGCGGCTACGAAAGAAATAAATAAATGAAAAAAGGCATTAGCGCGAAATCTTTAAAAAAATCTCTATCTAATTGATAATGGCATAGGTGATCGCTATCCGTTTTATTTTCTCGCAATGATAATGAAAAGTGTAGAACAGCGCTAAAAACCCATTATAACTCGGTTTCTATTTACTCCCGAGCTTTAACGAGGGAGGGAGTAAATAGAAGTAGAAATAGAAGTTAGGATGGGTTTAAATAGTTACTACCTCGTTGTTTTTTGAAAAGTACAATACATCGAAAAAGGTATCTGGTCTCCACACTCAGGTTCCCTGTCGTGAAGGCTAGTCTCTATCACTGTAGGACAGAGAGAGAAACCAACATTGTAACCTATTACTGCATTTGGTTTTATACCATATTTGGTAGTCTTTACCATTTCCGAATCTTATCGACTTGAAACATGCATAAACAAAACGCGCCAAAACTGCTCGCGGATGATTGACCTGTCTGTCACTCAATGTTTTGTTGAGCAGCTCGTGGTTCGCTTCCCGTGTGAAGTCCGCCTAGAGTAACTGCGAGTCTTCTCTCAATATCGCTGAGACGTGCCCAAGATGCAAAACCGCAGGCCGAAGACAAGACTTATGTTACCTGCGACATGTCATCATCATAAATAATGTATAACGTCCTCGCCGACTCTGAATTATTCAACGGTGACGGCCACTTTATTAAATTTGTCGTTTTATGAAAATATTAAGCAACTCTGTATAGTTGAGTAAAAATTAATATGGAACGAAATTAACATTTACAAATTAAAAGTTTCGCATCGTATTTTCGTTGGCACGACTAATTTAAACTGCGTAAAATTAAGTTTGGAGCAATAGAAAACAAAACATTAAATTGATTTTAGCATTCTGAATTAAAAGTTTAACTCATTTAATTTCAAACGAGGGCACTATTTAAAGCCAGGTCTAGATTAAGCTTTTAATCAAGGACTCATTTAAAATCATAACAAATCTAATTGACTAACGTGACAGTGATAAAAGGTGTACATGCTTATGGCGTTTTAGGGAGGATAATTTAAAAGGGGGTAAAAATAAAATCTCAGTCTTGAGACACAGTTTCAAACGCAAGACCACAAATAAAAACCAACCCTGTTTTACATTGTATTGAAACCCGAATTATCATGAGCTGGGATTTGACATAGTTGCTGTGGGAACGTCCACGCAGGCGAAGCTGTGTGTAAAAGTTAGTTTCATCATGAACGTCGAAATTGTCTTGGCCTACCGTACCTTGGTAACCCCCCTTTTTATGCGAAAGGGAAATCATCAAATAACTTCCCCCGCTCTGGGCGGAGCGGCGGGGTCAGACTTTTGCTGACTAAAACCCACCCATGTTCCTTCTTTTGCCATTTATGTTCCGGGGCCGCAGTATCTCTTTCGAACAACCCGCAACCCCTGAACTCCACACCAAACATCCTTAGCACCACACTTCCTTATGCCACACAAATTGTTATGCACACAATTGTTTGGAACCTTTGTGTTCCAAACATTAAGCCATAAAGTTTATTTTAAACATCTTCGGTTGGTGTAATGTGAGTAGTAGCATGTTGTGTGCAATAATGAGGAATATTATAGCACTGCGGGGTAATCCTACCCCGGGATTAAGAAACTTTGGAACCACTAATGAATGCATCGAAAAGTTCTGTCCTCACTCGAAATCTACGAATTGTAGGGCTGCACTGTGTTTTAATGGTCTCGTTATTTTTTATTTTAATAATCCGAATCTGAATGGCGGATTTGCTTTTTTTTTCTGGATTTTCGTTTTGATTTTGGTATCATTTTATAGATTATGAATTTTTTTCTGCTGGTAAGAAATAGATTTGTTATAGTCTATTTCTTAGTTAAACAATTTTCAACTTTATGTATCAGTAATAATGGAGAACAAGTGCGCTGGCTAAGGTAAAACCCGAATAAATACACAAACGGGATTTTTGTACAGAGTATTTAAAATTAGTATCTTAGTGCATAAAGCTAAGGAATGTTAAAATTGCCATTTATTTAAGTTCATTCATCCTCAGTGTACTGAGATCATAAAAAGTTCTAAGAACATGCTGTACCGATATTAATATTTATAGTAATTGTTTTTCATAGCTAATAGATTTATAATTATAAATATTCTGATGTGAACTGTGCAGAATCATATTCCTTTATGATTAATTGAACAGAGGTTAAGGATACATTAATTTATACATAAACATTATCATTATATTTTGCAACTCATTAAAAATGCTAAAGTTCGATAAAGTCATCTGCTACGATTCAAAAGATCTCAAGACAAACTGGAGAGACAACAAACTTTACACTAGAATTCATAGGGTTGACAATTGAATGGCGCGTCTTTATATGTTACTGGCTGTGTGTTTGTACTTGAAGGAGTAATTAACATACAAACTTTCGCCTCTAGTATATTAGTGTGACAAAATCAAAGCAATACATGTACCGATATACACCTTTTTGTATAAGATGAGGCAAGAAGGCGAGTATGTTAAAAAATGTAATTTGAGTCACACCCCCCTTTTTCAGAGTTAATCAACTCTATTAAAACAAAAAGCTTTACAAATGACAAAATATTAAAAATCTTCTAGTAATGCCCATCTTCGTCAATAAAGTAAGTATATAGACCTTATGTAGACCTAATCTTATATATAAAATTTCCGCGTCACAATGTTAGTTACCGTACTCCTCCGAAACGGCTCGACCGATTCTTATGAAATTTTGGGTACATATTGGGTGGGTCTGAGAATCGGCTAACATCTATTTTTCATACCCCTAAACCTCAGCGGGTGAAACCGCTGGGCACAGCTAGTCTAATATATAAAATTTCCGTGTCACAATGTTAGTTACCGACTCCTCCGTAACGGCTCGACCGATTCTTATGAAATTTTGGGTACATATTGGGTGGGTCTGAGAATCGGCTAACATCTATTTTTCATACCCCTAAACCTCAGCGGGTGAAACCGCTGGGCACAGCTAGTAAACTAATAATAATACTATAGTGATTGACAATCAAAGACGAATAACAAAATAAATGCTGAGATAACAAAAAAGATTTTTCATTGACACACTGTCAATATATTTGCCTTCTGCAGATAGAAGAAGTGCTTTAAATAATCTAAAAAACCGTCACAAGATACCAGTTATCAAGATAAATGAGCAAATTCTAAGAACAGCGTTACAGACAGATGTACGGAGGGAGATATTAATTGCTACAAGGTAACAATTCCCACAGAAAAGGGGATTTTACATCGTTTTAAAAATAACAGTTACTTATACACTCGTGTCTTACTTCATAAATCAGTCAAAGATTCATTAGCAGAGCTTAATCAAGAGTTTACAAACAAACAGCCGAATAAATTTAAAGAGAACGGTACTTAATTACTAATGTGATGTTTTGTTAATTACAAATGGTTTCAGGATGGATTTAAAATTAAGTCATTTTTAAAACCATCTTCAAACTACCATATATACTGTAGTATTTGTGAATATACAGACATTATTTATGTAACCTAATTTACCCAAATAAAGATGAAAGAACTGAAAGAAAAATCCGCAGCATAACGAACCTACCTCTCAGTAACAACACTACAAATCTAACCCTAAAATAAACACATGAGATACGAAAGCTCTTAGGTTATGAAATTAAATGCTTCCAAAACATTTTGTAAACCGTTAATGAGCCGAACGGATGCCGCAAACTGATACAAACGGTGAATTAGCCCGCATACTTGCTGGTGAGCCACGAAGTGTTCTCGAGGGTTATCAAGAACTAAAAGGATGACGATGTAGCCACAGACCCCAGCGGTGACCGGCTTAAGAGTGGCTGATGAATTTTTATTCGACGCATTTAATGTGAAACGCTGGGTTTAAGAGCATAAGAGAAAAAGCTCTGAAAGTTCTAAGAAAAGTACCTACTTGATTTTATAACAACCAATGTTAAACCTTAAAATTGGTGAAACAAGGACGGGTTTCTCTCAACATGATAATTAAATATTCGGAACGTAATGTCCAAGAAACATAACTTTTGTTTAAATGTTTATCTTCACCTATTAAACCTTAAATGTATCAATCACATCTTTACAACCTGCTAAACAAAATTAGACTTTAATCCTCCCAATTTTAATCAATACCCAACAAAATTCGTCTAATGAAACCCGCTGAACATTTAAGTAGACGTTTCTACTACAAAATAAACGTATTTGCGTACCTAATAGGTAAATAAAGTACTATTAAGGGCCTTTGGGCCAAAGGTCAAGTGAACAGTAACAGAGCAACCAACATTCTTGGCCTTAATGATTACTATTAAGAAGAGGGAAGGGCCAAGTTCAATATCACGTTGTGTTGTGATTACTATGGCAATGTTGTTGACAAATAATTGTATAATGTTATGAGTAACGATTTTGATTATAGTTACTTACTTTTTCGATTTTGTGGAACTATTATATACTAGCTTTTCGCTTATTACTAGCTTCGCTAGCGTTAAGTTCGGGGTAACACAGTTCCCCTTTCCTGATTTACAGGTACCTGCTACCTTTAGTTTTTGCCCTAGCTCCTTATTCATTGTAATAGCAATGCTAAGTTTCCCTTTTGTTCCCTCTTTCTCCCTCATATCCCAATGATTTTTTTGGCGAGCCTATTGCAAACAACCGGGCACAAATCAAAACTCCAGGACTGCTAATGAGAAATTTCTGAACGAAACTCAATCACACTTTACCGACCCGGGAATCGCACCCAGGACCTCATGCTCAGTAATCGTGATTCGAGTCCTAGATTCGATTTTTGAAAGAAACAAGTGGTTGTTACAAATTGTATCGTGTCAGGTTGCGTACCGTAAATGTATGCTCGATCCTCCTAACTGCAGAGAACTCAAATATTGCCAATATTAGAAGGCATGTTTAGACTCGGCAAAAGCCTAAAGACAAAAGTGCAAAATAAAAAACGAAGTTAGTAAGTACATCAAAAGGTTTTGTACTTCAGGATGTGAAAGATGGCGAGTGGCGGAGGCCCCCAGGCTTGTATCTGTCAAAGAATTTTAAAGTGTCATCGAGCAGTGAATGGGTTCGCCTCAGCTGCGGCCACTTACACACGGAGCGGTTCTCGACCGCTCCTTGCCTCGCCTAGAAAACAGCCGATGTTTGAAATCTGCTCATATTGCTGAATATCTCTTTGGTTTGGTTCGGATTTTGAATTTTGCGTTTTTTTCTTTTAATTTTCGAATACGTTGGTGTTTTTGTAAGCTTTGTTATAACGTCAAAAAGTGTCTAAAAGAAAATGTGTGGTTTAAAAAAAGAACTATTATAGAAGAGTAGTCCTGGCTAATAATAATTTTCACACCAGTAATTATTGAAACAAATGTTAGCTTTAGATCAAATCTATTTGCAGTTGTCTCTAAGTTGATTTTAGTATGACATAATAATTCAAATGGTGCGAAAATAATGGACGACATGTTTCGGTTTTAGACCGTGAAGCTTTCAGACAATAAACAATCTTGAAACATTTAACTGGTAGTCTGTACGTATTCACAAAACGATTTACAAATCGTACTTTGATTTGCAGGTGAAAAAGTGAAAATAAAATTATATTGCAGGCTTGAAGTTTTAATAGATGAAACAAAAATATTAAAACATTATTAGTCTGAGTTATATAAATTATACAAAGTTAATTATTAAGTTATCGAACAATCTTTTAAAGAAAACATATTTCACTTCACTTTTAACGGACTTTTAAAAAAGGATGAGGTATTTTTATGCAATAATTTGTCAGAAAAGTAGTTATGTACCTACTTTATTAAATGAGTAAATGATTTATTATACTTACCAAAAAAAATAATTACTGAAATAGCACAGGATAATTTTCAGGAAAAGTTTCAAAGGTCCATCGATTGGATAATTTATACAGTCGTTATACAGATTAATCGCATGACTAGAATATATACGATTGTTTAACCATAATGTGCGATTAGCGGGAATTTATCTGTTTTATATGCAAAACACACCTTATATGCAACGTAGGCATTAACTAAATTGTTTCTGGAATTCAGGCTGGCTTCATAAAACCTGGATTAAATCGATGATTTTGGTAAAAAATGGACTACCTAATGTAAAATGTAATGTCTGGTGCAAAATCATTGTTGATGGGAAATATTTGCATTGAAAAACCACCCAGAAGGGAATTACTGGTTAAAAGTAAATTTAACGTCATTATTTTATTAAAAAACAAAAACTAAAAGCTGAAAACTAGTCTGAATAAAGATAAATAGTTCAACATAACTTTCCAGAAACTTACTTAACTTTAAATTGTCTGAAAGTTACACTTTTATTTTCAATCAATCAAACTAACTTTAGTAAACCCATTTATTTACCTATCACTAATCAGTTTAAAAAAATAAAAAATCTGTGTAAGAAAAACAGTTCGTGGAAATCGCTCTGGGCGGATAAAGTAGGTCGCTTGGGTCGAGAGCGACAATGCTTCGCTCGCACATTTGCCCCCTCTACCGGTAATCGTGGACTACTTGACATCGTCGCAATGCTTTCAGAGAGCTATTATGATGAGCATTATTTTAATTACTAGCTTCCACCCGCGACTTCGTCCGCGTGGCATAGTTACTTTGGGCTAACGCTAATTTTAACCCGCGTGATGATCGAAAAAAAAACATTCTTTCCCTCCTTTTTCTTTCCTGTTTCTCCCCTTTTTTCACTTTTTTAGCCTATGTCCGTCTCCAGGGTCCCAACTATCTCTGTACCAAAAATCAGTTTTGCCATTTAGGAGTGAAGACGTAACAAACAAACTCACTTTCGCTTTTATAATATTAGTAAGGATTATCTCATTTATATGAGGTAGTCAGCATCTATTTACCTAGCCTTTTTCTAACTATGTTGGGATCAGCTGAGTGGCAGATTGACAAATTTGCCGCCAGGCTATACAATTTTTTCCGCCCCTTTAAAATTCAATAGGTACGCTAGTTTAGTTCACAATCATTTATTAACATTTATTCTGAAATTGTAACTTTATGGTTTGTGTTCTATCGTCCTCATTACATCGTCTCTTTCCCATTATTAGAATGATCGTTTACTGGGGGCTAGTTGTAACCGTTTCTAGATTATTATTGCAAAACGACCAAATTTGCCGCCCCCTGGAATCTGCCGCCCTAGGCTCCAGCCTACTCAGCCTACTGGTAAATCCACCACTGCATCAGCTTCCAGTCTAACCGAATACAGCTGAATACCAGTATTTTACATGGAGCGTCTGCCTAACGAACCTTCACAACCCAGTTAGTACTAGGATAAGACTGATTGTTAGACTTTCAGGACACTGATTATTTGTAACGACTTTGTAAGATCTACAAATGAGAGCAGGGACCAACAAGTTAACAAGCTTTCCTAGGCGCCGAGGAATGAGAATAGAGAGAAAGGGGATATACCTACATAAATATCACGCAGCGGGATAGTAGCGTACCCACTCAGTTTCCCAACTCTACTTCTTTTGACAATTCCACATCATTCATTGCGTAATTTACATTACCATGCAAACTACATTTTCAAAGATATGAAGCAATGGGTTACGAATTTCCTACATATTCAGATGCTGTTAAATTGACTATACACAACATAACATAACATTTATGACTATCCCTGACAAGAACCTTACAGAAAAGGAAACCAAAAAAATGGTTACCTATATGAGAAGAAAAAAAAAATATTCCGAATATGTTTGACTAAATTCATAAACATCTGACGTGAAACTGTCTCCATAGACACGCTTTTGGCATTTTGAATACCCAAACAAAAACTGCATTATTTCGACCGATACGTTCTCAAGATGATCTTAACTTACGACCGGTACCCGGGGAAAGGAGAAGTCACTTGAATAAAATAAGGCTGAACGAACTACAGTCACAAAGAAATGTTGACGTTCCCCTCTAGGGAGTCTCTTGTTATTTATCTAACGTTATTCTGTACTGTCTTACCAGATTTCGCACCTACTCTATACGCAGTTAAAGAGAATTACTTAATTAGATATTCTTGTAGCAGATCTGAGAAAAAAGTGTAAAGATCTGTTTTTTTGGTATTTTTAAGGGTCCGGTACCGGTTTATTTTGGGAACGCGTGAAGGTATCGAGTTGAAATTAAAACCATATACTCACTCACGCCACTTGGAGTTGTGGAAAAATCATATCTTTAAGACTACGGAGTCAAAATGTATGGCCGTTTATGTCGTCAGTGTACGGAACACTCGGCTTGCGAGTCTAAACCGTTCTTGCCCGTTTTTCATTTTTAATTTTCGTGTTTTGTGATCTGTAGTGTTGCAAATTGCAAGAGGATTGAATTATCGAATGCTTTCATTAAAATTAATGACTAGTAAATTATTAATCGTTTTTAACAATATTTAGAGTAAATATGTAATAAATAATCTGTTACATGGGACTTTAACATAACTGGCTAATTGTGTAAAAAAAAAGATTTTTAAGAATGTACATGAAGTTTCTTGCCCATTTTTCTCCATAGATATCTACGCTTTGGAATGGGCATCTACAGTACTTTCGCAAGTTGTTACGTCTTGTGACTGGGACTGTAGCAGCATCTTTTTTTGTTTTGTGACATTAAAAAGTGCCTGTAATGGTCTAATTGAATAAAATGCTTTAAGTTTGAGTTTTCTGCCTACCCCTTAGAGAATTCCAGCCGTGATGCCGTACTAATATTAATTAAGTAAATATATTTTCTATTATATTCAATTTCATTTACTGTAAGTACAAACATAAAAAAGTCAAACAATAGCAGTTTATTACCTGCGATTGTTAGTAAAGAAAATCTATATAAATCAAAGTCCACAAATAACAGGTACCAATAAATCGTGAGTACGTCACAAAATGTAAAGGTACGCTCACACCGAAACAGTAATGACTCCGATACAGCAATCTCCGATGGCAATTAAGACTGTGCCGGTCTGTACATGGCTAAAACGAATGGGCCTCTTCAATCAACGAATCAATCTACAATCGCGAATGGTCGCCACTTGCCAACGACAGCTCAACAAATTTATTGCCTCGAATGGGTGGTAATTTTCAAATTTCGAAGCCTGTTGATCGCCGGCGCTCGCAAAGCGCAACACTCTACGTGACTACCAGTCGCAAATTACCGCTTACTTTGTGTACCGCGATCGCATATAGATTGGAATCAGTGCCGATTGTGGATCTCTCGTAATTTGACTCACTGTTGTACCACAGCTTCTATTGTCTGTACAATTTATACGTTCGCAAATGAAGCGCATTGTACAAAAGTTTAGTCGAAATATTTATTTGCAACCCCACTGTTACTGTTAACGCTCGGAGAACATTTCCAAATTATACCGAAACCCTTGTTTGCAATTAGTTAGAAATGAAGAAAAATTCTGAAACATTGTCAGAGTTTTAAAAATCTCACGTTAAATTTCTGAGTGGAAAATGGCGCTATTAACAATACTTGAGCAGGCAGAGCGACGCTAGGGCCGCGCTCATCGGTTCCGAGTCATTACGAGTTTTGCTCGTCTCTTGGCTGAGCTTAAGCCTGGTTAAGGTGCGGCCTGATTAAGTCGAGCAGACGTTGGCCCGCCTGCTTGCCAAAACCACTTGAACCAACACTCTGACGTTACTACACGTTATATTAAAGTTTGGCAATAGTCGCTAAGTGGATGCCTGATGTTTGCTTAGTCTGCTTTTATTGCTGGTACCTCTTACTTTCAAGTTTCATGTAATTGCGTCTATACTGTCTCCGTTACGACCCTTTGTTGTTAAACCAGATAATATTCTTGCCACAATTTTATTATGTTCGTATAAAAGCTAAATCTGATAATCTGGATTTACCTCGAGCTTTGCAATATTGATGTTATTAAAGAATGTAATTTAGTGAAGTCAATTTCATTTGCAATGTTATTATCTAAATAAAAATGCTAGGCTATTCAGTCTACTATTTATTATGTTAACGACAAATGTCCCTGCACGTACAAGTGTGTATTTAGTTAACATTCAGTACAATTCTCCCCTACTGAGCAATAACAAACATTTGTTATATTAAGCTATCGCAGTCACGTAGGCGATACGAGGACCACGACTGCTGAAGCTTCCGCTTGTTCCTCAGAGATCTCTTTCAGCGTTTTACCTGCAAACAATAGAAAAAAGGCGTTAATTTACAGCTTTGGACATCAGCCAAACATTTCAACTAGTCGTCTAAGTTGGTCTTGTTGCAAAATGAATGAAACAAGTGGACATTTAGACGCGCGCTGTGTTCCTGATCGGTTATCAGGGCGGCTTGAGAGATGGGCTTAGGTGAGAACAGACAATATAAAACTCATTTATATCCCGTCATCGTGACGTGTGAGGCGTGCCAAGGCGTTTTCCAATACGCTCATTTATCACACGCCCCTTGACATAATGAGACGCATCCCGACTCCAACCCAAAATACTTTAAATTTATTTTTATTAAAATTTCCATATATTTTTTTTGTAATAGAATTTGGCAACAGATAAAATTAATGAAATATCACGACTATCGTGACGGTTTCAATTTTTCATTGGTTTTAATGGTAATAGAAATTCAAACTTGATTTAACGATAAATTGAAATATTTCTGTTCTGAAACAGATAATGTTATTGCCAGAACTACTTATCAATTTCTACTTTAGACAAAAAACGCGTCTTATTGTAGTCAGAAATTTATAGATATTTCATTAGATATGTTTTTGAAATGATTTTAGGATTATAATCAGTACATGGAACTTAAACAAAACTGACGAAATCTGGTTGACGTGGGTGTACTTTTACTACACCTCTGCTTATACCTTCGTGGATAACAGGCGTGATAGGTATATGTTATGAATTTAAAATACACAAGAGACGTGTGACAAGACAAGTGCCTACTTAAAAAGCTAAAGCAGAATGTACGCAAACTGATTGCTGTTCCCGATATTATTGAACAATCATAAAAGCGATAGCAATTGTCGTTGAAGTTCAACTCAATATCGTCAAATAATGAGCTGTCACTCTTGTAACAAGCTAATAAAGACAATAACGAAGTCATTCTATCTGAATCTTGTGTTGTCACGTCAATAAAGTTCAATGAAACGTTTTATTTTACAAGCTGTAGTGAATCATGTAGATTTTCTTGCCACATCTTACTCGAATTTTTATTACGAGTGAATATATCGAATTACGACTGTGCATTCCTTACTGTGTACCTATTATTTGAAAGCTTCGAAAAACTTTTTGAAACGTTTTTGGCAAGCAACATATTTCACAACATTTGTATAATAATTTTACCATTAACAACACATATTTTTAGAGTCGTTGATACCGATCAATTTTAGACATTGGAAAATACGGGAGTAGTGGGGGAGTCACATGATGGCTTCACAAACGTCCGATGACGCAAGCGCAGGAAAAACACATTTAAATAAACTATAACAATTATGTTTGCGGTTGTAGTTTGAAAACTTCTAACTCATTCGGAACACGAATAACATTTTTCTTTTCAATGGACCACAAAAATCTGCGTTATAACTATTTCGTTCATACTGAACAGAACCGAACGATCTGGTGCGCTCGACGGAATTGTTGCCAAAGTTACACGGAGCTTTTATACGGGCTTAACTTTTTGTGCGTACGAGCAACGTCACGTAATGAACATTTAGAGAGAATAATGGCTGTGTTAGATAATAATGTGACGCTTAATGAGAGTTTATTGTGAGTGACGAGTCATTGATAGCAATTAGTGATAGTGGAGCAGTGCATCATGACGGCAGCATGGGAGCTAGGGCGTCGGTCACGCGGTGAAGTGACGCGCGCTGCGGGCGCGGCGCGAGCGTGCACGCCGCGTCAATCGCATGACGTGCGCGTGACGCTGGACTCTGACAACCACATCATGGAATATTTCACGAGCCATGTCGCGACCACGCACAGAAAACACGATTATTCGCGCCACATCTCAAAACAATCGACCTAGCGTAAACATTCTAATTCCGTCATCTCAAACAGATCTTTAAAAACTCAATTCCAGAAAAAAACACGCTCTTCCTTTTGAACAAATAAACTCGCAATTTACGTACGCAAAACATTTAAATGCATATCGAAATAAAACAAATGTTATTTATCGTGTGAAACTTCCAAAAAGGTGAGCAAATGAAAAATCAATCCAATTTTTAATAAACTCAAAACAAACGTAGGAACAAACAGTGATATTAAACAATAACGCTCCGAATTTGCTTTCAAAATAAACGTGCCAAAACAACAAAAGATAATCTACGTATAGCGCTGACAACAGGAATACAATTTTCACAAATTGACAATTAATAAATGTAGGGTGTTGGATGACCGAAATAATATACTTCTTTTCTTCTTTAATCTTCTTTTATTAATTATAACACGTAAAAATACTTGGAGTCCGTCTTTCGTCTTAGGTTAGCTCGCCATACTCCCCTTCTCCCTCACACACATGCTCTCTCCTTCATTCACCGCTGCGTTCATACTATCTAACTTATTTAATATTTTGCTGCGTTCCGAATTAACATCCTACAACTCGGCCATTCTGCTTTCAGTCTGCCCTCAGACTGACTCTACTACAAAAAAATAAACTAAGCTGAATAAAGTTTACACACTAAGTTTGCTAACAATCTAGAAGGTTTAGAACTAAATTAACAACACAATGCTTGTTCCTAAATGAAAATAAACTTAACATTATATTACTCCTTACTTATAATTATAATACACTCAAAAAGCCATTCACTCCTTTAACAATACTCCAGCAGCTAAGTATCATCTAATACAATCTAAAATCTTACTTACTACTTAAATGTTTAGGTACATTTGTTACACAGAATTACTATTATGGTTTTTTACACATTAGGTATTTTAATTCTTTGTTTATTACATAGTCTTATTAAGTTACACTTCCTTAAACTTTAACTTTACACAGAATTACAGATATTATGCAGTTTATTAGTACTCACTTAAATTTTACACTGATATAAAATAACTGATACCATGAATTAGTTGCTAGTTATGATACAACAACCTATCAACCTTACTCATCCTATTAACCAAAATAGCATGGAAAGTCAGCTGTGCTCAATGGTAAGTATGAAATATTAAGTAGGCATTATTTTATGAATGAAATAAATTGAAATGATAACAAGATATCTTTGAATTAAGGCCATCTTTTCATAAAGTCTACTCCTGTTGTGGTGTGTTTTGGTCCCTCCTTACTATTATCTAATTTTCTTACTTCGTACCTATCTTTTCCTAAATCTTTTACTACTTTATAGGGTCCAAAGAATTTTTGTTTTAATTTTAATGCATTTCCAAATTGAGTTCTTTGTATTGCTATGATATCCCCCATTTTATATTTCTGTCCTTCCCTTCTTTTACTATTAAAATTTCTTCTGTTTTCTTCTTGAATTTTTAATATCTGAGCTTTTGCTTCTTTCCTTAAATCATCTCTTTTGTCTATGAATTCTTTTCTGTTTTCTTCTTCCAAATATTCTAAAATTTTCATGTCTTCCTTAAGTTTAATTTTAGTCCCTGTTAACAATTCAAAAGGCGATGTTTGGATGGATCTTTGATATGAACTGTTTATTACCCTCTGAACTTTACTAACATGTTTGTACCACAATGCAGGTTCTTCAATACACATCTTGGTCAATACAGAGATAATGATCCGATTCATCCTTTCAGCTTGACCATTTCCACGAGGTATTCCTGTTGTTATTGTAATATGCTCTATCTCCTCTTCCTGACAATAATCTTCAAATTCTTTTCCTGTGAATGCTGTTCCTCTGTCAGTCACTATACGTCTGGGGTTTCCATAATCCTTTTGATGTATTTTTAATTTATCCACCGTTTCCTTTGCTGTTACAGTCTTAACTGGGTATATCCATACAAACTTTGTATATCCATCTATGACAGTTAAGATATAGTTATACATCTTCTTGGTAGCATCCAAAGGTCCTAAATGATCACAATGAAGCGTATCAAATGGCAGTTCTCCTTTTGGTATTGGGTTTAAAAATCCTTCCTTCCTTCCTGTATTCCTGCTAGCTAGTAGGCAGGGCACACATGTAGATATTACCTTTTCAATTTTATTATCTAACTTAGAAATGTAATATTCTTGTTCTATTATGTCTCTTATTTTCTTTTTTCCAAAATGTCCAATACTATGAGCTCTTCTAATAATTTCAAGATCCATTACTTCTGGAACAACCAATTTCTTTTCTTCACCTTTATAGATAACGTCATTTTCAAGCATATAGTCTTCATACTTATTTCCCTTGAGAACTTCTTTAATTGCCTTCAGTCCTGCATCTTCTTCTTGAGCGTTCTGTATGCGAAAATGGAGTTCATTTTGAATAACGCATATATTTCGACTTAAAGCGTCGACATGTTGCATCTTCTCACCAGGTCTGTGCATAATAGTATAATTAAAATCTTGCAGGTACATAATCCATCGGGCTACTTTAGCTGAAACATCTTTTTTTGTTAAAGTCTTCTGAAAAGCTTGACAATCAGTGATTATGGTAAATGGAATTCCTATTAGGTATCTACGAAACTTTTTCACGCCTTCTATCACTGCCAGTGCTTCCAGTTCATAACTGCACCACTTTTGCTGAGTTTCACCAGTCTTTCTGCTCATGTAATGAACAGGGTGCATGTTACCATCTGTAGAATCCTTTTGCATCAGCACTGCAGCATATCCGTACTTGCAGGCATCTGTGTGTAGTTCCGTCTTTAATTGTGGATCAAATATCTTTAAAACAGGTTCACAACATAGACATTGTTTTAACTTCAAAAATGCATTTCTTTGATCTTCTTCAAAATAAAATTCTTTCTTCTTTAACAGGTCACTTAGAGGTCGTGCTACCATAGCATAATTGGGAACAAATTTCCTAAAGTATGAGGTTAACCCAATGAAGCTTTGAACTTCTTTAAGATTTTTTGGCACAGGAAACTTTTGCACTGCTTCCGTTTTCTCCTTTGAAGGCTGCACTGTTCCATTGCATACCACATGACCAAGGTATTCTACTGACCTTTGTAGTAACTGTGTCTTCTTCCAATTGATCTCGAGACCATACTCTGCAGCTACCTTCAGTACCTCTTGAAGTCTTTGAACTGCCTGGTGTTCGTCTTCAGCCAGGATAATTAAGTCATCAATAAAAATAAGTAGAACTCCTCTTCTTACAAAGTCGGTGAAAATAATGTTGATATATCTGGTAAAAAATTTGGGACAAATTGATAAACCAAAGGGTGCTCGTAGGAATTCAAACTGACCTTCTGGGTTGCTGGTCACAAACGCAGTATATTTTATTGAGTCCTCGTCTACTGGTAAATGGAAAAATCCATTCTTTAAATCTAAAGTGCTAAAAACCCTAGCTGTACACAATTTATCTATGTGATCATTAATTACTGGCAAGGGATATTCGTCTCTCACCATCTTCTGATTTATCTTCCTGTAATCCACACAGATTCTCGTACTTCCATCTTTCTTCTTCACCAAAACGAGGGGACTGGCATATTCCGAATAGCTAGGACGTATGATGCCATTAGCCAACCACTCTTCTATTTGATGTTTTACAATGTCTTCTTCTTGCAAAGCTAGACGCCGTGGACGCTGTACTACTGGTATGTCATCTTTCAATACTATTTTTAATTTTATTGGAGCTTCTTTAATCTTTAAGGGTTTGTAATTATCTACTATATTTTTAACTTGCATTGGTACTTCACTTTCATCAGTGTAACTGGAAAGTAAACACTGTAAATACGAACTATCATAACACTGAGGCCTTATCTCAATGATACCTTTGTTGATCATGGTAATAGTATTAACCAGGAAAGTTTGCCCAAGAATAACTGCGTACGGTATGACACCTTTAGGCACTACATGAAAACAAACTTCATAACAATGACAATCTATTATCAAATTAATTTTAAACTTACCCATCGAGTACACCTTACTTGAACCAAGACCGGTTAGCAACATTGTTTCAGCTTCACATTTAACAGATAGCATCTCGTACACATCGTGAGATATTAAATTTAGGTCGCTGCCCGTATCTATTAAACAATGTACTGTGATACCGCCTATAATAACACTTTTAACCGATTTATTCACTGCACTTTTATTGTTTACATTCAGAACACTGAGGTTACTATTTTGACACTGACATTGACAACCACTTTCTTTCCCGTTTGACATCAGCGTGCTATCTCGTTCACTCTCCGTTCCGTTATCCGGTGATTGATTTTGAGCGAACATGGAACGCGCCTTGTTAGCTCCACTTCCGCCATCATTCCGACACGTCGATGGTTCGCACTTCCCCTTCCCGCTTCCGCTGGCGCCTCCTTCTTGACATTCGGTACCAATATGGCCGAATTGGTTACATTTGAAGCACTTGGTACCTTTTTTGCATGAACTCGCCACATGACCTTTTTCTCCGCACTTGAAACAGCGATACACTTTATCACTTGCGTTTTCCTTGACGTTAGTGTCATCTGCTTTAGCTTGCTTTGAGGATTCGCGACACTCGCGCTGCTTGTCCGCCGTACCGCGTGGATTTCCTCGTTTCTGCATCTTCTGCTTCATAGCTTCGTATTGTGCCAATTTTTCCTTAAGAACCGCATAAGTTGTAACACCATACAGACCAATTTTATTCTGCTCGTAATCGGCAATCCCGTCTATTATATATTGGATGGAAACGTAATCGGCGAACTTAGCCCTTTTTCCGAGCTCCTTCATGGTGAGCATGTATTGGTAATAGCTCTCATTGTTACGTTTTTTACGAGCCGCCATGATTTCATGCATTTGCTTGGTATTTACCGAATCTGGAAATTCCTTTATCAGGGCGTTCCTCAATTCCTCGTACGATTTGAATGGCTTTTCCGTTCGTAACCATAACTCAGCAGTTCCGGTAAGCGATCTTCTGGCTATGATGAGCTTTTGTTGAGCCGTCCAACTGAAGATTTCGGCATTGTCTTCGATGTCTTGTGACCACTTCGAAGACGAGTAGGTCATGTCTTCACCATCAAATTTAACTATGGTGTCTACCATGCCATATTGTAAGGGTTGAATTTTTGTTTCCATGGTATTGTCATTGGCCATGATGTCTTCCGTCGTAAAATAATAATTTTCCACCGGCGCGAGCACACGTTTTTTCGTAATGGCCGCCGTCGTTGTGCCGGTGTTTTTTTTTCTTCGTGACTTTCTTCGTTAAAATACACCTTTTATTATTACGGTCGATCCCGGACGAGGCTGTAGGGTGTTGGATGACCGAAATAATATACTTCTTTTCTTCTTTAATCTTCTTTTATTAATTATAACACGTAAAAATACTTGGAGTCCGTCTTTCGTCTTAGGTTAGCTCGCCATACTCCCCTTCTCCCTCACACACATGCTCTCTCCTTCATTCACCGCTGCGTTCATACTATCTAACTTATTTAATATTTTGCTGCGTTCCGAATTAACATCCTACATAAATGTACCTACAACAGGAGATATAAGGTGCAAGTTGATAAAAAAAATACACCGATAACAATTTGGTTGTAAGCAGTGCAACTGGGCGACCTCACCTGCATTTTTGCGCAGTATTGCTCGATTAATGAAACAACGAAAATATTCATTGGCAATCAAACAGCCGGCACTTGCGCAAATATTGGTAGAGAGAATCTGCGTTAATACCCACTCGAATAAAAAGATAAAAACCCTTAAATTATTGAGTTTCGCACAGCGGCGCTCGTTGATCAAACACACGCGCAAGTTACGAACGCGGCTATTTGTTTTCTGTCACTAAATTGTTTACATGTTACTCGTGAACTAAAATGCTCCCTTAAACAACTAATTTTGTGTAGTCTGGCGTAGGGAAATTGAGTATGAATTTTGTAAGACAACGGATTAAAGCGATCGTCATTGAGGATGTGCCAAAACATCTATCGCACTTGAGTAATGAAATTACAATAATCAAGACATCATCTGAGTATTATAACTACATATTAGGAAGGGGATATAAGACGTGTATACATTAAACCGCTCATGATTGCCATGAAAATTTAATAACATAAGTAAGGTTAGGAAAATAATACCAAAACATTTCATCAAATTTGTGCAAAGTGCAAATCGCTGCAATGTCTTGGCTGCTTCACTGGACCGATTTTGCGGTACATAGTGTTTTAATTAAACTGACGATAGCAATAATATTTGCACATTAATCGAAAATAAACATTTCGACGAAGAGCTGGGAGATACTTTTGCGAAATTCGTGCATTATTGGAATATTAAAAAATAGCTTCGTCAATTTGGGTTCACTCGCGCCGCTTCCATTAAAAGAGCACTTATCGAGTGAACGTTCTCTGACAGGTGGTAACGATTTTGATTTATTTAATTCGTTACATCATGGGGAGAATATTTAATTTGTCAGATGCGAACGCTGCGAATCAAATTGAGGATGTATGGCTTTTAGATTATGGTGTTTGCAAATTATGGAATTAGGTTTTCGTTTTGCATTGAGCTCATTTTATTAATAACCGTATTTTCAAGTTAAATATTAATAAAAACTGAATTCCTATGCATTTTACGTTGCATATTCTACACAAAACACAGACGAACTTTAACAATAAACTTACAGGAAGGTAGATAAACAAAATACAAAACCACTCAATTTCTTTTCATATCATAGTTCCCGAATAAAAACTGTCGTGCGACGTCGTAATAATAATTTTTACAACTTTGTGTAACAATAATATTACATTCAGAGCTTCATACAACAACGTACATTCGTTATGAATATAATCTCTTCTGGCAGAGTAACAAAAAGAGATTGGGTTTTAATCCTCCCGGAATATCTGCGAAATCCCAACAAAGGCGGCTAATATTTCGCTGAAAATACATATTTGATGTGCGTACCAACATACTTATTACTGATTGATTTACGGAATGGGCTTTCGCTCTATTCTAAATCCCCGTTGTATCGTGTTGTTTTTGTTTTTTTCAGCCATCCACACATAGCATTCAAAGCGCGTGAAAAATTTAACAAATGACACTGTGATTAATTGAAAATGAAAGTTTAGACTTCAGAAAAAACGCATCCACGATTTATTACGGCAACATTTATATCACTAGGGATACCATTTCTCTAATTTTCAGAAATAAAACATGCTATTATCACGCGCGAATCGTAAAAGTCAGAATTGTAAAATATTGGTTTGCAGTTGCGACTCAGAAGTATTATTGGGAGAACAATACAGAAAGCATGTAAACCATCTTTCAAGTATTTTTTTATTTCTCAGTAATCCTTTGTGACGCATAGACTTCATTAAGCACTATTCCCAACGACAAACGCAGAGGCGTCAAAATAAACCATAATCCCCACTAAGTAGATAACATGTGACTTTCTGTACATTTCGACATTCGAGTACAAACAAACACAAAACGGATAAGTGTAACCTTTCAAAATGACATTTAACTGGAATCCACTCGCTGTGCGTGACAGTACCTACGAATAATACATTCGTCAAATTAACGAAAAAGGGGAGATAACTGGCAAGTACAATAATCTTTTTTTTTTAAAGCGCTTCGTTTTATGATTGCCAAAGGAATCGGTGGCATCTAATTTAATATTAACTAGCTATTTGTATTAAAGGAACGTAAGCGTTAACGGGCGGGACACGTGGGCAACTGGCCCCCGCGCAGTGACGTGACCGCACGTGTCAAAGCCGATAAAGCTTGCTAATTGAACGTAACATTACCCGCCATAATCGCGTGTAATGTGTATGTTTTGTCATTTACGATTGACTAATTAAAGTTCTTTGAATTTTAACACAGTTTTTATCGTAGTACACTCGTTATGCGTGGGTTTTATAATAACAGCCACATGACATGCTCCCCGACTTGCGGTTTATTTATAGTCCGCACTCAAACTCGAATAAAAATAGGGATGTCGAACATTACAAATTGTATTATTTTATTTCATGTGCGTGACAGCCAAGGCGTCCTAGTTGAATTTATTATTTGATCGATTGTAGATACGTTCAATACGTACAACCTCGCCCTTACAGGTTTGTGGAAATAAGCACAGCTTGATATTTTAGTTATTTAAATCTGTGCAGGCACGAATCCGGACGATATTTACTTACATATTTTGGGTCAGACAAAGGTGGTTTAACCCGACTGCGGTAAAATGGAGACTACGCCGGAATATTATTTACTTTGTCGTTTATATTTTCTTTTAGGAATTTGGGACAAGCCTCGATGTGAGTGGAGTATACCTACTTAGAGATTTTACTATTGTTCTTCTTGTGTTAATATTATACAAGAAACTGAACACAGAGAATATTTATAGATAAATTAGATAAATAAACGCGGTTCCTTTGTCTTAGGTGCCTTTACACGCACAAATCTGGTACACACACTGCGAACACAAACAAATAACCGTGTGCCACACAAATATTTATCTGGCTGCAGGAATCCGACCTGGAACTGAGCTCGGGAGGCAGATGCTCCACTTTACGCTATTTAGAGTACCTACGGTACTAAATACCTTTGCCTTGCATTTCATCAAACGCCCGGATATGCAGGATGGGTGTTTCAACAGAAATCCCAGTACTACTATGCATAAGAAAGCTACTTATTACAGAGACAAAGGAAAGACTTTATTATTGAAAAAAAAAAACAATTTTTTGTTTAGTTTCCCATCGTACCTACTACCATCTCAAATACCCTAAAGTACAACTTCATGGTATGTTTACAAAACAAAACTTAATATAAATGGTGTAGAAGTACCCTTCAGTAAGCCGAATGGCACTTGTAATTCCCGTCATTGTTATATTATTTTTTCAAAAAACAAGCTTTTCTGCAAAAAGAAACCGACTTCCAAAAAAACACTAAAAAGTGCAAAATAAGTTTACTTCTGAAAATTGGTTACAAAAAAGAACGATGAATCAAATTTTATGGAAGTAGTTTTTTTTGTTTACTATAACTTACCTTACAAGCCCTAATGCAACAAAAAAGCAACCCACTTAGTTATACTACCGACAACGAAAGCCGACTAACAGTTAGCCTAAATGTTAGTACTAACTTGTATTGTTGACAAGATTTATGGAGGTTTTAATTACCACAGTTAACTAAGCGATGGCTTCCGATGCTGAAAGGGGTCACGTGAGATCAGAACAAATAAATTTATTGAAATCGTGTCGTGCGGTTTTTTTTTATATAAAAGTTTTTCCTTTGTCTCTGTAAAAAGTATCAATAAATTTAAATTATTGAAATTTTATAGAGCGAGACTTGGTTCTAAGGGCTTAAGAGATACCGCGGCCCCGGAACATAAAGGGCAAAAGAAGGAACATGGGTGGGTTTTAGTCAGTACAAGTCTGACACTCCTCTCCGCTACGCCCAAAGCGGGGGAAGTTATTCGGTGATTTCCCAACCGCGACGGCTATCAGTGCGTGGCATGTCATTTAATTTTTGGTATTTTAATGGACCATGGAACGGCCTACCTTACCTTTATAATTATCTAAATTGGTTACTCTTTTACCCAAAAAATACTGAACAGATTTTTATGAATTTTGGCACATAGGTTTATAACCTGGATTGACACATTACATACTTCTCATTCCGGTATTATGATCACATAGAACTTCTACCGGGATCCAAGCGGGCGAAGCCAGGGGTATAAACTAGTCATATTTATTTACCAAAGAAAGTAAGTTTTTGTAATAACAATGCGCTACTCTTGCCATTGGTTTAGTTACTTCGGGTCATTACGTAAAAGTAACGAATATTTCAAAGTTTAAAAACATTAAAACAATAGTGATTATTGTGTGATATACGTTTTGTTGACATTACGATCTTGAACCATGTCGCAATTAAATGATTAGGAATAAAAATAGCTGATGCGCACCTAAATATGATTTAAAAAACGTTTGATAAGGTAATTGTGATAAGTTAATGATAGCAAACATAACACATGAACAAATTGTTTTTGTTTTGTAAATAATTATGTCATACTACTGCAGGTACTTCCGTAAAAGAAATTAATCACCTTCAAATAAAAAGCAACAACAGTTTTATTTAATTACTACCTTAATCCTGCGGATTTACCCGTGTGGAGATGGGAAATTGGTATAAAAAGTATTCCATATTTTTCCCAGATTAAGGTATATCCGACATATCCGTGTACCAACTTTCATTTAAATCTCTTCAGCCGTCCAGACGTGACAAGTTGACATACATAAAAGTCTGTTATTGTATTTTTTTAAGTATGGCTGTATTAAGGTCACCAAACAGTTTCATCGTGGAGGGAAACTTATCATTTTTACAAAAATAAAAGTACACCTTATCAATACTTAGCGTATATGTAGAACAGGACACATATTTGGCATAAAAATATGGTAAGAGTTTGTGAAAGACACGCCAGACGTACCTAATTTGATTAAGTAATTGTTTTGTCTCAAGTCTGCTAAGGTAAATCACAGATAACGAGGGAAACTCTTCCATCGTAATACAGTATATACTTGAACGGGGTCACCCCGTTCCCTCATCAGACCCGAGTCCAACCAAAATCAGTACCTACCGATACATGATAAACAAAAATTGTAACCACCTCTATCTACTGCTTATTTGTTTCTGAAACATCTCCCCATACTCTCACCAAAAATCTTTTTACTACGGAACGTGCAATTTACTCTTATCTTTATGTTTTGAACATTAAAAGGGAAGCGTGATTGCCATCAACTGAAGGACTCAATTTTCTTTTTAATTTATAAACTTTTAGCGTGTCAGACATTTTTCATTTTCAAATTCTTCAAATCTCAGGGCACTTACTCATACTTATTCAGTGACGTAGTTCTACTAACTTATAATTCCAAAGAAACTGAAAAAGAATCATCAGTAAAGGATCTGAAACATTTAGTATTTAACTAAGTGTAAGCCTTGTTTATTTGTGATTTCCCATAGACAAAAATAACGAACCTTCATTAAAACTAAAATTCCATATTTAAACTCTTCAGGATATGAAAAAGGTTAGGTCTCTTCATATGTAAAAAGACACTTATGGAACCATTAACCAAACATTCTGTATATCAAAGAAAGTAACTCCTCAAAAATGTATTTATTTTCGGGATTTTTTTTTGAAAGATTTCTGAGTAAGAACTTTTTATTTGGTTTGACCAAAGAGGTTTAAAATCTTAAATTGTAAATACTATAGTACAAAAATTTTGATCCAGAACATTGTCGATTTTGACACAAACTTTTCCTTTCCTGACAAGCGGGCGTGTAAATGCTAACAGAAAATGCTAAACAGAACGATTTGTTACCAAGTAGTAACAAGTATTGGATGTCCCGTCTGTCAATCGTAAATGTTTTTGGGAATGACAAATCAGGATTTTGGGAATGACAAATCAGGATTCACGGTAACTCAATATAACACACTCTTAACCTATACCTAGAGGTTTTGAGTGCGTTACCTGTGTTTGGTTTACCTGTGTTCTACAAATAAAATTAATTGAATTTGAATTTTAAAACATTGTGCTAATGCATGGAATAGTACGGGGTTTTCCTCGTAACTACAAGAAACCGGCCAAGAGCGAGTCAGACTCGCACACCGGAGGTTCCATACAAACTTGCGACATAAACACCTATATCTTTTGACTGCGTAGACTTAGAGGGGTGATTTTTTCACAGCACAAAGGGACCACAGAGTTGAGTTTATGGTTTAATTTAATTTCAACTCGATACCTCCACGCGTTCCCGAGTTAAAGAGTCTCGACAGAGAGATAGACAGACGGACAACAAAGTGATCCAATAAGGGTTCCGTTTTTACGGGACCCTAATAACTCGTGAAAATGTTGAAACTTTAAAGTCTACTAACTAAGGAACTAGAAAAGCTCCTAGGAATGGTCGTTCGGAAAGCGAAAGTGAGTTTGTTTGTTTGTTTGTTACCTCTTCACGCTTTAATGGCTTAACCGATTTTGATGAATTTTGGTACAGAGATAGTTGGGAACCAGGAGTGGGACATGGGCTATTTTTTAAAGTGTGATGTGAGGGAGATTGAGGGAAGAAAAGGGAAAACTTAGTGTTGCTATTACAAATCAATAAGGCGCAAGGGGAACTGTGTTACCCCGAATTTAACGCGAGCGAAGCCGCGGGCAAAAGCTAGTAATAACATAATGATGTCATAGTACAGTAGAGCCTTTTTCCATCACAAACTGTCTACGCCCACCATTTTTAACTCATCCGGCCTATATCTTCAACTGTCAATCTTCACAGTTTGAAAGAGGGCCACTTTCGAGCACATAAGGCGTGTGTACATGAGCACATTGTTGTCTGCACTCAATACCGCACAATGAACCCCCACCTTTATCATAAAGGATACACCGGATATTAAAAAAAGACCGCAAACTCAAATGTAGGTATATTTTTAGCGACGGACGGCTCGCTTTTGCAGATAGTTGTACTTAAATATTCGGAAAACATCATGCTTGCTATGGTGTGTTCTATTCCATATTTGAAACATCAAGTTTAAGGTTATACTGGAGCACTATAATAACAAGGAGCTTCATATCTTGATAAGGATATCTGTAGAAAAGAGGTGACTGTTTTTTTTGGCGGATGGGAAATCATCAAATAACTTCCCCCGCTGTCGTCGGAGCGGGGGGGAGTGTCAGACTTGTACTGACTAAAACCCACAGTGGCCACGAGGCCGCGGTATCTCTGTCGAACAACCCGCAACAGAGGTGACTGCTAAGATGATGACCATAGAGAAGTAGAAGAAGAACGTGGTGCCTAATTAATTGGGCTAAGGACAGGAGAATGATGATAATAACCTTGAAAATAATTTAAATTCGTAAATAATCTTTATTAGCATTACAATAACGTCGATATAAGCTAAGCAGCTAAAGCTTAAAAGCTAAAGCAAAGGTTGTCTGGCCGATACAGCTATCAGCGATAAGACCGCTATGTAACCATAGAATTAGCATTTTCTGTAAAACAGTTATTTTTCAATTTTTGGTGTGCATTAAAGTATATTCTATTCTATTCAATTCTAAGCGTAGAAGTTTTTATTATTTTACAAACAAAACATACGTTGATTCTCCAATTGTTTGTAACCTGACTTTAATATCCTCAATTACCTACGTAATAAATACAGCTTAGTAAGACTTCTATCGCACCATTTTAGGTAAACCAACATAGCAATTTACTGTGAAGAAATTGTCTAGGTAATAAATTAATTCTATAGCGGTCAAAACTTTTGACGGCCACTTAAACCACTAAATACTAGATATTACTAAAGATATTTCTAAATCTGGAGGACATTAAAACGCTGTTAAACATCTTTATTAACTTTAATTAAGACGCAACTTAAACATAGCCATACAACTCAACAACAACTATAAAACTAAGTAGTCATACGTTCTTGAATTTATACTGTAAAATCGTGAGTCTGAATTCATTGAACAATTTTATTGAACTGTCCATACAACAATCACTAAGAACACTTATAAATATAAATTATCCATCTTGTTAATGAGTTTGACCTTAATATTTTCCCTATCATTTATATCTGTATCTTTTGTTATAATGGGCGTCAGCGAAATACAAATTTTCAGACACTTCAAAACACCGATTATAATTTAGAAGAAAATGGAAAGCTGTTTTGTTTGACTAAATCAATCAAAAGTGTACAAGTTGAAGCGAAGTTCGGGGCTAGGGCTGACCCGCACTTCATTAATGGAAGGGATAAGTCTCTTAATTAATGCAGGTGCGCCCCGAGCTGTGTCAGCCCTATCACGGTGACCCCGTCGGCCACACTCAAGTATCATTTTTATACTAATAGACTGAGCACAAACTCTTTTAAAATAATTAAAGTGTAACATTATGCAAGGTTTGCAACAGTTTGCACTGGTTGCCTGCACTAATGTAAACCGTAATGTTTACCTTGTTTATTTACTCTTTCGGAGCGTAGAAAATTAACTACGAGTATTTTTGTTGATTTCAGTACGAGTGAATCACGACGGTGATTTATTTCACAACGTTTCGTGTCACACGGCTCTTCAAATAGTTGGATCAATAGATCTATCTGCCAACATTCACGTCAATCTTTGATAGCAACAGCGAGTACCTAGCCTATCACTTGGCTCTGTTGACCTACGACGCATTCGTCAATTTGACAATGCAGCTCATTCTGACTTGACCCAAATCGCACCGCATGCCTGCCTACGTTCACTATTCAAATTTATAGATCCTGCACATATACTCAATTTCATGAAACTCTAATTACAACAGTGTTTAACCGTAAAATATGACGTAAATATTGCGCACACGTCTCGTTTTAAGCAGGGTTTTCCTAAGTTCACTCGTAAAATTTGCCAAACGGGATCTTAATTTTAACTGTTAGGTGATTTATGAATAATTAAAAGTGATGAAACAGCCTAAGTTTCGACTGTTTGCGTTTCTATGCACTGACTCATACGTTCTTTATGTCGTAAAATTCACGTGGCTATGTGCGTAACTGGTATTTCATGGAAGCACTTTATTAACGGATTATACCAACGACAAAAGTTAACTTACTCTAAATAAGTTGAAAGCCGACGCGAATTTCAGTCGTAGACCGAATTTTCTCATAAAGCATAAACGGCTGAAATATCTGTCTGAAAATGTATATTTTTCGTAGATATATTAGGCATATTTCTCGGTGACCTACAAGGTAACTGGGGGAATTCTGGCTCCTTGACATTTGATTTACACACTCTCTAAAGGAAAACACAAACAAAATGTGTACGTGTATGTAGAAAAGAATATGTACGTTCTATGTACGTTTATAATATGAATTCTGCATGAATAGGCACGCGTGTGGGATAAGCTATAAAGTTCGTTGGAGTCGGGAAAAATTCCCAAAACTAGTACCGTGTGGAGGTAAAATTCATAACGCGCTTAGCAGTTCGGCTCACCTGTCTCGTTAAACTTCGGAATTTTTAAATTAAATTCTGAATACCGCCGACTCAACAAAGTTGCGAATTCTTAAAATTCGGTATCGTAATTAATCTTTCGGTTTAATAAACAGATCTGGAGGCGGACAAAGAAACTGAAGTGGTTTATTCCTTATTAATGGTGGGATGACGCTAAATCTTGTAATTAATGCAGGTGCTCGCGTCTGAGCAAACTTACGGAGAGGATCTTCAGCAATTATCGGAAACTCGCTTTCTGTTACACGTTACGCGGAATTATTATGCTATATTAATTCTGCTAAAAGCTTTTCGGAGGGTTTTAAACGTCGTTCAAGAATGTAATTGTTCAATTGAAGAGCGGCTTATAACTTTATGGTGTAAGTGGCACTCAGGATTGTTTACGGCCTTTCGCTGCCGTTAAGGAGGTCAGCGAACTATTAATTGGTAAGTATGTTCTTCGTTTTAATGACTTATTACGAGTTGCGGTGATAAAGCAGTAATGCAACCTCAACAAGATTACAGATGAAAATAAAATTTCACTTGCTTTAAATAAGATACATTTTTCATTGATACCTAGAGATGTCAACAGTATACCAAATAAGAAAACTATCTATTTTTATTTTTATCTGAGCTAACTGAAAACCTGTTCATCCTCATAGGTTAATAGAATAAACCTTAAAACAATAAGCATTACACATCATTATATTGCACAAATGTGTTTCAGTCACACCGGACGTCTATTTCCAACCAGCTTGTACAGCACTATGGCAGACGTTACAATACGTATTGGAGTGACGTCACTAAACAGCTGATCGACCAGTACCCTGTGTAAAACACGTTCAACGCACGAAGCGACTGTAAGCAGAAAATGTACATATTGTCTATGCTTTTTGACTTTTACATCCGTCTGCCAGCAACGTCAGCAAGGTACGACACTAAACGCACTTCTGGAGTATGTTATTGATTTTCACCGCCCGATGGGCGTGGCCAATTCTGTGCGAAAGGGATCACGCGATCGCCTCCTCATTAAATCAGAAGAGGAGCATCAATTTCACTCTGTACAGTTTCTAATTAAGGACGTACCCATTAAACAACTATTTAAAATAGGTAGAGCCTAGTGGAAAAACATTTTCGCGAAAATTATGGATGTCGAAGTAGAGCGTCACGGGTTCAGATATATCATTTTAATCTCCTTATATGTTAAGCTATTCGTTGAGTGGGATCGCAGTTAACTTTAAGATATATTACGCAGTTAGTTTAATTATTTTCAACGTAACCAAAACAAACTTGCGTGTTGAAAATAATGTTTACGTCAAACGACTCTGTGGAAATTCATCAAATCATTTGAACCGGGCATTTTCCAATAAAGTAGAAAAAAGCAAAGCTATTGTACCTCAATTTCTAGGAATCAGCTTCGTTAGTAACGCAAAAGATACGTCAACTGCCGGATGGCATCGAATAGAGTCAATGGCCAGAGCATCAGGGTGGAAATTCCCTGAAAATTCATTTATTTTTTTACCGAACGTCTTTGTTTTGTTCTATTCCAAGTAAAGTGCTTCACTTTGTGATTCCACCATATAACAGAAAATAAAATCCATTCAAAGAAGTTAGAGAAAAATCGAACAAAAACACAACACATTAAGAAACAATAGAACAACATTACACAAATCAGGTTTAAAAAAATCGGAAATCGAATCGAATCCCGTCGATACGTGCCGAACGCGTTATAAACACGGCCACAGATAACAAAATAAAAATGGCACACTCAACTCTTAGAACGAGAAAGGCGAAAATTGTCTCGTCCCGGTGACATTTCCCTGAGTTCATGGGGTCAGGGTTGGGACGTACCGTAATCGTGACGCGGCTCATTCGTGTCCTGAATAACAATACTACACGTTTAGAATCCCGACTTGGAATCTGCATAACAATATGTACACACACAGTTCGATCCGATTTCGTGAACCGGTGTGGGATTGAACGCGACTTTTGTTGAACGTAATTTATGTGTTGATCTTCCTAGTTCAAATAATTTAGGAACTGATAGATAATGATTTAGCTGTCGTGTCTGGTCTTGTTTTTGATCTATGATAGAATCTGTTTTATGTATACGCGTACATCAGTATTCCTAACGATGTCAACTAAATATAATATGCTGTTCATTTATTGAAATCGAAATAGAAATTCTTAAAAGTCGAGTCAATAACCTCTATTGACGTCTGGTCTGTCAGAAATATCTAGTGCTCAAACAGTCAGGTTATCTATAAACTATCAGATGACTGTAAACGACTCGTTTCAAAGTCTTTTCCCGCGTAATAATTGCACGACAGTTTACAAAATTCATTATATAAAAATATTTCAAGCTTTCCTGACATTACTTCAATTTACTCTATACACGCGTCAAATAAAAGAAACAAAATAATTTTCGTTTGTGAAATTTAAAACGACAACAAAGGCGGAATGCTTTGAACATCTGTCATTATAATAACATTGTATGGAATTAGATGACTTTTGAGGCATAGTCAGTCACAACACACTGCCGAGGATGGCAACACTACTTAACGGATCTTTGAGAACTTGAAAACCAAACATTCTTTACTTTTTCAATTCTGAAATATATTGCCATGTGCAATTACAATGGAGACATACTTTTTGATGCGCTTTATTTTAAAAAAATATTGTCGAGAACTGTCACAGTTTTTTAGAATTTGTGTGCGACAAAGTAGAATAAAAATAAAAATAAGCACATTCACTTTATTTACGGATTGAACAATGAATCGGCAATCGGTGCGACTGAGAGTAAATTCTATAAAATCTGCTAACGGTCTGGGGTTTCCCTTTGCCCCGTGACTGCTGAACCTCAACCACTTTCAATTAGGTCTCAGTTGAACAATGGCAATTCGAAACTGGGAAAAAATAAAAAGGCGGCCTAACCCGGCCACAATCAAGACTCTCAAGTGCAGAAACATAAATGAAACCATTAATTATCCGCGAACCCAGTTATTCTTCCCTCCTGCCCTCCTCTGCCCGCACTCCATTCCGCTTTTATATTTTTCTCTTTCCCGTTAATTTGTCCAAAGTTAATTGAAGGGATATTTCAGTGAGGGACGACGTAAATAGCTCAAGTTGAAACAATCCAGCAGTGAGTTTTCAGAGCTGCATAACAAGATGATCTCAAATTATGCTTCACCCCAGTTTTGTTCGCGACGCTCGCTGCCTTGCTTAAGGGAAAGAATATTCTAATTTCTTTCGAGATGTTTTTTATCTGTGACTGGTTATCGAAGTGTGCTGTTATTCTGTTATATTTTAGGGGCCTTTAATAACGTTGTAAACAGATCGTGTAAAGAGGAAGTTTAATTAATCCTTTGTAAAAACGCGTTTAGCTCGTACATTTTTCACGTGAGAGCTAAAAGGGTCGCGGCGCGTCACCTAGTGAAGCGAATAACTGGAAGGATTGACGGCACGCCCGCCGTCGCTGCATTGTTTACCAAAACAATAGCCGACCTCCGCGGAGTCATTAACCTACCTCCGATGTCAGCGCAGCGCAGTTTGCCGTGCTGCGGAATCTTAACTCGGCTTTAATCCTAAAACTGAATATTTAACGCCACATGTTCTTATAAAACGCGCTCGTAAATTAATGTCGTAGTAATTTAATCGTAGTATCTGTAAGTAATTGCGACGTTACGGAAACAATTGATTATTTTGATGTTGTAAAAACGTTTATGATCGTGTTTTATCGTGACTACCGTATCTAATTACAATGAAACACGGGTATTTTTCATTCATGCATAGAGTTCTATTTTCATGAAAATTATTTGTGTTAAAATCTTCATTCTCTTGATTTTGCTACTTCTCTAGAATCCTACTTTCAATTATAATAATTTCTGGAAGTGGAACAAAAGGGGTGTGTATTGCACGACAGGGTTTCCACGTTGAGTTTGTCCACGTGACGAGAGCACGTGCTTACTTCAATAGATTCTATATTATTCCCAGTTTTCCTACTAATATTTGTATTCCTGGAAATACTGCCAACATACCTAACCTACCTTTTACGTCATGGCGTTCCAATTATTTTGGACCACCCACATGTAACTTGGTACAGTCTGACAGTTAATCGGATTATTACGACAGTAAACAATCTGATTTGAAGGTCTAACTTGACACTTAATGATGTCCTGGTATTCGTTCTCATTAGATACCTACCACTTTTACATAAACTTGTATTAAGTTACGAAGACACGCCTATTGTCTCCATTGTCATATTAAAATAATAATGTCAGAGTCAATTGTACACACGACGGCACATCAACCTACACAAAACCATTTTAACCTGATCTCTCTACTACGGTGTGCGATCCGCAGTAGAGAGATCAGGTTTTAATAGTTTAGAATAGGTTGACCTGCCGTCGTGTGTACAAGCTTAAATTCTTCTCAAGATCAGGTTATTCTCATGGAAATTCTAATTGAAATGCAAATTTTTCGGAAGCTCACATTGATTTTCTGTCAGACGCACAATGTAAACGGGTAGCTACAGGCATTAAGGAAACGTGTACCTAGATACCTACTTGCATTTTATAGTGGATGATAACTAACACGTCTGTGCTAACATGTAAATCTCAAATAGACAGACATTGTTGTCATATTGCAGAGGCAAGTTTTAACGACAGTTTTACTAACCACGTTGAGAGACAGTCTGTCACTCAAGTTCCCAACTAAAACTTGTTTAGTTAGTTCATTTTTCCGATGCGCTTCGGAACATTTCACTCTCAATAATGGATTTCCGGAAACTTTCCGATTGTCAACAGTATTTTGACGTGATAAAAGTTGTTATTTTACACTTACAATAAACCACGAAATCTTTTACAGGGTTTTTATTTTTGTAAAAGTGTGAAATAATGTTACTGTTTGATGGAGGCTATTAAAATGTAAAATAGTTGGACATTTTGTAGCGTGTTGCTGGTGAATATTGGCAACATGTGACGTAATATGACATTGTTTGTTTCAGTGGCAGCGGGTGGACTGGAGCGTCCTGCTGACAGCGGACACTACAATGAGGAGATTGGTGTCACGCGAGCGGCCGAGCAGCGCCGTCCGCCGGATGACGTCACGAGGACCGCCACATCCGACGTTATCACCTGGTGGTACATGAAACCGACCAGCCAATTGTGTTCGGTATTTCAATTACAGTGTTGCCAACATTGCCAAAAATTTAATGTCAATGCAGAAGGAGGTCGTGTTATGGAAATTGATTTAGAAGATTTTCTGTTTTTCCCTGGTGGAGTTGACTTAGTTCATGAGCTGGATATCTATTAATATATTTTTTCTGACTCGGGAAATATTGGACATTATATTAGAAATGAAAACAAGAGTGTACAGCCTGCATTTCATTTATGAGAAATATTGAAAAACTCAAGACACCTCAATACACTTTTTGTATCATGAAAATCGCTTTATTCCTTGTACTATGAGCTAGACTCCGGCATTTTAATTCTTAAGTTAGGTTTATAAGATTTTCAGTAGCTTTTGAAGAAAATTTTGCAATTTTCTGTCTTGCCATGCAACTATAAATCTCCTTATCTAATATATAAAATTCACCATACTCCACCGAAACGGCTCGACCGATTCTTATGAAATTTTTTATGCATATTCAGTAAGTCTGAGAATCGGCTACTATCTTGTTTTCAAACCCCTAAGTGATAAGGGTGGTAAGCAGCGGGTGAAACCGCTGGGCACAGCTAGTAATATTTATGGAGGACCCAAAGATTCACACAAGACTGTGAATAGATTATTAGCCATATACCAATGCAGACTTGCCCCTAAACACACAAACATGCATACATTGTTTTGTCAAGTGTTTCTTAGTTAAGTAAATACAATCAGTGTGTTGTTAAATACTTACAAGAACAGGTACATTGCTCAGTTGAGATTGTTGACAAATATACTGGCTCTTAAACTAAAGCTGCATACATTTAATGGTGGACATTTTAACTAAATGGCTGCTACGGTCATAAAGTGAGAGAATAAAAAAGAAAAGGACGGGTGTAGGAAGAAATAAATAAACATTTCCATATTGTGTTTTAAGTATGAATCTTTTGCATTGACTTTTAAAGTTTTAATCTTAGCACCATTAAAACGTATTTTCTGTCTGATTTCTTTAAAAATGTTTGATGAAGATAAATATATGATTTTCACTAGTTCTCTTCGTTTTTAAGTTCTTATATTTATTTAAATTATTTTTCAGCATATTATTTCAAAATTCGATCTGATCTAGGTCAAAAATATCTAGAGAAGAGTAATGTCTACAACTAAATAAAGTTGAAGACATTTATATGTAGAAAAATATACCTACTTTTGATTTATTTTGCTACATCGAATATTTACAAAAGTCTCATAGCAACTAGATACTTATTCCATTTACAAAGTGTATCTTCATCCATAACAAATTCTAATAGTCGCGCTTCATAATTGCATCCTTTGTTCGAGCCCATTACTCTCCAGTTCTCAAACAAAAGTGAATTTTCTAGAACGAAAAGACTAGAAAGAAAGAAATAAAAGAATTTTACGAGTATTCCTGTCTGCGTACTAGCGATATCGTTAATCCTCTTCCACACTACAGAGTACGTACTATGATGGTATTTTATAATAGTTTAACGATGCGCCCCTTCTTCGCACGGTTTTTATAACTTGACTAGCTGTGACACGCGACCTCTGTTCGCATGAAATTATAATACAAACATTATTTTCTTATTTGAATCAGATTTTGTTAGCAACTCCATGGGTTTTTTTTTGTATGGAATGGTATCATTTTAAAGTAGTTTTTTTTCATATACTTACATACAGTAAAAAACTGATATTTTAACATCACAAACAAACATTTCAATTTTAATATTTGTGTTGGTAAAAGTTGTTTCCTTTATCTTATAGAAATATGTATTTATTGTACATTCCATATTTTTCTTTCACGAAATTATTGAAACCTGTCATTTGTTTGCTGAGGTTACGAGTAATTCTTCTGGAATATTGTATAAAAAAATACAGCTGCGTTTTTGAGAAGGAAACAAACAGATAAAAAAGCGACTTTATTCATAACTAGCTTTTGCCCGCGGCTTCGCTCGCGTTAAATTCGGTAGCGCCATATTGATTTGTAATAGCAACGCTAAGTTTTCCCGTTTCTTCCCTCTTTCTCCCTCATATCCCACTCATTTTTTTTTAAATAGCCTATGTCCGTCTCCTGGTTCCCAACTATCTCTGTACCAAAATTCATCAAAATCGGTTTAGCCATTAAAGCGTGAAGAGGTAACAAACAAACAAACTCACTTTCGCTTTTATAATATTAGTTAGGATTATGTACAGACAAAGATTTAACGGCCGTGGTTTATGGTGCACCTGATGGCAAGTAGTCAAATGAGACATTTAAAGCTGATTTCTTTTGCTGTTGTGACTTAAGCTGATGTTAGTATCCCTATTACAGTACACTAGACAACTCTTACTAGCAAAATGTGGGTGTACTATTGAGTACACCTCCATCTTATCCTTCGGGAATCAGGCGCGATGTTATGTTTTGTTATAACAAAAGTCCTTAATAAACAAGTACTTTATAAAGTACTTAGTGATTCTACAGTCATATCATAGCTTCTAATAACTCAATAAGAACCAAATACTAAACAAATAATATCCTAACTACTAATTTCCATTCATACATGTTCAATTTTCCATTCGATTTGTTTCCAGAAATACGAACAAGTCCGTGCAGTTACACGCTCCGATATCTTTCTGATTGTCCGTCCATAGTTTTACCTCCTTTTTATTTTTATTTTATCCATAAGTGGAGATTGGATTAGTCTGTATCGCAGGAAAATCCTTTATTCTTGAAATTACCGGATTGTAAGTGCAATGATTGAAATGTTGGACTCTTGCCAGCGGCTTGTCTTCGCATGAAACTGAAATCTCTAAACATCGTTATTACTACATGACGTGAGTTTGAGTGGTCAATGTCCTATTACAGAACAGTAAAATAAATTAAGAGCCAGTATTTTCACAACCACGTGCCTTTTTATATCTACATTGTTTTTTACATAGTTTTACACATAGATAAAAATACCAACGTAGCTATTTTCAAGGCCTAAGAAACTAATATATTAAGTCTGTGCGCTAAATAATAATATAGAAACCAGAGACACCTCAAATTAAACAAAACACTATCTATCTTCATTCCCTATGACAGCTCCCATTTCATCTAAACCCAGTTCAACAAAAGTACTTATAGCAAAAACTAATTTGAGAAAACCTTCAAATAATAAGGTCGTTCATTACGCGAACAATGTATCGCGACTGTACCAACATTGCATATGAGCGTTGCGTCATACATGTACAGTTGAAGGCAGTTGCACTTAGGCACCTACTATACTGCGCCGCTATAGATGTTTGCTGCCTTTTATTGTCAACCGCGTGTAGATGAGAAAATAAATGCAGATGCGTCACCTTGCTCAATTGTACGTCATTGTTGCATCATTTCGCTAAAAGTATCGTACATTGACTTCGTAATATTGCAAATTATATGTTATTACATCTATTTTCGTTGCCGTATACCACGACAATTGAAATGACGAAAAGTATCTAAATCATTGAGAAATCGTGTTTTCTTAATCACAAATGGTTCGAATTCGGTGAATGAGCATAGAATATAACTAAAATGTAATGCTTATGCTAAGAGGAGATAGTCAAGATCAAAATCAGTCCCAAATTGTCTGATTTTGGTAAATTTTAACGACAAAAAGAGGAGCCACACTCTTTAAATTTATTTTTATTAAGGAATACTGTTTATTTTTATGAAAGTAGAAGTAATAAATACTTATTTGTGTTGTTCACTATCTACTTAATCTATGACAAACTGCGAGTACATCAACGTTCTATTCAATTCACTCCATCACAAGCTGTTAGTGATACTTCACTACGACAGCAACTATATTGCAGTAAGCTTGGCTTAGCTAGCTATGTGCCACGCACCCAATTGGCATCAGGGAGGCCGTGTGTAGCTGCGCGCGTGTGCGTAGCCAGGCCTGGCAGCTTTGTGCCAGGACTTGGCAGCGACGTCGATACAGACAATTTGGGTCCAGGCCGAGCCACCTAACCCGTTATTGGATTGTCATAATTTAACATGGCGTGTACCTATCGGCTTTACTGCCAGGAACAACGAGGATAAACTTGATAGTTCCCACGCCAAACGTATTAATACTAGTAAAGAGTATTGCGAAAAAGTTCAAAATAAAAATAAAGAAAATTCAAAATAAAATGCAGACGACAACAATGAAAGACAGTAAGCGATTGTTATAAATTGCTTTTCTGACAGTTTTGTGTTTAAAAATAAAATAAGTTTCATAGCAGAAGCAATGGTAAACGTAAGCAAAAATACGAGAATTTGACGTGAAATTTGTTACTAATGAAAAACTGTATATAGTATTTTATAGTGAACTGTAATAAAAGGAATAAAAACTATTTGCACGATCCTTTTTCCTTCCGTCCGTTCACCCTAAATGGAGAAACAAACCTCAGTAAAATTGACTAGATATACAAACATTTACATCGTGTTTTAGTAGTCATGTGCAATATGTATTTACACACAAAACACATGCACAATCACCCGAACTCGGGTCAAACATGTGATCGACAAAACAATTGTTAGCTCCCATGACTCAATGGAAATCCGAAGACGTTGTACTTGTATTCAGAAGGACACTGCTGCTGCTTCAGGTGGATTTTCGCACTGACACTGGTGAATTTAGAAGGAAGGTATTTTGTGACGGAGACTAAATGGTCAATGGTAAGTATGAGCTGAAAAACAAGTGATCAATTTTAAGTATGAGCTAGAAAACAAATATTCAATTATAACTCCAAGTTAGAAGACAAATGAAAAGTATATCTACGCTAAAGCTAACTTAGTTTGGCTCCCAAACTCGAGCGGACGGGGGCTGCTTTCAAGCGGCTCCTGCCCAATCTGAGGGGGCCAAACGCCTCCTGCCGTAGGCTCTATGCCGGAGTCGTGCGGTCCATGGCCCTTTACGGGGCCCCGGTATGGGCGCGTTCCTTAGGGCGGCGCGCCGCCCACTACCTGAACGCGCCCCAAAAGGTGGTGGCCATACGGCTTGTCCGGGGCTACCGCACGATCTCCGGCGAGGCAGCGAGCCTCCTTGCCGGACTGCCACCGTGGGATCTGGAGGCGATAGTCCTCGCGCGCCTGTTTGAGTGGCGCGCGGAGGCACTACACCGGGGGGAAAACCCGCTGCCACGGCAAGTTGCCGCTCGGCGGGCAGACCTCCGGTGCGATATCATGGTGGCATGGAGAGAGCGACTGTCGCAACCCCGTGCAGGGCACGCCACAATAGCGGCGATAAGTCCCCTCTTTGAGGAGTGGCTGGAGAGGCGTCATGGCGTCCTCACCTACCGCCTGACGCAGGTCCTCACCGGACACGGAAGTTTCGGGAGGTTCCACATCATCAGGCGGGAAGAAACGCCCGGGTGTCACCATTGTGACGATTGCCCGGAGGACACGGTGGAGCACACAGTGGCGATCTGCCCAGCTTGGGCGGAGCACCGCCGTGCCCTCGTGGAGGCAATCGGCGGCGGCGATCTCTCGCGTCCGGCCCTGGTTCAGGCCATGGTCCGGAGCGAGAGGGAATGGGAAGCGGTCACCACCTTCTGCGAAGCAGTAATGCTAGCGAAGGAGGTGGCCGGGCGTTTGAGGGAGAGAACATCTGCCCAACCCAGCCGTCGCGGGAGACGCCCAGGGCGCCGGGCGCCGCGAGACGACTTCCGGCCACCGTAGATGCGGGCCTGTGGATGGTGAGCAATGGGTAGCTCACCGTCCGTCTGTCTATTGACGACAGGCCGTGTCGACGGCGCGTTCGTGTTTCATGCGCGCCTCAAAGAGAGTCAGCAAAGCAGAGGGGCTTGCCAGAGCCTCCGCCTGCTGGGGTTGCGGGTTGTTCGAAAGAGATACCGCGGCCCCGGAACGTAAAGGGCAATAGAAGGAACATGGGTGGGTTTTAGTCAGTACAAGTCTGACATGCCCCCCCGCTCCACCCAGAGCGGGGGAAGTCATTGGATGATTTCCCACCCAAAAAAAAAAAAAAAAAAAACCTAACTTAGTCATCAATTTTAAAATTATCGGGTTGGTTATTTTATATTTGTGTAGCTTTTTTTTTGGATGAGAAATCATCAAATATATTCCTCCGCTCTGGGCGGAGCGGGGGGGAGTGTCAGACTTTTACCGCCTAAATCCCATTCATGTTCTTTCTTTTGTCCATTTGTGTTCTGAGGCCGCGGTAACTCTTTCGAACAACCCGCAACACCGACAAGATATTTGTGTAGCTCTTACTTTGATTAAAGCAATTGCTATACTTAATGCCTTTCAATCAAAGTTATAATGGGTTTTTGCATCAGGATTTTTTTAGTAAGCGTCCTGGATTCCCTTAATAGCCTGGCCTAAGCCCTGGATAGCCTTACTGTGCATCATGAAAATTAACAGGCGAAAAGTGGGTATACACCCCAGCTCACCCCTCTAAAGCTTACATTGCATTTTATGTGATGTAGATTTTCTCACGTTCACAATTTGCCGTCACAATTATTTGTCCCTTACAAAAAGTTAAAGAAACAGATAATATTGAAAATAAATAGAAGAACCAAGTTCTTTAATCCTAGACAAACCACAACCCAGGAAACCAGAAGTCCGTCGGCCACCAATATCGTACAAACGATTGCACAGGCCCGTGGGAAACACACGTACCTGCATTATGAGGACAATGCTGGCCAGTATAAAAAGATGCGGCCGACAATGCATGCTCTATGAAAAACCACCAACCATGGCCCGTTCACACGAGTGTCCAGCCAAATGAGAGGAATGGAGGAAACTCGGTTAGCTTATATTGAAAGTGTACTTGATTTATGTTTTAAGGATGTTTAATGTGCACTTTGTTTTGTTTATGCTTGAGCTAGAAAGTATGATAAAGAAATAATATGATGATTAGGCTCGCATAAAGTGTGCTAAAACTTATTTTGGAGAAGTAGGGAATTGTCCAGTACTTGTTAGTATAAGGGATCACTGAAGTTTTAATAATTGTGATGTACGTCGTAATTATATTATCACACACGTGTGTATTCAAACAACCTGGTTAACGATTCTAATCATGCCCTGATAAAAAAACATTCTAAATTCAAATATTTCTTAAAATTAAATTCAAGGTTTACCGAAGGCTCTTCATTCTAACTACACATAGGTACCATTGGTTAGATTGCCAAAATCCCGCTAACAAACAGCAAATACATCAATAATGATCAGCACGCTAACCAAATGACAGGAGGGCCTTGCAACTGAACCGGATTACGATACCGATTAGCGACTGTGTATTTACAGCGACATACAGCGCTGTAACGCGACGTATAGCGCTGTAGAGCTGCGTTTACACGGGCAGCTTTTTAAAAGACGTTGCGGTCAACTACTGTCAGGTGATGGGGCGATTTGTAAGAACTTACTGAACTCGTTGCTCTTTATTGTTCAATATGGTGTGCCTCTTCAACAACGGCTCACATCCATCTTAGCATCGAACGATATGGACAAAAGTTGCCCAGCGTCGTTAAAGAAAACGTGTTAATTTGGCACTTGTCACAAATGCACACAACATAAAAAATAAACTTAAAATCTTAATACTTCAAACAAAAAAGCTAATATTCTGTGTCCCACGGCTGCGCCAAATAGGCCCAGTTGTTCTAATCCTTGCTTTACTCCCAGTAGCTATTGTCGACAATAATTGCAGTAAAACTGTTCTTGTGCTGTAACTACGCGACTTTTGACACTTTAAAATTAATCTTAGAACCACCGTTAAATACCCTGTGTTGCCGAGACGTCATTCAAAACTTGCCCGTGTAAGCACATCTCGACAGTAGCGTATATAGCGTACGGTACGTGCATGCAACGTATACATCGAACACGTGTGTCGAACGTATTAACACATTAGGCGCTTACGACGGTTAAGTAACACCTCACGGTCGCCTTCGAGAAGCGATGTGGCATCGTCGTGTCGTATGCGCATTAAGTATCGATGTAATTATTAGCGTGTCACTGTACGTTGTATTTTTTCGCTGGATTGGCTTCTGTTTTAAGATTGTCAGTAATCAATGGATCATCATTTCTTCTCTACTTATCCCATACTATTTGGGGTCGGCGCAACACGTTTTCTTCTTCCATTCTCCCCTGCCAGACGACACGGTATCATTAACTCCTTGCTCCTTAATCATTCCTTATACAATCCATCCATCTTTTCTTAGGCCTTCTTCTCCCTATCTATCCATCAACATTCAGACCCATCACTCTCTAACGCCCGGTTCCAATAAACAAAAAACGAGTCGTTTTGCTTACGATTAGTATGATTTTGACATACGTCTCATAGAACTTATGTCGAATTACTACTATCCGTAAGCAAAACGAATCGTTTTTTGTTTATTGGAACCGGGCGTTAGTCGCATGTGCTTCGTCCCTTCTTATTAAGTACATGTCCATACCAAGACAAACGACTCCCTTTCATTTTTTCTGTAACAGGCGCAACTTTCAAACTTCCTCTAATATATTCATCTCAGTAGTCAATGGATGATTATAATTATCTTAATGTAAATGAGTTCGGTGCAGTCCGGTTTATTTTTCTATAAGTACTTCGCTATTTCTCGTCATCCCAGTAGTCAGCTCCTTTCTAGTCATGTCTGTGGATCACTTTTAATTTTATTGTGTTCGAAAACTAGATACTAATTTTGTATGCAGAAACTCAAATAACAACTACGGATGCAAATTGCAACTGTGGGTTTTAAACTCTAGCCAACAAAGATCATCATTTTCCTGAACTCGTCCCATTCTCGTTGAAGTTGGCGCACCACGTTTTTAGTATGTGATAAGGACATAACATAAATAGAACTTAACGGTAATGGCAATTACTGTAGAATTAATGAAGCTCAATACTCCGATACTACATTCCGATCACAGCATCGGCAAAACACCCTAGAGTTAAGGGCTTCGACACCGGCCGAATAATTTACCTACCGCGCACTTACTAATTACTATACATGATGTCTCCATACTCTGCCGCTGGCTACATGTAAGCCAGTGTACGACCATTAACCCAGCCTAGATGCCCATTAATTTAATAGCAAGTTTTCTTTGCCACGGCGGCGATTAAGCGACTACTGGAGTCCCGACTAATTCAACCGGGGTTAGTGCGCTAACCGCCCGTTAGCCACGCTTACGCAGCTTAACTTACTACAGATTTATGCATCGGACCCACTCCACAAACGGTTTTCACACTATATCGCTATTCAAAGGATTAGAACTTTAGTTTTAATTTTATAGGTAAACCCAGTTTTACGGCCGGTTTTGTAAGTTTAAATGACACTATGTTGTTAATTGATGTAATGTATAATGTTTCCCCTAAAGCGTTGATTGAAAGTTTTCTTTAAAGAAAACATTAAAGGTGAGCTAAACGTTAATAAAAACATGATCGTATCCAATATCAAAGTGGAGTTAAAAACTTTAAAACAATTCAAACGAATCCATCAAAAACTTTTCACTTTTCAGTGACTTCAAAACGTGAAGTCAAACGCTTAAATATTGGAAATTAAAACGTCTACAAGAGGTACGACGTTCGTTAGACAAGATAAAATATTCTTGCTTATGCTAAACTGTTTATGTAAATGAAATAAGTTGTCGCCTTAGCTCTTGATTACAAAGAGGACTTGGAGTAGTTTTGTTTACGGGTTAATCGCAATTGCGTCTTGTTTTTCTTCAGTGTTTATTCTTGGCACGACAGGTGCGACTTGACTATAAAAGGTGAAACATTTTAGCACAAAGTTCATACCAACTAAGAGCACTTAAATTATTAATTGAATTAACTCGGGATTTTACAGTTTTGTCGCTGGACGAGCGACATTGATATCTTTAGGGAACTCTAGATTCTATCTATGTTTAAAGTATGACAATGAGATGGTTAGAAAATAAGAACGAGGATAATTATTACACTTGAAAATAAATAAAAACCGTCAAAAAATCAACCTCTCATCACAACATAAAATTTCAACATAAAAAAAAAACCTCAACGAAATTAAAATGCAAATCCGTTTACACAAAGTTATTCATTCGACCCATCCTTAAAATAGAGAATACGTAAAATAAAAAGTAAATCCCTAATTCTGACTCTTAATGAAATTAAAAACTTGCGCCGGCTGCTAAAGTTGCCAGTACTTCCCTCGATCCATTTGTGGCAAACCAGATTAAGGGGTGAGAGTATCCGATTTCTACATTATCAATTTACAATTTCCCATCTAGACACCTAGATGCTTGTGAACTAAGAACAAAAGGATAAAGTTTTAATTTGTTTAGGTCCAAAGGAAAACAGTTGGTTTGTATCGTTGAGTTTTTCTCGGAATTTAAAGGAATTGTTGGCACTTTAAATGCGGACAATGGAAGTTTTTAAATACTGCTGTGAGAGAACTGATTTTCGACCAGCGCACCTTTTCGTTTTAAAATAGTGCTTTAGTCTCTTCTTGATTAAAACCAACACTACTAGTTAATCTTTGAAAATATCTATACTGTTAAAATAGACGTCGTGAAAATTAAAGATACAAAAGTGTTAAGGAACACATAACACACGAGATTTTTTTGTAACGTGGAACAAAACTTCAGGAAGAACAAAAACACAATATAAATCAATCATTCTAAAAAAACCTTTGAATTGATTTAATTCATATCTAAACAATTTTATATACATATTTGCTTACCTATTTGCGAAAACAACATGACAATATAATTTATTTTAAAATAACGCAACCACTTTTTATAGAAATTGACTCATCTTAGCAATCATATCAAAGCCGATGAGATGATTGAGTTATCAGAACTTTTTGTGATAAAACTAAATCTCTACAAGTACTACAATATTACTAAGGTAACACCTTATCATACTACTGATAACAATTCAATAATATCTTTCCTGGTATTCCAAAAGATAGAATTATAATAAATATATTACATATTAGGTAGGTATTCAATAGATAAATTAAGAATGCATGATTATCTAAGTTGATACAGAACTAAGGCAAAGTACAGATACGTTTTGTAGTTTATATGTTACTAGCTTTTGCCCGCGGCTTCGCTCGCGTTAAATTCGGTATAACACAGTACCTGCTACCTGCAGTTTTTGCCCTTACTCCTTATTGATTTGTATTAGCAACTCTAAGCTTTCCCTTTTCTTCCCTCGTTCTCCCTAATATCCCACTTTTTTAAAATAAAAATTAGCCTATTTCCGTCTTCTGGTTCCCAACTATCTCTGCAACAAAATTCATCTAAACACTTTTCCTATTGACACCCTATAATTTTTTTTTCCATTTTGGGACTTATACATATTTTAGTTAGTTAGTTACACTAAATTAGTATAGATTGTATATTTGTTTAATAAATAGGTTCTCTATACAGCTACACGATAACAGGGGCCTTAGTCTGCTATTACAATGGTGTCAGAATGGTCGATCAGTGATCGCATAATGGTTGATTTTGACAAGTTTAGTATGAAGTAAATGTCAAAATCAACCATTATGCGATCAGTGATCGACCATTCTGACACCATTGTAATAGCAGACTAAGGCCCCTGGCAAATACCACTCAAATCTGTGTGGTTCTTTCATAAAAAATACCATTTCAATCACTAATCTCATGTAAGTTGACCAAGATTTTTTTCTGGACTTTAAAAGAGACATAAATTCTTTTAGTTTATTTCTACTGTTTTTTCTCAGAGTAGTCGGGTACGAAACACCGGCCTCATCTAGTTAAAAAAAAACGACGTGTAAAAGTGTTTGTATAGACTTACTTGCAAAATAAACATGATTTATCATAAATTTCTACCAATCAGCAAAATAATTATACTGATAATATAATGAATTATTAATTAGGTTTACCTACAAAAATGTTTTTCTACCAACGTAATGACGTATGTGCACACACCTTCTTTCATCACACTTCATGTAATTTACGTTAGGTAGACGTGTGCAATAAAAATGATATCAGGCATAATCGGAATGAAGCAAATCATGATTACAGAGTTATTTAAGAGATGACGTACGAACACGCCTTTTTAACGTCACTTAGGAAGTTCATTGGCGTCTTCATACGGCCTATCATATGAATCATAAATTATCTTGTTGCTAGTCGCTGTACAGTTGAAAGTCATCAAGGCTTTAAAACCTGGAAAGTCCGAATGGAAACCCAGTCTTAAAACTACATCAACTACAGGTTAATTTTAACTTTACTTAGACTGACTAAAGATTAAACAACCTTGCCTAGAGGAAACCAATTTTATGCACTTTTGGAAATACGTAACTTTTTTGTATTGATCAGTTGATCACTTCCGATCCTATACTAAGCACAATTTGTTTCGTAATTTTCAAAAACTCGTTGAAAAAGATGTTGTTCAGATTTATGGGCCGAGAGAAGGGAGGTCTTGTGATTATTATGTTATTTTTAAATAGCCGTAAAATATGACGCGTATGTTCGTGGGTGCAAGTTTGTCCGTAGATGAGTGACCCATTGCATACCGAGTTTCCTCCATGCCTCGGAAAACAGGTTATACCTTTGGCGCCGGCTACCATTTGTAGATCTTTATAGTGGTAGTCAGTGGCTCGAAAGTCTGACAATAAGTCTACCAAAAAGTTACGTATTAGCCAGTACTAACTGGATTGCGAGGGTCAATCATCTTTTAGTTACCACGGTTCATTTTTAATTTATTTAGATTTATATTTGAATTTTGCTTTTTATTTAATCTGGACGCTCTTACCGTGCACGTCTTTCTGCATCGTTCTCACATACCTACTGTATTTGTATAATCTCAACATGAATGATGTAAATACAATTTTGTAATAATATTAAAATTTAAAAGAGTGTCCAAGTCCATGGAGTTTTTTGCCCATTTTTCTCTACAGAGATCAACGCTTTTGAATGGGCAACTACAGTACTTTCACAAGTTACTATGCCTTGTGACCGAGCCTGTAGCTTCATTTTGTTTCTTGACATTCAAAAGTGCCTGTAACGGTCTAATTGAAATAAATGCTTTGAGTTTGAGTTTGAAGTTTGAGTCAAATAGGCAGTCAGTCCTTGTAAAATACTCAGTTACATTAGATTAAACTGACTCCAACATAGTCGGGATAAGGCTAGGCGGATTATGATTTATGACTGCACGTTTGGCGCAGTAGTAAGAGATTGGCTGCAGCGCCGCTTATCGCGGTTTCGATCCTCGCACAGAACATATAATGATGACCGACAGTTAGGTGTTTCGGGTCTGACTGGTGGTCTGGGTCTGGTTTGTTTATGTGTGTTTAAATGTTTGTAAACGCACCCACGATACAGGAGAAATTCCAGTGAGGGGCAAAGTACTGCAAAAAAATGACCATCATCAAGTCGGTTGTTAAACCCCTGGTAAAGAATAAACCAAACTCCTTCCATAATAATAATAATAATAGAAAAGACTCGGACCTTGTTCCAGATACTGGTGAACTACTTTATTTTTATTTTTAAATGTTTTAGTTTTTTATTTTTAAGAAATATGTAAACATATGTATTAAAATAAATAAACCAAATTGAAAAGTAACCTATGCAATAAAATATACATACATAAACCAACGCATTTTTCCTATGGGGGTATGCAGAATCCACAGAGCGCCACCTGCTTCGATCCAGACACTTTCTTTGACACGTCCACATTCATACATCGTATAATGTGACTGTAAATTACTGTAGAATCATTATCTGTGGTTTTCCATAAAGGCTACTCAGAAAAACGAAATCTGGATTTACCCATCGGCTGGCAATGATAACTTGTGTGTACTTTTCCATCATCTCTATCTTCTTGGCTTTGAGTGATATTATCTTTAACGGATCATAGTTTATTACACTTGTCATGACAGAACAATTCGGATGGGATGAAGTGTACCCTAATAGTACACCCACATTTTTAACCAACTTCATAAGAAGGAGGAGGTTCTCAATTCGTCGCAATCTTTATTTTTTTTGACGGGCCTGTTGGTCTAGTGGTTAGTGGCCCTGACTGCTGAGCCAGAGGTCGTGGGTTCGATTCCCACCCAGGACAAACTTTGTGTGATGAGCATGATTGTTTGTTCTGTGTCTGGGTGTGATTTATCTATAATATGTATGTATTTATAAATTATATAAGTATGTAAATCAGTTGTCTGGTTACCATAACACAAGCTCTGCTTAGCTTGGGATCAGATAGCCGTGTGTGAGTTGTCCCAAGATATTTATTTATATTTATATTTATTTATTTATATTCTATGTATGTTTACCGACTACTCAAAGACACCTGAACCGATTTGCAAAATTCTTTTTTAGGGTTCCGTAGTCAACTAGGAACCCTTATAGTTTCGCCATGTCTGTCTGTCCGTCCGTCCGTCCGTCCGTCCGTCCGTCCTCGCTTAATCTCTGTGACCGTTAGCACTAGAAAGCTGAAATTTGGTACCAATATGTATATCAATCACGCCGACAAAGTGGTAAAATAAAAATTGGAAAAAAATGTTTTATTAGGGTAGCCACCCTATATATAAAGTGGGAAGTGATTTTTTTTTAATTTCAACCCTAACGTGTGATATATTGTTGGAAAGGTATTTAAAAATGAATAGGGGTTTACTAAAATCATTTTTTGATAATGTCTATAATTTCGGAAATAATCGCTCCAAAAGTAAAAAACAATGTGTCCCCCCCCCCTCTAACTTTTGAACCATAAGTTTAGAAAATATGAAAAAAATCTGAAAAGTAGAACTTTATAAGGACTTTCTAGGAAAATCATTTTGAACTTGATTGACACAACAGTTTTTGTACAAAAAAGACAAAAAGTTGTACAAAATAATTTCCTCCTCCACCTTTAAACTCATAAGTGGGAACACTTATTGTGACGGACGGGAAACTACGGAACCCTACACTGAGCGTGGCCCGACACGCTCTTGGCCGGTTTTTTTTTTGTTTGATAGGGTAAATTTTTAGGTGGTCCGATATCAATTTTATTTATATTGCTTATTTAGTTTATGAGTTATCATCTATAATATTTTTTTTCTCTATGTTTATTTGGATGATCTGCTAATCTTTTAGTAACTATGGAAAATAAATATATGTACTTTATAAAAATATATGATATATCATTATAACATAACTAAAAATGCTGAAATAAAAAAAAAGTTATTTGTAAACTTTGCTTCCGGAAGTCGGTGGCAAAAAGTCACCGACTTCCGAAAGTAAAGTTATTTTCCGTTTTTTTTTTAAGTCGGTTTTATTTATTATGCCAGTTATGTTTAAGTCTCATGTAATAGAGGGGGGGCGAACCTCATATTACCAACCGGGCACAAATCCAGGCTACTTCTGAGAAATACATGATGGAAAATCCCTAAAGCACTTTGCATGACCCGAGAATCAAATTCAAAATCATGGTCATGAGTTTGGTCGAGTGGTCGCAATATGCAATCATCCATTACCGGCCCACATATTCCAATTCCCAGCAGAAGATCCTCAAAAGGCATATTTGATTAACGGCTTCTATCCCGCATAGCCCTTCCGATATTCAAATTAGAAATTCCAAATATTATAACGAGGAAACTTTGCTATAAGAGGAGTAATTTTGTTTAAATAGAGAGGTTCTAACTAAGGCAAGGCAAGGCTTGGAGACGTGACAACAGTTCTGGGAAGCTACCGTCAGAGGGGGCCTTTTGAATTATAGCCGCCGTCTGTCCCACCACTTATCTCTGCATAATGATACTAGGTTCGGTTACATCATTCTAATGTAAGTCTGGGAATTTCGTCTGGTGGAAATAATTTTGGTGCCTACTGCTTTATGGTTGGTTGGTTTTGTTATTTAAGTAGTCACGGTAAGAAGAATATGACTATAGAGGTTTTAGTAACATGGAGTTCTTTTTGAATTGAGAACATGTATTTGAATCAAAGCTGTCATTCTTTGACAGGTGAATCAAACAGAGTGGATCGTCAAACTATGTTTTGTACTTTTGATTCCACAGACAGTCATAATTTTATGCTATTTTTTTTAATCTGTAATCAGCGCTGGAGTGCTAAAACTAGGTTCGATATTTTTGTGTTTCTGACCAAATAATTATTCAACTTTCTGGAATGATTAATTTTTTTTGGCTGAAATTAAAATTGAAGCTCCACCATAGTATAAAAGGGCTTAGACAAAGCATATGACACACTTTTTCTTTTTTTCTTTGTCAATATGATATACAATTCATTTCTTTGACTTTTCGACGTAATCGCAATAATAATTTAAACACGGACAGTATTTTACTTATTCCTTGGCGATTAGAGGTTAGAGCCAAATAAAACAAAGACATTAGTCGCCGTAAACTATTAAAATCTTCACATAATAAAAAGGGATTTCCCAGACAACAAACAAACCGAAAATAGAACGGGATAATAGAATAGGACGAAAGTGTCCAATATCTATTAGATTTAATTCGAAAAAGACGGAAATAAATATCACCATTAAGTCGATTTAATGCCCAATGCGTTGTCATTTAGAAAGAGATAAATGTATCGTAATCTTCTTGAAACAGGACATTGTATAATTTATCTAATCCCATATGATAAACAAAGACTAAAATATTATTTGACTTGCAAAATGCATGAAATATTCCTTGGGATTAGTATAAATGCCATATTAATTTTAGGAATACTAAATAGAAGAGTACTGAAGTGTTTAATTTTAGATGTTTACATTGAGTTCTGATATTTTATGCTGCTGAGGTCTATAGCCAAATGATTCTAGATTGAAACACAAAATATATTTTTAATTATACATTTTGCAGTTCCAGCTTCAAATTGTCATACAGGGTGATAGCCAATTTCTTCAGAAGGATGAACTGAAAACTTGATAACAGTTTGTGCGTCGATGTTTCCACCCCATACCTATATTGGATACCAATGGCCATCACATTCGTGAAGTTCTTCGAGTTAATGTAAACTGACCTCGGACATAATGAAGAACACCTCAATCTTAACTTATAAAATGCATAATAGTCTCCATTACACATAAAATTCAACAATAAAAAGCTGAAATTAAAGCAAGCCGTAGTGATTAAGCCTAAGTTACTCGACAATGTATAGATTTTTTTGTTTCTGTGCTCACTTAACCAAATTAAGCAGCGTTAAAACTCATTGCTCAAAGTAATTTCGTAGAGGGAGTCAATTTAAGGGCGGAAATTGCTTCATTTAACGCTACTGAGTGACAAAATAGGTTCAAAGATATTTACCTATTTCCCATGTAGACCGATCTGTCGGCAGACTAAGACAATTACTTGAGTTTGTAATTAAATAAAGTAATGATTAAGTTAAATCATGATAATTAGGTGATTCTTATAGTTAAGCAAATTAGGCGTTATTAAGTGCTGCTTGTAATTTCTTGTGTTGTTTAGTTAGATTTATTGTTATTGAGTAATTAAATGATTATGGGAGAGCCGTTGCGTCGTTATTTAAATTTTTGAGACCATTTTGAGTAATTTTGTTCGTAAAAACATCTATTCTTATGTAAGGTCAGGGAAAGGCTTTTGAAATTATTAATAACATTTGCACCGAGTTATTAACCAAGTTTATTATTGGTGATATTATTTTTTAATTTCTCAGGGAAATCATAAAATAACTAAGGGGAGAATGTCGGACTTTTTTCTGACTAAAACCCAATCATGTTCCTTCTTTTGCCCTTTGTGTTCCGAGGCCGCGGTATCTCTTCGAAAACCCGCTACCATAGAACAACCCGCAACTTCAAATGTAGGTGATATTTCGGCGCTGTTGCAAAAGCCGTAATCTGTAGATTAAGAGAAGTTATTGCGTGTGGGTGTTTATAAGCAGACAAAACGGTCTACCCTCTTTCTCATACGTTTTGAAATTGACAGTAGGTATCTAGGGCATGTAGAACTGTAGGTAGGTAATACTCGAAAACTAATTCCGTACCGAAACATTAGAGTAACCAGAATACCGCGGTTTGATGTAATTCACGTGCCACAAAACAGTTTCTGGTCTTCATCAAACTGATATAACTCCCTCTTACCTTTTAACCACCTACGGGGAGAGTTAGAGCTTATTCCTAGCTAGAAATCGCTAATACAAAGTTTTAACATAAAACGATAGCTTAATTTAAATATATTATACAAATTGATACTGGTTGGCGATATTAAACGCAAAATTCCAGTGCCTTTTAAGCGTAGCAATGTTATTGGATCGTCTAGGAAATTGAGTTTACGGCAACATAATGACATTAACCGCCCCATTGGTCTACTGATTGCGAGCGGAACTATAACTTTAAGACTTGCTTTTGATCCCCAGGTAGAGAAAATAATAAGAAGGTACTTTGATATTAATTATTTATTGGAATTACTTACGTGGGTTTGCTAGTCTAGTCTCTAGTTTTCCGATCGTGTAGGAGGAATCAATCTTATCCTGATTAAATTTTCTAATATAAATATGAGTTTCATTAAAGACAACCGCTGGGACCTTGTCTATTTTTAGATTTCTAATCACTGTTTTATAACTACCTTGTTGGTTTGGTCGCAAGCGCGACTGCTGAGATTGGGGCCTTGTGGATGGGAAATCATCAAATAATTTCGGCCGCTCTGGGCGGAGCGGGGGGGAGTGTCAGACTTATACTGACTAAAACCATGTTGACCACCCATGTTCCTTCTATTGCCCTTTACGTTTCGGGGCTGCGGTATCTCTTTCGAACAACCCGCAACCCCGGCAGGCGGTGGCCCTGGCAGGCCCCTCTACTTTGCTGACTTAATGTATTTCATTTGATGGATTTACACCCAATGTTTGAGGAATATTTAAGTCCACGTGTAACATAACGCTACGATAGGGCTGGAGAACAGAGAAGCCACGGGGCGGAGCTAGTGATTTAATATTGCGGGCCTGAAGAATGGTGGCGCCGCTAGACACTAGGCAGGTCATGGAAACTGGCATGATGACTCAGATTTTCGTGATTAGCATCACAACTAGTAGAATATGCTGATTTACATCATAGTGGGTTTTACTCCTCAATGCGTCTCCCTCCTCTGAGGGTCGTGATCTCAATGGAAAACTTATTGTAGCCTATATTCTGCTACTTGGTAAACAAAGGATCTGCAGTTCTTTATAACTTTGCCCCACACTAGGAATTACTCCTGTATCGTGGGTGCTTTTACAAACAGTTAAAAACACATAACAAACAGCCAGATCCGGGACAACTATCTGTAGGCCCTACAAATATTTGTTTCGTGCGGGGATCGAACCCGCTACACGAAGAGTAGCAGTCGATCGCTCAGCCACTGCGCCAATCGTGTCGTCATTCATTCGTAGATAATTATAAATGTCTATAATCAAAGGATTCATTTAATATTATAAATATGTCTTGTAAAATGATATTCTAAAATATATCGCTAGTGTCTAAAGACTCTTTTATTTAAAACTAGCTGGCGCCCGGGGCTTCTCCCGCGTGATTATCGAAAAACAAATTATCCTATGTGTTATTTCAGACTATAATCTAACTCAGTGCCAAATTTCATCAAGATCCGTTCAGCCGTTTTGACGTGAAAGAGTAACATAATATTAGTAAGATAGCTAGCGCCCCCCGCGGCTTTGCCGCGTGATATCGAAAAAAAATGAAAAAAATTCCAGACCATAATCTACCTCTGGTTGACGGTTTTGTGAAGGGTATGTTTACACCTTGTACCTAAGACTACGTACTAGACTTGAGACCTAAGTAGGAACCTTCCCTTTCTGGACACTATGTTCACGCTTAGCCTTGGGATTAAGATTTAATGGAGATTACGATTATTCGTCAGTTGGAACTATGGTATGTTGTGGAATTCCTAAAGCGCGGGATATTCGTGTATGCTTCATTCTAATCTAGATCAATTTTATCACGAATTTAGTATCTAATATCAAAAAGCGAGCTTAGACAGTAGACTTAGATCGTACCCTCTCATCCATATTTATACTAACTCCAATAGCTAAATCTGTTATCTATGTCTATTTGTACCATAGACACATCCTAAAATTGACTAAGTAGCAAAGAATATACAACTTGCGCATCCCTTTTTACACAGCACTTAACCGTAACTGCGGAAATTTCGGTGGACTATTCGGTGTACATTTCTTCCTAACCCTACAGAAATAACAAGCGTGACGTTGTTGTAGAAAATCAAAACCTCTTCATCACTAGAAACCCCAAGAAGGGATCGCTATAACTCTGCAGGTTCCGCAACCTGTCTATACAATTTGTAACGCACAAGTTTACGCACCGTGAAATTATTCCTCGCACCTCCTCTGTTTGCTGTCCTTGTCCTAACATACTGGCTACAGGCACATCTTCACGCGTGCTGATTTTTCGACTTGAGTGCGCCTCAACGAATGCACATACAAAACAACCTAGCCAAATCACGAAGCTCCCCTTCGTCACCAACTGTCACACAGCACAGGAGGCTTCCCTAAACGGTCGGGTAACACCTAACAAGTGCTTCGCCGTTTACTTTGTTATGCTAACAACGTTGATTTGTTTCTAGTTTTGTTTTTCTTTTGGATGAAATGTTTAAGCCGGTGTTTCTGGAGTTACGGGAATTTTCGATTTAGAAGTGTAGTCTGAATAAAGGTATTGTGTTTCTTGATTGTTATTTGCAGGTGAGTGGTTTGGGTATATGATCACATCACTACAGTGAACTAGTAGCACACTATGAAGGAATTACCCAACCAGTTACGGATTTTAAGCGATGTCAGCCATTTTGAAAGATGTCCTAAAGGTGGAAATTCGATATTGAAGACAGAAAATATCTGCGAAACAGTTAACCAATGCCTAAGAGTAGGTAAATTGCGATAAGAATAAGATTTGTACTCCAACCTGCGTAATTTTCGAACAAAGTAGAATTCTTTAATTTTATAAGATACGATTTATCAAAACAACATAACGTAATTTGTAACTTCCTAACCGTCATATCGATTTATCCAGCTTTACCGGATTAAGATAATGTTATCGTGATTTGGTTTTAGTATTGAAACAGAAAAACGACATCGTATGTGTCAGCTGATCAATCCAAGTGCTAAAAAGGATAACGTTGTGTACAAGATGGCGATGATGTGTTATCTGTTTGGACTCGCGCACCAAGGGTACAAACATGCGACATAAACGGCCATATCTTTTGACTGCGTAGACTTAGATGGTTGATTTTTCACAGCATAAAGGGACTACAGACTTGAGTATATAGTTTAAATTTCAACTCTATACCTCCACGCGTTTCCGAGATAAAGGGTCTTGGCAGACAGACGAACAACAAAATGCTCCAGTAAGGGTTCCGTATTTTTTCCTTTTGAGGTCTGGAACGCTAAATGATGGTATAATCAATAATGGAAAATGAGGCAGAACAAAATATTTCAGCAAGATTTTTCGAAGCAAGATAGAAAAACAAAAGTAAACGACATTACTGCATCGTGTAGCCTAGCTGAGACTAGCACAAGAAGTGGAGCTTGGCATAACCAAAGAAAGGCCTATAGCCAGCAGTGGGGGAAGTGGAGGTGTGGATGATGATAAAGTTTGCAAGCCGGGGTTGCGGGTTGTTCTAAAGAAATACCGCGGCCCCGGAACGAAAAGGGCAGCAGAAGGAACATGGGTGGGCTTTAGTCAGTAAAAGTCTGCCACTTCCCCCCCCCCTCCCCCGCTCCGCTCAGACCGGGGGAAGTTATTTGATAAATTAGGGCTTATGTGTTTGTAAATCGACATTAAAATGTTCTTTGCCAATAGAAGCAAAAACCACTTTTAAAAGGTAACGTAATCTTAAGATACTCATTTGGCTCCAACGGTTGTGATTTCAAATAAAAATGTAAAACATTTCTATTAACGAAACCGAAAATAGCAGTGGACACGAATTAGCAGTTAAAATCTGTTAAAAGGCTAGAATTACCAGATGAGATTGTTAATTTTAGAGGATCTTGCTTCGTTGCCATTGCCAACATTAATGTAACTTGTAACCAGCACTTTGTGGCACCCCGTCGACTTAGTGGAAAATTGGTTGACTGTTCTAAATACACTCTTTAATACTATTGTCTTCCTAAAACAATTTTAAGAAAAGCAAATTACATTACATTTACAAAAAAAAAATTATAACAAATCTACTGGAACTGCCTCATTGGTCGAGTGGTCGCAAAGGCGACAGCTGAGCACGAGGTGCTGCGTTCGTTTTTCGGGTCGGACATAGTGTCATTGGGTTTCCCCATCAGGAATTTCTTTCAGTACAAGTCCGATACTGCCCCCCGCTCCACCCAGAGCGGGGGAAGTTATTTGATGATTTCCCATCCTCAAAAAAATTGACCTTTATTTTCGTAGCAATAAAGTTGTTTATATGTTACCAATACTGGCAAGTCTATTATTATCATTGCTGATATCAGGGGGTTTAACATGGCCGCTTAAGCAGAATCTTAATAGGATAATATTAATATATGACTTTTTAATTATTATTTTTGGTGTGGTAAATCATCAAATAACTTCCCCCGCTCTGGGCGGAGCGGGGGGGACTGTCAGACTTTTACTGACTAAAACCCACCCATGTTCCTTCTATTGCCCTTTACGATCCGGGGCCGCGGTATCTCTTTCGAACAACCCGGCAGGCGGAGGCCCTGGCAAGCCCTCTGATAATATATGACTTACGTTAAAATTCTGAAAATGGTCAAACGAATTCCATATTGTATTACCATTTTACGAAGTATAACGGAGTTCATATTATTAACCTGTTATGATTCTGCCTAAGCGGCCAATTTAAACCCCTGTAGTCTCAAAACATTAAAGTTGCTGTTGGATTGCAGCTATCGGAGGTAAAATATCTGGAAATGGACTGTTACGTCTAAAAGCAAGTTTCCACGAAAGGGAATGGCAATGGACTTTGTTGCAGGCGTCGTCCATGACGAACCTGATGTTAAACAAGCGAATTCCTTCAACTGAATCTGTGTGCAAATACCATATAATTGTACGCATCCGCAAATATTGATACAGGCACGTCATTAGACAAAGCAGTGCAATAAATTAAATCAACAATTACAGTCTCACGTAGACTAATATTATATTTTCAACAATGCAAATTCAATTATTTATATTAGGATTAGTTGTGTCTGCTGTTCAAGTCACATGAAAAATAACCCTTAAACGCAATAGGGGTAAAAAATCCTTCAACATAGACGATATTGTTATACTATTAGTGCCACTGAGTCCTACCTTATACCGTATTTTTTTCATCCTAAAAGAATGCTTTGAGATACTTATTCTGATGTACGGCATGCTTGAATGACGGCTTTGTAAAGGGTCCGTTTACACCTTGTATTTAAAAAAAGGGTCGTACTTATTCAATCAAAATTGTAAAACAGAACTTAAACCCAACCAATTAAGACCACATTAACCCCCATTTCGAACCGAAGCAATTAAATTCGATCGTAAGTCAATTCAAATACGATTCTGCGTTCGTTGGGCTAACCGTTACCACAAGAATACCCCTCCTGAACTGATTAGCGGGCAGGGAGATGCCGCCAACTGGCACATGCGTCGCTTGCGCTGGCCAAACTGCCCGACTCAGCACGCCTCAATGAACTGATTGTCCAATTAACTCCATTCATATGTTCAACGCCACTAACCCACACGCTAAGAGCCTTTTTCAGGGTAAAACGATCGTTTGTTCGGGTCATGTTGGAAATTGCGAGCGCCATTTGCAATAGAACAAGATTGTGGTATATTGGAATAAGTAGTGCGGATTTTTCGTGAAGTCGCACTTTATGTTTTCCTGTTGCTATTTTTAATTTTGTATCTGTGTGATGGATCCCATCATCCATTAGGCAAATGAATCCACTGCTGAGAACACTGATTAGTGATTCAATTAGTTAATTATCAATCGCTTGATGAATTGCTTTGCCACAGAAAATCATAAACAAAGGGTAAAATCGGGCAAAAATGTCCTTAACAACAATATGCGCTGCACACAAAAAGAGAACTGCAATTTAAAATGAACATTTTAATTTCGGCTTCGAAATTCAAGTTTAATTCGGAGCACGTATTGAAAAGTGCCAGCATCAGAGCCAGAGACAAAAGCTATGAAAAACTTGTGTAACCGTAAAGTAAACACACTCACTTCCTATTGGTACGCCCAAAGTGGGGCAGCTAAAGGAAAAAAAAGAAGTAGCACAGCATTTTACGAAGACGTTCCAGATGTTTCTACAAATGCTTTGTTTTGCCAATAGTGTTTTTAAAAGTTAAGCTGATTTTTCGGGAGAAGTATGACGGTTTGACTGCATTTTTTTTTGTTTTTCTTAATGGAATTTAATACAGATTTCTGTAAATCGTATTTTGTTCAATCTTAGCGGAGATTAGCCATTTGCGTGGTAGGTATTACCTATAGTGCACAAGTGTGTGCGCAGGCATAGGAGCACTTTCTGTTCCCTTGCGCTCATAGTCCGATGGGACGGCAATCCGACACGGCTGGAGAGAGATCAGAAGTAAAAGCATCTTTCCGAGGCACGGCGGTATCTCACCGTCAGCTTCTAAACTCCGTGAAATTTCTTATGGAAAACCCCATTAACAATTTTGTCCGACCCGGGTATCGAACGCAAGACCCCGTGCTGAGCAGTCGCGAGACCAACGGAACAATCAATTGAGATACCCACTCATTCCACCAATAAACATACTAAGAAATTATGTTTGAGATTTTTTGTATGAACGTTGTGTAAGGATATTACAACACATATCCCGGATTCAACCAAATTTGCTAAAAATAACTAACTACACAACTTCAACAAATCCTCATTTTACCGTTTAGGTTTAGTTTAATCTGCTTAACTGTCTTTAAATTATAAATTATCATAGAAATTTACGTAAATGTTTCAACGCGAGTATCATTAGAATTCGATAGAAATGCAGTTAAATTAATTACGGCTAGTACATTTCTAATGATAATAAACTGTAATAGGTGCCTTTACCTTACTGGTATTCTAGGAAAACTTCTACTAATTGTGGTGGAAGCACATATTATAGACATTTAGGAAGGATAGGTTCTCTAATTAACAAGTTTCTTGGAAAGGAATTAGTTATGCTTTTCGAGTGTAATTCCGTATTCTAAAAGCTGAAAGGTGACTTAAAATAATAATAATTATTAAAAAGACGTTTACAGCTGCCTATTTTCAGATAAAAAAATTATCATATGGCGAGGGCTGATTTATTTAATTTCATAGGTACCTTTATGAAATGTATGTTATTTCAAACGATTTTTCCATCGTGTTCAAATGTGATTCCATGTATTTTTAGGAATCGAATCGTTCAGGCTGGTTTGGTGAAAGTTCGATTGCGTTTGTAACGTTCATGTTCTCAAGATCAAAAGCGAACAGTACCGGCAGATGTCAGTAAAGTGGGCCAGTGATTACGTTATTGTGGTAACGGAGATGTGAACAATAACAGTATGATCCAATTTAGTCGCTTTCACTCAAATCATTACTGTAACTCATATGACGAACATCAAAGTAAACTGTTGAATTCTCACATTCCGTATTTTTATATTCCTCTCCAATTTATCATTTTGGTTTTCCAGAATTTATCACTCTTGTTTCCTAATTTCTTTCATATTTCTGAGGTTAAACAATTTTTCACGTGTTCTTTTAAATTATGAATCCTAATATATAAAACGAATAGTGTAATAGAGAACGCATTATTAAAGATCTTTAACACTTTGCCAGCCAAATAAGTATCTTATAAATTCTTTAAAACGATTTATTATACTGAGCTTTGTTCTCTGAAAAGAAAACTTTCTGTTGTTGGAGAGTCTGATAAACAAATGGTTGAAGTTTTACGCAAATAAAGAACGTTAGAAGTGTTTCTTTTTGTAACAGATACAACTCTTTAGAGCTTTTCTAGGTGATAAAAGAACTAACAGAATAAAAGATTGTGAAAATAAGGTATATTATGTCTTACGATCATTTTAATTGGTTGGCGCAGTGGCTGAGTGGCTGCGGGGCGTTTTGTGGTTTCGATTCCCGTACAGGACAACAAAAATAATAGCCTGCAGGTAGTTGTTTCGAATTTGGCTGTCAGTGTTTGTAAGTTCAAATGTTTATAAACACACCAGCGATACAGGATAAATTTCTAGTATGAGGTAATGTAAAAAATGCCACTTGTGAGAAATGGAAGTGATTTTGTATCATCTGTTAGAATGTTCGCGGCAGTGCGGAGTGGTGGCGGCATTCCCCTCCAAAGGCGAACTCGGTACAAGCTTAATACTTACACGTCCTCCAGGCAGTAAAAGGACCGTTTACATTTTTCACCGTGCTAATTTTATTTGACTCGCCCTGAATATATTATGTCCTATTATTACGCCGCCCACCCTCCGCGAGCGTTTAATGCTAACAATGAGCATTTTTTCCTCTTTAAATTGTTAACATTAAATTTTGGAGAAAATGTAAAAAATCTGATATCATTCCATTTTTATTGCTCATTAAGATTAACTTTTATTTTCTTGGCGCGTTTAATTTTAGCCGTGATTTCAGAATGAAAATGTTTTGATGTAAAAATACCGGAATCTACGCACAATATAGGTAAACATTTTTTATGGCTCTCACGCTGTGTTTGTTTGGAGATAGAGCTTATCGATTAACGACATTCGAATCTGAGATGATGAGGTAAAAAATAATGCTTTCCATGCAAGGTCTATTCTGACGTATTCAGTATAACATCGTATGTTATAAGTGAACATAAAACGTTATCGAACTAACGCACTCCCCAAATCAATGTAAATAAAGTCATTCAATTCAAAAACCGAAGATAAAAGCCAAGAAAGTCTCAGCCGCTAGTTTTTAAGGTTTTAAGGAAAAAATCACTTTCAAGAACCTTTATCTTGTGAACGAACACATGGACCCATCGAGTTGAATCTAAAACTTAAAACTGTGGTCTTATGGAGCTGTGTAAAATCAATCCGCTTAGTCTTCGCAGTCAAAAGATATGGCTGTTTATGTTGCAAGTTTGTACGGAACCCCAAGTGCGTGAGTCCGGATTGCACTTGGCTTGTTTTTTGTGACGAATCGATTGGTGGCATCACTGCCCATCAATCGAAACTCATTACTTTGTTCAATATCAGCTGGTCAATGACTGACACTGATTGTCTGGCTCACTCGGAGATTTATCGAAGTGCTTCACAACCATGACGGCTAAAGACTTGTTTTATCATTTTATTGAGTGGCTATTAATTTACTATTAGCTGGGTGGTATTCATAATAAAAAATTGTCTTTATTCTTCTGCCCTTATTCCAATGTGTTTTAAGGTCGGCATGTAACTTGCAATCTTCTTCCATGCTTCTCTATAACTATTCTCAATATTACTCGCCAACTCATCAGACACCTTCTTCCTTGCTATATAACATCTTTCACAAAGTCCATACATCACTCTTATGGTGTTCAGATTAAAATACTAGCAATAAACTATTATACTCAACAAATAGTTCATTCCAAAAGATCTTAAAACTAAATTCTGACTAGACGTTTCTTTAATTGGGCCATTTCAAGAAATTAATTTTATAATTTCTACAAACGCGACATTATTCAGCTCCGACTGAGATATAAAATTAATAATTCATAAAACCTTAAGCTAAGATTGAATCTCGTTATGTTAACTTACGTTTCTTCCACGTCTACATCGGATTGTACAGTCAAATAACTTCTTGTGCAATTTATTGCATAATTCTACCTGAAACAAAAAGAAAATGGGTTAGTAAAGTTCCATTACACAATGTCTGTCATTTGCGGTAATTAGAAGAATTGCGTTTGTTTTATTTAAAAGAGCAAAATAGCTAAAGTATAAGATCAGAGAGCAATTCTTTGTCTAAGATAAGCACCTTTCTTGAACACTCTGCAATTACCAAGTGATCCGGAATATTCACATAAAACTTAATTGGCATTATCGTATACATAAATACCGCCAAATTAATAAATACCAAATACTAAATTCCAAACTTATAAATGGCAATGCGAGCGCTGTCATCTGATTTAGTGTCCGCAACCAAATAATAATTCTGCTGAACTGGAACGTTGGAAAACAAATTACAGTAATAAGATAAGCGGCCTGCGATTCCTAGCTTTAAATAAATCAAGTGCTCTGAAGTCTACAGCTTCTATTAATCCGACCGCCATTAAGATAATCCGAACTGTTTTTTATCAATAAACAGACGATGATCTATGGGAAATGACTGTTAATTAGTGCGTAGTTTTAATGAGTGGTCAAGCCGACCGGTGCGGGAAGGCAGCTGAAATCCAGAAGCGTTGATCCGAAACAATCCAACCCAATAATAGCATGCTTCGATCGCGCTAAGTATAACCGCTCCGACCCCGTTAGTAAGTCTACCTGCCCGACCATTGCAACATTAATGGAGGCACCGTGTCATTTGTTCTTAAATATAAAACCGCCACTGTTGACCCACTCTATGCCTGACGTTTCCAGAATTATCCACACTCTGTTTTAGTGAGATTTTAGCTCTGAATATTGTAGTTTAATGGAATAAATTATGAATTTTCAGCCGAGTTTAGACTGGAGTGGAAATGGAATAACGGGAATGATTTGCGATGTTTGGTTGGAGGTGATATAAATAGTGATGAAGTTTAACTGGTGTTAAGTGTATGTGACGTGGAGCTGAGAGAATGACCTGGTGTGAGTGTGGCACAGGAGTGATAGCAGGCACGAAAGCCTACTTCAAGTTATCGGTGAACACGCTCGCCTAATTTATGCACAGACTGTCATATAAATGATCATTACCTTTTATGAGAATTTAATATAGGTATGATTTATTATGGTAAGAAAGTAAATTAAAATGCAAAAATTCAAAGCCTTTTTTTTTTAATTTGCCATGTTCTAGGAATGTCTGCTGTATCATGGGTGCGTTTACATACATTTAAACTCACACACACAAACAGCCAGAACTATACGTAGGCCATACAAATATTTGTTCCGTGCGGGGATCATTCCCGCAACTACTACGAATTATAACAACTTTGAATCACATAAAGCAACATTTGAAAGGCTTCTATTTCTATCATTAATTACGATTGGACCGAAAGTTGCTATTCAATCCTGAACTAGCCAGAATACAAAGAAACTAAGTAAGACTGTACTTTCTCCCACAAATAAGGAATCCTCAAACGTTTTAGGCCGTGGCGCCTCCACCACAATACATCAGGGCCTATGGCAGTAATAAATTAGTGCGAATGTGTCTACACATTGACAGTGCACTTACTATTAGCCACGGTTGGCTTCACACGTTACAGCCGTGAAGCGAACTAAACGAGGCGATCTGTAATTTGGTATCATTCTTAGGTGCCAATGAAATGTTTTTATAGGCATTGATGGAGTTGGGTTTTGGAGCTGAATGAGGAAGTTGTAAAAGCAGATGTTAAGTCTAATAGACAAACTAGATTATCTTGTGTATACAGACATGCTTTTTTGCGGATGGGAAATCATCAAATAACTTCAGACTTGTACTGACTAAAAACCACCCATGTTCCTTCTATTGCCCTTTACGTTCCGAGGCCGCGGTATCTCTTTCGAACAACCCGCAACCCCGGGTACAGACATACCAAGTTATTGAAAAGAACTATGATAGTTCAACAGTGGAAAACGGAGTACAATGGTAAAACAGAATTAGGTAGTCGAGTTTCAATATTTTAAAGTGATTGGTTGAAGGATAAATTTAGTTCATTCGAAGTCTGATTGTATTTGGTCTAACCTTAGATACCGTCAAAGACAGCTCCAGAATATGACAAGAAACGGGAGTACGGGAGTTTGGTTTGGATACATTTTGTTACTTTTAGAAAATAACGTTACATAGGTAACATTCCACCTTTTAATCCACAAGCGGCAAGGCGACATGGGCCTTAGATAGACCGAAATTTGGGAATTCAGCCTGTTGTCATCAATTTTTTCTTTAATTGTTTTTATCCTTTTTTTGACTGCTCTGTTGGCGCAGTGGCTGAGCGATCGGCTGCTGCGCTGCGTGTCGCGGGTTCGATTCCCGCACGGAACAAACATTTGCATGGCCTAAAAATTGTTGTTTCGGGTCTGGCTATTTGTGTTTGTGAGTTTAAATGTTTGTAAACACACCCACGACACAGGAGAAAACCTAGTGTGGGGCAACGTTATCTTAAATAAAATAAAAAACCAATAAACCCTTTTTAAAAGAAGGAGGTTCTCAATTTATTATTTTTAATCGGAGAAATGTTACCTGTATTTCCTAATCAAAGACCAGCTTATGTGACCTACGCAACATAAAAATTAAAGCAGCCAATAAACGCACATAATATTTATATACCGGTCCTGCTAGTTTTATTTACCGCGAGTATATTTAAACCTTGTAAGATAACATGTGAAAAAGTTAGGACCACGTCTAGTCGTTACTTGAGAGGTTTACTACTGACTTAGAAGAATTATGTACCAACCGAACGAATTTAAAAACAAATCTAGCTAGTGTTAACAAAATGAAGCCTAAAATTGAAGCCATAATCTATTAAACTGCTTTTAAAATCCGCCTTAGATTAAATGAAATGTTTTAGCTTTTTGTACTTTGTTACTTACGTGTAACACTGTTTAAGCTTCCAGATATGCCTGTCGGGGTTGCGGGATGTTTGAAAGAGATACAGCGGCCCCGGAACATTAAGGAAAGAAGAAGAAGAAGGAATATGGTTAGGTACGTAAAAGTCTAACACACCCCCTCGTTTATAACTTTATACATGTTATTGTTCGCGACTATACTCAAGAAGACGTATCATTTCATTCTAGCGTACATGTTTTATCTAACTAATAATAGATATCGAGGCGATTAATTAATTTATTTGATTATCAGACTCTACCCTTGCCATTCTAACCACTCTAGTCAGATTGCTACAAAAAATCTATACCATTAGAAAATTAACACTCTCGATTAGGAACCAAATACTTAGATATCTTTATGTCTGGGTCTACCATTAGAAAATTAACACTCTCGATTAGGAACCAAATACCTACATATCTTTCTAATGTGTTAGGTTCAACCTGTATCAAATAGGACCTGATACTGTCAATCAATTGAAATAAAGCCAACCGAGAAACCCTCTAATCCTCAAAGAGGTAGGCATGACGGCAGAGACAAAACCCCAGTTGCAGTCGACCACATTAACTGACATAATAATTTCTTCAACGTAAACAACATTAACTTAAAAAGTCACCCATCCACTAACACTCAAACTATCTAAGAAACGAACTGCGTATAATTTCAACCGTGAGCCTGCGCTTCAAAAAGAGCGCTAAGAAAAATAAACAGCTCTTGTATCTCAACGCGACCGTCTCATTTGTAGCGAGACGGCACGTTTCTTAAGAACTCGCTGCACAATATAAACACAGTCTGCGGTGTTTACGTCAAGCCTGCGAAATTTTAACAACTTCTCCTATATGTCTAGATTTTATGTTAAAACAATAGACCTGTAGTTATCATTTACTAGTTGTTAGCATTTAATGGAGTCCTTCGTGGTTAATGTTACTCCAGAATTACAGACGTGATTGAGTGCCAAGAATTCGTGGCTGCGACTGGAAATACATTGACATGAGCTGGCTGTCTTATTTGTATTCCTTGAAAGAATTTGTGGAAGTACTTGTGTAAAGGTGCTACTACTATTAGAAAGTAGGAGGACGTCAGTCAGGGATGATGTAACTGTGAACGTTGTGACAGCATGTGGTATGTCAGTCTTGATTTAATGTGGATTCTTTCAATCACAATATGTTTAGTCACTCGAGGTCTTTTGTGATGAAAATAACAGTTTTATAGGAAGTGTGTCTGAAAAACGTTTGAAAAATATTTTCGTTTTGATAAAAAAAGAGGAACTATCGTAACTTTTGTAGATTTATTTGAGCATTATGTATTTGTACAAGTATTTATTAATATTTACTGATATGTGTAAGTTTATAATAGGTATATGTGTTTATTATGTGTATATGTGTTTATAATAGGTGTATGTGTCTTAACACATACCTACACATATTTTTATCGTACTGTCTACACCCTATCGTCTACATTTCGTTTCTGGCAGAAATTTCTGACACTCAAATTTTAGATGTTTTTTTTTCCTGTGTAAGTAAATAAAGTATCTCTCATTAGTGTAAGAGTACGGCATAAAGAAATACTTTAAGTACTCTGCTCTTAGAATACCTAGCTCATAAAAGAAAAAAGGAAGAACCATAAAGCTCGATTCTCGACGACCGTCGCTCCGTCAATTATTGCCTCATCACAGTATTTATTGGGACTTAGCTGTACCGAGAACCGAGTCCAAGTACTCGTTGAAAAGAATCTATTTTAACTTACCACAGAACTAAAGTGGGTCAAATTCTACCTTAAATGTCGTAAAATATTTAAAGCTAAGTAGAGCCTTCTAAGTTTTAGGACATGGACTTAAATAACACGAACGTGTACTTAAATAAATATTTAAGAAATGGATTAGAATGAAATTAATGTCAAACTCGTGGGTAAAACCAATTTTCCATCACAATTTTTTGTCCCACATCCTCTTAAAGACCCGTTCCGTGTCGACAAAAACCGTAAGATATTTACGTACATCTAAAATTTTACAAAACAAACAAGATAAGGTCTGACTTGGGGTTACTTGTGTGTGTTATCAGATCGTCTCATAGTCACAATGAAGTTTTGTGTGCGTACGAAACGAAACACACTGAACAGTTCAATGTACTCTGATAATACTAGTAGGTATCTTATGACAGTGATCGATTGTTAAGAAGACTTTAACTTGAGCAAACATACACACGGTTAAAAAACAGAAAAACCTCGCGAGACGATATGCCAGTACGTCAACGTATGACGGATTGCAATGGAAATTATCAACATCAGTGACTTTGTACCGTGAGAACGTGTTACTGGCACACAAGGAAATTGAATGTACTAATTTGAAAATAGAATTCTGATAGAGAAATATAGTGATGGATTCGAATATCAAAATGGCGTCAAAAACAAGAAGTTTTAAAAAATTACGTCAATGTGAAAAACTTTCCATCATGAAATGAAGATCTGTATTTCCAAATTAATATTATCATTCTTTTACTGCCGTTTTTTTGTCATGATAACAGAAATATTATTGTTTGTAGTTGCCAAGTGTATGAAATTCTACAGGCTTGAGATGCTCTGATCTTAAAAAGAATATATTATGCAGTTAACACTCAAATAAAGTGCCAAAGAGAAGATTATTGTCTCTCACTCACTAAAATACTTTGATTTACATTGTAGAGCTAGCAAATACATAAAATCACATAACGATTTAAAGTGTCAATCTCTCGCCACAGAATGAACGAAATACGATTACGTTGACCATGAAAAATTATTACCCACAGATTTTATGACGCCTACAAAGTTGTAAACAATAATAATATTATTTTAAATACATGTGTTTCTATAGATCTTTTCTCGCACAAAGACGTCATATTTCTTTGATTTTGCTTGATGGATGTACCCGTTACTAATTATAATTTGTCTGTGTATTTGCCGTAAACCTAAGTAACATTAATTGTAAGGCATGAAAAGGACGGTTGCGGGTTGTTCAAAAGAGATAACGTGGCCCCGGAACATAAAGGGCAATAGAAACATTGGAGGGTTTTAGTCAGTAAAAGTCTGACACTCCCCCCCTCCTTCACCCAGAGCGGGGAAAGTTGTTTGGTGATTCCCCATCCGTAAAAAAAGCATTAAAAGTACTGCTAGAAACATATTATATATTATAATGTTAATATTGTGTTAATTAATATTTAAACAAATGTGTATAGACATACCTATTTGTTTAAATAACATACGTCTGAAATAATTTTTTTTATTTGTTTATTTAACTGCGGAATATTAACCTCTCAAGGATCGCCATTATTTACATCAACTATCCGTCAAGCACCGCCGGGCGGGCTCTTATCGTTAGCGTAATCTGATTTTAAGACTTATCTTTACTACAAATATAGTTTTAAATCGGTCGGGGTTTGGTGGCACAAATTTGTGCCAGCGGGGCTCAACGGTAATACTTGTTTACTGGCACGTTTTTGGGCCGCTGGGGCTCTATAGGTTAAAATCATTGGTATAAAATATTCGAATCTACTGGTCTGGTACACAATGATGAAAAAAAACACTTCTCGTATTTTTCTCAGCAAAGCCTTTCGTTTCATACCTGGGAATGCAAAAAAAACTAACTAGGCCGCCACTTTTCGGAGTCCACCATATTGGATTTTGAATGCTGTCTTTTAGCTCACCATACATTGTTATTTAAACTAAACACGTTCACAAAATTTCAGCTAAATCGGATACCGGAAAGTGCGCCAAATTTAACTTCTAAGATTAGTTAGCTACAGGTAAAGCTAATTAAATCTTGTTAAAAAGTAAAACCTGCCAGTGTAGACTCGTCAAGTTTCTACAGTTGATTTAAATTTTAAAAAAATCATTTAGAAGAGCGAAAAAAAATTGGCCGACATTCTCGTAACATACGGTGCCCAGTAGCTCAGTAGCACATGTTGAAGAAACTAACGACATAATGACAAAGGGTAAAACGTTGATTGATTTAGGCAGGGACTAATTACAGGGCTGAGGTACGAAAAAAAATATGTTTTTGTACGAAATTTTTGGAACAAAAAAATTACAAGAACCCGTAATGACAGTGCCGATTAGCGTTTGAAATGTTTCGTCTGTTTTGTGAAGCACAATTATGGTTGAAGTTGTAGCTGTTGATGGGAATAGGCTCACCCCATATTACATGAGACTTCAAATAACTGACGAAATGTGGCCTCTACCTTACCTTTCGGGGATTACAGGCGTGATGTTAATTTTTAAACTTTAACAAAGCGGGCAAAGTACTCAATAAATTTGTAATAGAACCTTTTTACAACCAAATGCCATAAAAGTACCTAGTAGATAAAAAACCACAGCTTTTACTTCGCACTGCATCTGCGAGAGCAGTAACGGAACATAGATGACGTTTGTAGAGTTGAGATAGTTTATGCGTTAACTAATAACAATAGACATTTCTGACAGTCCGTAGTGCCAGTTCACAGCACATTGTTCGTTGCACAAGCACTAGCGACCTATGGCTGCGTAGATGGGTTGTTCAATATCCCTGTCATGCCCATGTGCAGTTAGTCAATAAACATGCACAAATTTACGAACTATGTTGTGTACAGTTTCTTGTGAACTTTCGTGTTGTTATAAGTCTTCATTTTTAGCCTCAAGTATGTCAATTTTGTTCTTTGTTTTTTTTATATGGTTTACGAATCTTGTTGCGCTTCTTAGTTGATTTTTGTTGGAAAATAACTACCTACATGAGTAGGATGAAATAAAGTGTATAAATGCAGCTATTCGACCAGCTTGGTGTGATTTTTCTGCAAATTTAAAGTTGGCAAATATAATTAATATGTTTCTATAATTATATTTAGCTTTATATTCACAAGTGTTAATAACTATTTGAAAGTATGATAAGCAAGATACTAACCTAACCTAACCCAAGATAACTATAAGGTCATATGCACATGGTTACATGTTAATGCATTTAGTCGCAATGCTTTTATAAAGATGTCAACACACGAATTAACATAGTATCGTCTTAATAGTTCTCGAGACAGACGCTTCTTTACGACACAGCCACAATTCAAATGTCTAGACTAACCCCGACACTTGATCGCGACGCAGTCTCACCGCTGAATCAATTGAAAACAAAGTCGCTGGGTGACAGGGCGGGGCCGGATCTACTACCGTTGCAGTTCACACCTAGTTGTACATGTAGACCGTACTTATCCGCGAATCCATTTTGTCAAATGACCTTGTGAAGACGCAGTGTCACTGCAATAAGGCTCATAGGCCCTTACAGGAGTCTGCCCACTGCACTGTACCATACCGCGACTGTGCTATAAATGTACCAAGCAAGGAAAGAAACATGACAAAGACTACTATGCAAAAAGGAATTATATGCGGTTATAAATCCTTAGAAAAATTGAGCACCATTGATACCCCCAAGATAACAGACTAAGTAAAACTTGGGTAATCTAGAGACATTACACCAACGGAAACAATAGTCGACAAACCGGTTTATAACGGTCATCATACTCGGTTATTACCCATATGATCACCGGCTTGACAACTTAGCCGGCCATGCTCGTAACAAATCATGTGCCGACAATTGTTGACGCTCCGTGCATGGCACGCGACGGTATTGGTCGGTGACGAAACGGTCTACTAAACATACCCATACTTTAAAAAAAAAATCGCCTGATGCGTTCATAGCACGGACATGAAACGATGTAATGAGCGTAGTCCTTTATGCATAACTCAGCACTATCTTTGTAATAACATCTACATTTAATAGATAATAATGTTCGTTACTTGTTTTTCATTCATTTCTTATCAACATGAAGCACCGAGAGGGCAGACTAGAGATCACTTGCCATGGCCGTTAAATCAAGTATATAACCATAAAATAATAATAAATTTTACACGACATATCAGACTTTAATACTTAATTAAAGGAATAGTTTACAGTTGTAACTGTAATTATAAATGAACGTGGCGCTTACGGAAATCGTAAAATACGAAAATAAAATTAAACGCCGTTTTACTCCGCGCGCTAAAAATGATATTTTTGCGATAAAAACATACAGTCTGAATAAAAACATAACAGACATTCGTATTCTTCGTGATTTTGAAACGCGATGTGTCAGTCTGATGTCTAGTGATAGAGATGCCCCATTTGATTCACTCTCAAACATCATGAGATACGGAATTAATTCGCAAAATCCGACACATTTCCACAGACAGAAAAATGATACTTTGACAAGCTCGACTGCGCAATAACCTAATTGTCACTGAAATATTCTTCACGCGAAATAACAATAATTAATGAGGTTCCACCGCAGATTTTATCAAACCTATTAGTATTCTTATGGGTCGTTGAACTCTCATATTTTTGCTACTACAGCGCTAAATGATAAATCATGGTGTTTTACGTAAACTGCCCACGCTTTCACTAGGTACGTTTATTTAGACACGTGAAGATACATTTAACACTTCGATGGTGTTTAAAATATTTGTCAGCCGTTATAATGGAAGAATATTCAAACACTAAAATCTCTTTGTAGGTCGAACTATTTGTCTTTGCGGTTCCAAAGTGTCAAAACAGAGATTTCAATCGTCCATCTTGAGTCGTGGAGTTCTAATCAAAAAGCGCCTAACATCTGATACTTTCCCGAAGAAGCTGTGGACCAGAAGTGCTAACGGAAACAAATGAACTGTTGCTAGCTGAAGGCTATCTAGAACTGTGACATAGTGCGGAGAATTCTCGTCTTTACTGTGGTTGTGTAAGGCTCTATTTCGCGTAAGAAAAGTTGAGATAAGCAAACAGGTCTGGTCGCTTTCAACGCACTGCACTGCATTCTATTGCCGCCGCAACGAGTCGGTCGGAGAGACATTTGACACGTCCTCGCTGACAATAATACGTGTGTGTAAACCGGAGCGAAATATATGCAAGCAGTTCACACCCTTTTATACATCTAGCTCAAAATAGAGCTAATCGGTGTACTAAACACGTTTAGATTTCCCATTACTAAGCTTACAGATGGAGATACAAACATTCCGACGGGATTCAAAAAAAAATATTAAGTGTTGCTATTATTCTGATTTAGTTCAAAAGCTAACTGAAGATATGTTCTCAAGAATTTTAATTATAAATTAATGGTGTCAATAAATTGTCGTACGAGGGACGTGCAAAGGAAATACGAAATACCGAGTTAGTCATCAATGATAACATCTTAACGCGACGCATTAAACACTTTCACAAATCATCAAATCCATTCAAATTCCCTTTCGCTTCGTTTATTAATTATACGGGCGAGTTATCCCGCGCCGCCCCCTCACCTCCTCCCTCGTCCCTCTCAACCCTCACTAACGCCAATAACTTGTTTATCGCGCGACTGCGGAAACTAGATCCCTAACTCCGATCGGAAAATATCCCCCGAATTTCCTGCGCGGCCGACACAACTTCGCTTTACAACTAAGTAGTACGACACAAGAGGGCTAATGCCATTATATTTATTGTTTTTACCGTTTTTTGCAACAATAATAGCATTGCAAGAACTGCAGCTCTTAATTCCAAATGCCATTTGCCCATAACAGTGACTTAGCTTACATTAACTATTAATTAAAGCTGATCAAACGCACGTCAAATTGGTCTCATTCATAGATAGTTGTTTAATCTTCCTATTATTGAATGAGACATAAGCTAAATAATACAATTTCAATCTGTCGACATCCATTTCTATCTCTGCGTTGTAAACTTATTATAATTCAAACATTGACGCCTTGCAGAATAATAATTACTTATATCAGATTTATTAATTAGATGTAGTGGAGACGTCTCTCGGGTCTGTCTGGCGGTGCAACGGGCGCGTCGGGGGGCTGCGAGGGGAGTACGGGGGTGGCCGGGTGGCTTCCGCACCGCCACCGGAGATTGCGTCCCAGCCTCCTGCGCAAGCCGTCTAACTCAATCATCTGCGTGAAAATATCGAATAAAACTTGCTCCCGGCGACACTTTTAACTGTACACGTGGGAGGGAATGCGCCAATTCGCTATCGTAGTTTCGTTTACAGAAACGAAATAAAAATCATATTCGTATTTGAGCCGCGAGCGGTCGGCGACGCGATGTTCTCCGTCTGAACCGAGTCTGGCCGAGGTGTCATCGTCTCTGGTGACGGCGGGCTTCCTGTTTGAAAGAAAACGTCTAAAATTCATTAGCTCATGTGACTGTGGAGCATCTCGGCCGTGTTACGTACCAAGTAACAGAAAAAAACATCGCAGCGGCCGAGGGCACATCGGTTGGCACTGCTTGTCTTGACGGCGGCACGTCAAAAACATGCGTGTCTGAGAGACTCGACATCAATCAATGTGGGCTGCTTTTATTTTTGTTCTCTCTGCTGACGACTGCGGCTTATTTTTAGGGTTGCGCAGGACTACTAATGAACTAGTCGATTGTGATCCTCCTTTTACTGATGACTCATAAAATACCCATCTATTTAGTTATTTCTATCTCGTAAATGAATCCTCTCATTATTGTAAAATATTTTGTATCGATTATGAATCCAAGTTAAACCTAAAATGTCTTTGTGGTCTATGATTAACCAGCTCTATGCATTTGTGGTTCGGTTTTGTTAGGAGCTTATGCACTTAATTCCAAATAACAGTACCCTTTTGATGTACTGCAAATAAACTAAAGCCATACATCAAAATTGCGTGTGTGTAATAAATAGGGCACGCATATTAGAAGAAAACCAACATGTTAAAGCTACACCTCTCTTTTTTTCGAATCAAAAACGAAGAAATAATAATTTTGAATAAAATCATAAATAATTTAGAGGTATTTGCCCAGCTGTGGGACAATTGAGGGGCTAGTAAAATGAGACATCATAAAAATTTCTTCACTTAGCATTTTAACTTACTATATTCCTAAGATAAATCACAAACTTTATCTTTGAAACGCATTCCCCGAAGCATACATTGCACTAGCATCTGCCTTTAATGTAAACTTCATGTCTGCTCTGCTAATCGTGAACCACATCTGTCCGTGACCACTTCCATCAACGAACGCTGGGTCGGTCAGATTTCAATCCTAACGCTTAGTAATGGGAGACTCACGAGCTTTGACGACTTCGTCTGTGTCTGTCTTGCAATGACATATGATTGTTGTCAAAGGAAACAAAGCCATATTTATGGTACAGTTTGGGAAGCGGCCCAGTCGATCGCGACATTGCAGCAGGTGTGTATTCGCCATGTAAGTAAAAGTTTTCATCGAGTTCAATAGGAACAAGTTGCTGCAGTCTCTTATTGGATGGTAGACTTTGCCGCTGCAGCTTTCGATTTGCGGTCGTCTTCGAAATTATACCTTCGATAACCACAAATCAACACTCAAATTGACAACTTACTAAGCCATTCTTCATCCTCTTTGAACTAAACTATTAAACAACTGTCATGTTTAAAAGGAATTATCATTATTCTCCAGTTAAACCCTTATGATGTTAGAGCTTCATACTGAGCAACCATTACAAATGCAATCGTTACTGTGATCTATACAAGGAACACTTACATTCAGGAAGCTATCCTAGATTTATCACTCTCTCAAAGGCGCGCTAAATACCGTTACAAGTGGTGACATTAACATCAATCATGTCAATGGACAAATTATTTGTTGAAATAATGAGGTGCCTACAGATTGGAAGTAAACTATTCCATTAGCTAAAAATTCGTTAAAGCACACGTCCACACTAAATAACGTCAAACGATACCTATATATTTTTAGAAAATACAACGTCTTTATTAACGAGCATTTTCTTCTTTTACAATTGTTACAATGCGCATCACTAGTAAAGTACAGTCTACTAAGATGTATTTAATAGAAGAAGTTTACGTATGTAATAGTGACGTAGTAATCGGAATTCAATGCAAAGATTTCTACATTTGAAATTCTAAAACTGTATTAGTTCGGAGTTATCTGCGATGATCTCTTGGCCTTAACCACAATAAAAAGTAAAATAGAACAGGATAAGCACCCAGATCTTCAGACTTAAGACTTGGAGTAGTTATCCTTTCTGCAAAGACGACAAAACAATATTTCTGAGGCTTGGAGCATTGCCAAAATTTGATTTTAATGACAGTTTATATACGCGTATGTCCGCTCTCTTAGTTTTCTCTTTTTTAGTATTTCTTATTTAGTGAACGGAATAGAACATTGAGCAAATGTAGAATAGATTTTACTTATGAACTGCTATGATCATTGATAAATACACATATTGTCGCTGCCAAATAGAAGTTACCAGTAAAATATCAGTTAAAAATACTTGAGTAATAATGCCGTACGATCTAAACTCCTGTGCGACTATTTTTATCGTATATCTTTCGTCGATGTCGTCGGCCGATACGCGGTGCATGAATCAAAATTGTGATTGTTGTTTTTTAACTAAGCTCTAAATATCCTGACCTATAACTGGACGGATAGCTCAAAACGTCGGCCGAATATTTATAAATACGGTAGCGGACTCGGTAATGCGCCTCGACAGACAGTTGCTAAATTTCAATGTGCTCTATTTCGAATTTGTAGCTTCGGCTTTCACGAGGACAGAAAACAAACTGGACAGTCAGTCTCGGACACCCTTTTCATTAAAGATTAAAGCTGACATGACAAACAAAACGACACCAAACGACCATTTCGAGACGAATGCTACTAAGTAAACGGGAAATTGAAACTAGACTTACGCGAATTCTAGGAATCACAGAGGAAGACCTAAACTCGGCACAGTCTATAAATTAAACCTAACACAGAATATTTGTGGGTACTTAGAAACATCATAAAGAAGTTTAATAATCGTGTTATGACAAGCTTGAGCATGGTGGTTCATATTGAGAATTTATTACGATTTTAAAGAATTCAGGCGAAATTTCATGACTTTTAAAGCACATTGGAAAATAAAAGAATTTCATCATGGCGAAATAGAATCTAAAGACACACGATTATTATTATTTTACGACGAGAACAAAGTCTTTTTTTTTTGGGGTGGGAAATCATCAAATAACTTCCCCCGCTCCGGGCGGAGCGGGGGGGCGTGTCAGACTTTTACTGACTAAAACCCACCCATGTTCCTTCTATTGCCCTTTACGTTCCGGGGCCGCGGTATCTCCTTTGAACAACCTGCAACCCCGGCAGGACGACAACAAAGTCTAACAAACTATTTACTTACAAGAGTTACAGCAAGTGCATTCATAAAACTGAAGTAAACGGTATGCGAGCGACCCACTGCTATCACTATAATATAGAATTCAGGTATGCTTACGTGAATCCCTCACCTCTATCGGGCGTGCTGCACATGGGAGGGTTTCAAAGAATTATATCTAGTTGAACTAAGTACGGTATTGGCAGAGCGTTCGAATATCTCGTGAGTGCGAACTGCAGCCGTATATATTGTTGGAGCTTCGGAAATACCCTAAATCCGACGTACATTGTGGACCATATTACTTTGTGCACTTACATTTGTGCTCGCTATGGACTGCTCAGCCAAATTTTTGAATTATTCCCATATGAAGTGAAGACAGTTTATGATCGCGTATCCTATTCTCTGAACACGCTTCAGCGACTACTCCATATTGCCATCCGTTTGGCTGCAAGACTTGCTCTAAGATTATCTGTAGTCATAGAGCAAATCGTACAAATATTAGCTAAACAAATACCTTGTTAAGTTGAAATGTTTGTTACAGTAGAAATAGTACAAATGGAGAGCTATTCTCGTGAGCTTGTTCATTTATATTGGCAATAAATTTATTTTCTTTGAGATATTAAAGTGCACATAAAACTACATTAGTTACAAGTATCGATAAAAATTGTGTTACAGCCTATGTTGAATTACAACAAATAGTCTCTCCCAAAGCTTATTTTTGTTTTCATTGGAGTAAAAGATAATACACCTTTGAAGATAATACGTAATGAGCATAACACAGAACTAAATTGAAGTTAACCTTCCAGACACAAAGCGCTTTGAATCAATGAACAATTCATCCTTTACGCGATGACGAGTCCTGTTCAGCCAATGAATGAGTTCCTTTGCAAGACTGGCTCGTATCTAAAAAGACATTCTCAATCCAGTCACACTCGCCTTGCTCCTTAAAGCTATTGTATTGATTCAAAAGCTCCCAAAAATCTGTAGACATGTAAGCAATAAATGCGGGGGAAGGACGCTTTATAGCTGTGTATGTTCGTGAGAGCATGCTTGCGGACGTAATTGCGTTTCTAGGCGTTGTGACATCGTTCCTCGTCTTTATAGGGCAATTACTGTCGTTATCTGGCATTGATATTGCATCTAATTTATTCATACTTCCATCTACATTTGAATAAACACATGCTAGCTGCATTGAACTCCTGTATGCGTATTTTTACTTTTCGCTACTCACAAGTTATTATATTAACATAGCAATATTATTCTTCATCTCAGATATGGAATGCCTCAAAATGCAAAACAAATAGGTATATAAGCATTTCAAATGATGTCTGTTTTGGTCGCATAATTTGAAGGTGAGTGTCGTCGATATGGAAGTTAAATTGCGAAGCAGTAGATTGTCTAAATATTGCACAGAGGAATGCGGTAGTAGATGTGCGATATGCAAATTCGGGACCATGTCCTGCTGAAACCCGATTTTGACGTCACGCAGTCGAGCACCTACTCTTCACGCCACGAGCTGACGCGTCCCATACGTGCAGACGTTTCCGTCTAGTGCAATTTTGAGACTTGACATATTCCCGTTTAAGCTCAATTTTCTTTGCGTTATTTTGGAATATCCAGAAAATCAGAATGGCACATGCATATGTAGTAGACATACAAATGAAGATTACTCCAATCATGCTATCTGCTTAGCATTCGAATGCTGGCAAAGCCGTAATAAAGATGGCTATAAATCGAATAACATATTTAAGTAATGTCCTACAAATTGTATGGGTTGTAATCAGGCTCGTTCGTGTATAATACAGCAGATAATTTATATTGTTAAGTTACGTAATTGGTGAAACTTAATTTCGTAATGACGAATTTCATAAATGAATAACTTTTCTGCATGTGCCAAATTAATTAACGGCAACTTCTGTTTTTGTTGTATCGGCTGAATCTACGAACTTTATTTACCTTTATGCGTCAATAATTGTGGAGTTTATTGCCCATTGTCAAACATTTGATACATTTGTATACACACAGCAAAACGCGTATTAATTAATATAACGACGTCACTTCAAAAGTCGTATTAAGTATTTAGCTTCATTATGGTTCTTTATGAACACTGAGTCATGTTATGACACAATAATAAAATGTTCTCGTTAATTTTATCACCTATTTAAAATCTACAACAGCACATGCGATATGAGATATTCATCCATTCATAATTTTTGGCAACGTCCACAAGTATTTCAGTATTAACGGTCCTGAGGATTATTCATCATAGTCATCATAAAGTAAGGTTGGATGTCAACAATGTATCTTACAGCCTATTATTTTCAGCCCCAGCTTCAATCTTACTTGAGTTAAAATGTTTAATTTGGAGTTGATAAGGAAGTCAGTTATCGCGTTGACATCCTGATTTTTTACTCGGTAAGATTGTGTCGAGTAGAGTCAACACAGATTCTTATCTTTAAAGAAAACATTAAGCTTTATCAGAATGATAGAACACCTAGTTGTTCCCGAAATATCGGGGCGCCAGGCAACTTGCTAACTTATCGCGATGTGAACCATCGTGTTTGCATGTTAGGTGGAATATTAGCTAATACTTGTAATAAAATCTGATCGATAGAGTACTTGCTAGTTCAGCAGATAAGTAGAAGAATGAAAACTGATACCGCATTTAATTTTATCTTTTCTTTTCATGTGGACGTTAGTGGGAGCCTCGCCAGAGTGGCTGCCTCCTTGGTAAAGTGGTTGCAAGCACGACTGCTGGGCATAAGGTCTTGAGTTCAATTGCCGGGTCAGGAGGTGTTATTGTTTTTCCGTTAGTTTTTTTTTTTTGTAGCAGTCAAGGAGTCTGGATTCGTACCCAATGGACGGCAATACGCTCACCACTCATTACGTGGGAGTGGGACTAAAACATAACTGTGGGTGTACTATTATGGACTTGGACATCTCTGCCTAACCTCACGGGGATTGCAAGCGTGATATTATATTAGTGGGAGAAGGATCTACTTAATTTATAATTTAAAAGAGTGTCCATGGAGTTTCTTGCCCATTCTTCTCCATAGAGATCAACGCTTTGGAATGGGCAACTACAGTACTTTCACAAGTTATTATGCCTTGTGACCGGGACTGTAGCTTCATTTTGTTTCTTGACATTCAAAGTGCCTGTAATGGTCTAATTGAAATAAATGCTTTGACTTTGAAATGACTTTGACTCATTGTTAAGCTTAGCACTGCCTTACCTTGAATATCCTATTTCAAAACTGTTGCTTTTCTTTTTAAAGGAAAACCTTGTCAGTGGGGTTCTTGAAAAATAACTTTATAATTACATCGATTGATTGAAACTTTGTATGCATGTAGATAAAGAAAGCCAAGTCTGTGACCTGTCTATCTGTTCCGCCTGGGTATGACAATGTCTATTGAATTTGTAGAAGTCCCTAATACGTAATAACATACTATCCCACTCCTAAATACAGCGCTAACAACCTCAAAGTAAAGCACATAATCCCGCAATATATTCGTCCTAACCTAGGTACTAAGTCGCAGCAAAGACTCGTCTCAGACACTAGATGCCCTAGAATTCCTAGATGAAAGGAAGGTATCAATCAGTCTGTACGCGCTGAGCTACCCAATAGTGATTCATTTGTTCTCCTTGCACGGGAAGTAAAAACTCGTCTAAAATTAACCGCCTTTATGCTACGGGACGTTTCGTTCTTCATTTTGTGGTTGAAATGTCGGTGTTCTATCTTAAAAATGGTGTTGTGGAGTGTGACTGATGTCTAAGATTTTATTATTATTTGGGAGATTATTTATTAATGTATTAATACTTCATGCACATGTGAAAAAACATTGTACAAAGGTGGTCTTAATGCCTAATTTAGTTTGTTGAGTGAGTTGATCTGAGCGGCCATATTTTCGTTGTGGCAAGAATTTGTAATGACTGATTAATTTCGGAATTTGGTTTTCTTACGATTTATAATAAATGTAAAAACGTTACGATTATTTAATTTAAAGACACATTTCTGTTTTCCAGCAGTCAAGAACCTTGACAGCCACAATTTGGTCTAATGGAGTCCATGTTTGCATGTAACTTCGAAATTCAATAAACCTACCTGTGACTTCATATGATAACAAGGATGAAACCTCTACCTGCGACTGAATGCTTATAGTAAAAACATTCAAAACGCCATATCTTGCTACCATATTATACCAAAAATTCTTACAAAATTGTGCCCAAATAACGGACACTGTTAACTTAAAAGTTAACCAATCATTTATTTACACAAACTTGTTTCTATAGAGCATGTCCTCTGCTATCATTCACAAGTCACGGTGATATGTCAGGGCCCTTATCTTATCACACTTTTTACTTAACAAGCTTTGTAGCACCAACCCTCGAACCTAGAAGTGGCTGTCATGTTCATTGGAAACGTTGTAAATGTAGGTACTTCAAGAGCTGTCAAATTAGTTTTAAGTTGAAATAAACTAACAGTGCGGCGGCATAGTTATATTGGCGCGTGGCAATAGTCGGAACTAACGTCGCCAAATTTGTTTTGTCACTACGAATTCCACAGACAATTTCGCAGAAGTGCCCTTCTGAAAGTGTCTCTAAATACCAGAAGAACCATGCTATATCTATGCTGCGTTTGTTATTTAGTTTCCAGAAAGGTATACATAATACTCAATGTAACATATTTAACCGTATAGTTCGGTACGGACCCCTTCGGGGGCTCGACATTCAAACCTCCGCTGGCTCGGTACTGGCCCCGAAAGGGGTCGAACATTTAAGTCATACGACCTCCTCATTATTTTTGTAAATATTTTATTTTCTGGTTAAAAAATAATATGGGTGTGCATTCATTAAGATAGTAGAATAAAAATCTCATATGTAAACGTCGTTAGAAGTTCTTTAATCATTGAGCAAGTTTCTTAATTAACCTTTATAAAATCCATGTGCATAAATCACGATCATAGCCATTTTGATGGCAGTGTAGGTCGACGCTAAAAATCATAAAAAAAATGGTTTTCGGACATATAAGCTCCACATTGTTGGGCCTGATTAACGTGTCCTTTTATTACGTGCAGAAATCATTCGTAATTGAACTTAAATTAGCAGTGGTAATGATACATTTTGAAATCTAAAGTCGAAGTTTCGCGCCAATCGTGCTTGTTTACATTTTTCATTCCACATTATATCACACGGACGCGAATAGATTCTATAACAAATGAGGCAAATATCATTGCAAATATTATAAATAACATGAACATGCCCAGATCTTATCGTAATTTGCAATAATAGGACCATTAACACGTAATATTCATAACCACTACTAAATTCACTTTCGAAAATGACGTCCATTTCTTTTTTTTTTATTTTGTGATGTGTAAATGCGATTATTTCAATCGATTATTTTCTTGTAAATCAATCAACTCGATTAATTAAATTAAGGAATATCAGAAATTGATAGATGAAAATAAGAATAATTTTGTAATACGTGTAAAATACTATAAATATTGATAATAATATTTTTTACGCCACTAAAACCGACTCAACAACAAACAGTAGAATCTGATCTATGGCTAAATTCGCGCCAATTTTATTTTCAGATAAAAAATCAAATAAGGAATGCGCTCGCTGTTCGAATTTATATTAAAATGTTTATTTGCTATTTTATTAATAATTTGGTTTTGTTTTGTACCTACTATTTGAATGTGAATTGCAAATAGAAATAAATAAGGTTGAATATAGAAAGCTCTTATTATGATTTTGGTAGGCACAGTAAAAAAAAATCAGCCAAGATAAATTATATTTGTTCGACAAAATTGTTTGTAGTATGGTTGGATTAGTTATTTGGAAAGCGTTTTCATTCTTTCCTAAAACATGGCTCGTAGGCCAGTGTTCTTGGAGTGGAAGCCTTGGGGTAAAAATGGCCTAGGGGGAGACCACAATTGAGATGGAAAAAAAACCCCGGTCGTGTACCGGGGTTTTATTTTGGGGTGGGAAATCATCAAATAACTTCCCCCGCTCTAGGCGAAGCGGGGGGGAGTGTCAGGCTTTTACTGACTAATGTCCACCGATCGATGTTCCTTCTTTTACTCGGGGCTGCGGTATCTCTTTCGAACAACCCGCAATCCTGGCAGGACCCTACCGGGGTTGCGGGTCTGACACTCCCCCCCGCTCCGCCCAGAGCGGGGGAAGTGAGGCGCCACGGCATCCTCACCTACCACCTGACGCAGATCCTCACCGGGCACGAAAGTAGAAACGTCCCGAGACGTTCCTGCACATCATCATCGGGCGGGAAGAAACACCCAGGTGTCACCAATGTGACTATCGCTCGGAGGACACGTTGGAGCACACAGGCAGTCTGCTCTTTTGAGCGGAGCACCGCTTTGTGTCGGAGGAGATGGTGAAGTTTGAAGGAGAGATCAAGCCAGCCACCGCGTGAGACGCTACAGGGGTCGGGCGCCGCGAGACGACAACGACTTTTTGTTAAAAGTTTAACAGGAGCGGATATTTGATGATTTCCCATCCAAGTGGCGCAAGACCGATATAAATGGCGGAATTTAAAGGAGGCCTCCTTTAAATTCCTAAAGAAGTCCTTAAATTCCAAAAAAGAGACATACACTATTTAAAAATACTTTTTAGGGTTCCGTACCTCATAATAAATAACAGAACCCAAATATCAAATCTGTGGTCCCTTGAAGCTGTGAAAAAAACAACCCTCCAAGTCTACGTAGAGAAAAGATTTGACCGTTTATGTCTTTAGTTTGTACGGAACCCTTGGTGCGTGAGTCCGACTCGCATTTGGCCGGTCTATTTTTAATAGGCTGAACCGCTTACTGCTACGCAAAGGTCTCCTTAAACCTTTCTATTTTTTTTATCCAACCAATACTTTTAAGTGTCAATATTTTAGAGCCCCGATGTGTACTTATGTACGGAGTCCCTGTATGTCTACAAGGCACTACTGCGGAGGCATGGCTTTCTAGGTGCAGTACGGTATGGTTGTGCCGGCTGGGCTGCCTGACTGGCTACCTACAGAATTAGCATGACCTACAAAATTGGCCGCCATTTTCATTTATCGTCATTCAAGAAAACAGCCAAAATCTTTTACCGCGAAACCGTTTGACAGCAAATGTGAGGTACATTTGCAGCAAATCTGGGCGCATAACAAAATAATTATAGCATAATAAAAAAGCACGTGACAAAATGTCTTTCTTTTATAATCGACTAGCTTCCGCCCGCGACTTCGTCCGCGTGGCATAGTTACTTTGGGCTAACGCTAACTTTAACCCGCGTGATGACCCGAAAAAAATGTATCTTTCTCTCCCCTTTTCTTCCCTCATTCTCCCCCTTTCCTCACTTTAAAAAAAATTGCCTATTTCCGTCACCAGGGGAACTATCTCTGTACCAAAATGCATCAAAATCGGTTCGGTCATTTAGGCGTGAAGCCGTAACAAACACGACACGGTTGGCGCAGTGGCTGAGCGATCGACTGCTGCGCTGTGTGACGCGGGTTCGATTCCCGCACGGAACAAATATTTGTATGACCTACAAATAGTTGTTCCGGGTCTGGCTGTTTGTGTATGTGAGATTGAATGTTTGTAAACGCACCCACGATACAGGAGAAATTCCTAGTGTGGGGCAACGTTTAAAAAAAAAAGAAAGAAAGAACAAACAAACAAATTCACTGTCGCTTTTATAATATTAGTAAGGATTTATGAAAATAACCGAAGGTACTTGAATGCCTATTCAGTTACCTAACGAAATAAGCTACGTTAGAGGTCCTAACTGTAGCTACATACACTACATGTAGTATACACTACAGCTACAAATAAATAAAACTACAGCTAAATAAATAAAAAAATAATAATTTGAATTTATAATTAACCTGAAAATAATTTAAATACTAAATTATATATATATTTTTTTTTAATATATCTAATTATGCCTATTATCTATAAGAACCTATTAATTACCAAATAAAGTAGGTACTAAAACTAAATAATTCTAATAGTAAGTACAACTTGTAACAAAAAAAACAAATTAAAATAAACCTAAAACGCCTGTCCAATACTGGGTCCACCCTTTATAGCAGAACTTTTTATGTCATAATTTTATTTTGCATAACAACGGATGGCATAAACTTCATTTCGCAGAAAATTGTTTGGCAGACACTCATTTATCATACATTCAAAACTCATAATTTTGTAAGTAATCAATCAGAATCATCTCTAGACATAAATTTCATATCCATAATATTCAAAAAGCAGAAACATCATTTCGCAGAAAGTTTACAGTCAGAATCGTCCTTTGACATAATTATATTTCATATCGATATCATTAAACGGCAGAATTGTCATATCGCAGAAAGTTTATAGTTAGAATCATCTTTATTATTATTTGTTGTCATTTATTTTAATTATTTATTTCTTTAAAAAAATATCATTTATTTTAACTATTATTTAATTGAATTTGTAATAATGTCATTTAATTCCATAAGTAATTATAATCCTAATGTAAATAGTTCAGTTCCGGGAAAACTACTAAAACAATGTCATTTTCTATTAATGCAAGTCGTTACTGGCACTCGCCGGCCGCTGCCGCGGCACCGCTCGCTCCGCTCGCTCGGCTCGTGCGTAGGGGTCACAGTTTTAACCTAACCTAACCTACGCATTTATTTTTGAACAAATTAACCTAATCTTAATAGATGAGTCCCGGGTAACCTACTAAAAACAATGTCTTTTTTTCTATATAATTCCAAAAATATCTTATCTTTGCCTTAATATGTTTTTGTATACAATTGTAACTCACTGTAATTGGAAACTCAAAATAAATACCAAACATGGTAAATATCCCGTTTTAACCGTTAATAATAATGTTAGTGACCATGTCAGTTTAAAGACTTATTAGGCATATAAGTCTTTAAACTATAGTAATTATACCAAATATTCGTCGCTCTAAATGAACATTATGCTAAACGATATTATGCGAAATTTGAACTCTGCCAATCGTAATTATACTAAATGTAATTCTGCCATCTTAAAACTATCCAATTGTAAATTCGGAGTTTTAAACATTATGCCAAACGGTAATTATATCAAATAATTTTTATGCCTTTAAAATGTTCGTTTAAAGAAAAAAATGCTAAGTGTGTTATGCCAAATAAATTTCGGAGCATCAAGATTCTGCCAGATAGAGGGAACCCGTCCAATACTATCTACCTATGTATACCTACTTCACTTAAAAATAAAAACCTATAAATACTTTAATTAATAATACCTATAACTATAATTAGTATAATTAACTACGCTTTTACCAACATAGTATAAAAAAACTGAACATAAATTAGCCGAAACTCGGTTTCTAAAAATCTATGCGTACCTACTACTACTTCACCTAAAAAGAAATAAAATGTAAACTATGAATAATTTGTAATTTGAACGAATATTTAAACACTACCAAAATAACTAATACCTATTTTATAAAATAACAATAAAAGAAATCTAAAAAGAAATTATTTAAAGACTAAAAGTCGGGCTGAAAGCATTGTCTGTCAATAAGGTCGAACACTCTGAACGTCTATTCGCATCAACAGCCAAATATTACACAAAAAAAATCCTTATAGCATGATTCAGTACTCACGCGCGATGGCTTATTAGCGTATTTCATGCATAACTTTGGTGTTTGTATACCGATTTATATGATTCTTTTTTTATTGAATACGTAATAATGGTAACTGTTTTTAATTAGAAATGAGTGGGAGTGTTAAAATCGTAAGAGTAGACAAATATAATCAGAAAGCCCCGAACTGCTAAGTTATCGGGAGTTACACGTGTTATTGTGAGTCAACCATAAAAGATAGACCTATGCTGTCGTAGGATATTTTTTATATAATTTTAAGGAGAACATTTCCGTCATACATGATTTCTGTGTAGCTTTAACCAACTTCTCCCGATTACCCAACATTTTCCTTCACTGCTCTGCTCCTATTGATCGTAGCGTGATGAAAAGTATACTATAACCTGCCCAGGAGTATGAAGAATAATTGTACCAAGTTTCGTTAAAATCCGTCGAGTAGTTTTTGTTTCTATAACGAACATACAGACATCCAGACAGACAGACAGACAGACAGACAGACAGACAGACAAAAATTTTACTGATTGCATTTTTGGCATCAGTATCGATCACTAATCACCCCCTGATAGTTATTTTGGAAATATATTTCATGTACAGAATTGACCTCTCTACAGATTTATTATAAGTATAGATAGATAGATATCATAGATATTTGTACAACTATAAATCTATAGTAGAATATTATGCCACCTCCATAGGTAAATTCCTCAATGGTCCCAAAACTTTTTTTTAAAGTTTACTCTATTACGATTATCGATTAGGTTGAATGCAACTTTTTAATCGTAATGATGAAACTTAGTTTTACGGTCAGCACTAAGAAATGTCATATTGCAACACATTTTTTAGTATTTTTTGGCGAGATTTGTATCGTGTTTTTTTATTAATTTATATGTAAAATGGCAAAAATAAGAATGCAGATGGAATGTCACTGTTTTTATTTTAGATTTCCGATTATATTATCAAATGGTTATCTTGTGTATGTACATTATTTCCAGCGTTTTTAAAGTACCTAATTTTTGGAAGGGTGTAGTAATATGTATTTTACACACATTTTGCAATAGATTGACGCCGTTTTATCGACCTTATGAGGTTTTTGGAAATATAAACCTCAAACTTATCGTATGAAACAGCCGCTGTGATTTATTTTTAATAACAAAATTGAATGCTGTAAATTGATGAAAATTCTTGAATTTTATGACAATTCGCGTCACCCCACCGATTTAGCTGATGTGTCATGTGTCAAAATCCTGTCGTGCAGAGTGGTTAACACAATACCTCCCGTGTGATTTCTCAAACCATTAGAAACCTTTTTCTACGAATTCTTGAAATTTGGAAAAAAAAAACATTTTGAAAACTTAAAGAAAAATTAAAGTTATGGATTTCCAAAAGTCATAGAACAAACTTGTTTAGTTTAATGATCTGAGACATCATACGTTATTTCTTGGGTTTATTATGTTACTTCTTGATTCAGCTTTTAAATATAATTGTCATTTCATCATGACCTACGATAAAGTTTTTAAAAGTGAATTATACCTGATGATTTCTTTAGTTAGCTATTATGTAGGCGTATGTATAATAATAAAACTAAACTGATAGACGAGCAGTGGGCCCGCGTGAAGACATTCTTGTCGGTTAAAATGACGAATTTCCATACAAAATTTCGTCTCTTATTTAAAACTTTAACACGTCTCCCATATGTAGGAAATTGTTATTGAAAATATACATGTTGAGATTACTTATTTTTCTTAAACTAACCGAGATCGCGAAAACCGAATGCATGGAACTCTACCATTCTTCTTTTATTTAGACCCAAGCGGCTGTGAAATGTTCGTCAGTGAATATAAGACTGTTTATTAAGCAGATATTCCTGTATCGAATTGTTCTTTAAGTTTCCATGTCTACTGCTACTAACCCCAGAGGAAACGGCAGAGCGCTCATTAGCATAAATCAGCCGATACTGTTGCCAAAAATAGTAACAGGAACAAAACTACTATTTCCAATACACATACAGTACATGTTTCTAACAATATCCAGAGTTAACCCAAGAAAACTTTGACAGAAGTTTGACCTACAAAATGTTACTGAAATATTTTCGTTTCGGCCAAGTTACCTTTACGGTGGATTCAATATGCTAATGTTATCGAAAATAACCCTAAGACTTTGTTAAGAGTTTTTTCACCCAGTGTCTTATGCCTGACTACACATGACAGTTCTTTTTTCTTTTATTTGATTATTTCGGGAATGTGAAAAGTTTTTTTTTTCTTCTAACATGCCAGAAATTAGTTGCAATTTAATGTAAACCTCATTTGATTTAAGTTTTGATTTTAGCAATGAAACTTTGTTAACAATACAGCTGTTACATTTTCCAATTATGAATTCATTTCAACTAGGTACATTAACTACATAATTTCGGAAGTTGTATTTCATTATTCACATAAACTGTTATTGCTTTTTCACTACAAGACGAATGAACAACATAGTCTCATTATTAGGAACGACTGAATTGCATAAAATGACCAACGACTTTGCGGCAACGGGATAAATTATAGCATTTTATGTCGCCCGTTTCCCATTACACGATGGTATAATTCCATTTGATATAGTTAAGGTAATTTATATCCTACCTACTTGGTATGTAATAATACCTGGAGAGAGTCCAAGTAGCGGTCTTGAATTGAAAGACCAAAAAGTTTTGCCTGGGTGCTTGTAAACCTACCTAGATATGAATACCAAGAATTTGAAACTCAAGACTAGGAAAGCTTGAAAAAAAGAACCTGGCTTTACCTTTATAGCGCTAGATCAAAAAAACCGTATTTTGCTAAAAAAAAATCGCTGAAACAAATAAAAGTCATCAAATTTTTAGGTTTTTTTGGAAATCGGTTTTTTTAGCTAATATTATTTTTTATTTAAGAATTTTTAGTCATGGCATGATGATATCTCCCACAATTTTTTATCATTCATTTTCCATTGTTACTAAAAGAAAATAGCAGATCATCCATATAGACATAGAAGATAAAATATGCATTATACACCATAACTCTTTAACTACACAAGCAATATAAATAAAATTGAAATGGGTACCTCGGAAGTATACTTTTTCGAACAAAACAGAATATGAAAATCGGTCCACAGTTGGCGGAGTAGGTAATAGGTAAACATACATTTTTATATATGGTCGAACATAGCACCTTCTCCTTTTTTGAAGTCGGTTAAAAACCGAGATACTTATCTTGGTTTATAATAATCTAAGTGCAGTTCGAAATCAGCATAACAGAAGTGTCATGTTTCATGTTGATCTTCTCTTTATAAACGGTGACGAATCCGTCGCCTTCCGTGTTAGAAATTAACCGAAACTACTAATATGACAGACGATGAATTATGTACAGTCATAAACAAAACACCGAGTTAGATGTACCGCGACTTTGAAGTACGTCTCGAAACGGTATGTGATGCACTGGAATTTAATAATGAAGTGTGGTTTTATCGACACGTTAAGTACTTTAATTTAAGTCTATGCTTAGTATTTGATTATGTACAAACTACAATGTAATAAGCACCGCTAAATAGAATTGCTATATGTGAATTCTCAGATCTATACGACTTATAATTCTAAAGCATATCTTGTTTTCATTTACCTTTTCAATTTAAATGACTTGTGAACTCTTGTGTGTTCTTTTGGAAATGAATAATCTTAATCAGGTATTAAAAAAAATAAAAAATATAATTAGAATCTCTTTCTCAACATCCACATCATTCGTTTGTCTCATCGTTATATCTTAACTATGCTTGAAAGCACCATATGATTTAATTTCCACTTTAGAATGCTTACTTGTTAAAAATAAAGAAATGATACAAAACTTTTAACAACCAGTAATCCAAACCCTTATGAGTGACGCCGCCAACTTAGCAAAGAAAAACAAACAACGAGCCATTTTGACAGCTTCAAAGAAACATCTGGTGAAAAAAGTTGCTCCTTATTAACATGAAACGTCTTACGTCAAGCGAACGAACTTCGTTCTTGACTGTACAATATACACGATAAGTGTTGCTTTCCTGTCACGGAAGTAAACGTTTGCATTTGTTAATTTAGTTGTTACCGGTTTTTGTCCCGACTTCGTAGGTACACGGTACACATTAGGCGGCTGGTCCAAGCTGATTTTCACTGCAAAAGTCAAAAGTCATTTATTCAAATTAGGCTGATAATCAGCACTTTTTGAAGGAAATTGCTTTAAACAACATACTGTACGTTAATTCTATTGAAAGAAAAATAGGTGGCCGCCTACTTGCCTATACAGTATGGTTCCTGCAATTTAATGTCAAAGGACTTTCGTTTTTATCCTTTTGCTTTAAGAGTTTTATGCCTGGCGAAATAGAGAGAATACTTTTTGTAAGATTCCTTTCGGTTTCATGAGTTCAATATTTTATTAATCATAAATAAACAATTTAAAAGCTATTTCACCGCCTTTTTCCTGTCTTGTTTATTTGTACGCCTCTCATGTAAAAACTACTGAACTAAATGAGATTTTCTCTACTTTATAGTTTAACGTCTAGAAAATAAGGTATTGAATTATTTATTTCATACATATAGACGTGACGTCAAGTTATACAGAAATAAAAAATAATATCACCCTACTTACGTAAGAACGTGGGCGGAGCCGGGAGGAAAAGCTTGGCTGAAAATAATGACAAAGTTAAGTGCGTCTGACAGAACAAAAGTTTCATAGAAAATTTTATTTTACTACGTTTTTGCTGGGGACAGCAATTAATCATCTAATATTTCCAGCATGGGGGAATTAATGGTAGTAGCAGGTGTGTTAAAATTTTGATAGATGTCGGCGCTGAGAAGACAAACACAGCTGCAACGGCGCACGTGCGTCGTGCACGTGCGCAATGTGACATCATCGTACCACTCCATGAGTCAGGCGAGGTGGGGGACGAGTAATATAAGGCGGCGCGCTAGCGGGCACAAGTCAGTTTTACCGAAGCAGTCGCAGTGTCAACACCTCGGAATTGTGATGCGGATCACACCTGAGTCATAAATACAATTTATTGTGAAAGTTTATTAGTGAAACGATTAGTTGATTGTAATTTTGTATTAATAAATCAGTTATCAACAATATACTGAGGTTTTTGATACAACATGTCCGAGAATCGGTCAAGGTCCTGCCCGGATGACCTCATGAGGCCACTTGCCTTCACCAAGTCCTGGCTCCAGCCGAAATCAGAAGCGGGATGGACCTCGGAGCTTCCTCGGCTCCGAGTGCTCACATGGAGGAGGGTACCGGTGCCTTTGGCGACAACCGGGCCCCTGTCTGGAGACGGGTCATTGATGGTGACAAGGACGGGGATGCTGTGGGGGCCATGATTGGCTGCGTCAACGATGAGTTCCTTAGATTGCGTTTGTTGTCTGGTTAATGTTCCTCAGTTCCCGAATTGGTTTCGGTGGCGGCTGCAGTCGAACAACGAGAGCTTCGACGGGATGAAACCCCTGCAAAGCGACCGGGATTGAGAAGCATTGGAGACGGTCATATGCTTTGTTTTGGGTGTAGGAAGCAGGACATCTTCTTTTTCTTCATGTGGACTCCGCTTCTTGGAGGGGGGTCCGGTTTCCACACCTAGTCCTTGCAATGGACCATTGTGCGTATGCCATGCACCTGATGGCCGCTACTCTACGCATACTCTAGCCAGCCCACCTCCTTCCAGAAGCAGATGGGTTCTTGAGGGCGTCCGCAAGTGACCCTAGTATATCCAGTGTCACTTTCCGGATTTCAGTGATTCCTGTACATTCGAAAAGGTGTGTTCCTTCAGCCAGCTGCGTATCTGGCTGAAAAGGATGGGTTCAATTGGCTCCGGTCCTAGTGCTGGAGAGATGGACGCCCGTCTGACGAGTTCATTCGCTGCGTCGTTGCCTAGGGAGCCACTGTGTCCTTTGATCCATTGTAAGGTTAATGTATTGCGGTTGTGTGCGGTCATTCGTTCTAGTAGGTTGTGGCATTCGTATATTAGAGCTGTGTTGAAGCAGCTATTGTTTAGGTACTGAAGAACAGAGGCACTGTCGGAGAGTATTCGGTTGTTGGTGTCCGCGACTCCTCTGGCCTCGATGGCTACGACGGCCTGAATAATGCCCATACATTCAGCCTGGTAGACTGTGTTGAGCGTTCCGAGTGGTTTAGAAATTTTAATGTTTAGGTCGTAGGAGAAGACCCCAACCCTTGTTCCCGTTCTGGTTTTCGAGCCATCTGTATTATATTCTCAGTTTGTTTGATCCCGTGTATTCTCATGGTTCCTCCGTGAGCTGTATGTCGTAATGTTTTTGGAGGCAATGTATCTTGGTGATCTTATCGGTCGGTGCTGCTTACAGAGGTTGCCTTTAGACGGCTCCTGCTTTGATTTTGGTGTGCTTTATCCTGGAGTCATTACTCAGTGTGCCAGAGACTTCTAGTCTGAAGCCGCAAGAGCCGCTTCCTCCTGTACCGTGAGATGTAGGGGCGAGAGCCCTAGCATTGTTTGTAGGGCTGCTGTTCGTGCGGTTTCCCATGCTACTGGTGATCGCTACACGGGCAAGGCGTTGCAGTTTTTCTAGGTCTTTTTGGGTCGTGCTCAGTTCTGTTCTGGGCCATCATCATCAGCCGTATGTTATTATGGGTCTGATGACTGTGGGGTACAGCCTGTGCATAATTTTGGGGCTTATACCCCAATTCCTGCCGAGTAGTCTTTTGTACTGCTATAGGGATATGCTAGCTTTGGTGGTGATATAGTCAGTGTGTTGCCCAATTTAGTTGTTTGTCCAGATAAACGACCAGGTACTTGGTTTCAGTTGCTAGGCTTAGCGTGGTGCCGAAGAAAATCGGCAGCTGTAGTGTTGTCAGTTTCCTCTTCTAGTAAAAAGGACTAGTTCGGTTTTGGAGGGGTTTACGGTTAGCTCGTATTCTTCGTACCATTTTTCCATTATTCTTAGGGCTTGGCGCATCAGGTAGCGATGTCGTCGGCGTAGCCTATGGTGTAAAAGCCTTCGGCGTTTAGGCATCGGATTAGGCTATCCGCTATTAGGTTCCATAGTAGGGGCGAGAGGACGCCCCCTAGAGGGCAGCCCTTCGCTACAATGGCTCTTGTGGTCTCATTTATTGTGACTAAGCCAGGACATGTACGGGCACATTGTGGCAGGGGCGGTGGGAGGACGCGGTCGGGCGGTCTTGGGCCGTTGGTTCCAGCGAGTCCTTGAGCCGCGCAGAGCGTCCGGAGCCCGGGGGTAATTGCTGTGGCGGGACTGGACATGTTGAGTCGTCCTGCTTCGGGAGGATGGCAGATGAGGCTGAGAGGGTTAATTTGGCCGAGGAGCGGGAGGAGGTATTAACGCCAGTAGCTTTGCAGCATTCTGTGATGGTGGTACAGCAAGTCAGTAATGCCAGCGGTACGCTGATGAATTCTGGTGAGTCGTATCCATTTTTACGATTCTGGTGCCGAATGCTCTCTCATCAAAGATTATGTTAAAATTATGTTGACAGCTGTAAAGACTAGTCGTGACGGCTCTTGGCAGGAACCATTGGGAGAGGTTCAGTTGGCCATTTACTCCACTATTAATAGGGTGACTGAATCTGGCCCTTTTGAGTTAATGATCGTAGGGTAGCACGTCCTCTTGGCGTAGTGACCGTTGATAATGACGTGACTGACGTTAATTTAGATGAGATGAGAGGGCATGCGACACAGAATTTTACAAAAAAAAAAAAAATGCTAATTACGATAAAAACGATTTCATAAAAATAAGGTTCACGTTTCTAAATTAGTTGTTAATGATTATTTTAATTAAATTGAGGGAAAAGACTCCAACAAAATTAGTTCCTAAATTCAAAGGCCCATTCGAGATCATTGAAGTGTTAGACGGGGATAGATACCGACTAAAGGCGCTTGACTCTAAGCAAATATACAAATACCTTCATGATCGTGTGAGGGAGATCCCCGATCACAAAGTTTCTCGAGAATTAGATTTGAGTATGCGTTGCTTATGAACTATGATAAAAAGTAATAAAATTGTTAGATACTTTGTTTTGTAACTTGTTGATCGGATTTCTTTTCAATGAATTATGTGGAGCAGGGAGTACTGTGACAGGGCATAGTAAAACCATTAAAGTTGATAACTATACCCAGATACCTTTTGTTTTTATTGGCAGGAAAGCCGAGCTAGATTACTCTTTGAGCATATTTTGTCCACAGGAACTACATCCGAGGACGGGTGCTAGTCAGGGATGGCCGTGTCGTGGATTGATGGCACAATGCAAACAGCGCCATCTAAGAATTCGTCTTCGCGCGCGCGCTTGGACACGCTCGTAGAAAGGGTGCAGCTAACTAGTAACTAGCGGAACAACCGAGTGTAGACAGACTACACCGTCCAACTCTGTCAGTCTTGGCAGTCTTATTGCTAACTTCGACTCAACTTCTGGAGGAAAGTCTACAGTAGTAAAGGTAAAAAACTTCATTACTCCATAACTGTTCTAAAAGTATTGCATAACTTGTTCATAATATAACTTAAGGACAGTTGCCTCCTTATTTTTGCAATATATATTGGACGTAAGTTGAGGACAGGGGCCTCCTTACTTTGCGATATGTATTAAACGTAAGTTGAGGACAGGGGCCTCCTTACTTTGTGATATATACTGGACGTAAGTTGAGGACAGGGGCCTCCTTATGGTTGCAGTATGTGTGTTGAGCGTAAGTTGAGGACAGGGGCCTCCTTACTTTGTGGTATATACTGGACGTAAGTTGAGGACAGGGGCCTCCTTATGGTTGCAGTATGTGTGTTGAGTGTAAGTTGAGGACAGGGGCCTCCTTACTTTGTGGTGTATACTGGACGTAAGTTGAGGACAGGGGCCTCCTTATGTTTGCAAGTATGTGTGTTGAGTGTAAGTTGAGGACAGGGGCCTCCTTACTTTGTGGTATGTACTGGACGTAAGTTGAGGACAGGGGCCTCCTTATGTTTGCAAGTATGCTTTATCCGTAAGTTGAGGACAGGGGCCTCCTTACTTCCCAATGTGTATCGTATGTGAGATGAGGACGGGAGCCTCCTTACGTTTGTAATGTGTGACATAGTTGAACCTTGATATTCTGCGCAGTTTTTCTTTGTTTAAGGTCGAGGGCGACCTTTGTGCAGAATGGCCGTGTCGGCGCTGAGAAGACAAACACAGCTGCAACGGCGCACGTGCGTCGTGCACGTGCGCAATGTGACATCATCGTACCACTCCATGAGTCAGGCGAGGTGGGGGACGAGTAATATAAGGCGGCGCGCTAGCGGGCACAAGTCAGTTTTACCGAAGCAGTCGCAGTGTCAACACCTCGGAATTGTGATGCGGATCACACCTGAGTCATAAATACAATTTATTGTGAAAGTTTATTAGTGAAACGATTAGTTGATTGTAATTTTGTATTAATAAATCAGTTATCAACAATATACTGAGGTTTTTGATACAACATGTCCGAGAATCGGTCAAGGTCCTGCCCGGATGACCTCATGAGGCCACTTGCCTTCACCAAGTCCTGGCTCCAGCCGAAATAGACTATCCCAACAAAACATACAAGAACATAGTAAACACAACAAATAAAGAAAATAAAAACAACATTAGCTTGAAAAAAAGACCTAATTCGAACTAGACGGGAAAATAGCGTGTTGTAGGTGCAGCCATGGTATTTAATAAATAAAATATTCAATGATTACGTGAAACCGAGCAATCGTGTTAGGTCAGCGATATGCCAGACATAAGAAGTCAATGATTAATTGACCAGTATTAGGTCGACACAATTTTATAGCCCCGTTTTAAAATTTCTGTTTGATAGATAATTTTGAAACAACGATAAACGGGCTTGGTGACCAATATATAATGTTGTGTAGTATTTTTTTTACTTTAGAACTGATTTGAACATTTTAGAAAGTCATACAGATGTTTGCGATCAATACAATATGAATGAAGGCGAATGGTCTTGTTTAGAGAAGATAATTTGTTTACACACCTTGTAACGATGGAACGTAAAGAAAAATATATTATTGATTTTGTTAAACAAAATAATAAAGATGAACTTGAAGGAGAGGTAGACTATCCCACAGTAAACAACTTGCAAATGAGAGAACTGCACCTTATTTCTAATGTTTATAATAAACAAAACTCCTTCCTCAATTGATATATCGTCAAGTAAATGTAGTCCTTAATTATTATACAGCTAACCGATATCAAGGATCTGGAACGAACATGAGATGAGCTAGTTTAATGAGGCCGTGACTCGTCATCACATTGTAAACTATCCTCATTGTCATCAGCAGAATCATTTGAGAACGAGGTGACTCAACAAGCTCGCTTTACTTTTATCCCTGATGAATATTAACTAGCAGGAATAATTGTGAGACTTAACTATAATTGCCAGAAATGGCTCTAGAGCCTTTGATCAATTATCGGATGCAGATGGGAATCGGTATTTTTAAGATTACTAGGAAAATGAGTCAGGTTTTTTTATACTAAATAGAATAGAATATATTTATTGAAAGATAAAACAATTGGCAAATAGGTTATCGTTTGGCCGCAACTCGCCAGTACAATTTTTTCAAGACCCCAACTCATTAGTTTTGGGAATTGCAAAAGGTCTACCTAAGTCAAGAATCCTTCATGTTGTTTTTCACAGTCGGGTGATTTTCGAAAAATCTCATTAACGCAACATTTTAAGTTTTATTTAGCACGTGGGTGAATTAGTATTCTGGCCAATATTTCTCAGCAGTATTTAGGTCTAAAACAACAAAGGACCTTAAATATCCTACACTATTTAGTTATGAAAAGCTGAACAGAAGCAACGCAATAAACTCCTCACAAGAGTATAATGCCCTACAGCTACATACCTACTTAAGTAAACAGGTACACCTACTTAATAGTAAGAAACTTTAACAATACCAATTTAGAATACTTAGAAGTTTCGTTAGAACTGAAAGAGGCCGGCCTCAGTCGTAATATCAAATATGAATGATTCAGGTAAACGACATGTTGTTTCAGTGCTAAGGGTGTGTTCTGAGCGGAGCTAACGCTAGCAGAGGCGGAATGCGGTGACGGTAACAACGGCATTTTATTTTTCAATACACCTCGTCGAAAACTGACTCTTATTGCACTACAATTAGTTTCAACCTAGTATTATATTATTTGTGGTTTCAACGTATATTTCACACTCGTGTTTTTTTATTCATCGCAACGAAGGCTTTTATTTTTTTATTTTACCACGGATAATATAATAATTAACAACCGTTTAAATTAAATCCTAGCGGTGATTTTTAGAGCAAAGATGTTTTAACTGTCTTCATATTTAATAAAAACTTAAATTGTGGTTATCAACAGAATATCACAAACAAACATGACCATTTATAAAATAATTTTCTCATAACATTGTTGTTATGTGTAATGTATGTTTATTGACATTTATTTGAGTTCTAAATGCAAAAATTTTTGAAATCCGTCGTCGAAGCGAACCAGTCTCCATGAGTCGGCTTGACACTGTCGTCAACCGATTCGTGGAGCCTCTTTGACATCGAACTTAAGTCTGATGGACAGACAAACGGTTAGTGTGATTTGAAAGATGCCCGTTTTTTGGGTAATTCTCTATTCTGATTCTGAGGAATCGAAAAAAATATAAACGACATCTTAAAAAAATATATTAACTACACTTTTAGACTGCGCCGCGTCGAGTCGGGTAAAAGGTAGTTATTGATTCTAACCTCAAAGTATTGATGAGGTAATTATAAAAAAATCGTGGCTATTTAGATATGATTTTCAAACAGGATGGGGTTGATAACATAAAAACAAACCAAACTCACTATGGTTTATTTTGGGACATGAAAAACAAAAGTCAAGTCCAGCTCCTATAGAAATTTGGCCATTGTTCTTTAAGCAAAACTTCACTTAATTCATGCACGTTTTGACAGTATTTTGTCATCACAACATTCAGTTACATTGATATGGCAAATAATAGGTGTCTTCACTTTAAGTACCACCTTCTAGTAATATTTTTTGACGATGATGCTTGACCGTCTATACTTTCCGCCATTTTTCGCTTTTCGCTCAGACTGAATAAAGCGTCACTCTGGCATCACCCCTACTCGCCTACATTACCTTTCGACAAAAGACAGCTTAATAGCAGTCAATTTGAGCTGTTACCTAATGTTTGTTTTATTAAGCGCTATTCCATCGTTTCGTATTTGTTTGTTTTCTATATTGATATTAGGTGCTGGATTATGAACAGACGAATCATTTAAGGAGTTAAACTCAACTTTTTGCTCCTACCTATATCACAATGAGTTAGGGGTTAGCGGAGCGCATCTTTTTCTTCCAGGTTTCGATGGTGGACATCTTATGAGATGTTCCTTTTCTAGCCATATCATCTTTCACACGATCCATCTGTCGTTTCTTTGGTCATTAGAGACTTGAGCCATCAAGTGTTTTTGAAAAATAATAACTCCATTCGGATAAGTTCTATCTAAGAAGAATTTCAAATAGACTGCCATTAAAAAGAGAGATAGAGCCAACCCTGACAACATATTTGTTGCTTGTTCATTTATTTTTCAATAAGAACCTCCCGCCCTCCCTCTGACGACTATGATTTTAATTAAAAGGAAAATTATAATCATCACATGTTTCTTATATTTTTTGCACAAGTTCTTGTCTTTTTAACCGATTTTAAAAAAGGATAAGGTTTTAATTTTTTTTTATATTTGTCAAGCAATTTCTCCGTCAATTTAGAGGCTATTTTCTAAATCCTTTTTATTATCGAAAGGGTATACTCCCGAGGTGGTCCCATGTCAACTTTATTAATATTCCAAGCCAATTCATTTAGGTACAAACTCATGTAGAATTCGACCTAATATCATTGACAACAAAGTTAGAATAAAAATAATACAGCAATGACAACAATCATTACTTTTCATTCATCATTTTTGTATTTTCCAGTCACCACATAACTTAATCCTGAAGTTTATACATACTGTCAAATAATTTCTACATTACAATTGAGCTTTGAATAGTAAAATAAACGTTACATGTCCGTGTTACGTGGATCACTATATAAATTTAAACTGGATTGCCGAAACGTCCATACATACGAGATTCAAAGTATGTTAGCGTAAATACAGGGAGTCTAAAATTGGACAATAGAGAATCCATTTGCTACCAATGTTTGATTTTTTTCTTTTCTCATTGTACCTTCGGCTATTCGGAACGATCATAAAGTACTTTTTCCTTTAACTGATGTTTAGTTATAGCTCGTAGGTACTGTATATTTTGAACGCGTGAATTTGGGTTCTGCTTGTTTTTTCAGTTGAGAAAGAAAGTCAATTTATTTCAAGCTTAGAAATTTTAATTTAGCTTTAAGGAAGCGTTATTACAGGCATTATATGAGTTTAAGCAGTTTTATAAAGTGTAATATTAGACATCAATTTGTGAGCTCGGAAGGTCGTGGAGTGAACGAGCGTGACGGTAACATTTTGTCACGTAATCGGATTACGCGGAGGTCCCAACTCCGTCTCTCACATATAGACGCCGCTTTGTATTTTTTAAACAAAAAAGAACAATTTCGGACATACATTTTTTATTTGTTCGAGTAAATAATACTGCTGTATCGTTTACTGTAGGCAAATATACAGCTTTTAAACGAGTCCTACCAACTACGAGCAATATTGGAATTCCAGTTTTCATAATTTGATGCCTACCTTGGAGAATAGTGATTCAAAATATGAAATGTTTAAAACATTCTGTAGCTGTGTCAATTAAGAAAATAGGCAGCAACATTTCAAAGAATTCCTTAGAGGATCGACATGAGACGTAGGCGTAAGTACCAAATATTTGTTTACTTAATTTTTATAGGATTACTTTGTTGTCTGTCTGTCAATACCCCTACCTTCCTACCTTGGGAACGAGTAGAGTTGTTGAAGTGAAATCAAAACCATATATTCTAGTCTGTGGTCTAGAGCTGTGAAAAAATCAACCCTCTAAGTCTACGCAGTCAAAAGATATGGCCCTTTATGTCGCAAGTTTGTTTGGAAAACTCGGTACGCGAGTCCGAACTGATTCTGCTTTTAATATTCAGAGGATGTCATTGATATTGTGTTCTAGCTAATTTATTTTTATTCGATACTTATTTAGTCAGACAAAGTATGCAAAACTCCCTCCCAACAACTCCCAATTGAATAATAGCTGATAGGACATCTAGACGGGAACAGTAGTATGAAATAAAATAAAAAATACATTATTATTGTAATAAGATGTGGAATAAAGACACAGTGTCACCTTTTTTAATGCACATACCAATGATGACGGTGTTTCTAAAAAACGGAATGCTCTTCCCATTAAAGTATCGCAACAGGTACTAACAAAATAATTCGCACGTACTTTTTAAATACGCAATTATAAGTCAGCCAGGAGTGGGTGTTGCTCACATAAATTCAAGTCACAAAGTACACGGTGCGACTGTGCGACTGTGCAAGCTAGTAGCTGTAACATACACTGCAAACTAGTCGGCGAGCGGCCGCGGCGACGCCCAGTGCCACCGCGTAGCATTTTGTTACACATAATCGGATTAGGAACGAGTGTCGTCTGCCTCCGTATGCCATCGTATGCGCCTTGCACGGCGTCCGCATATAAATACGACTACGACCCGACCCTTACTCAGGATTTAAATACGAACTCCGACTAGATACAGAAATAATGAGCTTACCGTACCACCAAAGAAAAATACTCTGATATATGCTGCATGAAACATTGTAAATACTGTGGCGTTTGGCAGCTGAACATAGATTTTCTTATATGCATAAAGAGACGGCGCTAGCCGAGGGAGCCAGACTCAGCCTTCCATTACACGGTTCACTTGGTTTTCGCTAAGGTTCACTAGCTTAACCCCTTCCTGCAGCCTTCCAAAATTACCCTAAGACATTTCATGTGACAAATATTATTAAACCATACCTTCTGTTGAAATACGCTAAAATTAAGACATCGAACAAAAAGATTTCAAAATACAACAACGTGTGGAAAGTAAAAATACATCAAAAAATGTGCAGTAAACACTAAGATGCGGCACAATATACATAAACAACAAGATAGTAAAGTAATCGTGCTCTTATGGTAATCATGCATTGCGTGACATCGACCGTTAGACGCTCAACTAGCTAGTAAGCCTCTATGGTCTCAAGCGGCTACACTACGGTGTGAGATATGCTTCCGGTGGTTCCCGGGAAAGATCTATTTATGCGCTATGTTCCGCACTGTTTCTGTTGGTGTCAATAAGCTGTGTGAACAGGGCATGGGCGGTACAATCGACAAAATATTTCTCTCCGGAATCACGTCGGGCAGACTGTGTATAAATGGAGTGCCTCACTTACCAAACTTCGGAAGATGGCAACTAAGGTGCTCCACCACAATTACCGCTTGCGTAACCCTGGGAAAAATATTTTTCTCCGTGAATCTAACGTGTAAGTAAGTCTTATATCAGTGGTTGTTCTTATAATATAGGCAGGGGGTCATCTCTATCATTACTCCGTGGTATTGCTCTGGGGTGTGGCATCTTACTTCTAACATGCTGAAATACTGGTACTCAGTGAGGAAGACTTGGGTTTGTTCTCGTTACACTATTATAGAGTGGGTTGTATACTTTGTGTTTGCTTTTACTCAAAATAAAATTCAATTGGACATGAACTACTAAATATAAAAACTTGAAATAATAAAAACGCTAGGGCCGCTAATCGGTGCTATAGATACAGATATCTATGAAACTAAAACACAATGACTAAATGTAGTTACACCTGTTTCTAACAATTGCAGCAATTGGTAACTAATACTGGCTGTTGCTTGTAATATACCTACGATAAAAGACTGAGACAATAGTGAAGGTAAATAAGAAATACTTTACTTCTACAGAACAAGAAGTGAATTATTATAATTTTCGTAATATTTATTACCATTTATAAGTTAATACTAAGTGGTAGATACCTGGAAAAGACACACAGGTATATTAATAATGAATCCATTAGTATCATCTAACTACTTAATAAATAAACACAAGTTATATACAAGACACGTCGGTGTCGCGAAAAAAAGTATGAATAGATCGAAAAAAAAAACGATTGGTGACGGAAATTCACGAGAGCCAGGTTTATAGCAGCTATAAAACATGATGTTGATCGAAATGAACAGCAGTAGAAAACCAATAAATAGTGTCTTAATCAACGCAATGAAGCGACAATGTAAGTGCATTGAGTGCAATGTCTTATATAGGTAGAGTTAAATCGTCGCGACTGTTTAGAGGTCTTCCATAAATAAATAGGTAAATCGGTCATAATCAAATGATTTACTCACTGCGAGATAATGTGTTCTAGATTCACATTACGTACTTTGATAACAAAATTATAATTAATGAGATAGAAGACTCAGTAATTTTCAAAGCGCATCTATAAGTCATAACATTACTTTGCGTAAAATCAGCGCTTGAAAATGTGGCTCAGTATGTATTTAGTTGGGAAAATAATTGGTAGGAGCAGAAAAGCATATTGTTGAGCAAACAAACAAGCATTGTAGAGTAGCCGGCGGCACGGGTGCGGTGTCCGGCGGTGGAGGTCGTCGCTCATTGAGCGCTCGCCAATTGAGATAATGGCTTCAAATGCAGATGATTACTGACCCATTCATTGGAAACTAGCTGTTAGTAGCTCGCTGCACTCGCGATTTATATCATTACGATACGATAGGGCACTTCTATTAAATTAAGTTAACGTTAACCACGCATGCCGCCGCGATGAAATGTATGTTTACCTGCGAAACTAATATATTGTAAATGCACGCGATTAACGGATAACGGTTGAATTGTAGCCCGCTGTAACACAGTGGAGGTTACGCGGAAATAGATGCGGAATATTGTGAACTTAGTAATAATTTGATTTCACGCGGCACGATGCATTTGCAGACTTGCGGTTCACCAACGGTTTATTGCTAATTGAGAATCGTTATGCGTTGTTTTGTTGCGTCAAATGTGGCGGTTTAGTTACAAGTACGGGTTAATATACAATTAAAACTGGCGAAACGTGTTGGTATAAAATGTTATCCAACACCTGACACGGTATTATTTAAAGTAATAATAAACAAGAGCGCGTGGTTTATCTTATTTATAATCGGCCCCGTTGTTAATTACTGGTTATGACATAATTTTATTATTACGAGTGTGCAATAAAATTCAATGTACCATTAAGTGTGCGCGTGGCCCAATGATTTACTCAATAAGTTTCGTCGTAACAGAGATTTACGGTGTCACACAAACAGCTATTTTTGAACCAGTTCGACTCTCTTCACACTTTAATTATAGACGTACAATATAACAAAATTATATTTTAGCTTCGTGGTTTGCCTTGAAAATAAATACTGTTCTAGTTTATGAGGTGGAGGAATGCACGCTGCTTTTTAGAACGTTCGGAAAGAGAGAAAAGTTTCGCAAAGTTCATATTTCAAAAGAGTTCGTTGGAATGGAAAATGATTGACGGAAAGCTAAACTGTGACAATTTTCGCAGAAATATATTTTTGAGATAGACTAATTTACTCGGTATTGAATTGTCAGAATTTATTTCCATGTTTTAATATTTAAACGAGACAAGCCATCAGTGCGATCGTACAAGTAGATAAAATCGATGGCGACGTTCGAAACCTTTTGGAACATTTTGTTAATATCACGAGGTTCTTATCGCCCGACAAGTGTGAAAAATAAACAAAAAATACACGGCTACTGTGAAGTTAAAGAGACTCAAAAGTTTTTATTTAAGCCGCATGGTGGTCGACGCGGCATGGCTGTGGCGAAAATCGTTCTTCTGAGCGCCATTTTGGACATAGTGCCAAGTTCTTGTTTTGAACAAAGTAGGATGAATTGTGATGACTCGTTCTAAAACGTTATGGCCGCCACATATTAAATTTTGAACGGGTTACTGCCACCCTTTTATGGCTTATGGACACGACATTAAACGACGCTTTGGCTTTTAAAATGCCTCTATATTGACTATGAAATAAATGCGTGTAGGGACCTAATTCATGAATGCATGAGGTACTTATTCTTTAGAAATCCTACTAATATTATAAATGCGAATGTTTGTGAGGATGGAGGGATGTATGGATGTTTGTTACTCTTTCACGTCAAAACGGTTGAACGGATCTTGATGAAATTTGGCACAGAGGTAGACTATAGTCTGGAATAACACAAAGGATACTTTTTTTTCGATCATCACGCTGGCGAAGCCGCTTGCGCCAGCTAGTGGTGAGATAATTTTCTAAATACACAGTTAAGATTTCCAATACTGTAAATATTCTCCTTTAAACAATTGTAGTGTAATAGTAGTAGTAATAATACACCCACACATCGCAAGCTTTATTTTAAATCGCATGTAATGGAGGACGATCTTATTGCCATCAGCCAGGCACAAATCAAAACTCTATTGAGAAATTCCTGATAAAAAAAAACCTGATGCTCGACTTGGGAATCGAATCCTCATACTCAGAAGTGCCTACGACCCTTAGACCAACGAAGCAGTCAATTTCAAGCAAACATAATAATGTATTAAGAATCATCAAAGAGCCAAGTTTTTTAGTTTCAGAAGTAGACCTTGAAAAGACCAAACCGGATAGACAAACCTAAATTCTTCACAACCACTCATTCCGTGTCATAGTGACGTGAACAAATCACTTTGAGGACTATGAATGTGTTGAAAATTCCGGTGACACTCACGTAAACACAACTCCAATGCACGGCGAAACTAAATAAATTGTTTAGTGTGCGATTTGACATGTTTTTGTGTCCAAAATAAACTTTGAAGCCATTAACTTTTATTTTACGACCAACATTATTGGATTCACATAATCTTAAAAGTCACATGATGACTAAAATGAAAATCTAATGACACTATTCACTTGTTTCGCAGTCTCTTTTAAAATAGATACAATCATATGAAAAACATAACCTTAATTCTGGTTCTATTGCAGTTCGCAAGAAACTTCAACGCTAAGAATCTGTTTATGTGCACAAACACGACACTCAATGTTTCTAGAATTGTAATATTGGCCAACAATCATATTAGTATGTTAAATATATGGTGTAGAGAAGGCCATTTAGAGTCGTATATCTGTAGATTTGTTTTATTTCAGCAATGTTTGGATATTACTTTAAATTTATTATTACTACGCCAGCAAAAATAATTCTTACCAGTTTTTGGGGTTATAAAACACGCTGTGCGGTTTAAAGATGCAGAATAGATACACACATAGTTCGTTTCAGCTGTAATATAAAAGATAATTCCAGTGTTATTAGGCTAGATAAATGCGCGTCTAGTCTACGGCATTTAAAATTATTTGATGGCAGCCCACTGCAACGAGTCGTATCGATTACTATGTACGCAATACCTACCCACTAATATATTTTAGCACAAAATGGCTGCCACTAAAACATAGTTACGAATCTATTAAGAGTGCCTATATGCGCGGGAGTTTGTATTTCTGTTTAGATAAGAATAATTTAAATTAAATGAAACAAGGACAAACTTGAATATTATTTCTACTTATTTGGAATATATGAGCACTTTTTTTGCTGGTAAGTAACAAGTACCTATTCGTGATACTTACCATGAAAAAAGTATAGAAATATTTTAATGATTTACGTTCTCTGATCTTTACCTACCTATTTATGTGAGTTACTTACATTTAAGTTGAAAAAATAATTTGAAATACTGGCTACTTACAAAATAACCGCTACAGAAGGCATCTTCACATTTTCACTTAAATAGAATTCGATGAAGTCATAAACAAAAAAAGAACACAGACCTATTTAATTTTTCAATCTGGCAACTGTCAAATTTCTGTAACTGGAAATCAAAAATAAACTCTTTGAAATACCATTTCCGTCTCATTACCGGAATTACACGAACTATTAAAAGCTATTTTCAGGAAGCATTCATCATGAAGCTTCAATAAAAATGAATCCCATAAAATAGTTAGATTGGCACGAAACGGCGTCGTAGAAATGTCAGCGAGGAGTGAATGGACTCAAGTTTTTGTTTATTTATTTCTGCATACGTCCGCATGCATGTGCCAACAAAGCAAAGAGATCAGAAAAGACTCAAAACAATGAAGTCATTAGTCGTTGCTATTTCCAGCAAAATATGTTGGTAATAACTTCTACGAAAATGTAATTGCATTTCTCGTGGATTTTTCTTATCATCGGACAAATCTATGGTATGCAGTTAACATGGCAACCCAGCTACGAGGAGATTATACTAAAATTAGCTTCAAGTTTATAAACTTCCCCACCACAGCTACTATGTATTTTGGAAACGCATAAACATATTTTATCCTGTCATCCCCACACTTAACTACGGACAATCAATTTTAATATTGCATCTATTCGATTTGTTTTATGAGTAGTTAAATGTATTTTTGCCGTCTACATAGTTCCGAGTACGACGAACGAGCGATCGGTAAGTTTTATTTATTTTCGCAGTAGAACTGTATTTAGAGGGATTAGCGAGTAGTGTTGTGACGTTCGTGGAACCCATTGAGGAGTGGTTGATAAACAATAGTTATATTACGAAGTTCAATGACGTGACACCGACGCAGGGTATCGGTTTCTAAGTGGATTAATGCGGGCTATCATAGGCCAGCGGTGCAGTGCGTGTGCGCAGCGCAAAGGTCGCGTGTGCAATCGTCTCGCAAACTATCGTAACAAGTCTCAGCTGAGGCCCAGCTAGCTGTCACTCACCACTCACGACGCACGACGACTCGAATTATTTCTTTACATTGAACACTAGATAGTCACATGTCTCCGCCCCTTGTGAAATTCCATTCTATTCTTGTCAAGTTTTAAAAAGATCAGCTTTATATTTGGACCTGACCTCTGAAAATATGAACCCACCCGTGCGCGTCTAACAGGATCATACTCGGCCCAAAAAAATATACTTAGACAGCAACGTTAAATTCATTCCATCACTGACCTACCTCACTACTTAAAAGAATGAGTAAGGCTTCATAAAGCCTTAGCGTCTGATAAATGTACGTTAAATTCGGTCGATGCCCGCTTTATACCACAGAACGAAACAATTTTGTTTAGAATTCCACCATGCTTCATCTACGTCATCATTTATTGAGAAAACATCCGCAAAAACAACACAGGGAAATTCAAACGACAAGATTCATAGTTTTGTGTATTAATCACTTCAACATTTTTGTGTCAAAGAGTGTGTTCAGCGCTTTATTGAATTGGCTCATATTTGTGACAAAATTATACAACAAAATAGGTTAGGTTGCCTCTCATGAAGTGGAATTAACGTTATCGGACAAAATGCTGGTAAGATATTCCGTCCGAAGTCAGTTACCAGCCCTTCAGGTATATGAAGTCCCTGATATGAGTTTACAAACACACTTAAAGTAACAAAGTCACGACATTTAATCCCTTTCCCGGTATGTTATCGCACTCGACTACGGAGTAGGTACCCTTTGCCTAAACTAATATTTGCATTTCCCTGTAAATAGCAAGTGACTATGTTTTGACGCCTACACATGCTTACGCTGTGTTGTGTGTTGTGTGAGGACGTAAGGTCGAAAGGTATTCTATGTAATCAGAAGTCAATGGTCTCTTATTAATAATGTTGATCTAACGCAATATTGTGAAAATCAGGAAGCTTTGTTCTAGATACAACGAATATGTTGTGGGCACGCACTAATCCCTCCCACATGAATAGATTATGCTTACCAACATTGAAAATAGCCGTGATATCTTATTCCCTATGGCAATAGCCAATATTTCTGTTATAAAATTATTTTCTGCATTTCAAGAGTTTGTTTCATTGTACTTTATTTTACGGGTTTAAAACACGGCATTGTTGAAAAGCTAAAATAGTATGTATTCTACTCTAAATAGGTAGGAACATTTGATTTCGTGAGCAAATTTAATCGAATTAATTGTTCGCAAACAAAACAAGATAAACAAAATCTCGAATTACGTTAAACTGCGGTGAAACAGTGACGTTGTGTTGAATATTTATAATAACTGTAGTCAAATTAAAAGGTTTGCCACATAAAATGTGTATGTAAGCAGTAAATTAACAACAAACAAACGGACGCTAATAGCTTTACGGGAATCATGTTAAATCACGTCGAATGTGGAGTGAACTTGTTTATTTTGCTGCATTCGTGGAGTTATCGTGTCATAGAGACGAGTCTTGGCCTTCATCCAAACACTTTCACTCAAATCACGTGGACATTGCACAAAACTGAAACTCCTACATTTTCGTAAGAAGCGTGATCATACTTAGTCGGCGCACGAGATTCTTGTGGCGACGCAACAAAGTAGATTGCTGTTTTATTGTAATTGCATTTTTGGGTCGTTTTAATAAGTTCCAACGGTCGTTTTAAATTTGTATCAGTATTTTAAATGAACGGCAAATAGCAAATTCAAAACTTTTTCTTAAATGTTGTTGAACTGTCTTTCCAAAGTGGTCTGCAAAACGAACAATTTGAAGCAATCTTAACTTTTGTAGAAATAGCGAAAATAGTGTGAGATGGGGACGACCGTGGCGGACATCCATTAGACGCCCTCGAAGTGCACGGGAAGGACCATTAATTGTGGGAGACGGTCTCGAAGCTTCACCTGAAACACTACCTTCAGTAAACTAACTTGCAAACTTACAACATACTTGTGTTTGACTGGATGCACTCTACAAGGAGAGCTCGGATTTGAACATAGAGTTCTATTAATTGTGAATATTTTTTGATGATCTTGCGCTGTAAGTGTGGAGAAAGCATATTTTAGAATATTAAGGTAATCAAATCTCAAAAGACATTTGATGTAATTTTTTATTTTAGCTGATGGCGACATTAAAATGTCTGTTATATTTAATAGACTTTAAAAAAGGAGAAAATTCTCAATTCATCTGAATTTGAATGTTTACGCGATTTCTCCGTCAATTGTAGACCGATTTTCAATTTTTTTATAACCAAAAATTAAAATAATAAAATTTACTTCCAAAAAAAACAAAAACAAGGGGAAAAATAAGTTTACTCTCGGAAGTCGGTGGCAAAAGAAACGATGAATCAAAGAAAATTTACCGACTTCCGTAAATAAACAATTTTTTCCGTCTTTTTAGTATTTTTTCAGTCATTTATTTTTATGAAATTAATATGATAATGGAACGGAAATATTTATACCAAAAGTAAGTAAAAAGTTAAAGCAATATAGGTATAGGCACCTGAAAGGCATTGTCTTAATTTAGAAAACATGGGTAGTTGTTTTCGACGCATCCATCATATTATAATAACGGAAGGCAGGTTTAGGTGGTAACTTTTATAGCATTGGCTATAAAAATGTAAGAAGCTTCGGTATTAACCGCCATTCATTAAAAAAAATCTCTCAACGCACTCAAATACAAAACCGAAGACCTTGCTGATTGAACCATTCGTAACTTCATTTAAGTGTCTCATCAAAATTAATATTTAAAAAAAAGAATTAAGTTAATAAAATCAGGGGGTCTAAAATGCCCGCTTTAGCAGAATCATAAAATCCTTACTTCCTTATCCTTAGGTACTTTATAATATTATAAAAGCGAAAGTGAGTTTCTTTGTTTGTTTGTTACCTCTTCACGCTTTAATGGCTACACCGATTTTGATGAATTTTGGTACAGAGATAGTTGGGAACCAGGAGACGGACATAGGCAAATTTTTTTTTTAAGAAAGAGGGAAGAAAAGGGAAAACTTAGCGTTGCTATTACAAATCAATAAGGCGCAAGGGGAACTGTGTTACCTCGAATTTAACGCGAGCGAAGCCGCGGGCAAAAGCTAGTATAATATAATCGTAATATGAATTACGTTAAAATTCTTAAAATGGTCATAGACGCAGTTAAAATATTGTCAATTGTCACTTTATGACCATTTTACGAATGTTAACGCAATTCATATTATTAACCTATTTATGATTCTGCTTAAGAGGCCATTTAAGAACCCCAGTTCACCAATCTATATATTCAAACTAAAAATCAAAAGTCATTTATTCAAATTAGGCTTTTGGAACGTCACATTACATTGACGGCACGGTTGGCGCAGCGTCTGAGGAATCGACTGCTGCGCTGCGTGTCGCGGTTTCGATTCCCGCACGGAACAAATATTTGATGTTTGTTCCGTGCGGTTGTGTATGACCTGCAGATAGTTGTTTCGGGTCTGGCTGTTGGTGTATGTGAATTTAAATGTTTGTAAACCACAATACAGGAGAAAATCCTAGAGTGGGGCAACGTTTTTTTAAAAATAAAAATTAAAAAAAAAACATTACAAGAGACGGTCCCACAAAAACGCCCTGCCCTTCGCCACTTCCTAGTGTTTTAGCCGGGAAGAAGAAGTGGCGGAACAAACTCCCCAGCAACACATCTGTCTGTCAGGTTAGAAGAACCAGATTTTATACAATTCCGTTTATCACAAGGTAAATCACAACGTATCTTAATACTTATCTAGTAATTTCAAAATGACGGAAAAATAGAGAGAGAGCTTGCAATCTCATGTAAGTTGCAACAGCAGTGGAGATTTAATCTAATGGTTCATCTACATAAGATGACAAATCGGGCTTTGCTCTGTGAGAGTCTGTATCGAATGCCTCTGTACATTTGGTATTGTCTCTTGGTGGATGCGTTGCCAATTGTTTTCGAAGGCTTTTGCTGTCTCTATTAGTGATTGATCCAATATGTTTGAACCTATTTCTTGGATTCAGATTTAGCGTTTTTTTTATTTATTATTTAGTTGCGTTTAAAAGCTGGCAGGTAACTAGTTGCAATCTCTAACAAAGTGGATAAATGCATAATGCATTTATTGTTCAGAATATATTGTACAACAGTTGTTGTGCGCTTTGTGTAATACGATCTTAATATTCTGCCTTTTCCGGAAACATACAAACAACCAAACATACAAAACCTTCTCATACATACACAAATGGTTTGTAAAATTATAGATCATCATTACATGAAAAGTAAATTGTTAATCATTAGAATTACATACAAATGATATAATTAATTGAACATTAGTTGTCAAAATTTAATGAAGTCAAGGATATATAATATGATTTTTAGGCAATAATGTCAAATAATCGTTAATTTTTCATCCATGAAATTGTCAGTTGAGCAGTTTATAGTATGGATATATGCGGTTTCTGCATGCGAGCAAATATCCACCGACAGATATATAGGGTATTCATGGTATATGGTCCCAGCAAATGAGTTAGAATGTAAACTTTATTAGTTTCGAATACTTATAATACCTACAGTATTAATAAGGTAATAATGAAAGGTTTATGTACTCATACAGCTTTACACACATACGTCAATTTACGTGAACATTAGTGTATCTATTGACTAACGGTAACTTTAATAAGGGGTTCTGAAATTCCCGCTTTAGAAATTTTAAAATGAGCAATAGATATAAAATGAATGTTAAGATTCTTAAAATGGTCACAAACGCAATTAATATTGAGAATTGTCACTTTGACCATTTTACGAATGGTAAATTTTTTAACCAATTATATTCTGCTGAAGCGGCCATTTTTAGACCCCTTTGTTTTTTCAAGGCTGGTAATAGTTGTTTAGTTCATGGAACATATTTTATACTAAGAATGGTCAAGAGAACACCTTCCACTTTTTATATTAGCACTGGTGATGTAAAACAACCTTAAATTATTCATGGTTAATTATTCCTGTTTACTTTTAAGATGTCTGAGAATGCGACCATATAAATGGCAAGACATATTAAAGTTGGCGTACTTAGACCTTCCTATTAAAATGCTTTCAGAAATTATGTTTCTCATTAACTGCAGTTTAGATAGTAATATGTGTGTTAGTAAGAGGAGCTGGTAGGAATGCCCGAGATAATTGCTTTCGCCCGCATCGAACTTAATGAAGGTGTAATTAAATATTGCATGACAGTGAACACGATGATTAAATGATGACGTTCTATTAACCCGGGGCTAATCTTGAGCTAACTTGTAATGTAGAGGATGCTGCAATTATTTTAGAAAAGGGTGGTTCTAGAGTGTTTGGCTGTTTGTGTACATACACAAACAGCCAAACACTCTAGAACCAAAAACCAGAAAACATTTAAACTCACATGAGTTTAAATGTTTTTAAACGCACCCACGACACCTACAGGAAAAAATCCTATTGTGGGGCAACGTTTTTTAAAAAAAAAAAAAAAGACTGCAATATGTTTTTAATATAGTCTGACGTTCTTTTATCGAATTTGTTTTTTTTTTAATATTTGAATGTTAACAGGACACCATGCCTGTAATGCCCGAAAAGTTTGTCAGAGTTGTAGGTACCTATTCATAATTAGGTACACCCATATTTCGCCAGTTATGTTTTAGTGCAATGTAATAGGGGCGAGCTTATTGCCATCAACCGGGCACAAATCCAAACCCCGTGGTTGCTACTGAGAAATTCCTAATGGTAAAATCCAATAATATTTGACTGACCCGGGTGTCGAACCCTTCACCTCGTGCTTAGCAGTCGCGATTGCGATCTACGACTGATTAATAGTTGATAATATAATTACAATTTATGTATTGACAAAGAGTTTACTGGGGAAATTGCAGAAAAAATGGATGACCTTCATTTGACTATGATATTTTATAAAGTCAAATAAAAGCTACCCAAGTCTAAAGTCAACAGACATGTTGACATTTTTCCCAGGTATGTATTGGCTTATATATATTATTTTCTATAATGACTAAAAGCAAAAAGATACATAAACGTTTAACTTCCCAGAAAGAAATAAAAAGACGTCACTTAAGCTATATCAGAGGTCGTGTGACGTCCAAAACGTTGGAGAAACGTAAATAAGATATGAACCTAACTACCTGACGACCAGAGCCGTCAATCTTACTAACCACGCCATTTCATTTTGAAGACAGTAAACGTTAGAGAGTTGACAACTCTCTTTACGAAAATCTGATAATGTCGACGTGATCTTTTAGTTTTGGCTGATTTAACATATCATAACATAATGCCTGTAATCCCAAAAGGTTTGGGCAGACGAGTACTTAATAGCTTTACTGATTTCTTCCTGTAAATTGAGTGTTTTCTTTTTTAAGATATAGTGCAGCTAGGTCTACTTTTTGTGATATGTCTGATCAGTAAATTAAATAATTAAGATTAAAAAGCTTGGTGAAAATGGTTGAAAAAGATACATTTTTTTTATATAAAACGTTGCCCCACACTAGGAATTTCTCCTGTATCATGGGTGCGTTAACAAACATTTAAACTCACATGTACACAAACAGCCAGACCCGAAACAACTACCAGTAGGTAAAACGGCTGAACGTATCTTGGTGAAATTTGGCACAAAGGTAGATTATAGTCTGAAATAACACATAGAGATACTTTCTTTTTCGATCATCACGCTGGCGAAGCCGTGGGCGCCAGCTAGTCTGTAATAACTATTTTATGGAAATTTTGATCTTAGTTCACACCATGTTATGCAAGAAAATCAATACGTTGACTGTCGTCAACAAGATCATTTAAAGAAACATAAAATACAGTTTCAAAAAGATTTTTAATCCCTCGTTCATTTTTGCAATTAGGTATACTGAATGCTCAAAGAAGGAATAGGGATCCCCAAACTAAACCCAACTTGAATATTTCGGCGCTGACATTCCAAGTTCATCAGAATTCGTAGCAACAATAAGTAAGTTGGGGAACTTAATAATACACCGCTTAGCATTTATTTACAGAACTAGGGCTAAGCTAAGCGAGATATGGATGTGTATGATTTCCTCTGACTCTGCTCGGAATAGTAATAGGTAGGTATGTTCTTTGGACGATCTTTCTTATCGCGATTTATATTTTCGGCAAATATGAGATACAATCAATGTCTGGTGAAGGATTTTTTTTATGAATATGAAAATTTGCCTATTGTTTTCTTCATATTTAGGATTCCGTCCCTCAAAAGGAAAAAACGGAACCCTTTTAGGATCACTTTGTTGTCCGTCTGTCTGTCTGTCAAGACCATTTATCTTAAGAACGCGTGGAAGTATCGAGTTCAAATTAAAACCATACCAAGTTTGTGGTCCCTGGATGCGTAAAATTAAAATCCTCAAAGTCTACACAGTCAAAGTAGGTATATGGCCGTTTAGGTTGCAAGTTTGTACGGAACTCTCGGCGCGCGAATACAACTCGCACTTGACCGGTTTTCAACTTTTAACCCGAAGTTATTTAGTATATAATTATCTTAGTATCTATTTAGTAAACTCAGAGTCTCTAAAGTCAAGCTGAACTAGACAGCTTTTGCAAAATACCTGTCTAATACGTACCTACCATGTTTTGATCCAACATCTATTTACTTAATTATTACCTTCAATATCAATAAAACAGCGATCAAATGTTACTTCTAAATCTATTCCATTCCATATTGTAATTGACTTTACATAATTACCTAATCAATTAGAGATTCGCATCGAATATAAGTACATACATTACAGAAACAAACACACATAGGTACACGCAATGATGAACTGCGTCAATAACGTCTAAGAATATATGTTATTTATGTGTTTCACCCACATAATCTAATTAAATGTGTGAACTTTGAGATTATTCTAGCGCTAAACGACATTATATTGAACTAAACAACGCCCTAATAAGATTTAGGTACTCTTTAATGAAACTCTATCGCAATTTTTTTTTAGATTTATCAATATATTAATACATAGCTGAATTTGGTTTGTGATATAATCTTATGTATGTGGTACTGATCAACCTTCGTCAGGTTGGATTGTTCAGAGAAATTAAAGATGGACATTGCTTAAATTTTAGCATAGCAGCATAAAACATTTTAGTATGATAACTTTCAAAGTCGATTCACAAATATGTAGTATTTTTCATTGGCAAAATTAATTATTTAAAGCAATAATTTCCCCATCAGTTTCCTTGTGATGTAATTAAGGTACAAAATTCGAAAAACATTCTGTATGAGTTCGTTCCATTACTTCCATTGAACAGAAAGAACGGAGAAACTAATAAAGACGCTATAACATCCTTCTCCAAACACCAAAAGGTTCTACAGGGAGGACTTAAAACAATCTCTGCCAACCACTGAGACAAATATTTATTACGTAAAGTCAACAGTTCATTTCTTTTCTCTTTTATAAAAGAAAATGTAAAAATTATGTTAAAACGCTTCAGGATCTAGAACAATTTTATATAAAATATCTAAGTTGGTACTTCTACTTCTTGTTTGAAGAAAAAATGATGGAAGAATTAAGTGGATAAACATAAATATTTTACTATAAGCTGCTGTAATCTTATCTTTGAGCTCATTCATTAAAGGTTTTCATTATGAAAAAATGTTTATGGAAAATTAAGTTCTGCTACTAAGTCTAGGTTGTAAAATCGAATAGAATTATGCTTTTGGTTTAAAAATAAATTCGTGTTATTAAAAGTGTGGGAACAAGGATTTTTTTCCATTATGTTACCTTACCGACTAATATTCGAATTCACAAGCTTAGAAATATAAGGGTAGACAGTTATTAAATTCATTGATTGGAAATTATAATTTTCTATCAACCTTAGAGCCAGTAGGGAAGCCAATGATTTTTGTCTGACCGCAATAGAAAAGATGATGTGTCTTTTCTATTAATTTATTGCTGTCGAGAAATACCCTTGAGCTGATCACTTATGGCATTAACAGGTAGGTTAGCGGCTGATAAAGAATACTGCAGAAATTCAGGACCATAGCATCACTAGCCTATAATATTCACTCTTCCAGGCCTTCTCGCTGTAGAGGCGTGGAGACCTTAATTCACATCGCGGGTAGTGCATGAAGGTGGTTGTAACATGTCTTCGAATTTTCGGTTCTACGACACTGGCAGTTACGATGTTTTCCTAAGCCTCTTTGACAGCAATAATGATTAAAATTTACACAAACGGTGCCTCTTTCGGTTCCAAATTACGACCTACAACTCGTAAGACCATAAATACTGTTAATCAAAGGTAAGTACCTAAACACGCATTGCGCGTAAATCACTATCAGATATCTCGCTGTTATCAAATCTTTGTGTTATCTCAGACAAAAACTACGTTCTTACGCATTGCACACACGTCACTTGCGAAACTATGATAGTAGACACTGATTTACGATCAAATTTTTATGTTTTGTTTCCCGACGACAAGTTAATTAGCTTCTCGATACAGACAGTTCACATGAAACTTCTAAGAGCAACAGTTACGCGTCATACTAATATTAGTTCTTAGATCATAATACAATGTCATTCTCAATTGTAAAACAAGTCGCTGCTCTGAAATAACATTGAAGAGCATATTTCGCTTGTAATGCGACGCCACGCATCGTAACGTCAAAAACGAGAGCATTTTCTATTAGTTGGTCGAAGAATAAATATCACACCGTGACTAAAATTCGAAAAAAATTGTCGTAGCTTTTAGCCCGCGCTTCACGCCGCCGTCAATTAGCATGTCGTTTGAAGACACGCTGCTTCGTCGTTTAACAAGTTTCATGTGGACGTAACATAGAAAAAACTTGGAAATTCGAATTATGCCGTGCTGCCAAAGTTTTAAAGTCCGTTATTGTGAATAGAAGTTGTGAAATGTGGCATTTTGTAAACTGTGACGGCGGGTCGGTAGCATGAAGTCGTGTGCGCGACAGATGAGTAATGACAACAACGCAGCGGCGTGTGTCGTCTCCGAACGTTCCCAGATGTGCGTCTGGATGCACGGATTGCACGAGTTATGCAAGACGGAGAAATGCTCCTTGTTGGTAATACGTACAAGAATACCGAGCCGGATTGCCGACCTCGCCGGGGAAATTACAAACATTCGAACGTCTACATAAATATGTACTAACGACATAGTACAATATCAAACGTTACCATAATTTAGTTCGTTTTCAACAATTATTATAAGATTTATAAGACCTATTTAAATCACATCAGATACAATTTAAATTTTCAGCGAGAGACGAACGAATGTTGTGTTGGCAAGATGTAAGTAGACAATATCCATAAAATTCGCCTAACAAATAATTCTTTTCTGAAACATGTTTTTGCTGACAAAAAGTGTAATAAAGCAAAATAGATATGACATAATATAAATTATTAGTAACTAACTATAACTTGTATGAACCACATGTGTGTTCAAGTCAATCAACGTTCGATGAAAAAAGTTAGGAAATAAAATAGTAGGTAGACATCACGTGTCTCGTGTTTAAAACATAAAATCGAAATCATAAAATGATTTGTACATCACGGAGAAAGATAAAACTCGAGTAAATCTTCGGAGTATTTGTATTTATAGTAAAAATAGTTATCTATCACCACGGACGCATCTCACACTTGTACTCTCAACAAAATTTCTTTATTTACGCTTCCCATCGCTCATCGCGACACTAAGTATAACAAGAACTTTATTACTATGAGCGGCGCTTAAGATGCTGCGTCTGCGCATATCAGTAGCTTTCGTGTCTTAATAAGAAAACAAAGTAGCTCTACTATATTTTGATTAACAAAAAACAAATAAATTTTAATCGGATAGATAATACGAATACCACAAGACTTGACGCTTATTACCGCAAACTAACCTTAGCCCTGCCGTCCATCACCCGCTAAAAGCTAATCACAAGTCAATGATATATATTTTTTTCTTTCCTGATTTATGTTCTGTAAAGAAATGTTCGCACAAGCGCCCATGTCTATTTGCGGCCAAGCCGAAATAACTGGCAAAACGAAACGTGCATCCGGTCCCTAGCCGACTCCCAAACTGCTGTTTGCTCACACTCGACCACCGTGCGCTTTGTTTGAGGGATTATACCACGATTTGCGGTAATGCGGTCATCTCTTCACCGGGAGCACTTTTTCCTCTTTGACCAGTTGCTAAATCTTTTCTCTGTCAAATCATTCAGGAATACCACGAAATAATGTTCTCTTAACTAATGCAACCCGACGCGATTTGAAGCTTTGATGACCACCTGCGCCTTTCAATAACCCACATTGATTTAGAATCGCTCTGCAGTTACTATTTTAAGTTTGTAAATAATGGACGTGTGCACGCTCGCTCGGATGGTTACTTTGGATAATTTATAGAGCCATGCCTCAAATGTAAGTAGTTGCGCTGACAGAAACTTTATTAAAGAAGCTGAATCATTTCAATTTCATGACATTTCAACATGACATACTTTAATATCGTATTTTTACTACGACTACCATTGCTTCTGCTAATCTTTTTACAATAGGTTGATACTATTTTCAAACTTTTTCAGTGACTGAGTATCACTTTTCTTTATATCTGATCGGTAGAACACCTGTTGAGATTTTTTAGGACAATCAGATGTACTCGGTATCGTTTTACACTACCTAGTTAATCCGACTTAAGAATTGAAATTCCTCGGAGTGGGGACACTTGTTCACCGTTCCATCCTGATTTAACAAGACGCTTTCCCGATAAATACAGTGCACAGATCAATCAGTGCTTATTAGTGGAGCCGATTCCAAACCAAGTAACGTTCGTTGGGAACTAAGTTTGCACCTGATTGGTACCTAAGTTCGCGAGTCGGCAACGTCGTCGTGCACCTCCCTCAAAGTGGAAATTAAATAAGGACAATCCGTTCGTTCTGCATCAGAGACTTTGCTGTTGCATTATTCAACGTATGCAAAATCTCTTGATTAATAATAGATGACGACGAAGGTGAATTCCTCGCAATCGACTAAGAAATTGAGTTGTGAGTGTTGTGACCCTTTCAGAGTGCGAACCGAGTTCACGAGCTTTTGTCTGCACGGGAAATTGAATGATAATTTCTATCATTTAAAAGGAATTGTTCGAGTTTATCTATGCTAAAGTTTACGCATTATACCAAGCCGAAGTAATCGTCTGAAAAATTTATTTTCGCTGAACTATCGAAGCAGGATAAAAATATCAGGTACATCTATACCACAGACAAAATTATACTCCGCTTGAAATGAAAATAGAACTGCTTTCGACATAGACAAATGAGACGAACATATCGTTGTCATTTGTTGCATTTTGGAAATACCAGCAAGTTCAAAAGCAACGACCCATTATCTCTTTAAATCTGTCTTGAAACGTACAAACATTTAGTGGTATTTATCATTCTACGACAATAATATAAATCTGTCATGTCTCCATGTAAGATGTCATTTATCTTTGAATTGCGTGTACCGTTATCGAAATTAACATTTCCAATCATCAAGTGCTCATTGAATCCGTGAAGCGTGTTCATAAAGAGAGTCAAAGGGAACTGTATAACAAAACGGTTCAGTAAAAGTAAAGACGCAGTGCGCACGAGCACGATTGAGGCAAACAATCGTCGTTGATAATAACCGTAACGAGTCCGGCGTCGATCCCGTTTGCATCTGTATTGTGTTCGGGGCAACGAGCACGCAACCTCAGTCATCAACTGTTTACAGCTTAAACTTTAAACAATGCTAGACTTCAGAACTCCGAGCAAACTCTTGCATTGATTACCGAAACAACGTTAAGGAGATTTGTCAATATTTAAATCGTTACTCTCGTAATATAGCCGTCAAATGCTTACTAAGCTACATGAAAGACTTTTTTAGTTATTGATTCTAGGTAAAGTTTCATCGATTTCAGGATTTCCAGTGAACTCGTTTCGCTTCACTATTTACGGGATTTTTATAGGACTAGCCACGGAATGCATAAGCAAGAGTAAAGCTTGTGTCGTTGATGGAGAGACTAGCTCAAGAAAAGATTAAGTGGCGTTTAAAGAGATGCGCCTCAAGACTGAAGATACAGATTGAACATGTACTAAATAAAAATACTCTTACTTAGTTCTGATGTCACAGTAACATGACAATTATTTAAAGGACACAAAAAGACGATCCATCGATTGCTCATTGGCCTAAAGGCCCAAGACTTTCTAATCCTTGCCGCCTCTACCTCTCCTACCTAACATTTGAACTTCGACTTATGCAAATGATAACTATTGATGCTTTAAATAACGGACTTTACATATATAAATATGAATATTTATGTGCAGTAAAGTTTCAGAATTTCTGTTTCTGCTAAAATTAGCTGAGTCTGTGCAATGAAGTATCATGTTAATGATACAACAGCTACTTCCAATAAGATAATGAATAATCTTTTGTTCGACAGCTAAACACCCACTTTAGCTACTGTAGCGGTCTGAACAGTTAATAGTGCAAGCAATAATGAGATAGTTTAGTAATACATATAAGATAAAATTAACTTATCCTTGTCCCATTTCTTAGTCTACTTCTTTATTGCTCGAAGACGAGTGCCCATAACTATTGGTAGATTTGACGACAAGACGGATAGTAAAAATTGTTTGACAAAAGCGACCAAGAGAAAGTATCATCTACGGACATTAAAATGTCATTACATTTTGATATAAGTTCCCCCTAAATATTTTACGTACTATAATTCATGTAGGTACGTTCTCATGGTATTTACGTTCATATTGTTTTCTCGTATCAGTGTCCGTATCTAAATTAACGTGGGCCATAACTATTTTGTCAATAATATCTTTATGATTAGTTTTAGGCACAAAAACAAGCTTATAATATACAAGTTTAGTTCCAAAGTATCTGGTGTTATGAAAGTGATGAACAGCTTGTAATCCAGCAACAAGTTGTAACATTTAGAGGTTTTTCCAATACAATATGCCATGTGGGTTCTTTCGTGCGAACTGACATGGGTTTACTGTACATTTTCATTCAAATCTCTATACCGTTAGCATTTAGTTGATAATTATTTATTGATGAATAGAACAGTTGGCCGATTTTCTTTCCCGAGGAACATAATTTAAATCTTAGTGCGGATATAAATAGAGCTCATTTTAGATGAAGTCGTTCGATGAATGAATAATATTTATAACCTGCGCTTCCTTCATGCCATTCCAAATATTATTATCTACGAACATGAGAGCATCAAGAGAACGCATTAGCGAAAGTAATACATTACCGAGATAGTATCTAATATAAATACAATGTTACGCCGTTGTTTTCAGCCAATTTATTTGTCATTATAATGTTTTTATTGAAGAGCAACCAGGTAATTAGATGCTATTTTTTAAAAACCTACCTACTTTCGCGGTGATGATATTTAATTAGAATTTCTTAAGAGGATGACTTGAGTGTTCATCTAACTGGATTCTCATTGGAAATTAAATCTAACCGTCGTGCGAATCTCGCTAAATTGATAAGAAAGTATGAGCTAACAAGCCTCGGATCACGAAATAACGCGAATTTCATGTACTTGTACAACACTATGTATCTGTCACTGTTATCAAAAGCAGTGATTGATTTTTTCGAAAAAATTAGACAGCTCGGTACTTGAAGACTTCGATATTTGTAACGCTGAGATTAAGGAGTCCAGGGCGCTCCATTCCCTATCAAAACGCGATAACAGTTGGTGTGTCGTGATACAAATATCAAAATTATCTTATCACACTAACTCCGGTAAGGTGCAAACATCTTAAACAAACAGCGTCAGTTCAGTTCAAACTTTAAATACTTTAAAAAATTCTACGCAGGACGTTAACCGGCTGCAACGTATTTAGTTTAGAATAAAGTTGGCTCGGAACCGGAAAGAAAAACTAGGCTCATTATAACGAGAACAGTAAACGAAATTTGGCAGAAAATGATAATCACGTGGAAATGATCACGAGACAATTTAAAAGCAGTATAAAGTAGGTTTGAGAAACGATATTGTAGTAGCGTATGACTACAAGCAAACGTTCGGTTTTAACGATGCCGATGTAAGCGAGTGTTGCACAGTAGTGAGCTCACTTCTGACAGTTCCCGGTATAGAGCGCGTCTATCGATGATAGATCCGATAATATCTCGAGTGTTTTGCTTGTAATCGCTGATGCAGCGCCCTAGATATCTCCAGAGAAGAACAAAGTTGGCATAGATATTGAGGATCAAAGTGCGGCGTGGGCGCACGACCCAATACCGCGGGCGGCAAATCACTCGCGCACGCGCACCGGACCTTTTGCGCGTGCATCGCGCAATTAATTTGTTTGTACGCGTTACAGAATTGATGTATGTACTTCATTCCACACCCCGTAAATAGGACACGCAAATTGACATAATATAACCTACCATTTACTATTTATTTCAGAACAACCCGAATTTCAGAAAAAATCTTGAAGCTAAATCTAAATTTTGATTGATGCTGCCCTAACTGCGTTAAAGGATTGGAATAAAACAATAATTACTATTTCTTTATGTATTTCAAATAGTTCACAAGTTATTATCAAATACAAAATATTACTTAAAGCCAATTGTTGTCCTGTCCTACTAAGTATGAATAGACTATAGAGCAGAGTCGACTTGACGGAAACGCGCCGGTACCGAGCTTTACGTACTTGAGATTGAGGTTATGTTGTGATAACTGTTTGGAGCAAAAGCCGGCTATGAAACTGTAACTGGAATTTGCCACTTAATTTTACTAGTGATAAGAACTAAAATAGCTCGCAACCCCGTAGGGTGGAGAGGTCGGAGAGGCGATTGAGCCTGCGCGCGCAGCCGGCATGGCCGCCACCGCACACCTGATTGCCAATACAACCCGATGACATTACTGAATTACAGCATATAACACACGTTCAGGACGCTTTAAATATCCCCTGGATGCATCTCACACCGATATTATCACGTGCACCACTTCTGCACACCGACAACGACAACTTCTGAACACGTTAAGTAATCAGCTGATTATCAAACTTTTACCGGTGTTTATGTATCCGACACGGTACTTCGTCACTGGAAACGATCCGCGTTTCTCATTTCACGGTCATAGGAGGCGGTCTTCCGCGAGCTAAGCGGGCGGTCAGCCGTCGCCGGCCCGTGCATCGGATGCACTTCCGCTAGAGGCTCGGGAGCGCGGCCAGGGACCGACGAGCGTACCTGGACTAGTCTGCCAGCTGAGGCCTCCGACGAACATCTTCCTGCAAGATAAACAATACCAATCAGTCACTGAAAAGAGCGCAACGAGCCGGTTTCTCGGGAGTAGACACGTACCCCGGGTCGTTGGGCACCTCCGCGGGGCTTCTGGCCACATCCTGATTCTGGGTTTCCATGGGCTCGGACGCCGACGGCGCGGGGCGGGCCAGGCGGCGCACTACGACTACGAGCGAGCGACGACGCGGCGGGGACGGCTCCCGGAGTCGCTCGGCTGCACTACCGACTACCGGCACGAGACTGGCGCGCCGCGGCGCACCCCTCCACGCAGCGGCCGCCCCCGCCCGCCCGCGCCCCGCATCGCCCGCGTCGCCGCCGCATCGATTCATTCACTCCGTACACAATTATTCATACGGTGAGCACGACGGACGCGAGCAGCGCGCCGGCAGCACCACGTGAGCGCGCAGCACGTGCTCGCGCCCCCCCTCTGCCCCTGCGCGCGCCGGCTGCCGCTCCGCCCGCACCCAGAGCACGCCCACCGCGCGCCGCCACCCCCATTCACCCAACTTCCAAACTTTATGAGAACTTATATTAATAATTAAATTCCAGACAAAACTTCTCAAAATATTCTATTTGATATTTGGTATCAGTCGTAGAAGAACCCAGTACTTATTTACATAAAATCTCGAATAATCTAGGTCTACACGTTTCTTACTCTTCGAATCTGCTACTGCATAAATGTTGCATCATACTATTTTCATACGATAACATCAGACGCACTAAGCACCGATCGTGTCGTAGCGGCGCGAAACCTCTACAGCTGACGTCACTGAGTGGCTTGTCAGACGCTCGTAGCATCGCGCTACGAAGCTGCTACGACCGCCGTTAATATACGGACATGTAATAAACGAAAACGTATTCTCGTATTTGTCGAGTTTATCCAAAGATTATCCATATTATTATCTCGAATCTATTCGCGAAAATTAAACATGTCGATACATTTTCTTTTCCTAACCACACCTACTACATTTTTTTTTATTGTAATCCCTCCATCTGCTCCAAAAGCTGACGCAAAAAGTTGGCCGACGATAGTATAATGGATTTAAAACTCGTAACTTGGTGAATTTACTTTATCAAAAAATATAAAAATTAAGTCGTTTTTATCCAGCTATAATATGCTTACAATAAAGAGCATATTAAAAAAAAACATTCGAAAAAGAAAATGTAAGTGTAATGATATTATCTATACTATTCTATACGATGAAGACGGTCTCATAGTTTGGCCAGGGTGTCGCGTGTAATGTACATATTTAGACATACTTTTAGACAGAGTTGAAAAATGTTACAGACGCCAGAGCAGCGTAAGATATCATAATAATATAGCTTTTCAATTCAAAAAGAAAAAGGCGTGCTGGTAAAAATATAAAAAAAAATATTACCGGAAAGAAAAATTAGGCTCATTATTAGAATTCCAAAACGAAATATTTACTTTTTATGTAAAATTAATTTCAAAGAGACCTAAAATCATTTAAGACTTTTAGGTTATTTCCAAATTGCAGACAATGTCTGGCAACATAATTTAACCATTTCAGTTAGTGGTTGCGGCTTTGCTGCAAATATAATTCGCTTCAGATCAATACTGGGACCAAATGCCGTACTGCCCCGGTCTAACAATAGATCAACCCAATTCCTCCCGTATTTCGTTCTTCATTCTGCATGTACTCTACCCAGTCCTATAATGGACGCAGGCTAGACTTGTCTGAGGGTGTCGACCCAAAATTTACAAAAATTGAAAGATCGTAAGGAATCAGTTAGTCAAAAAGTTGACATTAGGGACCAGGGTGCGTAGTGCCTCTTCTAAAACACAAGTCAGATACATATTAGGTTGCAATTCTGATGTGCAGGATATTTTTCAAATATAATATAATAACGAGCAATGTGAGTGATGGTTACTCTAAGATATTACGAATACAACCTCGTGCAGTTATGCACTTGTTCTGTTGCGACATTAAAAACTGGTTCTCCATTCTCTAGGTTTTTGGAATGGCTGTGAAGACAATCTTCGTTCACAATTTTACATAAAACTTGCAATGTTAAACAGGTATCTAAAAGAAGGCGAGGATGTCTATTAACATTTCTGTGGGGAAATCCTCATCATAAAAGGTACCCTCCGTCTGGGGAAAACGAAGGGTTATGACGGTTCCAACAAACTAAAACCCCACGGGTTATACCGCTAACTCAAGTCGGAGGCCCGGGAAATACTTCGCACACACAAACCAACTGTTATGAGCCTACCATGCTTATTGAACCCCACCCCCAAATGTCTATCGGCGTACATTCTAAACAACAAAAAATAAAGTTTCGATAACGCTTAAATCAAAATAGTTTCTCTGCAATGCATTTTAAATCGCGTCTGGATTCAAAATATAATTCGTTTTAGATCAATACTGCTAAAAATGTTGAACCGGCCTGCCTAAGAATAGAGCAACCCAATTGTTTCTGCAGATGAGAATTCTGTTAGAGAAAATGGTGCATTGCTAAAAATGGATAGGCAACTGCATTGGTGGGTGAGGTTATCTCACAAGAATAAGAAGTTCTGTTCTTCCGTCTTTTAATGACGAGGAACCGCTGGGAAATCAATTTCAATTCTCCAGTTATTTGTCAATTACAAACATTTCTGGCAGATCCAGGTTCAATACTAGATCTGTAGAATACAGAATTTGGTCGACCACCTACCTTATCAAAAGTAGTCTTCTGCCAATAAATAAAAACCTTCCAAAATTAAGTAATCGATACCCAACTGTAAAGGTTAACTATTTTAGATGAGAACCAATCAAAAAAGTAGAAAACGTTTCGACGGTTGGTCCTCTTACAAAGTAGAAGATGTACTGATGCAAAGCACTGGCAGTACACGAAAACATTCACTGTCGTAGAATAGTACCCCGTCTCAGAATAGAGAAGACTACCTTAAATGTGCTTGGATACCATAAAGGGATTTAATCAAAGGGACATACAGCATCATGAATGCTGAATTCGGAAAATCAAATGGTCACGATCAATGACCATGATGATAAACCCGAACCTTTCAAAATACCCGAGAGTTTTTTGAGAGTTTAATTTATTAAAACATCACACCGAAAAGAAAAGTGGCAGAGATGCCAGTTAAATTCAAATATCGAATGAAAGATTACGATAGTTAAGACTTGTAGTTGCTTTACGCAAATACGTGTAAGTGGGACACGGAAAAAGGCGTTACCAAATATAAAGTAGCCAGTTTTTAAAATCATCTAACTATAAAAGAAAACTGATTAAGGTTTCAGTCAAATTCACATTTTAGTTTGAAGACTCACTCAGTCATAATAATTTCGATGCTAGAGCTGAGGTTTATTTAAAACTTCAGTAGCGGCTAACTGACAAGTTGAAATGAAAGCGCTAAAAGGAGATTCAGCTGCAGTGGTGGCTGCGGCAGTACAAAAATATCATCCGTTTCGGATCAATACTGTGATTTAAATTGCAACCAGGAATAGAATAACCCAGTTCTTCCTTCAGATGACGTAATAGTCAGTTGGGGCATTATATCGACTATTAAAATAGCCTCCACATGACGACTAGAGATTTTGAAATGTACTTTTTACGTCAGCAGCACAACTGATAACATGTGAGTTTTGCTTCGTGAAAACAGTGAGAAAAATGGCATTTCGCTCAATAGAGCTGTCATTGTCACTGTCACGTCCGGAAACGCATAATAACATGAAATAACTAATTATATAATATTAGCGACATGCATAATACAATATACTATATTGTATTTATGAAAATAAATATTTATTGGAGAAGATAAAACTGATATTTAACTTGTAAATAATTATTTCTAGTTTCAACAATGATACACTTGAAAAATAAAACACTACGAATTTTGTTTCAGAACGCGCTTATTAAAAATATTTTAATTATTTTGTTCATTGTTTCATCTTGGTCAGGCACTAACTACACGAAAAACAAAATAATATTAAATAAAACCTTTAGCTTGTGAATATAATAAATAGTACATGATCATGTTATTTTTTTTGCAAAAAAAAATTATTTTACTCTTTTGTTGCACAAATAACTATTACTGTAGTCGGGCCCACCCTGGGAAGTCAGTGTCGAAAATTGTTCCCAGAACAGCGACCACGATTTAGAAAAAAAACAAGGATCTGCCTCTAAGACACATTCCACGTGCTTGTGTCATAAGAAAAGCATTGCTTTTAAAAAATAAATAAAAAATGTTTCATCATCTGCCTAGCCTTTTCCCAACTATGTTGGGGTCGGCTTCCAGTCTAACCAGATGCAGCTGAATATCAGTATTTTACATGGAGCGACTGCCTATCTGACCTCCACAACCCAGTTAGTACTGGGTAATGCGATACCCCTTGGTAAGACTGGTGGTCAGATTTTCGGAACACTGACTAGGTACCTGTAACGACTGTCAAAGATCTACAAATAACAGCCGGGACCAACGGCTTAACGTGCTTTCCGAGGCACGGAGGAAACTCGGTATGTAACGGGTGGTCACCCATCCACAGACCAACTTAGGCATGCACAGCTTAACCTAAAGATAAACCCGAGCGGCTGCTATTATTTAGCCACGAGCTCCTCTAAATAAAAAATGTTTAATGTCTAGTAATTCGTTCACTTAAAACATTTTTAAATGGCACTAAAATATTCTTAAGCCTCTTTCACATAACGTCCTCATTATGAACCCGTCCACTATAAACTCAACAATATGGAATAACTTGTTCTCCGAGTAAAACTTGGGAAAGCTTCAACTGTCGTACAAAATATTTTACGAGAAAGATTCAGTTTTAGCCTATGTTAAATAATATACTAGATCTTGTTTGTGATTATGTGTACGGCGCGACCGTTTTTAATGACGCAGTTAATTTTAAATGCTATTTCAGGTGTATTTTTTATTTACTCAAAATTTTTGCGTATTTAATTTTACAAGTCTACCTAGCGATGAAGTCGCTATAAATTTTAGGCAAGGTATAATTTCACGACATACATATTTGTAATTTAACATTAGACTAAAATCGGGACACGAATAGCAATATACAGGGTTATTGAAAAGGCACTAACAAACTCTTACAAATAATAAACTTTTACATCACATTTAATAATTTACAAGAACACCAAAAATCACGTTTCATAGTATTTGATTCGCTGCTCAAGTCCATAATTATGTATATTAAATGTCATGTAAAGAAGCTACCTGTGAAAAGTTGTAAGTGTTTATTCAATAATCATGTAAACACAGTTCAAATTGCCTTCAAATTCAGAATTCAGCAATCAAATTGAAACGGAACGATAAGTAGTGAATTCTGCAATGTCGAGCATATCAATTTAGTGTAATATCACTAATAACTTTAATATTGCCTTACCGTATATATCGGTGCGTCTAGCCCATTTAAGGTACAAAGGCACCTTAATAACTTATGGCGTACATAAATTAATGTGAAGATCAGAAGAGAACTTATATTAAATACTTATAATCTATGGTTAATTAAAACTACACAGAATTGTGGGACAATTCCCTTGCTTTTAAGAACGTCTGCATTCTATCTTTGGTACATTTTTACCAATTTTTGGTCGCTGAAATAAGATTAAATACGTTCATAGCGTTGCGAGAATTGGCCCTCTAATATAAGAGGGTAAGTTAAACAAAATCATACAACACAAATTAATTGATAAACATATCGTTTATTACATTACTGCTTATATAAATAAGTTATATTTTGCATGATTGGGCAGTGCTACATTACAAATATGTTGACACAGGGGACCGAAGAGTTTACCCGTTTAGTGGTTGTAATCGGGTTATTTTAAATGAGTGAAAAACGAGAAGGTTAACCCGTGTTATAGGGTTAATCGGTTTATGATAACCTGCGCTTGATGCTTTGAGTCTTTCATTCTTGTTAATCAGCAATATTGGAATTGTTAACCCACATATGACAGGATTAACCCAGATGTTACTAAGGTTAACCCGTATATTGGCTATTCAAAAGTATGGATTATAACTCTAACCGGTTAACCTTTTTACTCAATTAATCGGTCCCCGTTTTACATTTATATCTATTCTAGTGCCGATATCACTCTTTTGTTTTCGGTTACATTCGAATTTTTCATATGATTTGCTGGACTGTATAAAAGGTGGAAGGGACCGGACGCACAAACGATTAACACGTAGTCAGTAGGTACATCATTCTAACACTTGAGAAATTATTAACTGTTTTTTTTTAATTACTGATTTCTGTGGGGCTCAGAACAATATACTCATTGTTATTTGCACCGACGGGTCCCGTTTACCCTGTATTACATTGGGTACTAGGCCGGTTATAAATTATTTATACCAAAAATTTGTTATACCAACATTATTTCTAGGATTTAAATTGTATTTATAATGCCAATTATTTGATCTTTGAATAAATATATTCTATTCTATTTGCCCAACAAAGAAACTGCACTGTTCTGCACGTTGCCGCACTGTCCGTGCACATCCTGTACACGTGCACGAACAGTGCGGACGCGCCTTTACGTTAACGCAACCAAACACGTCAAGAGATATAGATATCGGCACTAGTGCACTTGGTCTAAGTTTCATAAGTTACAATTATTAGGCAAGCATGGTTATGTTTTAAAAGTCTATGGAAAATAGCTCGAAACTGCTTATAATTAAGAGCGTATTTAAAGTAATCACAGTGTGGAGATTCGTTGGCATTAGGTATATCTAAAATTGGGTCGCTAATGTCCTATTTCTACGATTGCAATCACGATGATAGTGTTTGGTGGTTTTAGACCGGTTAAATAGCATGTTTTTATTAAATAATTTTAAAAGATGTAACGATATTGTTTTACCTCGGGGATAAAGGCGTTATAATTTATCATGTAGGCAAAGCAAGTCAACCTAATTTTCTGAAATTTTAGCCAAGTAATACCTGCAATTATTTTGAGCAGGATTTAGACAATGACTGTAAAAAAATGAGTGCAATAACTCTGCTAGGATTTTGACATAGAAAATGTAGCTTTTCGATAGTTCGGAAACTATACTCAATCAATAAAGTATATTCTATTTTGGTCTCCAAAAATACCTCTGCTAGGATTTTGACATAGAAAATGTAGCTTTTCGATAGTTCGGAAACTATCCTCAAGCAATAAAGTATATTCTATTTTATTTTGGTCTCCAAAAACAATGAAAACAAAGTACTTATCACTGTAACATGTGTCAAAAAAAACAAACACATTAAAAACAAGTACTCAGTTGAAATGGGACATTAACGCTCATATTACTACAAGTTACAACAATACAATGTAAGGTAAAATACCTACTATACTAGAGATCAAAATATTTCACTAGTCATGATTAAAAGTACATATCGGATTAACAACCACATTCAGACAAAAAATGGCAATTAGTACATCAATTAAAACATCTATGAGTATACACAGCCACGACAACCATTAAGTAATACCTAAAGGTACGTACACATTATCCTATATGAGAATCAGATTTGTCCCAGACAGACTAGAACTGCATTAGATGAAACTAGATATGTCCTAGTTAGAAGTCTGTAAAGAGAATCCGCAAAAAAAAACGTTCACTTAAGTGAAAAACACAGCCATTAAACAACACAGCGCAGGATCCTTTTAAATCCCGAAATACACTAAATTATTAAAACAAAAAATAATTTAGCCAAATTCGTTCTAAAATTAAAAAAAATATACAATAATAATTTAAACCTAAGCAAATATGAGGCTGGCGTTAAATAAATAAAAAAGCCGTCGCTCAAAAAACAATATTGCAACGAAAGAGCACATAATAAAAATAAATAAAAATAACATTGCACAAAAGCTAAACGAAAAAATATTGCAAGCAAATAATAACTTAAAGCTGAAATTATAATCGCAAAAGCTAGCTAAATAATATATTTATTGCAATAATTAAACGAGCTGGAAAACGATGTTCGTGAACCCAACTTGTCGAAAGGTTTATTTAATTGTCTACTCTTTTAAAAACTGAGATAGTTTTATGAACTATGGGGAGATTGTTTTCTGAGTAGTCCGAAAGAAGTGATCTGGATATATTACATAATAGTTTTTAAACTTTCGAGTAAATAAAAAAAAAACGGCAAACAACCTGATCGAAAACTCAACCATTACGTCCATGAATTCATTTTGCTATCTCCCTGTAATATAACTATAAATTGCACAATATAAATAATCAAAATGTCGACATCACCAGTGCCTAAAGTTAACCTTAGGCATGTAGAAATATTTTAACCCAGTGCCTTCTACAAACTCGTATATCTCCAAGAGATATTTTATGAGATTACAATGCAACCTTTGCAAAAAATAATATGAATGTGATATTTTATTGACAAATACTCAAGCAAAAGCATAATTATGTATTAAAGCAACTATAAGTAAATTATCTAAGAATGTTTAACAAAAAATAATCACAGGTACACATTTAGTACAACATTTGGCACAATTTTAGTTTAAATACTATTAATAAATTAAATAAATTAAACCGCATTATTAAAAACAACATCAATTACACTGGTCATCAAAAAAACGTATACGTATATTGACGATTACTTGAAGAACTTCTTAGCCTACCTTGAACAAAATTTCGATCTACGAATTAACCTAAATTGTTACTTAATCTAAATCTACATGACTCTAATGAGTTCTTTAAAGTTTTAATTATATTCGTAGTGAAGTACTGGAAACATATTTTAAGTTAAAATCCTCAGCTACGAGATAAAAACGTTTGAATATGAAATAAGTGATTGAAATCCCATCAAAAAATAGTATTGCTTGATTTATTAGAAATACAGTATTAAAAAATATTTATTCAACTTTCACAACTATTCAGTTTCAAAAAGGAATCACTTGGTAGTTTTACCCTTCATAGCATAAAATTCTTTGAAGAAATCAATCCCAGTTTTATGGATAAATACGCCTACATAAAAACCTATAGCAATTTGTTGAAAATTCAAATAAAATAACGCGTCGTAGAATTAACTTATGGCTTTGTTAAACCAATTATCACGAAAACTGTCAGTCCTAACGTAACTTAGTTAATCACTTTTTTTCATACCCTGATAAAATCAAATTTAAGTTCTTACCCCAGTTTATTCAATTCCTATAACTGAAGACGAGTTTTAGGCGCGTAATCGAACTTAATGTTTTGACATAAGCTTGTTTACACTTGAGCATGCACTTTGACGAAAACTGTAAGTAACTGAATATAATAACACGTCCTAGTATTCAAATCTACATTGACTTCTTCGCAGCCTGATAACAAATGAAGTGTAAGCAAGCCTCAATTCTCAAAAAATAATAGTGATGCTATAATAAATAGTTTTTATAACAAGTTAAAGTGTCTCAATACAAATAATACTGATTCTGCACAATCTCAATTTGTACTTTCCGACAAATAACACACAACCTTTAGTACTACGAAGTACACAAACATAATACCTACTTACTAAAATAAATTTCAGGTAACGAAAAGAGGTAGACAAATTAAACGTTAATATGGCTTTGTCGTGTTAAAAAAGAACGGGAAGTGTTACAAAGTTTATGGTTTGCTAGTGTTTTTTTTTAATGTTTTATGCAATTTTATACCATAACCTTTTTTTAATATTAATAATGGACAGCAATCACAGTAGGCCTTCTGAACTAGTTCACTATGCTGCTCAGTTTGTGATTGATTAGTCAGTCAGCTCCAGCTGAAGTAAAAGTTATCTGGCATCGGATTTATTTAGACCAGTTTAAGTGGAAGCATATGCCACAGTATTCATAATTCGGGATGAAAAAACAAACCTGCCAATACAATATCAACAGTTGTGCTGTGAGGATTATTCAAATATTTTGAAGGAAAGTTTTGAACTGTTTGTTGGTACCAATACCAGCTTGGTATCTACTGGGCCATACTCACACTACATTTCATACTACATTTCATAATGAGGCTAGGTTAAAATGTTAACAATTCATTGATTGACTTGATAAAGTTTAAAGGAGATTACTTTTTAGTAATTATATGAGATCAAGTAATGTTTAACTATTATGGAATGGAACTTGGAATTTATTTCTTATTCTTTTGGGAGTTTTCAGCGTTTGACGCTAACAAAGCCGACAGTGTAGCGTGTGTAGCACTTAAAGTACCAGAAGTAGGACTTACGATATTAGCTGATGAATGCCCCACGTTATTATTGTTCAACAAACCGCCGCTTGTTCCTGAACTAACGATGGTGACGTTTGGTGGTGGTGTTACACCATTCGCAAAACCAGTTGACAATACCTTCTGTGTATTATGCATCATAAACGACTTGGCAGCCCCTGCACTGCCTAAAGTGAGAACCTTCTTTAACATAACAGAGGAATTACAAGCATTGTCGATCATATCTTTGGTGGTCGAGATACTGTCGAAATCTGTAGAACTTGTTGAGACGACTGTACTTATCTTTGGCGTCGACGTGTGTAGTATCGGGCGGACAGCAGTGACGCTGAAGGTCGCGCTCGAAGCAGGAGTCAGGTTGCTACGATTGATGATGTTCCGCGAAACGATGGCGTTGTGGAGAATGTTCCCGGTGGGGAATGATTTGGAACTGACATTCACATACTGCGGGGTTCCGATGATAGTGGCGTTGGATGTACGTGTACCAAAACCAATGATTGTACTGGCCGTACCCTGAGACATAACCGTGCTAAATGTGCCCTTGGTGTTGATTGGTATTCTGCAAAAAAGAAAAGATAAGTTATCGTTTACTAGCTGGCGCGCGCGGCTTCGCCCGCGTGATAATCGAAAAAAAAGTATCCTATGTGTTATTCCAGACTGTAATCTACCTTTGTGCGAAATTTTATCAAGATCCGTTCCGCCGTTTTGACGTGAAAGAAATAACAAACATCCATACATCCATCCTCACAAACATTCGCATTTATAATAATAGTAGATTTATTTAACCTTCAGTATTCATTTTCTTCAATAACTACTGATACCATGAATAGACCAGAACTAATTGTTCATAAGTGTTGTGCATTTGCACTATTATAATTATTATTTTACTACTTTAGCGGTATTATAATTCCATTCAGATTCCCTACACATCAGCTTTATATAGCATGCAAGGTGCTAACAGTACGTCAATTGTTTGTTTTGAACGTAATCTATACAACACACTGAACTTTATTTTAACCCAGTACCCTGAGATAGGAGGAGAAAAGATTTGGTTTGTGCTAACCTTCGGACGAAACATGCTTTTGCTAATCGTTATTACTTATTTTTGGGACCCTACTTATATAACCAGTTTAACAGAGTACTAAAGATTTATAGTTTAAGTTATAATAGGTGTAATCTACTCGTTCACGAATACCTGGCAAAACACAATTATGCAGACACGGAAAAACTATTAGAAATTGTGAAATAAAGTCTGTATGTACACTCTTATAAAAGTCTCACTGTTTACCTAATCTACTCTATCTACTTTAACATTATTCGTTAATTTATTTTAACATAATATTATATCTTACATTCGATAAAATAACATAACATTTAATAATATAGAAGTCTTAATATTATATACCTAAATAATTTACTTGTTAAGTCGTTGAAAATAATATGTCTTCTCTATAAGTTAGCTACTAATAAATTTACTAATGTCCTCTTTTTAAAATGTTTGACGTAAATTGATGGCCTGAAACACAGGTTTTCATAAACCTAGATCAGGTAGAGACCTGCCTGATCTAGGTTACATTATAGTTAGAATTAATTTTCCTCTATGACGATTAATGTAAATCATAGTTTTACTTTTACTTGATTTTTTTTTTTTATTATTATTAACGTCTTAAGCAAAAAAACACTCACCCACGAATAACCTGCGACGTAGTCCCTGGAATATTCTGTATGGTAACAGTGGCTTGCGGCAGATGATGCACGGTCCTCTGCCCAGACGGGGGGATGTTGGAACTGGTGTAGTAATGAACAGTACTCCCGGTGATGCGGGGAGGCGTGGCGATGTGCGCAACAGGCACACTGTGGACCATGCCACTAGTGGTAGATGCTACCGTAATGCATTTTGTTTGGTTCACTGTAAACTGGAAAGATAAAGTAAGTGTGAGATTTCAATAATGATATCACGCCCCTGTCGTTTTCCCCGTAGTGATGGCACATAACGAACCTTGAAAATACCTCAGATATTGGGCATACTATGTTGTAGTTACTATTTGCGCAATACGAATTTGACTGCACGGTTGGCGCAGTGGCTGAGCGATCGACTGCTGCAAAGCGTGTAGCGGGTTCGATTCCCGCACGGAACAATTACTTGTATAACCTGCAGATAGTTGTTTCGGGTATGGCTGTTTGTTTATGTGAGTTTAAATGTTTGTAAACGCACCCACGATACAGGAGAAATTCCTAGTGTAGGGCAACGTTTATTTAAAAAAATACACTCCAGTCACGGTCTCACAACTAAACCAAGGAGGCAATCAACCTGATAGAGGCAATTATAGCATTAACTTACATTACTTGTGTTCAAGGTAGTGCCCAAATCAAATTCGTCACCAACTAATGAGAGAGTTTCAGGGTCAGCTCCAGTCAGCTTCACTATTGCCTTCCTCGCATCAGCATCACTCTCAATATTTCCCAAGTTACTGCTCAAAAAATCAATATCTGAATCAAATATGCCATCCACCAAATGATTCTGACCATCCTCAGGGTCTTTGCACAGGGAGAAGTCATCATTCTCCAACTTTATGTCTTCTACTTTCATTCCATCAACATCAAGGTCATCCATATTCTCAACTTTAATACTAATGAGATCATCATCATCCTTCATTTCCTCCATTTTAATTTCGTCCAAATCTTCGACCTTTATACCTCCTTCTTTCATGTCATCCATGTCCTCGACTTTGATATCAGCGAAATCTGTATCTTCCTTCATCATTGGAACATCTGAGAAATCTCTGCTATTTTCGCCATTACCAATATACTGGCTGGCATCAAAACTGTTACTGTCAAAGTTGTCATGATTTGGTTCAACTTTGATATCTTCTATTTTGTATTTGTCTTCCTCTTGTATGTTGCTAGTGCAAGGCTGAGGACTGTTGGCATTACTTATATCACCGCTCAGGGCTCTTTTAAGAACATAAGCCTTTATTTTCCTTAACATAAACAGAGGAACTTTAAAGCCTGTCAGTTCTCCGAGCATGGGGAGTGAGTTGTGTTTGTATGCATCGCTGTTGGCAAGCTCTTCTATGTCCTCTAAAACCTGAAAATAAAACAAATTCAAATTGAGTTAAGCATGTAAGTAAATGTCATCATCAAAAAATTAAATAAGACAATAATCACCATGATATAAGTTTTTCCACCCACAGCATTAACCAAGTTGTGATTGGCAATCCATTCTTTGTCCGAGGAGTCAGCTGGATATCTGAGTAGTCCAGCATGTCTAGTATACAGGCGGCCACGCGAATTTCCCAGGCCTAAAACCTGTAAAAGAGTTATAATCTAATAAGTCAAGTTCACCAGAAACCTTAATAAACTCCAGTGAAATGGCATGAAGTTAAAATGGCTATTGATGGATTATTATATACATTATTTAAGTTTTATAATATGTAAAATGTAATTGCAACTTAGGGCAATATACGAAATTTAAAGGGTCGCCCTTTAAATTTCGTATAAAAAGACAGGCAATGTGCAGGGTGGATACAAAATGCACATTGTGTGTATCTATTAGTTTGTAGATAAGAACAATACAAATCTGTGAGATGTTTAAAAACCCTTTTCATAGTTCTTACTTTATGAGCATGAGATCCCATAATAAACAGTGTCTCTTGTGTCAATCTTGCAGGGTTCCACTTCTCAGGGTCTCTGATAGCAGGGGAAGGTAAAGGTGATGATGATGCACTGTCTGTGCTGTCCTCCTGTTTGATCTTCTTCCGTTTTATTGCTTCAATGTCGTTTTCAGAGTCCTTCCTCTTTGGGCATGGGCTCTGCAACTGGTACAAAGTGTATTTTTTTTTAATACTGGTTTTAAATTGTTTTTGAGTTTAGAACATTTATTTGTTACACACACAGTGCAATCAAGACCATAATACAAAATGATATTCCAATACATAGCATAGATTGAAAGTTTTGATTGGTTAAACTAATTATTAAGTAAAATCAGAGAATTGTCCGAGGCCCTAGTAGGACCACGCTGTGTTAACGTTAGTACGTCGATTTGTTAATCGAAAATACGATTATCCTTTATAATTTTAGTTAATGTCTTCGTAATAAACACAATAGATATGAGTAAATTATTGAAATACTGTATGTGGAATGAGTATTTTTAATTTAAAATCGCCGTATTTAAGTTAAGTCTAAACCTAACAACTTAAGCTAGGGCCTAAGAGCCAGAGTACATCGGCAAATAACTTTTAAGTACCTACTATGGTAGATAGTTGCTGTACATGAGTGCAAATGTGCAAGATGCTAAGAATCTTGTAAACAGAGCTTAAGTAAATCTTTAAGTTCTCATTTGTAAAGCAAACAATACAGACTTGAAGAGATTTCTAACTATAAAACCACAATAAGAATAAATTCATTGATGAGGTACATTAATACTAAATAGTTTACTTACAGTAGATGGCTTGACAAGTCTCGAGTCAACACTGTTACTGGATTCTGAATCACTAGTCTCATATGGTGACTGTGCTGGTCGAGGGGGTGTGGTGTACAGTAAACGAGTGGCATCCAGCATGGCTCGACATACTGCTCTCACCTATGTAATAAACCACAATTATAATAGCACAATTATTACTCATTCTACAATGCAGTGATAAGAAAGAAATATCATAAAGTAAATGTGCATAACTTTGTGACAGTTATTACTGTATAAATGTCTCAGAGATTTGTCACTAAAAGCAACATACAGATAAAAAACAATGATAATCGGACCCACACTAGATCCACCTTGTGTCAAATTTAAAAATTAATTATAAAAAATACCTGATCTTCGCTAACAGATTCGTCTCCCAAATTCAGCCTTATGTTGTTCACAGCGGGAACAAAGAATTTCTGAAACATAACAAAACATACTTTAATAAAATATTCTTTGAACATTTGGACAGATTTGTTTGTTTTTTAAATGTACTGATAATGAAATTATTATCAAAATGTTTATATGTTTAGTTTGAAGATAAAAAAATATTTGTTGGTATCAATAAATGACCAAAATAAAATACCCTTGGTACTACAGTTGGTAATTTTTTGTTTTTAGAGAAAATCTTACTTCCAAATATTTCTTGATCACTTGATCTATTTCTCTTGTGACTGCTGACTGAATAGTTTGCCGTAACATGTCCAAGGACTTGTTGGCACTTGCCCTGAACTCTGCAATAGGCCTTGAATGCGGCTGCACTGGCCCAGGTAGACTGAACCTTCTATGCATAGCTGCCAATGTGTTTATGGCAATCTGACGAGTAACTGGCTGCTTCTGAAATTATTAGGGTCATCAGATATACAAACATTAGTTTAAATAAATGTAGTAGATTTTGTTTGAACATTTTTGTTGCACAATGCATGGGTGTGCAGATTATCTGTAGTATTTGCCATAATGTAGGTAATGTAAGCCGTGGCAAGTTCACAGAACGAATTTTAAAAGATAACATATTCTTAAGATTTTTGCTTATTAAATATTTTATTAGGCAGATTATAAACAATTTCATACCATTCGACGACTTGTCATGAAAATGCTGTGTAATAAATAACAATGCACAATATTAGTATACCAAACAATTAATTTTACTTCATTAAAACAGAACGATTCTAATCAAATTTATTTACAAAACAATGTTCTGGCACGCAAATACATTATTTACTCACTGTCATTTTCATGGTCATTGTAGAGATAATGATAATAATAAATCTTACCGCTTGCATATTGTTGGGTGTATTAGAACGAGCATGCAATGTTTTAGTCGGCGCCTGGAAGCCCCATGTACCACTAGAGCTTTCAGTGATTGAATTCTGATGCGAAGTGTCTACATTATTCCAAATCTTTTGCACCACCATTTCGAATTCCTGTCATAGACTGTTTTGTTTGATTTTCATACCCGAATATCCGGGAGATCATTAACGTTTCTGTTATAAAACCACTCGAAATATCAGTACAATAATACATCAATAAAATAATGTAGTTTCTGGAATTTACTATTTGTATGGTATTTCTTTTTTATCAAGCAGAATAACGAGTCCCTCTAAGTCTATAGTTACTTTACTCTTTGTTAACGAGCTTTGTTGAATTACATCAGGCGGAGGACAGTTGCCTACATAGTCGCATTTTCAAAAGAATGTGGCGCCGCCTATGTTTCATTTCCGTCAAAGTTTGATAAAAGTGTCGATAGATGGCACTCAAATAGCATTTTATTATAAAAATTAAAAAGAAAAGTCATGGATTACATAATTATTAATCAAAAAATTATCGTAATATTGTAGAGTTAAGTAGATAAAAAGTTATATCAATTTAAGAACAAACTTTTTAATGGTAATAATGAAATCTGCCTTAATCTAATCTGGAGGCCATTTTTGATTTGACATTTACAAAGTGTTGACTACTTGATGTTATAGTCTTCCATTTCTGCAAGACGACGTTATTTATTCTTCAAGGAAACACTGATCTTCATGATTATAATTTTAATATGTAGTAGACTTATCAAAACAACCGGTTCATTGTAAAAACTTTCTCTAAACCATATTATTCTACTCTGTGCTCTAAAACCAAACTCATCCCCAATTTTCTCATGACACATCTCCTGTCAAATAAACATTCTCAGTTTAAAATACATTTTCTTTTTATACAAAAGACAATTAAAATTTCTTTCTCTAACATCCCCTCTAAATTTTATATAACTCAAATAATATCTAATTTAAATCACCTTACATAAAACTTTAACAATCATTTAGGACAACCTGTTAATAACTTCAACAACACTCAACATAGGCCCATCATAAGCCCAACAACACATCACATAATACAAAAATAAAAACACATAGTAGTATTCACTTTCTAACAATAATACTACTAGTTTCTTCAATCAACTTGTCTGCATCTTCAAAGAAACATACAAAAATGTCCCCTCTCAAACTGACATTCACCATCAGTTGTTTTGCTTCTTACAAAATTTCTCCCAACTTTTCTTCAACAACATACAAAACTTTATAAAAAATTGACCTTTAACATCAATTGTTTTTCTCCTCCTTCTTACAAAATCTTCACCAACATACAAAACTTTATAAAAAATTGACCTTCAACATCAATTGTTTTTCTTCTCCTTCTTACAAAATCTTCACCAACATACAAAACTTTATAAAAAATTGACCTTCAACATCAATTGTTTTAATACAAAAGTAAAAACACATAGTAGTATTCACTTCCTAACAATAATACTACTAGTTTCTTCAATCAACTTGTCTGCATCTTCAAAGAAACATACAAAAATGTCCCCTCTCAAACTGACATTCACCATCAGTTGTTTTGCTTCTTACAAAATTTCTCCCAACTTTTCTTCAACACCATACAAAACTTTATAAAAAAATTGACCTTTAACATCAATTGTTTTTCTTCTCCTTCTTACAAAATCTTGAACTCCTCTTCAACAACATAGAAAACTTTATAAAAAATTGACCTTTAACATCAATTGTTTTTCTCCTCCTTCTTACAAAATCTTCACCAACATACAAAACTTTATAAAAAAATTGACCTTCAACATCAATTGTTTTTCTTCTCCTTCTTACAAAATCTGAAGTTTTCTACTCCCAAGTCTTCTTCAGCAACATATAAAAATCTTTATAAAACAATTGACATACACCATCAATTGTTTTTCTTCACCCAACTTTATCTTCTTCTTCTTACAAAACCCGGAGTTTCCACTCCCAACTCTTATCTTCTTCTTCTTACAAAATACGGAGTTTCCACTCCCAACTCTTATCTTCTTCTTCTTACAAAATACGGAGTTTCCACTCCCAACTCTTATCTTCTTCTTCTTATAAAATCCGGAGTTTCCACTCCCATCTTCTTCTTCTTATAAAATCTTGTCTTTCTACTTCAAAGAATTTACTCAAATTTAAAAACTCCGAAACATCATTGTCGCGCAGTGGAAGCGTGCTGGGCCCATAACCTGTTATGATTTTCCATTTCTACAGGACGTTATTTATTCTTCAAGGAAACACTGATCTTTAATACTGCATAATATACTTTTAATAACGTAAACTAATTATAAAACAATCATGACCGGTCTTCGTAAATAACTCTAAACATATGATCCCACTCTGTTCTCAAAACCAAACTGAACTCCAATTTTCTCATGACACATGCTCTTGTCAATTAAACATTCTTAGTTTAAAATACATTTTCTTTTTATACAAAAGACAATTAAAATTTCTTTCTCTAACATGTTAGAGAAAGAAATTTTAATTGTCTTTTGTATAAAAAGAAAATGTATTTTAAACTGAGAATGTTTATTTGACAGGAGATGTGTCATGAGAAAATTGGGGATGAGTTTGGTTTTAGAGCACAGAGTAGAATAATATGGTTTAGAGAAAGTTTTTACAATGAACCGGTTGTTTTGATAAGTCTACTACATATTAAAATTATAATCATGAAGATCAGTGTTTCCTTGAAGAATAAATAACGTCGTCTTGCAGAAATGGAAGACTATAACAGGTTATGGGCCCAGCACGCTTCCACTGCGCGACAATGATGTTTCGGAGTTTTTAAATTTGAGTAAATTAATTTGAAGTAGAAAGACAAGATTTTATAAGAAGAAGAAGATGGGAGTGGAAACTCCGGGTTTTGTAAGAAGAAGAAGATAAGAGTTGGGAGAAGAAAAACAATTAGATTTTGTAAGATTTGTGATAAGAAAAACAATTATATGTTGTTGAAGATTTGTGATATGAAAAACAATTATATGTTGTTAAAGATTTGTGATAAGAAAAACAATTATATGTTGTTGAAGATTTGTGATAAGAAAAACAATTATATGTTGTTGAAGAAGAGTTGGGAGTAGAAAATCTCCAGATTTTGTAAGAAGGAGGAGAAAAAACAATTGATGTTGAAAGTCAATTTTTTTTTTATAAAGATTTTTATATGTTGCTGAAGAAGACTTGGGAGTAGAAAACTTCAGATTTTGTAAGAAGGAGAAGAAAAACAATTGATGTTGAAGGTCAATTTTTTATAAAGTTTTGTATGTTGGTGAAGATTTTGTAAGAAGGAGAAGAAAAACAATTGATGTTGAAGGTCAATTTTTTATAAAGTTTTGTATGTTGGTGAAGATTTTGTAAGAAGGAGGAGAAAAACAATTGATGTTAAAGGTCAATTTTTTATAAAGTTTTGTATGTTGTTGAAGAAAAGTTGGGAGAAATTTTGTAAGAAGCAAAACAACTGATGGTGAATGTCAGTTTGAGAGGGGACATTTTTGTATGTTTCTTTGAAGATGCAGACAAGTTGATTGAAGAAACTAGTAGTATTATTGTTAGAAAGTGAATACTACTATGTGTTTTTATTTTTGTATTATGTGATGTGTTGTTGGGCTTATGATGGGCCTATGTTGAGTGTTGTTGAAGTTATTAACAGGTTGTCCTAAATGATTGTTAAAGTTTTATGTAAGGTGATTTAAATTAGATATTATTTGAGTTATATAAAATTTAGAGGGGATGTTAGAGAAAGAAATTTTAATTGTCTTTTGTATAAAAAGAAAATGTATTTTAAACTAAGAATGTTTAATTGACAAGAGCATGTGTCATGAGAAAATTGGAGTTCAGTTTGGTTTTGAGAACAGAGTGGGATCATATGTTTAGAGTTATTTACGAAGACCGGTCATGATTGTTTTATAATTAGTTTACGTTATTAAAAGTATATTATGCAGTATTAAAGATCAGTGTTTCCTTGAAGAATAAATAACGTCCTGTAGAAATGGAAAATCATAACACTTGATGCGTGTGCGTGTGCGCGTATTTCTTGTTGTCCCACTTTGTTGTGTATTTAGTTCATTATTACAACATACAATTCATATTACTACTAGATTTTTACGACTAGTTTACGATGTCTAACGAATATTAATTTTCGAAAAACTGTGTATATTCATTGGAATTGTTATATCAATAATGTGCTATTATTTTGTTCCATAATACTATTTCTTTATATATTTGTAAAATTCTTACGCTTAAACAGTTCGAATCATGTCGACAGGAACAGAAAAATAGTACATTATCGATATTTGTAACTTTTCCAATGAATACACAAATCAACTCAAAACACTTCTCTCTATATATTATATATATATAGCTATAGTATACAGGCTGTGTAAGGACACGTTTTCTAGATGCCGCTAGTGTTGCAAAATGGCGTCAATTGTATAACAAAAAAAGTCACAAGAGGGCACTCTTCTCCTGTATAGGTATATTATTTTACTCTGTGAATTACATACAAAGGCTCAAAGAGTATAGATATATACAAACAAAGGCTGCCCAAAGCTGCCCAACTAGGTATTTAGAAGAGACGGACGGACGACTCAAAGAAGAAGCACAGACTAGATAGGTTGAAAGGGATCAGTGTTGCAAAATTCAAAAATGTGTTGATTACAGAATTTGATATTGTTTTGTTATACATTTCCAGAAAATTCAGCCTGACTTTAAAGGCTGTTGTATAGATAAAAATGGATATGGATCTGAGTTCCAGTTGGAATAAAAGGAAGAAGTTTTTTTGCGGTTTTCAAGTACTCTTTGTATGTATGTGTACAATAAATGTTCAGGTTCATAGTCAAAGACACCACGTGAGATCTATGTTATAAATTGAATTTAGATATACGCAAATATTTGTACACCAGAAATGGTAGAATCTGTAATAACTGTAACATCTTTTGTAAGTACTATATTTTAACAAATAAACTCTTCGTTAGCTGTCTTTTGAGGGTTCCATTGCTAAATTGCAACAACAGAACCTTGCCCTGTCCGTATGTCACAACCATTTTACTCCGCCACTTTTGTCACCACATAGTTGTTTGGAGAGCAGCGAACCGCCATGGCGGTTCGCTGCTATGCGCGCCACACAAATGTGATGCGAAATTGTAAATAATAACTTAGGACGCAAACACGAGATTTTTGAGACAACTTTAAGAGGGCAAAATGAAGGTCTGTACGAAACTTCAGCTTTTATTCCGAGGTTGGCATGTAGTACGGTCAGTCAGGGTTGAAACCCTAATTTTGTCCTTATTTTGTAGACTCTACATGTACGATTATGGCAACACATGAACGCAAGGTTTTTCCATGTTTTTTTCTTTGAAAGTGACACCATAGCTTTTGAGTTTCCCGAGTTTTGGGTATTCAATCAAAGTTTTCAATATTATTTTCTTTCGTTCGGTACAGTTGTTCTACTTAGAGTAAACAGCTCGCTCAACAAAATATTTCTGATCTCAAATCTGCCAAATGCCATTTGGAATCTCATAATTTTACATTAGCAGCTTCTAATAAAAAAGATAACAAATAATGAGATGAAGATTTCGAGCGCATTTCATTTGCTTTCTCTTATCTTCATGTCTGTTGTATAAGTTGACGTACGCCCGCCCGTACGTGCCCGTACGCCGAAGTGATCAAACCATCTAGAACATAGAAAGTAAGTTTTTTACTTTAAGAACCTTGCGTAGTCTCGGTTTACCATTCATTTGATTGGGTGAATGATATTCATTTAACTACCTAATTACAATCATCTACGTGTGACAAGTTTATATCTGATTATCATTTACGACGCCGCCACGCCGCGCCACCGCTCTGCCTGCTCACCAGTCCGGTTTGCGAAGTGGGTGAGGTACGACGTGATCAGTTACTAAAGCAGTTATCAATTTTACGAAATATCAATTGGTAAGATAACACGCCCAAAAGAGTTTATTATACCTAACGTTTGCCTGTAAAAAAACAATTTTTAGGTCTTCTATTCGATCCAGTATTTTCGGTATTCTATAGTTTTTGAAAGCCTTCCGCTCAAGCCTCTTGAACTTTGTACTTTGCTTTGCCACGAACTTGTTTTCGTTAGTCTTAACATTCTAACGGAAACCCATGTAAATAATTCTACATAGTAATTATACAAAATATTATTTCATTTCCGTACAGGTTAGTTGATATTTATAGAACAAGTTCTAATTTTCCTGCATGCTAATTCACTCGTTAGGTTCCTCCACCTACTTCTTTAATAGACATTTAAGTACCTATGTAAGTAGGTACTGCTCTTTGCTTTCTAAAATTTGTGAACAGATTTGATATTATCTAGGTGAATTTAAAATGAAATGCAAACCAATTAAATTAGTACTACTATTCTTAAGGTGATCATCTTTTTAAGCATTACTTTAAGGAATTCACAATGAAATTGTGTCTAAAATTGTTTTCACAAGCCATTCTTGTCAGCCTGCACATCAAATAAATTAATAAGTTATCACCATAATATCTTATTTGGTTACTATTTTTCATTTAAAGTTGCAAATCATTGCTTATCTTTTAGGATATATCTCAACTTTATCAGTTTAGTCATGTTTCTTGTTTTTGGAAATGGCCATGAAAAAAATCCCATAGATTTACATTGTAATGACTGTAAGTCATACCTAAAGCAATCCTCTGAACTTTACTTGTATATTTCTAGATAATATAAAAGCTACTACCACTGTGGTGTGTTTGAAACAATGATCACTCATAATTGAGCATAACATGGATAAAGAAAGCCGTTCCGAATCTGTGATTACCAAGATGACTGAAATGCCAACCATACCAGTATTTCTTGTTTATATTTTTATGGCCTATGGCCTTGTTGTTAGAAATTAGTTTAACAACCTCAGATCAATCTTTGTTGACAATTTTTTTTCTGTTATCTTAGAATATGTTTAGAAATTTTTTTATTTAATCAGTAGTAGGTACCTACTTCTCTTTATTGTTTATGACTGAGGCTGCAATGTATTAAGATTATTTAGTATAGGTCTGTTTAAACTTTATCTGAGCATTATACAATCAAGATGATGCATCCTCTGCCCCCTGCTGATACCTAAAATTAAATATATCCCACAATTGCAAAACAAACATTGTTATAATTTTGAACTGTTTTACTTGCGCAGACCACCACTCATAGCTAACTTCTGAGCTGCCATAAAGTTTAAACAGAACTATAAGAGCCTTGACTTTGATGCATTCCCAACACAATCAAACTTAAGTTGAAGTTTGGCAATTTGTGCCAGTGGCAGGAATAGCACTTAGGCACAATAAGTGCTCGGCAACAGTCATAGATCTTAGCATTAGTCACAATAACATCAATGAATTCACTTTTATCAATACTCATAAAGCGTTTAGAGTACTTCCAGGATAGTAAATAGGAGTCAATTGTCAATTTGTTACATCATCCTCTTACATACTGTGAAGATAAAATTGATGACACAATAGTGCAATAACAGTTGAAAGTATGTAGATAGTATTTGGTTGCTCTCATAACATGTTTTTGTTTATAGTCGCTTTATTATCATCTCATTTAGGTATAACAATTGGATTTTCGTTTGCTTTATAATATTTCTAACTTGGTTCTTTAAAGAGTATAAAATGAAGTTGCTTTCACTGTCTGTTTGCTCTTTGATTTATCTTTTAAACTACTCAGCGGACTTTAATGCAGGTTTCGGGCATAGATTAAAGTGATTCAAGAGGAAGTTTTATATGTACAATATCCCAGTCTATGTGGGTGAAGCTAGTTGAATTATAAGTTAATAATTTTAGTATTGTGATTGTGTGTGAAACTTTATAAAAATATTCAATTCCTACACAATATACACACATCAAAAGTATCTAGGGATCAACATATATTTTTGCAATAACTTTTCTCCTGATTGATATTAATTAAAATTTTCTTTAAGGATTCATCAAATAAAGTGTTTTCGTTTGTCACAGTAACGATAAACCAAGTCACCTTTGCATTAATAAAGAAATTTGCCATTTTCCTAATAAAGGGATTTTTGACATTTCAACCACTAACATTAAAGTTCGAAAAAAAGACTGAAATAACAGTTTTCTTTAAAATTTTATTGGGTAACTTAAACAATTAATAATCCGTGTTTCTACCGCGAACACTAACAACACAAGAACATCGGTTTGGCATATTCAAAATGAGTTCATCCAAATCACGCTGTGGAATGGCCGCCCATGTTCGTTGCAACAACAAAAAAAGGTCTTCTTGCGACTGGATACCCTCCATATTCGGCAGAGCTCTTCTCTGTAGCATATCCCATGCATGCTCAATCGGGTTCAAGTCTGGCGACTGAGCAGGCCAGGGCAGGACATTGATGTTAGCTGCGGCGAGAGTCTGTCTTACAACTCTTGCGGTGTGCGGTCGTGCATTATCATGCATTAACTGAAATAAGGGACCGATTTGCACTTGTAGAGGAACGATGACGTCTGATACAATCGTCTCAGCATAAATTTGAGCGTTGAGGTTGCCTCTGATCCAAATCAACTCAGTTCTTCCGCCGATCCAAATACCCGCCCATACCATGATGGTTCCACCACTATAAGGATGGACTTCCTGGCAGGATTTTAATCGCTGTTGGCGTCCAGGGGTTCTCCAGTGTCGTATACGTCTTGTATCCGGTCTCATACCAAAACGAGACTCACCAGAAAAGCACACGAAACGCCATTGTTCTTCTGCCCAATTTCTGTGTTCAAGAGCCCATTGATATCGAATCCTACGATTGTGCATTGCTATAGGTGGTACCCGTAGCGGTCTTCGGGAATGAAGGTTCACTTCATGCAAGCGGTTTCTGACTGTTTGGTCGCTAATTAAGTTCCCTGAAGAGTGATGAAGCCTCACGGCTAACATCATGGCGGTTATTGTTGGAGCTCTTCGAGTTAAGATTTGAATGTATCGGTCTTGTCTCCGTGTGGTGCAGCGATACCGTCCTCCATGGCGCTCAGCCACGGTACCAGTGCTTCGGTAACGTGTCCAAAGTCGACTGATAACACTCTGACTTGTATTCAGAGCTAAAGCTACAGTACGTTGCCGGGAACCAGCTTCTATCATTCCGTCGCCGCTCCATAATAACGTTGGTTTTAATCAGTAGTAGGGAAACAGTAGCACTAATAATGTCTTCAATGCGTTGTATGTTTTTATAGGGAAAATATTGACAGCTTATTTTCATCTTTTACTCGAATTGGATTGAGAGTTCCTGATTCAAATTATGAAATGCACCAAAAAGGATCCATATAAATTTATAAAATCATAAATTTATTACAAAGCCACATCTCAATCTCAAGAAATCCGCATAAAAATGCTTGATCCCTAGACACTTTTGATGTGTGTATTTCACAAGCTCATTAAAAAAATGTCTTCCCCTTATTTAATAGTCACCTATGTAATGTATTCTTTGATCTTTAATTATGAAGAGTACATAGTCTACGAATTGCGCTTACCAAGGTCAATACACCAATGTGTGGTAATGGTAATGTTTACATAATTTATTTTGAAAAGGTGATAAATTTTGCTGGTTCATTTACGGACTGACAACAATATGTGATATTTACTTTACGTATCTATGATACCTATTTTAAAAAATCTTTCACCATTTCATTTCATCTCAGCCCTTCGATTTGGTTTTAAATTTTAACATCAAATTAGGTAGATCGAAGTAGGGTAGTTTTTAATTATTTCGTAATTACGTTCTACAGTATAAATATTTTAGAAAACCTTTATTTTTGATTTCAGATAGTCACCATGTCGAAAATAAAGGCTGGACCCGTCGTTGATGTCCTCGGTGACGAGATGACCAGAATTATTTGGGATTTGATTAAAGAAAAGCTCATATTGCCCTTCTTGGACATCGAGCTTCACGTCTACGATTTGGGTATGGAAAACCGCGACAAAACTGATGACCAAGTAACCATTGACTGTGCTGAAGCAATCAAGAAATACAATGTCGGCATCAAATGTGCAACCATCACTCCTGATGAGAACAGAGTAGAGGAATTCAAGCTGAAGAAAATGTGGAAGAGTCCCAATGGAACAATCCGTAATATTCTTGGCGGCACAGTTTTCAGGGAAGCTATTATTTGCAAAAATATTCCGCGTCTAGTGACTGGCTGGGAGAAACCTATTATTATCGGCCGTCATGCACACGCTGATCAATACAAAGCTACTGACTTTGTTGTTCCTGGTGCTGGAACTCTAGAGCTCATTTGGACGCCACCAAACGGAGAGCCTATCAAACACGTAGTGAATGAATTCAAGGGTGCTGGTGTCGCCCTTGGCATGTTCAACACTGATGCCTCCATTATTGACTTCGCTCACTCTTCATTCAAGTATGCTCTTGGAAGGAAGTACCCTCTTTATTTGAGTACCAAAAACACAATTCTTAAGAAATATGATGGTCGCTTCAAGGACATCTTCCAAGAAATTTATGAAAAGGACTACAAATCACAGTTCGATGCCGCCGGTATTTGGTACGAGCACAGGTTGATCGATGATATGGTTGCTTACTCAATGAAATCCGAGGGTGGATTCGTGTGGGCCTGCAAGAACTACGACGGAGATGTGCAGTCAGATTCAGTAGCCCAAGGATACGGATCTTTGGGTCTAATGACATCTGTTCTTATTTGCCCTGATGGAAAGACTGTAGAAGCGGAAGCTGCTCACGGAACAGTAACTAGGCATTTCAGATTCTACCAGCAAGGAAAGGAGACGTCTACCAATCCGATTGCGTCAATCTTTGCGTGGACAAGAGGTCTCTTGCACCGCGCTCATTTGGATGACAACGCCGAACTCAAGAACTTTGCCGAAACTTTGGAGAAAGTTTGCATCGACACAATCGAATCTGGAATTATGACTAAGGATCTTGCTATTTGCATTAAGGGCATGAGCAGCGTAAAGAGGTCAGACTACTACGAAACTTTTGAGTTTATGGATAAACTTGCTGAAAATCTTAAGAAAAGCTTGGGTAAATGACTACCCACACAAAGGAAGTTGTGTAACCTGTGAACTATTTTTACCAATCAATACGTATGAATTTTATCATGTCACAAAGGGAATGAGGGTATTTTATTTAAACATTATTTATAGCAATTATTAATTACCGTAATAAATGCCATATAAAACTAAAAAAACAATTTTGTTTTGGGTTACACTTTTCCCAGCCTATTATACCCTATGAGTTAAATAAATTAAAATCATAGTTGTAAGCAAGTTGTTGTACGTAGTTTTTGTTGCTTACTAATCAGACCAATCAGCTGGCCACTAGAAACAATAAAAATCATTATAATGCTTTGGGCAGCAATGAAATGACCTACCTACTCATTTTAAAACCAACCTTCTTGATTACCTACCTAACACTTGCCAATTTTGACAAAAAAAAAGGTCAAGCCAATAAAAAGTTCAAGTTCTAAAACTGGCCTTCAAACAACAGTAATAGCACAGAATAAATAGAGTACAGTTCTGCCAATCCATAGACATGACCATAGAGGAAAGTAATATATCGGGTAATATATGGACATGACCGAACAATATCTACTTTCCGTCCAAGAAACTGAGAACTAACTTAGAACCCGGTCGTTTGCGTATTATTTAGTGTGGCCATATTGATATTGTGGTCTGCTACGAATATAATCTTGGAGGTAGTTTGATCCTGCTTTCCTGCTATGACAGGATTTGGATTATTTTTGACGTTCATTCCTTATTACACTGAACAAGTTTAGTGAACACTACCCCATTTTTATTTCAAGCGCTAAGTTTTTTCCATCTGTAGGTACTTACTTTCGCACCTGTATTTATCATCATTTTATCTTCTAATGTGTACCGATAATGCCGCACATGCGGGCCTGTAAATCAGATAGATATAGTAAGCTTACTTATTATCTTGAGAATAACAACAGGCAATACTTAGTTCAATCACAATTAATAGAAAATTAATATTATATACCTAGCGTCATCCAAAGCCTTGGCATTGAAAAGTCTATACCTACTAGCGCCATCGTATGTGTAGAAACTATGGAACATGTTGAATCTAGACGCAACTAAGTTAGTTCTTCGAATATCTCACAGATGGCAGATAATGCTTGTTAATTTAAAAGTCGCGGGTGTGTTTCATGCAATGTACAGACGCCCGCACATCAAGCTAAACTATATACATATCTATAACTATGACGTGCCATAGAGTGTTAGAAAGAAAGTACGCTTGGCATGATTGGTGGAGTTTTTAGCGTTTCTAAAATTGACCAATCGTTGCACATACTTATTATTGGAAGCCAATTATGATCTAAAAAAAAAAAAGCCACACCCACTTGTCTATGCGCGTTTGCAAAACTGCGCCCGAGTTGACCCGATCTTTCACGAAATTAAACGAAAGTCTCTCGATCACATCGTTCGCTTCCGTTTGGTCGGCCATTACGTCATTTGGAACCGAAGTGTGTGGTGTGTTTATTTACTGTGTTACAATCTTATAATTAATATAAATGGCGCCTCCGTTAAGTCATTTAGAAAGACAGCGCATCATAGCGCTTCCACTGTGCGGGTGATTGTTATTTGAAGACAGACCTAGTTATAGTGTATCATCTATGAGACAGACGGGCATAACCGTGAGTTATATTTTTGTTATTAAAATTTTTAAATTAAAATACACTAATGGAAAAAAAACGTGTGGTGTTTTCTATAGAATTTTCGAAATTAGTTTACGCTGCACGCTGTTTCAAGCATCATTGAATGCCGTAAAAGCTTAAAATATAAGTAAACAGAATTCGATGAACTATAATAATTGTTTTGTTTCCATTTATGGTTGGTTTTTCAAACGTAAGATAATTTGACGGTTTATGACTCAATAAGAATACAATGCCATATTAGAAATACCCCTTTGAGTATCGACTTGAAAGTTGTATTTCTGATATTTAAAACTAAACAGGTTCATACCTGATGTTGAATGACGAAATAACAAATAAAAAGTCTATTTTAAATTGAACTGTTTCATTATTTAAAAATTATCTGTGTATTGAAAAATCAGGCCTTAGTCATGTAACATATCCAGTAGACACTGATTGGATTTCAAAGTATTGTATCTTCATAAAAATCAAATCAGTGTCTATTGGATTTACTGGTTAAAATTTCCTTTGCGGGCCGTTGATTTAAGGGTCGCGGGGGGGAGGGGGCTACCCCCCTGTCCCACCCCAACCCGCGGAGCCCCATGGTTATGGAGATATCCATGGTTAAAGTTTTTGAGGTTATGTTACTTTCAAAAACTAATATCTATCAATTTGTACTCTAATTTCAATAGATTTATGGGGCGGGGAGGGTGAGGGTGCTAGGGGCCTACCCCCTGTACTATCCTCATCCCGCGGAACCCCATGGTTATGGAGATATCCATGGTTAAAGTTTTGAGGTTATGTTACTTTCAAATTTCTTTCAATTTGTACTCTAATTTCAATATATTTATGGGGCGGGGAGGGCGAAGGTGCTAGAGGCCTACCCCAGTACCATCCTCATCCCGCGAAACCCCATGGTTACGGAGATATTTGGGGTGAAAATGTTGAGATTGGGTTAGGGTGTTTTTAGGATAGTTAGAATAAAACACAAGGAATATTATTAATCATATATTGATCATATTTATACACATGTTTAATAGCATTTATTAATTCCTCATATGGATCCAAGTGTTCAATCATGTTTCTCCGTCTCCATACATACTCGCACAACCATTGTGTGACATCTTGTTTGTGTTGTTCTGGCTCACTGGCTCTCTATACGTTGAGTGTGTGTCCCGTCTGGTGCCACAAACTTATTAGTTGGGTCACTATGGTTGACCCTTTTATGAACATAGCCATGCTGGGAAAGGCTCAAATAGGCTCTCCAATAATCTGTGTGGTTGATGGAGCCCTCCTGTACATGTTTTTTAATCAGTGGCACCAACATTTCTGCAGGCCTATCATTGTCAGGACACACCTCCAGCCACAAATCGTCGCTGCCGTCTTCAATCATACCAATTACCCAATGGCCCTCAATGTGTCGACCACAATTGTATTTCCTTCTTCCAAATTTGGATTCATCTATCTGTACCACCTTATTAAGGCCACCTATCTTCCCTTGGTCCCTTTGGTTTTCCAGCTCATATATAGTTATAGTCTCCCGGCAATAACTGAGTCCTCTCTCCTCTGCAAACTGGACACACTGATTGTAGGTTCCCAGCTTAGAGAAAATCTTCCTCCAGTTCTGTCAAAAAATACTGCCATCGGCCATGCTTTTTAAAACACCAATCCAAAGTGTGATACGTCAGCCCTCAGTAAATACTGTCACTGTCACCGAATTTATTGAGTTTCTACATTGTTTAAATTGATTAAAAGTGGTATCATAAGATCTGTATCGGTCTTTTGCTTACTTCATTAACTAATTAAGCCATGGAACTAGGATTTACTAAGGCAAACAGTTCTAATTTGCCCTGAATTGATTTGTTAATGCTGGGATTAATTTGTACTTTTATTTTTTCCTAATTAAATCATGATAATTCAAAAAGAGGTTAATAATCATATGTTACTTATTTAACTAAAGAATCCTGTAAATTAATTAAACCACAGGCAATGGTTATAATATCGTCCAGAACTTTAACTAGACTGATTCACACATGCATGTGGTTTCAAAATGCTAAATTCTCTTAAGCGACGAATCACTCTCACATGTATCCTTAAACTAGCAATTTGTTTTCCCTCACCTCAGTCTTTGAGAGTTTAGCCCCTGTTACAACACTAGGAGGTCGCATTAATTTTACTCCCATGTTTCAGTAAATATGATACTACATGCTTAAAACCATCAATCAGCCATCACACACATACCTGGTTCCAAACATTTAATAAAATCACATGTTTCCACTAGACATGTGTCTGTTACTCTTTCTTCATACCCAGGTGATATATAATTCACCAGACCATTTGGTGTGCAAGATTCAAGATATTTGATAGTGTTTTTTTTTATATTCCGACCAGGAGAGACATTAATTTAAAGCTTTTGAAGGCTTTTGTATTTCTATCTCTAAACAGTCGATGATGCAACTTGATTATATTTATGCCTAAATGCCATTGGTAAATTATTTTTTATGTTACATTTATCTAATTTTGCCAAGAAAGTACACTAGCCAACAAAGGAATATTTTTAAGAAATATCTTACTAGCATAACTTGGTGTAATGGAGAAATCATCAGCAAGCTCTTTGAATGAGTTATTTAGCCTAATCTTTTTCAAACATATGAGTAAATGAACTGGAGGAATGTTTGTATTTTTTTCAATTAAATCTATTAAATAATAACAGTCTTTAGGTACACCTAAACCTTTGACGGGCCTGTTGGTCTAGTGGTTAGTGGCCCTGACTGCTAAGCCGGAGGTCGTGGGTTCGATTCCCACCCAGGACAAACTTTGTGTGATGAGCATGATTGTTTGTTCTGTGTCTGGGTGTGATTTATCTATAATATGTATGTATTTATAAATTATATAAGTATGTATATCAGTTGTCTGGTTACCATAACACAAGCTCTGCTTAGCTTGGGATCAGATGACCGTGTGTGAGTTGCCCCAAGATATTTATTTACCTATATAAGCACGGGGATTTCTGTAAATTCGAAGTAATGTGCATTGCAGCATTTGAGTTGACTCTTTCTGTTTATCATCTTGTATCAACTCACTGCAATCTGAAGATGATTTTGTTTGAACAGAATATGGTTGGTGATGATTCTCCATGTGTAATGGAGGGTGTGTATGAAATATCACTATCAGAATGGTGTTCAGATACAAATATTTTTCTTGAACTTTTGTAAATGTTTGATGTGGTTGGTTTGATTTGGGAAGTGCATCTTGTTATCTTAAATGGCGATGTAGAGACAGATTGGCGATTTGGTTTAAATGGCGATGTCACCTGGTTTAATATTAACTTCAGTTTGAACGTCTTTGCATAATTTAAACACTCAAATTATTAATATGGATAATAAAATAGTCTATTTGTAAGTAGATCGATAATTTGCTAGTCCAAAGTGTAAGAATGGTGTTGGGAAAATTACAATCAGCTGTTTACGAATTTGCGTCGTCACGTCGCGTCCGCTACCGCGACTCGCGTACAGGGGGTACGCGAGTCGCGTCGCGGAGTCCTAGGCCGCCCGCCAAAGACGCACGCGCAGTTTACGGAGCACATATTTATAATTTTTTTGTGAAGTGAAAATATTGCAGATCTTTAAAACGGGTTGTTATTTTAAAATATATTTTGTATTTATAGTATAAACAACTTGTTACTTTTCTTATTATTTTTTTAACACCTACATAAAGTATTAGCTGCGCCCCGCGATTTCATCCTGTTGGGATAAAAACAAATCCGTTCATTAGATTTGTGTGAAGAAGTAACAAACACACTCACTTATAAACTTTCGCCTTTATAGTATTAGTATGATTCATCTTTGGGGCCATCCATAAAGTACGTCACATGTAAAGGGGGGGAGGGGATCGACGAAATGTGACATGGTGTGACAAGGGGTGGGGTGGGGTCCTAGTTTTGTGACGTCACATTTCAATATTAATAAATTCAATCGCGAAATTTGAAATTATTTTTTAGTTTTCTCTATAAATTAGGTATTTGTAGATGTAAAATTGCAAATTTGGACGTCACACTAGGGAGGGGGGTCTCACAAATGTGACCACCTGTGACAAGGAGGGGGGAGGGGTCTAAAAATCATGAAATTCGTGTTACGTACTTCATGGATGGCCCCTTTGCCTATAGTAATTGAATAATAATGGGCAAATAAACTGTAGTTATTTCTTTATTCCAGAAAAAAACTGTCTACTTCTGGCTTCGGCGGTGGGAAGAAAGTGGATCTCTGAAAGCCCACCGCCGCCAACTCTTCGCCAGAGCGACTACGGTGGCAGAGGATGAGGCTATAGTCGCTGCACACTCTGCCGATCCGTTTTTCAGCACACGAGTAACTTCAACTTCGTACAGCGTGAGTCCATGTATAGCTTATTATTACAAACACGGTGTTTATCACCCTAAATTGTTCATCATTACATAAAATATGGTTTTCTGAAAAGTGAATAAAAAACTGATTAAAAGCTAACCTCTTACCTTAATACACATTAGACATGATACCTACAGACTCGAATTGGCTTACTCGGCGGCGCTTACGCAAACTGGTTATAGGGTGATTGCGCCGGTTAGCGACCAGTTAGCTGGGTTGCCCGCTTAAGATGAAGAAAAAAAAATTTTGTTTACACGCAAAATAGTATATATTAATGTGAATTTGTCCCAAATATAATGTAGTTTGGATACAAAACATAAAATAAAATACATTCATACAAAAATATTTATAAAATGCTGAAAAAGTGAAAATATCGCGAAAACGTCGGTTTACGACCATTTTTATCAGTTTATGACCACCAGTGAGCTGGTTTGCGACCGCCCCATTATAATTAAAAAATATGCCAATAAAACAATTATAATCGCTTTATAAATATTTTATTTTTTTGTCTTTTCATAAAAATAAAAATGGTAATCATTTGGTGTAATGTTTTCTTTTCTTATAATAAAAAAATAACAATATTACATTTTGTAGAGACTTAATCACTAGTTGTAATAGAAACCAAGCGCGTATGGCTTCTTCAGCTACTCTCGCTCTGGCTTTAATAATTCCTTCGGCAGCACGGCATGATATATCGGGATGGCGTTTTAGGAAATTTGAGTACCAGGTTTGCCCCGGACGATCATCCTTAAAAGGATTCTTTTTTTTCGTTATCTTTAACTATTTTCTGTACTGTGTCCAACAGCTCCTGTTTCTTGACCGGTAATCCACATTTTGCTATGTCCAAAAGCCACTCTTTAATTTGTTTCTCGCCTTCTATACCCAATACAGGATCTGGTCCCCTTGTCTCGATTGTATCACACCTCCTCCCACTAAGGCGATATTGTATCGTGGTCCTTGGGATCTGATACAGTCTACATGTTTCTCTTATTCCCTTCCCTTGTTTTCGGATATCATCGAGAGCTTTTTTCAGTGCTTCTTCTGTGTATTAGACAGTCTTTTTCTTTTGTTGACTCCAAATTATTTGGGAATTCCATCTAAAAAAATAAAAATAAAAGTAGTTTGCTTTTAATGACTAAATTTTGTTTTAAACTGAAAAATAGTAATATTTAGTTTTTGACGGTTGTGGTACCTACCTGCAACAAATAATTATGAAACGGACATTTCAATAAGTAACGAAATTCAAAAAAAAATCAGACGTGGTCGCAAACTCAATGAACTTTCACACTTATTTCTGTAAGCGGCCGTTATTTCTCTCATACTAAATTATGTTGGCCGGAAACCGATGTCTTTATTTCGCCTACTTTGGTTTACGACCAGCTGTTTAGCGCCAAATTTTGTAGGTAAATTAAACAAACTTCTTACAAAGAAACTGGTGGTCGCTTACCAAAGAACTACAAGAAAAATCTTTTACAATACTACATTCAAAATTGTAACAGTCCTTTTTGAAGCATTAGGACCATATTAATCAAAACAAAATAATGCTGATCGCGTCGGTTTGCGACCATTTGGTCGCTATCTAACGTTTTTCATAAATAACCATTTCGGTTACCGACCACTTGATTTTATCTTAATAATAAGTTTAATTAAAGCAAAATACAACTAAATTATAACCCATACTTATCGATTGTACAATTTAACATGTAACTATTGTGTAAAACATGAAATAAGTATCAAAACTTACCTTTGAGCGCCGCGCGTCGTGTTATTTTTTTTTCAAACTCGCGGTACTTCCACTCACCACGGATCAAGACGCGCACTGAGCAATATTTTTTCGGCTCTGGGTTTAACCCATTTGTTTCAAACTTTGCAAATTCTTATTTCATAATCATTTATAAAGCACGTAAGATTTATTTTTTATGTATGTTACCTCTACAAATACAATTTTCTTGATTTAAAGAAACTTAGTCCGTCAAATGGTCGCCTACTGAAGGTGGTCGCGAAACCGGCGAAACGACCCTACTCGCGCCGCGCAGCCAGACTAGGCGGTTGTTATTATTACTATTAGATAAATCTTTAGTAATTTAAATCCCACCCCAACAAAGTCAACGAAGTTCTCAATTCGACAAATTGTTTATTTGTGTATATTTTGAAGACTTGATGGCACGGTTGGCGCAGTGGCTGAGCGATCGACTGCTGCGCTGCGTGTCGCGGGTTCGATTCCCGCACGGAAAAAATATTTGTATGACCTGCAGATAAGTAGTTGTTTCGGGTCTGGCTGTTTGTATATGTGAGTTTAAATGTTTGTAAATGCATTCACGATACAGGAGAAATACCTAGTGCGGAGCAACTTTTTTCTTCAAATATACATATATTTATATTAATCGACCCATACTCATTAAAAGTGAATTCGAACGAATATTTCAAATTTATGTTATTTCAAGTTAAACAAACACCAACTTTATTTCAAATAAAATTAGGTCGATTTTAGAATGACTGACACTACTCAACTAGCAGTTATAAAAATGTTTAAAGCGGTAGGGTAAACTGATTTTTATTGTGTAGGAATTAAAGTTATTTTTCCATAAACTCATATTTGTTTACACTGTAGGCAAATAAATCGCTGAACGCAATTAGTAAGTCTATACTATTTGTCATAGTAAAGAATTTTGTGTAATTGACATTATTTCCTTTGTTTTAGATATCAATGGACACAGTCAGGAGGCGTCTACAGGAAGCCGGAAAGAAATGCTGCTGCCCTGCCAAGAAGATAGTAATGACCCAGGCTCATTAGGAGGCAAGAGTAAGTTTTTGCCTAGAGTATTATAATTTTGACTGGGAAAAGAATGTCGTTATTTTTGTTGACGAGAAAAGCTTCCGGTCGGATATGGATAGAAGAAAAATATTATGGCGCAATAGGAATGAGCGTTATGTAGAGGTGAATACTTTGCCAAATCGGGCAAGTGGAAGAATATCACTCAACTTTTGGGGATGGATGAGTTCTATGGGACCGGGTGAACGGGTGGAGGTTAGCGGGCGCATGAATGAGGAACAGTACGTCGAAATATTACGCGACGTGATGATCCCCACCGTGCGCCTGCACTACCCAGAGGGTATTATTTACTTGTGCCAAGACAACTGCCGCATACACACTTGCACAGTGGTGCAGGAGTGGTTTGCGGCACAGGAGGACGCGATCCTCCTGCCATGGCCTGCAAAGAGCCCCGACTTAAACCCAATCGAGAATCTATGGGGTCTCATGGTTCTCGATTAGGATTCTTCAGAAATACGCCCATACTACATGGGAGCAATTCAGAGGTAATGATACCGGCTGGAACATGGTGGTTGGAATGAAGGACAGGCTGGCCGCTGTCATAGACGCGCAAGGTGGTCCAACCAAATATTAAATATGTGTATTGTTTTGTTAATAATATACATTATTTTTTATTTCGTTTCACATCAGTCTTTCTAAAATAATATTAATAAATAAATACCTTAATTTGCTTATATTTGTATTGTTATATTATTACTATTCTGCAGTATCTATAGATATTAGAATTTAACTAAATATGTAAGAAAGTTATTATTTATCATTTAATAACAATATATTGTTTTGGCAAGACGTTACGGTCCCATGTAGTATACTTCATAAAACTGAAAGGCTGATTCTGTTGCGTATTTCTGAGGTCATGTTTGGGCTCTTTTAGGTCATGGCTTATTCTTTATCGCTCATAAGACTCGAGCAAACGTAGTTTAGTCTACAACACTACAGGCAGTATACTCAATGTCATGTTATGAGTGTTCAGACACTAGCGGACACTGAGTGCACGGCGTGTAGAGTTGTAGCCTAAACTAAGTTTTAGGTGACAAACTCCGTTTCTACGGAACAAGTAAATAATGCACTTGATTCTGCATTCACCCGTGTTTCCGTAGGAATCTATACTAGATATTAATCTAGGTCATGATCTATTTAAGTGCTAAGTTTCATTGAAATCTGTATAACCGTTAATGCGTGAAAAGTAACAAACATACGTTCATCCATTTCCACAAATATACACATTAAATAGTAGCACAGTTTTACAATCCATAAGTTGTATTTTAATTTATCATACTATAGGTATATATTATTTGATATACCTACAGATCTCAAACGCTTCTTCCATTGCTCGATTTGGGAAAGACGCCAGACATATCGTTCGTTCATATTGTGTCATAATAAATGTATGGAGTATGTAACTATCTCCATATTTTTCATCACGATTGCCTAGCGGTTTGGCCGTGAAGGCGTAACAGACAGACAAGTTACTTTCGCATTTATAAGATTAGTATGGATAATAATTCTTCTAATAATGTAATAAACATAACATAATAATTTGTACTGTAAATTGAAATCATATACATACTTTGCGCACCATTTTCATATTTTTGAGATTTTTTACTTTACTACTTGTTAATGATAATTTAAGTTACGGCCGTCACCTACTGGTGGCACGGCACGACAAGTGATTTTAGTAAGCGCAAATGATTTGAGATACGAAACAATAGTTTATAATGGTTAGCATTCACATTTCGGGATGCCGCGGCATGCCAGAACCTACCGAAAGAGCCTGCTTTGGCAGCAACCACAATCACAGCTTTGCTGTGACGTATTAATGTAATGTGGGTGTTTACAATGATAAATTAGATTCAAAATAATCAGTAAGTATTACAATAATCCCTTGTCGTGCCTTGCTGTCTGTGGGTGCAGGGCCTTATACATATACATCCCAGTCAAATTATACTAATCTAGGTAAAAGCTTGCTTTTGTTTGGCGGCAGCATTTTATTTTGCTTGGTAACCTTTGGTGGCACATGTAATTGTATAATGAAAATGTAACAAATATCATTTTTTTTTTTGTTTGTGTTCCTTGTCGCGTCATGTTTATTGCAAATGAACATATTTTCTTTTTTCTAAACATTATAACTTGTAAAATATATGTATTATCTACTTGATTTTAATCCATCGTATAGTTTGGTAGGTAGGTATTTACTTATAAGTTTTCAATTATAATAAAATAAAAGATTTAGACTATTATTCTGCATTTTGTTTTGATACTAGCTGGCGCCCGCGGCTACGCCCGCGTGATTTAAAAAAAAATATACGTATTAACAATATTCTATGTGTTACTCTGTGCCAAATTTCATCAAGATCCGTCCAGCCATTTTGACGTGAAAGAGTAACAAACATCCATAAATCAATCCATTCATCCTCACAACATTCACATTTTATAATTATAAATATTAGTAGAAAGTAGGATAGCTGGCGCCCGCGGCTTCGCCCGGGTGATATCGAGAAAAAACTATCCCATGTCATGTGTTATTTCAGACTAAAATCTACCTCTGTGCCAAATTTTATCAAGATCCGTTTTGACGTGAAAGAGTAGGTAACAAACATCCATACATACCTACATCCATCCTCACAAACATTCGCATTTATAATATTAAATAGTAGGTAGTAGGATTTTATTCGCGGTTTCACTAGCGTTCCCATAGTAACCTATCTATCATATTCATATATCCTTTCTGATAGGTTTTTAGATTCATGATGATCGGTTGTGTAGTAAAGTCACATTGAGCAGGGGGGTAGCTACCGCTATATCTATAACCCCCCCCCCCCCCCCCTACGGCATATATAAAAAACGTTACTGTCCTTTTTATGTCCAGTAGTGAAATGTGGCTGATGATGATGTAACGATAATAATAGATTAAGTAGAATGTTTTTTGAAAATTAATAACTTTTCTAATTACGGTTAAACAAAACATGATAATTCAATAAAATCGATACGAAACGCTAGCGCAAATTACGCCAGTGAGTGGTGTCTGATAAACCGACTTAACGTAATACATGTCACTTCAGTTGTCGCACTACGTAAACTCAAACTCAAAGCATTTGTTTCAATTAGACCATTACAGGCACTTTTGAATGTCAAGAAACAAAATGATGACGATAGTCCCGTTCACAACGCATAATAACTTGTGTGTGTAGTTCCCCATTCCAAAGCGTTGATGTTCTCTATGGAGAAGAATAGGCAAGAAACTCCATGGACACTCTTTTTAATTCTAATGTTATTACAAAATCGTATTTACATCATTTATGTTGAGATTATACAAATTTGTGAGAACGATGCCGATGTAGAAAGACAGTAACAGGTGTAGTCTATAATTTGGCAACATTATCGTAGGTATTCATTTCTTATAAGAAAGGTTATGGGTACCTGATCTTTTACGCTCTTTACAACAATGTTTTCAAATAGTTACGTCTATAATTGTTCAGAAATAAATGAAAACGTTTAACAAAAGAGAAAAATATCTTTAAAACGTTGATCAATTTAAGTTGGTCATTGCGTATTTTGAATCCTGGAAGTGCTTTTTATTATTTGATTACTACCTAAATAAAGTAAACTCGGCAGACTGACGAGAATTTTTGTAGGTATACTCAACTAATTGGCTAAAATTGGTTTTCAGTATTAAATTTCGTAAAAATACTTAGAATAGGAGATCAGGGAACTTGCCAGTAAGTAGGTAAGAAAAGCTTAGAAGGAAAACCTGCTTGTAATTGAAAAAAAAACATCTTTCCCACATTGGATGTAGGTATACATGAATACTTTATAACAATATATTCATCTAGACCGTGAAATTTCGCTCATTAATTGTGAAACGGCGTATACCGTACCTACCTAGCTGTTGACATGTAATATACATAGGTAACTAGCTGGCGCCTGCGGCTTCGCCCGCGTGATATCGAAAAAAAGTATCCTATGTGTTATTCCAGACCATAATCTACCTTTGTGCCAAATTTCATTACGATTCCTTCAGCGGTTTTGACGTGAAAGAGTAACAAACATACATCCATACATTCTCACAAACATTCGCATTTATAATATTAGTAGGTATACATTCGTAAACAAACAATTTATGTAAAAGGGGGATGCCAAGCCGCCATAGTGACTTAGGCCCTGACTGCCCACAAGTAACATTGAATGTTAATATTAGTATGCCCCTCAAATAATAATTATATTGATAAAAGAAAATAATTGAAAAATGTGAGTGTCCAAACTTTATGGGTTTTTTATGTGCCCTACACAAGTATTGAAAACTCTTCCTACATAACATATTAAAACTATTTAAATATTACAGATAGTTGAAACTAAAACAATATATTAATAGAAAACATTTAATTCATCAAAAACTAAAACATTCTCAAAAAATTGAGCAGGAGGAAAAATATTTGTATGACATAGACAGGCTGCAAAAAAATTATATAATGTTAGCCTTTTAACATTTCAGAGCAATCTTACTGCATTTAATAGGATTCTAAAAATAGTATAGTTTGTTATCTTAACCCATTGTGGTGCAATTTGATATGCAATCACATTCCTTATTTGGTCAACCGTTGTCATGTATCAATGTTCAGCGAATGTGACCTTTGCCTTAAAAGAGAGGTGCCACAGCTAATAGAGATATAAATGTGGACAACAATAGGGTCTGTTGAGTGTTGGCTTGTTGGCTGCCTGATTTTATTCCATGCTCTGGTCCAACATGCATAGCACACCAAACTATCACTGTCTTGTAACTGACTGGAAGAGAAAAAACATGCATGTATGAATAGGTATTTTATTTTGAGTCATATTTGCATATTATTACAGTTGTAAAACTTATTATAGTTACCTGTTGATGTCCAACTCTTTTTACGAGAGATCGAACTTCGACGATTTCGCAATCTTGATATGTTGAAATTACTATTTATTTACACAGCGTACATATCCACTTGCAACAGTTCGCAGTGAAGAACTCGAACCAGGTTATATGCCGGGGTCTTCGATAGGTACTGACATCAGATCCAAGTTATCGTGGGAGTTGTCATTATCAGCAAGAGCGGAATCCATATTCAAGCCGTGGTCGTCAGGTATAGGATAATCACCAGTCAGTATTCATGGTCGGAAACGTCGATTTTAATAGAAAAATAAACGCAGCGAATCACTATGATGCCAATGTAAACAAAGTAATGAAATGATATTTCTACTATTTACTATTGTCAACTGACAAGTTTCAGTGTTGCCATTGCACAAAAAAGTATCGATCGATGCATTATGTAGATCATTTTAAAATCATCATAATATATTTTTTAAGTTGATTACAAATCTAAACGTATTAACATAAAATGCATTGGGACTTCTAAAAACAAAAGGACGAACAAATAAAGTAAAATATGTGTAAATGTCAAATCAATGTTTAGCAACAAATCTTTATTTTTTCCCGGATATTAAATTGGCAACCTAGCAAATGGCTGTTTATTTTGTTGCATCGTTTCAATATTTATTTTTTATTAAAAAATGTTACTAACGAGTATCGCTTCCTGAATAGAAGAGTTAATAACGTAAAATTTACATTTTTTTTTTTGGGCATTGCATTCTATTGATTGTTCAACTTGCTACGCTATTCCTTATCGCAAAGTATGTTATTCTACACAACGACGCGCATACGCACACATCCTCACGTATGCACTGCAGCACGAAACATTGCAAGTAAGAACTGTCAAAAAGCTTTATATCTCTTTCGCACGATTCTCGTTGTTGCTGCTCATAACGCGTTCAAGGTCAAAGTGTGGTAGCCTGATGTGCAGGCGTCTGTACCTTCTTGCCATGTAATTTCATATTAATTACTACGACTATAATTTACGTGCCATAAAACGTTCATTAAACTCGCGTTAATATAAAAAACGTTTCACTGTCTGTCTCTCTCTCTCTCTCTCTCTCTCTCTCTCTCTCTCATAGAAAGCAAGCCAGTTATTTTCGTTTCGTCTTTCTATTTCGCATTGAACAGTGTGGTGTCGCGACGATTATTTTTGTTGAGTGTATACAGGTTTTTTGTACATTTTTTTTTTAATAAATAATCACTTCGTTCCATCCGGGTGTTCCTAGACACCTCTCAAGTTTTTATAATCATTTTGCTGCGTCCCGCGGTTTCACCCGCGCAGACCCAGATAAAAAGCCTATAAGTATATTTATCCAGCGTACAAGGTGTGCTTCTCATAAAGAATGACAGGGCGAGGAGCAGCTCACTCCTTTACGGCAAGCAAGCGATCACTGCTGAGGTGATTGTGGAGAATGCAATTGTAATCCAGCACCCCAACCAAAAGTGGCGAGAATGCAAACCGTGGTTTTAGTCAGTAGAAGTCTGACAAACCTCTCCGCCGCCCCACGGACATCCCACCCAAATTTGAGCGTGAAGGAGCAACCAACATTCACATGATTCACACGCATACAAACTTTCGCCTTTACAACATTAGTATGATATTATTTATCTCAATGGTGACTGGATTATAAAAATGGGATTATGATTATAGCTAGTATGTATGCATTCCTAAATATTTTCCGAAATCATACTTGAGTAGGTACTGAGTCGGTAAACCGATTGTACCGGTATCTAATGTTCCCCCGCAGCTTGGCCATTCATCACCGACATATAAAAATCTACCTATGTTATGTTTATTTCGTATTTGAATGTTCCGTACTTAGTTGACGAAAGAAACAATCGACTACTACCAACGTCTTAGTACCTATCTATTCCAAATTCAAATGTTAAATTGGACCCGCTCTTTAAATCTGGAGAATGTCGATAATATGACTGGTTTGTTTACTTCTTCTGGTGGTTCACTTTTTGAAAACCTTTAATATGTAACCTCCGCACTAGGTAATAAGTATTTACATCACGAGATCTATAGTAACTCAGTCGGGATCACAGAAATTTTCTTTATTTAAGTTCGTACATTTTCTTACGCTGTAGGTCAACCTTAACCTTCCTTATCAAATGACGCTGAGACAAATAAACTTAATTATGAAGCAAAGACGATGAGATGTTATGAGAGAGAGAAGATGACGAAAGCATATTGTGTTTTTTTTTAAATATTTATTGTTTGACCTTTAACAGCGGACCATAGTATAACGGAACCCTAAACAGAGCGGTTTTCACAAATAATTCGATAACTACCTAGATAATATTGTTATTTTGATTTGGTCAATTTTGGTCTAGTCAGATACCACAGCCCACACATTCGGCTTCAATTATCCAAACTGAAATTTGCGGTTGCAGGCACGCAATAAACAACGTCATGTAATTTATTACCTATCTACGGATTTTGGACACGTGGATAATTTCTTTTTAGATGCCTACCTACATAGATACTTCATGTAGGTCCCTAAGTCGTAAAGATACATACAAATAATGAGTAGTACATAATGTGGACTGTCTCCATAAGTTCCCAACACTGTCGCAAAGCAATATACAGTATTAACAAGATAGGTTCAGATAAGTACTTAGTTTCCTTACAGGTAGGTACCTTGGTTTGTAGTGGTAGAATTCTAGCAATGATAAAAAAGTTTAAAAGTTATTATATTTATTCCATCACCTACACTTTTTTCCGATCAATAACAACCCAAAATTGGCCGTCTGCAATTCTTCAAATCGCCTATTCACTTTACAAATCGTTTTCATTTTTCTATTACAACAGCGATCCCCTATGCGGCAAGTCGTCAAATAACTTTTCTTAGTGAATTACCGGAGGCGGTTGACGCGGTTTCCCCTACAAGATCGTCCCTCCCGCGACTCCCGCCATTTCTCCCTCTTGTGGAGTGGGCCATTCAGAGACGGTTCGCGAAGCTCTCACAGTGCTTACGGCTTGCTTCAGTTTGGCGGGCTAAGCGTCAGCCAACAGGCGTGCGCGGTGTGGTCACTCTAACTAACATTTGGCGGGAACGGAAAGCTCGCGTTCGCGGAAAATTAATTGCAAAAACAGCGAATTATACATCTAAAGTTTATGTGATTATCGTGAATAATGTCTATAAAATCGAGTCCTTTGATGCTTTTACGATGGTTCATCGTAATAAATATTATGGTAAGCTCATTTGTTTATTATTTTTGTTGACATTTTTATTGGCTTTCAGTTTATTTCTGTTGATAAACTAATTGGTAGGTTTTATTGCCACTATTATATACATTTCTAAATGAAGCTATTCTTTAGGGAGTAAAACAATATTCATATAACGATTTATTAATTTTTAGTGGGACCTACTTTCACCCTAATTATTATCTTATTTAGACATTCATGAACGAATACTTACCTACAGTAAATACTAACGTTGACAGGTACATAAATAACATTTTAAATCTCCAAATATAAAAAAAGAAAACTAAGTAGAATCCAAGTTAAACTACCTAGGTAGGCAGTTTACTAAGGTACTTACCAATTAGTACGATTTTAAAATTAATGAGTATGAAACAATCAAGTCTACAGTAAAGTTGTAATACGTATTTAAGCAAAGAATAAACAGCAAAGCAACCACGACCGGCACATCAAATGCACTCAAGAACTTAATTCGCGTAATCGACACGCAATACGCAATGGAACTTCCACGCCGCCATTAATGCGCACAATTTAGCCCAATTCTTACACCCGTCCTTCAAAGCAACTAACATCAAAGCGAGAACATTTAGTTCAATTACCATAAGATAATATCACTCGAGACCACTAACTGTAACCATTGCAACATCGTGCATGGAGTCGAAGTCGAATCGATCTCCGCCCAGAAGCGTCGTTCGATTGCCGTAACGATGAACTTGCGGATCGAAATGCCATACATATCGAAGGGCGTAGATGCATGCGCCGATCGAGAACCGCTAGCTTGCCATATCAATTTACTAGCGCCGCTCTGGTGCACCCAATTACTAGCTCTGGTTCACATGATTCCTATTCATCAGCCTCTAGATTGCTTTAGTACCTATTAAAAGAATGTTCGATGAGGAAACATGATTTTTAAGAGTCGATGTTTATGGGGACGGTATGGTATGTGGACCGCATTTATTTGGAGCAGTAGTACCTATTACCCATGGTATTTTATTTTTTTATTGAAGAATGCACAGAATTTTCTTTTTATTCCTTCGATTGTATTATTGAGTTGGTTATCCCAACTCAATAATTAAGTTTCTTATACGTATTTATTTATTTATGCACAAAATACATGGCAGGACATTACATTTAGACAGAAGAGCACAAAAGTACAGCGTATCTTACCTACCTAAGTATTTTTGTTTATCTGCCACTATTATAATAGCGGAAACCTCCTAAGACCGTAAGTTTATTATACTTGGTAAAAAAGTTATTTACATATACGTGTTCATAAACTTATTTAAAAGTTACCTGCCTAAAGCTTACTATATGTTCATATAAATGAAAGACTTATTTCAATTAGGTAAAACATAAATTAAAAAGACTTTCAAGAATTAAGATTTTTAGATAACAATAACAGCCATAAAGAAAAATGGAGCGTAAAGATCGTCAAAAGATATTGCATAAATGTAACCATAAAGTATGACTACCGTTTTCTTAACTAATTCTTTTAGTTTTACCAAAGAGTTTCCAGGCGTGAAGTATCAACGGTCATGCGGTGCAACGCACTTGCTTCGTAGACACTTAATTTATGTGGTGCAACGTGCAGGTGTAAGATTTACCTACACGAACGGTTTTGTCAATCATTTCATTAGCCAGGGTCAGACATCCTGTCTGCTCTGTTAGTTCATTTTACCTACCTCGTTTTTATTAAGAACGTGGAAAGTTCTTATTAGAATTTCTTTAGAGCTCGGATTAACTAGGCACCTTTAAGTAGTATAAGAACGCACAGTCAGCGATAAAATCGGGTTACCGTAACTCTACAAAGTTTCAAAAGTAATGTTTTATTAATTAAAATCTGCCAAATGCTAATACCTACTAAATTGAAAAAAAAAATATTGAAATACTGAGGAGCTGAAGAAGAAAACTTTTTATTGCAAAGAAAGGAACTGACTTAAAACCGCTGCAGTATTCCACATAAAATGTTGTCTTCATGTAACATTTAAACAGAAGTTAAATTGGTATCAGGAGATAATCAACATGGACAAAGCAGAACAAAGTATCTATTAAAGACGCTTACTCAAAAACTATCCACCATAATGTATACGGAACAAAACGCGTTCTTCCTCTATCAAAAAAAAATATAATACAGCACAAACATAGATAATAAACAGCAGTGTAATTGCGGAAAAATCGGTTTACAACCAAAATCCTGAAAAAAAACCAGATAGAAACATTATAATATACTATACTTAATCCAGAAATTTAAAATACGCAAACTCATAAGTTACCTATTTAATAATAGAGTCTGAAACGTTATTCTCACCACCCAGCGGTCAGCCACTTAGAATAAACTTTTGTTCCGCTGCCTCGATGGTGCGTGCTTACATTTTTAAGTCCCAGTGACTGTCGGAGGTGGTCGTGCATTCCCATATTACTATTCAAGCCTTACAATCATTATTACACACGGAGAGAATTTGTACCAAGTACATCTGTATCAAAATGAATAGTTTTTATGAAAGCAACGAATTTTTTTAGGGAAGTAAAAGATCTTACTTTGTCTGATTCAACACTTTTATAGAAAACTAGCTGTGCTCAGCGGTTTCACCCGCTGCTCAGGTCCTCTTCTCACTTAGGGGTATGAAAAATAGATGTTGGCTGATTCTCAGACCGACCCGATATACCACAAAATTTCATACAAATCGGTCTCACCGTTTCGGAGGAGTTTGGTAACAAACACGGAACACCGCCACACAAGAATCCTTACTAATATTATAAAAGCGAAAGTGGGTTTGTTTGTTTGTTACCTCTTCACGCTTTAATGGCTAATCCGATTTTGATGAATTTTGGTACAGAGATAGTTGGGAACCAGGAGACGGACAAAGCCTAATTTAAAAAAAAAAAGTGCGATGTGAGGGAGAAAGACGGAAGAAAAGGGAAAACTTAGCGTTGCTATTACAAATCAATAAGGCACAAGAGCAAAAACTGCAGGTAGCAGGTACTGTGTTATACCGAATTCAACGCGAACGAAGCCGCGGGCAAAAACTAGTTTTATATATTAGAGCAGTGATTCTAAAAATATTTCTGTATCCGGTCTTTCTTGTGTTTCTGGGCTATTGTATTCAATCCAATCAAATTCAATTTTACTCTCTTCATCTGCTCGTGTACAAATTTTACTTCAGTAGCATTAAAATTATATCCCCCCATCTTGCATAACTGCAAGAACTTCTCTTCTCCCTTCACACGATTGCATGAATCTTAAACAGTTAGTTCGCTTTTGTCGGCTTTAACAACATCCTGTAAACACTTCTTGGACCTCCCGCGGTGTCTAAGCCCAAGTTGCAACCTACAGCTAATGCAAACCATTTCCGACGGACCCACAAAGTCAGCTAACTATTTCGTACTTAGTTTGGATGAAACTAACTACATTAGCACCTACTTAAATAGTTGCTTGCTACTCTAGTTGTTCAAAGATGTCAAGAATGCCGACGCAGTATTGGTAAGCACTGCATTTATTGTTCTAAAACAGGACTTCTACCCGCAGTTTTCAAAGAAAAGAAAAATGGATTTTATTAGCACACACACACAGTCAGCAGCATTAGTGGTTGGCTGTTTCACTTGGTCCTTCACCACAGAAGTGCTTATGGTCTCCTTACCATGTTGCTGTATCGTCCGGGCTGCTGGCTGTTTAGATCTCTTTATGGTTCCTTCCTGAAGTTTCTTGCAATTATTTTTTTTTGTCTCAAACTACACGCATGCATGTGTATCTTTTGTGACTTCTGAATTCTACGATTTTATTCTCTCTTTTTATCGCAACGAGATTTGTAGCTCCTTTTTACAGTTAAAAGCGAAAATCATTCCATTTAGCACGGCTGTGAGCCTGTAGGGGATTAGTCATTTCATACCTAGTAAATTGTAAACATATGTAGGAGTACAGTTAGACGCATTACGAAGGACCATGAAGCGTGGCATTAGGGGCCTGCCTAACAGTGAGCGGAATTAGGTCGAAATGATGATGATGACAGACTTACTTAAGTTTCCATACACATTACATATCGTTACTATAAACCCATGTAAGTGTAAGCTAGGCAGGCAGCTTAACGTTCAAACGATTTACAAGATTCTATCGTCAGCTCAGTTAAAACAACTCCTGATTGCCCCTGATGCAAGCGCCGCGTTTCGTTGTCAACAAAGGTATTAATTTACTAAGAGGCCATTGTTACGTGTTGTACTTAAGTATTAATAGCGGGTCCCCCTGCTGCGTTTCACAGAATTTTGATTAAAGTTACATAACGACGTTCGCATCCACGTTCGGTGTCTGATCTTCATTGGCGCGCGTGGGAATCGTCTCCGGCTATGCAATTAGGGAACGCCGGGAGCGGAGGGTAGTCAATTACTGCGCACTGTTTTTATTGCGACTCTCCTTGTCGATGCAATGAAACCTCAGCCGGAACATAAACATAAGGAGCATCATAAACTTTATAGCTCCCCATTTGTTTCATTTGCACTTGCTGGAATTCCTAGTTTCACACTCATTTGGTTTTTACTAATTGGAAACAATAAAAGTGTTGATTGGATTTCTTTATTAGCATAATTCTTAGCATCCGTAAGTTAATTACATTCCAAAACAGCAAGTTAGATACATAAATCATGAAAAAAGTTGTCATATCATTAGCGAAGACAGTTTTTCCTTGTTGTTTATGATGCGAGCGATTAAATAAGGTAGTACTCACTAGTTGTAAACCAATGAATGGGAACGTGCCTTTATGTTCCACATTTTTCAAATTAATTAATTTCTTTTTTTCGTCTCCTGTCGCCTACTCATGCGTAACAAATCACATTAAGCTATTCAAACCACCACGTGCTCTTGTATAAAAACCTAGTGAGAAAGTGATCGCGAAAAAAAATAATTAAAGGAAAAAAACCATATCATGTCATATGTGTATTGCCGCGTCTTCGTGTCAACGACCTAAAGCAATTATAGTTGCATAATAGAATGTTTTTTTCCAACGATTGAAATTGGTTTTTTCAAACCTTAGCCAATTTTCGATAACTATACGGATAGCGTCATAGTCGGTTAGATGGCTAATAGATATGCAGGAGGTACCTACCTACTTGGGCGTGATATTTTTCCCGAACATTTTTTTTCTTACTACTTAGATATCATCGTATCTAATACTAGAACTTCTGGTCATTAGTATTGCTATAGATAGGAACCATCTCTTTGCACTATGTAGGTAAGTAAATAAAAGTGAGTCTTACATGCATTTATTTTACTGTTTACTTTCTTGTATTGATCAAGCAATTATCGTATTGCTTTTTCGTGTTCGCATGCGTTTTCTCTGGTAGAAAATTGAGAAACGAAATAGGTATTTGTGTTATCGAATTTCATGGGATTGTATTTCGACGTTGACCTTAAATTTTGAGAATATCTCCGCATTTTTATCTTGTGTCAACGCATCTTTAATTAACAAACTGTTGAGTAGCTTCATTTTTTAGCTTACTTCTTCTTCGAGTAAATTGTCTATGTTCATTTACTACTGATACAACACTATAAAGATTGTAGATTTATCCAATTCTCGGGGAACCAACCCTCAATTCTAAAAACTAATCTACATTGTTGTTTGGAATGATACATATTGCCTCAGAATTTTAAAACCCAGTACCTATGGTTAATGTTTCAGTTAACATTGCTTTATGTAATTTTTACTTACCATATGTACATACTTAAGGAACAGCAATGATGATAGATGACGGAACGCAAGGTACGTGTGTACGCACCTTAATACCCAATGATTTCAATTCTAAATGCAGTCGATTTGAGTCTACCATCGATGAATAATGCAATCTTGCATTGTATTTTGTTCAATCATTCAATGCTTTATGCGTATAAATAGATTTCTCTGAATCTTCTTATAAGTTAATCTTATTAATAGATACTAATCTCAGTTAACATTATCGCGTACAATGAACCTGATTTCAAATCGTTTCCAATTTTATAAATCAAGATTTTGATGACCACTGCTTTTATAAAATCTGCTAATAATACGGTCAATAAAATTAATCGATTTGATAATTACTTATCGTTCTCGGTACAAAGTGTGTGAAGGTGTTTCTAGCAAGCACGCGTGTCTGATAACTACGTCATAAATCGACTTTGTCATCGGTGCTAACAATTATTGAAACACGATTGCTAACCGGATTCGTCCAATGTCCATTTATTTATCTGCAAAGTGTACTGGAATACACTGATGTTTTTTTCTGGACTATAAATTCCTGTACCTTCTTCAGAAGACATTTGCGGATATTTGTAACATCCAATGTAAACTTCAGCCTTGGCCCGACTTACAGTCTATTTCTGAACTTGCGAAGCTGTCATATTCTACTTTAACAATATTCCTTCGCAGCGGTCCCTTCGTTTATTGCTCCAGCAAAGTTTGACAGGCTCTCAATAAGTTCTAGAAGCGAACGACGTATAAACGTGTAGAAAGTCTTAATAGTGTTGAGATGGTTAGCAGATTTTGTATAACCTTTATAAGAATTGAATTTCTATATGCAAGATAAAAGAGATACTCTTATTTTGTTTAATTTGGCTCGTTCAGCAATACAGACAAGCTAACAAGAATTCTTATTTATCCAGACAGGACGACATAGTTAGGTTAGTACGTTCACAGTAAATAGACTAAGTATATCAACTCAGACGAAAACGTGGGGGTCTCTGCATATTTCTAATGAACTCTCGTCTCTTCATAATATTAAATATAAGCTGATGTAGATTTTATCTTGTAACATTATACTAATCCGTCCTGTCTAGCAATATTAAAGTTGTTGAAGCTCATGTACAGTTTATCTCGTGAGCGTAGATTGAAGTTTTTGCTTGTAGTTCTATCAGACGGTATTATGAATTCAAAATTAGAAAATTAATAGACGAAAATTAGACGCTATATAGATGCAACGCCTGATAAGTATTCCATTAACATGGTTTTTTCATGAAGGTAAGTTTCATATTTTGTTGATGAATATAGAAATCTGTATAAGTGGCATCCAAAATGTACTAAAGGCTTAGAAAACACATTGTCTGTTTCTTCTTTAATTAACAACATACATACAGTGTGTGTTTGATTTTACCAGCAATTTATGGTATACTCAAACTTTATGGTTACTTTCAAGAATAGGATAGGTATTATTGCTTTTATGTGCCAACCTAACAAATACATTTTAGCATTATTATATTCATGTTAAAGTTACATTGTTAGCTTTTGAGAACGCCGATAGGCTAGGCTAGGATAGGTAGGTACTCACCTCCTCAGTTCAAACGGTAAATAACTGTGAGCCTAAATCAGGCAGTTTATTAGCTATGGTTTAACAGCCTATTATTTTTTTTGTCACTGTTATATCTGATAAAATGATGTTAAGTAGGTATGACTTAGTAAAAATACCATACGATTTTGGCGTAGTCATAATTGTTCGCTATCTTTGTTTTTTTAGAAGGACTGACACAATAACTTAATTTTCAGTTCGGTTATAAAAAGTTTTTGAAAAAATAGGTTTTTTTTTAAGTAGGTACCTAGGTTTCATTTTTTGTAAAAAAACGTTTTAAAATTATAATTCTCGTGCGTTTCAGTTTTAGTTGCCATACTCCTCCGAAATGGCTTGACCGATTTTTATGATTTTTTAAAATTTAGTATGTATATTTCGTAGGTCTGGCAAACATTTTTTTTTATTTTAGCAGAGCGGCGAGTGAAAGTGCTGGGCACAGGAAGTGCATATATAAATTTCTAAAATGTTTAGTTTAACATATTTATAAAAAAAAAAAATGAGAAATTCCCTCGATTTCTCCAGGTGACGAGACGATGCCGATGGAACCACCTGATGAGTATATAAAAAAAAAAAAATTACCAAATGGTTCCGAGTAGATTATTCAGAGAACGTGCGAGCTAATTTTGTAATAAGAACTAATTTTTAACCTGTGGCAAACATTAAATGGATTTGAATTTGAATTCGTCCCCCGTTAGAAGTCGGTTTTATTTTTTACAAAAAAGTTTCATAATTCAGCATTTTTAGTTATGATATTATATTACATTTTTTTTTATCGAGTAGGTATTAATTTTCCATTGTTACTAAAAGATTAGCAGATCATCCATATAGACATGAGGAAAATAAAATATTATAGACGATAACTCACAAGCTACCTAAGCAAGTATTTGATTTAGAAGACATTTAGAAGAATTTTGCAAATCGGTGAACATACATAAAAAAAAGATTCCGACGAATTGGGAACCTCCTTCTTTTTTTAAGTCGGTTAAAAATGTCTTGTTAACCCTAAAGCTTCTATTGTCAAACAACACGACTAAAACTAATAAATACGATTAAAATTAAGTCACCTATAAAATCTTAAGTGCTGTCGTAAACCATCGCTCACAAGTACACCTACACGACATACAGGTTACAGACTCCTACGGTAAAACAATCACCACTAATTATGACCCCAAGCATTTTGCCTAATAGGTACGCAAATCCTTCATAAACCCAGCCCTAGGGTATATTTGCTAATGGAATTGTTATTAACACGTACAGAGCGCAACAGTGTAGGCAGGAGTGGGGTTAAGCTGTAAAGTCGAAGGACTGGGTTCAATGCCTGTCTATTACCTATGTGAAATAATTATTTGTGGTCAATATAGTTTCTATTCGTTTCAGTTATTATTTACCGTACCAAACATCATTAGGTTTTCATTCTTAGAACCGCACTGAGGCCACACGATACGTAATCTGTGACGATACTCATAATATTATCTACCTTTTACTCTTGCAATAACATATCATTATATTACGCCTATTTATTTATTTATTTGGGAAAATAAATAGTTATACATCAAATCTTATACTTAGTCATAAATAAACAAGGGTTATAAATGTATAACTCATTTTCCACAACATACACTACTGGAAAAAATTAAGGCATAAAAAAAACAAAATTTTTGGGAAATTTTCAACAGGCCGTAACTTCAAGAGAAATGGTCGTACAGCAAACCAAAACTCCAAGTGTTCAGATTTTGGATTAGAACTTTAAAAATTTGTAGCTCCCGGGTTTTTTGAGTAGGTAGGTAATCTTAGAAAAACCAGCAACAAAAAAAAATTTTTTTTTTGGTCTGCAGTTGCCACTATAAGGATCAGATACTTTGTTCGTTTGGGTGTGTAACGATTGACATAATAACAAAATATCTAACGTTCACTTGACATAATTTTAGTTAACATAATTTTGTTTAACATAACGATTAGTTGACATAATGAATTGTTGATATAATTTCATTTTACCTAATTTCATATGACATAATGAACATTTTCTATAATGCACATTTCACATAATATTCATTTAGCATATTATTCATTTATATAAAACGTTTGGTTGACACTTCCCGTGACCCAAGGGCTGGCTTTTACTTTGGCCAGAGGCTTAGCGTTGCCATACAACGTGGCAACGCGGCCAGTCTCTTGGGGACGTTGCCAACTGATAGCGTTGAGGACGAATTTTTTGACGCTATTTTTTAATTTATTTGTAAGTTATTTAGTATGTTTAATATAGGGTAATCCATTTAATTTAAAAAATAGTTTACTATAATATACATAATCTCCAAGTAACTTTTAAAATTTTGCCTTGGGTTTTATTGCCTAGCCCATGAGTTGCTTCTAGAATCTAAAGTAATATTGGGCGAAGTAGAATGTCTTTTTAATGGGCAGTCACCACCAAAAAAGACGAAGAAATGTTTAAACAAAAAGGAGCGAATCGATAATATTCTTAAAAAAAAGGAATACACTGAAATTGAATTTTTCGGGCTTTGGCCTCTAATTTAAAACTAAAATAAGATGTAATATTTATGTTATGATTAAATAAATATTGTATTAAGTTTCTTTTTTCTTCTTTTTTACCCTATACACCTGCCACCCTCAACTATTGTTACCAGGAGAAACTGGATGCAATCTGGACTTTAGGGTACCCCGACTCGGATAGGTTAGGTTAGAAGGGGATGGCGGGGTCGTGTGAGCGAGCGAAGCGAGCGAATAGAGCCCGCCATCCCCTTCGTGGTTATTTTTTTATAAACCACCCAGAAGTAGGAGCCCCGCGAAGCGGGGCTCCATCGACCAAGCCCACCCTCGACCATGCATTGAATATTTAAAGGTTTGGTTAAGTGCCACTTGAGTTAGGCTAGAACTGTGCCCATTAAACATGAATTTTAGGTCAAATGAACGTTATATTAAATGTTATTATGTTAAATGAATAATAAATGATATGAAACATTAGGTCATATGAATTTATGTCATTTGATATTATGTCATATGAAAATTATGTCATATGAACGTTAGTTCAAGTGAAATTAGAGCATTTGTTATTATGCCAAACATTACACACCCGTTCGTTTATCTTCAATTTCTTTTTTTATTTACCTTGATATGTCCACTTCTCGCCGAGATATCGGTCTTCAAATGAAAAAGGATCTTTTTGTCTTTGACTGTCGATATCTCAGCAACCAATGATCGCACAGAAAGTCAAAGGCGGGTTTCAAGAACTTGAATGAATTTTCTTTAACTACTCATTGCTTTTTCATAATATTTTTTTATTTTTGTCACATGAATTTGAAAATGCACAAAAACACGGCTTTTGGTGGTTTTTAGGAAAGTCAAGCGCTGGCTCGAAGATATTGAGGAAACCACTAATGTTGAGTGTGCCTTTAACAGTTCAATATGTCCACAAAAAACCCTACAAAGAGCCAAATTTATTCAGCCAGTCGTTTTTTTGTTTCACTCGATCGAAGTCCTGAAAATATTAAAGGATCATGTTTTTGGTCTGAAAGCTCATAATTTTTAAAAATGAGAAAAAAAGAGTTTTTTGCGAGCTTTTGCCACATGTTGGTTCCAGAAAGTGCTTTAGACCAACGAGGCAGTTTTTTTTTGTGTTCCCGGGCCGCACTTTTCGGTAACTTTTTCGAACAAACCGTATCCCCGGCATTCCAACCTGGCCTTGACGGGTGTCTCATATTTGCTGAAACCTCTTTGAGGCGCACGTGGAACACAAACGCGCCTTCGACACGGCCTATCGTCGCTAGACGGACGTCCGTCTAAAGGTCTTCCATAAGCCCGCGCTTACGGTGGCTGGGAGTCGTCTCGAGTATCCGACGCCCGGAGCGTCTTCCGCGGCGGCAAGGACTGATTGAGGTTCACTCCCTCAAACGTTCAGTAGCAGAACTGCTTCGCAGAAGAAAGGTAACTGTTTCCCATTCCCTCTCGCTTTGTACTATGGACTGAACCAGGGCCGGACGCGAGACGGCGCCAGCAGTTAGCATTTGAATTGTTAAGTTGTACCTATTAATATGAACGTGTATGAACCTGCCTATTTAAGCGCTTTTGGAAAGAAGGCAAACTCGCTTTGACTAGCAAATTATATAAATATATATATTCTTATTGTAGTTTCAAAAGTGAGGGCTCACTTTTGACTTGAATTTTGTTTAAGGCCAGAAATGAGAATATGACTAAACCTAAAAAAAAATCAAGATAACATTACCAAGACCCAACATTTAATGCAGGAACAGGTAAGGCATCCATTGAAATATTGAAGACAGCACAGTAAAACATACATTTTACCCACACATAGAAGAGTACCTACGCAACGAATGTAGACACACTTATGTATGAATAAGGCCCCTGGTCATCGGTACCGTTGCGTGTTGCTTACTGCCGTCAATGGCGAGGTCGCGGTGCCTGTAACCTGCGCCCTATCGATCCATTTAAGTACAGCTTAATGCCCCTAGGCATGCACTTAGCTTTGGAAAGTCCATTAGGCCTTTAAGCATTAAGAACATATTACTTGAATTGCGATGAAACCTACATTGTGTAAACCACAATATCTATAATATTTTAAGTCCTTTATTTAGGTCATTTGCGAAAATAACATCTTGAAAGCGGTGGCGTGGCGTAACGAACTAGATGCGTACCGTGACAGGTTCGAACTGACGCATGACGGGAGGATAGAGTTCGAGGAATGAAATTGGGGGAGGCGTCTCAGCATAGGCTAAATCTAATATTTACAATGTTCGTTCCCATACTCCCCCGAAACGGCTCGACTGATTCTTATGAAATTATGCATATTCAGTAAGTCGGAGAATCGGTTACTGTCTATTTTTCATACCCCTAAGTGATAAGGGGGACCCGAGCAGCGGGTGAAACCGCTGGGCACAGCTAGTTAAATCATGTAAACTCGGGAGATTCTCATCTGCTATGCTACGACCCCTACGTCTAAGCTACGCTAGTAGCAAATTGGTAGCAAAAAAGTTTTTCGTAGGCAAATGAGGGTATTTGTCCAATGACAGTGTTTGTTCAAAAGTCTATTCAAATGTAAGTTCGAATGCTCCTCCTATTTATCTGTTGTCTTGCGAGCGTGCGACTTTGTTTGGGACTGCACATTATATTGTTTTATTGAGATTCTATGCATAGTTGAAAGTGCGACGCTAATATTTTCTTATATTAATCTAACCAAGGAGTAGAAAGATTTCGCACTCTTGATTATTCGGTCAGAAAATTAGAACCAGGTTAAAAATCCGTTATAGGTCAATTTGAGAGAACAAACCAATAAACAAACCGAACTAAATGTTTTGATTGCGAATTTAATTTAATTACGTTACGCCTTTTATACCAAACGTAGAATAGGCTTCTGATAAACCAGTCGTATAACCCATGAGTAATTGAATACCTAACATGCACGGAACTCTAAAATCGATTAACTTCCTCCAAAAAACTGGCCTATTAATTAACTGTAAATGGTAAAAAACTGCGTCTAAAATGTTTATTCATACATCTATTACTTTTTTGCGACATGAGTGTTTAATTCAATTAAGTAACCATTACACCGATGACAGGCGGTGTCAGCGCAGACGCACAAAAAGTTGTCGCGGACGACAGCCCGATAATACAAGCAAACAACCACTGACACATGATACACGACCCACTTACCTCCATCACTAATAATTCTAATCAGGATAATTGTAATTAATTAACACAGTTACTTCTAACAAAGAACAACGCAAAAAATTAGCGGTTGCTCAGGCGCACTGCGGCTCCAAACCGTTATTGTTATGGATGAACAGAATTCGCACTCTCTCGTGGCTTCAAAGAGAAATACCACTGACATTTGTACTTGCTATTAAAGAAATACTTTTGACCAGTTCTTATCGCGATAAAATAAGTGAACGTGTAACGTATGGGCTTGTCCGTGTTATACACTTATACGGAGACTTTGAAAGTGTAACATGTTTGTAGGTATGTAGGTGGAAAATCGGATGAATAAACACACATTTATGACTTCCAAACTGGAACAAGTTTGTCGGAGTTGGCGCAGTACGTCTGGGAAATCAGCAATCAGAGATGTCAAGGAAAAGATTCGGTGGTTACGCGTTATATAATGTTCGTGAACTTCGCTGACATGGCTCAACTTGTGTCGTTTCCCGAAATCAATGTTGTTTGCGATCGCCGTGGCCGCTGCCCCTCCTAGGGTGGCACACCCCCGCTCTATAAATCACTGTCCGAATTACGGCGTTTCTATAATATTTGTAATCCGGTGCTGGGCACGCGACCGCACAACAATTGATACACCCTACCCTATGCGGTCCACTCACAAATTAATTGAAACTAGTTTCGTCCTCGTTAATATTTTGATTATGTCAAGTTCAAATCCTCGTGCTTATGTAATTTAAGATAGGACAATAAACAATGTAAGTAAATAACAGCTTCTCTCACCCGCATCGATGGGTATTTTTGTTTGGCTGATCATTTTCATATTATTCGCCTGTTCAAGTATATGGGTAGTCTCTCACAACAGTTCAAGTAGCGGTGGTACAGGTTGCTAGTTCATCACCTACGAGCACCATTACGAACCTGATTCTCCAGCTGCCTTACACATACGCGTAGATAAACAGTTCGTATACGCATTAACACAAATATCGTACTCGGTACGAACATTAATTGCCAAGTTTAAGTCGTATGAATAATCTAAGAGTTGTTATTATCAAGATACTATAGAATATTGTATAAAATCCGGGAGATTCGTAATATAGAGGTATTAACGCTAATACCCAATTATAGACTCGCATCAGATCGGCGCATGGACCGGGGAAAGAAGATTAGGTTTTCAACCGCAATCTATAGGGGTGCGAGCAAACGCTATTAAAATCTTTCTATCTCCAGTCATGGACGGCGTCACGTAAAATTAAATAAATTGCGATTACATAGCACTTTCTCGTCAAATAATAATTATATGTGTTCTTCAGTAATTAAAACTTACGACCATGTATCGTGATTTCTCTAAGTATTGTTGCTGACATGTTAATCACTGCATTTGCATTTTGTACAATTTGCGTGATACATACGGTTACAAATTATTTTTTTATGTTTAAACAAGTCATTTTTAAAATCTTCTGGGTGAGCAAATTGTACGAATATTATTTCTTATTGACTTTTGGTAGATACTGTTACTGATCTAAAAGTTCATAACAATTATGAATGCAAAATATGACCTGCTCCAGTGCAGAGCACGCGAGCCATGTATGAAAAACTGGCCAAGTGGCCAGCATCTTGCTACACATTACACGCCCCATCGACTTCTACTCGGTATTGACACGATCAATTATACAGATTACTCCGACGATTACTCACATATTAAGTTCCCTATACCTGACCGTAACCGATCTTACTTTGTTTATTTCTTTCTATCGTTTAACAGCCCATTACGTTACTTTATTGTTTTATTTTTCGGCTTTAAGTTTCCCCTTTCCAATATTGTTTTCGCCCTGGAGGATGGTAAAAGCTAACAAGATTTCTATGGTATTGAAGAAAACTTGTTTACAAGAGTTAGTTCTATTTGCAGATGTTTAAAATAAGTTGATCCCACTCAGTAGTCTAGACGGAGCCCGGGAGGGTGCGCCCCCCGGGGAAATGCCAATATTGCAAACCAATATCAAGTCATCTTCATTCTATTTCCAACATCGTCATCTCTTATTTATAAAAACTTTTATTGCTGCACTAGGATTTTTTTAAAGATGCAATTTGATAGAGAAAGTCTTGATAACATATTAATTACTATAAATAATAATGCTAACTATTAACACAACGTGTAACTGTATACATACATATATTGGCAATAGTTTCCAAGCAACCAATAAGGGGAAAGTTAAAATAACTTCGCTATTGGAAGTAAATCCTAGAGAAACAGAGGTGAATTGATAGGTCGGGAGAAATCTTTACATGTTGGCAGCGTTCCAATAAACATAAATAAACAATTACTAGATTAACGTGACTGGGCAGAAAGTAGAATTACTTGACAGTACTTTGCCATTATATAATGTTCTCATAATAAGTCAGTAATCATCACATCCGTCGTTTATCCACAATGTTTGGAGCAACTTTAAACAGTTTTTCAATCCTTCAGAATGTTTGAAGTTTTCTTTTCCAGAGAAAGTAAAACAGATTAAAAACCTCATAAATACAAAATTCGTTTAACAAGATCGATCGAAGCATAAAATTTACAATAATCTGCCGAAGATAATGGCTGTAATATAAATCAAGAAAAAATAGGATTCTATGATTTTTTGTACGCATTTCAATATCCATTAACTATAAAGCCGGAGCTCGTTTTCGTAGAAAGAAAGTATTACTAGAGTATATTTTTGTAATAAGTATCTGTGATAGATATTCCATTGTCGAGTTTGGCAAAATCGTGAAGCCATCCGCGCGTGAATCTTACTACTTAGGTAACGGTTCAACTTTGACATAGAAAAGTTCATGTCCAGTAACACCAGTAGTAACCCAATCAGGTATTGATCAAAGACCATCCAAAAATACACTAAATAACAAACGTGTTACTACTTATATTAAAACATAGGTAATGGAATAGGCATTGCAATTCGAATTGCATTAATTTGAAGCTTTCATGAAAGAGTCAAATCAAAGTACAAATTGATTTATTCCTTTACCAAAAAAAAACTTTAGTTTGTAATTTATTTAGTTTAATGTACAATATGCATAGACTAAAATTATTAAACTAAATTAAACTTATAAATAAATTAAAAAATAGCGTCAAAATTTGAAAATTTGTAATTGGAGCCTCCTTTTAAGCGAATTAATTATGGCTGTATTAAGAGACTCCGCTTTTCCAGAACATAAAAATAATGTTGACAGTATAATATTCTTTTGCAACTTGAATAAATTGCCCCACAGACAACTGACAGTATTTAGATAAAAACCCGTAGGCGACAAATTGATGATTAGACTTATCTTTAAATAGATATCATAGATTCTAAAAGAGTCAACTCATGAAACAAACAAAAAGTAAGTACCTTTACGGCGAGGGCCACCAGTAAGATAATGCGATACAAAATGATGAAGCAATACGGGACTCTAATCTGCACTTTCTTACTATCAATGATAAGGTTCCAAAGTACGAGGTTAGTATTATGATCATGATCAGCGTCAGTCAGCAATTTTGCGGGGCATAAACAATAGATAATATACTTATACTCGATATCAGTGCATTATAAAGAGAGACGTCATAGATGCTGTGCCCATTGACTTGGATCGTAGTGCGAGGGCGCGCGTGCCCGGTCATCGACCACTACACGTCGCGCAAGTTCACTCGCGCATGGGAAGTAGGAGCTGTTGCGCGCGCGCAAGCGCATGTCGGCGCGCTTAACTGGTGTCACCGATGCTGCTCAAAAGAGACCGCTCACACCAATCTCACCTTTACGCATCCGGGATCAAATTTTCAAGCAATCGCATATTGCTATATTTATATTGTATAGGAAATATTCGCAGTAAATTATCCAGTCTGGCTCTAGACTTCCTTGCAGTAATTATTGACTGTTGATTTACGAGCATATAAAATTCTAAAGGGCTCATTTTGTATTTTACGATTTTAGTTCCACAACAGGAAACTGAGGTACCTGTGGCCGCACGTTAAGTTTGTCTGTCTGCTCTATTATTATGTTGTTACCGAACTTCGTTTATGGGTTATTAGACGATACACCTAACCATTTTTCGTGACAAAGGGAACTTTACATTTTACGAGGGCACATTACAATTTTAGAAAGAAAAAAGTCATTTCGATTTCCCCCCCTTGTTAAGAAATTCATGTGGAGCGTGTTTAACTCCAGTAAATCAAGGCGAGTGTGCATAAGTTTGTTTCTTTCTTTAAATGCTTACGCCTCGCATGTTACCTTCCGGTACATTGATTGAGTAAGAGGAATTGAAGTTTAAACAATCGTCATACATTTCATATTTCTTGGGTCTTTAGAATTGTTAGGAAGTACTCGGTAATCGGTATACGTCTCTACTGTCTTGGAATACGTAAGCGTGCGAAGAATGAGCCTTGATTGGCAAGCAGTGCATCGCTCATACTGCACATATCTAATGGCTTGCGTGATAGAATATCAATGCCTTTGGAGATTTCCGCAATGAAACTCGTTCTTAGAATTAACATAATTTTCTTATAATCCAATTTTGTCGTCTTAATACAGTTACCTAACTGTTTCGCATACTATTACCTACTGGCGAATATTAATGACTCTTTTGTATTATGCTATTTAAACAAACTTGACAGGATTTGTAGCACAGTTATATAGAAACTACGACCGATATATGTTCTTTAAAATTTCTCAAAGATATGTAAATTTTTGCTCTACCCAATTATAAATTATTTCAATGGCTCCATTAATTCTGTTACAAATTTTGTTGACATCAACATATTTTACAACTGTTTATAATTTAAATTACCTTTTGATAATTAATATAAATTATGTCCGTTTTATGCACCTTAATTGCAAATCTTTTTCCAGCGGTTTTGCGGTACTGAGTATCTTCAAAGCAGACAAATTCTTTTAGTTTGTCCTGTAGCCAGGAGTAATCGGCGAGAGTATTCCCTTCAGCTTTTTTGTGGAATTCACGTAGTTATCTTTATATTATTTTTTGTGCGTAAGTTGCTTGATAACCGAGCTGACCGCAGCGTGCAATATTCTCGTGCGGTTGGCAACCTAGCACTCTACCTGTCTATTGTTCACACTGGCAGTGTGCTGCCTTTTTGTATTGTTATACCTACCACATCGTAAAACGCGCGTTGTTTTGCTCTTCGGTAATATTTGCACTAGGAATTGACTTGAGGGATGTACCTAATAGTTCAACTCAACTATACACAGTGCTTTGCAGTTATTTCATTATTTTTTAAATGCACCGTCATACTGCATTTTTTTGTTTTTAACGAATGCCCGCGGTTTCATCTACATGGAGTTAAGTAATTATCCTACGGAAACATACTATAGGAATAAAAAAGTCCCGTGTAGCATTCCAGACTATCTCTGTGCCAAATTTTATCCAGATCCGTTCAGCCGTTCTGGCGTATTGAGGAATAATTATCCAATTTCTCAAATTTATATATATTTTTATTTTAAAAATATTTTGCCCCACATTAGAATTTTTTCCTATATCGTGGGTTAAAACATTTAAACTCACATACACAAACAGCCAGACCGAAACAACTATTTGCAGGTCATACATTTGAACCGTGCGGGAGTCGAACCCGCGATACGTAGCGCAGCAGTTGATCGCTCAGCCACTGCGCCAACCGTGCCGTCTAGTATAATTGTAAATGTGTCGGAAAATAATTAAGCAGATTTGACAGAGGATACTAATGTTGCAGTGTTGAAATAAGTGCTGCTGGGTCAAAATGAAGAGAGCTTAGGAGATAAACGATCATAAGTACGAAGTCTTAATACATCTTAAAACAAAACAGAGAAAAGTAAGAGGGATAAAAAGAAACACAAAAAGTCACATTCTACAATACAATTAACAATTTCTACACACAACAAATCCATAGCTTGGATAATTTCCAAGCATGCAACTCAACACAGGCGATATTTGCATAAACAATAACAGCCTTACCAATTAGCAAATGCAAATAGCAATAAATTATCTGCCTACAATATTGCTGTCACTTTCAAATGGGTCTTTGTTGAAATCTCTTACAAAATTACATAGACGGACCCATCAACAGGCTTACAAATTACTGGTCACAAATATTTCTAAAATACGATCACGTTCGTTGTGAAGTGAAAAACTTGGAGATGACTACGCATGAATGCATGCTTGGAGAATGTTTACCTACCTATAATAATGATGTAGACCACACATTATTGTTGGTCGCAGTAAAAACGAAACCCATCAATGGACCTCTCATTAGGGCTCCACTTTATGTCGTCATCAAGGAAGACTTGTATCCTTGCCCAACGCATTAGCTTCAGAACAAAATATAATATTTACTGGTAATAATCTACATGTCCATCCGCATGGAAATTAGAAATGTTATGGATTTTTTAATCTCTTTTACATGGAGGAAATAATGAGCGAATTGAGGAAGTGGCTATCTGTATATGTTTCACAGTTCGTATTAGGCTTGCTTTAGAACAAACGTAAATTTATAGTGTTGGTCAGAAAATTCTGGCAATAACCTAACTGTTCGTAGATAGAGGCGATACCAAAAGTGTCGCATAATTTATTTATATATGATGTCGTTAAAATTAGATAGTTATTATAAATACTCCTACAGTTATTTATGTCATAATTAACACAAATCTATGAATAAAGAGTTATTTATGTCGCTTTAACGTATTTTATAACTTTGTTGCTTTTGGTGTTTAGGTTTTGTACGTAGCTGTAACGTTTGAATCAGTATTGGAATTAGGTATCTACCTATTTGTTATTTTTTACTATATTGTATCCCCAACAAAAGTACAGCAGGTAACGTTAGTGTTACAGCTAAATATAAAATTGGAATGACAAATCGCGTCTTCATGCGTCGTACGTAACCCATTCCCATATATGTCTACTACTGCATAATACATTTGCGGTGAAGGTCCGTAAAAGCTTATATATTTATTACCAACCTTCTTTATTATATTCTCGTCATGTCCCAATGTGTGAATTGCTTTTCTACAGGCTTTCTCAAGATAATACAGTTAGCGAGTTAAACATCATCATCGCAATTGTCATATGCGTCTAATTGCTGTAAAAACTGAGCATGTTTAGGTAACATGAGGTCTCACGAACAAGTGCTAGCATCTAGCACATAGTAATGATCGTAGTATAGCGTTACGCTCTCATGAATACCGTGATTACGTCGATTTACTCCATTAAAACCACGGACTCACATTTCATTTGGTTTGCAGATAAAAATCTCAGTAGAAGGGTAGGTAATTAAAACAATTAATTATGCGCTGTTATGTCACGTAATGCAATTACACGTCATGGTAACGACGGTAATGGACCGATACAGATCGCTACCACAGCCTTGCGTTTTTACTCCAGAGAAAACTTTGCTAGGTGTAATGGCATCAGGTGGATAACAGAGAAATTTATTTTATTATAATGTCATTATTATTAATGGAGTGTTAAAGAGTGATCAAATGCTATTCAAACGTCATTACAGCCATCAAAGGAATGAAAGTTATCTTTCACCTGATTCTAATCGTGACACTCGATAACTCGTTAGTGTCGCTATATTCGTAGTTAAATGAGTTATTTGCTATATACCAATAACTTTTTTGCGTTAGAAAGGTAAGTTTCTAGATCATTACCATTTTTAGACTTCCGTAGCACAATGAGTTTACTTCATAATGGCAAAACCGAAATTATGAACACATAACTTGCACGAACTGTGGATATTGAACTAAGTGTAGACGGACGAGTGGTTAGTGATTTACTAGGAAATTGATGAGAGAGCTGGGTTCGTGCTCGGGTCATTTACGCGGCAACCAAGCGGTGAAACCAAATCATACGGCTAAATAAGTTTCTTCAGATAATTGTTAACATTACGTACAATCGAAGCAACCGCAATCCGCATGATAGGTACGGTAACGGACGCGTTTTTGCGTGTGCTCGTTTAGAATCTAACAATGCTTTCTTAAACAAAAAACTGGTTAACTCAAATTTGGCTCCACAGGAATTGGGTCACTAAATCACTACACTATAGAGAACACAATGTATCCGTTGGTAAAGAAGGAAAATAATTACTTTATTTTCAAACGAGAGACTCTATACAACTATCAACAGACAGAGAAGGCACTGCTTCACAAGCAATGATACGTGATTTGTTGCTGACAAACATTCGTAATCTGTGTACAAAGTGAATCGTTTTTCATATCCCAGTGAGATAGCTTCACAAAACGTTTTTCTCATGAATTATGTAGTATGTTAGGTACCTAAATACTGACGTAGGACCGACCCTTCTTCCTTTCTGTATAATTTCATGTTCCGAAACCTGAATAAGTAATGCAACGATTCCGAAACGTTTCATAAAATTTTAATTTCGGTCGATATTACATCGGCACGTTTACTTACTGACATTTATTGAGTTTTTTTGAACAGTGATGTCATTTTGGGCATCGACTAGATGAACCATTTTTGTTAGAACTCTGAACAGTTGGAACAAAAATAGCTGCTTTTACCTAAGTTGGTAATTATTCGTTGTCAGAAACATATCGTGGATGATGTATGACCGTTGTGGGCGGAGAGGACATCCTCATATACTTAAGCGAAGACAATGTTACAACTAGGAATGTCATAGCAATTTGCAACAATGACATAATACACAAACATGAACGAAGTAGAACGAATTGTAATCCGCTCCTAAAACGCATTCGTTTCTTCACGCATTAGTGCATACGTGCTGCTATGAAGGATTATTTCTTTGCCAAGGTCGACTTGTAAGTTTACACAAGTACGTTGCCCTTGTAAGTTAACAAGTAAAAATAAGTATCCAGCGTGAAATATAAAAATAGCGCAAAACCACGAAATACTTTGCAGGTTGTGAGGACTGAGGCGCATTCTTGGATACGTTGCGTATCTAGGTACGCTTGACGTGATTAATACGCGTTGTTACGATCATAGTAAATCATAGCGAGGGGTACGTTCCCTTGGTATGCAAATGCAAAGCAAATTCGCGGGGAAATAATAATAGTTGTAAAAGCCGTGTTCAACGACAGCCATATTTTTTTACGACAGGATATAATCTTTATGAAAAGTGGGAGATTTTATTTATTTATTCAGATAACTGAGATACAATAGTTTTATAAACAGATTTAGGGTCTGTTTCACAATGTAAGTACCGATAAGTTCTGCATAAGTTTCGAATAAGCTATTTGTTACTTATTTGTAAGATAAACACAATTGTTACGTTTCACAACTGTCAAATAACACTATGCGTGACATAAAGTCCACCGTAAGTTATGGGTCAGTCGAAGCGGCAAATAGCACATTTATCTTAGACATAAGTAGTGTGAGGTAGTATTTTTGACAGTTAAAATTAAAAATACCTATTGTTTTTCTTTCTTTCGTGTTGTATTTAAATTATATATTTCTTACGTAAAAAAAACATTTCGTGTGGGTGAATTTAAAGGGCGAATCAGCGCGTGGTGTTTTGTCTTAATAACCTAGGTAAACGCCATAAAACAATAATGGACATTTTTGAGACTCTTGAAGACGAGTTTGATGAAGATTTTGATAGCCTCACAATACCACGCAGGAATCCTGTGTATCGGGAAAGAATAAACTATATGGAGACATTAGACGAAACGGACTTTAGGGCGCGCTTCAGACTTACTAAGAAAGCTGTAATGTTTGTGTATGCAATTATTGAGACGACAATATCTGTCACTACAGAAAGGCAAGTAAGCACATACCTACCTAACCTACAACCTGCATTTTTATGTGTGCACGCCTCCTCCTCTAGCTTTATTCGATCTAACTCAAACTATGTTTTTTTCAGGAATTGGGCTATAATGCCGATTACTCGTTTACTGTTAACATTGCGGTTTTACGCGACGGGAAGCTTTCTCACAGTAGTAGGTGATTTCTCTGGTGTCAGCAAAGCTTCTGCCAGTCGCATTGTCTACCTGGTTTCACGAGCTATTGCAAGATTGAGTCGGGAGTTTATCAAATTTCCAACCAACACTCGAGAAATCCAGCAAGAGTTTTATAATATAGCTAAATTCCCAAGACTTATTGGTGCTATTGATTGTACCCATGTTCCTATAAAATCTCCAGGTATAAAATAAATTCTATCAAACTATGCATCTATAATTGTATATGATCAAATAAAACTCCTGCTTTTTATAAATAATGTTTTCATTATTTTTAGGTGGAAACAATGCAGAAGACTGGAGAAACAGGAAGTCACAATTTTCTTTTAATGTGCAAACTGTAGTGAGTGCAAAGTTGAAGATCTTGGACATAGTGGCTAGATGGCCAGGAGCAGCACATGACCAAACAATATTTAATAATTCTTTTGTAAAGCAACGTATTCAAAGTGGAGAATTTGGAAACTGTATGATTGTCGGTGATAAAGGATACGAAAATACTTCATACCTGCTTACACCACTACAACTTCCCAGGACTCCAGCAGAACATCTGTATAACGAGTCCCAGATAAGAAGTAGAAATGTAGTGGAAAGAACCTATGGTGTTTGGAAAAATAGATTCCCCATTTTATCAAAGAAAATTTTGCTGTCTGTATCTCGTGTACAGGCCGTAATAGTGGCATGTGCAATATTGCACAATATTGCAGTAGATATGCGGGATGATCATTTTGAAGTCATCACCTCAGTAGATGAGCCAGATGAACATGATTTGAATCAAAGTAGATTAGAAAGTGTGGGAGATGCAACAGTGCGAAGTAATTTAATTAATGATTATTTTGCTTCATTACTATAATAATTTGCATTTCATAATGGCAGACAAAAGATTTAAAAATATTGGAAGTTAAATAAAAATCGAATTATTTTTCAAATTTATTTAAAAAGTATTTTTTTTCTAATGCCCACATTTCTCTTCTGTGCTCCCTTTCTTCCTCTTCGAAAGCCCATTGCTTTCTTTTATGTGTTAATTCTTCCTCTTCAAAGGCCCATTGCTTTCTTTTATGTATTATTTCTTCCTCCAGAATCTTCTTTTGCAAATCTGTAACATCTAGTTTTGCATCTGCTATTCTTTCAAATGGCCTTTTCATCTTTTCTGCAGCTGAAACAAGATTTTTATTTATTTTGAATATTGGTAAAATTACACAGGTTAGTACCATTATTTTGACCACGTCTCACCGCAGGACTTGCGTAGGTCTCGCCTAGAGAGGAGTTTATGGCCATATATTCAAATGCTATTATAAGAACTTACATAAAGCCGGATGTTTTTTAGCACGCAGAGATTTTGGCTTCCAATTAGTCCACTTCTCATCATTGGCAACTCTTTTAGGTGTAGTATGTTGACCTGAAATTAAAAAGAACAGGTGAGATCTTGATGTGTGCTTATCAACAATACAAAGGCACAAGAGAAACACTACTTGTTATGATTTTCCATTTCTACAAGACTTTATTTACTCTTCAAGGAAACACTGATCTTCATGATTATAATTTTAATATGTAGTAGACTTATCAAAACAACCGGTTCATTGTAAAAATTCTCTAAACCTACTACCTACTCTGTACTCTAAACCAAACTGATCCCCAATTTTCTCATGACACATGCTCTTGTCAATTAAACATTCTTATTTTAAAATACATTTTCTTTTTATACCAAAGACAATTAAAATTTCTTTCTCTAACATCCCCTCTAAATTTTATATAACTCAAATAATATCTAATTTAAATCACCTTACATAAAACTTTAACAATCATTTAGGACAACCTGTTAATAACTTCAACAACACTCAACATAGGCCCATCATAAGCCCAACAACACATCACATAATACAAAAATAAAAACACATAGTAGTATTCACTTTCTAACAATAATACTACTAGTTTCTTCAATCAACTTGTCTGTATCTTCAAAGAAACATACAAAAATGTCCCCTCTCAAACTGACATTCACCATCAGTTGTTTTACTTCTTACAAAATTTCTCCCAACTTTTCTTCAACAACATACAAAACTTTATAAAAAATTGACCTTTAACATCAATTGTTTTTCTCCTCCTTCTTACAAAATCTTCACCAACATACAAAACTTTATAAAAAATTGACCTTCAACATCAATTATTTTTCTTCTCCTTCTTACAAAATCTGAAGTTTTCTACTCCCAAGTCTTCTTCAGCAACATATAAAAATCTTTATAAAACAATTGACATACACCATCAATTGTTTTTCTTCACCCAACTTTATCTTCTTCTTCTTACAAAACCCGGAGTTTCCACTCCCAACTCTTATCTTCTTCTTCTTACAAAATCCGGAGTTTCCACTCCCATCTCTTATCTTCTTCTTCTTATAAAATCTCGACTTTCTACTTCAAAGAATTTACTCAAATTTAAAAACTCCGAAACATCATTGTCGCGCAGTGGAAGCGTGCTGGGCCCATAACCTGTTATGATTTTCCATTTCTGCAGGACGTTATTTACTCTTCAAGGAAACACTGAACTTTCTTTACTGCATAATATACTTTTAATAACGTAAACTTATAAAACAATCATGACCGGTCTATGTAAATAACTCTAAACATAATGATCCCAACTCAGTGCTCAAAACCAAACTGATCCCCAATTTTCTCATGACACATGCTCTTGTCAATTAAACATTCTTATTTTAAAATACATTTTCTTTTTATACCAAAGACAATTAAAATTTCTTTCTCTAACACTACTTACCTATCTTTTTTCTTGAAGACTCTTCTTCGTCAGAGACGTCATTATGTGTTAGCTGGTCTAAAACTGAAAACCAAAAAATAGGGGAGTTTAAAATAGATGAAAAGTTAGTTAATAGTAATATTTCATTTTTGTTATTAACATAAGAGATAACTAGGCTTTACATGTACAAAAAATAACTTACTTGTGTGATGCTCTGTATCGGCATCCACTGATTGGATACATTTATATTCTGCAACAATCTCTCTTATTTCTACATTTTGACCTAGTGTAGAAACTATTTCTTGGCTAGGAAGAGATTGTGTTTGTGTAGAATCTGCAACATAAAGCAAGTTTAGTAAGAAAGAGAAGGGGTGGGACAATTGTATTTGGTTCACCAGGGTGAATTAGTTTATTCACTTATATACAAAATACACATAGGCTAGTCAAATTGATACACTTGTATACAACTTACAACAATTTAAAACATAAGATCTTACCAATATGATCAGAATCAAATTCACTTTCGATTCCATCGACAGATAACAAAATCATTTGTTTTACTTTTACTTCTATAGGCGTCAGAGGAGGAGCAGCACTGGGCCCCCCTCCTGTGCGATATGTTTCTGCACGTATCAATGCCGACTTTTGCCTTGTACTCCGTTTTATCCCTTCATATTTTGCTTTTAGGGTTTTAGCACTCCGAAATTTTGTACCGCTTGTGCTATTAAATAATGACTCCATTGTCTTCCAGCACTGTTCTTTTTCGTGCCAAGTGACTGCGTCACTCGTCTTATTTTCTAATATACTTTTGTGTTGAGCAACAAGAGAAGTTAGAAGCTCAACTTCTTCCCGGCTGAAGTTAACACTTCGTTCACGTTTCGGTGTCGTCATTTTTCAAAAGTATCTATTTAATAAATAGATAATCTAGTTCACAAAATATATGTAACAGGTACACTTAAATCGCAATAAAGAAAAACAAAGAAGAAACGCAAACAACTGGACGAAATAGCATAAAAATACCACGGTATTAGTGCACGACTGTCAACTTTTTGTCAATACTAAACGACATCCCGTTTCGTTACAAGTAATTTTCAATTACTAACAAATGATTTTTCATAAGTTTTTATATAGAATATTAACCGTTATGTGAATAATAACTACTTTTAAACAAATATTAAAGTAAAACAATACTCTTAGTGTGTGTTAAAATTAATGTATAAGTAGTTTTGTTAAATTTCTTCATATTTAATTAAATGACACCAAAAAACGGAGCGTACGCATATGGTGTTGCCACCAAGCTTATATTTAAGTCCCAGATAGTTATGTGTCAGATAAAAAAAGTTTGTGAAACGCAAAGTTTCTTATGCAGAACTTTTATCATCTGAATAATTTATGTGTAACATAAGTATTTGACACTTTATCCGTACATTGTGAAACAGGCCCTTAAACTAATAAACAATAACAAACCATCGTGTCTATCAGCTATGGCACTCAATATGCTGTGGCGAGTTCCACGCAGCCCACTGATGAGTGATGCGGCCTTTTTGCGCACAGATAGCTGCGAAGCCATCTGTGTGTTCATCAGCAAATATTGCTGATGCGCTACTGAAACGCAGCAGCCGCAATAGTGCCCTGAACGCATTGTAAAATTAGACCCGCAAAGGATTGTATGACTCTCTGGGTGTTGTTAGCCCACAAACTTCCCGTGTACAGTGAGGTACAATACGCATTAAATAAAGTGATTTTTACTGCGTCTGTACAACGCAACGGGACGATCTGCGTCAACATATTCGCCCGAACTGACAGACAATGCTCTACGTTCCCTCTCCATGCCAATATCATCTTTTAAATCATCAGTAACCCAATGTCCAAGATACTTAAAACTCACCTGAACTTTAATGGTCTAGGTGTAAATATGTATTTTCGAGATATTTTTTGAAGTTGCCATGCCTTTAGCACTAGAGTTTTCTATTTTAATATTTAATATTCGACGGATGGTGCTTGGATATTAAAAGATAGCAGTAGAGAGAAGAAACAAAGAAAAAAAACTTAAACTTTTTTTATTATTGCGGGTACTTGTGCTAGTACTACTGCTTGAAAAAAAAAACAAAGCTAATATTGTGTGTTTCAACTAGTCTCAAGACTGCGCCAAATATACCCAGTTCAGCAAACTGCTGAGCATCTAGTGCCCGTCGCTGGTTTTTAACTGGTCCTGAGATGTGATGTGACGGTTGTAAGAAAATAATGTGATACATTTTCTTCTTCTTCAGCTTCTTTGACCATTGTGGTGTTGGCCTCCTTCAACTTTCTCTTCATTCCTCTATGTTGCGCTCTTTGTATCCAGTTTGAGCCAAAGACTTTCTTCACGTCATTTTTCCAGCGCATTTGTGTTCATTCTATAGGGCGCTTTTCCCCACCTAATACATAAACAGGTGCAATTATAAAAAGAGACTAAAAATACCAAGTGGCTTGAAATCTAGAATATTATAATAATTTAGAAACAACACCAATGAGATTAGGAAACAGTTCAGCAAGGTTTCATGGAAGTTAGTATTTTAGGCATTGCATAAAACGAGGACACTTTTGTGTCTTGTGTCGGATACAAGCTACATATGTAACCAGTATGAATAAGCCCCTGCAGGACACAGTAACTACAGGACACAGAAATTGGTAGCTTGTATCCGAAACAAGACACAAAAGTGACCACGTTTGCGCAGCGCCTAAATGTTTTTCAACGTTCGTTTTCAAGTAGATTCTATAATCATGAACTTTTCATCTTTCTACGACGGTTAGGAATAAGTAATTCAAAGATACCTTTCTACCTATTTCAGATAGTGCAAGCAGATAACAGAGCATCGTACCTGGGTGCTCGTTGTCGGGCCAAAAACGACTGTGGTGTCGTTAACTCGCAATGCGAGAGAGGCGTGTGCGCATGTCAGCCGTACTACGCGCGAGTTGACAACTCTACCTGCCTGGAATGTAAGTAACACTTTTTTATTATTTCTTTAAACGGATTTAAAATATGTTTGTAGCCTGCCAGTGACTTCCCGTCTTAGTGTAATTGTGCTGCTGTTCCACAAACAATGTGGCACAATAAGGTAGTTTCCAGGGTCAAAGTAATTACATCAATTGCATTCAAGTTTACGTGTGACGTCACTTGTTGCGGAAAATACAGTAACGCGTGACGTTTCACGTAACTTTAACGGGTTATCCCCCGAATACTGAAACGTCACTCAAAATTTAAGTACCACTTAAATTTAACAGATACTCAAAAGTGACGTTTGACAATACAAAATCTAAAGTTTAAGAGCTGCTCAAATGTTAAGCAGCCCTCAAATTTTGAGTGACGTTTCAGTATTCGGGGGTAAATCTTTGTAATTTTTGGTCTAATTTACAAATAAAAAAATACGTGTCCCTTATTTTTGATAAATCTAAAAGACGAACTAATAAAAAAAATAGGAAACTAGCCTACTGTGGAGTCTTGCGCGTCATGTTGGACCCCAAATTTGTATCACAGTACTGGGCCTTCTCAATTTTGATTGCTGTTGACCCACAAAAATTAAAAGTAGCTTCCCACAAGTAGGCTGGATCAAGTAGCGATTTTCTCGAATTTCTAAGTTAGTGAAAGCGTTATAAGAATCTTTTAAGTATTGATCGGAAAATGCGAACAGAAGCATCCGGTAAATAACGATTTTAAAACGCCTGCATTGAAGAGTCCATTTTATCCTTTTTCCTTGCGCACACGCACGCACGGTGCGTAATTGACGCACTTTGGATCGCGGTTTTCACCTCTCATTGGCAATACCTTACCTAATCACTCTCGTGTGGTTGCCTCCGTGGTGAGACTAACAAATTACTTTCACTTGGATGATCAATAGCCATGGAGTAATGGCGATAGTTTTCTGTTTCCATCATAGGACATCAACATTAACGTAAATATGAAGTACCGAAAATCAATTTCGCTTTCCATTGGTTATTTGTAAACGTTCTGCCATTCTGTTTACCGACTTCGACAGTTACCGTTAAGTTAAAGTTGGTTCTTTATTTAGATTAATTTCATTGTATCATTATTATTTGAAAAGAGTGACTGAAAACGGATGAACAATAAACCGCTAACCATTCACACCTTTCACTGCATTTCGCATAACTATTTAAATAACTCTCACAGATCATCAACTGTAGATATTAATAGCACTTTAACGAGGCAAAAAACGTTTACCTCGAATATTAAAATAATCACATTCCATTTTGTCTAGACTTTATCGAACTTGAATCATCCAATTTCAGTTCGCCTAAAGCAAGGTCCCACAATACGAATTCAAACCGATTGGAAACGAAGTGTACTCAGTGCTATCGTAAAATATCTCAGATCTTTCACTGCGATAGTCCTATAATCCCACGCTCGTCTCACTTTCTTTGGCACAAAAGTATAGGACCAAATCGGACAACTGGATCATGTGGATTACAACCTCCAACGGTTCATTTGCCGATTATGTTGCGTATTACTTCCTATAAGGACTGAGCCAAATTCGCTTTAATGGGTTCTGTGATACCTTGACTTTGATATACCTAACGGAGTTTTATTAGGTTTGTTTAATTTGCGTGTCCAGGTCAAGATAGATGTTGATAGAGGAACCACTCACGGATGCGTTGAGTAACATACTTTACGGACCAGCGGGTCTAGTCAGGCGGCATTTCAAACTGGGATCGAACACAGGGCCCGCTAGCCGGACGGCCATACTAACAGCGTAATCAATAATCATAATATCCCATCTTGTCCTTTCTTGGTGTGTAATGCGTGTGTGAGATAAATAGAAGTATTTACTTAATGTTATTGCTTTGCCCTTATAAGAAGACTTTAAAGTGCCCGCGTCTCGTGAGGAACAATGCGTCAGAGAATTATTCATCGATGTCGTAAAAGACGCCGTTTTATTCCTTTTCTTGCATGTTGTGTACAGGACTAGTAAATTGTTTAATTGATTATTTAATTGCCTTTATTGGCTGTTGTATAAAGAATAGTATGCAAATATACCTAAGTGTATACTCTGAGGGGAACTCATTTTACAATCAAGAGAAGCACAAAACAAGGAAGTCATTATACGAAGACATTGAATGTTGGAAAGGCAACTGTGTGTCGGTTTAGATGCGAGCCGTCAACTTGTCATCTCAAACTTCCTCGTGGTCAGTGTGCCAAGCGTGAGCAATCACCTGCACAGCACATAAATATAAACCGTTTGATATAGACACAGATATTGCTTGGCAGTACATCTGTCAGCTGGAAATAATTGAGCTCTCACCTATCCTCCTTACAAAGTACAGAGACAGTAAAAAGTTCTCATTATTTAAAGAGTAGTGCATGTATACCCTGCTTTAATTTATACTGCGCAGTGTTTACGTCTTCGTTAAATTAAATATCTCGATTGTTGGTCACATTGTCCACGATAAATGAAATTGTCTTGTTTTCACGTTATTTGCTAGTTTTTTTTTTCTCAGGCTATGCTATTCATTTAAGCTTTAAATGCAGGTGATAAAATATTTTTTAATTGCACGATTGGAATTTCAATATATTTAAAGGTTGAAAGGGTTGGCTCAATAACAATGGAAGATTGAAGGTAGATAGTTATGTATATTAATTGTTGCCTTCTGGGAGCAATTATATTAATACCCTCGACATCCTCATAGACTTTTCTCGATTTTTGGGATCTTTGCAGCATGTCTTAATTTTTTTTATTTAGGTGTTGGTTAACTTTTCTTAAACATTTAAAACATTTATTTAAACAACTTTAATAAATATTACATCATTGTGGTAACCCCTGAACCTGAACTAGGACAACCTGTATGACAGATCGTAATTGAGAGAGGTGCCCCCCTACCTCAATTATGACTTGGTATGTGTAATTTAGATCCTATACTCTTATGCTTTGTCATGTTTACTTATGATAGGTATTAATTTAATTTAATTAACATGTTTTTATTTGTATGTTGTGTTATTTGGTGACTTATAGCATCGTATTGGATATATCTATAAAGGTGCTATAAATTGGTGGTTAATCCTTACTTCCTTACTTTAATATTATAAAAGCGAAAGTGAGTTTGTTTGTTTGTTTATTTGTTTGTTTATTTGTTTGTTTATTTGTTTGTTTATTTGTTTGTTTATTTGTTTGTTTATTTGTTTGTTTATTTGTTTGTTTGTTTGTTACCTCTTCACGCTTTAATGGCTACACCGATTTTGATGAATTTTGGTACAGAGATAGTTGGGAACCAGGAGACGGACATAGGCTATTATTTTTTTTTAAGTGGGATATGAGGGAGAAAGAGGGAAGAAAAGGGAAAACTTAGCGTTGCTATTACAAATCAATAAGGTGCAAGGGGAACTGTGTTACCCCGAATTTAACGCGAGCGAAGCCGCGGGCAAAAGCTAGTAAGTAAATAAAAGTATAACAGAGGTTGCGGAATCCCCGATTACATTGATCTGTGGAAGCTTAGACAGTGCTGCAAACACGTAGGTACGAAAGTTTACAAAAAAAAACTCTGAGCCTTCCATCTTTGCGTTCATCCTCTTCTAGCTGTATTGGTTGGTATTCTCGTTTTGTTGGGAAAGAGGTTTTCCAGAAAGAGGTCAGGTGAAACTGAATTAAGTATTAATAGTATTGTTGGAGGTAGATCCCACAGCTCTGGGTGATAAAAATCCATAATATAGGATAATACTACCTCCAACTGTGCTTAGTGCTAATAATGTATGTATCGAACGCCGTCTAAAAATAGAAGCGCGGCTATGCGCCAGAATATTATAGTAACTTTAGTTCCGCAGAAACGAGTGCAGGCTAGGAAATCTAACAATATTTATATGATCTCAGTATTTATAAATCCATAGAGGAATAAGACTAATGTATTTTGTGGAAGAGCGAAGATGCGCAACTGTTTCGAAGATAAACCTACTTACATACATTCCAATTATAAACCACCTGTCAAAATGTATCTCTTGAATTCCATCGTAAGAGAAACAATTGAAATCTACGGATTATTTATAATTTTTTTGCTTACCCCTTTACTTCTGGGGGAGCATTGATAGCTCATAAGTAAAAAGTACCAGACAAAAACAGGAACTTATTAGCGGAACGTTCTCAGCGTTCGTAGTTTAATGGTAATATGACGCCAATAAATCCTTGTCGTCTAAAGCTGAGTGCATGGACGCTACGTGAATATGTCCATCTCGTTTATTTGCGGTAGGTACCAATTTAAATAAACTTGTTGATGATTACGAGAGCGGCCCCGTCGGCAAGCTTCGACTGACTTATCGTCCGGTTTGCCAGCCGTAAATTGGTCCCGCTATCCTTGGTGGGTATGAAATGTAGGGACTCTTATCCATTTTATTTATTTACTACTATACGAGTCCGTTAGTCTGAAACTACGATTGCGTTTTCTTCCGTGTGACCTCTTGCTTTTAAGGAGTTCAATATGACCATATTATCGACCAATGGTCACATACCAGTAGTCGGGACCAACTGTTTTTTTTATTTGGTAGCTTAAATAATTATTATTTTTACTAATGTAAAATTATATTTGCATGCCCTAAACAGGCATAATATTGTTTGTGCCGAAACCACCAATATTACCTAACACCTGGTTACAATTATATTTTACGCAAATAAATTATTCTAATTCTGTAATTGTAGATATAGGCACATTTTGTACCGTGAAAAAACATTCAAAACTCAAAGTGTAGCTACTGAAACATAACTGGTATTTAAATATCATACTTTCGTTATCTAGGACGTACCGAAACAAAATCTCATGAAGCTCATGGGTAAAGAAATGGCATTACGAATGCAGGAGACATCAGATACGCCAACGATTAGTGGATTCTCTGTTATAACGGTACGCAGGCACAATTGGTGTTTATTACTTTTAAGTTGAAGACAAACACACAAATATTTCTATTTATAGAAGTTTTAATGTTTGTTTTACACGCATTCGTTTGGGAAGCTTACTTTCTAAGGGCACATTATGGAAAGCGCAATAATAAGTTTAGTTCCGCATGTCACACATTTGTTGCAGTATGGTGGAATACATGACACCATGTATTAGAAGAATTTACAGTGTATTAACAGATTCACTGTCCGCGAAATAGACGATAAGTTGGCGCAGTGGCTGAGCGATGGACTGCTGCGCTTTTGCGCACATGGAACAAATATTTGTATGGCCTACAGATAGTAGGGTAGACTGGGTACGGTTGTGCCAGGGTACGGTTGTGACAATCGTAATATTTGCGAAACTATAAGGAATAGCGGGGAACATGTAAGGGATGAAGGGAGCGGTATGCGGATCTGAACGTGTTGCACTGTGTTGCGTCAACCAACGCGCGACGTTCACGTCAGTGGATACCCTCTTTGCTTTTTGACAGTAAAAAGTAAGTATTTTTATTCGATGTTTTTTGGTGATTGTTGCTAAACGTGTACAGATACAGTAATAAGTATTTTTTTTCATTATTAGTTAAGCATTGGCGATTAAATAGGAGTGTTAATTTTGTACGTACATTATTTTGTATTGCCATAAGGATTGTTTTTTTGCGAAAAAGTATTTGGGTACGGTTGTGACAATTTTTATGGGTACGGTTGTGACAAAATTAAAAAGTTTATTTTGGCTTTCAGATGCCAACGAAACGCTTGAGGAAGACGGAAAGAGGTCGATGAGAAATGTTAAAATATGAAGATACTTATAAAGAATAAAAACGAGGAATATCAATACGGTCCTGGCCTTAATGATGAAACATCACCACCACTTTCACCATCCAAACTGTGCGTATCTTAAATTCAGCCAACTGCATCTTCAGTCATACCGTTTGTTTTTTCCCCTGAAACTATTCGACCTTATAGACTCCCGAAAGAAAGGTGAAACGTTCTTGAACCAAAGACAACCATCTAAACAGACACTCCTGAAAAAGAGGCAGTAAGGCAGTATATGCAGAAAAACGATTGAGGGCTAAACAGCTGAAGAAAAAACTAAATGAACCAAAAACAAAATATAAAGGAAAAAACAAACGGAAGACATCACCACCGTCTTCGGATCAAGAAGAGTATTTTTGTCTGGTGTGATGTATTCACATATTCCAATAATATATGCCCATCCATATGCCTGGCGAGAAGTGGATACAATGCCAAGGATAATGTGGATTCTGGTCCCACTTAGGGTACACAGATGGTAGTCGTCATTATATTTGTCACAATTGTGATGACTCTGACTAGATCTTTAAGATCTTTCACGTGCAATAAAAGTGATTGATGACCATTTCGGTGTATTTTTTTAACCTGTCACTACCGACCCCGAGCACTGTCACAACCGTCCCTGGGTTGTGGTCGGTTGTGACATTTTCTTTTTTTTTTCTAACTTGCTTCTATGGATTAACCATAACACTTAGAAATATAATTTAAGTATTTATACGTAGGCGAATGTACTCTTCACAATAAAATACATCTTTTATGCATCTAATTGCAACACTAACAATGTTATTGGCCCTTAAATGAAAATTGTCACAACCGTACCCAGTCTACCCTAGTTCCCGGTCTGGTTGTTAGTGTATGGGCGTTTAAATGATTATAAACGCACCCTCGACACACAAAGAATTTCTAGATTGGGGCAACGTTTAAAAAAAAAGAAACAAAAGTGAAATAAACGAAATAAACCACTTATTGGCCAGGAAAAGGGCGAAATCTTCCTAAAACTTAAATTTATTTTAAGACTTTAACTATAATTAATTAGTCAGTCCTTGTTCAGTTCCTAGCAACAAAAAAATACATTGTTTTGGATACTTTGACAGTAAAACAACCGGATTTCCGTATAATCCAAAGGCCACAGTTGGTTAATGACATCCAGAAAAATGTCAAGTAATTTTGTCACCTTACAGGTACGGCGCTTTAACACACAAAATGTGGGATCACGTAGTACGACGTGTCTGGGTAGCATGTCAATGCATGTAAGCATGACATACAGTTTTTCTGAGCAGCACAAACGCCCATTTTGCATCCATTAACCCAGTTATGCATAGTTAACAAGCGTGCAGTTTCTTACGATGTACATAAGTATCGTAATTCAAACGAGATATCTTAAAATAGGTATCTACAATATAAACTTGGTTTAAAATGTATGCGGTTTTAACACTTGAAGTCGAATCTATTTCTGTTAGAAGTGACTGCATTGAATTATTAAAAGACAAATATTTATCAGTAACCTACTGCAAAAGTTGTTGATTCTTGATGCCTTCCGCGCTTTTGTGAAATCAAGCATTGTAGCTTACTGCATATGCCTGCAGTTCCGTCTTCGGCAATATCTGCATAACCATGATCATCATTGGCAGCGTTATTCTACTCACTTTTGATTATTCTTACAGGTTTCATCTCGTTTGTGTCATTATTTCCTCGTCTGTCTCAATCAATTCCCTCAAATACTTGAATATTTGAAACAAGTTTCCAAATAACTTTAGCATTGCCAACGTTATTTCTCTGTTATTTTAGCCTTTTCATTGTTTGTTGCACTGATTTTACTTTCTGCATTGTTCTTCAACATATCATTGTTATTTTCCGAAAAGCTGCGAACCTTTGTTTACAAATTATAACACCGCCCACTGTAGATACAGTGTAGTGTAGGTAGGTAACTGCTATAATTTATTGTTCTCTGATTTTCACGACCGTTATATGGATGGGCTGATTGTGGGTGTTCTATCAAATACTTCTTACAAATTCTCAATTTCAATTATAGCCGTAAGTCTGTATAAACATACACTTTGTGCTAGACACATAAAGTGTAATTACGTTCCCGTACTATAATACAAAGAAGGTGATTTAGGGCGTCTATGACTGGACAACCGTTATAAAGATAGACTTAGCTCCTATATAAGGCTCGAATCTATCCGCCTGTCGCGTTCCCACTGTACTCAACTGGACAGTCTGTCTGTGTGAATTTCGGATGTGAAATATCGAATGAATTCAGAAAGACAGCTAATGACGCCGTTTCATTCACTCATTACACGTATCGAATCGACCTTGACTTTGTATAACAAGAATATAATCTTCGGATTGGAAATCGAAAAGTCACGCACATGTACACTCTTTTCACGGTTGTCAGCAGCGTGCCAAATCTAATAAATGTAAGTATTCTTTGTGGTCTTCGTTTTGAGATTAATGTGTCAGACGTCGTAGATGGTTATCGCGAGAAATATAAAAGAATTATAATTGTAGCAGGCCGACAGCCATTCAGCGACGTCGCTCCGCGTAGGTACGCGCTAAAAGCAAACGCGTGTAAATACATTTCATCATTTACCACAACTATCGTTATAACTGGCTTTTAATTATATTGGTGACACGTACGTTTATTAATTGGTTTTAGTGCCAAACTACGTGTGTTTACCCTCTATTAAATTGAGCAAAACGTCGGAACTAATTAATAACGGACAAAGAGAAATGATGTTTGGACATAAAAAAAATATCCGGCTTTAATGTTTATATAACCGATTTCCCGTATTAATCTATGAATGGAGCTAATGGTATCATTAATGTAGATATTGATCGGAACTTGCACCTGATCAATGCGGCTGTAGTTAATAAATCTCTCATGTTTATTCTACAGTGTTAATCGCAGGAACTTCTGATATTCTTGTAAACTGCCGCTCGCATACCAAACGTTGTCGGTGTGACTCTATTATTTATCGTTTAAACGTTCGAAAGTCGTGTTATGCATAAACGTTTTGCTTCCACGAACGAAATCCTGGTTTATCATTTTGTAAATCTAAATACAAACATATAATTTTAAAAGTGCCAACGAATGGCCTTAATACTAGTATTGTTTATGACGTAGTAACGTAAATGTATGTACATACATTGGATGCAAATTGTCGGCCACACCCGTATAAACGGAGCAACAACGGTGAACTTGAAATCAAATAGGGTCGCACACGCCTTCGGGTCGTGAACCCGTCACTCAGTGCACTGTCACCATAGAGACTAAGACACGTAGACTAGACAACTAGAACTAGGAGATGGTACTGGCCATTATTAAAACGTATTGTCAATGTCTAGATGACTGGCAGATTTAGAATTTGAATTAGGAATCATATTCTTATATTCTGGGAACGGTTATTGAAGTCAGTGGCCTACTCGTTATCTAGTCTTACATTTACTCCATAGAATAGGTCAAGTCAAGTCAACCTAAATTACCTACTCTGCAGCTTCTGCAAGTTGCATTCCTTCATTTCGCGTGGATAAGCACTTACTTTTTCTCTACTAAGTTGAATTTGGCATACAAACTTGAATAATAAAAATTTTCCCCGTTAGATTAGACCCAGAGGCTAGTTTTGTAAAGATAAGCCCAAAGGTTGATCTTTTACAATGTCTCTATATGCTATTAGTCCTGAAAAAATATGAATTAACTTCATGTTCTTGCCTTCAGTATCCTGAAACTGATATATATGAAATTTTTGTCTATTCTAAATCATTTTACCTAATTCCCATTTGTCAGTCACAGAAATGTTTTGTTTTCTGTAGAGATTCAATATTTGATGGACAATTCTTATCACTAATGTACCTATGGCTGTCGTTTCGATTCCTAGCAAAGTGTAACGCTCCTTCAGTCTAGTTAGTTATAGCATTCCGTTTTTTCAGCCTGAATCCGGCAACGTTTTTGTTGGAAATTTGAATTGATGTGATTGTAGAAATAATATGTAAATCATGATCTCGTTGGCGATTGCAATATTCACAACTTTATTGTGTCTTTTAAAAACTGAATGTTGAAAGTTTTTTGTACGTTATAATAGAAAGTATATAACTTTTCACAATAGTGCTGTAACCGTGTCGTGACGTAAAATTGTTATCTCTTCATGAGATCATCATAGTTTTGCGAATACGACTTTTATTATTTCCCGCTTTTATGATGATCCTACTGACAGTTTTGTATATCTGTATTTATGGTTGAAAATGTTTTATTATTTGTCATTGACAATTTCTTCGCGTGAAATTTATTTATTTCTTTATTGTTTGCAGCAACTCTACTGGGTTCAGAATGCGCGGTGTCCGAGCAGTGTACCTTAAAGGTGGCATACAGTGCTTGTCTCGAAGGGGTCTGCCGATGCTCTGATGGCCATCTGCAGTTTAGGAAACACACATGCCTTTCGCGTAAGTATATATACCATCAAATAAAAACCGGCCAAGAGCGTGTCGGGCCACGCTCAGTGTAGGGTTCCGTAGTTTCCCGTCCGTCACAATAAGTGTTCCCACTTATGAGTTTAAAGGTGGAGGAGGAAATTATTTTGTACAACTTTTTGTCTTTTTTGTACAAAAACTGTTGTGTCAATCAAGTTCAAAATGATTTTCCTAGAAAGTCCTTATAAAGTTCTACTTTTCAGATTTTTTTCATATTTTCTAAACTTATGGTTCAAAAGTTAGAGGGGGTTACACATTGTTTTTTACTTTTGGAGCGATTATTTCCGAAATTATAGACATTATCAAAAAATGATTTTAGTAAACCCCTATTCATTTTTAAATACCTTTCCAACAATATATCACACGTTAGGGTTGAAATTTAAAAAAAAATCAGATCCCACTTTACATATAGGGTGACTACCCTAATAAAACATTTTTTTCCAATTTTTATTTTACCACTTTGTCGGCGTGATTGATATACATATTGGTACCAAATTTCAGCTTTCTAGTGCTAACGGTCACAGAGATTAAGCGAGGACGGACGGACGGACAGACAGACATGGCGAAACTATAAGGGTTCCTAGTTGACTACGGAACCCTAAAAAAAACAGAAAATAGACATTCAGGAAAAGTTCAGTTTTGATCTCGAACGGAGCTCTTGTTTATGGTTTTAGAGCTACCGAAATTAGCTCATTCTAATTAGTTCCAACAAAAAAAAAAACTGTAAACTATAAAAATAAAAGAAACAGTCTCAGACTTCGACCATTTATTAACCTAATACGTAGGAAGCCGTTTCATATGTGTAAGCGAATGGTTGACTCGTTGTCAGTCTGCATTTACTGCCACCACATTTATTGCAACAGGTCAAGTGTTTAATACAAAGGTACTAGCTCCACGTACGGACACCAGCTTTTTTAAACCACCAGAATAAGGAATAAATGGTACTAGGAAATACCATTACAAGCCCCTGATTAAACATCAAAGAACGAGGCGATAACATCGATAAATAAATTGAATTTCATTTCCCAATGCTAATTTTTATAACTGCTTGGAATCGCTTAAAGGAAAAATGCGTAACATTGTTTTTTTTCGTAACAATTTAAAATGACTGCTTAACGACCGTGGCGTGGCTATCAATTAGTTTTTCATAGGAAAGATGTCATTGGCGTCATAAGTCGGTAGTGTTCATGTTTTCTTAGTTTCCTATAATTTAATAGATTTTTTTTCGTCTTTTCGCTATGTTTGTAGTGTTTCTATCATCATCGAATAATTTGAAAGACACTGACGTGTGAATTTTATTTTAGAATTCAAGTTTGAATTGTAGATTACTTTTCTTCATACTCAATTTCGCCCATTGAATGGGTCAAAATGACCAATATAGAAGAAGGTACTGTAAGTATTTATTTTTTATTAACGAACGATAACGTTGATGTACCTACGTGAAATTAAGAGGAGTCCAAATCCCAATGAATCACTCAGTATAATCAACTTAAACTTCAACACTTACTTAGTTTATTAACAACCTATTAAAAAGAAAAATAGTAAAATAAAACAATACATTTAATTAAATTAATTATCTATGGACTACTACAATAAATAAAACTTTTACTTTTAAATTAATCGCCATGACAAGGGATTCTTTCCAGAGAGTTAACAATATATTGATAGAACTTTCGATTTCATCGAAATGTCCCAATTTCTCATAGAAAATTATAGAGTCGTATTGGATCATAACGAATAAGCCGTGAAATTCTATGAAGTGGCTCGAGGAAAGTAAGTACCTACGGGTTGAAATGCCATGAATTTGACCTTCATTTTTTAATACTCCACGAGTAAGCGAATATACCTCAATAGATTAGAAAAAGTGTCTCGAATTCTCGTTAATTGGTTTGTGTACCTTATTTTGCCAATTCATCATTTGTTTGTGAGGTACCACTGTTTAATAGATCGTAAAAGAGTCGAAGCCAACGGCATTCAATGATACCTCTACGATTTAAAGCTTGTTTGTGCACGCATGCGCAACAGCTATTAACACATTTACACAAATACCGTAATTTGCTACTTATGGGGTTAATACGTCACATTTAGTAAAAGCCCAATAAAAGCTAATAGCGGTTGCTTAATAATCTTCTCTTTGCTGGTCTCAATGGTTAAGATGCTTTAACAGACCTTATTTCCGCGATTTATCGTAAGAGCTCTGTGAGAAAATGAAGTAAGTTATTGTTCTGTCAAATCCACCAACGTCTGCTCATGTGAACCGCGCTTATTATCGCACATAATGTGAGTATTGTAACTTTACTGTGAGAACTCCTAAGTATAGCTTTATAAATTCTTTACATGCCAAGACACAATAATAAAGATATGTACGATAAAGAATCTGGATCAAAAGGCTGACATTTTATGTCTTGACCTTGTTACTTCTAACCGTATGAATATCCAAATCAAACAAAATATGTTCTGAACGATGAAAGGTGGATTATGTTTCACTATTTAATATCTCGACCTGTATCTCGATTCGCGAAAAGGTTAGAAGTTCAAATCAAAGTTGCGCGCAACAAATCATGAAATTGTTTCGCGCACTTCACTCGGAACAGAAACAGTTATACAAAACGGAATGATTGACGAATACACTTGTTATTTCAAACAAAATTAATTTAATAAAAATACGGATGGACATATATAATATAATACGTATAATATAATAACGGCTCATGAAAAGTAACGACAGTCATGGATTAGTAGGTCGACAAATAACTAGCGATGTTGCGTGCCGCGCTTTACTGTTCCTGATTAACATATAATAGCCAATCAAATTACCATTTGTGATTTTACATTCACGACACTTCATCAAATTGAAGTCATTATGTGTTTACCAGGCATGGGAAAACAATTTAAAACATTTACATTAATGTTATCGACAACAATACGCCTTCCAATGACATGATCAGTTCGACATATAAAAGTTAAGTTAAAACTGTATCTATCCAACTATTAGAGCATGTAATGGTAGACCGTATGGCTAGCCTCGGGAAAATTGCTACCAACCACTCACTGCTGCAACAGTCACGAAGTACACAAATACCTCGGTGTATTTTATTCAACGACCAATCGGCGTGAGCCAATTTAGCATTAAAGCTTAAAAAACTGCACGTGCTACGTGTACTGACGTGTTTTATCTCGTTATTTCAGCTGCACCACCCGGTCACGTCTGCTACAGCAACGAACATTGTCGTTTATGGGACAAGGAGAGCCGTTGCGAGTTCGTTATACTTAACCTTTTCGGAAGGTGTGCATGCAACAGCTATTACAAACAAGTAGGAGACAAGTGTGTCGCTCAGAAAATTCCACCATATGCTACCGAAGCCGTAGTAGCAGAAATGGATACAGTTGTGGCTCCTGCAAACGGAACAACACTATACAAAGATCCTAGTCCAACAGTTCAACTAACATCAAGTTCAGTCAACTCTTTTGGATCTCCACTCTCTGTAATCAGTTCTGACGATATTCAGCCAAGCAAATTACCTTTGTACACAAATAAAAATGATGTCTTTAGTACCGACGAAGATAGCCCCTTGATGCAAGCTGTCATGAAAGTGCCGAGTGTAGAACCAACGAAGCGATTACCCGTTTCGAACAGAAAAGATGGCGAGCCGAATGAAACGATAAGGGTAGATGAAATGACGGCTAATTTGCATGCAAATGACCAACCAATTTATAGGGTTGTAACTCAACCTTCCGTGGAAAAGAAAACCAACAAGAAAGGCGCTGCGTCAAAGGAACAAGTTAATTCTAGTGGCAAGCCTCATAAGGGTGGACATCAAAAGAAGTCTTCTCTAAAAGGTACTTTATATTTAAGGTCTTTATTACAATCAATTGTCTGTTGTAATTGAACAAGTTTTATAAAGAGACAACGTTTTGCAGATAAGCATCGCATCCGTGCGGATACACCAGTTTACGACCTTGGCCCTGCTTCTCTCGGAATGCCGTGCCTTACGGATCCGCAATGCCAACAAGTGGATCCTTACACGCGATGCCTCAATAAGAAATGTGACTGCACGTACCGAACAAACTCAACCTCAGCTTGCTCGGCTCGCAATAGAGGCTGCTTGCCAAACACGTTCCAAGTTAGTACTTATATGTTTTCTTAAGCTTACTACGAAATGGTCGTTGTTTATGCGATTGTATGCTATTTATAATTTCTTCTAAATCGTTTTTCACATTTACTCTCAGTTTAGGTAGGTAATTATTTATACTTTCAAAATAAAACTTTCATCGTTGGTGCACAACCATCATTGAAAGTGCAGCAGGGAGAAGTATATAATATTGTATACCAGATTTAATGGAACCATTATTAAAAAAAACAATTTGTTAGACACAGTTCATTTTTAATGTAAACAAATATTTAAGCTGAACGTTGAAATGAGTCATGGGTTTTCCCATTAGAGGGCCTTTCACACAATTTCTTTATCATAAACGTTCTTAATATTCCAGTGCCGATCAACAGGAACTTGTATTAGTTGGTACTTCGTGTGCGATGGACGCAAGGACTGTCCAGACGGTTCCGATGAAAAATGTGAAGGTACTGGTAAAGGTTCGTACACTCTGCACTCTTTTTCTTTTGTTTTTGCACACTTTTTGTCTTCATTGGTTCGTCTCATTTTCATTTCAAACTCATTTCACCTTACTCATTTTCCAAAAGTATCCTGTGATTTTTGTTACTAATACTAACTAATGGTATAGGTAATGGTGGGTAGGTGAGTCTTCAAAACTATAGGCGGTTCTCTATTTGTTTTGTATTCTTACTAGCTGTGCTCCTGTTCTGGAGAGGGGTTTAAAAGATATTTAGATAGTAATTTAGCCGATTCTCAGACTTTCTGACTATGCATAAAAAATCTTAAAATTGGTCGAGCAGTTTCGGAGGAGTACAATGTTACAGAGAGAATTATATATATTACATAGAAACTGCACGTACAGTCCAATTTTCCGAAGGACTTCTGTTGGCGGTTTGTAGGTAGGTCCTCAGTCATTTGCATTTCATCAACATAAACCTGTATAAAATATGATATTCTAGCCAATTCATACATCGAGCATCGGTCAGTGATCTTCTAAATCATGATCTTAATTTCCAGAGCTAACAGGGGAGCGTTGTCCCACAAACTCGTTCAGATGTGGGGGACCTGGGTCACCGTGTGTGTCCAGAGCATCGAGGTGTGACGGTACTCCTCAATGTCCTGGTGGAGAGGATGAGAAGAACTGCCGGGCGACGCGACGTAAAGGGTTAGTTTGATAGAAAATATAGCTACAACGTAAAACCAAATATTACCTATTGGATTAATGATTGAGTAAAACTTGAGAATATGATGAATAAAAGTAATATATTTAACATGAAGCTTTCATGTGCTCAAAGATTTCGGTTATCTTAAAACTGAAACTGGAAGCAATATCGTTGGTAGATAAAGGAGAAGAAAAAACACGCAAGTAGTTAGGATTGGTGAAAAATCTCCGAAATGACCTTGCGGAATAGGTACATACGTAGGTTATTGAAATACCGTGAGACCATAGTCTAGCGCACTTGAACTTTTATAATAAACCATTAAAAAACATAATTTGATCATTAAAAGAATAATCATCGCTTTGCTAATTCTTCACGTTTCCTTCAGATGTCCACGTCATACATTCCGATGCGGTTCAGGGGAATGTCTTCCCGAGTATGAGTTCTGCAATGCAATAATTTCTTGCAAAGATGCCTCGGACGAGCCGCCACACCTATGCAACGAACAATCAAGGTAGGAAAGGATGCATCTTCGGCAGATTTTATAGTCTTACGGTTACTAATAGAAATAGAACAATACAAAATAAAGGGACCGTTTTCTTTTATTAACCACATACTTGTCATTTTACTTGGAAGCTTCGACTCTTGACAAATACTCTAACAGTATATCTGGCGCCGTGTTAAGCTCGAGGCGGTGCCACAAAAACCTTATAAGCTGTTAGGTGTATTTGCCATTGCATTTTGTAATCACACCACGTGCGACCTGTAACGGTGTTTGTCCAAATATTTGACCTTTATGGTAGTTGTTGACACCTTTTCCGTATGTATTCAGATGGCGTGCGGCTGACTTTTGTCCGTTCCGTTGCGGGAACGGCCGCTGCAGGAGTACGGCAGTGGCTTGCTCCGGGCGCGACGGCTGCGGGGACAACAGTGACGAAATAGCCTGCAGTGTGTGCAGTAAGTAACTTATTCCATAACGTGAACATTATAGTGTGAAACCGAATGGCACTTCGTAGTGCTAAATCAAAATTATGCAGACTTTTTCATTAGAGTGTAGAAGATGCGTTGTACTTAGATTATTGAATATCTTTTTTTTTATAATCAAACCAAAATACTTTTCATAATAAACCTTAATTAAGCAGTAGGTCGCCTTCTTAGGCGTGCACTTAAAAAAAGCATACAATGTAGGTACCTAATTTCTTCTAACAGCTACGAATGCAAAAAAAAATCCTCTGTGGTTTGACCAATCATAGTGACTTAGGTACAGTATTGTCGGAATCCAGTTGAAATACCAAAACAGTATGAAACATAATGATTTTTGACAGGAACTGTTAGGTGACCACTTGACCAAACATGTGAAATATGAACGACCGTCGCTTTTGCATATCAGCGATTCGACACGATAAGCTATGCCGTTACGCGAACAATAGTGTTTAAACGATCCGGCGAACGGCACCGGACGGCAACGGAGTACTGTCGCCACACGGCACGGCATACGGCACAACAATAACTTCATTAAATGAATATTGTTTTTTTGCAGGATGTCCTGCCCCACCGCAGCCTTGAACATCAATGCATCGATAGACAAGATTTAAAGTTGAAAATCCGATTGCTGGATCTCTATGCTCAATATTTTGTAGAAACTGTAAAACATTCCTGCTTAGTTAGTGCTTCGATAAATTACGGTAGGAAGTTTTTAGGACACCTTTTAGATTTGTTTTCTTGTTTAAAAATTCAGGCATGGCATGTGTTTGTGTTTGTTTATAAACTAGAAACTAAAGTTGACAAATTCCTGTTTCAATCATTTTAAGGTACAAAAAAGAATAATCAGGAAACTTGACCAATATTCAGAGAAGGTAATATTTTATTGTCAACTAAGTTGTTTAAAAATAAACTTTTATTTTGGCTCATTTTTATTGTAAGCTTAAATGTAAATATAAGAATATTTCACTATTTATATACCTACACTATGAACGACATCGGCAAACAAAAAACCTGTCCCAATTTCTTTTGATGTTCTCATGCTCCGATAAAAATGATTTACAAAAACTTTAATTTAAGTAGATATATTTAAGCCACGTATAAAACAAGACTGAAGAGTGATAGCCCATGAATATTACCAACGTGTGAATTAGAAATAGATCAGGAAAAAGCGTAGAATATTGCTTACTTAAGTCCCGCTCAAAATGGTTGTAAATATTATGTTTTTTTCACGAAGTTCATTCGTTTGGCACTGGCATGTTATTTTCGTATTCCACAGACTATAAAAACGTATAATTAAGATTTATATTTAAGTTTCTTGTGTTTTGTGTGAATTTACCTGGCTAAGCGCAGTCAAGTGTATCTTATTGTAATATAGTGTGGTTATATGTGTGAATGTGATAATGTATTTATTAAATTAATTTCATTATAAAATTCGGTATTTAATTAAATGACTAACTCTTTATTTTGCCTTGAATGTATGCATAGGATTCCGTTTCTTATAGAAATTTATTTCCCACAAAATTTCCTTTTTTAGTATTACGAAATCCTTTGCGAATCTTCCTTTTGTCTTATAACTTTTTTCTAATTAAGTAAGTATGCACCTAATGTCTGTGATTTCAAAAGACAATGTCTTGTGTATCTATTCGATTTTACTTTCTCACATAACTGAATAGACTCTTCTTATATTATAGAGGTACCTGTTTTCTTTTCGAATACTTTACCAACAAAAAAAAAATATACTTATATGTCGAATTGAGAACCTCCTTTTTTTCGTCGGTTAAAAAATGAACTTCGTTTGTAACAAACAACTCACAGTTACGACATCTATAGGAAATAACTGAATGTTGTTTTATAACTCTAGCTTGAAGATCCCATTACTTTGGTAATTCCACAGATACCACTAGATGTCGCTTTTACGTGGTCTTCGTAGACAATTGGGTTCCCAGATTCATAATAAGGATTTGTCGAGAAAATTCCGTACAAGTACCTACGTTAATAGAGAGAGATTTGTTTAATAATTGAATAATGTGATAATATGCTTGAATATAAATTATACAAGCTGCAATTGATTCTTACGTTTATGTCATTTTATTCGTATTTCATATAGGTAGTATTTCTTTTTTAATCTTATTTTAATCAAATATTTGTTATCTAAATTTAGAGTTCCTCGCGCATTGCAGACATTAAGCTTAAATTCTTGAAATATCCGTTAAATTCCTGACGAATTCATATGTTTGAATGACATTGAGGGCTCTTCCGATAAAAAGATGTAAATTATGCGCAGGGAATTATATTACAAAATCAAGATTAGTTTCGAATAATGGTCACGCGCTCTTTGTATACTGACGTTACGAATTCCTTACACAAAGTCTTTCTGAGTTCTTTAGATTTTTTTTGTCCAAAACTTCACTAACACCACGGCGTCGACGGTAGTCGCGCAGAAGCCAATCCGACAACATGGCTGAGCAGCGTAGAGGTTAGGGTAGTTGCCATGGTAGTCCTTCATATAAAACTGATACTGGGTACCTATTCTTTCAGAAGCTTTTATTGTATAAAATAAATAAAGATAGATTAGACAGTCTCTCTGATAACATTTCCCTACACTAGGTGCCTATAGAGCACCATACGCTACATAACTCAATACTTAGCGCACTGAGTATCGAGTTTATTCGACGTCATTCTTGGCTTCCATCAGTTCCTGTAACGTGCTACCTACTATTAAAACATGCAGGACAGTAAGGCTTTGGCGTTCTGGGAGAGAATTGGGAGCTCGTAGAGGTGGGCGTTGAATCAACAAACTGTTTTTTTTAACGACTTTTCATTCGTCAACGAGTTAACTGTTATTCATCAATGAAATAACAGGTTGAAAATATTAGCTGTTAATTTACGTCAACATGTCTTTACACATTACTTTATTCATTTCCGAAAAAACTGAAACGTCAACAGTCAACACGTCTTAAACACATTACTTTATTCGTTTCCGAAAAAACTGGTTGAAAATATAAGCTGCGTCAACGGCTCAACGTACTCAAAATTAGCTAAATATAGTTTTATTTATTAATTTCTGAACTGTGAATTTCGTAGTGTGTGGAAGTGCGGAACGAAATAACGAATACTTCCGAAGGATACCGAACACTGCGATTTGCCGAACGACAAAAGAAGTTCAATTTGTTGTTTGTTATGATTTTGTATTTACTTAGTGTATGAAAAGAATCCGTCGTGAGTATTGTATTGTCTGTCGGTCAAGGCCAAAATTCGTTGCAATTGTTTGTTTTCATTACGCGTGCAGGACGAGTTTTGATTTGAATTAGATAGGTATAATATTTGTTGTGTGGATTTTAATATAACAGAATAAATACTTAACAAAATATTATCTATTGACTATTGAATTCCTAAGCCTGGAATAAGTACGAAGGAAAGATCATAACAGTTCAAAATACAAATTAAATAATCTTCAATGCAAGCAACAAAATTGTTATTGATCGAAAACGTTGACATTCTCTAGTGAACGTCAATCAACGTTAACGTCGTCAACTTTAAAAATCTTCTACCAATAAATTTTAATTTAATAGTCCTATCCTAATATTCTTCAATAAACTGTTTACAACAAAACGTTACGTTAACTCATGGAATGGCATAACATTAATAATATTGATTTAATATTTAACAGTTAACAATTTAACAGTTTTTTCAACCTGTTGACCATTGATGATTAACAGTTAAATTACGTTAACCATAAAACCGTCAATGACACACCTCTAGAGCTCGCGCATACTTACTCAAGCACCCGCGGTGCTTACTAACTTTTACACGACTGCCCCAAAAAAGGAGTGTTGTTTTTAGGGTTCATGTATGTTTGTATGTATGTGAGTTTCTTTATTCCATCATAACTTCTAAACGCCTGAACCGATTTACATGTATGGGGTATCGTTAGAATCCTTGCATCGTCCCGAGTAACATAGGCTATTGAAAAAGTATAGAAATCCAATGTGGCGGGTATGATCAATAATTGAACAGCCACATTTTTTTTTTCATTATTTATTCTGATAATGCATGTGATTATCGTCTAGGATTTGACGAGTGAATTCTAAAAACATAAATATGTTACATTTTTAATCAAACTGTCGAAAAAAAAATTCGTATGTATCCCATAGTGGATTCGTTGAAAACAAACAAGGTGCGCCATCTAGTGGCAATTAGAAGAACTAGTGACGAGTAGATTTACAAATAATGTATTTCTATCCCAGAAAATCATAATAATGTGTGCCAAACTTAAACTTAATTGGCTCAGTAGCTAGGTTCGAACTTCGAAGCAGATATAGGCAGTTAAATACAGATAACATTTAAAACACGACATCCTTTAAAAGTTCCATTTTTTCTTACTTAATGCTTACAAACTATATTTTATGATATATTTTTATATAAAACTTATCACTAAAAGGTTTAAAATAAAAATAAATAGTTAAAAAAGACGGGGGACCAATCTGTAGAATACTTTCTTGCATAAAAAGTCCCCCGACTGCGATGAAATTTTTTGTTGAAACTAACATCTTGTTTTTTTCTTTTTAGTTCATTTTTTTTACACGGCAGTCGTGTTTTTTTAATTTTTTTAATGTTTATACGTTTTTAAAGGCATTACTGATACAATCCTCAGTGACATTTTGCATGCATGCATGCATTTTGCGCGAGTTACGCTTGGTGAAAACGAACACTAAGATGGTCTTAAGACAAGGTCTACCATGTCTTGAGACCATCTTAGCGATAGAACTGATATAAAATCAATAATGATCTGACTTGAAACCGGGTTTCTATATTTTTTATTCATTATAGGTATTGATATCTATCTCAAATGCGGTCTCACGACCGGGTTTCAGAACTGAAATTTGTTTCTAAATAAACTACCGTATGTTCGCGTACCAAGACTGCGGTTCTCTTTACTGCAGCTCGCCTTTCCTGGGGGCCAAAAAATTGTTGTTTCCGGCTCACATGTTCACGACACGTCTCACAAGATGTCAATAAGTAAAGAATTTCTACTATACGACGTTCTGAAGGATGTTTATTGTCAAAGTTTGCCAGTATTTATTTACAAAACGCCTTCGACGCGTGCTTGATGCGAGCAAACATTCAGGTTTATCGAACAACAATCATCTTTGTGACTTTGTGTCTGCACTGTTACAACTGCTTACGTCGTTTACACCAGTTTAATTATAAAATGGAAAGGAAAAATAGTAAAGTGCGTGTGTTTTTCAGAAAAATATTGAAAATATTATTGACTCCGATAGCAAGGTTGGTGGTATTTTTTTGCAATTGACTAAGCAGGTACATGCATCACTATCTCTACATAGTTTACAACAATGTGGCTTCTCACTCTCTGTCTGTCCCTGTATTTGCTTTGATTCTTTAAACTACGCAACGGATTTTGATGCAATTTTTTCAATAGATAGAGTCATTAGAGTGATTAAAGAAAAAATATTAACTTAGTACATTAGTATCGACATTGCAAGAAAATAAGCTTATAATAGAGCTGTGCAGATGATATACTGGTTGGATATAATTAGTGGGATCGACACAAAGATGCAGATAATATATAAAAAGCTATAACGGCATCAATCCCAAAAGGTTCCTATAATGAACTAAGGTTTAATTGCAGACTTCGAAAGCTAACAAGGACATGTAGTACAAGACAAATAAAAGTTTCAATCGTTGCTTTTACAACCGTAACTATTATCGCACTAGTGGCTTATGTGTGTTGGTTAACAATTTACACGCACGAAAGTGACAAACCACCAAATGACGATGATATAGAATTTGGGACTCCTTTTTCGCATGTGCCATTAGACGAAGTTTACAAGGACTTGAAACCAATCGACGACAACGATTACAACATTTTGGATGAAGAACAAAAGGAACCAGGTACTAAGTTATAAATTTTCACAATGTCGGGGGACCGCAATAAAGAAAGTATGATGTTTAGAAAGAATGTCTACTATTAACTTTAGCGGTCCTCCGAAGTCCTCCGGTCCAGCGCAGTAGTCAATTTAACCTTTATAGAACGCCAGAGCATAAACGCACACGAGTGCCCTCCACGCCGTTTAACCCAACCTTATTTTTTGTCACATATATTGTGTCGTTGCCGTTCAGGGGACGCGCTTGCTTGTCCCATATATGTGATATATGTGTCAATGGCGTTCAAAAGGGTGAAAGGCGAAAACCTATGTTGTATTCGTAGTTTAGTGCCGGGTTTTAATTTTATAACATTATACAACGCCTGCAAGCCCCGAAGGGTTAATAGACCCATATTTCGCCCCTTATATCTAAGTCTCATTAAATAAAGGTCCATGTACCTATTGCCATCAAGCGGAGTCAATTCCAGAATTTTAGTCAGTAGCAGCCACGGTTAGATACTGCACACAGAAAATCACTGATAGAACGCCTAACAATAATTTGAACGAGCCGGAAATCGAACACTGCGTCTTGGCATTTAAATATAGTATATACTTACTCGAGTAGTTTAAGTTACTGAGTTGAAGTAAAGTTTTATTTTCGTGTTATTTACGAATCGTTTTGTTTTATTAATAATAATTAGCAATTCATATTGATTTTCGATTTTAGCTGGACTGATAGACACTCCGGGATGTAAAATACCCGTATCTATGGTCAAATACAGAAAATATTTAAGAAACAGTACTAATATGAATGATATGTGTGGAAAACGAGCCGTATTTTTGCGAAAATATGATGAAGATAAAGTAATAGCTAGAATAAAATATCAAAAAATGAGAAAATCCACGAAGCAAAAGACTCGCATTCAATGTTGCCATAAGTTTATTGTTGACACACTACAAAACCCACACGACCATGACAAAATATTGTGAGTAGATCATCTTTATCTATTTCAAATTCTGATGTTTGTAAATTATCTCCTAAACGACGTGAAAGATTTTCTTCAAAGGAGATGTTTCATTTTCGGCCATCAGATGTACGTATATCAAAAAAGGGGGAAAAATACCACATATTCGGGAAAAATATTCTCTGGTGAATTCGAGCCTAATTAGTTGTGCACAAAAAAAAAGTAGTTTTTCAATTATTGCCATGTTTTATTCAACATGGCGTCTCGTGCTTTGGTTTGCTGGCAAAATTCATTCGTTCTGAAATGATGTCTTATCAAATCAATGTTACGTTGAAAATAAATTGAAAAAATGTGTGTGTCGTTGAGGTGTTAAATATAAACTATTATTGTATTATACATATTTTTGAGTAAACATAATTATGTGACACGATTTCATCGTTACAAAAATCTTTAGTCTCCATTTTTTTCAATGTGTTTCTGAACGAGTTCGAAATAACCGCTTCTTGATTGGGATAAAGGCCAATAAGCCAAGCCGTTAAAAATGTAAAAAAAATCCGCTTGTTGACAAACTCGATAGGTACATAATCAGGACAGTCCATCTTGTTCGTTTCTTTCGACTTGATTACTTTTCGTGATTTTCGGTATTATTTTACGTTTTCTCCTTTTTATATTTTACGACTTCGGCTTTGTATGTACAACTTTACGGCTTTTTTAGGTTAAGTAAATGTCATCTCTACAACCTGTCATGGCTGTCTTAACTCTCAAAACAAACGTCATACATTTTTTATTTTTTTCATGTCCATAAAATTCTTTTGATATTATGAAAAAAATGTTACTTAATTCTATTCAGGGGTAATTTTCCCACCTTCGGTAAAATGTACATGTTATGGCCGGAGCCCCATATAAAAATGAAACATCTCCTTTTGATTTGTAGGTAGAGTTCCATGGCACCTGATTGATTCCTAGCTAAAGTTATCGCCGATAGGTAGTTGGCGCTGTAGTCGACATCCATAAAATATTGGGACAGGACAACGTTCTGGCGGGTCTAGTATACAGAAAAAATCACCTGTAGTAATGTTCACGAATGTTCTTCGTCCCAAAGACTTTGCCCCGTTTGAGACTTTGTTCAACTTGGTGTTTTTCTTTGATCCCTGTGCAATAATAATTGAGGGTTGGCCATCAACACTGAACCGTATCAGCTCTGCTAAGCGGAATAGGTTAGCATTTCTGACTAGCGAGTTTTTGTACAATGTTTGTACCTGTGTATACGTAAGTATATGTATTCAAAATATTGAGTAGTTATAGTTAATTCACTTATTAGAAAAGAATAGAATAGTAACTGTCTATTTCAGATACAGTAACTGTACAGATTTCCAGGATGACTCCATAATAACTCTTCAATCTGATTTTGTTCGAGTGATTTGCTCCGAAATCGATGAGAACGATATATCGCGTATAATCTACGAAGACATGTACGCTTTCATTAAGAAAATTGAAATCCCTGAACCAAATGTAGATACAGAGACTTGTAAAGTCCAATATAACGTACTAATACTGGGAATGCAATCGATGTCGTTACCTCGCTTCCTGGCTACCATGCCTAGAACCGTCCATCACTTGGCAGAAGACAACTGGCTTGGCTTTCGAGGATATAACAAGGTATAGGCACATAATAAATCACTTTTATTTTCATTGATTGAGTTGTTTTTTTTTTCTATAACTGAAATGATTTAATAGGTTGCAGATGACACATTCCCAAATTTAATGGCAGCGCTAACGGGAAAAAACATGAGCTCAATCATTAGACAATGTTTTGCTGCAATGGATGACTGTAACTACCTCTTCATTTGGCAAGCGTTTAAAGATGCCGGTTATGTTACAGCCTATGGCGAAGATAACTTAGGAAGTTCATTTACAAAAGACTACGCATTTCACAAGGCTCCCACAGATCATTTCATGCAACCATTTTTTCTAAATGAACAAAGTAATCATTATAACAAGTCATCATTGTGTGCAGGAAAAATATCATCGGGCCAACAGGTATTAGATTACGCTGTAGACTTTGCTAATACTTACAAAAGCGACTCATTTTTCGGCTTCTTTTGGATAAACTCATTTAGTCGTGATGAAAACAGTCGGCCGGAAGACGCGGACAAACTTATAGAAAACTTCATGAACCAGTTGATTTACACGAATGTTTTGACGAACACGTTCATACTGTTTTTGAGTGCCCACGGTTTACGCTACGGTAGACACCGCCTCACAATAGAAAGCTACTATGACGATCGTTTGCCAATGAAATTTGTGTGGATTCCATTTCTTTTCAAAGGAAAACAATCTACGGGATACAACGGTTTGTTGATCAACCAGGGTCGCTTGACAACACCTTATGATATTTATAGCACTCTCTTAGATATAAAGAAAATATCTATGTGCAGTAATTCTAGCGACCCAGCACCAGACGGGTGTCCGAATTGCCATTCGTTGTTAAAAGTGGTAAGCAGCAATCGGACATGTAACGAAGTGGAAATTCAGGAGAAGTGGTGTACTTGCCACAAGCTGTATCCCCTCACCACTCAAGACCCCATAGGACTGAAAAGCGTTAACGCGGCTGTGAGATACATTCAAGCAATGACTTCGAATATAGACACGCAAAGATGCTGGGCTTGTGCAATTCCTTCTCTAAATAACGTTACCAGAATACATTTCTATTACGACGAAAGCAAAACCAGAACATTTTATGTTGTGGCAATGAGTATGTCACCTGGTAACACTACATATGAAGCATTGGTACGGCGGACAGATAGGTATATCGTAGTTGGGAAAATTAGCTCTATTTCTAACTATCATGGTTTAGGTAAGTGTGCACTTAACCGGAGAGACCGCCTGTTCTGTGTTTGTCAAAAGGATGCAAAATTATGGATGAATGAAGGGTGCTAGTTCATGCGATATTAGCACTTAACTTGGTAGGTATTCAGTATTTGCTAGCTCTTGTGAGTAATTTGACAATAAAGTACCTACCAACGTATCTTTTGGTATATTTTCTCGACAAAATTAAATTCCATTTGGTTGATTTTCTTTTATTTGCTCCCGTTTGATTCATGATTCAATGTTACAACATATTATTTACATATAGGTAAGCGATCTTTTTTTGCGGATGGGAAATCATCAAATAACTTCCCTCGCTCTGGGTGGATCGGGGGGGAGTGACCGGACGTGTTCTACTATACTATGCTCCTTCTATTGCCCTTTATGTTCCGGGGCCGCGGTATCTCTTTCGAACAACCCGCAACTCTGGCAGGCGGTGATGATTTCTTCCCACCCGATTATGTGCAGGAAACTTTTGTCTCCGATGAGGACCTACGTCAGGCGGTAGGTGAGAACACCATAGCGCCTCTCCGGCCACTCGTCAAAGAGGGAACTTAACGCCACTATTGTGGCGTGCCCAAGGTAAGCGGTCTTGAGGCCGTCACAAGGGATCATATATCTAGAACACACCGAAAAGAAGATTGCGACATAGCCGACACAGCATGCTAGGGCACTACACTCTAGCGAACCAACGTATGCTTCTATAAAACCGCTAGCTGATCTTCCTTCGGCACAATAGTAACGTCAGCTCACTGCAGGAATATCCTTACTATGAAGCTGCAGTCTGTGACGACACCGCCCGCACACTGCTTAGCAGTTACGAGGTTTACAGCAGCTTAGGACACTAGAATCCATCAACTCATCGCAATTCAAAATCTCTGGGCAGAGAGCGGCACAAGCAATAAATTCTCGAAAAAAGAAGACGTCGAGGTTGATTTCATAAAGGATTATAAACTTATCAATCATGTACCATGCACACTCTCTTGCTAAATTTTGTTACGGTTCTGCCAAGTGCTGGTCAGTGTCAAGCTGTACCTATGTTGAAATATGATTCACGATCACCTTAACCGTTTCCAACTGACTAATAACTGAAACTCGTTCGAACGTTAAGATTTAGAATTATTATTAAATCATAACAGTTTACAATAGTAGATATAGAATTTCAGAAAAGACTTTTAAGGCACGATAGCGACTTAGTGAGTGGAAAAGTAACGTAAACAGTAACGGTTCCACGCGTGCCTCAAAGAGATGTCAGCAGAGGGTCCTGCCAGGGTTACAGCCTGCCCAGGTTGCAGGTTGTTCAAAAGAGATACCGCGGCCCCAGAACACAAAGCGTAAAAGAAGGAAGATGCTTTAGCTTTAGTCAGTAAAAGACTGACACTTCCCCCCGCTCCGCCCAGAGCAGGGACAGTTATTTGATGATTTTGCCCATCCGAAAAAGAAAACGCTAATACATTTAGTAACAGAATAATATAACACAAAGAATTGCCATTCAAGTTTTATACTCAAGCGAGTAAGGTGAGTCGGTGATAGTAAGTGCGATTGCAGAGAATTAGTAAGTACTCACTCACCGACCTTACTTACATACCTATACAACCCACATAAACACACAAGTAAACGTTGATACTAGTATAATTAAACAACGAAGCAGTAAACCCGCAATAAAATACACAATGTAATGCCGCAGTAACACGCTTAAGCAGGTTGCTTGGTGATTATATTGTTAAAACTTATGTTTCTGAATATTGCAGGACTCATTTTTTGGTTGTGTAGTAGGTATCCGAAGGTGGTCTACCACATAGGTAAGATAAATGTATATTTATTTAATGAGAAATACACATAATATACAAACTTTAAATAATAATCTAACTTTCTTGTTTTTTTAAATGGATTTCTATTAAAATATTTAAAAATGTAGAAAATATAATTTTAAAAATAATCAAATGGAATATTGACTTGGCTCGCGAGGTTGTCAACATGTGGAATGTGGACTCAGCGATCATTGCGCCGATAGTCATATCTGCCAATTGCTTAATTGCCAAGAGCCTCGACCAATACCTGAGGAGGCTCTCGTTAGGCAGCTGGATCAAGGGCTTGATACAGAAAGTGGTACTCCTGGACACGGCTCGTATTGCTAGGAGGTTCCTTTCTCTAGAGCCGGTAGCTTGGACCCTGTTCCCGATACCGGTGGGCTACTATTTTTATATTTTTAAATGTTTTTTTGTTTTTGATAAGAAATATGTAAAAATATATAAAATATGTATGTAAATAAATAAATGACAAATAATATCACGAAAAGAAACTAAAATAAAATCGATTTTTATTACAGATAATGCAGATCTTTTCAAATTTTTTTAGAAGAAACAAAATAAAGTTGACTGAACTAATAATTTTTATCAATATTATAATATTGGGGATAGTAATGTATCACATCTTTTTTAATACACCGAAAACACCCACAAAACTCAAAGTGGCGACTGAACCTCCAACTATTACTACCAGCACAGATAATATAACACTAACGTCTACCAGTAAGTTATATGATAATTACCTAACTATGTAAAAAAAATGTGTTGTTCCATTTAATCAAGCTTTTAAAGCAGTTTCGTAGTATGTTACATCCACTCGTCTGCTGCAAACCAACCATACCTACACATAATTACAGTAAAACATGTAGGTACCTATTTTTATCACTTATATCCCCACAAAATCCAATCATAATTGTACTACAATCGAGATCCTTATAAATGCAATGAAACCAAAAAAATACTTACAGTAGGAACTTTGCTAATACATACGCCACTAATTATAGATTATTTTATACGTTATCATGATAAATGAAATGCTGTTTATTTGTTCCTGATTTCTTCCCAGCGTTAGAAGACTTCAGAATCAAAGGTGAGTTGTATGCTTTATATAAATTGTTTGTTGACGGCTGCCAAAATAAATTACCCGTCGATTTTTTTTTCAGAAACTGATGACTACCTCATCAACACCCCGGGATGTTATATACCAAATTATGCGAAAACTTTCAAGTACAAACGTTTTGTAGAAAATTTCACAAACATTAATAATATGTGCGGTGTACGTTACATATTCATAGACATTATAGATAATGATACAATTCAGTTCCGAATGCACAACTTTACCGAAAAGGGTATAACATGCTGTTATCGATTCATAAGTGAATCTACAATGCTTGGAAATGAACTCAATCAGCTATCGTAAGATATTTTAAACTTAAATATTAAAATCTGGCTGTAGGTAGGTACAGTCAGGGACATTATTCCCATTAAGCACTCTAAGCAAGTGCCCGGGGCCCATGTTTTGATCATGAAAGTATTTCAATGGTGAAGTTATTCCATATTACTTGAAATAATTCTATTCTCCCCCATTTTTAAAAGTCGGTCTATAATTTCTGGAACTTATTACGTGTCAAATGTCGTGAAAACAAAACACTCATTAACAAATGTCTGAATTTGAAAAGAATTCATCTTACATTTGAAATAAAATTCAGTCGAATTTAGAATTCTTTACCAACCGTCCATAAATTACATTTCAAATCACCAGTATTATAGCACGGCAACAATGTGTTGATAAAAACATATTAAAATGCTTATTAGACCATCGGTTGTAAATAAATTAATCCTTTTTAAAACTTTAAGGTCTACTCCATGCGAAGTTTTCAAAAACAATTCACAAACGACGCTTTTGAAAGAAGTTATTACAGTAAAGTGTAAAAAGGAGAAAGAATATTTATACAGAGACGCATATATCATATTTAAAAAATCTAATGAAAATAAGAAACAATCTGAACCCGATAACAAAATGCAGTGGAATGTTCTTATGATAGGCCTTGATAGCATGTCTAGGACCAGAGCATTTGATACCATGCCACGTACTACTAAATACTTAAAAGAACATAAATGGTTGGATTTCAAAGCATATCAAAAGGTACGTTGGTACGTTGCGTAAAGCATCGGTTACGCGATATATGCCCCGTTCCAATAAACAAAAACGACTCGTTTTGCTTACGGATAGTTATATTTTGACATAAGTTCTATGAGACTTATGTCAAAATACAACTGTCCGTAAGCAAAACGAGTCGTTTTTGTTTATTGGAACGGGGCAATAGTCGTTGTTCTCGAAATAAGAAGACGTTAAGGTATGTAGGACGGCCTGCGAGGTTGTTTGAAAAAGACACCGCGGCTTCGAAACAAAAGTACAAAGAAGGAACATGGATGGGTTTAAGTCAGTAAAAACCTGACACTTCCTTCCGCTCCGCTCTGAGTGGGAGAATTTATTTGAGGATTTCCCATCCGAAAAAAAAGGTATGTAGGACGGTCGTATGAGTCACAGTCGGCCATTTGTCAACGTGGATTCTGGGTGACGCGGACGCCTTATTCTTCCCACCAACATATATTTGGTTATATTTATATTAGACTGCGGTAAATTTATTATTAAGTTAAATTCATAGTTTAGACATCTTTAATAAAAGTATTTCTTTATAAAATCAATCCAAAAAAAAAACATTTTGAAAAATAGTAGCCCACCGGTATCGGGAACAGGGACCAAGCTACAGGGCTCCAGAGAAAGGAACCTTATTATAATACGAGCAGAGTCAAGGAGTACCGCTTTCTGAATCAAGCACTTGAGCCAGCTGCCTCACGAGATCCTCCTTAGGTATTGGTCGAGGCATTTGGCAATTAAGTCATTGGCACCATGATCGCTGAGTCCACATCTCACATGTCGAGTGTTTTAGTACCAACGATTACAGGTTTGCGCCAGTTCTCTTCAGCCAAGGACAGCGGGGCCAAGCTCTTGTCCACCGCAACCACATCTCGATGCACGTTGGCTTTTAGAAAGTATTTTCTGAGACTATAAACATTTATAATATCTCGCTGTTTTGGAGCATCTTTTAAAAAAAAACTTAACCTCCATATTTCTGCGGGACATACAGTCTCATAACCGAAGATCGTGGAAATGCACCACGCATTCGATACGCCGCCGTCAACAATGTACGGTCCCTCCTAGGCAGGGTGTCTAGTTTTGTTTGAGTCCATTTGTGTATGCCGAAAGAGTACATAAAAACCGACATGACCCAACCGTTGAAGCACACACCTTGTTCTCAGACAGCCAAAAATTTATGATCACGGGGTCTAAAATGGCTGCTTAAGCAGAATCATAATAGGTTAATAATATAAAGTAAGTTACCATGCGTAAAGTGGCCACAATTCACAATATCAACCTATCAATATCATTTTTAGAATCTTAACGTTATTCATTTTTTGTTTTAATAACATATCACTATATTTTTAAATATTTCTTAAAAAAAACATTTAAAAATATAAAAATAGTAGCCCACCGGTATCGGGAACAGGGTTCAAGCTACCGCCGCGGTCAGGGCTCCAGAGAAAGGAACCTCCTAACAATACGAGCCGTGTCTAACTAAGAGTACCGCTTTCTGTATCAAGCCCTTGATCCTGCTGCCTAACGAGAGCCTCCTCAGGTGTTGGTCGAGGCTCTTGGCAATTAAGCCATTGGCTGTAACGACTATCGGCACAATGATCGCTGAGTCCACATCCCACATGTCGACAACCTCGCGAGCCAAGTCAATATACTTGATTTGCTTATCTTTCTCGGCTTTCACGAGGTTCTCATCATGCGGGACTGTTATGTCAACAATCATTGCGCGCCGCTCTGATCGATCCACCACCACTATATCAGGCTTGTTGGCAACAATAGTCCTGTCAGTGATGATGGATCGATCCCAGTACAATGTGATATTGCCATGTTCGAGAACTGGGTCGGGCTCATACCTGTAGTACGGCACTTCCGATTCCACAAGGTTATATTTAAGAGCAAGTTGCTGATGGATAATCCTGGCTACAAGGTTGCGTCTATGCAAGTACTCTCCGTTAGCTAGACGAGAACAACCAGAGATAATGTGTCGAATTGATTCACCCGGACGGTGGCATGCCCGACATATGTCAACCGTGCCGTCCTTCACAATAAATCTCCGGTAGTTATTTGTCATCATAACTTCATCCATAATTGCACAGACAAAACCTTCAGTTTCTCCAAAGAGATCCCCGGAACGTAGCCAGGCTACGGACGCTGATTGATCTACATCGGTTCCATGTAGGGCCCGGAAAAAGCGTCCGTGAAGCTCCTTACTCTGCCATACCTCCCTATTATTATTCATATTATTATCCTATTATAATTTCTTCTTGCGACATACCCAAATACTTATAGGTTTCGGTTGCTAAAAGGGATCTAAGGTTTATGAAATGGTGGGTTGCCACAGATTCCACAAAGTCCCCTCGTTTTTGCATGTATGACGTCCCGCACATTTTTCCATACCAAATTCCACCCTGGTGGCGCTCCATCAGTTTTAAATCGTTGGGGGCCGAGTTTCAGGTCATCCATGTAAAGGAAGCTATAACCTGACTACCTCTCCTCAATCGATGGCCCAGATATAGCAGTGTACTTGGAGGATTAAAGCCAATTATTTTTTTTAGGTTGAAAATAATACATTACAAAACTTAATGTCTGTCTTAACTGGCAAAAGAATGTCTAGTATCTACTCGAATTGTAGATCTAATTTAAACAAATGTGCAGATTATTTTATTTGGAACAAATATAAAGACGCCGGCTACAAAACAGCTTATGGAGAATCCACTTTACAATCAGAAACTTTTACTAGTGGGTTTAAAAGGCGTCCGACGGATCATTACATATCGTCGTTCTTTTCAAGAACAACCTTTTCTGGGAATATACTGTGCACGGAAACGAAGCCTTCTGCCACACATTTGCTTGAATACGCTCACAAGTTCGTTGATTCTTATAAAACCAATGGTTTCTTTGGAATGTTTTGGATTAACACCTACGCTTCTTTTAATACCCCAGAACTCTCTGACGCAGACATTGTAAATTTCTTTGAAAAGCTAAATAGTTCTGGAGTATTTAACAATACGTTTGTTATCTACTTTAGTGACCAGGGTACCAGTTTTGGTGAAATGAATTTTGTGATGGAGTCTCACTATGATAATCAACTGCCAATGTTTTTTGTCTGGATCCCAGTAGAGTTTCGGCGGCATTACAGTAATAAATATTACAATTTAAAAGTAAATCAAGAACGCTTAATTACCCCCTATGACGTGTACATAACATTAGCCGATATACGAAAATTATCAATTAATTCAAGTGACAATATACAGTCGGAGGGATGTCCGCAATGTACAAGTCTGTTGGACAAGTTGTCATCAAAGCGGACGTGTGCCGACGCAGGCGTTGGTGAATACTGGTGCAGTTGTCATAACATGTCGAAAATCGAAGATATAGAGGCAGCCAACGAAAGCATATCGTTAATCACAGAACATTTACAAAACATATGGAGCTCTATCAAAACATTACCCTGTATGTCGTGTAAGAAATTTAATCTAACTGTTATTAGAGCACATGAATATCACCAGGATGAGAAAACGTTTTATGTCATTGCCTTCAATACGACGTCAAACATATTGCATTTTGAAGCTGTAGTAGAACAAGACGATGAACGTTTCAGGGTTCTATCACTACGCATCATGACTCGTTACAATGACTGGGGTAATTGTGTTTTGAATAGTAAAGATCGTCCTTTTTGTGAGTGCTCTTTTGATGCCAGCTGTGTTCCCAATCCGATTATTAAAAAAGATAAGCATGAATATGATCCCTCATTTCTGAAATTTAATAATCCTAATCAATTAAATAATGTCATTAATGATTTAATTAAGTCATTGTAAAATTATGTTTGTCCAAACAATTATTGTCAGTTTCTGCCGAAACCTCTATTTTGGCCAAAGCAGAGAACGTGTCTTCGACTGGTACTAACCATTGTATGATGGGTTTCGTGTTTCGTGTTATTCAATAAACAATTGTTTGCCAGCTTATAAACTTTATTTTACGTTTATATTATATTACATAAAGACTTTGTAAGCATTGGAAAGATATATTTTTCGGCTTCTGTAACACAGGTCTTTCACCTAGCACAGGAGTCAGGAACTTTACAAAAGACTTAACCACTTCTTGTGTAATAAAATGGATTGTATTGTATAACGGGCTGGTGTCCGCAACTCCACGTTTGAGGCGCGTATTTTGCGTAATAATAAGATTATACTTAATTAAAACTGTTTTTTGTTTTTATTTTGTAAAAATAAATAAAATTATTATTTATATTGAATATATAATTAAATATAATTATTAAATATATTGTCTTAATATCTTCACAAAAATTGTTTTACTATTACATAATATTAAACAATACCACATTTTGTACCTTGTAACTATGTTTTATATCAGAATCCCAGACCATTTACCACTCATTCAACTATTCACTTTAACATTATTCAGTCTAAGTCGATTTTTGAGTGACACTTCAATATTATCTGAGATTCTAAATTCAAGATATTTTGAAAAGCTTTTTATTTACTAGTGTAATATAATACTGACAGTTTAAAGGTACTGGCACAGAAGTCATGGCTATTTAGATAGATATGAATACAATTCTTGAGATCAGATCTATTTAATAATATATACTACTTATGATTCTACTTTTAATAAGTTCCAGTCCTTTAAAGGGTTGGCAGAGTTTTTTATTTTTTAAACTAAACATTGTTCAAAGTTATTTCAAAAAGTCTTGCAATTTACTTGGTTTTAGTTACTTAAATTAAGTTTTCATAGTAGTTAGACATATTTCAGTTAACTAGTTTTCCTAGAAAATGTGAAGGTACGAATTTTCTTCGAATCCCTTTCAGTTTATCAGTTTATCTTAATAATTAGCACTAACCAATTAACCATGTTAAGGAGCCCTGGAAAACCCTTTAATTAAAGACCTGGACTGTTATTTTATAAATTAAATTGAACTAAGTATTTGTCATCAGAACTTACTGAACTTTGTTTGTTTTCACACAAACAGAATAATTGTGACATTATGCTATAAGATGCTTCATTGAACTAGGTGACTGCGATTTATTAGGATATATCGCAAAAAGAGAGAGTTGAATAACAGCCAATGCAGCACCAAACAAATTCGTCATCTGTGAACAAAATAATAGTAATTAAAATAGTTATTTACCTGAGCAATTGTATAAAAATATTAGAATTTTTAATTCAGATGCAACGTTTCAGAGATTACCTCCCACATCCAAACTATACCTCTTTATAATATTAGTATAATATAAATAAATTATATATAATAGGTTAGGTACCTTTATAGATGACGGGTTTAATGGAAAACAAAATTATTTTATTAAGTAGAAGTAAATATCTACTAAAGTAGTTGGCAATGATAAGAGGCACATACCCACAAAAAGTTGTCATCCTTTATGGTACCATAGAGAAACCACAGCATAGACACGAAAAAGGACATCACTATCATAGGGAATGGAAGACATTCTGTACTCTTTACTCTTACAACATACAGCAGTTTGCTCATAGGAGCTGCTATTGTCAGTATAGTAAAGGAACACGCCATCAGTCCTGCAATGTGAAACAGCATAACTTAATGTAAGTAATATTTGAAATTCTTATTCAAATATTGTTTATGGTAGACAGCTAAAAAGTTTACAAGCACAAGATATTTTAAGTAAAATTTTTGGAAGCCATAAAATCTCAAGTATTATCGATATCTAAGAAAAATAATGGAAGAAGGCATGCTGCAAATCATTTGGGATAAGGGGAGGAGAATGTTGATGATGATGATATCCACCAGATACTTCAGATCCTCTTGACTTTTTACAGAAGAATATTTGTCTCTATATTACTACATATTTATTTATTTAAAATTTTTTTTTTTAATTGACTGTGTAAATTTAGTTAGCTTAATTATTTGAAAATATATATTAATATTCTTTTATAGACAATTATATCTTCTTTAATTTTTTTTTCTACATACTAGCTGCCTATCATGTAGTATTCATTCAGGATGTTATCACAAAATCAGTGGCCTTGGTCATTTTAATCAAAACAATGATCCAATGATTTACAATGCGGATGTATAATGATAATAATTCAAGTACTATAATATATAGCATATAATATATAGCACAGATAATACAGATGCTTACCTAGAGTACTGAAAAGTACTTCTTTATCATCCTCAGTCACAGCATAACATAGTATGAATATCACTAAGGCAACTGCTCCAACAACCTGTTTTAAAACGGTTGATTTCTTAAATGTATATATGTAAAATACTGCAGTATATGATATCATCAATGTTATGCCTATAGTATTGACTAAAACTATGATGTTATCATGCTTTACTAATCCATAGAGAAACCACAGGCAGCAGCTGTAAGAACAAATGAGAAAGGTTAATTGTTTCAGTCATTTACTTCGACTTATTGCATTTTAATTGGCTTCACTTACCACAGCACTCCGCAGACAAAAGGCAGCGACGAGGTTTCAGCTGTCGTTCGGTTAACAACGTATTGTTTACACACAAGTCTAAAACAGGTGTAAATGAAATTATACATAGAAATCACAATAGCTCACATAAACGAAAACAAGAACGAAGTTTTTGTTTTATACTTACGCGCCAGATAAAAACTGCAAAATCGTTGTAACTACAGCTAGGCTACTAACAACATTCTCAAAATCTGATAGATTCATATTGCTATTTAATAACTCCTCAGACAGTTTCTAAAGTTTATTTATTGTTATTAGGTTTTTATTCGAACCATGTTACTCAAAGAAAATGTTAAAAAATACCGTTAAAATGTTTTTCAACTCAAGTTTCAACCTCAACCGCACTACACGTAAACACCATGTAAACACTGACAACAGCTGCATTGAACGTCATGGTCATGCCAATGTCGAGTTGACAGTGACAGTGACTTTCTACTGATTCTGTGGAATTAATATTTACTAGGCACCGACAACAATGATGGCGTAATACTCATAAGTTAAGGCTCCCCCACACAGGCGCGTTATTATAGGTCGATAACAGCAAGCACCTTCGGTGCTCCAATAATCGTCTTCTACGATGTCCTACTCATCGCTCTGGTTTCCTTAAATATTCCTTCTTTGTCCAGGCGGTTTTCCTGTGGAATGCGCTCCCTCTGAATATCAGGACGGCTACCAGTCGGTTTACATTTAAGGTAAAAGCTCGCGAACACTTACGTAAGAAGTTAGCAGACTCATCTCAAAATTAAAAAGTTGACATTTTTCATCATATTTAGTAGTTTTTACCTCTCTTTACTTTTGTATATTTTCTATGTATGTATAAATGTATTTATTAATAATAAAATTGATATTTCCCGTCACATTGCACCTACTATGTCTTTATCTCTGCATCACCCTAAGGTTGACTGGTAGATGCCCGAGGCATTAAGTCCGCCTTTGTACAATGTTTTTGTTACTTGTGCATGAAGTTTTAATAAATAAATCATATCGCACGCGGTATTGCGTTAATGCGTTCCGATTCCTTGCACACAGCAGCGTTTTTATCGTCCGATATTTCTTACGAAAGAGCGCCGCGCCGCGACAGCACTATTATACCATCTCTCTCAGGTATGCAAAAAAGCATTCTTCATCTGAGGTTATGAAATCCATATTATAGAAAAGTGTTTAGTACACTCATACATATACATAGATGTAACACTCTCAAACTGTCGTTAAAACCTCACGTCCTACATGTATGTACTAACGTTATTATCGCAGGTGTGTGTACGGTCGTTTGCGTCCTGATACAAATACAAAATATTCTAGAACTTATATCGGAATATCGCAGGACGGAGAAAAGCAACGTCCTACTTCCATTGCAGCGTTATTAACGCAGCAGTGTGTAACTACATCAGTCCAGCAGTGGACTAATATAGCCTGATGATGATGATGATGTGTAACTACATGACCATCCTAATACAAAATATACTGAAAACAGATATCGCAATACCGCATGCGATATTATCGACCTATAATAACGCGCCTGTGTGGGGGAGCCTTTAACTGGCTGGTAACTGGTAATCCATAATTATTATTTTTCGGCGAATTTTTTTTAAACTTTGATATTCTGTGAAATAAAACTATGATTTCGTTCATTCATGTGTGTTGTCTCAATGTGTCATAATCAGCTACCCTACCATGACGTCTTAAAGCAGAACTATTCCACTGAGGGAAAGAGACAGAGCTATACAGGGTGTCTAGCACCATCTCTTTCCCTCAGTGGAATAAGTTCTGCTTTAAGAAGTCATGGTAGGCCTACAGAGGTCGGAATTAGGTAGAGTTCTAGAGTTATTTATGTATTTACACTGATTTCATACAGCGATATGCCTCAAATTCCGGAACTAATTTTAGAGAGCAGAAAAAATCCCATGATTGGATAAATAAAAAAGAAACGAATATTGTCTTTATTATTATTTATCTGTAATATTATTGGCCACACGGGATTTTCCATCAGAAATCCCGGGAAGATCCATATTAACATCAACATTTCGATGCAAGTACATAAATAACTTTACCTAATTCCGACCTTTGGTCATAATGTGTGAGTTTCTTTATTATGTGGTTGGTTATATTTTGTGTGCGTTTGTAAATAATAAATTAATAATAATACAGATTTTGCAAGTAGGATTTTACAAACACAAACACTGTAGAGATAGGCTGCATGTATATGTGTGTGAACGTCGCATTTTCGTTTAGTGCTATAGGAAAAATGTTCGGCGATTCGCTTTATGTGTCTTCCAGTATAATTTACTCTATGACTGAAACAGAGAACAAACAAACCCAGCCGTAACATTTCTATGATGCTCCCTCCACACTTACCCCGTGAATCGCGCGAGAAGGCGCGGCGAGAAAGTAGCGCGAAGACAGCGCGACGTGGACAAGGCTCCATATTTGCAATATTCGCGCAGTTTTCACAGTAACGTTCGCGTGTTCGAATATGATGGACGTCGAAAAAGAAGTGTCTTTCGTTTTGTGCGCACTATCGTAGGTACTACAATTACGAATATATTAAAAGTAAAAAAAAAATAGGCCCTGGAGAAAACGAAGATGGTGGATGATGATTTTATATTTTCTATAGCTGGATAATACTGAAACCCTTTTTTGTTTTAAAATTTCAACTGGCATTTCCATTAAGGGACTGATACGCATCCATGCCTCATGAACTTTTAATTTATTTTTATGGTCTTTAGAATTCGCATCCCACAAGATAGGTTCGGTTTGGTAGTACCTATTCCAGAAATTGCAGCTCTAAATGGTTTGTCCACTGCACGCTCATTTTCTCGGTATACCTACTGACACGACCAGACACCTCCGTTGCTAACAACAAACTGACTGAGCGACGCGCTAGTGTGGAGTCTAGACGTGTTCACGCAAAGTTCGTACGCGCTAGCCCTTTGTCGCGGGTTAAAAACCGACAGAAATCGGAGAAAAAGGCGCGAAGCCGCGAAAAACATGCGACACGGCTCCACATTACGTGTTCTCGCACCTTTCACGCCTTCTCGCGCGATTCGCGGGGTAAGTGTGGAGCGGGCATAAAATAAATGCTCTAAAATATTCTGTGCAATTCGCTGTCATTGTCAAAAATTGTTGTTAACTTTTGCTACTGTGGAACTGGATATTGTGGCTTTATTTGTAATATTTTTTGAAAACAGTAAAAAATGAAACGAAATGTGTACACCGTCTGTATTATTTTGGTCATGGAATAGAATAATCTAATAGTGCATCGTAACCAGTAATAAAATAAGACTTGAAGAATGAAGTCTTTCAAGCTTATTGTCCACCAATCTAGCTTCAGTCGTAAGTATTTAATTATTTCTATTATTCAGTTTTCTTTAGCAGAAAAACTACTGTTTGGTTTAATTGTTTTGCAAAATGCTTTGAGTTAAACAAGTCCAATGTAATTGACCAATTTCGCAATCACAGCAATTTCAGTTTTATTATAGACATTTCTTAATATATCATATTTAAATCTCATTGAGTTATTTACTTATACTATCTTTCATTAAAATATTGTAGCTCTGGACCTAATTATAAACTTAAAAGATTACCCTGGTTTGAAAGAAAAGGATATTGTTGAGATATATCATCCAGAAAATGATTACCCACGCCTGCTACTACAAGTTACTAGAGTGGATGCACCAGGACGTGGAAGAGGTATGTGACCCACTATAGCTGTACCAATCTTCGGTACATCATTATTTATTATTGATGTATAATTTCAGTCTTTGCACTCCACATAATGAATTTATATGGGGTGGAGTTTATGTGATCAATTTAAACTCTCATTTAGTTCATCATTTCCATTATTATTTAGTCTAAATTAGATTCAGAAGAGGAGTTGCATCTAGAGGTAGAGTAGTATTTACTTGTTTTTTTTTTTAACATTCTGGTAAATAGTTAACCACCATAATTAGATAGTTAACCATTGTGGCTTCTGTCAGAAACAGCAATAAAGGACAGAGAAGGCACATAAACAATAGAATCATTGGCTAATTCCATTATGATCCTTTATTTATAATAATCATTATGATAAAGAGGTCAACTGTCAACCTACTGCATTATAGTACCATTGACACATTTATTATTCTTGAACTTTGCACACAGCAATGTTTCTTAATTGAATATTTTAAATAATTTCATCAAAATCTTGGCAAATAAACCTGCTGTCTCAAATCAGCATTTAAACTGAAATCACAAAACCTTAATCAATAGGAACTATGTTTCAGATTTAAATTCTTTGTTTTTTACAGATACTATAAGTGTGGAACAGAGCATAGCCACAACTTTCCAATTACGAACATTTGCAGATGTTTATGTGAACATTGTGAATGTTGTGGATGTTGCTCTGGACTCTGTGGAACTCACATTCAAAGATCAGTATATGGGGAGGTCAGAAATGTGGCGGTTGAAGAATAGCTTGGTAACCTATTTATTTAGTTGAAATTTTGTAGAATGTAAGGTAAAATTATGGTTTCCATTCAACCACATATCTAATGTTTATATTTTTACATAATATAAAATGAAATTGCTTCCACTGTCTGTACGTTAAGATCTTTTGAACTGCTCAATTAATTTTAATGCAGTTTTCAGCAATATATAAAGTGATTCAAGAGGAAAGTATAATATTAGTTTAATAGTATCTACATTGCACATGTGCGAATCTGGAGCAGGTCACTAGTAATTAATAAAACTTTGACTTCACATCTAAGTAAAAGTCAAAACTTTATTGCTCAGCACAACATAAAAGTTCTGGGTGTTATGTGAATGTGTAGATCACTGTGTTCTACTAAGTTAGGCACGCACAATTGAAATACAAAACTTTTCATAAATGAAGGTATGTCAGAGATTAATATTTAAATCGTAATAACAACACGTAAAACAATAACAAAATACATGAAATAAATTAGGTAGACTCACAAAGTAACACCATTATTATAAGCATAAATTCCTGGTAGGTACCTACTCACTGTGTGTCTTAAATTAAATGAAAAATTTAAAATAAATGATTTAATTCTTTAAAATCTCTTAATAGTGGTAGCGCCGACAGTTCGTTGAGCGCACAACTTTTGTTCAAAGGCGAAAGTTTTGATTGTCACGTGTTTAAGAGCAAGTAAATGGGAGCATTGTCAACTCTTTCAATAAACCCAGCAGGTTTATTGAAAGAGTTGACAATGCTATTACCACCCCTAGCAAATGTTATTGCCACCTCTAGCAAGGCATCAAAACTGTGGTTGTTACTATGTAAACAACATTACTATACAATATATTATGTTTTTTTATACCAAACAATTATTATTCTAGGTAAGCACTTGTGTGTACTTAAACAAGAAAATTGAATACTGTGGTGGTGCCATCAGATGTCAAGTTTACGAGATGTGGTCTCAGGGTGACAGAGTAGCTTGTGGAGTCATCACAGAAGATACCAAGATTGTGTTCAGATCCTCTACTTCCATGGTCTACCTGTTCATACAGATGTCTTCTGAAATGTGGGACTTTGATATACATGGTGACTTGTATTTCGAAAAGGCGGTAAACGGATTCCTTGCGGAACTTTTTGCTAAATGGAAGGTAAGGATAAACCGCGGTATAGACCGTGGATTAGCTGCGGAAGACGCTCCGGGCGTCAAGCGCCGCGAGACGACTCCGGCCACCGTAGAGGAAGAATTTTATAAAATATTTAACACAGTAAATAAATTAATAAACAAAAAAAAATGGTGACAATATTAATAATGAGTTCCTGTTTTTCTCAGAAAAATGGCAGCAATCATGAGGTGACCATAGTGTTATTCTCGAGAACATTTTATAAAGCTAAATCGCTGGAAGAGTTCCCTCAGCACATGAAGGAATGTTTGCAAAAAGATTACAGGGGCAGATTTTATGAAGACTTCTACAGGTATTTGGGTCTATAATTTTATTTTGCAGTTCTTGAATTCACTGAGAGTAATGTAGTCAATGATCGTAAAAAAGAAATAAGAACAAAAATAAGAAAATTATTTTTTAATTACCATCACAGTTAAATAGTATAAAAGCTTATAGTGACATAGCGCCTTATTTATTGTAATAGCAATGCTAAGTTTTCCCTGTTTTTCCCTCTTTCTCTTTAATTTTTCACTCTTTTTAGGGTTCCGTAGTCAACTAGGAACCCTTATAGTTTCGCCATGTCTGTCTGTCCGTCCGTCCGTCCGTCCGTCCTCGCTTAATCTCTGTGACCGTTAGCACTAGAAAGCTGAAATTTGGTACCAATATGTATATCAATCACGCCGACAAAGTGGTAAAATAAAAATTGGAAAAAAATGTTTTATTAGGGTAGCCACCCTATATGTATGGGAAGTGATTTTTTTTTAATTTCAACCCTAATGTGTGATATATTGTTGGAAAGGTATTTAAAAATGAATAGGGGTTTACTAAAATCATTTTTTGATAATGTCAATAATTTCGGAAATAATCGCTCCAAAAGTAAAAAACAATGTGTCCCCCCCCTCTAACTTTTGAACCATAAGTTTAGAAAATATGAAAAAAATCTGAAAAGTAGAACTTTATAAGGACTTTCTATGAAAATCATTTTGAACTTGATTGACACAACAGTTTTTGTACAAAAAAGACAAAAAGTTGTACAAAATAATTTCCTCCTCCACCTTTAAACTCATAAGTGGGAACACTTATTGTGACGGACGGGAAACTACGGAACCCTACACTGAGCGTGGCCCGACACGCTCTTGGCCGGTTTTTTTTTAAATAGCCTATGTCTCCAGGGTCCGAAATAACTCTGTACCAAAATTTATCAAAATCGGTTTAGCCATTTTGGCGTGAAGAGGTAACAAACAAACTCACTTTCGCTTTTATAATATTAGTAAGAATAAGGATGTCCTGATCAATTTAGTTTTCTTCTTTACATAAAATAATCTCACGAAATTTTCAAAAAATCATTAAATTAGTTTTCGTTTTCGGGCTTCATACTCGTTGTATTTCTCGCTATTCCTCATAGTTTCGGATTTGGCCTTCCACAGCCACTGGTAAACACTTGATTTCAATTATTGAATTTACTACACAGGGTCGCAGTTCAGAACGAGAGATACGAAGACTGGTCAAATGTTCTCCTACAGTTAAGACGATTATTCACTGATTACCAAAAAATCGTGTTGCAATATCATGAAAGACCGAACTTAGAAATTCCAACAGCTATCAATTCTACAGCAGCTCAAGGAAACTTCCTTGAAGTTTTAAATATGAGTTTAAATGGTAAATAATTTCTACTTATAAAGCTGAAAAGCAAACTAAAGTTTAATTTTTCTCAAGTCTATGCATGAAGAAAAAATATTGTAAGTTGCGGCTGTCTCATGTTTTGCAGTAATATGACCTCTATTCTGAAAACCTACATTTCTGTATTTCAGTATTTGAAAAACATTACCTGGACAGATGTTTCGATCGTACCGGCCAACTGAGTGTGGTCATCACGCCAGGCGTTGGAGTTTTTGAGGTGGACAGAGAACTGACCAACGTCACTAAACAACGAATCATAGACAATGGTGTTGGTAGCGACTTGGTCTGCGTAGGAGAGCAACCTTTACACGCAGTACCTCTGCTCAAATTCCACAACAAGGACAACAACCTCAACTCTATAGACGATTACTCTATGCCACATTGGATTAACTTATCGTTCTATTCCACAAACAAAAAAGTTGCATATTCAAACTTCATTCCTAGAATTAAATTGCCGCCGAGGAAAAGTCAGGAGCCGTTGCGGAAAATGTATGAAGACGAGCGAAAAGGGAAGCTGCTGAAGGAGGACGAATATATGCATAATTCCATATTTGATTACGATGCGTATGACGCTCAGGTTTTCCAGTTGCCTCTAGCGCATAGCACGTGGTAAGACTTCCATTTACTATACGTCGATCTCACTAGCATGTTATAAAAGACTACTTCTGTAGCTAGAGAAATTTAAAAGTTAATTAACTAGTCTCATTCGTTTCATGTATATAAAACAACTTTTGCCCGCGGCTTCCGCCCTTTCCTGATTTGCAGGTACCTGCTACCTGTAGTTTTTGCACTTGCGCCTTATTTCTTGTAATGGCAAAGTTAATTTTTCCCTTTTCTTCCCTCTTTCTCACTTAAAAAAGCCTATGTCCGTCTCTAGGGTCCTAACTATCTCTGTACCAACTTAGACGTGAAGACGTAACAAACAAACTCACTTTTCGCTTTTATAATATTAATGTCAAATGTAATCTATATAATAAGAATGTCTCTTGAAGAATTTCACTTTGTTGAATCGAAACGCAAATACTTTTATGGATATGTCACAATAAGATAGTTATATAACTATATCCCTAGGGATATAAATATCTTACTGCGATAGATAACTGTCAGTATTGTTTTTTACTATACAGAAATAACCATTATTTGTGTCTTGTGTAGCGTGCAAAGAGTGACACGTACGAAGAAGACATCTGTGGCTGGGCTGGAAGGTATCAGTCGAAGGAGTCCGCCCACATCCAGTTTGCATCATAGGAAGATGTCGGATCCAGATATACATCACACTGTTGCAGACATATTGGCTAGTGGCAGTAAGTTACAAAAACATAAATAAACTATATCAAATATACAGCAGCTTGCATATAAAATCAGAATAATTAACTTTCATCATTCATTCACAGATAAGCAAGGATCTTACGACACAAATAGTGATGCGACGGACTCCCCCCTCTCAAGCAATAGACTTTCCCCACGCAGCTCAATCTCGTCCCACAAGCCAGTCATCAGGACGGGGCGAGCTCTCATCAATCCGTTCGACCCTTCACACGTGACTGTCAAATTGACCAGTAACAGACGACGTTGGACACATATTTTTCCTAAAGGTAAAGTGTTAAAACTAATTATTTTGGACTAAATGGGCGACTGGTCGTTGGTTCTATCTAGCTTGTTTCGCCAATTCTTGCTAGGTCTACCGCGTCGCCTTATAGCTTTATCAGGCTCTACATCATGGTTATTTGGCCCATAGCTCGTCGCCCTTACGGCAGACTTGGCCAGCCCAGTCCAACTTCAGCCGAAATATTTATTTAGAACACAAGTCTGTCTTCATTACGCAAGGACACAATCGTTGAGGAACCTTACTGTGCTAACTTTCTTCTAATCAATAAACTATTAAATAACTAATATCTGCATTGAAAATTGTTCTTTTTTATCAGGTCCAACTGGAGTGTTAATACAACAGCATCACTACCAAGCGCGACCAGCAGGAGAGCCAGCGTCAAGGACCGAAGATCACCGTGAAAACAATGTACCCAAAGAAAATGGGTCGTCGTCTATCATTAATAATAATCACTCCATCTATCAGGTTGATGGTGAGTAGATAATTAACTTTGTAATGTCCATTAGCTAGCCTGCTGAGCATAGGCGTATCAATGGGGGGGGGGGGGGGCAGGGTCCGTGGCTACCCCAGAATGGGTTACCGATGAATCGATATTCTATTACCTTAGTCGGTTAAGTAACATCTGTATATTTCAGAATAAAAGAAAAAAATAAAACACGCTAACTTGTTTGGAGAGCTAAATTTCTTTCAGTTCTATACCTTTAAATCACTAGACTAACTAAATAACTGTCACATAGTCTTTTTGATTCTTAGAAGAACATACACATCCGTAAATCCCCCCTCCCCCTTGATGCGGCGGTGCCCTTTGTCCCTTTCAAATTTAGTTTTGTCGATTAATATAGCATAATCATAGGCATACAATTTGGGTTTTGCATAAATTAAATGCCTTAGTTTGGTGATTTAAGATGCCAGTATTGTTATTTATAGTGTAGACTACAATATAGTAGTCTGACGACGGTGTTCCCGCTACTTTTATGCTGATGAAGGGAAACTGATGGAAGTTAAATTCAGTCAAAACCCATTTCGCCACCCTCGAATAAAAACCCGCCCATTTAATGAATGTAAATGATAATACTCGTATTAAACAAATTTTATACCGCGTAAGAAGTTCTTTTCCGCAAAACTGAAACAAAATATTAGTCAGTATTGATATTCGTTCACAGGTAATGTAATAGGTCGCAAGCGCATGATAAGCGCGTCGGGTACGTTAGCCGTGCTGGGCGTCGCGTCCGGCACGCCGGCCACCACCAACAACGCGTCGCTGGCGCTGCTGTGGGGCGCGACGGGCGAGCAGGAGTGGACGCCCGCGCTCACCACAGGTACGTACCATTGTGGCTGTAGGGTGTGGCATTGATTCGTTCATGTATGTATGGCGTGTGAGTTATTAAATATCTGAAAAAGTAAAAGTAAAATATCGACTACAAATTTTAGCTACTTGATAACTTACTTGCCTAATTGGTGAGGATATTGATTTGATTAACATTTTAGCCCACCATTTTAGCTCATCAAGGGTTATTTCTCATTGCTCACAAATTGTAGTATCAAGATAAAATTAGTATGAAAACCAAGGTAAACATTAAAAAAATTCATCGTTTTTAATTGAAGTTTGTAATGTTTAACATAGATTGAGTGTACATAATAATGTTAATTAGTAAAATAATGAGTAACTTTCGCCCTGTTGTGTATTTTTTACAATTACTCAATTTAGTCCTTTAACTACCATTTATATTTCAGTCTAATTTTTGTTGTAAACTTAGACACACAATCATTTAATAACTTTCAAATTCGTCTTCTTGATTTTTCTTGCATGTTCAACGACCATTCATTAAAACTAACGACGCACCCTTTCTGCACGGAAAAATACTGGTCGCTGAAACTGTAATCACTAAGAAAAAAAAAACAATAAAAAGAAGTTAAAACACCAGTTGGGTACTTTGAATCCACATTCCAAAAAAAAAAATACTGGTTGTCTGGTCAGTAACTAGTAAGTTGTATTTTTGTGCCTGACCCAGCTTTTAATTCATCTAGAAGGCGAATTTGAAATAATTTCTTCATCAAATATCCATCACAATTTCGTAAATGGGAATCTAAAACAGAGCCCAATTATTCTATACTTGGTACTCTGTATTGATTTGGAAATCGTGATAAAATTATACCTATTTGTGTATTTGTTGTATAAATGTTCACTTAAATTTTGATGTTTCATGATACCTTCGCGTTGAAAAATTATCTTCAAACCTCATTGGAACGAAGCGAACCGAGCTATAGGTTTGATATTCCATTTATTGGATTTGCATTCAGTAGTTTCTGCATCATTATATGTTTTAATTAGTATTTTTATTATATGCGCTAAACGGGGGATACTATTGTATGAAATATGCGCTTTTTATACGAAATCTACGCATCTATATTTATTTCTTTAGTTTGTCTAAATGTTATTTATTATTTTATGTATTCGATAATTCTTCACGATGTTCACACAAATTGAATTAAAATTAAAAAGCTTACAACGCTTGTATTTTGAAGCACAACTAGATTTTTTTACGTAGGTTATGCATGTATAAAACAAAATTAGTGTGAGAGCTGATTGGTAAAAAATGAGTCAACTCCAACTGCCTCTCATGCTTTAGATATCTTATCCATAGCCGGTTTCTCCTATTTCCCGGATTGGGTAATAGTACAATAATTTCATACTAATCTGCATGTATGCTTAGAAACAACTACAGCGCATCTGATATCATGTCATAGACATTTCATATTAATTTAATAATATCTTTACTTAACATTTCTTTCAGCTTTTCGAATTATTGTGAATAACTTATTAAAATGTTTAGTTTTATGTTTATTTGAGGAAAAGTAACAAAAAGGCTGTTGGCTACTATGGTATGCTTGCAGGTGATTGAATTATTTGTAGAAGCCGTATTTAGTTATAAAAGAGCTTTGATAATGGAGCAAGATTCTTTGAACAAGCTCTGAGCAATATTGATTGCTTATTTAAAACAGAATGCAGAATTATCGCCTCCAGCTTGCTTGCGAAGGCACCAAGACAACCACAACGTTGAAGATTGATTTGACCAAAAGTACAGGAGCAAGCCATAACGAGTCTCTACAATCACTAGATCCTCGATAAGACAATCCATGACCCACAATGTACTTGATTCAAATAAGCTTCAATTGTATCTACGATCCTCAGGACAAGTATTTATCCCAACAAAATGCATATAAAAACTAAAAATAACCTACAATTTCCCTTACCAGGTGTGGACTGGAAATCATTGACGATTCCGGCGTGTTTGCCGATCACAACGGATTATTTCCCAGACAAGCGTTCGTTGCAGAACGATTATTTGGTGTCCGATTACAACCTACTGCCGGATGACGTGAACGCCGATTTTGCACAGAACAGAGCCATTTATAAGGAGCCTCTGACTACTATGGAAGTGTTCAAAGAGTTGGTGTCTCAGAGATTGGCTCAGGTTAGTATTTATATCGTACTAGCTTTTGCCCGCGGCTTCGCTCGCGTTAAATTCGGGGTACCACGGTTCCCCTTTCCTGATTTGCAAGTACCTTGCGCCTGATTTATTGTAATAGCATAGCTAAGTTTTCCCTTTTCTTCCCTCTTTTTCCTCATTTCTCACTTTTATTTAAAAAAAAAATATCCTATGTCCGTCTCCAGGGTTCCAACTATCTCTGTACCAAAATTCATCAAAATCGGTTTAGCCATTAAGGCGTGAAGAGGTAACAAACTCACTTACGCTTTTATTATATTAGTAAGGATGGTTTGTGTTAAGAGAAGAGACTACTGGAACACAAACCGTCGCGTGTAGTACGTAAGTGAGGGTTTGTGTCCCAGTTGGAGGAGAATTGGAGAGAAAATTGTCATTAGCAGCCTGGCACCTGGACTCGTTAAATCCATTTTTAGGGTTCCATACCTCAAAAAGAGAAAACGGAACCCTTTTACTATCACTACGGGAACGCGTAAAGGTTTAGAATTGAAATTAAAACTATATACCAAGTCTGTGGTCTTTTGGAGCTGTGAAAAAGCAATCCTGTACGTCTACTCAGTCAAAAGATATGGCTGGTTATGTCTCAAGTTTGTATGGAACCTTCGTTGCGCGAGTTTTACTCGCATTTGGTTTTTTATTAAAACCCCCTAGTAATTTCTCCTGTATCGTGGGTGTGTTTACGAACATTTAAACTCACCAAAACACAGCCGGACCCGGTACAACTGTCTGTAGACTATACAAATATATTTTTGCTTGCGTATATTAAATCCGCGATACACAGCGCAGCAGCCAATCGCTCAGCCACTGTGCCAATCGTGCCGTCGTTCAAGTCTTGCTTTGGCGCAATATTTACCACATCTTTTTTCCTGCGGCTTCATTCGCGTTAAGGGCAGAAATTATTCTACGGAAACATATTTCATATAGTTTACGATAGATGGTGATACTGTAGCTTCCTAATAGTAAAATAATCTTTAAAATCGGATTAGCAGTTCCAAAGATACAACCCTTTGAATAAACTTACAAGCATACAAACTGCCTCTTTTATAAAATCAGTAAAGAAGTGTAGAATATTTTGTAACTTATTGTTTCCAGGGTTTCCAGCTCATAGTAGGTGTGAATGAGAACGAAGTAATAGAGTCCCACTGCCCATCTACGGCCGCACCGCCACCTTCCAAGGTGGCCCCACAGTGCGGCAAGCAAGTCAACGCGGCGCCCACTAAGCGATACTTGCTTTCTATTGGAAGGATCTTTCACAAACTTACGCTTGTGGGATCTACAATCACTGTCACGAGATATAGACCTAGGTAATGCTTTTTTTTATGTGGAATTTAAATTGTCACTAACGAATATCGAATTTAGTTGATGATTCTGTGGGATTCAGTTTTGAAACTTCCATAAAAAGACATCAAACTCTATGGAAGAGCTGATATTCTATTTAATCATGTCGGTTATGAACTTTTGAATGTTAAAACCTTACAAAATAGTCGATTCAACACTTCGGAAATCTTGAAATTGCTTTGCGAACCATTATATCGATTTTACTTTTCTACGCGTAATTCTTATTTCCATAACTCACCTTTCAGACATCCATACCCGCCCTTCAACATCCACTATCGCTACCGTTTCCACGCGCCGAACCACGATACATACGAAGTCTCCTGGGTGTCTTTCACTACAGAGAAACTGGAGACCTATAACTGGAACTACATGGATCACTACATATGCACCCGAGGAGACACAGACTTCGCCCTGGCTGAGGTCATTGTCACGGTAATAGGCCGAACGGCAGTATTTATTAACAGCCTTGAATTGCTATTAACAACTTTGCTGCCGGGCCTTTTTTTAATTTGCTGTTTTGATTTACGTATGGGAATATCTCGATGTGATTCATTTACGTATATCAGAAAAAAAAATGTAAATTTGTTACGCGATTTCTCCGTCAATTTGAATTTCTGCTATATAGAAATTTTATATTCTACAAAAATACAAACCCGCATTAAAAATAAATGTCAAAAGTATGAGTAACTGTGAAATTGTATACAAAACGAGGTATTACCATACGTAAAAACTTTTACGAAACTAACATGAGAAAAATTGTAGGCTCTCAAATACTGGAGGTTCCGTACACTCCTTCTGCCGCTATACAATCCAGCGACTAAACTGATAATGGATGATAATGTGATCCACTGCGACATCTATCCGACACCGACCCGGCACGACCTCGATCAACTGACAGATGGGTTCCTAAAAATGACTGAGCAGTACTTCAACAAGGTCAAACGACCTAACAAGCAGAGGGTAAGTATGGCAACAGGATTCAGAGAGTAGAATTAATTGATCGGCGCTAAATTTTATTCAGGATTCTGATTAGAGATACGCCTTCATGGCGTGATCACGCAGAGTCAGTCTGCATGATCACGTCATGAGCTATCATTATGGCTGTTCAATAACATTCATTACGTAGAATTTAGTCAGGGACCCATCGATCGGCTTAAAATTGAATGAGAAAATGAGACAAAGCTCCGAGCGCGGGCTTTTTGCATATTTTATAATGTACAAAATCAACCGGTTAATATGGCTTATGCTAACCGGTTCATTATTGATCAACCCTTTAAATACGGGTTTACTGTAGGTACGTTTACTGTAGTGTTTCCACCGTACTCTAATTACGCTAAAAGTATAAACTTTTCGGTCCCTGATATCAGTGCAACGAGTGTTCATATGAGTTTGCGTCAGTATTAACAACTTTTACTCCAAATTTTAAGTCAAGTCGACTTCACGACTAATAGAGAAATAAGGAGGTATACTGTGTACCAAATAAAGTGGCACAAGGGCAGGAAAATCTTGTCGGGGTTGTGCGTTGTTCGACCTGCCGGGGTTGCGGGTGGTTCAAGAGATGCTGCGGCCCCGGAACATAAAGGGCAAAACAAAGAACATGGGTGGGTTTTAGTCAGTAGAAGTTATTTGATGATCTGCCATCCGTAATAAAAAAGGCAGGAATATGAATAATTTATGAGCTGTCTTAAGTAGTGTCGACTGCTGCTTAAGCTTGAGGCGTTTTTGGTGTACCTACTTTCCAATTTTACTGCTACGCAATGCATTTTTTTAAATGTTAGACTGTAGCATTTGTTAAGTAATACTTTATTCCGCACATTTAAGCTATTTTTACACTTCGGTTTATTATTTGCTATTTTCAAATTAGATGTAAATTTTCATTTTAGCGCTGATCAATTAATCATATTGTATTCAGTACCGATCTCAAGAGAAAACACTATCAAAGGATATTTGGATTTGTTTTATTTCAATATAATTTAATTTAATTTTGTACCTACCTATATGAGTAATTTTTGTGTATGTATGTAAATGATTATATCACTAGTTTATAGACATAGTCCAATTAATTAAAAAGTTGGCCAATTTTAGTGAAAATGTAAATATTTATACAAAATAATGTTTATAAATAGAGCATATAAGCATGATGTAGTTATTTGCACCTTGTATACCTTGTGTACACTTAGATACCTACTATTTGCACTGCATGTATTGTAGAAGTGCACCCTTTCCTAAATTAAATGTAGACTTGCAAGAATAGACAATATCAGATTTAATGTTCTCATTAACTATTTACATTACTGAAATAATTTGTACTAAATGTTTACTCAAACGTTAAATTATTAATTTCATAGTCGTGATTATGTGAACGCATGGTAATTTTCAACTAGAACTTTTGTCTTTGTCTCTAGAATCTTCACTGTCTGTGTCGTCCATGTAAATGTATGAATGTAATGCAACTAGGCATGTTTTAATTTATCTATGAGATTTAATTTATTCTTTTGTTGCACACTACGTGTTATTTGTAATTTATTGTTTGAGTCTGAGCGCATGTTTTATTAACTTGACAATAATCCTATAGACCGCAGACCGGGCGTGACATGAACTGCCTAAGCATTGTGTAGACATTTTGCTTTAAATGATTACTTTTCAGTATCGAACTAAGCATCGCTATCAACATTACCTAAGCAACCAACCAAGTTAGGCAACATCGATTTTGGCGTCACCGCACAGGTGGTAGCGTCGCTTAGAATCGATTTGTTTCTTCGTCGTTATCAGGCGACATCGTCTCCGCTCTGTGGTCAAGTTTCTGTGCTCCGAACTGTAAAATTGTTGTGCAAAAATCGCACCAGTAAAATGCCTCGAGATCGCGAGCCCTCAGTATCGTTATTGAGTGCGTCCGGTCGGAGTGGGCGACAATAGGCGCGCAGCCGGCCCCTGTAGTGCTGCTGTGCAGATGGCGCTGGCGGGCGGCGGCGCGGCCGACGCGGCTCTCACCCGGCGCCGGCACTCCACGTCCATCCTCACGCGGAGCGCGCAGGTACACTCGCACTGACGTACACGTGACGCGCAGGTACACTCGCACTGACGTACACGTGACCCGCCGCCACTGGCGCCCGACGCCTCACACGACCGCTCTGACGACACACTCCGACGTTTGTCATATTTAGGATATGTGTGAACGTCGATAGGATTGTAGTGTCATGTGTAACGTTAGAGTCACGTCTACGCTAGTTATTACTTAGTGTGCAGCCCACTTCCGCCGCCACTCCCTCTTGTCTCCACTACGACTCCAAGTTGACACTTTTCAGTTTGTGCTGCGATCAAATGGGGCAGACCTCCAATTTTAAATAAAACGGTGTGCATAATAAAATTTTCCACGATTCAAAGTTTTATCTTCGAAAGCTTACAGCATAAAAATGGGTCTGGTCTTGTGATCGCTTGACTCGTATCTTTATGTTCAATTCGGAATCAAAATTATATAATTTCGTTGTTATTTTCTGTGGCATATTTGCGCACTCATTTCATTGGCTCCATGAAAAGCTGGTTTGTTATCAATTGTTAATTTGTATTAACCCTACATTGGAGTGGCGTTTGAACTTCTAATTTTCACACCTTAACCAAAGTAGACTAATGTTACCACATTGATATTATGACACAGTAGGTACTAATTTCACAAATAATCGTAATTTTATAAATAACAGTGCAGTGGAGGTCTTCGCCAGGATCTAACTTCTATTGACTGTAGATATTTGTTTTGCATCAATCACCTATAAATCCTATGCAATACATTAAAAGTCGATGGCACAAAGTAATATTTGATTACACCTGTATTCAAAAATGTCTTTTTGTCCAACCGACTGTGGTCTCAAGTTCTGATTTTACAATACTCTCAAATAAGAACCACCACATTGTATATGCATACTGCGTATATATTTGCACTGCTTATTATAAAATTATGCAATATTATTATGCACGAAATGCACCAATATTGAGACATTTTGTTTGCTGGCTTCTTTAAATTATTATTTTTTATATTTTTTTTGTAGGACTACGAAATAACACTTGTGAATAGCATAATACTGAAGTTTATGAACTCTTGTGGGGTATAAAACACTGAGTTATAAAGAGTGTTTTCAGTATCTTTTATACACTTACAGGTATGCCCAGTGCTATACAGTCAGATAAAGTAAATCTGTGTGTTAACCAGTTCATTTATAGTAAAACAAAAATCCATTTAAATGCATGGAAATAGCAAATTTTCTATATTTAGACAAGGCAACATTTCGACTGTACGAAGTAACTTTGTCTCGGGGGCAGTTCTTAGTATTATACTATTTCGAATGTTATGAAACGATGTAGGTAATCTGCTGCCGTGTTAAAGTGCGTGTTGTGTGTGATGTATCAGGGCGGTGTGTCCAACTCGCCGTTCAGGGAGCGCGTGGGCAGCACGCGCCTGCCTGACCGACCGAGGCTACGGATCGAAGCCATGTCAGTACCTACGTGACACATACATATCATAGCCAAAGCTGTGACCTGACCGATTTTAAAGACTGAACAACTATTGTATTTCGTTCAATCGCTAGCAAACTGTTTTGCCATTTAAATGAAAACTCTTTAAAATTGATCAGTGATTTTATATGCATTTTATACGCGTCTCTAAAGTTTGTGTTGACGCATGTCGCATTATCTGAAACATAGTCACGTTAGCCGCGAAATTATGAATACAAGTACTTTTTATACCATTATTTGACCCAACGACTGTGTGTTTGAGGTACTCCATCCTAAAATCATCTGTAGTACGTTACGTTTTAAACTACATACCAATGTTACGACTAATAAGACGCGTATAAAATTCGCAATGCGTTTGTTCGCTTCATGACTGTCGCATGGTGTGTTCGCGCTTGACCAAGTTTCTTCGCATTGCAAACGTTCATGCACTCATTCATTCGTTCGTTTTTATAACACACACATTTGACACATTCATGCATTCATCATTCTTTCGTGAACCAACTATGCTTCATACCTGTGCTCTTATAAACATTTAATTAACTCACTTATTTTATTTATTTATGTACTTTGCACCTTTGTTTTTTAATTTAGATCTATAGCTTTAATTTTCCTTTATCTTTTTTTACTAAATTGTCAAATTGTTTTTTACAGATTACCCTTATAATACCAATTCTAATTCATGACACGGTTTATTTTACTATCGCTAAGCTATCATTGAATGCTTGCCCGTGCCTCTCCTATCAGTTGCTTATTCTTATTGAATGTTTCATTGCAGCAACTATCACCTACTAAGTCACTAAACACTAGTCAAAGTAACAAGTAAGTATACAGGTCGCTCCATCATACTGTTTTATACAGGTGGTTTTAGAGTCAAACGTTCAAAGCGCAATTAAAAACGAAATAGGTACTAGCTATTAATACTTGTGGTTGTTGTTGTTAATGGCATCCAATGGAAATTACTCTATACACCCAGATGAAAAGCATCCCTTAAAATTCCTCACTAAATTTAAAAAAAAAAATAATTTCCTCACTACTGTCATACCTGTATCGTCGTGCTCGTGTATACCTTTTTAATAATAAAATCGGTATAATTTCATCTAAGTACGTTCATTGTAACTACGCTAAAATGTTTCGCTCACCGAATAAAAGCCAATCGAATCCAGATCTACACACAGAAGACGACTCTTGTGCCGTTGCTAATGTCACGCAAAGAAAAAGGAAACAACCTGAATGCGAGCTGACGCTGGCTATTGATGATTTATCTGCCGTGTTTAAGACAGCTATAAGTGACCTGCGCGCCGACATAAATAACCAGTTTTCGAATATTAATGTAACTATTGGTAACCTATTGGTATACGAATGACTCTAAAACGCCCTAAAACCATCATAATAGGGAATATGCATGATTTTTTTTTAAGTCTTAAATTAAACATATACATCTTTATAACATAGAAAACAATACAAATAGACTTGAAAATAGTCAAGTTACTTTTCAAATTGAAATTTAAAACATTGAATAAATTTGAGCTGTCAAAACGCCACCATTTTGCGCGCGCTTATGATGACGTCATTGGTTTAGTACTGTTTGTTTACTATAGAAGCGTTTCAGCTACTTAATACTTATTTTCAGTTATAATTGCTTAACAAACCATGGAAGAAGTTAAAAAACCTTCTTACAAGTATTGTATGGTACTGAAATGTAGAAACACTACCATTAGTACACCAGATAAAGTGTTTTTTTCGTGTTCCACGCGATGCAAAGTTACGTAAACAATGGTGTAAGAATATGAAAAGGGATAATAATATCTCTATTATCGGTTGTATTTTGTTGTGAAGATCATTTTAACGTAAGTATTCTATATTTATGTACAACTTGTGTGAATTAGCTAAACAGTAGAAGATTCGGTCTATAACTAACCAAGTTCACAAGTTTACAAAAGTCCATTAAAGTTTTCTCTAAAGAGCTTCCTTATTCCTATTGAGGTTTTACGAAATTTTGATTATTGATAATTGATTTCAGGTTAAGGAAGATACAGTTAATTACATTGAATATAACTTAATGAAACAGAAAGGAGAAAACAAAATCTACGGTTAAAGAAAAAATTATGAGTTTAGGAACAATTTTAAAGACTTAGTTTATGTTTTGTTGTATTATTTAAACATGAACAAAAAAATATGTTATTTATTACAATAGGTATACCATGTGACATAATAATTACCTTGCATCTTTCACTCCTTTGATCTCCCTGCGCTCATTAAATCGAGATTTGATGCAAAATATGCTGACATCATAGGTAAATGCATCTATTTTCTGTATATTATCCGATTGTGCTTTGACAAATCCAGTTTCTCTCATTGTCTTAGATTGACTACAAATATATATTCACAAAGTAACCACACAGAAATACAGTTTTCAACAATTTTTCTCACAAACTCTATGAACACAGTCTGAATATCGACACCGATAAATCAACGATAAATGCAAACGGTAACCAGTGACGTCACATTTCGTTTCGAACAATAGTGACGCGTTTTGAAAGTTTGAATTTCCCTCCGTTATTTTTCACTTTTTAATTATTATTTTCTGGGTTTAAATGATAACTAAATAAAAAAAATACCTTTTAAGTATAATGTAAAGACTATAAAGAATCTAGAAAAAAATATTTGAGACAAATTTAAATATTATGCATATTCCCTATTTTCTTATAACTCAACTTCTGCTTGGCAGCTTTGCGTTTGGAATTATCTGCTTCATAATCATTATTAGATTTTGTATGGAAAGTATGGTGGAATATTCTAATATATTAATGACTTCAGGGCGGCAGCGAAGACGGTTCTAGAGAGAACGCAATCTCAGACTGGTGAATGCGACGACACTTATGATGATGGGTAAATATTTGTGGATTGTTGCTATAAATCCCCTTTTTATCATATAGGTACTAATAATTTGTATGATTCGTTATTGCGTGATGGGATAGTGGACCTGCCACATTTCATGGTCGTGCAATTTCAATTTTAGTTGTTTCGTGATTACCGCTGATTCAGATTAGATTATTTTTACAAAACTTATTTAATAGCATCACAAATTACGGAAGAAAGAAAATGGCTTCTGCTCTACAGTGCTATATGTAAAAGACACTTAAAAAAACATCACAAAATATCCCATTAAATACACTGGTACACCTTTTTCAGAGTGCCAGAACCGAAACTGAAAGCGAACTCGTCATTAGCGGAGATAATTGAACGTATGCGTAGCCCACAGCTGGGCGTGGGCTTCCTACAACAGACAGTGAGCTTGCCGTCTCACACATTCGTGTCAATATACGCTATTCATTGGTTACAAGCTAATATGGAAGGCGTTACCTACGAAAGGGCCACTGTTGTTATGGAGGTAAAGTGTTATTTCTAAAAAACGGAACCCTGATGGGATCACTTTGTTGTCCGCCTGTCTGTCAAAACCCTTTATCTCGGGAACGCGTGGAGGTATCGAGTTGAAATAAGCTGTCAAAAAATCAACACTCATAAGCCCCGTTCCAATAATCAAAAACAATAAAAAAACGACTCGTTTTGCTTACGGATGGTAGGATTTTGACATAAGTCTCATAGAACTTATGTCAAAATACTACCATCCGTAAGCAAAACGAGTCGTTTTTGTTTATTGGAACGGGGCTTAAGTCTACGCAGTCAAAAAGATGGCCGTTTATGTCACAAGTTTGTACGGAATCCTCGGTACGCGAGTCCGACTGGCACTTGGTCGATTTTAATTCACTTAAGTAATGTTTGTAGTCACAGACTAACACGAGAGATGTGACTTTGATTTGTAATATATTTTTCAATACACTTCCTCGAAAACTGGCTGTTATTGCACTACGATTAGGTTCAAAATGCAATGTATTCCACACGCGTGCTTTTTTCTCATTTATCACAACAAGGGCTTTATTTTTTTCTGATTCATCACGGTTGACAATAAACAACTGCTGAAATCCCTATAGCCGGCAGTATTTAAAGCAAAGAGGCGCATGTTTTATGATCATGTACAAAATAATTTGCTTATAACAACAAATTGAAATTTATTTCAGATCTAAATTAAAAAAATATTTGAATTTCTTATTCTTATTTAATATTAAGTTGTTTAGCGATGTCATGCCTTTTCCTTCAGCATGAGTAAACGAAGTGCGGGGAAAATTTACAGTTTCATATTGATTTATGACAAAATTACTTTTGTTCTGTTATTTAATTTCTCTGAAGTGTATTGAAAAACGTCGCTTAATTCACGTGAGAATTTGTCACTGCTGTTCTCGGCTCTATAACGCCCTCACCTGGCGGCTCGTCCATTAAATCCGTCTCGGCTGCAATGACAAAGTTTCCTCACTCGAATTACAAAGTCCTCTCCACTGCTGGAATCTCATATATCTATTTAGAAATGTACACCTACATTGCTAAATCGATCTGAGCTAATAAATTACACAGTTGATGTTTTATTGCAGAAATTACTACAAGAAAAAATGATATGTCACGCGTCCGGTGATACAACGAAACGTTTCGTCGTTGGATACTATATGTATCATATCTTGCCACAGAAAAAAGAAAAAGGTTAGTAATTCCTCGTCTCCTTTCGTATCGCAACGAACTATAAAAGAAAAGCTAGTATCAAGGTATCGAATAATTTTGCCTATATCACTCTCCCTCTTGTGACATAAGCCTCCTATGAGCGGGAATAGACCATGTACAATAGGCTGCAAAATGTACTGTGAAGCGAAAAACACCATCTAGTTAATTTTTCGAAAACTTGAACTTAAACGTTCACAGGAAAATAGACACTAAGGTATCCATGCAATTTTGCAGGTGAGTGTACATGGCTCTAGAAAAGGAGGTATTTTAAGCAAAGCTTATCTATTTGAAACTTTATAAAAAGTTTGGACTAATCTTTCTAGTAACTAAGAAGTTTCCAGGTATATTTTATTTATTTTCATAGTCCTTAAAAATTATCGCTACCACTTGATAAACAAGTGCGTACGGTTTCATTAAGAGTCTTTTCAGATGCATAATCAACCTTGTTAATTCACCGAGAGGGCCATGTAGCCCAGTGGAGCCTGAATTAATTCATTCTAAAATATTTCTTTTGTTTTACAGATGCTATGCCAGACTACGTAAAACCTTTAGGCGACCTCCAAAGCTTCGAGAACGAATGGATGGAGGTCGAAGTATTAGGACCACGGTCGCCATTACTGTCAGCCGAGACCTTGATGGGGGCCATCGATATATCTGGTACTAGTCCGGTGACTGACGACACGGGGGTGCCAGCCTTCCTCTGTGATAATATAGACCCAAGTTATATGCAGTTGGGTTCAGATAGTGACAGTAAGTATCCCGTTTATAAACATTCATTCTACCTGCTCGTAGTCATTATTTCCCTAGGATTTAGCAAGCCAATAATGTTGATATTTTTTTTTATTGTGATTTGAATTTGGAACCTCAAATAATTTAGTACCGTAAAGAAATTCCGGAGGTTAGTTGGAACTTTAAAATAAATGATTTGATTAATTTTTAATTTCGCCAGTCAAATTGACATTAGTTGCAGTAGTATTTTCTTATTGTAAAAAAATTGACCCACTTTACGGGTACTTTTACCAAAGAGGTTTCCCTTCATAGGTTTTAAATAATGCAGTTTAATTATAGAACCGTAACTGCATTAAATATAGATCCGTAATTACTATTGTTAAAAGTAGAAAATTGTATGAATATCCGCGCAGACATCAAGTTTTGCCGAACGCACTCGCAACTCGGTCGCGTGCTTCTTTGAACCTTCTCTCAATGACGCACCTTGACGCACGTTTCTGCTCATATTATGAATTTCCACCAGAGGAGGATCGAGCGTCCGCTTTAATTTCTTCGTTGTCTGAACTGACCCAAACAAATAACATAAATTGCATAGCCCGCTTCACCGCAATAAGATTTACAAAGAACGTTACAGGCATGTGCTAACACGGTATACACTTACCAACATTAAAAAGCGATGCGAAGCGACTATTACGAAATCGCTTATCATACCATCTGTTTTTCTGTTTGTACTTCAAGAAAAAGGAGGATGTTCATTCGTTGTTTTTTTTAGTGTATTGTGTGTTCACCGATTACTCAAAGACGCCTGGACCGATTTACAAAATTATTTTTTTGTTTGATAGGGTATAATTCCCAGGTAGTCCCATATCAGTTTTATTTATATTGTTTAGGTAGTTAATGAGTTATCGTCTATAATACATATTTTTTCTGTATGTCTATATGGATGATCTGCTAATCTTTTAATAGGTAACAATGGAAAATGAATACTCGATAAAAAATATGTGATATATCATAATACCATATCTAAAAATGCTGAAATAAAAAACACTTTTTTGTAAAAAAATAAAAAGCGGAAAATTTTCCACTTTTTGCTTTTTTTTGGAAGCCGGTTTTATTTTTTTTACGAGAAAGTCGCTTTTGTTATTACTCGTCACTGTACTCACACAATGAATGCAAGTGATATCGAGTTCTATCGATATACACTGTTGTTAAGAACAAACGCGTCAATTAAACAAGTTATCTTGTTCCAGTGCCCCTATACAAAAACACGCACTTGGACATCGACATCAGCAACAAGAGTGACCGCATCGAATGGGGTCACGCGCGCTACCAGGCCACCTTCCGCCCGGACCAAGCCTACGAGATGTGCATACAGTGGGCCGTCGCCAGCGGGAACATCGTCGCTGAACTGGTTTTTATCGACATTACTTAAACTCACGTCTTTTGCCCATTAAAGAACAGAACACCACTAAAACGGCACGGTTGGCGCAGTGGCTGAGCGATCGTTTGCTGCGCTGTGTGTCGTGGGTTCGATCCCCGCACGGAATAAATATTGTTATGGCCTACAGTTAGTTGTTTCGAGTCTGGTTGTTTATATATGTGACTTTAAATGGAGCAAACAAAGTATTTAACTCTACCCAAAAAATATTGCTCTTGACTTTTTTTTGGGTGAAAATCACATTTTGCTGCAGAACTCAAAACATTGTGAAGTGTTGAGGTTAAAGTATAATTTATAACATACAAAACTTAAATTTAAAAAAAAATGAATAAGTTGAAACCTTACGGCTATCATAATTATATAAGACTAGCTTTTGCCCGCGGCTTTGCTCGCGTTAAATTCGGGGTAACACAGTTCCCCTTTCCTGATTTGCAGGTACCTGCTACCTGCAGTTTTTGCCCTTGCGCCTTATTGATTTGTAATAGCAAAGCTAAGTTTTCCCTTTTCTACTATCTTTGTCCCTCATATCCCAATTTTTTTTTAAATTAGTTTATGACCATCTCCTGGGTCCCAACTATCTCTGTACCAAAATTCATCAACATCGGTTAAGCCATTAAGGCGTGAAGAGGTAACAAACAAACAAACTCATGCTTTTATTAGTAAGGATCTCTATCCATCAACATTCATATCCATCACTATTTTAGTCACATGCGTTTCATCCCTTCTCATCTATACTAAGACCGACGACACCCCTTATTTGTTTTCTGAAACAAGTGTCACTTTGAATTCCTTAGTTTATTCATTCTTGACTCCACACATCCATCACATCTCCGCTACATGCAAACATTTTACATTCATCTTTACGAATGAATTAATTTGTGTGTTTTTCTCAGATATTCGGTTGGGCGCGTAAAGCACAAAGCTGTAGGCTGCAGATGGTGCCAATACCTGCGGATCCTCTCGCTCTGCCCTTCACGTTGAAGTCAGACCCTCTAAGGGGACCCATCTACGTGCCCCTAAACGAAGAACCCCTGCTCAGGAGCAAAGTCACGTTATTTGAAGGTATGTTTTCAGATTTAGGTGACTCGTTATCATCCTACCTAGCCTTTTCCCAACTATTTTGGGTTCGGCTTCCAGTCTTACAGTTGGCGCAGTGGCTGAGCGGTCGACTGCTGCGCTGCGTGTTGCGGGTTCGATCCCTGCACGGAACAAATATTTGTAAAGCCTACAAATACTTGTTCCGGGTCTGGCTGTTTGTGTATGTGAGTTTAAATGTTACTAACGCTCCTACAATACAGGAGAAATACCAAGTGCGGGGGCAAGGTTTAAAAAAAACAGTATTTTACATGGAGCTACTCCCTATCTGACCTCCACAACCTAGTTAATAACTGGGTAATACGATTGTTCGGTTTAGAACAGTCGGATATAGCTATATACACACTCATGTATTCAAGTTACTCGTACGTTCGTTCATAAGTAGTGTCCAAAGATCATTGTCCTAACCGCACGTCGTTTCATTCAAAATCCGAACAAGCAAACCTCGACCTTATCACGTAAACAACAATATTCCTTAGTAAGACAGGTTGTCAGACTTTCGAGCCGCCGCTTGTTACGGGACCAAGGGCTTAACATGCTTTCGGAGACACGGTGATCACCTATCTACGGATCAACCTAGGCAAGTAAGGCTTAACCTCAAGATCGACCCGAGCGGCGGTTATTACTAGATATGTCATGCTTATAAGGTGTACGTCCTTTCTAAATTATGTATGTAATGCCTGTTTACAGTAACATCTAAATGAATTATATTCTAAGTACTATAATTTCACTAAACAAATGTATTTTTCGTCTCAAATCAGGTTTTCCTGAAGACACATGGCTGGAACGTCTGTTCCTCTTCCAAGAGGCCATAGTGGGCCGTTTCGGGTTCATCAAGTGTACTGTGGAGAGTACGTCGCACGAGGCGGGCGTAGGCGACCACTTGTATGTGCATGTCACTGGGAACATGTTCATACTTATACCTACCACTGTCAAGTCTGAGCAGAGAGCATTGAGGACTAAGCCAGCTAACAAACCTCTTAATGCTAGCAGGTAACATCCTCTCTTTTTCTCTAAAGAATGGTGAAATATATTTAAGTTACTAGCTTTTGCCCGCGGCATCGCTCGCTTTAAATTTGGGGTAACACAGTTGCCTTTCCTGATTTGCAGGTACCTGCTACCTGTAGTTTTTGCCCTTGCGCCTTATTTATTGTAATAGCAAAGCTAAGTTTCCCCTTTTCTTACCTCTTTCTCCCTTTAAAAAAAACAAAATTCATCAAAATCGGTTAAGCCATTTAGGCGTGAAGACGTAACAAACAAACAAACAAACTCACTTTCGCTTTTCTAATATTAGTAAGGATAACTAACCGGATGCAACTGATCAAATCATACGTCATAAGTAGTCTAATATATATATATATCATCGTCAGAATGCAAACCTATTAAAAATATTGCAATTATATTTATAAGATTTCCTGTTCGTCTACTTAAATGTCACACAAAAAAGATAGCACTTTTTGGTTTGGAATTTGACACGGCGCAAATTTTATGTGCGTCAGCTTTATCGCAGTAATTAGTACGAGCTAGATCGGTGAAGTCCCAATCTGCCAAAGACTGATAAGGCTGTGTAATAGAATGCCTTTGTTCAATTACGCCAAATCTTTGGCAAAATACATAAAAGGCAATACTTTTTCAAGTGGATCTATGTCTGTTCTATGGTGATTTAGGTACTTGGTGTCATAGCATGAAATGAAGTTTGTGGCAAAATATTTCAGTTCTGTTCTCATTTCTATTCTATTCTGTCTTAAAAACCATACATCTCCCTTTCCGATAGTTGTGCGATTATAGAAAACCACACATTTCCCTTTCCGCTAGTTTTGTGATTTTAGAAAACCACACATCTCCCTTTCCGATAGTTTTGTGATTTTAGTAAACCACACATCTCCCTTTCTAATAGTTGTGCGATTATAGAAAACCACACATTTCCCTTTCCGATAGTTGTATGATTTTAGAAAACCACACATCTCCCTTTCCGATAGTTTTGTGATTTTAGAAAACCACACATCTCCCTTTCCTATAGTTTTGTGATTTTAGTAAACCACACATCTCCCTTTCTGATAGTTGTGCGATTATAGAAAACCACACATTTTCCTTTCCGATAGTTGTATGATTTTAGAAAACCACACAGCCCTTTCCGATAGTTTTGTGATTTTAGAAAACCACACATCTCCCTTTCCGATAGTTTTGTGATTTTAGTAAACCACACATCTCCCTTTCTGATAGTTGTGCGATTATAGAAAACCACACATTTCCCTTTCCGATAGTTGTATGATTTTAGAAAACCACACATCTCCCTTTCCGATAGTTTTGTGATTTTAGAAAACCACACATCTCCCTTTCCGATAGTTTTGTGATTTTAGTAAACCACACATCTCCCTTTCTGATAGTTGTGCGATTTTAGAAAACCACACATCACCCTTTCCGATAGTTGTATGATTTTAGAAAACCACACATCACCCTTTCCGATAGTTGTGTGATTTTAGAAAACCACAATTCTCCCTTTCCGATAGTTGTGTTAAAGTTTCTCAAAGAGCTGGGGTGTATTAAATGATATTTCCACATACCTGTACGCAAAATAAAAAACAGAGTGGTGTCCGCAACCTCATGTCTAAGGCGCGTCCTTCGTCGTGAGGTTGCCGACACCACCCCGTTATGAAATAAAAAGTCCCTTGTAGACTAGGTGTGCCCATTGCCATTTAAATTGGAATGCTAATAAGCAATTAATGTTGCAAAGTTGCCCCGACGCGACGCCAACGTAAGAATGGAACTATATTCACCAAAGTAAGCAGTTGCGTTCGACACCAACAAATCAAAATATTTAAAACTCCGGACAAAATTATTTCAATCTTAAGATCCTCAAACCACTTAAAATATTAGCAAAAAAACAGACTTAAATGCTAAAAACTTTTTTGCAAAAAATAAAACCGACTTCCAAACAAAAAACTAAAAAGTGGAAAATAACTTTATTTCCGGAAGTCGGTGGCTTTTGTTGGTTTCGTTGACTTTTTTGCCACCGACTTCCGGAAATAAAGTTATTTTCCACTTTTTAGTTTTTTGTTTGGAAGTCGGTTTTATTTTTTGCAAAAAAGTTTTTTATTTCAGCATTTTTAGTTATAGTATTTTTTTTTTCGGGTGGGAAATCATCTAATGACTTCCCCCGCTCTAGGCGGAGCGGGGGGGCATGTCAGACTTTTACTGACTAAAACCCACCCATGTTCCTTCTATTGCCCTTTACGTTCCGGGGCCGCGGTATCTCTTTTGAACAACCCGCAATCCCGGCAGGCGGAGGCTCTGGCAAGCCCCTCTGCTTTGCTGACATCTCTTTGAGGCGCGCGTGAAACACGAACGCGCCGTCGACACGGCCTGTCGTCAATCGATGGACGGACGGTGAGCTACCCATTGCTCACTGTCCACAGGCATCTACGATGGCCGGGAGTCGTCTCGCGGCGCCCGGCGCCCGGGGCGTCTCCCGCGGCGGCTGGGTTGGCTAGATGTTCTCTCCCTCAAACGCCCGGCCATCTCCTTTGATAGCATTACTGCTTCGCAGAAGGAGATGACCGCTTCCCATTCCCTCTCGCTCCGGACCATGGCTTAAACCAGGGCCGGACGCGAGAGATCGCCGCCGCCGATCGCCTCCACGAGGGCACGGCGGTGCTCCGCCCAAGCTAGGCAGACCGCCACTGTGTGCTCCGGGCGATCGTCACAATGGTGACACCCGAGCGTTTCCTCCCGCTCGATTATGTGCAGGAACCTCCCGAAACTTCCGTGTCCGGTGAGGACCTTCGTCAGGCGGTAGGTGAGGACGCCATGACGCCTCTCCAGCCACTCCTCAAAGAGGGGACTTACCGCCACTATTGTGGCGTGCCCTGCACGGGGTTGCGACAGTCGCTCTCTCCATGCCACCATGAGATCGCACCGGTCTGTCCGCTGAGCGGCAATTGCCGCGGCAGCGGAGTTTCCCCCCGGTGTAGTGCCTCCGCGCGCCACTCAAACAGGCGCGCGAGCACAATCGCCTCCAGATCCTACGGTGGCAATCCGGCAAGGAGGCTCGCTGCCTCGCCGGAGATCGTGCGGTAGCCCCGGATCAGCCTAATGGCTACCACCTTTTGGGTTTAGTTATAGTATTATGATATAATTCGCAAACACGGTTATTTTTAGCTTTTTAGTGCGTAGGTCCCGTCTTAAATACAAGCTTTAGTTCCACATCACGCTATAGTATTAAATACTATCTAAATTATGCTTTAGTTTAAAACCAATTCAGAAATCATATGCATCATCGCCTAGGGGATACAGAGGATACTTGATCTGATGATTATGTTTCTTAATGACTAGGTGAGGGGAGGGGAGGGGGTACGGGCACCCTGCTCCCACTCGCCTGCCTACCCTGGCGAAACCCATACTTATACATGTGATTGCAGCAATCACGGCAGATTTGCTGTCATTTATTGAAGAGTTCCGTTGTATATCACTGAAGATCTATCACCAAATTAAAATACAATCACCTCAAAAAACTGCGATGATCTTCCAAATCATAGTGCATAGCGTTTTTTTTTTGTTCATTTGTCTTCGACAACCTCTAAAATTATATCATCAACGTAGACGAAGTCAATCTAATACGCATTATTAAAGATAACTCAAAAACTACTGGCCGGATCTTGATATTTTTTTATGGGACCAAACGACAACCACCAGCTTTCGAATAAAAAAAGAGTCATCAAAATCGGTTTACCCAGACCAGAGTTATTAGGTAACAAACACAAAAAAAAAAAATACAGTCGAATTGAGAACCTCCTCCTTTTTTGAAGTCGGTTAAAAAGTGGAAAATAACTTAACTTCCGTAAGTCGTGTCTTTTGTTTGTTTCATTGACTTTTTTGCAACCGACTTCCGGAAGTATTTATGTCCCCCTATATTTTTTTGGAAGTCGGTTTTTTTGCTAATATTTTAAGTGGTTTGAGCGATCTTAACTTCATGTTAACTACAAAAAAACGGTCAAACATGGAACCTCTTCATTTATTGAAGTCGGTTAAAAAGAGAATACATAGTTGCTTTCTAAAACAGGTCTCTTTTATTCTGTCTCTAAACATTTGCAACGATAACAAGTGATATTTGTTCACAGGTACCCTGTTCACCCAGAAGCGGCACCCAGTCCTCACGAAGGCTATATTACAAGACACGTCAGCGGCAAGAACAAAGACGATTACGATAATAGCCGGCGGGTGAGACAGTTCGAATATACCTAATCCTACTAATATTATAAATGCGAATGTTTGTGAGGATGGATGGATGTATGTTACTCTTTCACGTCAAAACGGTTGGACGGGTCTTGATGAAATTCGGCACAGAGGTAGATTATAGTCTGGAATAGCACAAAGGATACTTTTTTTTTTCGATATCACGCGGGCGAAGCCGCGGGCGCCAGCTAGTATAAAATATATCTTAATTCCTCCTGCCCTTATCCCAATTTGAAATCTAATATAGGTGTAATCACCCTTATCGGAGTCAAGATACGCTTGTTATTTCCCTCATTGCTAATATTTTTCTGTTTTGGACCAAACCTGGGATTACAGAGATACCTATTTATTTAAACTTCATGTTCAATAGTTGTACATAGGCGGACATAATGCCGTAAGCCATTCTCTACCTGTCAACCTTTGGGTAAAATACGACAACATTGTTATAGGGTACGGTAGGTACAAACATTTTATTTAAAAAAAAAATTGTTTTCGAAGACGTATATACTTATACAGAAACTAATATACGTATGAAATTATATGACTTAACAGTAATTACTATGACTTTTTAATTGGTAGACGGACCGAAAGAGTGAGTACGAACTTTTTTTTAAAGTAAATTTGCTTGCAAATTTTTTAAAGCCAAAAGGGTAGCGCGTTCCAGTGCTTTATTGTTGGAACTGCGTAAAAATTGGGCTTAAAACCGGTGCGGTGTAAAGGAATTTGGAGGAGTAAATAAAGTTTAAAGTACCAGCTTTTCCCACAGGTTTAAAAAATATAAATGATAAAATCGTTTATTTTCTTAACACAAGTTACTTAATGTTAGTTTCGAATACTAGATAGACTTTGTGAGAGACTGGTGCCCGAAGTAGGTTTCAGTGAAAAACCTGTATTACGGGTCACCAGGGCCCTCCTGCGGCTCAACAATTCGAATCTAGTACAGGGAGTGCAGGAAACAACAAAAATAAACAAATTTCAAGTGTTATAACTTTACTGTCCCCTATACTGCAATGCATCCATCAGTACAATTCCGAGTGCGTTATATTGACCGCAACCTTAAACTGATTTGCCACACCAAAAAAAAGTGGTTTTCTGGCAAACATTTGCAGTCCAGAATGTTTGGTTGACCGCTTCGTGATCTGCGGGTTTGTCAACACCTTGTAGGTATATACAAATATAGCACTACAATGCCGAACTTATTCTAGAAATCCATTTGCATTTTACAAGCTAATAATTCGGGAAATCCCAAATTTACACAAGAATTATTTTCTGTAACGCTATTCAAAAACGCTGATTAAAGATAAGTATTGATAAAAGTCTGTTGATTTCTCATAAACAACTAATAAACGTCTCCACATATCAAGTATTATGAATAAGCCCCTTTTTTGCGGATGGGAAATCATCAAATAACTTCCCCCGTTCTGTGCGTAGCGGGGGGTATTGTCAGACTTGTACTGGCTAAAACCCATTTATGTTCCTTCTATTGTCCTTTATGTTCCGGGGCCGCGGTATCTCTTTCGAAAAACCCCCAACCCCGTATGAATAAACCACCTAGTCTATGATGTAGACAACATTCTCTAATTTGTTTTTGTAAAACTGTGATAGTTGATCTTGAACTGCGATGTTTTCGACATCCAAGCTAGACATAGAAATGCTGCGTCATTGGCTACGGATTGCAACCCGTTTGTGATCTGCTTAAAATATTGCAAAATTTTTGAATATCTTGCGCTACTCAAAATATCACGCAATAATAATGATAATGTTAATCTTGTGTCTTAGTGACTTTGTTTTTAATCATATGCTGAGTTTCAGACTGTTTATATAAATACCGATAAAACCTGACACTGACACACTTTGACTTCCGTATTCATCTACACAAAATTCTAACAACTGACATTATGGCCGTAACTTAGGAGAGCTCTACGTCTAGCTGTGAACCTTAACTTTTATATGCTCAGATGATTAAATAAATTATAATTATATTATTTCAGATGGGTTTTCTCTGGTCATGGAATCACATGATATCAAAAAAGTGGAAGTCGTCACTCACTCCAGCGACTGGAGATGAAGGATTCCAAATGCGCATGCTCAGGGACTTCAAACATTTCTGTGCAAATCAAGAACAGAGACTCAGCCAGTTCTGGGATCAGTGCTGGGAGATGCGGGAAAAAGCCCATGGCATGCAGTCTTGTTAATTTATAAGCCAAATGTTAAAATTGTAATTACTGTTAAATATATTTTATGATTTTCTGAAGTTGTTAGTTTTTTGTTTATTTATTAATAAACACATATTTTTACATTTTTAATATTTCATAAAAAAAAAATTAGTCTGCCGGTATCGGGGGCTATCGGTGGTTAGGGTTCCAGAGACAGGGACCTCTACAATGCGGGCCATATCGAAGAGTACTGCCTTTTGAATCAAACCCTTGATCCAACCACCTTATGGCCTCATTTACGGAGACGCGGGGCGTCGCGCGTCGCGGCCCGACTGAATTCAAACATATGGCGTTGTACGCATCTCTATGAACAACGTCATAATTATATTGTCATACGTTTGTGTTTACGCGTGCGATTATAATTGCCCCTTGACGCGCCGCGCCGCTCCGTAAACAGTACGACGCGCCGTGGAACGTCACGCTACTTGCGACGCGCCACGCCCCGCTCTCCGTAAATGAGGCCCAAGGAGAGCTTCGACAGATAGTCGTTGAAGCATTTCACTATCAGGCCATTGGCCGCTACGACAATCGGCACAAAGATAGCAGAGTTCACATTCCACATGTCAACAACCTCGTGTGCCTAGGCGAGATATTCTATTTGTTTCTCTTTCGACTAGAGTCCTGTCAGTAATGATAGGCCGATCCCAGTACAGCGTGACATGGTATTTTTCGAGGACTGGGTCGGGCACATACTTTTATTACGGTACCTCAGATTCAACAAAATTTTATTTCAAGGCAAGTTGCTGGTGAATGATCATAGCTACTTGGTTATGCCTTTGCAAGATTCACCGTTAGCTAGACGAGAACAACCAGAAATAAGATGTCGATAGCCGCACCCGGACAATGGCATGTCCGACACACGTTCCGTCACCGTTCCTTCATAATATATTCCCTATAGTTGATCCTTTTGTTAGTATTTTTATTCGTTTATTTATTTTAACACATAATCTTACATTTTAAATATTTCTTAATAAAAACATTTAAAAATATAAAAAATCCCACCGGTATCGGGAACAGGGTCCAAGCTACCGGGCGGTCTGAGGTCCAGAGAAAAGAGCCTAAGAATACGAGCCGCGTCCAAGTGTTATGTATCAAGCTTGATCCAGCTGCCTAACGAGAGCCTCCTGAGGTTTTGGTCGAGGCTCTTGGCAATTAAGTATAAGCCATTAGCGGTAACGACTATCGGCACAATGATCGCTGAGTCCACATCCATCCATCACATGTCGACAAACTCGCAAGCCAAGTCAATATACTTCATTTGTTTATCTTTTTTGGCATGCACGACATATGTCAACTGTGCCATCCTTAACAATAAATCTCCGCTAGTTATTCTCATCATAACTTTTTTCATGATTGCACGGACAAAGCCTTCGGTTTCTCTAAAGAGGTCCCCAGAACGTAGCCAGGCTAATTGATCTACATCGGGTCCATGAAGGGCTCGGAACCAGCGTCTGTGAAGCTCCTTGTTCTGCCATACATACCTGTGGTCGTTAATGTCAAGCACTACAGGTTTAAGCCAGTTCACTTTAGCCAAGAAGAGCGGGGTGAGGCCCTTGTCCACCGCAACCACATCTCGATGCATCCCCACGTCGGCTTCCAAGAAATATTCCTTGAATCTGCATATCTCACGATTGTGGAGTGTCTAGGTATTTAAAAAGCCTCGACCTCCACACCTCCGCGGGATATATAGTCTCATAACCGAAGAAAGTGGGTGATGCATTCGATATACCGTCAACATTGTACGGACCTTCCTATCCAGGACGTCTAGTACTATTTGAATCCATTTGAGTATGCCGAAAGAGTACCTACATCAAAACCGGCATGAATTCTTTGATAGCACGCACCTTGTTTCCGCCTGATAAAAGCCTATTAAATACTTTTCTCAGGCGGCCAAAGAAGCGCTCCTTCAACGATTGCTTCATGTCAGCAACATTGATACCCAACGCATAAGATATGCCCAAATACTTGTAGGTTTCGGTTACTGAGAGGGATCTAAGGTGTATGGAATCCAAGAGCTGGGTTCCCACAGATTCCATAATTTCGCCTCGCTTTACATGCATGACCGCACATTTGTAGCGAATATAGCGAAGGACAGTATTCCATTGCCTCATACACGAGACCAAGAAGGAGATTTGAGTTACCGGTTGATGGCAATAGGATCGCCTCTTATTACATGGGACTTAATCATAACTAGCGAAATGTGGGTGTACGACATATATACTATACTTGATCGGACCTGCGTTTGACGCAGCTTGCGTCCTTGGGAAAAAGCCGTGAGCTTTGTAAATACGGTTTACAATGGCATAATTATGTATTGACAAGATGTCTTCATTAAATTTCGAGTTCGATGCAGTCGACCGTCAAAGCAGCGTCTCTATGAAAATATATTCAGGTTGTTTGTTCGGCAATAGCTCTATGGTGTATTATGTACCTACCTACTACATATACTAATCGGTTAGTAGAATCAGTTTAGTTTAGTTTTTTTACTTTCGTCGTTTAGACTTTGAGAAATAAATAATTTGACTTAGAACCACCCACCGCCACAGAGGTTATGTTATCGCCTAGGTATTTGGGGATATAGGAGTAACCAATTAAGAAAAAGACCCTCTTCCCACAATTTTAAATGAATAATTCTTTTATTGTAAGTCACAGAGTACATTCTAATATACTGAAAATTGTAAGTAATACATTATCAAGATAGAAAAAAAAGTTACTAACAATAAGTAGGTAAGTACTGTCTTTCTTTCTTCAAACGTCTAAAACATTTTAAAAACCCAAGCACGCGCCAAAATAACCAAAAAATGAGCTCTTACTGCTTGAAGTTGAAATATTACATTGATCCTCCGTCATCTCCCTACTGGGAAAAGGCAAATCCACATGACTTATTGGACTATCAGGTTTTTTTGTAAAAACGAGACGACGGGTCAGCATACTGGAAAAGTATGGAACTACCTTTTTTTTCTCCAAAAATGCGTATTTAGTTCTACGCGATTCATAATTTAAGGCAACATTTTGACTCACAAATGTAAGTATTGTCAAAATATCCGTCTCCGTCACTGTCGAGTACTCCAACTCCTGACATAGTTCCTGGATGAACCAAGAGCCAAAATTATTTCTCCACGAGTAAAACCCAGGAACAGTAGAAAGTGCGAGTAAAAAGTCAGGATGAACCGGAACTTTATGTGGTTCAAACCATCCGTCTGTTTCGGTATAGTTTGTTTTCAATGTTATACCATGATCTAAATTGTCACCCTGACAAGCTTGCATTATAAATAACCTCGGTTTGCCTGCAAGTGTAGGGCAGTTTTGATCAGTAAACGGAATCCACAATTCTTCTGCTCTGTAATGAGTATCTCTTGCATACAAATATGCATGCGACTCTCCATGAGTTAAAACCACAATAAGTAGACAATCATTCCTGGAGTGATCCATCTTCGCTGTGTCTTTAATATGCTTCATAATTTCAGTATATTTTAGATTAGAGAAAATATCAACACTAAATGATAGCTGTTCAAGGCATTTCTCAAGCCTCTCCTTATCTTTATCATTGCCGTTTCTTGGGTCTAAATCTGCTATGTCATATTCATCGTGACTAAAAATGAGGGCCTTACCCCGGTACTTGTGGTCCATATTGTAAAATTCATTTCTTAATGTGTTGTAGGAATCATGATTATTCGATCTTCGTTGCACCGGTTCTGCATTTCCTTCCGCCATTTTCTGCATAAACCAACAATAGATTATTAAATATATCCTACAAGTTACTATACTACTATTTTCGGTCAGGCAGACATTTTAAAAATACTATTATTTACTTAGAAAATTAGTGGTTCATAATTCTATTACCGACTGCTCAACTCGCAGCAGTTTTGAAGTTTGAAGTAAATATCGCACGGTATCAATCAATATCTGCACTTCAAAATATTCAAATGAGTTGCGGTATTTATATGCGATGATAAGTGATGACGCAATAATCAACATAATGTTTATTGCAAAGTAATAGGGAAGTCCTGCGCACGTCTGTGTTGCCATGATATGTAGGTATTATGAGTTTCCAAATAACAAATAAATTGGTATTAGAGCATCGAACGATACCGTCAAAGTGTAATATCAAAATAGTTAAATTGTTGTTTAAGATCTAAAGTTTCGAAGATGGCATGGTGCTTACTTCATAGTGTCAGATCAAATCATCGGCTTCATATGAAATGCGCCGTAGTTTTAACCACAGCTGAGGGTTGATCTTAGGCTCAAGGTCAATGACCTTTATTTAAAAAAGTATAACTTTTTCTCATATTTCCTCCAAAAAATAGCTCTTATTACACTACTATTACATAGGTTCAGAATGCAGTGTTCACACTTCACATCACTTTCACTTAATTTGTACACACGACGACTGATCAACCTATACAAAACCAGTTTATGCTGCTCTCTCAACAACGGATCGTACACCATAGATTTCAAGTACAATGAGAGATCCGCATAAACTGGTTTTGTATAGGTTGATCAGTCGTCGTGTGTACTAGTGTTTTATTTAGGCCACAGATAACTATGACTAAACCCAGCGCAAGGACGTGCCAAATAAATTGAACTGAGCGCTAATACCAGAAAAACCTGCCAGGAGATACAAGGTGGAAGGGGCACCGACGTGAAACCGGTTACCACGTAATAAAAAAAAACAGCTGTTCCATACATTTTGACCATGTAGTAGGTAATACCTAGTATTTCAGTTTTGTAAGAAACAGCAGTTTTTTAACAATCTACCTATGGATTTTTTTGTGTGCAGTTCAGTACGATGTAGGTAACTACAGAAAACGATGTAGCCATTTTCGCGACGGGAAAATGGCTATGGTTCTCCCTTCGCCCTTCCACCCTGTAGATGTGTAGGTATAACTGATGTAGGTTAGGAATCTGTTTCCTAAAGGGTGTAGATTTGATTTCGTACACAGCAGAGCTAAATTGTTTTGAAAGAGATAAAAAAGAAATATAATTTAATGTAAATAAGTAGGTACTTACTAATTAAATGTAAGTAGGTTCTATGAGAATATGAACAAAATCAGTTCAGCTCTAAATATTTCACAAAGCGTCAATTTTTTAAAGAAAAATGAGATTTATAATAGGTATTTTCTTTATCTTCATTTTGTATTTTCATTTTAACCTCATTTTCTTTATCATTGACCCAAAAAACCAATGAAAATGTTTCATGATGACACGAATTTCGGTTACTATGAACGAGCTTGAAACTTATGTAGGTTAGGTACGGACATTTGTGTGCTAGGAGCAGGGTGCAACGTGGTGCAACTGTGTCACCTATCGGGATACAAAATAAATAGAAAGGATTAAGATTATAGAACACTGAACATGCATTATGCATAGGCGGCTCAGCCGCTGACAGTAAAGTAACCCTAATAATTCTCCCTGAGCTACCGGGTTACTGTAGAAATTCGAATGTCCTATACCGCTCAGACATCTTAATGTCCTTAATTTATTTACTAGGTACTGTATGAATTTCGAAGTGAGTGCTTGTTTCAAGCTGGCTACGTTCGCTCTGGATTGTTGCTTGAAATGGTTTCTTCTAGGCGTATTTAGTACAATAGGTCCTAATCTTAAACTGATTGCCGCCTTTTTGACCGCCCAGCATCAAAAGCCGATTAATTTTTCAGGTTTTCACTAGGTACGAGCAAAATATTCATAAAAATCTAAAACATGAAACAAAATACCTATAATACAAGATATGCTGAAAAGCAATCTGTCGGATCATTTTATCAATTTACTAACTGTGCCGTTGCGTTGTGCGTTGCACAATGCAGTTGTTCTACCTACCTACCCTACTTACCTACCTTACTTTTTTACACGAGAACTCTCTTCTGACATTAACAAACACAACAAAAAAAGAATTACCTAGCGAAATCGGTTCAGCTGTTCTCGCGATTTGCGCTTAGCAACAAATTCGGAGATTAATTTTTATATTATTATAAGTACCTACTTAGACTTTAGACCAGCCATACCTACGTCGACGTAGATACCTACGTCCCGAATTTTACCTGTGTTGGAATGCGTCAGAAATGCTTATTTCTGTTGTGAAACAAACTCAATAGGTACCTAAAGCAGATATGATAGTCGATAATTTGAAAAGGATATGTAGCGGCTTATAGGAATGCATTCGGTGGGACCTACCCACCGAATGCATTCCTATAAGAAGTAGGTTGAAAACGACCATAAAATCAATGAAAACATTTAGGTAGGTACCTACCTATAATACATTGAACAATTTAATTAATTTGCAAAATATTTTCTTCTTATCAACTACCTACTTATTACCTACTACATCATTAAAAACAGTTCATATTATAAGCACCATTTTCCTGTAGGTACCTATATTATATGAGTACCGAACTGGAGTGAGGTAAGTACTTAAATACAGGAAAATGGTGTGAAATGGTAATTATAGGATTAAATTAATGATATGTAATTATTTCTATATGTACCTACCTATTTAGCGCTCCGATTAGTAGGTACCTAGATCATTATCATTATCCGGCCCTTATCCCAATTAAATTAGGGTCGGCGCAGCATGTTTTTTTCCATACTTCTCGTTATCTCGACAGTCACTTTTTTTCTAGCCATAATTATCATCCATCACACAGTCCATCCATAGTTTCTTTGGTCTTCCTCTACTACATTTTTTAATACTACTATAGCTCAAAATTTCATTTCTTGCAATTTTTGCCGGAGACCGGAGCTAAACTGCAATTTGAGGCTTTATCTTCTATTATTTAACCTGTGTTTAACCCCTATACGCTGATTGTTTACTAGTGCACCATCCAAAATGGCCCTGTTTTATCAAGTAGCAACATTTGAGAAAAAAAAGTATTTAACTCAACATTTGTATACTTATATACACTGAATAACGTACTTAGTTTAGTGGTACCGTAACGAAAAGTACAGTCATGAGTCAACCACACTTTCCAATATTCGTCATAGTTTCAATTTATTTCGGTACATAGCAGTAAAGGTGAAGAAGGTACCCAACTACCTGCATTAGACTTCAGGGAAGTGCCCTAACATGATGTGAGGATAACATTTTTGGAAAATGGTAGCTCACAACTTGCCTGTTTCCACGAAAAGTTAGGCAGTGTGCGGTGCCCATCGCAGAGGGCCACCTTTACCACTTAGGGGTATGAAAAATACCAACCAATTACCAATATAAAGGTTCCAATTTAGAGTACTACTTTAAATTAGTTTGATTGATCTTGAAATAAAATAGGTATCTTAGAATGGAGGAAATTTATTGCTTATAGTTTACAAAATACATAATTATAAGCATTTATAAAAGATACAAACCAGTCACATCTTGCATCAAAAATCTATGAGGAGGGTATTACATAGTTCTAAACAAGAATCTTCATATAAAATAAACTTTAATGTTTCTAAAATATTATTTTTTAAAGTTGAAGGCACAATATCAATATACCAATAATTTCATATTATTTCTAATAAAAATCCATGGTTACTCCTCACAGATATTCTGAATTCTATTCATACTAAATATATAAATCAGTCATAAGATGGCCACTATCACATACTTTCCTAATTTGAAAATTTTACAAATAAGATTTTGTTTAACCTTTATTAATACAATGCATATAGACCAAATTTCAAATATCACATTAGACAATTATATATATTTAAATACCTGGGCATGCTATTAGGCATATTCACTCAAGCCATCACCCTTAAAAATCCTAAATATTAATTACAAACACAATGCAATTTGCAAAAATATTTGTTTTGTGCTACTAATAACTAATACAACAATAAATGCTCCTATTTTAAGGTAAATTTAATGTCTTTAGGTAGGGATAAGAAAAATGCAAAAATATCTTTAAACATAACAAGACTGAAACAATTGAAATTACATCTGTAGAAAAAAACAAAATAAAAATAATACATGGACACAACACAAAATTAGCTAAGCATAGCTAAAATCATTCCAAAATAGAAAAGTAGTTTTTGACTTATGATATGTACTGTTACTGTTGAAATTGATCTCTTTGTTCTTCAGTTCTTTTGTTACATAAATTATGCAATGTTCACAAAAAAATATTATTAAGTACTTTATGTTATGTAATCTCAAACATAATTGTATAATAAATACATGCAGTGCAGGCAATACATTTTAAACACTTATGTTTGGTAGCACATAATTTTTCCTACTATTTTAAATTGAGCAAATACAAAAGATATAAAACATAATTTTGAAGTCTGTTTTATTTAGTATTAATTGTAAAATGGGCAAACAATTCTGTTTACCTATCCATTCCTAGACATTACATCACTATCATTTCCTTTGTGCACTTAAGTAATTTATGACATGGTATTGTTAACCTAACACTATTCTTCATTTGGATACAAAATTCTTTAAAACAACTTAATGGAACAAGAAATGCAGAAAAAAATAATAATCTCATATTTACTGTTATTAAAATATTATTTTCAACAGCCATTGAACTTTATTTTCTAATAAGTAGGAAAAGTTTCCTCTATCTATATATTTTAATAACTAATGCTAACAAGATATTTTAATACCTAACATAGGTACAAGATCAAGGGGACTTTTTATCGGTGGAATTATTTCTTACCAAACACAAGTAGGCGAGTGAGCATGCTTGTGATGCAAGGAACCTGCTTCTGTTGGTGCATGGGCAATAGGTCTGGAGTATTAGACTCAAAGTCCAGAGCTACTCTCTGACATACAAAAGTTAATAATGTCAAGATGTCCCTCTCGGTTCCAAAATAGCGTAACTCCTCACACAACGCTTGCATAAACCAAGATCCACGAGTAGTGTTCCTCCAAGAGTAGTATCCAGGCACAGTCGAAAATACAATCAGGAAGTCCGCATGAACTGGGATTTTGTAAGATGCAGAAGGTGACCCATCTGTTTCAGTATAACTCACTAGATTAACACCACCATCCAACTTATCTCCTTGGCAAGCTTGAATAAAGAATAACTTTGGTTTTCCAGCAAGAGTTGGGCAATTGTCACCAGTAAAGTAGTGCCACAAGTTTTCTGGCTTGTAATGTGTATCTTTGGCATACAACATTCCTAGTTCTCCGTGGGTTAACACAGCAATAAGAAGACAGTCGAAGTCAGTATGGTCCATGTCTGCTGTCTGCTGAACACATCTAATGACTTCTTCGGATGACAAGTTGGTTAGCACCGTAACTTTGAATCCTAAGCCCTTGAGAACTTTGCAGAGATTATCACTGTCTACGTTAGTACCAGTACGTGATTTTAAGCTATGAATGTCAAAATGCTCGTGGTTGAAAATGATGGCCATCCCACGATGCTTATGCTTCATGTTGTAATACGGTGCATTTCTGTCAACGGGCATTCTTGCAGCATGGCGTGATTTCGAGGATTCACGACTGCCCTGCGCATCGGCTTCATCGCCGCCACCGTTCGCGTCGGGTCTTTGTTCAGTTTCAACACTTCCATTGTCTTGAGCTTCTCCGTCCAACATATTGAATATTACTGCCTTATCAAAAATAAAAAGGTTTTTGACTCCAGCTAACTATTACACTCTAAATTCAATTAAAATAGAAAGTATTGCCGAGAACGTTGCCTCAATAAGCAAAGATCGTGACAATTATGGATTTATGGTGACTATCAAGAAGTCAAGTCAAATTCATTCACAGATTATATTTATGTCAAACACATCAACATGAACAAGAATGAACAGTTGAACACAATGCAATGTAGTGGTCTCGAACGTCATAGAGCGAAATCGATGGAGTTGCCAGGTAAAATCGGGATATTTGGACCCAAAATCGGTATTTGACAAAAAAAAGAATACAATATTCAATCAACATCATTTATTTATTGAAAAGACACTTATAAGTATATATTATATACTAATTAAAATGCCAAGAAGGTGTCTATGGTTTTCATCTGTCAACTGACACTTCAAAAGTACGGTTACCAAAAGAATTACTAGTATTTTTTTTTCAATGTTATGGTTGGTGCGTTTGCCAACTTTTATATTTGTGCACTTTTTTATTTTTCATTTCTCTAGATCGCATTAATTTTCATTGACACAATAATGGCAAAAATATTTATAAAAATTGCTGAAACAAAAACAAATGCTTAAGAATTGAATTTTAAACACAAAATAATACAAACTGAAAGGTGTTCTAAAACCTTGGAAAGTTTTTTGCAGTTTCTATACAACTTTTACGATTTGAAAGGTGTGACGTCATAAGAATCTCCTTAATTGGATAGGTACCTACTTAAAGCATAATTATTTTTAAACAAATATTCTTTGGCCTTAAAGAATGCCATTGTAAATTCGGACATAAACTTGCGGCCAACAACAATTAATATTTTTTATTCCTTACTAGCTTTCGCCCGCGGCTTCGCTCGCGTTTAATTCGGGGTAACACAGTTCCCCTTTCCTGATTTGTAGGTACCTGCTACTTGTAGTTTTTGCCCTAGCGCCTTATTTTATTGTAATAGCAAAGCTAAGTTTTCCCCTTTCTTCCCTCTTTTTTTAAAAACAAATAGCCTATGTCCGTCTCCAGGGTCCCAACTATCTCTGTACCAAAATTCATCAAAATTGGTTTAGCTATGTGGGCGACGTGGGCGTGAAGACGTAACAAACAAACAAACTCACTTTCGCTTTTGTAATATTAGTTAGGATAAATATTCGTTTTAAAGAAGAATATGCCAAGTGTGTTATGCTAAATAAATTTAGGAGCATTAAGATTCTGCCAGACAGATGACCCTTCTTAATGGTTTTGCAATTTGCAATCAGGTTTTATGTCGATGATTGATTGTGCCTATAGTTGTAGTCTTTTAGATGCAAACACTGCCGTTTTACGTGGCAAGGTCGCTTTATGCTAGACTGCCTCGTTGGTCTACTGGTCGCAAGTGCGATTTCTGAGCATGAGGTCGATTCGATTCACGGGTCGAGCAAGGTGTCAGTGGGTTTTTTCATCTAACATTCTCAACACTCTCAGCCACGGAGTCAGGATAAACGCCGGTTGATGGCAATAGGCCCCCTATACATGGGCTTAAACATAACTTGCAATTTTATGTATGGTAATTTTAAGATTGTTGACTTCGTATATAGATTGACCCTTTTATATTGTCTACGTTCTCTTTAGCATGAATAAAGAGTATTGATTTAGCAAGCAACGCTACAAAACATTTTTTTCCCACAACACGAGTCATATTGCTGAATCCAGCTGCTCAGTGTTGCTCAACGTTGTTTCCCAATAGATGCGCGGTTTTTGTTTACGATAAAAGCAAATACGTTGCTATGACAACTGTAGGCACGCCTACAATGAATCGTGGATAGTGATAAGTTTATATAGTTTAATACAGGTGTGAGTATTTTAGTCTTTGTGTTAGGAATTAGTGAGATTTAAAAACATGTCCATTTTTAAAGTGAAACAATGGTGGTCTAACGATAAACTACAAAATGAACAGCCAAACGAAGGAAACCAAAATGCCAATTGTATGAAAGTGGATAGGTTTAATTCGCATAGTGACAGTGATTGTATTTTATTCGGTGAAGGCTCATTATTAAAAGTGTATAAACCGAATTTAGAAGAGGCATCGTCGCATACATTATTGGAAACTCAATTGAGCGATGTTGTACTACAAATTGAGACTGGAAAGTTTACTGGGTAAGTTATTTACTAAACAAACTTCGGTTATCAAGAATTTTGTTCAACTTACGCACTTACCTACTTTGTTTTTGTAGGAATTGTGAAGATCGCCAGATTTTGTTGTTACATCCACAAAGCTACGAAATTTATCATTTGAAGAGGAAAGGAGGTCACATGGAAGCTGGTACATATTACAGTTTTAATAAAAATATTATTGTAAAGTACATGATATTTGTTATAGTTGATTCTGGATGCACAGGATAGATAAATAACGACCATCAATACAATACGTTTCATTTGAAAATTGCAGGTGATCAAAACTACATCACACCAATAATTAAACATTCGTTTACACGAAAAGCAGACAGTTTGACTTGTGGCCCCTTCGGAAACATAAAAACGAGAGATTTTATTTGTATACAAAGTCTGGACGGAAGCCTCAGTTTCTTCGATCAAGACACATTCTTGTTTATGTGTATTTTTAATGACGTCATCATACCATCTCCCGTGTGTTATATAGCCAGCAGTGATTCTTTTGTAATTTGTAAATCGACGTGGGTGTTAGAGATATACAGGTAAGATTGGGACTAGTTATCAGTTCCCTAAACAGATAGTGCTCATATAAGACTCCTGCCGAAGTTCGGTAAATATATTCGGGAGATTTTGGGTGTAAAAACCCCTTTTTTAAAGGGAAATCATCAATTGAGTGAGGAACCGTGTGTCATCCACTGACTAAAACCCATCACATTTCCTTTTGTTGCCCTTAGCGTTCCTGAGCCGCGGTATCTCTTTCGAACAACCCGCAACCCCGGCAGGCAGTGGTCCTGGCATGCCCCTTGCATTGGTGACATAACTTTGAGGCACCGTCCGACACTCCCCACCGCTCCGCTCAGAGCGGGAATTTTTTTTTTGTAATTTCTTATCCAAATAAATAAGGGTCAACCCGTATCGTGGCTGATTAAACATATGGGTTACTAGCTTTCGCCCGCGGCTTCGCTCGCGTTAAATTTGGTATAACACACCAAGCAGACCTGCAGGTTTTGCTTTTGCGCCTGATTGATTTGTAATAGCAACGCTAAGTTTTCCCTTTTCTTCCCTCGTTCTCCCTCATATCCCACTTTTTTTTAATAAAAATTAGCCTATGTCCGTCTCCTGGTCGGTACCCAACTATCTCTGTACCAAAATTCATCAAAATCGGTTCAGCCATTAAAGCGTGATGAGGTAACAAACAAACAAACAAACACACTTTCGCTTTTATAATATTATAGTAAGGATAACTTTTAACCTGATTCATCGGACAATGTTTCAAACAGCTCTTTATACAGGCAGTTTTTTTCCGCTGGATAGATTGACACCCTACTCCCTAGGCCCTAGTTTCTTGTGTAACATTTAAAGGTTTTTAACTATGGGTACCTACGTACTATTTTTTTAGTTATCAACAGCTAAGAGAATCTAGCGAATTAACTTTAAGACAAAATAAAAAGAATGTACCACAGTGGATATACAACGCTGGTGAAGAAATTTCACGCGTCCAAGTTATTCAGGTACGTAGATCGCGCCATTAGTTATTTATTTAATTAGGATAATGCACTACCCTTAAAGAAGAACCTACTGTTTTAAACTCGTAGTAAAAATATTTTATAAGTATTATTATACATACTTATAGATATTCGTATATTGCGCGAGTATATTCATATATATGACAAAAGCCTTTGACTTTGTTTGCCATAAAACACTACTCTCAAAGCTTGAACATTATGGAATACGGGGTAAAGCCAACGATTGGATCAAAAGTTACTTATCAGATAGAGTACAATGCGTTGAAGTAACAAAAACCATTAAAATGAAAAAAACACCTATAGGTCGGAATATAAACAAAATAATTATGGCACCCCACAGGGAGGAATCTTATCCCCACCACTTTTTCTAATTTATATCAACGATATTCTAAAGGCGATAGGTAAAGATTGCATACTATTTGCGGATGACACAACAATAATGCTTAAAAGTGACACAAACAAAAATTTTGAAAATGAAATCATCCAGGCGTTAGACAATGCTATCAATTGGCTCGAAAAAAATAATTTGAAAGTAAATATGACTAAAACAAATATTATACAATTTCAGACATTCAATTCAAACATAGATAAACTCGATATTCATTATAAAGACTCTCACTTGACAACTGTCGACAATTGTGTATTTTTAGGTATAACGATAGACAAAAATTGCAACTGGAAAGCACATATAGTTAAAATTGTTACAAAAATAGATCGTTTTATATATGTCTTGAAAAGAATCAGGCAAACGGTAAACTATGACACTGCAAAACTGGCTTACCATGGTTATGTATCATCCATACTTAGATACGGTATTATAATATGGGGTAACTCAGTAGATTTTGACAGAGCTTTTAAAGCCCAAAAAAAATGTATTCGAGCTATTTGTGGAGCTCACTTCTTAGACAGCTGTAAGCCATTATTTCAAAAACTTAAAGTTATACCTTTGCCATGTTTATATATTTTCGAAATATGTATTTTTGTTAAGAAAAACTACAGTTTATTTGAACCTAATATTGACAGGCCTAATAGCCGAACACGGCACAAAGACAGACTTCGGCTGCCACCAATAAAATTGCAACTATTTAAGAAAAATGTATACTGTATGTCAATAATTATTACCATTTACCAAATAATTTACAAGAGCTACCACTGAGGATATTTTAAAAAATACTCTTCAATCTGTTACTAATAAAGAGATATTATACCGTTAAGGACTATTTAGAAGATAAGTCAATACAAGATGTAATTTGCAATATAGACTGATTAAATTGACATACGAACTGTAAATATATTTGCACGCCATATTATGGCAGGATATGCTGAAAACAATTAGGGTCAGATGTTCAACAATGAAACAGTGGTACACAGTACTCTATGTGGTACACAATAAAACACAGTGATATTTCTAAAACGCTGCGTTGCCAGTCCGTCCATTAGATCGCGTAAGGACACTCTCGAGAACCCCCCGCCCTACCCCAGTTTGCGTCAGCGCCACGTGGGAGAAGACGTGTCTGTGGAGCATGTTAAGTTTTTTGACAAAAATGTAAGTATTTTTAGCATTCTTTAAAGATTTTTCATTAAATTATGGTTGAAAAATTCATATTTTTCATGATTACGTAGCGTTAAACATATTTCGTAGGTTATGTGGAATAGATCATAATGTTAAAAGTGTTACAATTTAGTTTTCTTTTTTTGAGGTTAGTAAAATAAACCCTATGTAGTCAACAATGAAACAGTTGCACAATGGACACAATGAAACAGCTAACCACATCTATTTTTCGTGCAAATTAATCATTTTTGAGGCTAGAAAATAATTTTATCACTTGATATTTGTTTTTGTTTTAAGATGGCGCGTACGAAATCTCTAAAAAGAAAGAAAGGCGGAAAGGAAAGGAGGAAAAAAGAAACCAAAAATCAAAATAGTAGGGCGTTATCTTAATTTGTTATTACCAATTAAAAGTAACCTGAAGAGACTGATTATAGTGAAATAAGTAATAAATCCTTTTTTGATTGGACTCAAGCATTTTTTATCATTCACCTACTCCATACATTTCACAAAATATGAGACAAACACTATTAATTATTATGTTTCATTGTTGAATTTATGGTGTTTCATTGTGTACACCACTGTGGACACAATGAAACATTTTTTTTTTTGTTTTTTTTTTTGTTGATTGATTACACTTTAATTTAAAAAACCATAAACAGCATCCGATACCCAATAAAATTGCCTATATACCTGTAAAAAATTAGACTTCTATCTGTAAAATCAAAAGGTGTATGAGACTTTGAATTTTTAGTGTTTCATTGTTGAACACATGACCCTACCTGTAACACCTTATGTACCATATTCTAGCAAATAAATACTTTTGATTTTGATTTGATTTATAAGCCCTAAGGCTTACTCTAAAATATACCTACCCCTACATTTTTTTGTAAATAACTTATTCCTATTTGTGCTGTTTCAGACCAGTAACAGTTTTTCTAGTATAGTCGCTCTTGGAGAAAGGCATATTTACTGCTTTCAGGACAATGGGTTGATGAAGTACATGATTAAATTTGATTTTATGCCGATTTGCTTCTGTGCTTATCTCATTGGTTGGTATTATGGTAAGTCTAAGTTACTCACACGTTATAACTTATAAGCAGTAAGACAGACTCTGGGCAGTATTTAGAAACAAATCTCACTCGTGGTCTTGAGAAAAAATCGGTCTCAACGTAAGACCATGCTCTGAAGATGTTTCTTAATAAATACAGTATCAAGATCATCTCAGCTCTATACCCAGTCGCACCATATTTGATACGAATTAATAGACAGTTTGAAATGTGATCTCTATTTTACCACAGATAACATAGAATCTGTCATATTGATGGTCAAAGAGCCGAAGTTGCCGGAACTTCAGAACGTAATAAAAAAGTCTGGTCTGTCAAAAAACTATTCCGAAGAAAGTTTCTGTCAAGAAAGTCTTCTATTTTAACTTTATTATTTTGTTAATTACTCGCGTTCACACGCGTCGCGTTATGATGAACAAGTAGTTTTTCACATACCGTACACAAACCAATACAAGTCAAACGTGGATTTAACGAACAGGTGGTCTTGAGACATATCTCAAGACCATCTGCTCGTTTAAACCACGTTTGACTGGACCTTAGTCTACCATGTCTTGAGACCAACTTAGCGATAGAACCGATATATTAGTCAGAAGTGATCTCACTTGAAAATCGAGTCGCAGACCGAGTTTCAATATTTGCATATTAATTATATCGATATCTCAAATGCGGTCTCGCGACCGGGTTTCAGAAGTGAGATTTGTTTCTGATGCCGTAAAAATAACGTAACTACCCAGTTACGTTATTTTACGTTACGTTAAATAGTGCCCTAAGTGTGTGTGTGTGTGTTAAAGTACCTACTTTAACACACAATGTAAGTACTCGGAATAGTTTTTATTACGTTTTAGGTTCTGGCAACTACGGTCTTTTGAGCATTAATATGACAGATTCTATTTGTTATCTGTGGTAAAATAGAGATCACATTTCAATTTGTCTATTAATTAGTATCAAATGTGGTGCGACTGGGTATAGAAATGACTTGATCTTGATGCTTTATTAATTAAGAAACATCTTAAGAACATGGTCTTACGTTGATACCGAGTTTTTCTCAAGACAACGAGTGAGAATTGTTTCTAAATACTGTCCTTAGTTAATACGTACTTAAGTAGGTGCATTGTTTTTATTTTGATGCAAAATTAAATAACAGTAGTTCATCATTATTTTTTTTTACACCGTCGATTTTTGGTGTTGCAGAAATAATTCTACACCAATTCAATCCATTTCTTTCTGCGGATGGGTAGTCAAAATCATCAAATAACTTCCCCCGCTCTGGGCGAAGCGGGTGGCAGTGTCAGACTTGTACCGACTAAATCAAATCATTTATTTCAATTAGACCATTACAGGCACTTTTGAATGTCAAGAAACAAAATGAATCTACAGTCCCAGTCACAAGGCATAATAACTTGTGAAAGTACTGTAGTTGCCCATTCCAAAGCGTTGATTTCTATGGAGAAGAATGGGCAAGAAACTCCATGGACACATATTTAAAAAAAAACCCACCCATGTTCCCTCTTTTGTCCTTTATGTTCCGGGGCCGCGGTATCTCTTTCGAACAACCCGCAACCCAGGCAGGCGGTGGCCGTGGCAGGCCCTTCTGCTTTGCTGACGTCTCTTTGGGGCTCGTATGGAACACTAACGCGTCGTCGACACAGCCTACCAATTCAACCTTCGAAATATTTTTTTCTTAATTTTGCGTTTTAACTAAAAGGAGTGTACTTACAGAACCCGGTGCTCGTCTTCTTGTTATGGTAACTTCGGAAGATTCAAAATTGTTCATTTACGAGGGCACAACTTTATTGTGGAACTGTTCACTAATAAGCCCTGCAATTTCAATATCTAGATGCTATCTAAAATCTCTGTCTGGAGGTCTGGTCACACTCTCCACTGGGGGAATAGTAAATGTAGGGTATTTAGGAACGGAACCTGACCTCAACTCGACTGCTCCACCGATGATCAATGAAATTAATGATCCAGAACAAATACAAAACGATTTGAAAACCGTTGAAGAGTCATTAAAGAAAATTTTAAACCACAATGAAGGTCAGGTACTACTCATAATATTATAAACATTTAATTTAAATTTTATGCTAGCATTAATTAAAACTGACCTTTGTACTTCAGATAACGGAAGATTTTCAGTATTGGAACAGATACTCAAAATAAAAGCAGATGTAGGCAAGCCAGTACAAAATTTATTTCAAGAATTTTCTCAAGTCAAGCATGAGGCACTACATTTGTTAATTTGTCCAGTGATTGTGATAATAACGTGTGAAGATCCTAAATTAATTCTAGGTGTTCAAGTGACATTTGATTGCGTTTCACCGTTTTCTTGTTCAGAGTCGACAATTTCATTAGATGGTGTTAATGGGACAGAAATAATAGAGAATCAAGTATTCTTAACAAGTGACGCTGATGTTTCCGAGACTCGAGTCAAAATATTAATCACCATAACAGATAGTACAGGTAGAATTGAAGTTTTGACAAGACAAGTATTACTACCGTCAAGTCTCTACTGTACGCTAGTCGAGAATGTCAGCGACAGTCGATTTAAATTACGCATTCAAACAAATAATCCATGTATACAATTTTCAAGGATATTCACAGGTAAATTTAAAAAATATAGCTGTTTTGTGTATTCGTTCCAAGAGTTACCTAAATATTATCATTGCATGTTTCAGATTTTTCAGAAGACGAATTGAACAAATATGGAGACACCCTAACTTTGGCGTACAGGTCGACAAAACAAACCATAACTTTAAAAACGGATGGCGAACAATATTCACTAGAAGCAAACGATTTTAATGATATCATTGCAGTATTAGACCACTTTTTAATTAAATTAATCGACCACCACGCACGCATGGATGTTAAAGATTTCCAATTAAATGTAAAGTATGATAAGGAATTCACAAGGCAACTTGTTCATAAGTTTTTAAAATGCGTTGAGACACACGCTAAGGAACGAAACAAATTAAAAGAACTAGAGGTAACGTATTAACTAGCCTGAAGACTAAACATTTTTTATCAAAAAAGAACCAGCCAGCTGAAACGCTGAATTGTTTTAATGTTTTACAGGATGAGCTGAATGTTCTTCAGAAACAGTTTACAGTGGTGCAAAAGCGATTATTGGTTCAGTACGGATCTTTGCCACCTGGAGACTGCGAACCTTTAGAATTTCTCATGAAGGATACACATACGCGCTTGATCAAAGTGGTGCACGAAATAATAGAATGTAAGGAGACTGTGAGCAGGTAGGCCGCCAAGCCGCAAGTAACGACAGCAAAAAGGGCTTTTAATTATTTAGCTTGCCTGACTTCCACCATTTTATTTAATTTTCAAAATGGTAGCAACGCATTAAACCTGTATGAATTTATAGCTGGCATCAATACAAACAAGTATTGTGTAAGACAGTCTTCCAAAGCGTCACGTTTTTAGTAGGTACTTTGTTTGTCTATAGGAAAGGTACTTGTTTGTTTGATGCCAGCTATTGTTTAGGTACAATTTTTTGGTGTAATTATATTTTATGAGTAATGGTTAAATAATAAAACATAGTACACCCGCCATCTTGACGTCAATAACGGGTGTACCTTACTTTCTAAATAATTTCGTTGTGAAAGAGGTTCAGATTTTTTAGACCTAGGTACTAAATAGTACAGTTTAGGTTCATTTTTTGGTAATTGGTATAATTTAATTCGTTATGGTACACCCGCCATCTTGACTCTCACTGGACACGTGACGCTTTAGAAAAAATTGGCTCGTTTATATTGATGCCAGATTTTTATTTACATGAATTAATTATTTATAAAAATCTAAGTTTTATGCTTTGTATGTTCAATGTTTTTGTTATTTTAAGTGCTCGTCGTCATTGAGACAAAAATTGATTGATGATATATAGGTATAGCATGGAAACTTTAGAATATTTTGTCTTAGACTATACTTCTTAGTATTGATGCCAGGTATGCTATTTGAAATTAAAATGGCAGAAACTAGGCAGGCTAAATAATTCAAAGTCATTTCCATCGTCCTTAAAATAACTCGCAGCATAGTTAATGTGATTTTTTGCTCCAGAGCTGGTAGTGCCTTAGCAGCCGTTGGAAATCTCATTATTTATTTGCTGAAACAGTCTGCAAGGGACGAATTTAAAGTAACTCTAATCGCAGAAATGATGTCTTTGGGTTCAGTCTATGAACTATATCAGGTAAGTAAATGAGGAGATAATAATGTTTTAACCTGAAGTGGAATATAATATTTTGTTCTTCTTTAGGAATGGGAAGAGGCCGTCACACAAGCTATGTCATACATCTTAAATAGTGTGTTTAAGAATACTGAAAAAGACAAGGAAAAACTCGCTCCAGTAACTGAACAAGGAATATTGTCACATATCAATCTAAAACGTTTTCTGAAACAAATGAGATTGATTTTCGACAAAATGTTTGCTGAAATAACGGAAAACGATGATGCGGAAAAGGATATTCAGAAAGTGACGCGTATTCAAGAGCTTGTTGAAGTGATATAATTACAAAACTGTTAAAATTGTGTACTTTGCTTTATCTTAATTAATACAATAGTTGTTTAGAATAAATTGAATTTTAAAAACATTAACAAGCTTTATTTCATTACAATCAAGTCAAAGTGGATATAAATATTTATAGTATAAAAAAAAACTCTTATGTTACTCTTAAGCAACGTGTACCAGTGTGTACAAGACAAGGTTGAGATACAACAAATGCACCAGGAGCAGAAGTACCTTGTCACGTCATTTTTTCTTAGGGTCCTTTAGGCCAGCGCCAGCATTGAACTTAAAGAAAATTATATCTCCATCCTCAACAACGTAGTTACGGCCTGTAACAAAAAAAAAAAAAACTGTAACTCTAAAGGAAAAAACGGAACCCTTATTGGATCATTTTGTTGTCCGTCTGTCTGCCTGTCAAGAGCCTTTATCTCGGGAACGCGTAGAGGTATCGAGTTGATATAAAAGCCTGATACTCAACTTTGCGGTCTCTTTGTGCTAGAATCAACCTTCTAAGTCTCATCATCTGCCTAGCCTTTTCCCAACTATGTTGGGGTCGGCTTCCAGTCTAACCGGATGCAGCTGAATATCAGTATTTTACATGGAGCGACTGCCTATCTGACCTCCACAACCCAGTTAGTACTGGGTAATACGATACCCCTTGGTAAGACTGGTTGTCAGACTTTCGGGACACTGACTAACTGTAACGACTGTCAAAGATCTACAAATGACAGCCAGGACCAACGGCTTAACGTGCTTTCCGAGGCACGGAGGAAACTCGGTATGTAACGGGTGGTCACCCGTCCACTGACCAACCTAGGCAAGCGCGGCTTAACCTAAAGATCGACCCGAGCGGCTGTTATTATTTAGCCACGAGCTCCTCCACCAACCTTCTAAGTCTACGCAGTCAAAAGATGTCACAAATTTGTACGGAACCCTCGGTGCGAGTCTGATTCGCTCTTGGTCGGTTTTTTATATCGACACCACGTATCAAGCTTGTGTCTCCCCATAGTGTTATTACGTTCAAGTCCTGTATCATTGAGGATCGACGACATACGCAGACTGGTACTGCTTTTTTTTTTTTTTTTGTTGGGGTGGGAAATCATCAAATAACTTCCCCCGCTCTGAGCGGAGCGGGGGGGGGGGGGGGTGTCAGATTTTTACTGACTAAAACCCACCCATGTTCCTTCTAATGCCCTTAGCGTTCCGGGGCCGCGGTATCTCTTTCGAACAACCCGCAGCCCCGGAGACTAGTACTGCTTCACAGATATTCTATATTATAGGACAAATACTACCCGTGGAAAGAATGATACTATCAGTCTTGAAGATTGAATTAGATGAGAAATACACTACTGAAACAGTAACAGGCTATTAAGCCCATCGAGTACAAAATGTATTTATTTTAGTAAACTAGCTGTGCCCAGCGGTTTAACCCGCTGCTCTGTTTTTTTTTTCTAAAGAAGAGTATGAAAAATAGATGTTTGCCGATTCTCAGACCCACCCGATATGCACACAAAATTTCGTTCAAATCAGTCCAGCCGTTTTGGAGGAGTATGGTAACTAATACTGTGACACTAGAATTTTATATATCAGATTAACCTAATTATTAATTACCTTGTTGCCTATATTTGCCAGCTGCTTTGCAAGCGGCTTCAGTGCCTTCTTCTTTGAAGTCCTTGTAGTGCATAACTTCAGCCATTATGAAACCTTTTTCAAAGTCAGTGTGAATTCTACCGGCGGCTTGGGGAGCCTTTGTTCCTTTCTGTCAAAATAATAGAATTCACAATTATATTCCACGGCCTTAAAATCGGTAAAGAAAAAACTTGATCACAACAGAATCATTGCTACAATTTTGTATGAGTCATGGGTCCATTGCGGCACAATACAGGCGAACAGTACCGGTATTTTTTTGTTGTAAAAACGAACGAACGAATGTTGGAACGAAGTTCCTTATCGCGCATTGCGAAAGGGGGCTAGGAAAAAATAAGACCGAAAGTTGTAACGACACTTATTGCTTAAGACCAAAAGTTGTAACGACACTTTTTGCTATAGTTGAAAGCCGTGTGGCGTGCGCGTGTTCCTCTGTCTGTCTCGCTCTCATAGAAAGCAAGCCAAAAAGCAAATTTTCGTTTCGGCTTTCTATTTCACATTGAACAGTATGGTGTCGCGGCGATTATTTTTGTTGAGTGTTTACAGGTTTTTTGTACATAATAAATAATAACTTCGTTCCATCCGGGTGTCCCTTGACACCTCTCAAGTTTTTTTTTGTGAATGAAGGGTTGTATCACTTCTCTGCCGCTGCGATATTGCTGAAGGGAAAATCAAGGGAAAATATCCTGACCTGAGAATTGCATCCGAGACACCAGTTACACTTGCGACAAGTGCCGCCAAAAGGATAACAGAAACTAATAATAAATAACAGTTAATGTTTACCTGAATTGTCCAAGCCTTCACCTCATCTGGTCCAGCCGTGAAGAAGTACTCCAATTGCAGCGCTTTGTAACCTTGAACGATGATCTTGTCCAACGCGCTGTGTACATAACAATAAAACGTTTGATACACAAACTTTAACGAAAAGAGCTACCGTCTTTTGTCACAAAAAAAACGAGTATTCTTTAAGCAGCTTTATATATATCTACACTAATATTATAAAGAGAAAAGATTTATATTTTTGTATGCAACGTATTAACTCAAAAACTATTCGATCGATTCTAAAAAAATCCACGGGAGCCGGGCAGTGAAAAAGACGCGGGTGTAACCGCGCAGGACAGCTAGTTCTTATCATTTTTAAATCTCTTATATAGCTACTGGTATTACCTAAGAATCTAGCTCAGCTGTACCCAGAATCCAAAGTATAAATATGGACAGTACGGAAACTACGTTCGAAACGGCACACTCACACAAACACGCCAATCTACGAGACCTCTAAGCGGACATCGCGGTGCTGTCAGTCGTGAGTGCCGCGTCAAGACGAATGATTGCGTTTATCTCCATAAAACGCTACGAGTGTCTTTGTGCTGCTTTCCGCGGCTCACGCCAGAACTTGTAAAAGGTTACGCCATATTGACAAAGCTCACAAGTAGTTGTGTATTAGTATTAAACTGTTCCGTGTTATAAACGATCTTCTTTTACTGGTAGTAACCAAAGCCATGAGATTTTATTTGTAAACTAGTTATTTTAACTCGATTGTTAGATCACTACAGAACACATAATCAGATGTTTTAAGAAATACAGATTAGTTTCAAAAACATTTAGAGTGACAACCCTAATGCTGCAGTGGAGCTAAGGTATTTATTTCTACAACAAGTCTTAGTTTCCATACTGTCTATATTTTTACTGTGCCGAAGCCTCTTTTCCACAGTTCCTTGTTCCGAGGATTTGTTCTGCTAGAAGCTCTACCGTCTCACATCAAGGATAAACTATGGTATAATATTATAAAACTGATTACCTAGTTAAATTGTGTTCCTTTAGGAAAGCCTGTCGTTCTGCAGGCTCCATATCGAACAGTTTTATCTCAAGAGAGCCGGAGAAGGGTATGAGCGGTGCTCCAGGGTCATTCTTGTCGATCCATTCCTTTAATTTCGGCAACCTAGAAAGGGAGCACAAATGTTGGAACACATTTTTTTACGGCAAATATCTTATCAACCGTTGACTTATAAAAAAAAGTATTTAAGAAACCACTACACCACCACTGTTATACATGTAAAAAATTGTTTTTTTCAGCCCTGAGTTACACGTATAGAGATCCACCTTTTATTTTTTCATAATTTTACATAATTTTTGTGTATATCAGACATCTACTTTGCGAATTTTAATTTTATTGTGTCAATGTTCAAATGGCCGTGACATACGGACAGACGCACAAACCGAATCTATAAAGGATCCATTTTTGCAACTTGGCAACGGAACTCTTAAAAAACAAATAACACCGCTGCTTAGCAGTAATACTTGCTACCACTAGATCAACAACACAGTCAAATATTATTTACAAACCATTTATTCTTCTTTCGGATGTAGTCTTTTTCAGATAAATTCACAAGATATAAAGCTGGCTTAGATGTCAGGAACAGGTATTTGTTCAGCACTTCTATCTGAAATGGGATTATTTGTATTAGGTTGTAATCATCAAATCACAGCACATACTATAAATATTGTTCTCATTGCTACTAATAAAAATATCGTGAACAACATGAAACTGCAAAATAGCAATAACAAAAAGATTCTAGAAATTAAATAAATCTAGAAAACACTGCCATATTATAAGCAATATAGCGTAATTCTACTGCTGGGTTCCCCGTGATTTCTATATACAATGTGTCCGGTCACGTATATATCAAACATTCTAGTACTAAAATTTATTGATTAAAAAAAAAACACTAACCATTTTTTTTTTCACAAAAAAGTTTACAAATCTTTCGTTTATTTGCATATTTTTTTGGACTTTAATTGCCAAAAAGCGGGGAAGTGAATTAGACCCAAGTGTGTAGCGGTAATAGTATATTAAAACACTCGTTACATAAGTATCTAGAATATCGCTAGTCCGTGACCGGACACATTGTATATTCTTTCGACCTGTGGCTAGTGTGGACTAGTCGTTTATACAATAAAGAATTAATTAAAAAAATACTTACATCAGCTGCACTCCAATCTCCAAATCGAATGTGTTTCTTTTCATCTACTAAAACAGTTTTAATTTTCGTCAGTGAGTCCTGTAATAATTAAGTTGCAGTTAAGGATGTGGACTCGGCGATCATTGTATCGATAGTCGTATCTGTCAATAGCTTAATTGCCAAAAGCAAGGAGGCTCTCATTAAGCAGCTGAACCAAGGGTTTGATCGAGAAAGCGGTATTATTAGACACAACTCGTATTTAATTGTTAGGAGGTTGCTTTTTCTGGAGAGCCCTGGTAGCTTGGACCCTGTTCCCGATATCGGTGGGGTACTATTTTACTTAGTTTTATTCTTACAAATATTAAAAAACGTAAATTATTTGTGTAGAAAATAAATAAATGAATAATAAAGTTGCATTGAAATTTGGATCTCAGTCTTTTAGGAGCACCACAGAGTTCGGAGACTTCGGTGACCACTAGAGGCGGTATTATCAATACTTTTCATACAAATCAAGCGTATCATTGTTTTACTCGCAGTACAACACACATGTCGCCTCAAAGGGATTAATGGCGTTCAACGAAATTTTATAGTGCTACGAATGTTATTCGTTCTGCTGCGTTCTAGCTTTTAAACGCTGCCGGAGTAACGATTCAGTGTTCTGTGAGAAGATTATTAACAGAAAAGAAAAAAAAAATACTAACATATTCCGACTTCAGCTTTTTGTCTCCACCACGATTGACCAGTTTGTCGAGTTTCTCAAAGTTTTGCACCAGTTGTTCCTCGTCTTTTAAACGAAGCTCCTCGCCGATGGTCTCTAAGTCTCTTACGGGGTTGACGTCACCGTCGACGTGGATAACGTCTTCATCGTCGAAAGCACCTAGAAAATAATCAAGTCTTTTTTAATTCTAGTTTTCACTTAAATAAAAATATGCATAAGGTCGATTTCAGAATAACTAGTTAGTATCATTTAAAAGTATAAAAATATTAGAGATGGACAACTAAACGTTACAAGCCATAAAATTCATAAAACTTACGACACAGATTGAAAATCGCGTCACAAGCTTTAATATGCGACAAGAAGGCGTTCCCGAGTCCCTGTCCCTCAGCGGCTCCCTTCACAAGACCAGCAATATCCACTACGTTCAAGAACGCAGGCACTTTGCTGGAAAACAAAATGATTTTGGTGAGTACAATTTAAGATACTGGAGCATGGAGGGGTTCGTAGCTTATTACTCGATGTATAACGATCGTTACTGTAACTCAATCTGCTGAGTTTTGAAGCTCAATTATATCTATCAGCTTCTTTCAGATTTGCTCGAGTTTAATCGATCTGCACTGACCCTTACTAACTACTACGCCGAGTAGTAATAGATTTTTTAAAAGACAAAAACGTTCAAATAAGGCTATTGACTAAATACGATTTACTTCGTCTGTTAGTTATAATAACTCAGATCGGGAAAGTCGATCCCGAACTGGAATTGAACTTACAAAAACAAAAACTGACCTGACTGGCTTGTGAAACTCGCAGAGGTAATCGAATCGTTCATCTGGCACAGGTACCCTACGTGCTGAAAAGAAAAAAATCGTTATACAACTGTTCGAAATGATTCCAAGCGCGTTCAATAATTCAAGTTTGTATTTATATGTTGCTAACCTCATGTGTTCCATTTCTGAACAGTTCGTTTGCAGAATAAATACAATATTTTGCTAAGCGAATTTATTGAATTACAGAAGAACTAATTTAAATAGCATGTTCACAAAAACAAAACAACTATATTATTAGGTAAATAAAATAAACTAATACGTAACCTCTCACACATCAGAAAACAGATTATAAGAGAGTAGGCGAATGAGCCTACCCAAATAAACTGACAAAGATTTTAATTAAGATAATCAATTGCTACGATTAATTCCTTTCCATTTGGCTGGTTGCTGTCGAGCGCTTATTTAATTTATGACGATACGAAGGTTTGTGCAATTGAACATAATTTGAAATTGTTTTGGGGGCATCGATTACAGGCTCTTGTAATTGTGCCGAACACAATGGAGGCTCTTGTTCATCTTCAGCTGGGATAAGCATAGCGTTTCTATGGTAACATTTAGGATAAGTGGCAAATGGATTGTCCATTGATCTTAATCGTAATCCTATATTTAACATCAATTTGCATCGAGCTTCGAATACGCGAAAAGCTTTTAGATACATTGGCATCTTATTTTTATCCATGAGAGGGTTGTGCGTCTTTAAATACAGAGCTATGTAAATAAAAGCGGATGTTTGAATAGAAAGACCCGGATATTTCGGTCTAAAAACATTAACGGAGCAACAAGCTTCTGTTAACACATTCCCCAAAGTTTGCTCTAAGTATCCGATGTTAGGTAAATTTTTCAAAGACAATTTTGGAAAGTTTTTTGATTCTTTAAATACAGTTATATCTTTATAAAGATATGGTTTCGATATAAATTTATATAGACAATTGTTACTACAAAATAAATAAGATTTACCAGCATAACTGGCAGCAAATTTATTAGTGCCTATTTTTAGTATTTGAGCTGGTAAGTTTTCTGCATATGTAACAACACATATTCCATTTTCATAAATGTAGTCGAGATTGACTATATTTATTAACGCGGGCATTTCAGGAATTTCTACATCTATAGACGTCAAATAGCTATCTGGAAATGCTAAAACTAAATCTATATGCTCATCACAGATCCAATAAAATTTCTTTTGATATTGAACTACACCTTTTTTACCGCCGAAATAGCTTCCCATATATTTATAAACTTTCTTATGAAAGCATACTGGACACATATTTTTATACTGAGATTGTCTTTTCTGAAATTCTTCTAGTGAGATCCACATGGCGCGCACAATTTCCTTTTCGACATTGCTAACATAATAATGAAGTTTAGAATTTATCAGCGTTATGCAATCCGTGGCTTGCTGCAGAGAATACCATTTGGATTGATTACCATCAATTAAATAGAGATTTAGACAATTTTCATCGATCCAAGTTTTAATTTTATGATGCATTCTTTCCCAATTCTCGTACCTTATTTTAATTAAATCAGGTGGATATGGTGGCATATATTTCAGAATATCATAGTAAATTTCATTCTGTGAGTTTTCTAAAATTTTGGATTTTTTTGAAGAAATATCAAATATAATATTCGGAAAAAGACAGCTTTTGAGATGGCCTTTTGCTCTGTAGGGAGAGACAGGTGCTCCATCTAAAACGTAACCACTAGTAATCGTCAGCTGGTTTATAGCGACGGTCTGCATAGCTTTCACAATGTGGTCTTCCTCAACTTTTTTTCCTTCATTGAGACATTTTGTAATTTCAACAGCCAGTTCTGTCCAATGCAAATTTTCTAATATGTTTCGCAGAGCGCTTCCTCCAGATATACATAATAATCCATATTTCTTAGCCAATCTAGCGGCTAGGGAGCTCCTTCCCGATTTGGGGGTTCCTTTAACACCAATTCTTAAAGGATACTCAAAATACGATTTAATAGCGTTGCTAGTAATGTATTTCAGTGGATTTGTTCTAAACTGAATTACATTCTTTGCGTTGCTAATAAAGTATATGAAAGATCTATGGATTACCGGAAAAAGTGTTCCCTCGCGTTTGGAAATGTTGTAAGGATTCTGCATAGCTTGTGGATTTTCATAGATATATACTGGACAAAGACGATGGAATTTGCTAAAAAAATAAAATCCTTTTGCAAGTAACTTTTCGGCAATGTTAATGTTGATGATGAAAGTTTGCTCAAAAAATGATTCACATCTATTTTTCAAGCTCGACAATTTGGTTAAAGTATTTCTGATTACCTTGTTTAAAGGTTTTGTAGCATTTATTGACACAGTTTTGATTCTGTTTTCGTATAAAATCTCGTTTAATGATTGGATATTTTCATCATCAGTGTCAAATATGCCTTCTATTCTAGATTGTATTCTTTCCTCTGCCTCTTCATTTTTTTCCCATACATTTGTATCTTGAGGCTCTGGATATTCTTCCAACATTTCATTATAAGTATTAAACAGCAGTGGATCTATATTTGCAGACCCTCCTGGATTCGCATCAATTATCACACTTTCAATTGAACTACTTTTAGCCAAGGGATCTTGTTTCAAATTGAATAGACTTTCTAAAATATCTTCAATGATTAGTTTTGCAACAATATTTTTTGTAATAAAATTCTGCCATAGTTTACGTTCATTATTAAATATTTCAGCGGCAGCTTTTTTAACCACTTTTTGTTGAGATTTCCAAGTCTTAAGCATGATGGGAGCAATCCGATTAATAGCAGTTTCCGAATTATTTTCTAATTGTATTACCAGGTCAGGTATAGCATAGCACGCCAACATGTCTTCAACGTCACTTGGTATTTTCGGATATCCGTCTAAAACAAAACCTATCGGCGAACCAGATTCAAACCAAATTTTACGAATCACTTTGTGCATAAGTTTTGATAAAACAGGAGATCCACGTTCAAAATAGTCATTCAACATTCGGGTTATTTCTTTTTCATTTCCTAAGATATCAGATATCAAATTCACGTTTTCTTCATCCATTTGAAATTCTACTACATCTTCTTCGTCTATAGGCTCATCAGTAAATATATTTTCGTAATGACGACCGATCTTTTTGAAATGTTTTGGCACCATATATTCGTGGATAACTTCTGCAAAATCAATATGTAACAAACCAAGCTCTTTTGCTATATGCTTAGACAATGTTGTTGCTCCACTACCGATGCTCCCTATTATGCAAATTTTCAATTTTGGTATTTTTCTGTATGGTATATTATAAAACTGATATTTGGTGATGTCTTTTTTAAATAATTCCAAAAACTCTTCTTTACAAAAGTAATGCATTTTGTTGTCGTATTTTAAAGAAAACTCTCGATTCCCTAACCATAAAACGTCATAATCATAATAAGCTATAGGGCAATAAGTATTAGTTTCGCAAAGAAATTTCGGATCGTTGAAGCTAAGAAGATCTTTTGGCTTTGGATCATTTTCATCCTCATCGGGTTCATCATCCTCATTCCGCTCTTCTCCTGCAGGTCGATAACACTTGCGTAGATTTTGTAAAATTTCTTCAATAATTTCCACATCTGTTTTATCGTCTAATTCGATTTCAATGTAAGATTTAGAATTATCCTCTATTTTTAGTTTTGAACTGTCCCAATCTTCACGATATTTTTCTATAGCTTCGGTAAAGGATGCAATTTGAGATTGCAAATCTGCATCTGAAAATTCGACTATCGTCGTCGATTCTTTTTTCGTATTAAATATAAAATCAAAAGCATCGTTTATCATATAATTTACAATATTTCGTATATCTGTAGGTGTTTCTTGTAAGGGTGAATATTTCATAGCTTGTAATTTGGTATGAATGAGTGGATCATTAACAGATAAAATCTTTTCATCATAACGTCTACTTTGTTTGTCAGCATTACTATAGTATTGATAAAGTTCTTCATCAATTTCCCTATTTTCTATTATAGCTATCGTGTAATCTGGATTTAATTTAGAATCGCTAATATGCTCCCAATATTCCGGGTCTGATGGGAAACCATCTATAATATACTTTCCATATAACTGATCAGATTGTGTATTTTCCTCGTGTTGAGTGTCTATTGCAGTAATCAATTTAACAATTTCAGTCATATATTCCTCCGTGGTAGGCTCAAGGTCTTTTTCTAAATCATTGTCTGCAATGTATTTGTCTATTGCTATTGTTACGTCTTCATCGCCCATAACAGGTATTGAAGGTTTAATTGTCGGTGTTAACAATTCAATAGGTGCATATTGGGTAATCGTACTTGGGTATTTGATAACAGTTTTGCACTCCTCTATACTGTCTAATATTGGTAAAATAGAGAGCTGCGACCTCAGATTGTTGAATGTATGTAGTATCTTTGGATCCATTTCTTCTATTTCCTCAACAACGATAATTTCTTTTGGTTCTTCTTCCCCTTCTTCTCTTTCCTCTTGTACATTTTCTTCCTCCTCTACATCTCGTTCTGCTTCTGTTTCTTCTTTCTCCATTTGATTTTCCCCTACTCCTTCTACATCTCCTTCTGCTCCTGTTTCTTCTTTCTCCATTTGATATTCCACTACCCCTTCTTTATCCCGTTCTGCTCCTTTTGATTTCTCTTTCTCCTTTTTACGTTCTTGTTTCGCTCTCATACGTTCTTCTTTCGCCATTAATTTCTTTCTCTGAATTTCCGCTGCTCGTTGTTTTTTAAGCAATAATGCTGATTGTTTTCGATCAAATTTCGTCTTTTCAATAAGTAATGGTAAGTATGTTATTAAAATTCTTAAAACCGATTCACACCATTCAGCTAACATTGTTTCTCTGTTTGTTTCTTTTACCTCCCTTTCCAGGTATCGACTGTCTTCTATAGTGGGTATGATTTCGGACAAAATAGTTTGAGCAGCTAGGGCAAACTTTTTATCTTTTTCAGCATCTATAATAGCATTGAAATTGATTATAGGAGCATCAAAAATCCAAGACAAACATTGAGATACTATAGTTTTTCCAGAACTTTTTGTTCCTGTTACTATAACTCTACAAACGGGTTCTAAATATTTTAATTTTAAATAAGGGCGCGGGTTTTTGTAAAACGCAATGAAATTATTAAGTGAAGACATCAAATATACATGTTTGAAGAACATAACACCATATTTTGGCTTCCCTATCACTGTTCGTCTAAGTTTTAGTTCAACAGGACACCGGTTAAACCATGGCGAGGCATAGTATTTGAATTTAACGACACCATCACTTATAATCTCTAATCCGGCGACAGTGCTTGCCCAAAATTCTTCTAGATCTTCTGGAGACTCTTCTAAAAACAATGGCTGAGGTAAAATTACGGGTTGAATTTTCATTAAAATAAAAGTTTCAGCAACGTGATGAAGCATTTGCCTGACTGAAGTTCGGCCGTCTAATTCAATTACCATTTTTGGATTAAATTCTTTTAATTTATTTTCTATGTATGGATATACGTAAGTTTTATAACTGCACATTTGATCAATTACTTTATTTTTAAAATTAAAAGGTGGTTTACAGTTATATTTTGGATGAAAAACGTTAGGATCGTGAGGATTTTTATAGTCATTGTTATAACATTTACGAGGCCAACGTGGTTCTGGTTTATGATTTGAAACAAATGGTTGAAGTGTATTCATGCCAGTTGTATAATTTATGAAACTATTATTTCTCATTTTTACTAAGTCCATTTCAGGGCAAGTAATATGTATGACGATATCCGGTTTAAGACATAGATTAAATAATTCATTAAGCTGACAGTGAAGCGCAGCCAGTTTTGATTCATAACGAGGTTTTTTGTTAATTATAATATCGGAACAAGTATCTAGAATAAATTCCGGCAGTTTTGCAGGTTTATCTTCTTCTTCTTCAAGATTTTCTTCTCCCTGATTCTCTGAAATTTCTTCTTCTTCAAGTCTTTCTTCTTCTTCTGCATTTCGACTACTTAAAGATGAAGGCGACGACCCATGCCGTGATTTTTTTTTCTTTTTTTTCAAGTCGCGTATTGTTTCAAACAACATTTCATCTATGAACAAAAAGGCTTCTTCGCTATATAAGGAATTTATATAGAAAAGGTCATTTCTCTGAGACGTCACTAAAGGAAGACCAGATATCACATATCCTCTGTGTTGAACTACTTCAGAATTTAATTTAACTTTCAACAATTCTAATATTATATCATATAGACACACTTTATTTTGTTTCATATTAAAATCCAAGGTTCTCCCTGTGGTACTTCTTTGTGATATTTCATCAAGTAAAATATTTTTCGGGCATAAATGAATAATGTTGTACATTTTTGCCATTGCTTCACCAAAAAGAAATGCTCCTTCGCCCGATTTTCCCAAGATTATATAACAGGTTGGTTTAGTGCTCAAATGTATTTCTTGAGCATCAATATCCGTCCAGACGTCATAGAATTTTGTGTTCTCAGGAAGTGGGATTCCTGTGTTGTCCAACCCGAGTACTGCAGATGCCAATAGTGGACTAGTATGATCTATTTGTTTTATTTGTGGATTAACATATTCAGTCTTTCCGGTAAATACTCGACCTATACCGACTTGTATTTCTTTTAAATCATATTTGTCTACAACATCTATATTTTTCTTGTAATTCTCGTTTTCAATCATTTTAAATTAATTCTATATAAAAATAAAATGTATGTGCCACATGTCATGTGGAATTTGACAATTGATACATTTTTAAATTGAAAGAGTATTTTAATGTTTTTTTTTTACTTTTTAAATACTAATGTTATTTTTACGCTCAAGAAACAAGAAAAACAAACACTCAAAAATTGCTAAAATTATTTGCTACTCAGAAAAGGCACTATACACGCTCGCAAAGAACTTTATTCGTAACATAGGTATTTACGCAGTGGGCATACTAGTGAATGCAAAGTGATTTCGCAAAAAACCGAAGTAACGGTTCTACAGCATTTTTGTAAACATTAACCCAGGTTTTGTTTTTCAAGAATCCAAGTTTTCGAGTCCTTTTTATTATTTACAAATTGACAATCAGAAACATGGTCCAAAATTTTCAAAGAGGAGTTTTTACATGCTCTAAAACCTTGTAAGTAGCAAAGTGTTGTTGGACACCTTTATCTGCGTCAAATTTAGAATCTGAAAATTATGTGAAATGGCAATGGTATTACACGAAAAAGGCGGGAGTTTTTTTAACAAAGACATACAAAGCTCATATCACGATAAAGCCAACAAGTGTCGAACAGTCAACACCTGGTTATTTCTGCAGCAAAAAAAAACGGTTTGGTCTTAATAACTACCGTAGATGATATGCTTTATTCAAGATCTCACAAAAAAAATAATGAGTGGAAGCGCAAGGGTAAAATTTCGCGCAATTTTGTTGAGTTTTTCAGCAATGTTGATTAATAAATTGCGACCTTAATAGCAATATTTTTTTATTTTATCGGAATTATTTGTTGTAATCACTAATAGAAACTTTACATTCTTTTATAATCCCATAAAATGTTTATTTCATGAAAAACTCAATGGGATTACATAAAGATATAAGGTAAAAGACTTACTTAATTTTGCTTAGTTGATCAATTTGATACTGTTGATTAATATTGTTCCTACTTAGTTTAAGCAAATAAACCTTTTACTTAAGGAAATATATCTCTTCATTTTAATTTAATATTTTATTTATATGTAATATAATAGGTAAGTTTTTATTTAATTATTAAAACAATGTAAGATGTAGTAAGCCTGAATTTCATAAACAAAAACAAAAATTTGTTTCACTGAGTTCCAGGTTTTATTTTATAACACCAACTGTCAAAGATCTACAAATAACAGCCAATACCAGAGAAAAGTAGGTATGTAGTAGATGGGTATCCACAGTTTGACCTGGGCAGCACAGCATAAGCTTGAAGATTGGTCAAGGGGTGCTGCTATTATTATTTAGCCACAAGTTCCTCCTATGCTTATGTATACTTTGTTAAATATGCTCTTTATAAATTGTTCAGGTTCTTCTTCTTCTTCATGTGGACCCCGCTTCTTGGGGGGGTCCGGTTTCCGCACATAGTCCTTTCAGTGGACTATTTGTACGTATAAAAGAATTGTTCAGGTTTCTTTATTGGAGAGTTTATCCCTGAACATGCATTTGCTTACAAGCATAGACAAGTAGGGTTTCCATATTTGTTCAAATCAGAATCTATTTAAGAACAATAGTTCAACACGGCTAATATCCTTGGACTAGTTGAATCTAACAAAATGTTACCTGATGAAACATTGTTGTTTCATTTGCCTATATGGGTAAAAATACTAAGTTTCAAGTTATTATAAAATATAGTGTTTTTTTTTTATCTAATTCAGGGCTTGATTTAAAACGATTTATTCTATTATTGGCTAAGGTTAGTATAATAATCAACTTCAGTTAATACTGTTGATATTGCCTGGGATTTCATTTCAATTAAGCAAATTTTAAACATGAAGTTTAATTTTTCTTCTAAATCTAGCTTTGACCTGAATTGTAGTTTCAAATTTAGCATAATTTGCCCTGAAATGTCTATACTACATACATTTAAGCAAACAATTCTATTCGCAACAAAGGATCCCTGCTTTTTGTTACATCTCAGGTTTAGCTTCATCATTTGGTTCCTATAATAAAAGGCATGATATAAAAAAAAAATTGATACTTATTTTCATTAGGATCAATGGTGCAAAAGGGGAAGTTCTCAGCTGCTGCTTGGCTTTTTGTCAACACATTGAAGAATGTAGACTTTCCCACATTAGGCACACCAACAATGCCAACTTTTAAGTTTGTGCCTACTCTGCCAATTAATGGCTTTTTCTCAGGCTCTTCTACTTTTTTAGGCGGCATTCTGAAAAAAAATTAAGTTCATGAAAAAAAAATGAAATTTAATTCATTGAAGGATACTTTATCATATCTAGTTATTAAAAAAATAGTAGGGAAGAATAATACAAAACCCACCAATGCCAAAACTGGTGTGATAGGAAGAACTTTATATGTTGCACAATTACATTGATGGTCCATCAACATTATTGTGCAATACATAGAAATAATTGTTTGGGTCAAGTTAAATACTATTTGTCTAATTTAACTTGACCCAAACAATTATTAAAAATATAAAACTATTTCATAATGTTATTTTCTAAACCAACAATGAGTCTGGTTTAGTGAAACAATTTCTAGTCAGAGGGTCATTGCAGAGACACATGTCTAGTACATGGTTCAAAATTTTATTTTTTAGTTTTATTCAATCATTACACCCAGACAGGAAATCACCACTCAAATACTTAACTAAGCCTGAGTTAAATTAAAAGTGGGATATTTACTTGAAAATAATTTTACATTTGTTTTTTTTTTTGAGAAGTATGAATAAAATTTCTAAGTTTGTTAACTTCTATTGAGATGCCATGTTAGGTTCAGGGAGAAAATGAATGCTATTAGAAAAATCCGTGACTTCGTAGTTATTTTCACTATTTATTCGGTTTAGACTTTTATATGTGGTTTTGTTGGTAAGCTTAAATAAGGGTGGTTATAAGACATAATGTTAGTTGCGCCAGTCCTTAGTAAATTGTATTATAGGCGATGAAATTATGTAGACATCAATGGTAAGAATTTGCAGTAATGTATTAGTTTAATTTGTTGTTATGTTAGAAACGAGATAACCTCTAGCAGGAAAAATAAAATGTTTGTACTTACCCGATCTTTTTTTATTTCGTTGATGAAGGAATCTAAGATGACACCACACCACCAGATTAAACTTGGAATTTTAATTTACTTCGATATATTTAGGCTTCAGAAGAGGGAAGAAAACGCAAACGTGCCACTCGCAAGAAAATCTATCCGGCAAATTTGACTTATTTGACATTTCATTGCAACAGATAAAAAATATTTTAAAGCCGTGGCTTTTGGCGATTGGTGCCAATTGTGATATGTGCTTGTGTACACCTGGTATTTCACACACCTTCTTACTTTCTTTCTTTTGCTATAAAAAGTTGCCCCACACTAGGAATTTCTCCTGTATCGTAGGTGCGTTTACAAAAATTTAAAATCACATGCACAAACAACCACACCCGGAACAAATATATGTAGGCCATAAAAATATTTGTTCCGTGCGGAGATCGAACTCGTGCCACGCAGCGCAGCAGTCGATCACTCAGCCACTACGCCAACCGTGTTGTCAAAATACCTTGTGGTGTTTAGAGGAAATAGCCTTAGATTTCTGCCAAAGTACATTGGCCATACGACCATAGATTTAATTAAAAACTATTTAATTTGTCGACAGACCCCATTATGTATACTTTTATTAAAAGCAAGAACATACGTTGAGTATGAGCCACTCGGAATATTATTGGAACGAAGTTCCTTATCGCGCGTTGCGAAAGGGGGATAAAAAGAAAAAATGAAGACCAAAAGTTGTAACAACACTTTTTGCTATAGTTGTAAGCCGCGCACTCCACACGGTGTGCGCGTGTTTCTCTGTCTGTCTCTCTCTTATAGAAAGCAAGCCAGTTATTTTCGTTTTGTCTTTCTATTTCACATTGAACAGTGTGGTGTGTCGCGGCGATTGTTTTGTTGAGTGTATTCAGGTTTTTTGTACATAATAATAAATAATAACCCCATTCGGATGTCCCATGACACCTCTCAAGTTTTTTGTTACCTTTAAGAAAGATATAGGTCTAACCATAGGGCAGGTCTGTATTGATTATGAAAATAATGTTTTATGAAATAAAAACAATCATCACAGCAATAGCAAAAGTATGCATGTCTCTGTGAGTGAACGTCAAATTTGTGTTTACCTCGCTCTCCTTAAAAAGATGCCGAAAATGTATCCTTTCTCGAGGGGCTTTTTACTCTATGGGGGATTTAGCTCTGGCGACAGTCTTAAAAAGCGGTTAGGCGAACAGATTGTGCTACTGGTATAAGTATTCTAACACTTTCGATTGTGCCGACGGCTCTAGTGACGGTGGCTGATGTATTTTTGGGTCACATAACAAGAGAACCCCTGTTATCCTTTGGGACCATTTACATAGCATGTATTTTTATCAGTCAAGAATGGTACTTAAAAGTAAAAATATAACACATAGGTAATTATTACATTTTAAAATAATGTATTTACAATCCTTATTAATATTATAAAAGCGAAAGTGAGTTTGGTTATTTGTGTTTTTTACGTCTTCAATGGCTGAACCGATTTTGATGAATTTTGGTTCAGAGATAGTTGAGACCCTGGAGACGGAAATAGCTTATTTTTTTTTTAAAGAGAAATGAGTGAGAAAGAGGGCAGAAAAGGGAAGGGAAAAATATTTTTTTAGCCAAAAGAACCTAACTATGCCACGCGGACGAACGCAGGCAGAAGCTAGGTATTTTATACAAATTTCAATGTCCGTATGCACGGCAGAAGGGACACCGACGCGAAAACAGTTACCAAGTATTCAGTACCAATTAATAAGACAGATTTTTTTCTTAGAGAATTAAATAAAAACCAGCAGTTTCATAAATTTTGACCGTGTATAGCAGTTTTGTAGGAAACTGGATTTTTTTCCTAATAACTGAAATAGTCATATACACCTTGACTAGGTTAATTTTTAACCTACTTCGAAAATGAGGAAGTTCACAATTCGTCAGATGTTTTACTACTCTGATAGCGCATCTGCGGACTCCACATGTCAGTTGAACAAAAAGAACTACATAGTGTTTAGGGAAATTATTGTATTAAATAATAAACAATATAAAATATCTATGTAGTTAATGCAGCCCATGGAGGTGACATTGGTGCAGGATTTTGTAAGTATGACATAACAACTGCAGATATTGACAGCATGAAGGAGCTCACAATCTGAAAAATAGAAAGAATAATTTAAAAAAAAAAACTTATTTCACACTAGCTGAGCCCAGCATTTACACCTGCTGCTCAGGTAATATATTGTAGTAGCAATAAATTAACAATAATAAAAAAAACATTAAAGAATTTTTGAAAAGTTCCTGATTTCTTTTTTTTACTAAAAACTTTGCCCCACACTAGCAATTTCTCCTGTATTGTGGGTGCATTTACAAACATTAAAAATCACAAACACAAACAGCCAGACCCAGAACAACTATCTGTAGGCCATACAAATATTTGTTCCATGCGGGGATCCAACCCGCAACACGCAGCACAGTACTCAATAGTTCAGCCACTGCGCCAACCGTGTCGTCAAATTGGTTAGTGTAGAAGAGAAGATTGTTTGATGGTACAAATTCTTAATTATTTATTCATTGACTGCATTGCTGGTCTAGCTAGTAGTTTTAAGTGCTAATATATGAGGTTGTGCATTCAGCTCACAAGTGAGAGAAAGTGTTGTTTAGGTTTTCCATTATACTTTTCTCAATAGCAGCACAAGTCTGCAGTTGTGGCTGGTTGATGACAATAAACCCATATTACATGGGAATACGGTATTACACCCATTTTTAAAAAGTATCTCATTTTGATCCTAGGGTCCTAGTAAAACACCAAAAAAAAACAAAAAAAAATATTCAATCGATAAGTGCCATAAAACTGCATTTCAATTTTACAATTTCTATTTTCGCGCGTAAAATCACAAAAACGCTTGACGCCATGTTACTCTGTGGTCATGACGTCAGTTGGTCATGTAAACAAATGCGCTGTTATTAGTCTTTCTGTTTAGTTGTATATTTCACTATAGTTTATGGTATTATTATATGGTAGTATTTATTTCTTCCATGGTATTATTACAATTATTTCAAAAAAAATTAAAATGTAAAGTATTTTAATACAATAATAGTAATAGTTGCTCAGTTGACAGTTGTCACTTTTTGTTTACATGACCATAAGACGTAATAATCATGGCGGACACTGTTTCGCTTAGTAAAACAACAGACTAAAAAAAGTGAAAACTTTGAAATAATTTAAAAATTTATTTAGTTATTTTATTAACCAAATTTAACATTTTCCGACTGCTTATTGCCTAAGCTATCTGAATTGTATATTTTTAGAATTTCTTTCATATAGAGTAAAATACCCTATTATCAAATGTTGAGAAAAGGTGCATGGTTCGGGTTTGTTGTTTCCCATGAAGAAGTTATGGTAAGAAACTCCATGGTGTACTAGAAGAGGTACCGATGTGCATAATCCTTTATTTGCAGATGGACTCTGGCAGGTGTGCATAACCCTTTTGGTAAATATATGTTATGTTATAGGTCTCACTCTCAGATTTAAGACCAAAATGTTCTATTGAAGCAGTGCAAATGCATTGTTTTAAAAGGTCACAGATACATTTCACATGCTCAAAACTGGAGTAAATTTTATTATATGCATAGAAATGTTAATCCTAATCAAATAAACATAATAAACAAAACTTTACCCACACAGGTAGGGTTAAATGATTTGGTTGAGCTTTTTCTACAGTATTTAACATGTTCTATGGGCATAATAATAAAACATCAAACTTTTTACCAACCTGTTTAGTATCATCTGAAACCCTAGAGTTAGCAAAACTTATACTGGAGCAGAACACAGCTGTCCAAGCACACCACTTAAGACGCATCATAAGACCGCACATTGAGAACACCATACCTGGAAATAGTAGTATTTGTTTTAGAATAAAATGTAGGTCAAGGCATTTGAAACAAGGTAAAGATAATAGAAGAATTTACTAGTACCTAAGATGTTCATGTAATCTGTAGTGAGGTCCTCAGCTGGTGCTGATGTCGGTGGCGGAGGTTTGAAACGACGTTCCCGATCAGCACGTCTTGGGTCAGATGTGAGTTGCATCTAAAAATGAACGGAAGAGACATTCTTGAAATACGCCATTAAGATTCAACAGAAAAATACTGAGCTAAAATAGTGTGCTATTAGTAGTACGGCATCATTATAAATTGAAATTAATAACTAAGCACTGATTAACATGGATAGGTAGTGGTAATTACTTACCTTTTGGGGTTTTATTACAGGCCCACAAATAATTGAAACTTTCAAGGTATCGTTCTCATAAAATGAATTAGTTTCACCGACTCACAGCTCCCTGTGACGACTGGAAAGTTATTTTTTATATACTTAGATCTTACTGTAAAAGTATTATCAAATTATTTTAGTTTCATTTCAATCCCAACTCGCTCTGAGATTACAGAGCATTAAATTATTGTCAATGTCACATGTCATCATGTCACCATGTCATCATGAAGTGACAGTACGAATTCTTTGACAAGGCCTGTGTGTTGCCAGAACGCTCTAGACGTAAATATAAATATTATATTATGCATTATACCACAGACGAGATAGCTTTAGACGGGGCACTAGAAAAAAAAAAACGACGCGCCCTATGTTCACGTATCGTATATGACAGCGTTTATTTTCCAAATCACTTGCGCGGAAGCAATTTAAGCAATGGCGGGGTCGTATTAAGCCTAAAATGTTTTGGTCGCTAGGAATTAGTCGCTAAGAAATAATATTACTTTCAAATCTTTTTGGAACGAAGTTCCTTATCGCGCGTTGCGAAAGGGGACTAGACGGAAAAAATTAAGACCAAAACTGTTGGAAAGACACGTTTTGCTATAGTTGTAAGCCGTGCGGCGTGCACGTGTTACTCTATCTGTCTCTCTCATAGAAAGCAAGCCAGTTATTTTAGTTTCGTCTTTCTATTTCGTATTGAACAGTGTGGTGTCACGACGTATTTTTGTTGAGTGTATACAAGTTTTTTGTACATAATAAATAATAACTTCGTTCCATCCGGGTGGCGTATTGCCATAATGTATACTAGCACAGACAGGGGTTGCTCTGTAATCGCACGCAATATGCTCTTGTAGCTAGAGAGCATACTGCATATCAGTACAGAGACAGACTGAAATAAAATACACTTTGCTCTAATTCGTGAGAGCAAAACACATACGAGTACAGACAATTTGGCTGCCGTAGTAGGCACCCCGACATGGACAGGTTAGGTTCGAAGGGGATGGCGGGGTCTGAAAGACCCCGCCATCCCCTTCGTGTTAGGTTACTTTAAACCTTGAATGCAGAGGTAGGAGCCCCGCGAAGCGGGGCTCCGTCGAGCCACTTTGATAGGTAGTAATCAGTGAGAGCTCGGGACTTGGGGCACCCCGACATGGACAGGTTAGGTTCGAAGGGGATGGCGGGGTCTGAAAGACCCCGCCATCCCCTTCGTGTTAGGTTACTTTAAACCTTGAATGCAGAGGTAGGAGCCCCGCGAAGCGGGGCTCCGTCGAGCCACTTTGATAGGTAGTAATCAGTGAGAGCACATTTTGCTTTAGACATATGCGAACAAACCGTATACTTATACAGACAGGTCTGTAGTCATACGTAGTTTGCTTTAAAAATATGCAAGCAAACTGTATACTTATACAGACTGGTCTGTAGTTATACGTAGTTTGCTTTAGAGTATTTGTTATTTTTAAGAGCACAAAGTGATCTAGTACAGACTATGGGTGTCTGTACTGATATACACAATGGCAATACGCATCCGGGTGTCCCTTGACACCTCTCAAGTTTTTTATTTTCAAATTTGCTTATACGATTACGATCACGATATTGCGATTGTGATTACGATGGCAATTGCAATGGGGATGGCGATTGCCATTATTGTTGCAGATTTCTCAGAAGTGCTGAGAACTTATGATCATAAACTATCATTTGACTCACTAACAGAGATATTACACACCGCTATTAGTAGTCACACAAATACTAACCATCCTTAAAAAGATCGAAATATCCATCCATGGATTGCATCCGGTTTACTACGGATAAACTTAACAAAAAAAGCAAGAAAATCGCCTGATAGCTAAATAATCCAAACATCTTATAAACGCTTTAGAAATTAGGTACTGTAACAATCTACTCAGAAAACTTAAAAGGTTATACGAACAAAATGAGCTACGTAACGCAAAAAAACGACCCTAAAAGACTGGAATAAAATCAAAAACACCACAAACACCAACAAGCGAATCATACCGCCCATGAATTATTGACAAAAGTACAGAATGACATACACGAAGCAGCTAACCTCGTCTGTAACTACTTTGCTAACGTCGGTCAAAAGTTGGCTTCCATGCAAAATACCTCAGTCAAATCTTCACCATCACACCTCTCTGCAACAACGTCTACTCAAAGTTCCTTTGTTCTTCTCGAAGGGGATAATGCTGAAGTGGACTGTATTATCTCAAGCCTTAGACAAGACTGTGCCACTGGTTGGAACGGCATTCCTGTCAAATTAATAAAACTATGCCAACTTGTCCTGGTGCCACTAATTACTCACATAGTAAATTGTTATATGGGCACAGATGTATTCTCCAATACGTGCAAACAAGTTATGCGTTATCCACCCAATATATAAGAATGGGAACAGAGACTGTGTAGATAATTATAGACCAATTGCTGTATTACCTGTATTGTCAAAAATTATGGAGAAAATCATTAATTAACAACTTGTAAACACACACAGCCGTTATAATACATGGCAAAAACTGGGCCGAAGTGAAAAATAATGCTGAAGAATCCCTACGTAATATCATGAAATGGCTTCACAAAAATCAACTTACCCTAAACCTCCAAAAATCAAGCTACATTTAGTTCTCCATTCGTGCAAGTACGAAACCGCCAACAACACACTCAATCAGAGCGCACATCTGTCTGGACACTTTGACCTGCTCTTGCCTATCGCTGCCTGTAACATCTGTCAAATATTTGAGTCTACTGCCAGCAAAGTCAGGAAAACAATTCACCTTTTCAAGTCATTAAGGCATTCTGCTGACTTAGACACCCTAAAAATGGTCTACACTGCACTTTGCCAGTCCATCATCGGTTATTGTATTCTGGCTTGGGTTGGATCGGCCAAAACTAGGTTCCTCGAGTTGGAGCACGCGCAAAGGGCAGTAGGTACTCAAGGTTACGTTGCAAAAGCCCTTACGCTATCCCACTCATCAGCTTTACACCGAGCTCAAACTTTTGACAGTTAGGCAACTATTTGTTCTCAGAACCACACTCTGGAAGCACAACCAGGTACCACCACCAGACTCAAATAAGCGTGGTCAAAGAATAGTTTGCCCAACCCCTAGTCATAGAACTACTTTTGGCAAAAGACAGCTCTACGTGTTGATCTCTCACAAATAGCAAGGTTAAGCAAACACGAAGTAACGGATAAGCTGAAGAGTACGCTGTATCTCCTGGACTACAATCAAAAAGAGGCACTTCTAATGCCTCTGACATAGTATTACCCATTTTTTTAATACATCGGAGACACTAAGCTGAGGTGGTGCACCACCTCAAACATAGTCTCACACTCGACACCACCACAGTCACATACTCAGGCTTCTCATAGCACACTCAGACAACACAAAACACACAGGATACCCAGTCGCACATAGGTACACACCCACACGACACACATAACATACACATTACCCAGTCACAACGACAGAATCAATCACACAGTCGTTTTAGTTTTGATTTAATTTCTCCCTTAATTGTTTTACTGTTTTTTTCTATTTTCTTTAAATTAAGTAAAAAACGAAAAGTTATTTTGTATGATATCAGCTTACAAGCCATTAATTTTGATTTTTGTTTATAGTATCCAAGTGGTAGTAGAACACTGTCTCCTAAGTGACAGGATTTCCTAGTTTAGGAGGCAGGGTTTCATGTCTTGTACGCCTTCAAAAATTGTAAACCACAGCTAGATATTAAGCATATTGTAAGGACTTGTTTCAATAAACTATGTATTATTATTATTATTTGTTCGAAGAAAACGACTACAACTGCAAATACTTTATAACAAATAATATAGAAACTGAAGAAGAAACAAGAACTATACAGACTAATTACATTACGAGCTGAATCGGTATTAACAAGGTCAACCGAAAGAGCATTTGAGAATGGATTGTGAATTTTAAACAAACAAATAATAAATCAGTTACATCGAGAGATCAAGTAGCCACATAACTTTATAGAGACCTTTACAAAAGAGGAAAACAAAAACTATATAAACCTATTTTTTTTTCAGAATTTTCCGCCTCGTACTTTTCAAATTGGGCGCGATAAAAACAGGAGGAACTATTCAACGATTGGCTATATATTTCATCATCTGCCTAGCCCTCCCCAACTATGTTGGGGTCGGCTTCCAGTCTAACCGGATGAAGCTGAATACCAGTATTTTACATGGAGCGACTGCCTATCTGACCTCCACAACCCAGTTAGTACTGGGTAATACCATACCCCTTGGTAAGACTGGTTGTCAGATTTTCGGAACACTGACTACCTGTAACGACTGTCAAAGATCTAAAAATGACAGCCGGGACCAACGGCTTAACGTGCTTTCCGAGGCACGGAGGAAACTCGGTATGTAACGGATGCGCGGCTTAACCTAAAGATCGACCCGAGCGGCTGCAATTATTTAGCCACTAGCCCATATATATTGGCTATATATTTACAGTTAGGTACTAAAGTAGTCGAAAAATAGATAGATTACGGAAAAACAATATACTTTTCATTTATCGACTACAGCCTTCGACTCTATAAAACATGAATCACTTTGGATTTCTGTACCCGACCAAGGAATCAACCAAAAAATATAACTATAATAAAAAAATCCCCTAAATGTTAAATTAGAACGAGAAGTTGAGATATTCTATATAGAGAAAAGTGTAAGACAAGGTGACACTAAATCAACGAAAAAATTCATAGCTCTATGTACTGGAATACCAATTCAAAAAGCTAACCTGGGACAAAAATGGCATCAAACAAACGGTGAATATCTGTCACATTTGCGATTGGCAGATACTATAATCATACTTTTAGAAAGCCACTCAAAACTCCAAGAAATGATAAAAAACCTCAATATAGAGGGTTGTATTGTATTGTATTGCATAACGGGCTGGTGTCCGCAACTCCACGTCTGAGGCGCGTATTTTGCGTATGGGTGGGAATATTATTCGATCCACCCCAGCTCCACGAGAAACGTCAGCAGCGCCTTGGTGTTGCTGACGATCTCGCGAAGAGTACCTGGGTTACCGAAATACTTTGCCCTGTATGGGGCAACCTCTGGGCAGTGCAGAAGCACGTGGGCTGCTGTTTCGTCTACCTCCATGCAGGCTCGGCACAGTGGGCTGTCTGTGACTCCTAAGACAAAGAGGTGTTTATTAAAAGAGCCGTGGCCAGTTATGGCTGCTGTAATTGTGCGCAGCTGTGGTTTTGTCATCCGAAGCGCCTGTTTAGTGAAGCGGCCGTCGATACTAGGAAGAGCTTCCTTGGCCTGCCTGCACTCACCGTGGTCCAGCCACAGTTTGTGGTGTTGTTTTTTGGTGCGTTTCCTTACCAGTGTACGTAGGTACCCAAATGGTAGTGGCACGATAGGTGCGGGGCCCACTGGTACCATGCTCGATCCCCTTCTAGCAAGTTCGTCCGCAGCGTCGTTGCCTCGGGAGTCGCTGTGTCCTTTGATCCATTGGATGGTTATTTTGTTGAGATTACCAACCTTATTTAGGCGCTGGTGACACTCATGTATTAGCCCACAATTGACTGTTTGGCTGTTTAGTGCTTGCAGTACAGCCATGCTGTCCGAAAGTATGCGAATAGAGTGGCCCTCAACCTTCCTTACCATGATGGCTGAAGCGGTTAGGGAGATGCCCATGCATTCTGCCTGAAACACCGTGTTGTGGACCCCCAGAGGTACGGCTATGTGGATGTTGAGGTCCTCTGAGAAGACTCCGGCTCCCGTGCCAGTACCTGTTTTGGATCCGTCTGTGAAGATTCTTACCTCTGCGGGGCATAGCCCTTTGCAACGGTGGTCTTCATGGAGCTGGATTTTGTATTTCTTATCGAATACGAATTGTTTAGGTATCCGATCGTTTATAGCTTTGGCTATTGGGAACTCGTTGTAGAACTCCTCCAGCGCCTTGGTATGCTGTGTATATTTCTTACCCCATAGATGAAGTGTTTTGAGACGTAATGCCGCCGTCGTTGCCTCCTGCTGAATGAACAGGTGGAGCGGTGGGAGTTCTAGCATGGCTTCAAGGGCTGCAGTCGGAGTAGTCCTCATGCAGCCAGTGATCGCCGTGCAGGCAAGCCTCTGCATAATATAGAGGGTTTAAAATGTGGTGCTGAAAATGAACTTTGAAAAAACCAAAGCAATTATTATCGGAAAACAAATACCACTATATTGTTGATAACCAACATATCGAATAGGACCACAGACAACAGGTGGATCGAAATTTGAACGCATCCAGCAGTGGTGTTTTGACACGAGCGGCAATGAAATCTATCGCCTACACACTTACGCACTTGCTGATCTTATAACTGCATAAGCTCGCAGATTTAGGGGCCGCACTTATATATTTTTTTAAATGGCCATAGATACTTACGTTAAAAAGTGCTGCCCCTGTATTCACAAATGCGTCGACTTAATAACAAAAGAGTACAAGATTGACTTAGGCAACTACATTATAAGTATCTACTGCCAATCTCAGTCGCTCCTGAAGCTTTCAAAGAAATTATGTAGGTTTGAAATGTCTGTTTTGGTACGAACGAGGCAGAGTAGGTAGGTTTCATTAACATTTTCCTATTCTTTCCCCAATTTACCTACGTTTTTATTAAAGTATACCTAAAAAAGTGTAAGTATTTACGTATTTTTATAAATTTTATTGTATTAGCGATATAAATTATTGTCTCTAAGGTATTTATCTATGAGCCTAAGATGCCTGAAAATAAATGTATTATTTATTTACAAAGCATTTAGGGTGCTCCTTCAAATTTTACTTTTTTTTTTCTTGATAATGTCAACATAAGAATTAACAGTGTCACTTGTTTGTATGATTTACCTATACGTACTGTATGCACTCCTCAATGTCCTGCAACATAACTTTTTCGTTAAAAAAAAGAAAATTGCACACGATTCAAAGGAAATGAGGGTCTGCATTTGTCTGCAATTGTTCTGCTGAACTTATTCGTAGGCTAGAGAATTTTAATATCTACTACCTACCTAATGATTCGATTCCGTGCGCATTGCGGTCTTGCCTTGCATATTAGGTACTGGTAGGTACCTACTTACATTCCTACCAAAACATATTTATCTCATGTATTTTCCGAGTAATGGTCAAAATATGCAAATGAGCAATTAATGTAACTGGCCACAGAAAAAGGCAAAATATTCGGTGTGTTTGGCGCTGGCCTGCTATTGGTCAACGGATCGGCGCACGCCCACCGCCCGCGGCACGCACGCCGCACGCCTCGCCCGGCCATTTACATGTGAAATCTAAAATAATAGAGCCTTCCACGTGATATTAAGTTTTAATAATCGCACTGTTTTCAATTTGAACGAAACCTTTTCAAAATGACTTCCTAATCTAATTACCTAGTTACACATTATTTCCACGTAATTTTACCAAAGAAATATGAGCGAGCATTCAAATTCAATTTGTAATTTGAAGAATTCCACATTTTAGTCCATTTCAAGTAGCATACTTTGTTGCAGTCGCTTAGAACGACAATCGACTGACGCTGAAAAATACCGGAAAATACATAAAATGGAAGGTCCCAGCATAAGGAAATTTTAGGAATTCTTGAAAGTTGGGTAGATCTTATCTAAACGGCTGCTGCTGGTTCAGGAAAATAATCTAATCTTATTAGGATGTCCTTGCCGTTAGCCGTATTGGTGTTGAAATACAAACGATGCGTAAGAGCTTTTTGATAGGTCTTTTTTACGGATGAGAAATCATCAAATAACTTCCGCTCTAGGCAGAGCGAGGGGGGGGGGGAGTGTTAGACTTGTACTGACTAAAACCCATCCATGTTCCTTCTTTTGCCGCAGACCGCAGTATCTCTTTCGAACAACCTGGAACTTTGTCCTTCCTTTACACATGATTGATGTTATATATTGTGAAGATATGTTTGTTATGATTTAGTAACTGATGCTTATACGTATCACAGGAATTTTCCTAGTTTAGGCTTAGTTCCACAAGTTTTGGGACTTACTTAAAGTAAGTGGCAAGACGTCCTATTTAAGGTAAATCCTTGCAAAATAGGTTTAAGTCCTGAATCATTAAATATTGATTATAACTACTACGACTATGACTACAAATTATGTCGATTTATACACTGTTGGTAAATAAAAGTAGATTTAAACATTAAACACAAACATTGTGTGCCGAGTCTGGAATCAACTGTATCCAAAGTCAAAGTCAAAAGTCATTTATTCAAATTAGGCTGATAATCAGCACTTTTTGAACGTCACATTACAAGAGACAGTCCCACAAAAAAGCCCTGCCCTTCGCCACTTCCTAGTGTTTTAGCTGGGAAGAAGAAGTGGCGGAACAAACTCCCCAGCAACACATCTGTCTGTCAGGTTAGAAGAACCAGATTTTATACAATTTATATTATGACAAAAAATTATAAAAAAATAAGAAATTATTCATTCATTGTCACTTGTCAGCTAGCAAACACCAATTATATATAAAAACAAAAAAATACCCAAGTCTAAATAATAAATTCACCAGTCTAAAGGGTGTGCCCGCTTACACGTGCAGTGAAGAAGTCACAGGTGATAAACTAGGACCATAGTGCAAAAGAAATAAGCTAAGCATAAAAAGATAAATATAAATAATTATATTCAGTCAATGCTCGAGGTCACTAGTTAAACACATGCCAATAAGTAAAAACACACAAAATGAAACAAGTATATAAACAAAAAAAAGTAAAATATAAAATTACATGACGACCAACATATTCCGATCTTGCAGTTTAGAATATATTTACTAGAATTTAAACACAACGGTCTACCTACTAATTAAAGTACCTGTACCTAGATGGGTACGGATATTGAATGCCAAAGCTGTTTTTATAGAGCTACAGACATAGGGAGTTAGTATATAAAAGAGAGAAGGCGAGTCAGTTCGTGTTGAAGCGAGCTTGAGATAGAATGCGAAAAGCGGCTCAACCTGTCACTTCGATTCAGGCCAGGAGGCGACATAGTGTGTGACGTAGTGCTGCAACAGCTTCTCTATGTCTGTCATGACACGATCTCAGAGAAAGAGTTTCCACACAATTCCGCGCTATTAATTTCCAATTCTCAAGGAATATACTAATGTATCGTTAATATACGAATGTATCGTTCGCCCCGCCGCAAAATCTTCTTGTCGCTGTTTCAGGACACCATTAGTGATATGCTGAGGTTTATGAGCCTAAAGCTTGTTGGCACAAGACAAACATGTTTTTCTAAGACCCATTTAAATAAGCAGCCTTTTGAGCCAGCCACGCCAACGTTTTGGAGGTCAGAACATGCCCTTTTAATTTACCGCCTAAGATGCTGCGCTCTAAAGCCCTAACTCACTTATTTTTTGTATAACTTTTATGAAACTACAGGTAAAACAGATACATTCCCGCCTTACAACAAGGAAGCAAACAAAAGCTCTCGACAAACACACTTGAAACTTCCCTTTTTATGTTTTATGGTACCCTAATGAATAAGTTGTTAAATATTATGTCAATATTAGTATAAGTCTTTCTATTATAGTTCTTTAAATTATATTTTACATTGTATAGTGGGTTGACTTCAAACCCATATTACCGATATTCTCGCAGCTCTTGTGGTAGGTACTTGTTACACAGGATATCTAGGTATCCATGCTATGCCATGCCTTGTATGCCAGCTGGCATTACTGTCACACAGTTTATACTAGTAGGTATAGTCCTCAACGTAACCTCTTAAAGAAATTGTATTAATTGCCAAACATTAGGTACACATTAGATTAAGAGCATTTTTGTAAACTTTATGAGTGAAATAAACTTTTCTATTTCTATTAATGGACGTAAAAGTTCCACCAAAAGAGACCATTAATCTCAAATTAATTCAGTAAGTTACGTCAGAGTAATCCATTATTCTAATTAATGACAGCATTAATATTTGCTAATATGCTGATGGTACCCACTATCCAGTAAAATGTTTCTAGTAATGTACCTATCCCAAACGTAGGTTTGGGTCACGTTTAAAATCAAATCATTCAATTATTTCTGAATATTTTCTATTAGTCCAAGACTCATAACAAAACAAGTCACAAAAACTTCAATTCAACCAGTAGCTGACACTACTAACTAATGATAGCAAAATAGTACCAACTTATTGTAACGGAAATACTATGGTGCAATTATGAGCGCGAGTGGAGCGAAGCGGGCGCGGGAGCGGGGCGGGGACAATTAAGTAATATGGCGGATTAATTAATAGTCTCTCTGTGAACATCGCTCACACAGTCATCATTAGCTTCGCTGCTGTTATAGGGATGTTTCTTAGGTCATTACGCTGTTATTTAAATACATCGTAGTACCTACATAATGATCAAATTTATGCTGAGGTGTTCTGTTTTTGTGGTCGTTAGGAAAAGCCGTAGTTCAATCTCATTACATACTAGATATAGAGTAATTTATTATTATCACTTTTGTTCATCTGTTGCCTAATAACTACTATCTCTAAAGAATATGTAAGTAGCCATTTAACACATTTAAGTGCTAAATCTTGACCTATGTCATCCGCATATGCCTATTCCGTACTTTATTGGGATCGGCTTCCAATATAACCGGAACCAGCTTAATAACTATATTTTACATAGACCGACTGGCATCTCACCTCTACAATTCCACACACAACCCAGTTAATACCTACTGTTACGATACCCCCTGAGTAAGCCAAAGATCTATAAATGACAGGCGGGACCAATTAGCTTAACTTGCTTTCCGAAGTAGGTTGGAAACTGGGTATGTGATGGGTCCCATCCACAGACCATAAATATATTCATATTCATTTACCAACCAACTTATTTGACCAACCTAGGAAAGCGTGGTTTAGCCTGAAAATTGACCCGCGAGGTCCATTCGCGAGGGGATTGATGGTCCCTAGCTAAATCTTAACCTACATTTTTGCTAAAAGGAAACACGTCACCAAATTTCCGCCATAATTTTGGCATATCAACTATGACTCAGAATCATTGTTTCCCTATTAGCTCTTAATTCTGAAAATACAATTTGTATATCAATAATTTGGGTCTGATTCAGACGTGATTCTGGCAAAATTAAGTCAAATTACGTGGCCAGACTAATTTTATTAGTGATGCGAGTTAATATACGTCATTACGTATATGATCGTTGAGGGCAAAACAATGCTTGGGTGTTATTTAGATAAGATATTTATTATTTAAATCACCGCAGTAAGTATAGGCGAGAGGAGCCGGTAATTCGGTAATCAGTGGTTGCAAGTTCATGGTTACAAGGTCACCGGGACCCAACGAGATAATTTGGTTTTATTGATAGTCGATGATGCGCTCTAAGTGATCTGGTGCCATTGATTAACTGTTTCAAGAATACCTTACCTGTGATCGTGGCCTATGGGTTTTTTCGATACCAAGGGGCGCAGACAAGTCAGTGGTAAATAGTCTTTGGAAGTTCTTAAAGTTCGTACAGAAATGTGTTAATTCGCCCAGATCCTGAGTATTAGTAACTGGGTGGGCTGGTTCTGCTCGGGTTTAAATAGAGAAAACGCCCAGATATGAGACCTAACTAAGTCTAATTAAAAAAAAAAAAAAACAAAATTCCGCCATTTTGCAACTTTTATCGGCATAATTAGAGCTGTTTTCATTTCTTCTTATTATCATAAAACTAGCTAGAGCCCGCGGCTTCACCCGCGTGATATCGAATAAAAGTATCCTATGTGTTATTGGTTATTCCAGACCATAATAAACATCCAGACCTACATCCATACATCCATCCATCCTCACAAACATTCGCATTTATAAGAAGATAAGTATGATAAGACTTACTAATGTATGAAGTAAGATAGTGCTCATTAAGGTACACATAGGATAGAATAAAGTAATATTACAATCTTATGGGATATCTCACGTGATTCGTAATTATTGTTTTGATATTTCGCTGTTGCAAGCGCCATGGTTGTGGGATGACTGGAGTATGCAATGAATCATGGAAGATTTCCCGTAAGTGACAGTTTTAATATCATTATATACAGTGGAAGCTTAAAACGATGTTTATAATAATAATAATAATATTCTTAGTTCATTTATTAATTAATTTACATATTATTTACATTTTTAAATATTTCTTCTAAACAAAAAAAAAAAAAAAAAAAACATTTAAAAATATAAAAATAGTAGCCCACCGGTATCGGGAACAGGGTCCAAGCTACCGGCGGTCAGGGCTCCAGAGAAAGGAACCTCCTAACAATACGAGCCGTGTCTAGGAGTACCGCTTTCTGAATCAAGCCCTTGATCCAGCTACCTAACGAGAGCCTCCTAAGGTGTTGGTCGAGGCTCTTAGCAATTAAGCCATTGGCAGATACGACTATCGGCACAATGATCGCTGAGTCCACATCCCACATGTCGACAACCTCGCGAGCCAAGTCAATATACTTGATTTGCTTATCTTTCTCGGCTTTCACGAGGTTCTCATCATGCGGGACTGTTATGTCAACAATCATTGCACGCCGCTCTGATCGATCCACCACCACTATATCAGGTTTGTTGGCAACAATAGTCCTGTCAGTGATGATGGATCGATCCCAGTACAATGTGATATTGCCATGTTCGAGAACTGGGTCGGGCTCATACCTGTAGTACGGCACTTCCGATTCCACAAGGTTATATTTTAGAGCAAGTTGCTGATGGATAATCCTGGCTACAAGGTTGTGTCTATGCAAGTACTCTCCGTTAGCTAGACGAGAACAACCGGAGATAATGTGTCGAATTGATTCACCCGGACGGTGGCATGCCCTACATATGTCAACCGTGCCGTCCTTCACAATAAATCTCCGGTAGTTATTTGTCATCATAACTTCATCCATAATTGCACAGACAAAACCCTCGGTTTCTCCAAAGAGATCCCCGGAACGTAGCCAGGCTACGGACGCTGATTGATCTACATCGGGACCATGTAGGGCCCGGAAAAAGCGTCCGTGAAGCTCCTTACTCTGCCATACCTCCTTGCGGTCGTTAGTGTCAAGCACTACAGGTTTGTGCCAATTCTCTTTAGCCAAGGAGAGCGGGGTGAGGCCTTTGTCCACTGCAACCACATCCCGATGCATTCCCACGTCGGTTTCTAGGAAATATTCCCTTAGACTGCATATCTCGCGATTGTGGAGAGTCTTAGCGTTTAAAAAGCCTCGACCTCCACAACTTCGCGGGATATACAGTCTCATAACCGAAGAACGTGGGTGATGCATACGAAATGCCGTTAACAATGTACGGACCTTCCTATCCAGGGCGTCCAGTTCTGTTTGAGTCCATTTGAGTATGCCGAAAGAGTACATCAAAACCGGCATGACCCAACCGTTGAAAGCACGCACCTTGTTTCCGCCTGATAAAAGACTATTAAATACTTTTCTCAGGCGGCCAAAGAAGCGTTCCTTCAACGATTGCTTCATGTCAGCAACATTGATGCCCAGCGCTTCAGACATCCCCAAATACTTGTAGGTTTCGGTTGCTGAGAGGGACCTAAGGTTTGTGGAATCTGAAAGCTGGGTTCCCACAGATTCCATAATTTCCCCTCGCTTTACATGCATGACCGCACATTTGTCCACACCAAATTCCATCCTGATGGCACTACTGAAAGTTTCAGTTACCTTCAGTAGCTCCATCAGCTGCAAATCGTTGGGGGCAAAGAGTTTCAGGTCGTCCATGTAAAGAAGGTGAGATATAACCTGACCACCTCTCCTCAATCGATAGCCAAGACCTGAATTCTCTAGCAGCGTGCTTAGAGGATTCAAGGCTAAGCAGAACCAAAGTGGACTCAAACTATCGCCCTGGAATATACCTCGCTCTATCCTTATCGGTTCACTATTCCTCTGAATCTGCCTACATCCTGGATAGCGAAGGACTGTACTCCATTGCCTCATACATGAGATCAGGAAGGTGCGCAGAGTTGCATCAACTTTATACATCTCTAGCACCCTCATGAGCCATGTATGTGGCACGGAGTCATAGGCCTTCTTATAGTCTATCCAACATGTCGACAGATGCCTTCGGGAACGGCGAACCTGTTGACTAATGGCCATATCAATGAGGAGCAGCTCCTTAGTACCGCGGGACCCGTTCCTACATCCATTTTGAGAAGCAGACATGATAGAATTGTCATCAATGTGTTTAGTGATTTTCGCTCTCAAAATGGATGTAAGAACTTTATAAAGTGTCGGAAGACACGTAATTGGTCTATAGTTTTTGGGTTCCGCCGTACTACCCGATTTATGGAGCAGGTGGGTTATACCAGTTGTCAGAAACTTGGGTAGCGACCCTGACTCTAAGGCTGTCTGGAATAGGGTTGCCAAACAAGTGTGCGACCTCTGAATGCTCTTTATCCAGAAGTTGTGCAGTCCGTCTGGCCCTGGAGATTTCCAATTAGGCAGCGGACGGATCGCACAAGCTACATCTTGGGGGCTGATTGTTAAGGCCCCCATTTCTGGTATGGGATCACACGCTCGCTCGACTTCCCGAGTCCATTCACCTTCGGTATGACTGACAGGCACCGACCATATGCTGCGCCAAAACAAACACATGGCGTCATCATCCGGTAGGTGCGTGTCAGACACACCTTGGTCTGGTCGCTCCCATGCTCTATACACCCACCTTTCATCGCTTTGGAATGTGCGATTCAAAGTGTATCGTTCCACCCGCCGCTTATACCTACGAATACGGTTTGCCCATGCATACACTTTCTGCTTCAAGAAGTCGATGCGCTCTGTGATGCGGGACATATAGTCTGGAGGACTTATGTCAGTCCCTGCAAATGCCCGCCTCACAAAGCGCATCACTCGAGGTCGAGTGTTGCCCTCCTTAAAACAGATTAGTTTGCCGATGAGTGCTCTGGCCACACCAATACGCCGCTCAATCCTGCACTGCCAAAATGGTACAGCTGGTTTCGGTCGTGTAGCTCCGTCATCAGGAAATTTAACGTGAGCTACACGACACGCCGCTACAGCCGCACAATACAGGATTGAGTGAGCATCAGTGAGGTTTTCGCAGTTGTCAAAATAGTTTGACAACTGCGAATCCAGAACAGCCACCAGCGCCCTATTTTTATTATGCATGGGCAAACGAGGTAAGCGTGGTCTAAGTTCGGGCGACATGTACCGATATTCTCGAATCGCACCCTCCAAAGCACTCCTCATTTCCTCACTGCACTGGGTACTTACATTAGTAGCCATGTCATTACTTACCTCGTCAGCGCGACTAACTAGTTGGTGGGACTGTGGTGGAACCACAGCCTGCGACGAAGAGGTAATGACCTGGCTACTCTGCATTTCGGTTCGCAAGCGATCAAGTACGGTGTCATCCAGTATACGATTACGCTGGATAACCCGCACCTGATCCGACAGTCGTTGTGCCGACACGTTGACAGCTGGCTCAAGCACCTGAAACAGAGAGAGCATCCGAACACGGTACGCGGTCAGGTTGTTTCCTCCCTCTGTAGCCCCATAGTATGAGCGCATGACGTTTTCATTGATGGAACTAGTCCATCGCATGCGCTGCACACTTCCGCCGGGAGCTGGGACCCTATCAGAGGCCGGTGGGCCTCGAAGTCCTAAGCCGTCCGGCGGCCGGCGTCCTCCCCGTCGACGAGCAGGTGGTGGCGTCGTGGGCGGGGAAAAATACTCGTCGCTCGAGCTCGACGCAACTGCCACGGCCGATGTCACAGCGCTCACGACGAGGCTGGGTTCCGGCGGCGGCGAGGCGGAGCTGAGCGACGGGCCCGGAGGTGGAAGGCGTGCATCACGGCGAGCTGCTGATCTTGTAATCATCTTCATGCATTTACAGATTTTTTATTTTGACAGCGCATGTGACGTATGTCTGCCATGGTGTCATTACGTATTGTTTATAATAATATTATTATTATAAACAACAATAATATTAATTATTGTTGTTGACATGTGGAATGTGAACTCGGCTATCATTGTGCCGATTGTCGTAACGGCCAATGGCTTAATTGCCAAGAGCCTCGACGAACATCTGTCGAAGCTCTCCTTAGGTGGTTGGATCAAGGGCCTGATTCAGAAGGCAGTACTCCTCGATACGGCCCGCATTGTGAGGAGGTTCCTGTCTCTGGAGCCCTAACCACCGGTAGCTTGGACCCTGCTCCCGTTACAGGCGGAAACCTATTTTTATATTTTTAAATGTTTTTCTATTATTTTTTTAAAGAAATATTTAAAAATGTATTTGTAAGTATAATGAATGAATAAAGAGAATAATAATATACTTAATATAGAGACTGATTAGGTTTTTAGACTCGGTCATTTATTTATTTACGTACATATTTTTTATATTTTTACATATTTCTTATCAAAAAAAAAAAAAAACATTTAAAAATATATAAAAATAGTAGCCCACCGGTATCGGGAACAGGGTCCAAGCTACCGGCGGTCAGGGCTCCAGAGAAAGGAACCTCCTAACAATACGAGCCGTGTCCAGGAGTACCGCTTTCTGCATCAAGCCCTTGATCCAGCTGCCTAACGAGAGCCTCCTCAGGTATTGGTCGAGGCTCTTGGCAATTAAGCCATTGGCAGATTTTAGACTCATTATTATGCTCATTAGGTTAAGTTTTTGCGTTGGTGTACATACTAACACCGACAATTGTACCTCGCTCTTCGGGAATTACAGGCCTGATTGTATGGAGTCTAGGGTAAACCTTCATAAAATCATATTACATAAAGTACACACAGCGACAGTGGGTACTTACTTTATGTAATACATAAATAAAGTTATGGCTTTCAAAGTGTTTTTTGTTTCAACTTACAACGTTTTGCAGAGAACAGATTCACTTTGAGGGTTGTGGTTTTGTGAGTGCTATACATTATATTGAGTTTCCCAGTTTCATCAACATTAGGTACCACCATGAGATAGTCACCAATTCCATGGCATCTGGATTTCTGATACCTTGGTACTTACTCACCTACCTACAAACACATAATAAAGCACACCTTCTTAAACCTTTTCTTAAATTGAAAAAAAGTCCAAAAGTAACGGCAATCTTAAAAGCCCCTTTAACTCTCCCTCACTATAGAAAATATTGAAATATCAAAGCAAAACGTGACACGTGCTGACTTTTCGTGTCAAAATTCTTGCGGGGCGGAGTCCTTAGTACAACAATGAGAGTCCTGGAGAGCCTAAGGATCTCTAATTCCAGGGTGCAGGTCTAACTTCCGGAGACTGCTGCGCGCCAAATTGCCGAAGAAAGGGTATTGGGGCGCGCCATTGTCAACCGATTCCAACGAATAAAACGGAGTTAACAACATGTAGCGAGCGAGTCTTTTGTGCCGTCGCGCACTCCTTAATTATGTGGAACAGTGAAAGGGTCATATTTTCTATTAAATTCATACAATTGTTATACATGATGTTATTTCTTTTTCTGGTTTTTATGAACGTAGACGCTTTCGTTGTAAAAGGAATTGTCAAGTAACTATTCACAAAGCATGTAAAACTTAGCACCGCGCCGCCGTGCGCCGATTTAAAAGAGGATAGGAATAAATTCAATTACTGAAAGAAAAAACTTACTAGATGGTTCCTTATATCTTCTGAACATAATAATGACGTATAAAATTGATTAATTTGAATTAACATTAAATCACGAGTGATCTTGATCTTCAAGCTTTATCTCACTGCACGTCAACCCGATGCTCATCGCTTTTATGATCACGATGTGACGTCAGGTTTGTTAGGGATGGCCAGCCTTGTTTTTCTTACTTGTGTAAGTGATGGGAATTCCCAGCAGACAACATATATAACCTTGTTGCAATGTACTAGACAATGCTGCATCATACTATTGGGATGTTAAATTTACTGAAATCACACAAAATGAGTAGAAACACCCATTATTTAGAAGTACCTATTGAAAAACCTAATACTAGATCTGTCGTGTCGTGTCGTGGCCTGTCATACCGCTGTGAAACCCGTGATGGTTTGTGTTGGTATTTTAGTTTGTTTAAAAATGTTTTGTACCATTGTTTTTGTACATAATACCTCGGCACATAAGGCCTCTTCTCAAACAGAGAAGGTACGAGCGTTGATCGCCACGCTTGCTCAAGACGGGTTGGTGATTACAGACTTATTATTAAGTCCAGGTTTCCACACGATGATTTCCTTCACCAATGTCTGTGATCTATAAGATAAACTGAGAAAGTACACATGAATGATCGTAAACCACATTGGTATTGTTCCGGATTTGAATGACTTTGCAAGTTGTGGGTACCTAACTACATGCAAAAGAGGCGCCATCTCGACGCAATTCTTTAATAAACGGTTTTTTTATTCTTTTTTTAGGGTTCCGTAGTCAACTAGGAACCCTTATAGTTTCGCCATGTCTGTCTGTCCGTCCGTCCGTCCGTCCTCGCTTAATCTCTGTGACCGTTAGCACTAGAAAGCTGAAATTTGGTACCAATATGTATATCAATCACGCCGACAAAGTGGTAAAATAAAAATTGGAAAAAAATGTTTTATTAGGGTAGCCACCCTATATGTAAAGTGGGAAGTATTTTTTTTTTAATTTCAACCCTAACGTGTGATATATTGTTGGAAAGGTATTTAAAAACGAATAGGGGTTTACTAAAATATTTTTTTGATAATGTCAATAATTTCGGAAATAATCGCTCCAAAAGTAAAAAACAATGTGTCCCCCCCCCTCTAACTTTTGAACCATAAGTTTAAAAAATATGAAAAACATCTGAAAAGTAGAACTTTATAAGGACTTTCTAGGAAAATCATTTTGAACTTGATTGACACAACAGTTTTTGTACAAAAAAGACAAAAAGTTGTAAACGTGCAACATTGCACGCTCCTCCACCTTTAAACTCATAAGTGGGAACACTTATTGTGACGGACGGGAAAATACGGAACCCTACACTGAGCGTGGCCCGACACGCTCTTGGCCGGTTTTTTAATTACTCGTCCTACTTTTAAAAGTGTCATATTTCTTAAAAAAATAACAATATCGCAATTCCTAATTCGAATCATCCTGTATGCGTGCTATCGCATGCGGTGGCATGGCCAGCGAGTGCAGCGCTATTGTACCCTCATGAGCAGATTACTATAATCATTGCCCCCGTAATGTGGTAAATGATAAGATGTGTTCTAGGGCTCAAAACATATGCTTTTGTAACTCATTCGTTCCAGTAGGTACTCTCGATGGCCGCCGCTCACAATCCGCGCCCGTTTGGGCAAACAACCCTTGATAGTGGAGTTTATTATACATCGGTTGTTATTTGATTACTATCGGTTTAATGATGTCAATAATACGAGTTTCATTGTGTCTAACTAGTAAGAGTCAGTATTTCTATTTTCTGTCTTTGAATAAGTATATTGAGTCTTATTGCCGACATTGTAAATTGACGTTATTGATTCTAGAAAGTTGTTTAAATTTTCCTCTATTAAAACATTTACCTACGCATTATAAGTATTGCCTTCTTTTTGAGATGGGTAATCATCAAATAACCTCTCCCACTCTGGGCGGAGCGGAAGGAAGTGTAAGACTTTTACTGACTAAAATCCATCTATGTTCCTTCTGTATTCCGGGGCCGCGGTATTTCTTAACAAAAACAATTCGCAGCCCCGATGCATTTAGGAGTATTGTCTTAACATAGTTTTGAAGCAAACACACTTTCATATTGAGGTCTGGTGTAATATATTTTTGTTTGAAGCAAGTAAATAATCATAATTTCCATTCCTCCTTTGGCGAATGATATTGTAAAAACAATATCTGATGCTGTCATTTCTGATATCTACTTGAATCAGCAACGCTCCATCTGCAACTGGCACTCTCCTACGTATTTACCTACAGCCTCCGATATCCTGAGCAAATCGCTCCAATCACTTCTAATTACAACTCAGTAATGCTAGACCATTCGTTGCTGGCAGGCTACCTACGAGCTACGCCTAGTTATAGTTAGGTGCATATGCACGCAGATCAATCGGCGGGATCGGCTCATTATGCAGCATCCATGAGCACAGACGCGGCCTGTCATTACGGCAAATGGAGGCAAATTGCGCACATCTAACGCACTGCCGCCGCCGCCGAACCGTCGGTAATGCCGACTGCCGGTAAAAGCGTGAACTCGAATCGTTTCGGTATTAACGTGTATGGTAATGAGGATTCAAGCCTATAGTGGGTACCTACTACCTTAGGTATGTAATACTATAGGTAAACTATGTTGTAAGTACCTATTGTGCAGGAAAAGCTCCAGCTACGAAGCAAGGACAACAAATGCGCCACTTCCTGTATTAAAATCAACATCGTTATAACTATCAGTCCATAGGTACTAGTCTATTTTCGATTGTCAACCTAGCTTATCGTGAATGAAGCTTAGAAGATGGTTGTTGAAAGTTTAATCTTTGAACACGGTCAGCATTGCAGAGTTAAATTTTCAAAAAATTTGTCTATTCATAAGTATAATAGAATATACTTTATTGTACATTAAAAGTTGAACATAACTGTTTTGTAGAAATAGCTAATTCTATGGGTAGGTACAATGGCGGTCTTATCGATAGCGATATCTTCTAGACAACTTTTGGATGGACTGTACGAATATAAAAATATAACCGGAGGTAGTCATTGGTGTACCTACTGCTAATACCTTCTACACAAACAATTAAAACAATGTTAATTATTAAAATATATTATTTTTATTTTTTTTATAAATGTTTTATAATATTATGTGCGAGACAACTAAGATAGGTGTTAAACATTGGTTGAGAAATTCGATAACATTACAGGGAAAGATAATGATTTGCAACTAAGGTTTTAAAACACCGGCAATTCGCACCATAAACAGACAGCCTGGACCATAAATGACTCCTGGTCATAAAATTTAGTGGAATGTTCAGGGATCAAAAGTCTCGAATTCTCCGGTGATCTCAAGTGTCTAATTCTTTGAGATAAGAGGGTGTTGTGGTATTAAACAGAATACTGTACAGTACAATAATGATAAAATGTGGGCATTCCGGCGAAGGCGGATAGGCAACCAATTGAGCCTAACGCAAAATTATTTACGCAAACTACATATGAATCTGACACAAAAATACATAACGTCTTAACATAGTTGTAACAGTTACGTTCATATTAAGATACATCGTCAAGTTCGTAGCAAAGTTTCAATTGGTAGAATAATCTTTTTCATTATATGGTTTTTTTCAGGGCTAAAAGCCGTTCAAAAGGTAAAAATAATCGTAACTTCTATTCCGAAAACGAGTTTTACATAAAACGATTGAATAAAATATTCGGTGTAAGAACATATACAAAAGTACTTAAACTCAAGCTCAGTTCAGCTATAGCCCCTAAAAACGGAAACAGAAATATTTAAAAACAGTTGTATATAATTGATAATTGCGACTTTGCCTCAGCCGTTTAAAATAACATTTTTGTCGCATCCTTCATAAATATTGAACAGGGCTAAAATATAATTGTTCTTCACACATGTTCCCTCGTATGTAGGGTAAGGAAGATACCTAGCAATTGGTACTCATTCAAGAAAATCATCTAATTGTCACCGGTCTATTATTTGCCGTAATTTGCGTAATAACCAGTGCCCTTGTGTCGGTAAATGCTACTTATGTTTGCTCGTGTGTATATACTTACTCACGATTGTGTTCATGTGTTACAAGGCGCTGTATGTGGGTACGTAGTACACAACAAACGGCATCTTTGTGCGGCACTAAGGCAGGTAGTTTCCCCGAACACAACCGTGATGAGGATGATTGTTTGGAAAGTCTTTCTAGAATGACTTTGACCACAGCAGAAAATGTCTTTAATACTAACACATACTTTTAAAATTATTACATTTCGTAACATTAGTAATGACACCACATGTAGCTCAAAAACGTAGATTAGGTGCTACTAACAAATAAGCTAAACTAGGAATGAAACTTATTATTATTATTATCAGAAGAAATTTGCATCTAGGTGATAGACACAAGTATAATACTAGAAACAGGGACCAATTGGTTCAGCCGGGTTTCAGGTTAGCTAAAGTAGACTCATCTTTCATGGGGTACTGTTTGAAATGCTACAATAAAATACCTCCCCACATTCTTCAACTGAATGAAACGAAATTTAAATCTTGTATTAAACGCACACTATGTAGGCAAGCATATTATAAGTTGGGGGATTATATTGATGATAAAAATGCTTGGCTCAATGCTGGTCCTGCTCCTCAAGCATAGGGGTAAACTCATTGATAAGTATCCGAAGCTATAGTGGAAGCTGCAGAAGATTGTAAGACTATCTTTGCAATGTATAGAATCAATTCTCTAGTATTGTATAATTATTAAGCCCATATGTGAGTGCTATGTATTATCATTGACTTGACGAAGCCCTGGTGGTTAATAGTGTCATGCTCACTTAAATGTTTCGCTGATAGTGGCGGGTGTGTCGGGTCATTTAGCTCCCTTAAAAATGGTCGAGCTGAATGGGGCTGATCCATACGTAATGTTCGTGAACGGGCGCTGTCAGTTGGGACTGGTCATTTTTTTAACTACCACGGTCATTTTTTTAACTTATTTAGATTTTAAATTGAATTTTGCTTTTTATTTACTCTGGACGCTCTTACTGTGCACGTCTTTCTACATCGTTCTCACATATTTGTATAATCTCAACACGAATGATGTAAATACGATTTTGTAAAAATATTATAATTTAAAAGAGTGTCCATGGAGTTTCTTGCCCATTCTTCTCCATAGAGATCAACGCTTTGGAATGGGCAACTACAGTACTTTCACAAGTTATTATGCCATGTGACCGGGATTGTAGCAGCATCATTTTTTTGTTCTTGTTTTTATGACATTCAAAAGTGCCTGTAATGGTCTAATTGAAATAAATGCTTTGAGTTTGAGTTTGAGTTTTATAATTATAATGTTAGAAACACTTATCTGAAAGACAATGATAAAGAATATCATGGGAGCACATAATAAAAGGTCCAGAACAATTAAAAACGTTTCGTAGACCCTGCTACGCCGCGCGCCGGGTCTACGCCGGACCTACGACGTCGTAGAGGCGCCTTAACTCAGTTTGGACAACGATAATGATATTCAAATTATGTCCTAATATGAAAAATATATAATAGTACTATCAAAAGATTCCATAGTTTATACATTAGGTCAAAATCAAAGTTTCTATCAATTTTAACAGAATTATAAGTAAGTAATCTTAAAACAATCGATGTATACCTAGCAGGCATATAACATTTAAATAACGAAGTAAACTTACTAAAATTTGACTTATTGACGGTTCATACATTTTGGTACCAAAATGGTGTCACTTATTGTTTTGGCAATATTCGGTATTTTACCATCGCAGGCCAAATTGATGGTTGAGAACTGCGTTGCAAGAACGGAACATATTTTTATTGTATTCAGTGCTGCAGTAGGAAAACGCTGCACGCAAGGTTGCATTTGTACCTTGTCGACACGCACGCTTCAAAGAGATGTCAGCAAAGCAGAGGGGCCTGCCGGGGTTGTGAGTTGTTCGAAAGAGATAGGTACCGCGGCCCCGGAACACAAAACGCAAAAGAAGGAACATGGGTAGGTTTTAGTCAGTAAAAGTCTGACCCTCCATTCCGCTCCGCCCCGAGCGGGAGAAGTTATTTGATGATTTCCCATCTGAAAAAAGGGGTGCACAGTGCACAGTGCTTACGGTTTTAATTTAAGTGTAAACACTAACTTACTATCATTGTTTTTGAATTTACTATTAATATCTCGCCAAAAGATTTGTACAAACAAAGACTATACATACGGCATTAACGATATAAAACACACGATACAAAAACTATAATCCTATGAAACCTGTCAAAAGTTACTTAAAACCCTCTATGACTCGATCGACTTGATTTTTAGGGTAAAGGAAAATAACGGATCCCTTATTGGATCACTTTGTTGTCCGTCTGCCTGTCAAGACACTCGGAAACGCGTGAAGGTATCGAGTTGAAATTAAAACCATACACTCAAGTCTGTAGTCCCTATGTGCTGTGAAAAAATATAAGTTTACGCAATCAAAAAATAAGGCCGTTCCGTTTGTGTCGTAAGTTTGTACGGAACCTTCGGTGCACGAGCCTGACTTGCTCTGGGCCCGTTTTTCTATAGATAATTACAAGACAATAAAATACATTTATTTCAGGGTTTTAATAACTTTTACAAACAAAACCAAATTACAAAAATGGGGAGTGTTGTTTTTAGACAACACTGACACCGAGAGTCGTATTTTTTTTGGTACTTGCTGCCCTACCATGACGATTTAAAACAGAACTTATTCCACTGAGGGAGAGAGACAGAGCTATACAGGGTGTCTAGCACCATCTCTTTCTCACACAGGAATAAGAACTGCTTTAAGATGTCATGGTAACCCTTTTGTTCTAGACTGCGAGCTACAGTACGCGATTACAGTGAAATCAATTATTTGAAATTTTGAGGCATTTGTACGGTATGTTGTGTACAGCCTACACAATAATCAACTCCTTCGTTGGTCTCGCGGTAGCAAGCGAGACTGCTGAGCACGGAGTCCTCGCTTCGATTCCGGGGTTGGGCAAAAAGTGTTATTGGGTTTTTCCCAGTAGGAGTTTCACAGTAGGAGCAGTAAGTTGGCAGTAAGATACCCCCGTGCCTCGGAAAACACGTTAGGCTGTTGGACCTGCGCCTGATCTCCTCCGGTCGTGTCGATCGCCATCCCATCGGACTATGAGGGTGAGGGAAAGTTGCGGGTTTTTCAAAAGAGATACCGCGGCCCTGGAACGTAAAGGGCGATACATGGGTGGGTTTTAGTCAGTACAAGTCTGACACTCCCCCCCGCTAAGCCCAGGGCGGGGGAAGTTATTTCATGATATCCCACCCGGAAAAAAAAGGGTGAGGGAAAAGAGAGTGTAGTGTGCCTGCGCACACACTTGTGCACTATAATATCTCCCGAGCCGATGTTTAATCTCCGCTGATATACACAATGATATAGAGGGTTAAAGCAATATACGTACTAATACGCAAGCAACAAACCACCGCCACAACTATGCAAAACGATACACGCAAACAGCGTGATTATCTCTGACGCAAATAACATCAAATTAATATGCGGTTTACAGTACTGCTAGTAGATACACATAATGTTATACAGGTCCTCATAACAGAGGAATTATTCGCATCAGGGACTTCAGTAACGAGCGAAATGACATCAAAAATGAAAATTATTTTTAATCGTGTCCAATTGGCGTGCGGCGTGACGAGCTCTAACCACGGACTCGCTGCTAGCCAAGCGTGGCCTTAATTAAACGGTAGCTCTAGCAACTGTGCCGCCTGGCCATGTTCCTGTGCTTTGTGTGTTTCTTCTCTGTGGTAAGCCGGGGATGTGGCAACGAGCCAGTGGGCAACGGACATCATCATCTTTAGAACATTATTATATTTGTACGACGGATAGAAAACCTATTATCTAATTTTTTTGGAGTTTAAAAGGAAAAACGGAGCCCTTATAAGATCACTTTGTTGTCCATCTGTCTGTCTATCAAGACCTTTAATCTCGGGAACGCGTGAAGGTATCGAATTGAAATTTAAACCACACACAAGTCTCTCATCTAATCCTTACTTATATTATAAAAGCGAAAGTGACTTTGTTACATCTTCCGCCTAAATGGTCAAACCGATTTTGATGAATTTTGGTACAGAGATAATTGGGAACCTGGAGACGGTTAGAGGCTAAAAAACTGAGAAAAGGGGGAGAAAGAGGGAAGAAAAGGTGAGAGAAAGATACCTATTTTTTATTCGATCAACACGCGGGTTTAAGTTAGCGTTAGCCCAAAGTAACTATGCTACGCGGACAAAGTCGCGGGCGGAAGCTAGTAATAAACAAAAATAACAATTTAAGTCTAAGCAGTCAAAAGATATGGCCGTTTTATGTCGCAAGATTGTTCGGAAACCTCGACTTGAAACGTATTCGTCCGACTTGCACGTGGACGGTTTTTTCTTGTATATTTATCTAAAGAATATGTTACATACCAATATTTCCAATCAAATGTAAGTCTTTATTTTCCGTATTTTTTAAGGTTATGATAGGACTTGACAACATTGTTGATATGCCTGTGTATTTTACAAGTTCAAAAATATCAATGAATTGTAAATATTGATTTGTTCGTGAGCACCGTTTGTAAAGTATCGCATGACCTATCTACCAGTATAGCGTGAACTATGTCTTAATTTTCACGTTAGGTATTTATTTTTCTCACATATTAAAAAAGAAACAATATAAAAAATTGGGTCCTGCGCAGTAGCGAACTTCCAACTATTTTTAAATTGAAAATACCACTATATTTCATTATTGTTTGCCTTTTGCCACCTATGATGAGGTGGGCTTCCAGTCTAACCAGATGCAGCTGTGAACCGGATGCCGCTAACACTTCCGCACCCCAGTTAGTATTGGGTGATACGAGACTGGTTGTCGCGTATTACCTTATTTTATTTAGTTTAGAGAGTAATAAATATCATTCTTGTCACCTAACTCCTTCTAAACGGCTGGACCGATTTAAAAGAAATTTTGAGTGTATACTTAAATGGGTTGTTGGATGGTTTGAAAACAAAATTGAACCCGGTAGGTGGCGCTGCTGTCGGTATTTGACCAAATTTGATAGCTGTATCAGGGGCAGTACGACGTCTATCGAGTTCGCTAGTAGGACAAAAGTTTTCAAAATCAAGTAGAGGAAAAGGTGGTAATGATGCTCCCTACTTTGTTTTTAAGACCTAATGTCAAAAATACTACTCTTATAAATCAAGTAAGTACTTAACAGTGTTCCTTACCTATTCCTCTATGCATACCTGTCTGTAGAATAAATAAAATAACTACAGAAATATAAAAAAAAACGATTGATTTTAAAAAATGACAAATTTGACCATATGACATTAGGTGAGGGTAATATGGCAGTTGTTTGCTTGGATATTGTTTTTGTATCATTCTTTTTAAGGATATTTTAAAAACGCTTAAATAAAACTTCCCGTGATCCAAAAGCTGGCATCATTATGGCCAAAGGTTGTCATACACCGTGGAAACGCCAGCAGTCACTTGCGGACATTACTAGTTGACAGCGTTGAGGACGAATTTATTGACGCTATTTTTTAATAGATTTTAAGTTTTTTCTATAGATTAAAAAAATATAATTGAGTAGGATTTAAATTTTTCCTTATTAACACAAAGGTTGACTGGTAGAAAAGGCGTATGTACCACTTTTTTACATGCAGTTTAAATAAACAAAGAATGTTACAGATATGATATTTAAATTAAATAAGATTTCATATCTTCTTGTTAGCGTGTCGATGGTAATTTTTAATTAAATATTTATGCTAGGCTTTCTATTCAGCTATGCGAATTCCAGAACCCTTTGATCACTTTGTTGTTCGTCAATCAATCTGGCATGAAGGTATCAAGTTAAAATGAAAACCATATACTCAATTCTGTGGTCCTTTTGTGCTGTGAAAAGATCAGTCTACGCAGTCAAAAGATATGGCTGTTAATTTTGCAAGTTCGTACGAAACAGTTTTTATTTTACAGAAATCACAAGCTTTCAATTTTGTGTTACTAATAGGTAAACTTTATCGGTATTTTCTGATTTAACCTTTAAATTTAATAATCTAGGTACCACTTATTTGTTAAAAAGCCTGCAGCGTTAAATGGTAGACGCCAATTTGTTCCTTGGGTACATTATTATCACGTTAGAATCGTGAGTGGTTGCCGCCTTTACAGGTAAATATATTTTATTTTATATACCTACGTATGCTGATTATCTAGCTCTAGTATTATTACGTCAACCTGTATAAGTAAGAATATAAACAGCAAATTGTCTCAATTATCGTATCATTAATAGAATCAGCGTTTAAACTTTGCAGTGCTGAAAACGTCTGGAACACAAGAGACTGCGAGGGGGACTGGGACACCACGCGTGAACTAAACTGTGGGAGTGTGTAGAAACCCGGTTAAAGAGTATCGCGAGACCAAGAAAAGCTTGACAGGATGACTTAGCTGTCTAAATCATTTTCGATGCAGTCTCATAACTCTTTACGCTGCAGATATGTATGACACCAAGTTTATACCGCCAAGTTGCATAATCTTCAGGGTCGGTTAACTTTTATATTAATTTAATTTGATGATATTTTCACAGTTCTGACAAGAAAATATCGTTAAATAATACAGAAGTCCAATAAAAAATCTAGTATTGTAACTGAGGTTAAGTTTACTTTTCGTATTTCTGGATTATTCTGGGCCCATAACCAAGATCTACGTGAAGTTGATTTATTAAGAAAATGCCTGTGACGTGAAATCAATCGCAAATGCGGGTCGCATTGGCGATTTTTGATTCAACGTTGTGATAATAAAACATAAATTTGCTTTGGCAGAACAGGGGCCTTAGTCTGCTATTACAATAGTGTCAGAATGGTCGATCACTGATCGCGTAATGGTTAATTTTGACAAGTTTGGTAATCTACTACATACTAAACTTGTCAAAATTAACCATTATGCGATCAGTGATCGACCATTCTGACACCATTGTAATAGCAGACTAAGGCCCCTGATAGCATGCGTTCACCGCGCGGCCGCCGCAAGAAAAGACTCCAGATTTAAATTCTATTTTACAGTTTGGTGTACTAGTACAAGTCTCCAAGCAGCAACAGCAGGAACCTCAAACATCATCCGTATAGCATTTTCGTAACTTACGGACGGCTTCCAGTCTTACTGGATACAACTGAAAACCAGCACTTTGCATGGAGTGTTTGCCTATCTAACGTCCACAACCCAGTTAGTACGGGACAATACGGTAGGTACTCCTTGGTAATACTGATTGTCAGGCTTTAAGATCATGTCTTCTTGTAACGACTGTCAGAGTTTAACAAATGAGCAGTATTGGAACCTCATAATCAGTCTATGATACTCGCATTGCGTGTGCTCAGGCATGTGTTTTATGTGCAAAAGTGGGTCATGATGAAACACACAAGGAAGGATTGGTGGACACCTCGACCCATTTTAGGCCCACTTACGATGTTTTTTAGGCCCCACACTAGGAATTTCTCCTGTATTGTGGGTGAATTTACAAAAAATTAAACTCATATACAGAAACAACCAAACCCGTAACAACCATTTGTTGTTCCGTGCGGGAATCGAACCCGCAACACGCAGCGCAGCAGCCGATCGCTCAGCCACCGCGCCAACCATGCCGTCGCTGTGCCGATGTGTTATAGTGTCAACGACCTATCAGTCTTACCACCTTAAAATATTGGCGTTATAACCTTTGCCATACCTCCTCATATGTTTGACCGTATGGCAAGATAGATCAGAACGTTAAAAGCCCTATACACAACGATCTAGCAATTAAATAATCCCGCCGAAATAACAGATGAAAGGGTTTAACTCTTAAATTACTTGTAATTCGTAAAATATAACATAATATATACAGTCCTCCTGACCGGTTTCGGTCACTGCAGCCTTTCTCAGCCGAAATTATATATAGGTAGATACTTATACTAGCTTCCGCCAGCGACTTCGTCCGCCTGGCATACTTATCCGCGTGATGATCGAATAAAAAAATATTTCTCTCCCCTTTTCTTCCCTCTTTCTCCCTTTTTCTTTAAATTAACCTCAGTCCGTCTCCAGGATCCCAACTATCTCTGTACCAAAATTCATCAAGATTGGGTTGGCGTGAAGACGTAACAAACAAACAAACTCACTTTCGGTTTTATAATATTAGTAAGGATATATATTACGGTGCACAAGTTTAGTGAGCGCGCAGGCACAGGTTTACTCTCTCTTCCCTCACTCTCCCAGACCAGAGAGAAATCAGGAGCAGGACCAATGGCTTAACGTGCTTTTCGAGGGGGTATTAAACCGTCAACTTTTAAATCCGGGCTGTTATTGACAAATTCCTAGTGGGGAAACCCAATAACACTTTTTGCGAATCAAACCCAGGACCTCGTGATCAGTAGTCGCGCTTGTACCAACAATATTAGTATCTGCCAACGTAGAGAATCCTACTTCCTAATGCGAAAGTTTGTGAGGATGGATGTATGGATGTTCGTTACTCTTTCACGTCAAAACGGCTGAACAGATCTTGATGAAATTTGGTACAGAGGTAGATTATAGTCTGGAATAACACATAAGATATTTTTTTTCGGTAACACGCGGGGGAAGCCCCGGGCGCCAGCTTGTAAAGACATACTTTTAGAAATAAGTAAGTATTTTCCGATGACGGCTGGGCGGGTTCTAGAAACATAGGTAGGTATAGGCTATACCTATATGATTGTTTACATACATTCCGATACAAACAGAAAAACAGTTAACTTTATTAATATACAAAATGACGCATAATTGACTGAAGTGTGCATAATTCATATTTACAATTGCTACTAGAGAGCGCCATTAAAGCAATTTGACTTGTATCGTTTCTATAGCGGACTTCATCACGTTTTGACTGCCCTGCTTAACCATATAATCACTACTGAAATATTTCACTCCACTTACAGTAATATCGCGCATTAAGTTGCTATCGCGTGTGTAATTACCTAAGTTGAAACAATACAAAATAATAAAAGCGAATCGGGCGCTGGCTATTTGCATTTCCGATGGACGATGGTCGGCGTGGCAGGTGTTTTTTCCTTTCTGGCAGACTGTTGTTGAGCGCGCTAGAGCGAGAGCTCGACCACTCTCTTGTACCGTTCTGTTTCTCCTTGCCTCATACGAAATTATTATTTTGATTACGTTTAATTTGCATACGGCCTGCGGAGCGGCTGCCCCGAGGCCGCTGGGCCGGTGCGCCGCCCCGCGTCGTTACGACCCCTGTACTTTTCTGTAATGTTTTCGCCATTTTCAACAAAATTCCTCACAAATCATATAATTTCAGGTATCATCATGGTTATTACGAAGAAGCGCCCGTAGTCCTCGTACCTCTGTAATAGGTCGATCGATGCTCAAATTCTTGATAACTACGAGTAATCAACATAGAACCAGCCCCGGCAGGCTTAATGATCCAACGTCTTCAATTATTGGTAATATCAGACGTTTAAACGTTCTTAGGAAGCTGACTGGCAGGTTTGGTTGGATGGCAAGACCACTTATTTATTCCTAAGGTCACATTTCATAAACGACTGCTCACACGTATGTCATATTTATGTTTTAAATGTCTCTGGAACGCCTACGTGGAGACATTGCAAGATGTGAAGGTAATCGCTACAGAAATAGCAACGGCCATGGATAATAATTCTTGGATTGTGCAATGGGATATTGGAAACCCATGTTCACAAATCCCAATGAAAATAACATAAAATTGTGTGTAATAAGGGATTTACTTTACGAAACACATAATAAGAGCGTGTCGGGCGGCTTCTGTTCGGCGCACACGCATTGGCGTGGGCCGGTCCAATCGGAGGCCGGGACACGCCCACATGCGCACAATCTACTTTATTCTCACATTACTTGCTATAAAACCGACGTATATCGTCGGCTAACAAAAGTTTGTGTTCATCAATTTTGTCTGTACTCTGTTAGGATGGTGCTCCGTGGGTCCCCTTTTAATCGAAACACTTTACTTCTGCTGTACTGAATTTATTTAAACTTGCACACCAAAATTACATGAGTCGAAAAATATGTTATTTGAAGGAATTTTGTAGGTTGACTGCGCTGCGTGCATGGCGAGCAGTTTTATATAATACATAAATTCTCAAATCAGCAAAATTAAAGTAGTGGGTTTGGAAATTATTTATAACATCTTCCCCCTTAGACGGAGCTTTATAATATATAAATTAAGCGAAGGATAAAGTACAAGAATTAAATTGCTCTAAACGGGAAAGTGAGGGTACAGAAAATCGTTTCACAAATTAAAGTTAAATAAGTAGTAAATATAGACATTACAAAATAATTAAAATTATGTCACAAATTAAAGGTAAACATAGAGTGAAATTAAAAATTACAAATAATTAAAATTATGTCACAAAGTGAAGGTGAACTTAATTAGTTTTAACATTACAAAATAATTAAAATTACACAAATAGGTACAAAACAGGAAAACACATACAAATAGATATTAACAAAGATGATTAAGTAAATTTAAGGAAGTTCCGAGATGGAAATTAATAACAGTATTGTTTTTTTTTCGTTTAATAATTACTTAAGTTTCGGCTAGATGAGGCTCTGTCTAAAGTTCTAAAAGCGACTCTATTCTTATTTTTATTAAGTTCCATTTCAGGGAGACTCCTGATCGACTTCTTGTCGCATTCTACAGATTCATTTTGGATATCCGTTAGCTCGACTGAGGTTACTCTTGTGGCTTTCGGTTTCTCTGGTGTATTTTTCCTAAAACATTGTTTTTGTAAGGGAATGCAACAAGATGTATATTTATAAAAGCATTTTAAATAAACTTTATAAATAATATAGCAAGAAATAACAACAATTACAATTATAGTGAGTGTTGAATAGTAGTGTCCATATTTGACGATGTGAGACTGATTTTCAGCTTCATGAATTTGGTTTTCTAAATGGTCTAGTTTATGTGACGCTAATTTTAAGGACTCTAAGTCAACGTCAGTTAAGGTTATTGGAGAAAGCATATGAGCACTACTATTTACAATTTTAATTTCACAGCAATCGTCATCAATAATATTAAAGTCGATTTTTAATTGGCTTGGCAAGGAGGTTTTAAAAGCGTGAGATGGATTAAATTGCAAAGTTTGGAAAAATGCAACACAGTCTTTTTCTAACGACAAAATTCCAGTACCTTTCAAGGTGTAATCTTTGATTTCATTGCTATTAGAACATTTAATGGTTAATTTGTTGGGCTTTGATTGTATATAAACGAATCTTCCATCATTAAGTTTTTGCCATAAGTTTATATTGCCATAAATTATTTTTGAGTCACACACTTCAGGGAGTGAGTGTGTTACTTCAGTTATGAGTTTAATTTCACAAGAAGGATTATTAATAGTGGATAATATAGAGGGTAAAGGACATATTACATAGTCGTGATTAACATTCTTACATTCACTTAAACTATCTAATAATGCGTAACTTAATCTATCATCAGATACAGCAATGTATAATTTAGTGGGATCAATAAGGACATATGTCTGTAAGTTATTGTCATCCCGTGGTGTGGGTAGCGGTAGATTTTTATAGATACTATACTTATCCGGATTGATGAGAGGTATTTCGATAACAAATACTATTTTATTATTATAGTAGTAAGAAGTCAACTTAGATAAATCTATAATACTGTGAATGTTCTGTAACGATAATGAGACGGGAAAATCTAAGTTTCTTTGAGTCATTTTACTTTTAGAAAGTTCTTTGAATAAGTTGGTAGGAGTTAAAACATACGGATGTAGGATATTCGCTTTTGCGAATAAAATAGAATTTAAAATTGTATCTAAAATATTGGAAATAGACAACAATGAGCTTTCTATCAGATTAAAAATGGAGTTAATTTTTGCGATGTTATTTAAGTTAACAGTATCTTTAGTACTGTTTATGATTATATAGTTAAGTTTTTGTAATTGTTTATTTATTCTCAATTCGTTATCGTTTAGTTTACTAATTGAATCATTGAAGTTATTAATAGTAGATTGTACAACATGAATGTTGTCTTTCATTAAAGAAAATATTTGATTTTCGTTCTGTTGACAAGTCGTAATGGCTTCGTCATATTTTCTGGCATCATCAGCGTCTAGAGTGCCAAAGAAGAATTTAAGTATTTCCCCGCCAAACTCAATGGCTCGGCTGAATCGACTCGGAGCATTTAGGGAAACAAGATGGGAAAGTGAATTATACTTAAGATTATTAGCATTAACTAAGATTTCTAGGGGGTTAACGGTATCTTTACAGTCTATATTTAACGTAGAGTAATTATGAGTTTTGTTACAGAAATCGGAAATATTTAGAAGAGTATCTTCAATTTTATTCAAATAAGGCTTAATAGGTATAAATTCGATATGAGTAATTACATTCCAGTAATCATTGTAAAAATAAGCTCTAGAAGTCGGGTCAAAATAAATTCCGGGACTATGTTGGATAGGTTCAATCGGCTCGGAAGTGATTGGGCACGCGAGACATCTGAAACAAATATACATATCTATTCAGACTGGTTTTATTTCATTAACGTGGTATTTTATGCGCTTTCTATTAACACATAAGGTGACGTTTGTTTTTCCGTGTGTTTTCATAATTTTGTAAGGTCCCTTCCAGATTGGGGACAAAGCTTTACGCAGTCTATGATGCTGTTTTAAATATACCATATATCCAGTTTTGTAATTTTTTCCTTTAGCAGAAACATCATAATACCTTTTTGATTGTTCCTTGCTCTTGTTGATATTTTCCAAAGCTCTTTCTCGCGAGTATTTCATTCTATACTGTAAAGCGCGGATATACTCGTGATAAGTGACATTATCATAAGATTCGAAACTGCTAGGAATAGATGGCTTATACCCATATAATAGTTCATAAGGAGTAAATCCAGTGGTACAATGAGGTGTGGTATTATATGATAAAATTGCGGTTGCAAGATAGCAATGCCAGTCGTCGTGATCGTCGTTGACGAAAGATTTTAGGTATTCTTTGAGAGTTGCGTGACTACGCTCTAGCGCACCGTTTGTTTGAGGATGATAAGGGCTAGAAAATATTTTTTTTATTTTAAGTATTTCTGTCAATTGCCGAAACAACTCAGATGTAAAACATGTACCTTGATCGGTGAGAATCATTTTTGGAAACCCGAATAGAGAAATAAAATGAATTAGGCTACGTGCAACTTCATCTGTTGTTGAAGTAATCATAGGGTATGTACATGAGAATTTAGTTAAGTCGTCTTGGAGAGTTAGAATGTACTTAAATTTCTGAAGCCCAGCTTCAGGTAAAGGACCAACAATATCTAATGCTAATCTTTCGAATGGTTTAGTACTTGATGAAGTTATAACCATAGGGGCCTTATTGGAAGCACGTAATGGCTTATTCACTTGGCAGAGTTTGCAATCTTTAACAAAACGTTCAATGTCAGATCGCATATTTTTCCAATAGTATGACGTTTTAATTCTGTTAAACATTCTTTTGAAACCTGGGTGACCAGCTACGGTAGTCCCATGGTTTTCTTGAAGGATATTTGGAACTTCAGCAGGATTTGGATATCGAATTTGGTTTTTATAAACATGAATTTTAATGTTAGTGCCGTGGAAAATATATGATATCATGTTATATATTTTTAAATAAACTAATTTGGTAAAGGGTTCTGTAAAATCTGAAACAGATAACTCTTCAATTTCCCTTTTTGTAATAATTTGATCCCTTAATTTTAGTAATAAATTGTAAATTGTTTTGTAAGAAGTTTCGTCATAATGATGAACTTTAGTAAATAGGAAGTAGAGCATTTTATTGTTTGCATCGACCGACTGTATGGTTTCGGGTTCGCGCTCAGCTGATTGCAACTCAGCGGAATTTGGTATCATTGACAACAGCTGTTCGCAGTGCGGCATAGTGTTGTCGAAGTCAAGTGAAATGGGACACGCAATTATGTTTTGTTTTGATAAATGTAAACTTTGATTGTGTTCTTCAATCTTCGTATCATCAGAGATGGTTTTAGTAGCTTGTTTTTTTAGATATTCTTCATAAGTAGTTTTATTTATGTTAGAATGAACAATTGAATTGACTGGATAACGGGATAAGGCATCTGCATTTGAATTCACTCGACCAGGCTTGTATACAATCTCGTAGTCGTATTCTTCTAATTTTAGTCGCCATCTTAATAATCGTCCACCTGGATCCTTCGCATTAAATAACCATGTCAAAGGTCGATGATCTGTTACGATTTTAAACTTATAACCGTATAGATAGGGTCGGAATGTGTTAACAGCGAAAAGGATAGCAAGGAGCTCTTTTTCAGTTGTTGAATAGTTCCCTTCTTGTTTATTTAAAGTCCGAGATGCATATGAGATGGGCTTGTCTTTGCCAATCTCGCCTTGGGATAAAACTGCTCCGACGGCATAATTGGAGGAATCCGTCGTTACTATAAAAGGCTGTGAAAAATCTGGATACTGCAACAAGGGAGCGGAAATGAGCTTTTGTTTAAGCGTATTGAAAGCTTGCTCTTGTTCATGAGACCAGTGGAAGCTAACATCTTTTTTTAATAAGGATGTCAGAGGCTTTGTAATATGGGAGAAATTCTCAATAAAACGACGATAATAACCCGTTAACCCAAGAAAAGATTTTACATCTTTGGGGTTTTTCAGTGTGGGGAATTGAGAAATAGCCTTCACTTTATCTGGATTTGGCGAAACACCGTTATCTGTGATAACATGTCCTAGGTAAGCAACTTCTCGTCGCAAGAATTCGCATTTATCGGGCTGTAGCTTTAAGTTTGCTTCTCTGAGTCTGGAGAATACAGCTTCTAGCTTCTGAATATGAGATTCAAGGTCATGGGAGTAGACGATACAATCATCTAAATATATATAACAGTGGAGACCTTGTAATCCTGAAAGGACTAGGTTCATCATTCTCTGAAATGTAGAGGGGGCATTCTTTAGTCCGAAAGGCATTCTTGTAAATTCAAATTGACCTGAAATGCTGTTAGTTGTAACACTGAATGCAGTTTTTTCAGTGTCTTTTGAGTCCAACAATAATTGATGAAACCCTGATGCTAAATCGAGCGTGCTGAAATATTTTGAGTGCCCTAACTGGTCTAAGATGTCAGTAATGAGAGGGAGAGGATGAATCTCTGAAACAGTGACATCATTCAGACGTCTATAGTCAATGACAATTCGCCATTTTTGTTTACCGGAAGCATCGAGTTTTTTCGGGACTACCCATACAGGTGCATTCCAAGGGGAAGTTGAAGGGCGAATAATATTCTGATCAAGCATTTTCTTGATTTGCTTCTCAACTTCGTCTTTATGTACTTCAGGGAAACGATACGACTTAACGTGAATAGGGGCTGCATCCTTAGTATTAATAGAATGTTTGATCACATTCGTATAAGTTAAAAATTCATCATCGAGATGAAATATGTCTGTATATTTAGAAAGACAGTTCATCAAAGCTTTCTTTTCTTGCGGATTTAAATGGGAGCACCTAATCTGCTCAACAACCTTTTGAGACCGGTCAATAACTAAGGAATCTAATTGATGAATGAATTCTTGTTGAGTGTCATCTAATTTGGAAGGTGGGAATTTAAAAGGAGTTATTTGGACTTGAAAATTATCAATTTGGACTTCAGTTTCGGTGGTATTAAGAACAGAAACGTTAACTCTGTTATTCGACTTTAAGTTAACTATACAGTTTGCTAAGAATACACCTTCACTTATTTTATGATCTAGTATCAAAGCTTCTTTTAGATCGGTAATCTCTGATAAATTGGAAACCGGACACTCAATGACCATTTCTGACCGCGGAGGTATGACATATGATGGCTTACTACAATAAATAGGTATTTCGTAACCCTCTAACCTAAGGGTGTTGGTTGAATATTGAATATCTATTTTAAAATGTTGTATGAAATCACTACCAATAATACCATCGTAGTGTAAGTTGATCGTATCGTCAATCGCGTGAAACAAATAGTCAAATATTATTTTACTTTTTGACGAAACGCGATAATCAAAATGGACTTTAATAGACCCCAAAGATTCGCAATAGGAATCGTTATCACTTAGGCCTTTAAGTTTTATAATTTCAGGATCAAGAACTGGCTTATTATGCAAACTGGAATGTTTGACAATAGAAATTGTAGAACCAGTGTCGATCAAAAAGCACAACGGCTTATCATTATAGTTCGTTTTTAAATAAACGTGAGGTAAAGAAACTCTGTCATTAATGTAGTTTATAGTAAAAGTTTCCTCACGCAAACAATCCCTAGAAGAAAGATTCGATTTTTCGAGAGATGAGGGACTGTTTTTAAAATCTGAATTAGAAGACTTGTAAGTCTTTTTATGTGCACTAACCTGTGTCTGAGAAAATTTAGGAACACAGTTTGAAGGACTTTTAATACCTTTAGTAGCACTAACCTGTGTTTGAGAAAATTTAGGAACACAGGATTGAATAAAAACGTCTTTTGTGTCATTTAAATTGATAACATTAGATTTCGGCAGACACGGAACCGAAACCCTGTTTAGTTTAAAGTATCATTTTCATTAGAAGTGTCGACATGATGCATATTAGAGCGATTATTGCTTGACACGTTATTTGAACTCGGTGCAGTTGCACTTGATAGAGTAGAGTTACGTGGATCGGTCCGCAAATTGTTATTGTTTTTCGCTTTAAGTTTACGACATTCGCTTATTAAATGACCACGTTTTTTACAATAAGCACAAAATTTATTTGGATTAAAATTAGGATTAAAATATTGATTAGAATTTGTGTTAGAATTATCTTGTTCGTTATTATTTGCTGTGTTTACATGATAGAAATTAGGTGAAGAGCGCTTATTTTTATTTTTATAACACTCTGAAGCAACATGGCCGCTCATATTACATGTTGCACATTGTTTATTTGAACGAGTTGAAAGTTTTAACAAATTAAATATTTTTTCTTCTTCAGTGGCATTTGTTATCGCTTCTGATAAAGTTTTAGGATTCCTGCACCGCACAATATGGGAAAAATTAGAGTTCAACCCTAACAAGAACGTATTAAGAGCCAAATCTTCCATTGCGGCTATACGACCTACAAGTTCTTTGTCATTTTCGCAGCTATAATGGATGTCAGCTTGTAGTCGTGTTAAACATGATTCAATGCGGATAGAAAATTGCATCACGTCTTCGGAAGGCAACTGTTTGCATTGTTGTAAATCGACTAATAAGTGAGTGGAGTGCTTTTTTTCTCCAAAAGTGGTTCTTAGGAATTGTTTCATCTCTGACCAACTATTAAATTGTTTTAAACAACAAGCTAATTGGGCTTTGCCTTCCAACTGCGAGATAATATATTTACATAAAAACTTCTGCTGTTCTGTAGTTGCTAGACCAATCGCATTTTCGCAATTTGTTAAAAATGCGGGCAACGACTCACGGTCCCCATTATAGGGTTTGATGAATTTTGTGAGGACAGAGAGGGTAATTTTGTCTGCCATTTTAGTTGCTTTTGGTTTTGGTGCTGGACTGTCCTCTGAAGAATCTGAATGAGATGAAGATGCAATGTCTTCGGAATTCTCCTTTTTTAGAGGCATTAAAATGCTGATGATAAAATTATCGTAATAAAGCACTACAGAACATCAGACACACATAAATATGCAAAAATTATAAATACAAAATTGTGTACAAAACTTGAACTTAAAAGGTGTAAAATAGGGTAAATCTAATTTAAAGAGGGTTCTAGGAAAGTAAAGTTTTCATAAAAATTTGGGAAAATTCACTTCACAAAAATAGACTTGAGATCACTTTCACTAGATAAATAGATAGGAAAACTTACAGTAATAGTGATATGGCAGCAGTGCACGCGAACATTCTGGAACGATGACGTCACACACACGTAGTGTGGCGAGACACGGCGCGCGACGTGGCGACCTGGCGATTCAGCGAATCGTATTACGGGTCGTCGACACGACACGTTGCGTTCTGCTTGCACGTGGTGCGACCACGTAGGTGATGACGGATGATGTGCAGTTGGAGGTCTTCAGTGAGACCTTAACGGAGGGTCCTCTTGTGATGCGAGCTCGCACTCGGAAGTGGAGACTGACAAGGCAGCAGGAGATTTTCCGGGGTGATGCGGGCTCACGCTCTATAGCGGAGGCTGATCGTCGATCACGGGCAGCAGGAGGTGTTCCGGGGTGATGCGGGCTCACGCTCAATAGCGGAGGCTGATCGTCGATCACGTGGAATGCAGTAGCGCGGGCTTAGGCTTTTGAGGAACCTAAGGCTTATCGTCGACCACTTACCGAAAGGACTACTAGGCCACGGAGCCAACAATTGTTAGGTTGCAGACGAGTGACAACGAATTGACGACGCCTACACCTATGGATCCCAGTACTCGATTTTCCTGAGAAACTTTCCACTTCTGACACCAGTTTGTTAGGATGGTGCTCCGTGGGTCCCCTTTTAATCGAAACACTTTACTTCTGCTGTACTGAATTTATTTAAACTTGCACACCAAAATTACATGAGTCGAAAAATATGTTATTTGAAGGAATTTTGTAGGTTGACTGCGCTGCGTGCATGGCGAGCAGTTTTATATAATACATAAATTCTCAAATCAGCAAAATTAAAGTAGTGGGTTTGGAAATTATTTATAACAACTCGTGATAACGACCTTCCAAGTTTAGTTTGTCATTTATGCTTTTATAGATTTACAGAGGCTGTGTTATTGTTAACTGTAAAACAAGTTCGTTCCTTCGTCCAAGTTCTACGTGAACTCATTAAACTATTTCAGAATTTCTTTTCTAGGGAATCCTTTGTGAAACAATGTTTATTAAAACTATCTATATTAAGTGTGGGATTCTAAAACGGCCGCTTCAGCAGAATCATAATAGGTTAATATGAATTACGTTACCATTCGTAAAATGATCCAAAAAGTGACAATTCACAACATTAACTGCGTCTGTGACTATTTTAAGAATTTTAACGTAATTCTTAATATCATCCTACTATGATTCTTCTAAAGCAGTGATTTTAGACCCCCTAGTAGATTTACCTATTTCCTGCTATGCAAATATTTTGCCTGTTCTTTAAAATAAATAATCCAATAAACTGATGGCTTTCTATTTCAAACGAACAGAAAAGTAGGGCTATCCAACAAATAACTTGAACAAAACTATAACGTATCATTGGAGACAATTGGTTGATCGATAGCTGTCGGCGTTATTCCTATTGGGCTTTTCATCGACTTTGATATCCGGGACATAGTGAGGCTGCACCTAATGACATAATCGCGGCCCGCGGCGTCGGTCGCGGGATCACAGTGATTACGGGACGAGCGGTGAGCGTAGCGGGCAGCGGGCCTTGATACTGTTGCAAATTGATTCGATGCTACAGGCACTACGGCTGTATACACCTGATCGTTTATATAGTATATAAGCGCAGGTATAAACAGTCACAAGTATTTTAATATTTGTGTTCTTAACAAGCTCCATAAACCCGATTAAAGCGCTTTGCTTCCAGATTGATTGTGCTATACGCCAGTGTTGGTGGTTGGTGATGGTTCCTGATCATTATTATCTTTTCAAAGTTTGAGTGAATCGGTTTATTTTAGGTTAGTGCGATTCTCTGAAAGCTCTAACGCAAACCTATTTAGTTATAATAATAAAAAATATTCTCGTGAAATATCTATAGTAAAAAGTGACAGATAGACATACCTGGATTGCTGAAGAGTTTGTTCGGCCACTTCTACTTTCCAGCTAAAACACTAGGTAGTGGCGAAGGGCATGCGATTTGGGTCACCTGCTGTCTGTTGTAGGTAATGTTGATGTTCAAAAAGTGCTGATTATCAGCTTAATTTAAATAAATGACTTTTGATTTTGAGGTCCTGGGTCCGACTCCTGGATCGGGCAAAGTGTGATTGGGTTTTCCAATCATGAATATCTCTGTAGCAGTTTCTGAGTATGGATTTGTGGCCAGTTGGCTACAGGTTCGCTCCCTTTTACGTGGGACTTAAAAAGATAACTGGCGAAATATGACTGTACAACTCTGTCATCCCTTCGGGGGTTTAGACGCGTGATGTTATATACCTATGTTTAACCTACATAAAAACAAACGAAGATATGTTACATCTAATGCACTGAACGTCTCATGGTTCGTCACATTACGGTTCGCTTGCTCTCAGAAAGCTCCTATATACCTACTTTGGAAATTCCTTAAAACCTCAACAGATACATACCTACCTAACCTACCTTAAATAACAAAGCAAGAAATTATTCTATTGTAAAGTAAATTTTCTGTTCGTACTTTTGCCTTGTACGTACAGACTGTAGTTTATAATTTAAGTACTACCTATTTGATACTACTAATGAATAGCCAACTTACTAGTGATTTGAGCAGCTCTTTGATTAAGGTTAATATAACATGCGGTCGTGGTGGTACTAAGGATTTTTGAACGGAAAAATGTGTAGGTAATTCAGTATGTTTCATTGTAATCGCCTTACTTAGTTACGAAAGGTTTGGTTAGGCTCTGGTCTACCAATCTGTTCGTTGGTTCTTAAATCAGTCGTTGTTTGCTAGGATGATATTGTATCTTTGGATTGGTATCAGATCTACTATATCAGAAATGTTATCGGCATATGTGCATATATCAGACAAAAATAGTAAATAATCACCAAAATTAAACCAGCATTTTAATGTAAAATTATATCTAAAGTTTTAACATATCGCTATGCTATTTCAGCAAAATGACTCCAAATGAATCATTGTTAACTCTAAAGCGGTAAATAATCACCAAAATTAAACCAGTATTTTAATGTAAAATTATAACCAAACTTTTTACATCTTGCTATCCTATTTAAGCAAACGGACTCCAAAAAATCATTGTTAACCCAAAAATAGTTGCAAAAATAACATCTCGTTATCAGAAGTTAAAGTAAATAAAATTATCCTAAGTTAAGTAAAGCATAAAAAAAAAATTTGGCAAACATCCTACTAATATTATAAATGCGAAAGTTTGTCAGTATGGATGTATGTTTGATCCTCTTTCACGAAAAAACTACTGAACGGATCTTGATGAAATTTGGCGCAGAGGTAGATTATAGTCTGGAATAACACATAAGATACTTTATTTAATCATCACGCGGGTGAAGCCGCGGTGCGCAGCTAGTAGTAAATAAGCTCCTAAACTTTTTGTCTATATTGATTAATCACTACCAAAAAAACATCTTGAGTGTTTCATTTATTCAACCAAATGCTAAGCCTAAGATAACAAATAAAACTCTAACAATTTCAATAATCCTTTTAATATTATTTGATGACACGGTTAGCTCAGTGAGCGATCGACTGTTGAATATTTGTATGGCCTACAGATAGTTGTTTCGGATCTGGCTGTTTGTGTATGTGAGTTTAAATGTTTGTAAACGTATTCTACGATACAGGAGGAATTCCTAGTGTGGGGCAAGGTTTCTTTTTTTTTAAAAAAGACTATCATAATACTTTATTTGGTAATAAGCCTACATTTTATGGCAATCACAGTGGTTTATTTAGGCAGAAACAGCACATTCATTTGTTCGCTAATATTTGGTGATCAGTTGCTACATTTTTGGTGTTCGAATACAATTTGAAGTGCAGTCGTGACTAAAATAGCTAGTACTATTGTAATTTTAGACTTTATTTTTTAGACTTTATTTTTCTTTATTTTTTATAGGTGTCAAGTTTATATTTTTAGTATAAGAACTAATCCGTTATTGACTTTCGCTTAATGCATCTTGAAAGGACAATTCGTTTCGTTAACACTAGATGGCATTTAAGCAATAAATAAATTAATAATTGCGTGGATGCGTAGAAGAGAGAACTGAAACATAAAAGTTGTATAAAATTAAAGTCTTACTATGGGCTGAGAATCATTTCAAGTGATGCAAGTTGTACAATTTTATTTTCCTTATGAGGATAATGTTTAGATACGAATACCTTTACCTTATAATATACCTATCTTTACGTACCGAGGTACTACTGCAGAATTTCCTACGATACTAATAAAAAGAACCGATATCACAATGTTGTGAGGAAGGGCATTATTTAAGTCCTAGACTCTTGTATATTTAATGTAGTTTTTCCATTTTTCCACGACATCGCCGCAACCGGTGGTTAGACGCTGCAAAATAAATACAGCGACATTCATTCTCTGTAATTATTGTTTTAAAATTTCAACTTCAGCTGTCACAACAGTACGTCGCGGCCTATATTGAGTCGGTGGAAAAAACGGTAATTTTCACACTACCTGCATTTAATACATCTAGGTACATAGGGCATAATAACCTCTAATAGCATTACATTTTCCATGCAGCTATGGGATTTTTTTCATTGTCCCACCAACTGTTGTTTTCTATGCATAATAGGAGGCTAAGGCGAGATTATAGAGTAGTGTTGTTGGTGATACCTGTATTTCCGTGGGACTGTAACGGGAACGCATTAACAAAAGACTTGGTTCGATTGAGGCCGCAGTCACAGCCTAACATTTACTAAAAGAAAATCACAAAGAAAACTCGACAATTTCCGCAACGATTTCTTTGTCAAAACACTTTGCTATTGACGTCGGTCCTTCTTACAGAATATTAAAGTAGTTTAATCGCAAATGATTTTAGAAAATTGCAGTGATGTCCAATAGAATTAAAGTTTCAAAGAAAATTGCTGGTTGCTTTGATTTCAAATCCATTTAAAGCACTCCAATCATTCGATTGATTCGGCTTCGTAGATACTTTAATCACTATCGGTTTCTTTTCTTTGATAAGTTGTGTGTTTTTTTTATTGAACTTTGCGTTTGACTTTTTTTCAGGTAAAACTACAGATATAGATAATGCAAGAGTAACTACTTCGCGTGCCACTTCGCGTGCCCAACTTACGAACAAAAATCACAAGCCTACTTTCGCGCTCAGTCTACGTTATACAGATCGTGATACTTGCGTTATCTATGTCAATCTATACAATGTGTCCGGTCATGGACCAGCGATATTCTAGATACTTATGTAACGAGTGTTTTAATATAAGTACCATTACAATACACACTCGGGTCTAAATCACTTTCCCGCTTTTTGGCAGCCATTTTGAGATATTCTATATGCGTGTACAAAAAATAATCATATCTCTCAAAGTTTTGGTCTTACTGAGACTAAAATAGGTTTATTCAGAGGGCAACAATAGTGTCTATCGTTTAAATTAAGAAATGATGAGCTTACATTTTCGTAACTTTAGAAAACAAAATTAAAGTCCAAAAAATATGCAAATCAAAGAAAGTTTTTTAAACTTTTTTTGTGAAAAAAATGACAGTATTTTTTTGAAAATCAATAAATTTGAGTACTAGAATGTTTGTTAATAAGTACATAGAATATCGCTAGTCCGTGACCGGACACATTGTAAGTATATGTGGGTAAAACCTAATAAAATATGAAGGAAATTACCTATCTACCTACTTATTAACAATTAATGTTAACTGATCAACGAGTTCCTGATTTTAGTAGAATAAACCTTAGTCGTAAAAATAATCAATTGTTTATTTACTAGTGTATCAAGTAAAAGTGATTATGTCAAAAGAAAATAGATCAGCATCAAACACGAAAATAAAAGATCTTTAGATAAAACTAATAATACCTGCCATTCGTCTAATAAGTCTGTCTTTTTGTCAAATTATCGTAATTTAAAACGTCATTAATGAAAGAAAAACGCATTTGGTAGGAGGTAGACCCGGCCGGGTCCCCGTAGACCCTTTGTCTGATAATTACATGTTACAAGAGACCGCATCAAAGTAAATGCGACATTAAACTTTATTTTATTACTCCAAATTGTCTCAAATTTGACAAAGATTGTATCATAATTAACATAGTTGGTGAAATGAAATGATTACTCTTGATCCTGTAGGCGATCGTTTGGACCAATTCAGCTTAATACGTTTGTACGAATTTGGAGACACCTGCTTATTTTAATCACAAAAATACTCAGTATTGACAGAGATTTCTTTGAGTTTCATTTCATATTAAGATATGTTAAAAAAAAAAAATGGTCATTTTAAACTGCAGTTCATAAATCGTTACAATTTCATAAAGGATGGAGATCAAGACAAAACCAGACGGGGTCTTAGTTCAATCGTTTCGCGTGCTCTTTGGACCGACGACCGATGACCGATGAGTACTTAGTTGAAAGGTTCTGTTGTAGAACAACTCGTAAATGGAACATTCTGTCGGTGGCTTATTCAGCATAGAAACGTTTGTCAGAGGTAGGTAAGTTTCGGAACCAAATTAACTGAGTTCGAATTGGAAAGACAAAGTGCAGAATTGCTTTCAGAAAAGAAGGCGGCCTTCGCCAAGCACGATACACTACGTAGGTATAACATCGACCTAGTTTTTAAATCAACAAAAGCTTTAGTATTGTTTTTGTCTGTCTAGCCCACAGAACAGAAAAAACAGGTCTAGCCTGTATTAACTGTACAAGCCTCTCTTTGTTCACTTTTGACAATAATTCACCTTTTTGCCGAATTTAGCCTGAAGTGTGAATATATTATTATGTGGTCATTAACAACCAATTTTGCAACTGAAATTGAAAAAAATAAATAAGCTGGCATGTGGTGCTTACTTAAAATTATCATGTTAACATGATAATTATAGAGAAACTCCCATTCTACATAGCATAAGATCTGCTACTCACCGCAAGATGGCGCTATTCTTAATTTAATGGAGAATGTCGCTTCTAAAATTCAAAAATACCTATTTTTTAGCTTTTATTTAGATTTTATTTATTAGTCAAGTGGTAAAAATATGTAAGCTTCAATATTCAACATGTAGAAACCATGTTGAGTTTTTCAAATCGCTCTCATAAGAAACCTAATGTGAATACTTTATAATTAATTAAAGAATAATACTAACCCGTATTAGTATTTAATGACTGCATTCTGTTTGTGGGTGTGGATAAAACACGCCATTTGTTCCTTCACAAAGTGTGTAAAAAGGTTGGGTGATCCGCCTACATTGGATCCAGCATTTGTATTCATCACCATCCATCCGTCCATGTTGATGTGGAACCTAACCGGTGCGTGACACGCAATCGATGCGGTGACATAGTACCGCAACCTTTAATTTACATTATCGTTAATAAATATGGTCGAAATGTTTTTACTTGTGGTTTGGCTCACTCGGATTTGGAAATTTATGTGGTGGATGGTTTTATCGGTTTAAGTGTTTTGGCGATGCTTGTCATAGTTAAATAGCTTGCTAAACTAAGTTAAGTATTGGGTGGCGGAGCGGTGAAAAATATTTTTATTACTTTTTTAACTACAAATGGTCTTCCTTTTTTGGAATCTGATTCACCTGGTCTGGTGTCCTCAATTAAATTTATTGTAATGGTAGTCGCGTGTATCAAAGCCGTAACCATTTTGAATGGATGCTGATAATTCAGACTGTAGTAGCAGCACCGACGCGTGTTGTACAAAGAGCGGCAGCTGAGGGGGCGGTCGGGGCGGCACGGACCCGCCTCGACGATTGTTGCCCGCGAATAAAGAACACTAACCAACATCCCCGTAGAAATTCATTTCGCCATGCTTTTTATTCCCAATAATAATCACCCGAGGCGAACAACACCCACTCATTACGTACCTAATTCGTATTTTTTGTATCAATAATTAGACACATTTTCTAGCTCCATAAATAAAATGCATTGGCATATTTTATAAGTGCTACAGACAAACAAGTCGGTAGCAACAAAGTGTTTGAAACGTCATCGCGTGTAATACACGATGTAAAATCGTTCCCGCAATAAAACCGTGAGCGTATTTCACAAAGCTCCATAAATAATGGTCAATATGTCGAGCGGTATTGTCGATGCTGACAAATTGCCCCTCTCGGTTGCCGCCGCATTGTTGGCTACCGAAGCAGCGTGCTACACTTTTGTCATCTCTCCCCGCACAATGTGACACGAATCTTCCGAATGACTTTTGTCAACTATCATTTTCACTTCTATTCTCAACAGAATTGCAAATCGGTTTCATTATGTTCCGTGGGTCGTGAGTCTTCGTTTTACGATTTTGTATGATAAATGGGAATGTTTGTCTCGAAACGTTTGTCACCGATAAATGTTTGGTTTGTGTATTGTATGGAATTCATGAATGAAACTTCGAAAAGAAGGCAAACAAAATTGATTGGTATACTACTATAGCAAAATAGTTTGGAATGCTGTTGTCAATATAAAATGGAACAAAAAAATAAGATTCTGCACGCAATAAGTCAAAAGTTTGTTCTTATGTTTTCTTTAACATTCTACCAATTAAAGGCGTAGAAGGTAAGCCACCTCTGTAAAACTAATTTTACTCGGTCCACAATTTTAATCGGTCTTATTCGCATTCGTGTTTTTGGTCATACAAAAATTTACTTATCCTGCAACGGTTTCGCTTAATTTAACCTGTTTGTATCAATCTTCAACCACCAACTGTTCTAAGCGTATAGTCAATAAGATTACATTCTTTTTGTAGTTTTATTTTATTAATCAAAAATACATTTACCTATATTATTGTATTTTCGTATTAAAGAGGGTGTGAACCGTGTCCCCGGCACTCCCTCCAAACTTACACATATTTGCTTTAAAATCGAACTGCACAATAACATTATTGTTCCCTAACAAAAGCAAATTACTGTGAAAATGAAATAAAAACCCTCTCTTCATCCCCTACTATTAAGAGATGATGTAGCGATACTCTGCGCAAACGCAACTGTGAATGTTTCGCAGATCGCTACTCTTTGTACTTTTATTACGTTTAAAATTGAACTTTACGCTCTTACATAAAATGTTTAAATTACATTCGGCAGTGTTGTAACACTGGGATAAAATCTAAAGTAACCGTGACGGGTGAATAGGGCATAAAAACCTCATAAATCAAAGTCAAAAAGGCATAGAGAATGGGCAGAGCGGCGGTCGCGAGTAGTATGTCACCAGCTGCTTGGGCCGCGGCCCTGCCAGTGACATTGTTCGTTAGTTCCCATCAATAATGAGGGTAATTTTCGGCATTTTGTCACATTACCGAGACCTTAGAACTATTGTTGTTTGTTATTTAGAGGGATTATATTGTTTTTTTTTACATAAACAATTTCCTTGTAATTGAAGGTAAGTAAATTCGATTTAGGATAGAGCCAATACGATCAATTTTATAAAGTTTGATGATTTTTCCGATAACCTATCTCTATGGGAAAATCTAGTTTATTTGTTGTATTTGGTATTTCGATTCAAAGGGTAAGTAGTTAAACTGTCATTTTATTCTTTCTTTGCCTAGATTTTTGTCTAGGTAATAAAAAAATCTATTTAAATTCTTGTACATACTATGTAGTAGTAGGTACCTACGTACCTACTACTACATAGTATGTACAAGAATTTAAATAGATTTTTTTTGCATGCATTAATATCGAACGATACCTTTGGTCAATAGCATCTATATCTATTTGTAAATTCTTGTACATACTATGTAGTAGTAGGTACCTACGTACCTACTACTACATAGTATGTACAAGAATTTAAATAGATTTTTTTTGCATGCATTAATATCGAACGATACCTTTGGTCAATAGCATCTATATCTATTTGTATAACACTCAGCGGGACTCATGTTTATCCACGCCGGGTTTGTTTACTGCAACTAAACTTTTTGCATGTTTGTCGATTTGTTCAAACACTTTGAAGTTCGGAGCATGTTTGTCGAAGTCAATAAATCTATCGGTTTTAGTTACATGGAATTATTTATTTAAGATTTACGACAAGCAAGTTCCCGATGGCTTTGATATACCTATTAACGTTGTATCTACTACATACGGAATGTATCTAAGTATACAGAATCGGAATAAAAGAATCATAAAAAAAAATTGGTTGTTTGTAAAGTAGGTTTACGATCGAGATGTTTACGTGATAACGTCTTATTGGTGATATAAGTTATCACCAGTAGTGACATCTAAAATGAAATTAAGTACTAATTTAAAGTTTTTTTTTCGAGCCAAGTAACAGATGGCGCTACCATCTTTATGAAATGTCGCTTGTGAGGTTTTGGTGTTACACAAGTTTCTGAACATGTCACCCGACTAAAACGATTTTAAAGACGTTATCACGTCAAAAACTTTAGACTATATTTTTAGTTCGTCATTTTACCAATACAAACCACATCATTGCAAAGATTGCAAAGCTGTTCTATTTTTTTTCTAATCTCTATTTAATAAACATGAGTATTCACAATGACATCATTGCAAACCAGCCTGCACTTTATAAGGTTTGATTAATGTTATTAAACCTTCACAGTAACTACCTATTTATACATATGAGATGATTATTTATTAGATGACGACACGGTTAGCGTAGTGGCGGAGCGATCAACTGCTGCGCTGCGTGTCGCGGGTTCGATCCCCGCACGAAACAAACTATTTGTATGGCCTACAGATAGTTGTTTCGGGTCTGGCTGTTTGTGTATGTGAGTTTAAATGTTTGTAAACACACCCACGATACAGGAGAAATTCCTAGTGTGAAGAGAAAATAAATTTCTGAAATATTTCCATGTATAGTGACTAGTGTCCGAAGCTTCGGGTTTTGCTTCGTCCACCTACAACCAGAAAACCTCCAACGTCTAAATCCTTGGCTGCAGCCAAAATGCACTAAAGCCGAAGGTGTTTAGCAAGCGCCGATATAAAAAAGAAAGAAGACAAAATGCCAAATAAACAATTTGGCATTTGCTACAAGTTACACAACATTAAAAAATGTGAAAGATGAATTTTATCTTTTTTCTTATAAACCTAATTATGTATACTTATGAAATTCTCGTGTCACTCACTGTTTTAGCTGTCATACTCTTCCGAAACCGCTTGATTGATGAAATTTTGTATGTATATTCTGTAGGTAGGTTAGGTCTGAGAATCAGTCATATGTTTTTTTTATTTATTTTTTTGCTGTGCAGCGTGTGACACCGCTGGGCATAGCTAGTATAATATAAAACGAATACGCGAGACCGTGAAGAAACAGGCGACACTTGGGGTGTAGAACGTATTTCGAAGTGTTAGGTAATAAAAAAACTCGGAATTTTAAAACTTTCGTGGACCGTTAGCGTTCTAAGACACAGCGAATTCTACTCAATAAACTTTACCTGTTGACGGCGATACGGACGAATTTTTTGACGCCCTGTAATTTTCCATTTTTTACTTGTATATATTTTTATTATTAGTTTGTGTACATTTATAGGTTTTTTATATTTAGTAATTAATTTAATTATATGAAGAATTTTAAAAGATATGTTGGTACCTAAGTAGGTAACAGTGGCATTTTTGGGATCTAAATGTTGTCGCAAAATGTTTCCCCGTGGATTGAATTTTATTCTAATAAAGTAAACTTAACGATTGCTGAACTTAAATGGGGTTATTTCAGAGAACCATTGACAGATTCAACAAGACAAGATTCCTCTTCAAAATCGTTTTAGGCACTGTAAACGGGTATGTAGTTATAGGTAGGTACTTTAAATATTTATTTTACGACTACACTTTTTTTTCTATTACTACTGTGGTACTCATGTGGTACTTCCCTGTAGAGGCGTCGGAACAGTACTCTGTAGCCAAAAGTACCAAACAACACACATTACAATGACTCAATGCTTATTATTGAACATTTCAAACATGTTGAGTAGTGGAAAAACTTTGTAAGTTTGAGTGGCACTATAAAAAAACACGTTTGACTCCAAAAACGTACCCACAAAATTAGTTATTCTTTCAAATATTAGCGCAAGACAATTTTATTTGAAAACGACCGCCATTTGTGGTTAGGCAACAGACATTAAGTTCTAAGCTTTATATCTTCATTACAAAATTAGGCTGTTTCGTGACGCAACTGTTGGCTGCACCGCGAGGTAAGCATCATTTGAAGTAAAACTGAAACAGATTAAAGTTACATTGCTAGTTGCCGCATATAAATAGAAATGAAATATTGAATACTAGCTGCGCCCCGCGGTTTCACTCGCGTGGTGATAGAATATAAAATATTTCTTTATGAATCGTAAAAGCTATAGTAATGTAAACTTTCATTAAAATCCATACAGTAGTTTTTTTGCGTGAAAGAGTAACAAACATTATACATCCATACAAACTTTCACGTTTATAACATTAGTAGCAAGCAGTACCTTTGTGCTCTTTTGTCTGTATGTATTTTTCCATCATGTGTGTACACACATGTACATAAATAAATATGAGAGTTTGCTGGTCTGTTAAAATAAAAGTGTAAGTTTCTTTTATTTGAATAAGGCCCGTCCCACTATTCCTAATCCATGTAACACCTCTCTTTTTTCTTTTTTATCGTGTTATAGCCTATGCTATCAGAGTAAGCCGCCCGTTTGTATCTAACTTGGCTAACATGCCGTCGATTTTTAGATTCCTTGCGATGTCTCACCAAACCAAGTGATAATTATACAAAACGCACATGAATCAAAAAAATCAGAGGTGTGTGCTTTGGGTTTGAGCTCAAGACTTGGCAGTCCAACGGTTGCACCACTAAGCTTGAAGGGGTGAGAATCAACAGTTGCCACCAGAGTCTACATTTACTCTTGTAGGATTTTTGTTCTGGATGGCGTATGACTTAGGTATGAAAACTTTATTCTGAGTTGACGTTTCTTTCATGGTATTATAAAACGTTGTATTCACCATAATGTGAGATTAAACTATTACCGTTACAACTTGACCTACAAGGTAATTCCCTATATTCAGACTTATTACTTAATTGAGAAAATTTTCCTATACATTAGGGCCAGGATGAGCGATAAGAAAAATGGTAATAACTCGGCAATTTATCTTCGATTAATTTGTACTTCGTAGTATTAGGCAGGCAAAGCACGTATCACAGGCATGTGCAGAAGGCCCTGTTCTCGTCGCGGACGGACAGAGGCGGTTGTGGTCACAGCCGCGAAGCCAAGACGCCCCGCGCGCCATCTGCCGTCGCCCTAATTACTTCCTACGCTTTTCAACTCGACTGTACCATGCTACTGGCTTTTGTTACTTACCACCGTTTAATTTTTTAAATGGTAATTACGTGTTTATAAAGAAATAAGAAAGTACGCCACACAAAGAGCTACGCGAACGGTAGAAAGTTTCAGTTCCGGTCGTTGTCAGACTGTCTTGGAAATAGTTTTGTTTCTAACCGCAAACTATTAAATTATAAGTAGGTATGTATAATAGCCTGATAAAAATATCAGTGACATTATTTGGACATATTTTCTCCCTTAAATTATTTATTTAATTATATAACTCGTTTTTCGATTCCGGTTTCTAAGCTGTTGCCAAAGCTCCTGTAAGTTCTCCTACTCGCCGCTAGATGGTATTATAATTACATGTTAGAAAAGTTTTACACCTCAAAACATGTAAGCAGCAATTTTGCAAAAAACTATGATGTTGCACTGGATCTGTTTATATGACTGTGTTCTTCGCAATTTATTTGTGTTATTGTGTTGACCATGTCATGCCAATAAATATTTATTTGATTAGTTGGGAAATTGTGACACCAGTTTTGGCAACACCGCGCGATGAAGAAGAATAATTCAAGAAAGCTTGAAAGAACTGTAACGGCAGCATTTTTTTCTAATAAATATAGAGCAAGATAGAAAGCACCTGATTCGTAAAGATTTTGGATGTAGGTAGGCTCTTCAGCACGTGAAGATCATTCATCTGGAGAGGCCGAAGAAAGGATTAGTAAAAACACATTGAGCAATGCACAAAAGCACTCCTTACCTACTTGAGGAGCACATATTCTAACTAGACGAGTAGGTATTAAACTGATACAATATTTATTCATATTGTTAACAGAATACAATATAACATTTAATTTAATAACAAAGACTTAGGTACATTACAAGCAATGGGTGCACCTATAATAAATTTGTTTGAAGCCATCAATTTAAATCATATCAATTAGCATCAATATGTCTCGAGTTAATCCAATGGTTAGTCAACATCACTTCATGGAAATACATGAGTCACTGTATTGGATATAATGTGGCTCTATTAAACTTATTAAATGATCTCTTTCAGTAAAAGTAGCTAGAGTAAACAACGGAGGTTTGAATCTCAGTCGGGTAGATTGTTACTGGGTTTTTCCATCATGAATTTCTTAGTATTACCTAACGACCTAAACGACTCGTTTTGCTTACGGATGGTAGTATTTTGACATAAGTTCTATGAGACTTATGTCAAAATCCTACTATCCGTAAGCAAAACGACTCGTTTTTGTTTATTGGAACGGGGCTTAAGAGGTCAAAGTTAGGATAGCAGTTGGCGCGTCACTTTTTTTGCCGATGGGATATCATCAAATAACTTCCCCCACTCTGGGTGGAGTGGGAGGGAGTGTCAGACTTGTACTGACACTCACATTATCATTAACAAGAAACAAAAATAATTTAAATAAGCTTCCTTTGTTTTGGTGATCTCGAAAAAACTGAAAGTTGTGGCGGGGGATATGGTCGCCAATGATTAAGACATCTAGTCAAATCTTTGTATTTAGCGAAAGAAGAGATAAATGCCCAAAAATATATTTAAGTAACTGTAGGTTTAACTATGTATGAACCTCATAAACATTTTTAAACATAAGCTAATATCCCAACTGGCATTAAAGCACGGAAAACAATGCCGTTATTAAATTAACACAAACGACTTCACTTGCAAAGCTTTTAATTATGAAACGTCCAAACATTTTACTGTACCGACGTGTCAACTCTTCTGGAGCGATCTAATTCAATTAATTTATTTTGGTCACCAATTACAGGAACAACAGCGAAGCGACCGAGCGCAGAAAATACGAACAAAATACGTCTATTTATTATTTGTGCATTGTCCCAGGAATGAGGCTGGGCGGCGCCGCGCCACAATGGGCCCTCCATTATACCCCGATAAAACAATAAGCGCTTTATTAAAAAGACATTCAATAATTTATTTTATTCATATTTTATTCGCACCGGACCGGCTCTAAACAAAAGTGCTCAATATAGCGCTGGATGTAGGTGCACAAAAACCGCTGAATTTGTCGTGTTTATTAATTTAACGGATGGCACAAAGGTGATATTGATAGATTTGGCCTATTGTTTGCCTTAATTTTCTGTTTGTTATCGGTTCACGTTTTTTTAATTACCTACCTTTGGGTGGTTAAGAGAGAGAGAGGGAGCTTTCGCGCCCGTGTAGCTACCGTTAGCATGAATGTCACCAGATTGTAATGAAGAATAGGAATGGGCGGTGCAGAGCCACACAAACAGCTGAACTATTCAGGGAATGTATGAACAATTCGGGTCGCGCGCCATCTGTCGAGGGTCGATTGAGACATTTTTGCGAAATAGCGACGTAATTACAGACTTCCGCATCCGGTAGCGCGTGCGCAGACGTCGACACTCACGCCCACCGCCTTTTAGGATTTATGTAACTTAACACTTTTCTCTAACAATACGCATATAAAGTTGCTAAAGCTAATATTCTATTCATGTTTTATTTCCATTCAAACATTGTTGCACATTTTATTCCACCTTTTGTCGAAAACGAGCAGAACATTTTTAGCGATTTTTTCAAATGAGTAGTCTCCGAATAAATCACCCACTAAACAATTTTGAGGGTTTACTTCATTTCGTTTCGTTTATTAATGACAGTTGTATAATCATATCAATGGGTTGGTAATCAAGAAACAGGGGGCGAGTACTTATTAAAATCTACGTTACTCTTGAAATGATTTATTTTCGTTGGATCCCAGTTTTTGATCCCATTTTTTAGGTATTAACGATGGGTCCCATTTGATATTACCATTGAATCCCATTTTATGACAACATGTGTACATTTCAGAAGAAAAGTGATTTACTTTTATTAAATATTTCAAAAACACCGTGTGTGTATTTTGGATTTTTTAGGATTGTTGCCACTGGGGAATAAATGAGACAAATGATGTACTCCAAATAGTACTAGACTGGCATGAGTTAAAAATGATCAGGTTTATTTGTGATGTTTATAAATAAATAAATATGAACGCCTTCAAAACAAGCGCCTCTAAGCTCAAAAAAAAAATACTGCCGTCATAATTTTTCCATATTTTTTTTTTATATAATCTGGCCGTTTCTGGCACACAGGTCACAGTTTTAACCTAACCTTTTTTTTGCAAATAAGTAATTATCCTAATCTAAATAGTTCAGTTCCGGGTAAACAACTAAAAACAATCTCTTTTTTCTATAAATGCAAGTCGTTTGTGGCACTCGCCGGCCGCTGCCGCGGCACCGCTCGCTCCGCTCGCTCGGCTCGTGCGTAGGAGGTCACAGTTTTAACCTAACCAAACCTAGTTCCCGGTTCCTATAATTTGTTTGGGTAATGAAATTTTGTCCAAATCTTTTCGGAAAAACGGCAGGCACCCGTTATTCTAACATAACCTATCCACATACCCAAATTTCATCCAAATCAGTCTAGAAGTTTGAGCGTGTTGGAATAACAAACATACATACAAAATTTCGCCTTAAAATATTATTGTGATTTTGTTGTTGGATGTACCCGCATTCAGATGTTTTTAAACATCTGGGATCCAACGGAAATAGTTTTTGGGATTCAGTGGCAATAAAACGTATTTTTCAAATTTGGGATTCAACGGAAATATATAATAATGTTTTGTGGGATCCAACGCCAAAAATATTAAAGTGGGATCAAAAACTGGGATCCAACGAAAATAAGCGCTTGAAATTACTATTATTGGATTGGAGTTGGTAATACTGAATTGGTCGGTAGATAGCTATTAAAACTAAAACGACATAAATTTATATTATGGCTTATTCAAAATATTAAATTGATATAAACTTGGCAAGAGGATATCGTACTCTCAAATTCAAATAGATTTCTAGAATTCCAAAAAAAACATTTTGAATATAAATCTGTGTCTATTAGTAAGTATAAATTGATGAAGGGAAACGGCAAAATGTTGTTTGAGTACCTACTGAAAATAGAAACTAAAAAATACTACCTACACGAAGAATATTTAAATTTTTGATCATTTTTACATAATTTATTCCCATCGCTTTCTTCTTCTGTCAAGAAACTTGGAGCTAAACGACAATTATTCAGGGTTCAGCGACAGGAATTCACATAATTAATTAAAGGTCCCGACACACATAACTGAGTGATTTATATTAGTCCTGTAGAATTCCAGTTTTTGTTCTGACACACGACATTCATTAACAACAGTCACACGTTCGAAAAACAACTGCCATGCTGGTGTAAATTTTACAAATATACTAACAGCGGCGCCTTGCTACGATTTAAGAGATCAGCACTAATTATGGACATTTAGTTTTATTTTTTAAATTATTTTTCCACATGCTTACAATGCAAGATAAAATCATTAAGTTCTGTATGTCAAACAAATAGCGGCAATCCGTCACAGATTTCAGATTGGTACTCCATTTTATGCCAGCATTCAGTGAAAGTTTTGGGAAAAAATTATTTATTTTTACTAAAGGTGCTACGCCGTAGCTCGTCGTAGCACCGAACGCTAGACACGGTTTAAAAAACTTAGTGTTTCTTGTAGTATCTGTTGAGAAATAGTAGACTCTATTTGTTAAAAAGAGTTGCACGACTTTGTTATGTAGATTTCACAAAGTCTTTGCACATTTGGAGCCACGTAATTTGACAGCATCTACATGTTTTGTCGTTTGGGTAGAGGTTGGCTTTTCCTTCGTAAATATGTATGTATGTTCTCAACTCGTGAATAGAAAAAAGACTTTAGAAAGTAAAACATGATGGTATAACAAATGTCACAACTTTCTTTCAATTAAACTACATGAAAAGAAATACCGAGCGATGGTTAGATGTTAGGGATCGTTCCGCCGCCGTTTGATCGGGTGGTTGCGACTCGCTGCTCGCCGACAACGCTCACATTTGCATCCACTTTGTCATTCATGTCGTATCCTCTAACTCATTCCTATTCCGCTTATATCACCGCACGAATGTACAGCCATGGTAATGAGATTCAGACGTTTCCGACTTTCTTTTAAAACTTAATGATGTGTGCAAGCCGAGGGTAATGCCAACATTTTATTATGTATCTGGTACTCTACAACACTACTGATATTTTCCAAATTATATACCCCCGAGTCTCTCCGACTATGAAAGGAAATTAACATCAATAAACTGTAAACACAAAGAAGCTCGATTACTTTCCAACATCAAAAGAACAAAATAAAGCACAAACTAATAAAGTGACGCAATAGGAGATTGCTTTAATACTTAAAGTCCCCAAGCGAGGGCTGATTGAAAAGCTCCCCTAAGCGCCGTCAAATGACAGAGCACAGTTTTCATTTTACTGAATAGATGCGCTAATTTGCATCATCTTTTTGAATTGCAAACAATATCTCCCTCCGTGACCTTTATTCTTTCATCAAAAATTGGTATTGATCTGAAGATTTTCATGACGTAACATTCTATAGAAGGAGAACTTTGGATGTCCGTTGTCGCAACATGTTTTAACTTTTTAATTACTTATCCTCAAAGTTCTTGTTGATTAGGTGCAAGTCAAAGTGAATTAAATACAGTACGGGGACTGAACCCCAACAGTAATTTGCTGTCATTATTTTATCACGTCACAAAAAGACGAGTCGTATTCGCGGCGCGCGTCGGGCGCGTATTTACAAATTTTAAATCCGCTCGTCAGCGGCGGCGTGTGTGCGAACTCGACGCCCCCCGACTTTATTGGCGTCGTCGGCACCTCGCCTCTTTATTAACTAGTGTTTGATCTTCGTGTGACGCACGAGGAAATAGATAAATTGTTTGTTTTCCTCGCTGACGTCAATCGCGACAAAGGGTCGTATTTGGTGTACGAAAAGTCTTTTATTTGTACTTACGTCTGCCGGAGTGTGTTCTAAATCATTTGAAGTTCATATATTAATTTCTTCAGGCGCTCGACTTAGCGCTGTCATTTAAGCGGAACATTAAATGTAAACGAGTCAAGTGAAGGGTTGTTTTCATTTCCGTGATTAGTGCCGGCGCGTTGTGTGGAGATTTATCACCTCTCGGAACGCGGCGAGTGTCAAATGGCGCGGCGCATGGCGGATATACCGCTTGTGACGAACCGCACCACTAAATTAAAACATTTTAACTTGACAGCCACCGCCACGGTTTTACTGAATACGTTTTAACGGAGATTTGCCCTTCGGCGAACAGTGTCGGACGGAAAGTTGTTTGAATTTAAATTTATTTGAAAATAATGCGTAGATACGCAATGGGCGGTGTAGGTGTGCTGTTTGCCATTTATGGTGTTATAATTAGTGTACATTGCATGCGTATGATCGATTATCATCAGCGTTTTTAGCCCGAAGAATAACTATTTATGTTAATGATGTAGTAGACAGAAACACGTTAATTATACTTATTCATTATTCTTTTCATTATGCTTACGACTGTTTATCTTTAATAGTCTGGTGTCACATTGATGGTTCTCTACTCTGTCTGACCAGACATTCGAACTAATAAAATAAGATAATGTAAGGACAGTGACAACTCCCATGCTTCCCTGTTCAAACCGCGGCCGTATGTCAATGCAATGGGAATGATTGCTACCGTTTTATGATGCACAGTGACAACTCCAATAGTCGCGTCGGCTCTGAACAGCAAAAAAACAAACGACACCCGTTGTTTTTGTTTCTGTCAGTAAAATTTGAAGTTGTGCCATCCTTCTTTTGTTTTAAACGGTGAAGTTTGTGTTTTCGAATATAGGTACAAGATGAGATATAGTGTGTTTGCTAAATGCGTTCTCTTTTGTGTCTCGACGTTTCCTTTCACATATTGAAGTATGGCAGATTAATGTGAGTTCGAAGAAGTCGATATTACTTCTGAAGGGGGTCTAAACTAAACCATGTGATTTACAGCGACCGGACTGCGCTGTTAAAAAGTTGTAAACGGCCTGTGTTTCCGCCGCTTTTTGCAACAATGTTTTAGTATTTTGAGGACTTATATGTTAATGTTTTGTATAATGTTGTTAACTGTCTAAAACAATGAACTTTCATAATTTAAGTACCAAACGCTTTTCTTGAACGCAACAACTGTATATAACTGCATGATTTGATCAACAAAGCTTTAGCCTTGTCAGATGTTGTAAGGTACGTTGTAAAGATTTTATCTTGCTACTCGTAGGTAGGTACTTTGGTGTTGTATTGAGAGCAAAACCTTTATGAATGGAAACCGTTACGTTACAGAGAAGAAAGTGTATTGTGACTTCTGAAATATTAATTAGATAATAATTAATTCTATCCATCGATTTCGGCATGGTGTGTAACTGATGTGTCGTCCTTTGACGTTTGCACAACAACCTGTATTAGCCTTTTTTGATAAAGAAAGAAGAATAAATTGTTGGTGAAAAATTCTCTCCAAACATCCTTGTCCAATCAGGATCGATTTAAACCATAATCATGATACTTAGTAAATCATCACCATAAAAAGTATCCAATTAATTTATGTCGAAGTGTGGTGACACCATTTCTTGGAAGGTGTTACCATGTGTGGAGTCGTTTGACTTGCCGACAACGTCACTATTTATGAGTCCGTATTAATCATAACTTGTTAATGAGCCCTGGTTTATTTCAAGGGCAAGATCCGGGCTGTGGCTATGGTTTGGAAGGATTGGAATTAATACTTAAAAAAGAGCGATATAATACGCATCGTATAGGTTTAAATGTAAATGTGGTTTGAATATAAAAAAAAAGTTTCATCCATTATTTTCCTCTTTAGTAGACATAATACAGGCCAAGGCTTTAAAAGCTATGGGAGGCAGATTCCAAAATACTCCTTTATATATTGTGAAATGAAGGTGAGCGCTAAAAAAGACTATTTATTCCAAAGAATATATATTTATAGGGTAATCTTTTCTTAGCGCTCCGTTTAAAATAAAGAGCCCTTATAGCACCTACACTTAAGATTACACTGTATTGCAACATGATTGATACCTAATTCTAATTTTTTGTTGTCATCCATCCATTGTGTATAACTATCATTTACTTACATACCGAGGATCCGTGCCTCAGAAATCCTATTAGGCCGTTGGTAAGGATTTTGATAATCGTTGTGGGTAGACAGAAGGTTGAAAATTGTTTATCCAGTCTTACCAAAGGGTTTTGTGTTACTCAGTACCTTGGTGGTGATTTGGAAGTTAACCCCGATATAGGGGTCAGCAGTTTAATAAAAGGCTAGCCAGATGATGACAATCTTTGAACTCAATCCTTGGTTGAGCCAAATTAGGTTCCATAACCATGTAAATTAACTTGAGATTCGATGACAATGATTTTTAAGGCAACTTCGACTGGCGGTCTAACTGAAGTCGTCTCCTTGTTATTTAGACTGGTAGGAACGTAGTGACTGGAGTAGTAGTGTAAAAAACCCACAGTCTTTTTATACAACAAGTTGCCATTGGAAATTAAAAGTATTGACATCATGAACTTGATTTAAATTAAAAACTTTTTTATTGTGAAAGGCATTGTACTACAGTGTTGATAAATTCCTAAAGGACAAATAATATTGGATTCGACTGATTTAAATTGACATTATTTATTTTCGTTTTGATTTTATATTGCACACTGTTTTTATTTATTTCTGGTTCAATCTTTGTTTGTTAAAATTATCTATTTAATCTTTGTCGTCCTTTATGTACGAGAAATTATGTGTATTCCTATATTATTATTTTTATGTTTGACATCCTATTTCTGTAATTCAATTTCTATCTTTAATATTTAGTAATATCCTACTAATATTATAAATGCGAATGTTTGCGAGGATGGAGGGATGTATGGATGTTTGTTACTCTTTCACGGCAAAACGGCTGAACGGATCTTCATGAAATTTGGCACAGAGGTAGGTTATGGTCTGGAATAACACATCTGTACACACATTTTTTTCCAAGCCGCAGGCGCCAGCTAGTTGTAATATATTTTGTATCTTTATTGTATTTTTTATTTTCTACATGATGTATATTGTTCTGAAATAAAACAAGTATGACTTATAGCCCATGCTTCATGGCAACATCTACTCTGTCAATATTAGACCACTAAGACGAAGAAGAACTAATGAGGCAGTTATTTTACAAGCAAACTAGTAAATTATGACAAGATGCTTAGGTACTACAAGCATAAGACAAAAACGTAGTCTATGAAAACAGCCAGGTGTCAACGGTAAGTTGACAAACAGTTAAATATTGAAATATGGAACACAAATATTGCAGACATACGGGTACGCAACATTCGAAGCAGGTGGCACAAAAGCGCTTCTAGTTAACGACGCGTTTAACGCCTTCCCTTTGATGTGTAGGTACACTATCTCCATCGATCGAGTTAAAGGTGGTTTGCACGTCAACAACCAACCATTTGTTTTGACACTGATTAAGGACGGTGTCAATGGACTAGTAAATGAACTACATAGGTATGATTTGCTGACATGAAGTCAAGTGATGCTTTCCATTTCAGTTCTTTTTTATAATCTTTTCGTTGGCAGATTACAGGTAGATAATAACAGCCGCATAGATTGATCTTGGTCTGTGAATTAGTTGATCGCTTCTATTCCTATAGAAAGTTCATTTTTTTTTGCTAATTTCAAAAACTTATAGAACAATAGTTGTTTAGTTTCGTGGCTAGAGATACCACACAAGACGTTCTGGTTTTTTTTTACGTTAAACTTTGTATAAGTAAGCGCGATTAAATGTGAACGCGCCGTTAGTGCAACATTCAGCATCTCCTAACTAACTTACAGCTTCACGCTACATTAACTCGAGCTCAAAGGATCCTCACGATCTGATGTAAAAGGTAAACACTCGGAAAGTTACTGCAAGAGATAACTAAACTAGCGCGGAACACCTGCCTCGAGGAAACATAAATCAATGCGAACAACTGTACCTATACCCACTTCTAAAGAACTAAAATGAAATGGGTAATCTTTAACTAGCACTCGATAATAACTAGCATCTAAATATTTCGCAAGTTAGCTATTAACTTAAAAAACCGGCCAAGAGCGAGTCAGACTCGCTCACCGAGGGTTCCGCAGAATTGGATTGATTTTTTACAGATCACAAAGGGACCAGAGACTTGAGTATAAGGTTGTGATTTCAACTCGATACCTCTACGCGTTCCCGAGAGAAATGGTCTTGACAAACAAATAGACAGACGGACAATAAAGTGACCCAATAAGGGTTCCGTTTTTCCTTAAAAGTTACTAGTAGTGACTTATTACGGAACCCTAAAAAGTTTAATGAGTAAAAAAATAGATTTTATGACAGTAATTTTACCCAAAGGCTAGCTTGGCTAGCTTTTAGCTTGAGTGTGCGGTGTAAGTGTTACGATTTTAAAATTGTATTAAGATTCATGACTAGCTACAGCTCTCGGTTTCACTCGCATAGACCAAGAACAAAAGTACATATTACCAATGTGTTAAACCAGGATTTAAGCTGTCGACATATCAAATTTCATCCCAATCCGTGGAACTGTTAGAGTGTGAAGGAGTAACAAACATACACACACACACAAACTTTCGCCTTTATAATATTAGGGAGATTGGTAATGATTGTGCTTGTTGCAAACAATCGAACTAAAATGTTATAATATAATTTCTAAACTGTATTTTTATTAAAACCACCAAGGGTTCCGTACAAACTTGCGATATAAACAGCCATATCTTTTGACTGCGTAGACTTAGAGAGTTGATTTCACAGCTCCAAAGGATCACAGACTTAAGTACATTATATATGGTTTTAATTGCAACTCACAACCTCTACGCATTTCTGAGATAAAGGTTCTTGACAGACAGACAGACGGACCACAAAGTGATCCTTACAGGGTTTCGTTTTTTTCTTTTGAGGTACTGAACCCTAAAATGACGTATTTACAATACGTTAACACCGCGCACTCGTGCTAGGACCTTAGTTTATTCCAAAATGTTATTAGACTAAACACAACGTGACTGGTTATTTTATTACAAGTTATTCCGTTAGACTAGTATCGCAGAAATGAGAAAATTATACAACGATGTTTCAACACAATTAACTGTTCGGTACTGTATAATTATAGATTAATATTTAGGAACATTTGCCTATAAATTAGTGTATTCACAAGAATTTAACGGATGTCGAATATTGAATTATTTTTGGAAATGTTTTACGAAGGAAGCATGTTGCTACGTTAAGTTTTGTGACCGCCTGATTCAATCTTATGAATTACTAGCTTCCGCCCGCGACTTCGTCCGCGTGGCATAGTTACTTTGGGCTAACGCTAACTTTAACCCGCGTGATGACCCGAAAAAAATGTATCTTTCTCTCCCCTTTTCTTCCCTCATTCTCCCCTTTTCCTCACTTTAAACCGTCTCCAAGGTCCCAACTATCTCTGTACCAAAATGCATCAAAATCGGTTCGGTCATTTAGGCGTGAAGCCGTAACAAACTCACTGTCGCTTTTATACTATTAGTAAGGATTTATGAAAATAACTGAAGGTAACTGAATGCCTATTCAGTTACCTAACGAAATAAGCTACGCTAGAGGTCCTAACTGTAACTACCTTGCACTTAAAAAATCCAAGTGCCTACTTAAACAATAAAACTGATCCTAAATACACTACAGCTACAACTAAATAAAACTACAGCAACTTTTAATTTATAATTAACCTGAAAATATTTTAAGTACTTACGTACTAAATTATATTCTTTTTTCAAAAAAAAAATCTAATTATGCCTATTATCTATAAGAACCTATTAATTACCAAATAAAGTAGGTACTAAAACTAAATAATTCTAATAGAATTATACCCAGAAATATGTAGGTAAGTACAACTTGTAACAAAAAAAGAAATTAAAATAAAGCTAAAACGCCTGTCCAATACTGGCTCCACCCTTTATAGCAGAACTTTTTATGTCATAATTTTATTTTGCATAACAACTGATAGCATAAACTTCATTTCGCCAAAAATTGTTTGGCAGACACTCATTTATCATACATTCAAAACTCATAATTTTGTAAGTCAGAATCATCTCTAGACATAAATTTCATATCCATAATATTCAAAAAGCAGAAACATCATTTCGCAGAAAGTTCACAGTCAGAATCGTCTTTTGACATATATTTCATATCGTTATCATTAAACGGCAGAATTGTCATATCGCAGAAAGTTTATAGTTAGAATCATCTTTATCATTATTTGTTGTCATTTATTTTAATTATTTATTTCTTTAAAATAATATCATTTATTTTAACTATTATTTAATTGAATTTGTAATAATGTCATTTAATTCCATAGGTAATTATTATTCTAATGTAAATAGTTCTGTTCCGGGTAAACTACCTACTAAAAACAATCTCATGTTCTATCAATGCAAGTCGTTACTGGCACTCGCCGGCCGCTGCCGCGGCACCGCTCGCTCCGCACGCTCGGCTCGTGCGTAGGGGGTCACGGTTTTAACCTAACCTAACCTACGCATTTTTTTTGAACAAATTAACCTAATCTTAATAGTTGAGAACCTACTAATAACAATGTCTTTTTTTTCTATATAATTCCAAAAATATCTTATTTTTGCCTTAATATGTTTTTGTATACAATTGTAACTCACTGTATCGGTTCACACCAAAATATTGGAAACTCAAAATAAATAACAAACATGGTAAATATCCCGTTTTAACCGTTAATAATAATGTTAGTGACCATGTCAGTTTAAAGACTTATTAGGCATATAAGTCTTTAAACTTAAAGTTATTCTTAATTAAATTCTGCCATCTGCATAGTATGAAAAGTGAAATTATACCAAATACTCGTCGCTCTAAATGAACATTATGCTTAACGATATTATGCGAAATTTGAACTCTGCCAATCGTAATTATACTAAATGTAATTCTGCCATCTTAAAACTATGCAATTGTAAATTCGGAGTTTTAAACATTATGCCAAACGATAATTATATCAAATAATTTTTATGCCTTTAATATGTTCGTTTAAAGAAAAATATGCTAAGTGTGTTATGCCAAATAAATTTCGGAGCATCAAGATTCTGCCAGATAGAGGGAACCCGTCCAATACTATCTACCTATATCATGTATACCTACTTCAATTAAAAATAAAAACCTGTAAATACTTTAATTAATAATACCTATAACTATAATAAAGAATATAACTATATAACGCTATGGCGCTCATTAGGGGAGGGCTATGTCCAGCAGTGGACTAATATAGCCTGATGATGATGATAACTATAATTAGTATAATTAACTACGCTTTTACCAATATAGTATAAAAAAAAACTGAACATAAATTAGCCGAAACTCGGTTTCTAAAAATCTATGCGTACCTACTACTACTTCCTAAAAATAAATAAAATGTAAACTATGAATAATTTGTAATTTGAACGAATATTTAAACACTACCAAAATAACTAATATCTATTTTATAAAATAATAACAACAAAAGAAATCTAAAAAGAAATTATTTAAAGACTAAAAGTCGGGCTGAAAGCATTGTCTGTCAATAAGGTCGAACACTCTGAACGTCTATTCGCATCAACAGCCAAATATTACACAAAAATAATCCTTATAGCGTGATTCAGTATTCACGCGCGATGGCTTATTAGCGTATTTCATGCATAACTTTGGTGTTTGTATACCGATTTATATGATTCTTTTTTTATTGAATACGTAATAATGTTAACTGTTTTTAATTAGAGATGAGTGGGAGTGTTATAAACGTAAGAGTAGACAAATATAATCAGAAAACTCCGAACTGCTAAGTTATCGGGAGTTACACGTGTTATTGTGAGTCAACCATAAAAAATAGACCTATGCTGTCGTAGGATATTTTTTTATATAATTTTAAGGAGAACATTTCCGTCATACATGATTTCTGTGTAGCTTTAACCAACTTCTCCCGACTACCCAACATTTTCCTTCACTGCTCTGCTCCTATTGATCGTAGCGTGATGAAAAGTATACTATAACCTGCCCAGGAGTATGAAGAATAATTGTACCAAGTTTCGTTAAAATCCGTCGAGTAGTTTTTGTTTCTATAACGAACATACAGACATCCAGACAGACAGACAGACAGACAGACAGACAAAAATTTTACTGATTGCATTTTTGGCATCAGTATCGATCACTAATCACCCCCTGATAGTTATTTTGGAAATATATTTCATGTACAGAATTGACCTCTCTACAGATTTATTATAAGTATATATATATATATATATATAGAATATAGATATATAGATATAGATATATAGATAGATATATTTCATGTACAGAATTGACCTCTCTACAGATTTATTATAAGTATAGATATAGATAAAATTTTTAGGGTGCCGATAGTACCTAAATCAAAAGAAAAAATGAAAGAAAAGGTTGTAGGATTTCTTCATTTTCCGTCTGTCTGTGTAACTCAACACCCTTTTTAGGGTTCCGTAGTCAACTAGGAACCCTTATAGTTTCGCCATGTCTGTCTGTCCGTCCGTCCGTCCGTCCGTCCTCGCTTAATCTCTGTGACAGTTAGCACTAGAAAGCTGAAATTTGGTACCAATATGTATATCGATCACGCCGACAAAGTGGTAAAATAAAAATTGGAAAAAAATGTTTTATTAGGGTAGCCACCCTATATGTAAAGTGGGAAGTGATTTTTTTTTTAATTTCAACCCTAACGTTTGATATATTGTTGGAAAGGTATTTAAAAATGAATAGGGGTTTACTAAAATCATTTTTTGATAATGTCAATAATTTCGGAAATAATCGCTCCAAAAGTAAAAAACAATGTGTCCCCCCCCCCCTCTAACTTTTGAACCATAAGTTTAGAAAATATGAAAAAAATCTGAATTTATAAGGACTTTCTAGGAAAATTATTTTGAACTTGATTGACACAACAGTTTTTGTACAAAAAAGACAAAAAGTTGTACAAAATAATTTCTGGACCAAGTTTGTATTATAATCGTATATGCAAGCATTTTTTTTAACTTCGTTTACATATTTTATTATCCTGAGCGTATCTTTTTTCAAACAAAAAAAGAATTATTGAAATCGGTTCTCGCAATCCAAAATTACCACCGAAAACTGTCTTTGTATTAATTAGTGACCCCGAGAGATGGCGCTGTAGGTACTTATTACATTGGATCGGGTATTACCGAATTGTTCGTTAGTGGTCTCTCCTTGGCATTGGCGGTATATACGATAGAAGTTTTATGTAGTTATAAGAACTACATAAAACTTCTATCAAGAACATGCTAAGGCAATTTAGAACAAAACTAAAATTCATTTTTTTAACACTATCAAAATGTTAAGGTAAAAACCAGTTCAGAAATGGTTCGATAGATGGCGTTGCGTAATGACGTAATTTTTTTAAAAGTCGATGTTAAGATTTTCCGTGCTTTCATCACCTACCGTGGTAAAGTAAGTTGCACTTTAATATATTCGTAATTTTATTTATGAGTGCATAATCTAATTAGTCGTCGAGGTTTGATTTTGATTTGTCCGGTATTAAAATGTTCTCGTATATTTTGAACAGTGATAATCATGTTGAGGACGATGCTGTGCGCGCCTTTCATGATTTGTTAGCCCAACAACCATCGTTTCGGCCTAGAGAAGTGTCTCTGTCTCTTTTTCTTTACCCGGAACTAATAGAAATGCCTCAAAACGAGTCTCATTTACAAATTATATATGGCGGAGAAGTCGGGTTTGTGGGGCATTGGATTTGCATTTATTACATCAATGGAATATTACGGGTCTATGATAGTTTATATAATAGTTTAAGTCATTCGCAGCGCGTTTACGTTAACGCACTATTCCCATACTTGGATAATAATAAAATACAATTAAGTACAATGGGCCCGTTTTTAGTGTCCCGTAATTATTAGAGTTCCGTAACAAATAGCCTTTTTTAAGTTGGGTTATCACTATGTTCGCGCTCCAGCAGCGCTCCGCGCTCCTGCAACTGCTCCAATGGATACGTCGCGCGCACTTCTACATGCACTCCCCTTTGACACACTGCGCTCCCCTTTGTGTTCGCGCTAAAAACCGTCACAAGTCGGAGCGCCTGCCGCGGAGCGTGCAATGTTGCACGCTCCTCCACCTTTAAACTCATAAGTGGGAACACTTATTGTGACGGACGGGAAACTACGGAACCCTACACTGAGCGTGGCCCGACACGCTCTTGGCCGGTTTTTTAATCTTGCAACTCCTTCATCTTTATTTATTTTGAGCTGATTTTTTTGATACTTTGATCTCAAAAATGAAACAGGTCTCACTTTTGTAACAAGTATTTATTGCAAGCATCGAACCCCCACAGTCTTCAGAGCAGAAGCCTAGCGCAAAGCCAATGCGCTAATCAAAGAGTTCTGGACAAAAATGACTGAAAAGAAACTGCGAATAACTTGATGGTTGGTGGTGAGGCTGATGATGTTCTCTCTATCTCATTTCGACCTTTTTCTAGTACCAATTTAATAACATCTTCACTGAATATTCTTTTAGTAATGCTAAGCACAGTTTCCAAGTACAGGAGGGTTGCGGGTTGTGCCGGAGTTGTAGGTTGTTCGAAAGACATACCGCGGCCCCGGAACATAAAGGGCAAAAGAAGGATCATGGGTGGGTTAGTCAGTACAAGTCTGACCCTCCCCTTCACTCCGCCCAGAGCGGGAGAAGTTATTTGATGGTTTACCATCCGCAAAAAAAAGTACATCTATAAAAGTAAGTATAAACAACTCATAGAATATCTCTTTAACAGTAATGTTGTGACTATTTCACAGACAGGGGAGAGATGACTAGAATATAAAACAGTTAAGTGAACCTCCCTCATCCTATGCTCAATCAGTTCCCGAATAATTCGGTTAGGGACGATAAATCTCTGTTTAGGGAACGCAATGAGATTACGAAAGGCTGAATGGGATAACGTCCTGCATTATGTGATTATAGAGGTCACTTGCGATTGATTAATTTTATGGTCTTAAACTGAGTTTAATCTGATACCACCCGCTTGTGTATAATTGTGTTAACGGAAGTTAAGTTTCTGTTATCATCCGCCGTCTATAATGTTTCTGGGATACTGGAGTCCTCTATATAAGAGGCAGTGGTCTCATGAAGCAGCTAGATATCATGTCTTCGATGTTTTGGTTTAGGGATTGGTCTGGTGTTCTTACGATGTTTTCCTTCACCATTTTTAGTGTTGATGTTGATAAATCAATCAAAGTAATGCCTGGGTTTGTATCCACGACCTGCATTCGTTGTGTGTACCTACTTATGCTAGCCCAATAATACAGCATGGTAATATCCCCTTAGAGGTATTTATGTCGTCATTAGTACTCTCAATAAAATTACCTACCTCTTACTTATTAAATATCGTTTAGGTAGGTAATAATCAAGATTCAGTTACCTCAATAATATAACCAGTAAGCTTATGAATACTCACCTCACTCACCAATTCGACTTGTTTCGACTAGATGGTATCCCTGTTGAGAATTGAATTGAGAGCTCCAAAAGTGGGCCGCTGCATAATTCAGGAACAAATAGTATGCATCATCATTTTCCTGCCCTTGTCCCATTCGATTTGGGGTCGGCGCAACACGTTTTCTTCTTCCATTCTCCCCTATCAGACGTCATGGCATCATTTACTCCTTTCTCCTTCATATCATTCCTTATACAAACCATCCATCTTTTCTTTGGCCTTCCTATCGCTCTTCGTCCATCAACATTCAGATCCATTACTCTTTTAGTCACATGAAAGGAAAAAATATCGAAGTACAATATCATACTCATTGAACTGGTAAGGAATATCTTACAGACACGCTGCTGGTTTCCAGCAATATTAGATTGACACACCATTGTGTAACTGACTGAGCAGTGGTCGGACCACCGAGTGTCGTGTCATTAATAAAGCGAAGATTGAGCTAGGCCGTCGTGTAATGTAGTCGGGTGTTGCAGATGAGCTCGGTTTTTACGGCACGAGCGCCCACCCGCAGTGGCGACACTTAATGCTTTGGCAAACTTAGCTTATGCTACGCCATGCGTAGCGAGGTCTGGCGTAGCGTCGTAGCACTTTGAGTTGGCTATGCGTGCCAGACTACAAGATTGATAAATAAAGTGACTTAACTAATCATTATTTCTAATTCTAATTGTGACAGTTTTTATGTTCAACCAATAACTTTCATGTGTGGTGTAAACTGTAAGTATCAGTTGGTTTAAAATAAATAAATATTTCGCAATAAATTTATTGTTTTTTTTTAGTTTTTGTTGAATAGTATTGATTTTAACTATTATTTAGCATGTTTCATCTTTACAATATTTATACCTAATTTTATCTACTGAGCACTTGGAAAGGAACGTTTATGCGGCGTTTGCAAACCATATCTACGGAACAAATACTTCTGTCATGTTACTTTGATGTTGTGCTCCTCGATGGCGATGGCATAGCGTATGCTAAAAATGTTTTCATCTTTACTATGCTCCCCTCGTCATTTGTGGTTTCAATTCACTTTTTACGATGAACGTCGCCCTCTTTGCGTCCTAAATTACTCTTAACCAAAAATGTCGAAATCACCACAATTTGTCAATTTAAAAGTATTCTTATTCAGTTGGATTAAAGCTCATATTCGATTTTTTTATAATATATTTAAGGTATTTAAGTACTTGTGCCAAAATTCATTTGTGCGCGAATTGATTAAAACAGTAGGTGTATCAGTGGAGGGTATCGGACTACTAACTGTTTGTTTAGGATTCCATTTATGTTTAATTTGTGTCCCTCAATTTTTCGCTACTTACGATAATCTGTATTAACATTTTTTTTTACTTTTGCCTATGATGTTGATGTCACTGCTTGTTGATGATGATTCAACGGCTGGGCTCAATTTACATTCCATGTTTTATCGATTTATTTAAAAACAATGGATAATGGGGCGCTGTTTCGCTCAACAATTATTTTTATGCTAGCTATATTTTTCAGAGTATAGTATCTACAGTCTACAGTCAGTATTTTATTAAGATTGCATCGACTAGTACCATTGATGTCTACTAACCCACTTTATATGTATATTAGACCATCTTTACATTATTCCTAGTTTCTAATTTGTATGTTACTGATGTGTCGAGTAGATATTTGCTTGAGTCTCTTAATGCCTCCACAGCTATCACTGCAAACGGCCGCTAGATGGCAGTACTGGTCTCATAGAAAAATATGAAGAGCCCTATATTTTTCACGAAATACTTACGTTTAACAACTTTGTGTCACAGCTTCAAAGAAGGATTCAAAATAAAAATGCAGATATCCACTCGGAAAAATATATTCAATTTTTATAAAATCAATATCAGGCATTTTTTTAATTCGCACAATTTTGTACAATATACATTTTACAATTATTACAGTTTTTCAAGCTAACAATTATCACCAAATAGTTTTTAATTCGACAAGGACGCAAAAGCCATTGATATGGAACAAATACTGTAGAAAGAAACTTGTATAGTACACGTTATCTCGGACTACTATTTGTATGATACAACAAAATTATATCCAGTTATAATTTAACGTTTTATAATCTACTTTTCTCATAAACAACCTGAATATAATTATAACTAAGTAAGTACATTTGTATAAAGCAAATAATGTGTAGACAGTTACCAATATTTCAAAAGACGTTAAATGTACAGGATTGGATTTAGGAACATCAATTTATTGTGTTTTTAAGTGTAATTTGTTTTGTCATCAGGCTTTGTTTGAGCATGCCAAGCAAGCAAAGGTAAGGTAGTAAAGTCTGATCGGTGTGATGCCATTTCAAATCCATATTTTCTTCACACTGTGTACACTGTAATTTTCCAACATGGAACCAAGTATGATTCCATTTTTGAAAATTAGAATTTCATCGTCATGAAGTCATGACACTATAATAGACATTTGGAACCAGAGTTTCATATTTTTTTGTTAATGCACATGCAGTATTTGTTCCAGTAATGTAAGACCACCGTCACTGTATTTAATTATATTAATAATTAATACATCACGATGTTCATACTAAGTGATTGTTTATGGGAAAAGTGAAAAGGTTTAGATTTGCTTAGTTCTGTACAATAAATAAAACATTTCTTTTGAAACATGCTGAGGTATTGTTTCAATAAATTAAATCTGCAATTTTGGACTAAAGAGTGATTCTACTTATACTAATTTAACATATATAATATCTAGCTATAATATGAGATAATTAATTCTTTAATAGTATCTATACTGTACAACACTTTAAGTCTCACAACAAATACATACACGTCGGGTCGCGTCGAGCGGCGCATTGTCTATAGTTACACGTGCGGGTCCTATATTACAGTGTAGTGATATGTGCTATGTACAGCGGAGCGTGGCGGTATCACAGGAGCGGCGGGGCGGGGTGCGCGGGCGCCGCGCGCCCCCGTCACACCAGCGAGCTCGGCTTCACGTCCAGTCCATGTTCGGGCGAGCGCCCCCCCGCGCCTCCCTCGCCCTGGCTGTTCTCCTCCGAGTCCGAGCATGAGTCTGAGCTACCTTTCTTGCCTCCGTTGTGTGTCTTCACGTGCTTGGCTAGGTGGTCAGACCTCATGAACCTCTTATTGCACACGGGACACGCGAACCTTTTTTCCCCCGTATGCGTCCGCAGGTGTCGTTGCAGCTCGTCTGAGCGAGTAAATCGTTTCCCACAGAACAGCCAGTTGCACACGAACGGTCTCTCGCCTGTATGCCAGCGGAGATGAGCTTTCAGGTGGGATGTCTTGCCGTACACTTTGCCGCAACCGGGAATGTGACAACTGTGTATGTTTTTCTTCCGTAGATGTGCCCCCGCTGGACCGAGCCTCTCTGCTTCTTGGCAATTAGGACAGTCACAGGTAGCTCGGCCAGCGTACCGACGTTGTGACCTCGGAGACGGTGCTTGCGCTGGCGGCGCAGGGGAGCCGGGCGCGTGTAGCCCGAAGGATCCCTGTGTGGGGAGCACTGACTTGTACGCGTCTTGTAATAGATGGGGCGCTGGTGGTAATAAATGCGCGCCACCAGAAAGCGAATGTGTCAGTTGGGAGTAGTCCTGGCCCGCGTAATTTGCCATCTGTCCGCCGACGTCAAGCCAGCCGCTGTGTACGTCCCACCACGTACTGCCGACGGCGCTCACGCCGCTCATCTCGGCTGCCTTGAGAGCGCCGGTCCCGCCGCCGCCGCCAACATTGAAGGGCCACGACTCGTACGGGTGGCGTGAGTACATGGAGCCGAGACTTGCACTGGATTCACTTTTGCCGAGTAGTTGGTCTCCCGAGGAGGGAAAGTAGAGATCATTGCCGTAGGAGGGCGCAGCAGCGCACGAGGTGGGCCCGCGGCCGTAGGGCGAGCAGGCGGGCGGCTGCGAGCGCGGTGCGGCGCCGGCACCGGGCGGCGAGTGCGCACCCGGGCTCTTCTTCCACGGGTGGAAGCCCTTGCCCACGGCCGCGTCCGCCAGCGGAGGAGGAGATTTACTGGACAGTTTGTTGCACTGGGCCGCCAGCATCGCCAGAGGCGTGCCGCGTAAGCTCGGATGTTCCTGGAACGACAGAAAATAAATAGTTAATTATTTTGAATAAAAAAGGCAATACTTTATTCGGGTTTAATTATCGACCTGTGTTTTGAGCCGTGGGAATCGGTCGAAGTGTCAAATGAGATTTATAGTCTAATTTATATGTGAACTAATGCCGCGGTGTTCCGCTCGTGCCCCGAGGCTTCACAAATAATATAAATAAATTATGAGAAGCTTACAGGTAGTGTATTTACAATTAGGCGGCGTGGTGACAGCTCCCTGCTGCTACCGGCCGCGCGACTGTGTAATTAATATGAGCTGCCTACACGACTGCCTCTCGTAAAGATCAGCTCTCAATTTTATTGATGTGAAGCAATATATTTTCTTTATCAGTTCTAAAACCGTCGGGAGTTTCTTGATGAAACCCGAGTGCATTGGACCCGCTATTATTTGAAAGCAGTCTTGATTTTATTATTATTGAAATATTTCAATATTTGTGATATAATATGATGGCTGTAATATTAACAAACGGGTAACGAATAATAATTCGTTCGTTGATGTTCTTTTTGCTAAATAAAGGTGAGAGCCATAAGAGCATCCGGCCGGATATTTCACCCCAATGTAAGACACAATGGTTTGATAAAAAACGTTCCATTGTATGCAATAATAAAATCCGGGGATCACGACACGGGTCCAAGGAGCGGGGGGCGAGGGGTGCAGGGGGTGCGCAGCCACGCCCCTTATATTGTGATTGGCGCAGCTGTTGCGCCGCAATGTGCGCCAACCCTTAACATTGATGTTGATAGCCTTCAGTTCAATCGGTATAAGTTCATTCGGCTCACAAATTTTAAGATAGTGAAATAAAAGAATGGAATTGGTGAACGGCTCTCACGGTGTCGTAATTGCTAATGTTCACACGTACGTTTTAAGTGAATCTATAGTTCTTTATTTGTATTGCTTTAAACAACAACGCTATGTCAATTTTCATCTACAAATTACTTTTTTACAGTTGAAAGTCGTTTATTCAAGTCAGGCACAAAGTTCGTAAACCAATAGCTCTACAATGTCAAGATCTTTGACCATTAGCATTCTTAATCACAGACATAAATAACAGACAGAGAAATATAGCAACAATTACAACGCACAATGTATTATTAATACCTACCAGTTGATGTGGGCCAGCGGCATTCTAGTAAATAGAAATAATGGGCCCGGCCCAGTGCGGTATCAAACGTCAACATCTACGGACGCTCACTTGTAAATATGGCTGCGCTCTCAATTAACTCCACGACAATTACAATTACCATAAAAAAATAATAAAACTCCGCCAAATTGCGGCGGCGGCCACTTACGTCGTATGAACCCGCCACGTTACCTCCACGAATATTATTTGCTCTCAATTATAGAATTATGTTTGTTGTTTTGATGTGATACAACTCAACATCCTTCGTTCGACCTACGAGTTTGTACCACGTGTAGCTATCGAACCGATTCGATTTCGTAAATGTCGCTATATCAAAAATGAGTTTATAAAATTGACACGTTATTTCGAAACAATTTAAAGATAATGGGCATTAGGCGACGAGTGGAAGAATCAATGCGAGCCGGCCAAGGCGACGGTCGGCGCTGAAGTCATAATTACCCTAGGCATTATGCTCCATTTGGGTGCAGGCCGAAACAGAGTGATATCGGGTAATTGGTCGTCAAGTCGGCCGCTCGTCTCTCGGCTCTCAGCCGCGAGATTGGATCAAAGCGTAGATGACGCCTCTGAGCCGACACGCCGGCGCCACACCCGCATTATACAATGTTGATGGCCTTTTCCTTGTCAAAAATGACGAAGATCTTTTGTCATAAAAAATATGAGATGAAATAAAACGAGATTACCTAATGTGAGCACAAAATTGTAGTATCACTGGAGTCAGGTAGTCGCAGCTGACAATGCTCACGGAATATTGTTTTGTTTTTACCTAATGTAATTATGTGAAAAGCGTGTTAAAAGAAATTAGAGATGAACTGTTGTATGACCGATGATGGTATCTCAGGAGTATCTCCTTCCTTTGGGAAAGACGTGACATATAAACTGTTTCTTAGCGTTTGTGCAACGTTTTCGCAGCTTCTGCGTAGCTCCTAAGCGCTACGTGACACTGCGTAGCGCTCGCTACGCGACTTTGAACAGCGTCTTCGTAGGCGTACTGTAGGCGATAAACACAAAGCCATAAAATGCGGTAAGACTACCTAAATATTTACTTATATGAGGAAGTTCATAATAGGTTAAGGCACACACACATATTTTTCTTGTTGTCACTCACACACTATCATCTATATTTCGTTCTCATACCTCCTTTCGCAGGTTTTCGGGCAGAATTTTTTTAAGAAATAAGCAGTACCTATATTTGTACTCAAATTTTATTTTAAAAACTGCTGTCTTGTCTATTGTGTGTAAATAAATTGTTACATAAATAATATGGTACTTGATAGATAACTCTTAATAGCTCTTAAGTCCTAACTATTTGCATGATGTCCCTTTTATTTTTCTAAAATAGTGTAAAAAAGCTTATATTCAACAGCCATACCATACTACTTATTCCAAATATTGTGTAAACAATATTATGATCGCATAATTTTCATATCTACTTATTATTCCCCATTATGAAAGCAATACTTAAAATTAAATTGCTTTATACGTGATAGCACATTACATACTGTACAACTACTACATCTTCGTATTGAACGTATATAAAACATAGAGCTGCTGAAGCAAAGAATTGCTGTTATTAAATGCATACTCCAAGAGATAATTTGAAAGGAGGCCGGATGTATCAATGACTAAGCGTATCAGATTACTTAATAATGCTGCGAGCTTTATTAGGTCAATCCGACACACGGAGGTCACGCTCTCCGATATTATATCAATAAAAATATTTGTTTTATTTTGCCCACTTTTTGCACTTTACAAATAATTACATCTGTTATGTGTGGTGTGGAGTGTTTGTGTGTTGTGTGTGTGTGTGCATTGTAAAAATAACATGTCTTGCTTGAAAATATAAGAATAAAATAATTAAATTAATGTGTGAAGCAATAAATCGTGGTAACTGAAGGCGAACGTATCTCACGGGGCCGGGAGATGGCGGCAACGGCTTCACGCAGATTGGATAATTTAAAATTATCTACCAAAATTATGATGAACCGAAATGAATATTCAAGCGAAACGCTTAGCTCTCGACGTGTTATTAAGATGATCGTGAAGTCGTTACTGACAAAATTGTATTTCATAAAATTCATAACTATACTTATGAGCTAATATTTTTCGACAACACGTTATTGAAAATAATGAGTCCAATCTTTATTCGGCGGACGATCCGTACATGATAATAATATTGATTGGTTATTTAAATACGATGATATTATAACTTGTAAGCTGATAGAATATAAAATGGGCTGTTTAATATCTTATCTCGCAAAAGTTTTAATAAAGCAAGACAAAGTTTCAGACTCACCGCCATCCCCAATAGAAAAGCAGCTGTACTATGAATATGGGTGAAATACTTATCTCTAATATTAATTAATTTTAAGACAACGCTTTGAAGTTAAATAGATAAGTACAGTCATTCTCGGAATTGCAGTAACAGTTTTGAAAACCGGCAATTGACCGATCCCTGATGTTGAACTTGAAGAATAACGTGTCGTAAAGGATACATATTGTTCAACCAAAGGGTGGTATAGCGATTCTGACCATTTCAACAAATGAACAAAATTCTATACATGTATGGATCCAATTTTATTAACCGATTTTCGATGCATATTATTGTATCTTGTTACAACATCAAAGTTTAAAGCGACCCACTTCTGCGGCAATTGATGTGATTTTGGTCGATAAGCCGAGACCAAATTGCCAATGGGTAATTGCACAATTAGGGAATTATCGAGTTAATTCGGGGTGAAACCGTACGCCGTCGTTGGGCTCGTCGCGCCGACCCCACCGCTCCCCTTCAATTCTAATGCAAACTGCAACCAACTAATTTGGGATCTACAATTTATGACATATTGTTGGCTTTAATGTCTAATGTCGCAACAGAATTGACTCAAATCTATTTGATGCAAATGGATTCGCTCGACTATACTTACTCACTTACTAAGCACATTATGACATCGTTTTGTGTCCTAACATAAGCTAAGTATGCTTTGTAATTTCCGCGTTTTGAAATTCTGATAAGTACGCTACGTAAAGAAGCCGATTGCAAAATGAAAGTGAATGAAAGTTGTAATACAAAAATGTCCAACATTGTCTTTGAGAGCTTGTTAAGAATGAGTAATCGCAAGTCGTTCATCGTTTCGATCCAATTAATGATGCGAGGATATGACATCAAATTACAAAATAATTTGCCACGTTGGCTAGTCTCGGGTCTAATTATGCTACTAACGTTTGCAGCCGTTAAAGGGTTCAGAGTGCTATTTGTCATGTGACACTTACGAGGGGAAATATCGATTGACTGCTCCTATAATACTACACTTTTAGCTGGAAGCGCGCGCATGAGTTTAATGGGTAGTCGAGTGTAGGCCAAACGAGCGATGTCGTAAAAATAAGTTGTATGAATTAAGTAAAAGATAATGACTTCGGAACATTATTTCTACATTAAGGTTCGTCTTGCACGCGAACGGTCTCGTTGATGTGTGAAACTCTCACTGGCAGCTTAATTACAGTTAATTAGATCAGTTTTGTATCTCGTATCGTTGTTGCTACAGGATTTTCTTGCATTCATTAAAGTTTTTTGTGTTATATTCGTTAATATTAAATGATTTCGCGGAAATTACGAAGGTGTAGGGAATAGGCAGTTGGAAATATTAAATGGTCTACGAGTTAATTTTGATTGTATGTACCCTTGTAATGTTTATTAATATCACAATAAAATTAGACCTACAACCAATAGGTATCTGAATGCAAGCCTCCTTGAATGATGTCAAATCGGAAAATATGTTAATCACCATATTCTGCGAGTAATGTTGCTATTTATTACATGATAATGACAGTTGTTTCATGTAAGTAATAATACGTTACAGTGCGAATAATCTTCAAGTACCGGGCGATTGACATCATTATGACGTTTAGCTTGATTAGGATGTCTATGTATTCAGAGGTTTTTGTCTTTGTATTAAAACGCCTTCGAGGTAGTACCTAAGTATGTAGTTATTGGATAAACTTTGAATGAGGGTAGTTATGAAAAAATAGTGACATAATGTACTTATACAACCATGGCTTAACCTAAACCTCATAAGAGTCATTGTGCTAATCATTGTTTCAACAACTTTTACTATCTCTGAAGTCAGGCAAAAATGTACTAAGTACTTAATTCAAAATGCAGTAAAAACTGCAGATTTATCTTTTTCAAGACTTCAGGTAAACTAAAATTAAGCTTGTAAATGTAGCTCTGAAAGCGTTGTATGCTTCCCTAACAAGGCCTGTTACGTCATACATTGGAGCGCAAACGCGGACGCGGCCGGTGAGCGAAGGCGTGAAACCGCGCTAGTTAACCGAGGTCATTAGGCAGGCCACATGGCAGATCGCTCAAATCGAGCCGAAACAAATTATTTATTTAAATGGAAATTACCGTTTGCTAGGTGCCGGACGCTTTGACGCGCATGTGTGTAGCTTTATACTGAGGGCACTGACGCCATATGTGGCCGGCCACGGTTTTTGTTCCGATTTTAAATTGTCATGGTCTATTGATTCATGCCGACTTTTTGTGCCAGAGCGATATTTTTGATATATACCTTTTTCGAATCATGTTACGTGTATGTTTATGGTTTCAAATCGCGAAAAAAGAAATGTAAATTATGTAATTTTCTGACAGTTATGCGATATAGTATAGATTTATGATCCACGTATTATCATAAGATACACAGAATGCCATGTATCTCTTTTTACGTGGGATGCAGATACACGCAAACGCATTAATGTTAGAAAAAATCAATGAAGCACAAAGCTACAACTATAACCCCTGTTTTTCACAAATTCATGCTCCAATGAAAATCTATTGCACGTTTTCTTCACCACATTTCCTTTACAAGAACTTATCGATAATTCAACCATCATAAAGCTAAGCGATCTAATAGCCATGTTTTAATATTCACAAGCAACGCCTAAGCCGTAATGTGCGCGTTTAAATTTGATAAGTCGATGAAATTGTGTGGTAATGTGTCGGACACGGGCGAGCGGCGCCCTGTATCTGTCCGGCTTCAGTGTCGGACAGCTCCGAACATTAGCCCCGAGGCCGGCCGGACAACGCCGACCGAACTTGGATTATGAATATCTAGATGTAGTTCTGAATATGTTTGACGTGATTTATGCGTAGGAGTTGAAAAGGTAATGGCGATTTTAGGATTTAGCACGAGTGCTACGAATATAAAGATTAACATTCGGGACATTGTTATTCGGGACATTGTTTTCTTACGAACTTTAAAGAGATGCCTCTAAAGTACCTCTTTTCGACACATTTATTGGGGCACGTGAAAAACACGTCTGTCAAAATTACCTAGTAATATTTTGCGTGTTGGAATTTGCTCCAAAATGTTATATTGTCGGCCGACCTTCGCCGGCTGGGACCAGATAATAGGTGCACCAATTTGAAACCAGTTCCCGCGTGATAAAAAACAAGAGACGAACGAATGGAAACAAGGGACCCCCTTCTCCGAAGGCTTTGTTCTGTCTCATTGTAATTGTTCTAAAAAGCGTCGCGGGAAAATATTATGTGTTTGTATTTTAATGGCGTTGGTGCCTACCTAGGTTGATGCCGACTGCGTAAAAGTGTTTTTCATGGGGTGTTTATTTTTACGAGTTTTTACTGAGACTCGTTCTTTTATTTGTTGTAAGGAATGATATGAAGAAGAAAGGAGTAAATGTTGCCCTGACGTCTGATATGAGAGAATGGAAGCAGAAAATCATCAATATTAATAGACAAGGGCAGAAAGATGATGTATAGTGCAGAGTGAATAGAGTCATTAAATACTTTTGTTTTAGTTCTGTTTTGTTCACATTAGTATTTTTGAGCTAAACCATTTTAAGCGTTCAGTCTTACATGACACGTTTTTTTTTTTACAAATGCCAACTTCTATTTTAATACAAACAGTAGAACATGTTAAAGGGTAAAACTAAAACATTTCTCCAGTGCAACAAGTACAATGCTTTTATATAATAAAACGAGCCATTAAGCTAGAGTCCAGAGCGTGCACACTCAAGGTCATGCTCTTGCAAATACATTCGCATTGCGTGCCTCGCTCGACAGCGCCGTCGGCTCACAGTCTCACTCCGACAGTTCCAAGAAAAAGTCGTTAAACTCACGTATTTTTGGTAGCAGCTTAATGCCAGTAATTTCCAATGAAATTATTATAATTAGCTCCATTTATACGATAGTAACAAACAAATAAAACGGCTGGAACAACGCGCCTGAGGGCACGCAACTCGCTTTTCCATTAGTTACGAGACGACCTGCACCGATTTGTGGCACTATTTTACATTAAATTGAGGTTTAGTGCGGATGCAAATTGAACTCGACGTCTCCTTGACTTACTGCTCTGGAAGCGTTGTTTACTAGAACGAGCAATATCAGGTGTTGACTTTCTTATCGTAGTATAGGTTATAGAAAATAAATAGCAGGTCGTCATATATATGATTCATCCTTTTACTACAAAGATCATCATCTGTCTAGCCCTTTCCCAACTATGTTAGGGTCGACTTCCAGTCTTACCGGATTCAGCTGACTACCAGTACATGCAGCGACTGCCTATCTGACCTCCACAACCCATTTAACAACTGGGAAATACGATACTCCTTGGTAAGACAAATTGTCAAAGTTTCGAGCCACTGACTACTTTTAACGACTGTCAAAGATCTACAAATGACAGCCGAGACCAACAGCTTTCCGAGGCACGGAGGCAACTCGGTGTGTAAGGTGGTCACCTATCCACGGAAGCAAGCGCTAAGGCTAAGCAAGCGTGATTCAATCTCAAGATCGACCCGAGCGGCAGTTATTATTTAGCCACAAGCCTTTTACTACAAAGATGTTGAAGAAAAATCAAGTGAATCTGTAATAGGTACTACAGTTGTGAACACATATGTCGTCTTAATTTTAAAGCAGTCCATTGAAATTGCGTGTCTTTAGCGCGAAAAGTAATTAGATAAAAAACAAATGTTTTGTTGTACTATAAACATGCGACATTCAATGAAAACCGCAGTGACACATGTCGATACAACGCTCGCTAGTATCAATTAGTTGACATTTCGTCCGGTCGTTGCTAAAAACGTTCAACTGTTTCAAAGACATATAATTTCCTTCTACTTCTGTTTCATATTTTTTTACATTTAACTAATTGAACCGCGTAGGATATTAATTGCTGAGAAAATTACCGGCGCAGGCCCCCGGGGCCTAAACCACAAAGAGTCGACGCACGACGCAACGGCATAGAACCCTCGACTCATAAAAACGAACAATTATGCATTCAACTCTTTGTTTTACAACAATTACCTAAGACCAACGCTTCTACCATATTTTCTTTCTCGTAAGTGGGTTGATTTGATTACCTATATGTAGCTAATTATATATCTATATTATTTCATGTGCAAAAAGGTGCGCAGATACAAAGTATGAATGTTACCATAGCATTTCCTTTAATATGTTATATATATGTATAAGTTTTAAATGAATAGTTAATGCAGTTATTTTGATTACTATGATTCCAATTTTCCTCACTTCAGTTTAGTACCAAATGTTTTGATTAACTGAACGATAACTTTTCTAGCATCTTAAGGCTCTACTCCCTTCTAACCTTGCGTGGGCGCAACCAGTTTCTATAACCGAAGCAGATAAGCCGCAACGCAGCAATGTGCCACGAACATGCTGCAATAGAGAAGTTTAATGCTAAAATACCGTACAGAATTAATACTTAGGTATGTTTTCAATCATAATCGTGAACCGCACTAGTAAAGTCCATTACTTACTTATAACAATAGCAACAATTAGATAATAAAACAAAACACTATAATTTGGCGTCACGAAAAGTGGTGGTGGTGAACAATCGCGGGTGTATCGCGGCGATTATGAGGCGTTGAGAGGTTCGTCGTCACGTCCCGGGCGGCGGAGAACAAAGCGATGTTCGCGTATCTACTAAACAATTGAACAGCCACAAAAAGTCCCATAATTCAATTTGCATCCCGCTAGATAGTAATAGTCGGCAAGAAGTGGGTACGGTTAGTGCCGCGGGCGGCGCGGGCGCAACTCCGCTTGCAACGCTGAGAACAGCTTTCGCCGCTTTTCAACACTTCGACGAATCGATTAGATTGACGTGTTTCTTTTACTGATTTTACCTATTACAGCTCTAATTTGCGACGGGTTTTTACTTTTTGCACGCTGTTAGCTGTTGCAGGCGTTGTTCATACCGGCTTAGTCATTACATTGATAGGTGTGGAAATAACATTGCTGACTTTTTATATTTTCACTTGACTTACAAAAAGCCAGACTAATGATTTGTAACGTGTAGGCCAACGAGTCGCAGTAGAACGAGTTAGTAATTGGTTGTACAAACGTTCTTGATGTTGTCAAGTCGTTGACGCAAGCGCTATCGGTAAGAGAATGCTGAGCTCCATGAGAGAGTCGACCACAATATCTAAACAACTGTTACACATCTTGTAACTGGTACTGATATGGTAATAAAACAACGTTACGTGGTGGTATCGGTGCCGTGCGTGTCGACAGGCGAGGCGCGAGGCGCGCGGTCCAGTACGAGGTGACTCGCGTATTATTATGATAATGCAGGCGGAGCAGATGCTATCGCCCGCTATCCGCTCTCGTAACACAATTGAATTAGCATAGCGGACCGCAGCGGGCGGGCCCCGCCACGCGACCACCAATGCACCTCATCATCGATTCTATTCCGAGACTTATCGAACTAGGCGACTGTAATATCTTCAATTACATCGCTTTAATCTAGTTCCTTAAAGAAGATTCGTTCTCACATTGTAACCAACACTATCTGCGTGAAATATGGCACGGCTGATGCTGGTTATCGTTTTCACAAGGTATAAAAGTTAACAGACGGGAACGAGGTAATGTGGTAAGGAGCCATCGACTTACGAGCTTGACTTTTCAATCACTCAATCGTTTGGTTCTGATTTAGATGGCTTTGTCGCTTCAGACTTAGTTGGACTGGTAATTCTGTCCCTGGTGGAGTAGTAGAGCGTGAACATGTACCTGAATAAGGAAAACGAGAAGAAATATGACAAATAGAGAAACTTGTCTACTCCGAAACTTAAACACAACGAACCAAAACCAGCCAATACAGCGCAATTTCGAAGCAGTAGGTGTATTCAGGCGTTTCTCGTGTCGTAGGTAAATTGTGCTAAACGTTTCCACACGTCCGCTGGCCAGTTGCGGCGTGTTGTTATGAATGAACAGCAACTGAATGGACTCACCGCAACCGCAACGCACCGCCTGTCAGACGAGACCATTCCATCTACTTTAAATAATTGCTGTAGCCATAGATGAACAAATAACGTAGAGTGGTTGATCGACCTTTATTGGGAGCTATTTTAATAACTAATGGCAGTCAATTACGTTGCCTAGTGGGTAAGTGTTTTATAGAACCGACGCAAATTATAGTAAAATTACGCAAGTCAGCTAACAAAACTAATACCATGCAATATTTTGTAAATAATATCACCTTATGTAAATTTTAAACCTACACAAACATACAAAATGTTTTGAACATAACAAATTGGGGGAAACAATTGACAAAGAAACCAACAGAACTCCCCTACGAAATACTAACAATGTGACTGCATTAGGACCATCAAAGTCAGGCGCGGTTTAAACTTGAGAGCCGTCGAGTATTCATGGAGGAGTCGAAGAGCCCGTGATATATGACCCTCAGGAGGGAGCTAATGGCCCACGACCCTCTCGAAACTGGGGTAGAGCGGTTAGCTGGGAAGATGTAGAAGTCATGATTTTTGAAAGATACACAGGACAGTGTGGTAGAATGTGAGATAGTCAACTACCAAACTAAAAACATAAAGATGTAAATGCATCTCAAAACTATGTATTTTAAATTTATTGTTGGTAAATAATCAATAAGGAACACTTGTATTTTTAACTGAATAGTGAACGCAAACATTTTGGATAACTGCGTTTTATAATTCACTAGCTTTCGTCTGCGACTTCGTCCGCGTGGCATAGTTACTTTGGGCTAACGCTAACTTTGACCCGCGTGATGATCGAAAAAAAATATCTTTCTCTCCCCTTTTCTTCCCTCATCTCCCCCTTTTTTTAAATTATCTTATGTCCGTCTCCAGGGTTCCAACTATCTCTGTACCAAAATTCATCAAAATCGGTTTGGCCGTTTAGGCGTGAAGACGTAACAAACAAACTAACAAAGAAACAAACTCACTTTCGCTTTTCTAATATTAGTAAGGATTTTGTACAATTTCATACTCACAGCTCAAAATTTGATCTCCCCATTTAAAACTTACACCGAATCCCCTTCAGTAAAGAGACATCCGGATTCATACCATAACAATCTGGTGCCACGAGTGCGTTTAATGGCCACTACAATATAAGGAGCATTTGTTTGACTCCTACAAATTGCAACCGGAAAATTTACACTTAAAAAAGCCGGATGCTTAAATAGTCGCAATTTCCGATATATCTTCTAATGTATGGGATGTGCGCTGGTTTTACAGTAATTGAATAGGTAATTGTAAAATGTATGACTTTAGCCTTGTGAAAATGTGTGATGAATCATTTCGAACAAGTATTTGTTGCATGAAGTAGAGGTACTTATAGACAGGCATAAGAGAAAAGGTTGTTTAAATATAATATAGTGATGACGTCATGCGGTAGATGATATCAGAAACGAATTTGATTCAATCACAAAACATAAGTGACACCATTAGAAGTGATAGTCACTAAACCTTATAAATAATCCGTTATAGTGATAAGAGATTCGGTGGTTGAATGAATGGTATCGGTGTGGACCGCTGTGGAGCGCCACGGCGGGGGGCGCACCGCGGGGCGCAGCGCCGCCTGCCCAGCTTCTTTGTACCTCGGCTAAGTGTTAAATTAATTGTTGCCCACACACCAACAACACCCTTTCAACTAACAACGGCTTTATAGGACAAAATAATCAATATTGATTTAGATTCACTCAATAAATGGCCCCTAATATCAAAATGACTGAACACGCATTAGACTAATACCTCAACACATTCGAGTTGACAGTAGAACAATGAAGACGCCGCTTCTGATTTTTTATTCGGTAGAAGGCATTAATTAGTGGTGCATCTTCGAAAATAACCTTCTCTGTTGTCGGGCCATCATATATTGACAGGGCGCGCGATGACGGCGCTGACGGGCAGCCGAGGCGCCTCTGGGCCCGTGACTTGCAGGTTGCCTTCATTACGCGCCTCCGAGCCGCCTCAGGCTGCCCCGGTACCACTCCACACTCTAACAAGCCGGGTTAATGCAATGAGTTGCAAAATTTCAACCCATCATCGACTCAAGCCTATTTTTTTACTATTCGATAATCGTCTCTACGTCAACTCTCCAAAGATCAGAATATCTTAGCATGAAAGGGCCATATCCAGAAGCTGTCTGGAGCGATTTTGATGACATTAATGACTCCTAAATCGGACCGATACGTTTAAGTCTCAAGGGTTCGATGCGACTATATTAGTTTCTTTCGGCTGTTGGGAGCGGCGGAGACCACTATTAACTGAGGGCGGTAACAACAAAGAGCCACAAAAGAGACCCTTTGAGAGCAATCATTGAGGGTGATTGAGGCGGCGACCTGTGAGATGCAACGAATCTGTGGACCGATAGTTTGTTTACCCGTGATTGGATGACTGATTGTTATAGGGTTATGGGTTCGAAATATACATAGATAAATGTTCTAATTTAAAACATTTAGATATGTCACATTCCTAAAACATAATATGCCATAATTATTATTATTTAATTCAGTTTTAAGTAACGTTTACTTATATTGTATTATTATGATTTGAGAATTTTATGTTTTTGTCACTATATGGGGAATAAGTATACTGTAATAAGCATACATACCAGCACTTTTATATCATTTTTATTGTTTGTACTTAAAAAAAAACTTTTATGAGTTTTATGAGAACTTAATAAACAATAAACCGGAAAAATATTTAAATAAACATTAAAGAAACAATACTTAAAAAAAAACAAGTGGAAATCACGTAGTGCATTCCGTCTATTATAACAGACAGGGCAGCTTCCATATTTTTATGACGCGAATGCAAAATCGTTTCCTGAACTGTTTATATTACTAGTACGAGGAACTTGCCTTTTTCTGATGAACTGAGTTTTTTCATTACACATCGTTAAGTTCACGTCTATTGCTTAATTGCTTGCGATTTTTTTATTAAGGCAGTTAGGTTGAATAGTGGGATGAGGCCTTTACTGCTGGCCATTAGGTTTGTGGCATCACCCGCATAGCCTGGCTCTTTGAACGTTGTGTTATCGTTCACAGCCTGTATGGCGGTTATGTTTGTTCATGCACTGCACAGCCATTCGTCTTCTTAACGACTTCTCACATTTAGTACGCCAACTCGTTATATGGAAAACAAATATTCATAATGATGCGTTAACCTTCTTGAACATGTTATAAATGTTAGTCTTATTTTCTGCTTACCTTACAAATATAGGACAACAAATGAGTTTGCGTATTTTAAACTATCAACTTACAATATTTTTATTTGTTTTAATGATGAGGAATTTAGTAATAAAGTTTAATTGCACCATGTAAACTAGGAGTAAGTTCATGCATATGCTGAAGTGTTTACAATTATAACCTTCGGGCGATTTTTACCGCGATCAGCGTGAATACTAGCAGCTGGCAAATTGTTTCTGCAAATTCTTTTACTCTGAAAAGAATACGAAAAGTTACTAATAGACATTACTTCTTCCATTTAAGTATAAAAATAATATGCACATAATTTATTTTTAAAAGATATTTTTCACGGTAACATTAAACAAATTGATCATTTTGCATGAATTGTTCAATATTCAATATGTAAATAAATGATGATAAAAAACGTTGCTACTAGGTACCTACCACAACAAAAATGCATGTTTTTACGACGTGTTCAATATCGACTTCCAATAAATATGTATTTATACATAAGTGATGTACTTACAAACTTTTATAACAGTCTGACAGTTCTACAGTACCTATTGATTGTATCTTGTCTTAAAGTGGATGTTACTCTTGTGCCATTAAAATTATAGTAGAAAGTCTTGCAAAATGATTGTTAAACTACCAACTTAAATATTGTCTGTGTATTCATCAAAATTATCATACTGTGACATTTAAGTATGTCAAAACACGTCAATTGACTAAACAACTAATTTGTCTTGCGATATTTTAGTTGATGGTCAATTCATTTGAATATACCAGAATTTTCCTAAATATTTGATTCTAAAAAAAATATATATAACTAACCTAAAGATATTTTTTAGGATATTGGCACCTGTCTTTATATCCATGGCTGTACCATATAACAAAATTAACTTCAACAAGATCTTCTACCACACAAAAGAAACGAGATGAAATCTTTTTTCAATACCAACATATCGACAAAGCCGTACCTGAAACGTGATACACTAAACGCAACAATTATCTGGTAACGGTACAAAAATTAACGTCTAATAAGTATTAAAAGGTCTTTTGCGGTTGCCGCAGGAAACTGCAGTTGCGTTGCGTTGCGGTTACGCCGTTTGTGTCCAGTGTGTGGGTATGGAGCGTGAATTATAAAGCCTCATGACAACACAAACTGAATAATTGACGGCCGATCTAGTTGTCCTGCGGTGTTTTTACAGTTCGAACGCGGCTTGTAACGCTTTTGCTTAATTGTAGGGAGTGGTAAACTGAAAAATGGTGCATTTTATTTTTTTATTTAATGTTCCTTTTCTTGCTAGTAGATGTAAGTAGTTATTTGTTATGGGTCTCACGAAAAAGGTTATGTATGTGGTTTTTTTAAATTGCAGTGACTGCTTCACTTTCAATATAAGCCCAGAAATAGGCCGCGCAATAAATGTTCCAAATAAATCCTAATTACAAATCTTTATCACAATTTAAATTAAACATCAAACGACTCCAATCCCACAGATCACGTGACAACCAAACTAAAAACTCAACAAGCCACAAAATGTGCGACAAAACAATTAGACGTGCGACAATAAATCGTTGAAACCCGCGCACTGACAGATTTGCACTTCATTAGTGATTTTTTTTAACCCTGTCGCGGTAGACGCGCGACTAACATTGTTAAATTTGTCGCCAGCTACACGTCTCGTTGACGGATACCAACGTAAATAACTTAACGAGAGAGCTTTGGAGACGTTTAAAGATGGTTCGGATACGATTAGTAGAATGTGGGTGTCGAGTGCTGTCATGTCAAGGTTTTGATAAGTTTAGACTGTATGTTTTTCTTAGAGGGAGAAGAACGTACTTAGATAAAATAGACGTAGTTCCATCAAATACGTAGATGAAAATTGATTATACGGCAATGTATGTGTGTTGCACTAGCTCAAGTAAAACAATCTTAAGTAAAAGCTTTGCAAAAACTTTAAACTCTTTATTTTTTCAAGAAAAACTGTTTTTCTCTTCATGACAGTAAAAAAAACTGACCTGAAATAAATTCATTCAATTTACATATTTTAATTTTCAAAAAGTTTGAGCAGCCGAATGTGACCAATAACATTATTCAACTAGATTGTATGATTTGAGGTTGTTTGGAAAATAGACAACCTTTCAGAACTTATCTATAAACCGAACGAAAAGGTTCAAATAGACAAGAAAACAACCAAACTCTAAAATATAAATAACCTTCAACCAGTACAACAAAAGTTTCCACAACAAGTTCATCAACATTATTTCAAACAACATAAATATCAATTGTACAGATGAGATAAAGATAAGGCAGCCTCAAGCCACAAGATACCACAGAGTATCAATCTAAAACCGTCACATTCACGTGACGACTGTTTAACTCCCGGTCGGAATGTCCCCGACTTGTGCGCGCACTAAATATTATTTCCCCGACAGCTTCATTTAAATACCTTTTGTCAATGAACGGGTTAACACGACGAGTTGGTGCTATAAAAAAGAATTATGGCGGGCCCCGTCGCTACCGATACGGTTTATTTTTTAAAATAATTGGTTCATGCGACAAGTATTTTAATTAGAATTATGTAGTTTAGGATGCATGTGTTGTTCTATCGTTAGGATGCTTATTATGGAAGTATTTTTAGATGACAGATGTTTTGTATTGATGATAGGTAGGAACCTATTAGAGAATATGATGACATGCTTAACGGAAATAAGTTTAATAGGCTAGGTACACTACATTCTGCTCTATCTATTTATTCAAAATATATTTATTTATATTGACATAAATCTGAAGTAGGTTCGGACAGAACCTAACAAACACAAATCTTCGCAAAAAAATACAAATGCCACTCAACAAAAACTGCATCTAACTAAACATTTTAACTGTAAGTGGCCTCATCCCAAAGTTAAAGTGTTTAAATCCTAAGCAAACCGTAACACAAAGCACCGTTGCTATCAAAAGTGACGGATCTCGAAACGCATTGTAGTGCCCGGTATTATGGTAACGCCATTTTAGTTTTTCAGCGACACTCGTCAATGTTACTTTTGCTTCATAGTATCGGATTTGCGACTTTAATGCGTCTCATGGTAGGATGACAAAGCGGAGTACCTTAATCCCCATAACAGCCATTTAGGAGTATTACAAATAAAAGTTTGTCGGTCGTCGATTCGGTTGAATGCCACAATGGCCATTGAAGGGGCTTCACGCTGAGCGCCGTGAATGGGCCAGCGCCAAAAAAATCTATTAGACACGCATAATGGTGCCGATGTATGGGATTGAAGTGCGGATGAGATGAAAGTTCTTGATTTGTTGTGTGAAGTGAGTGACGGAGTTAGTTCGGTGTTCCGGCTGGTAGTGCATGAAGTATTAGAGATTTAAATAAGCTGTTCAGGCCTGGTTGCAGTCTTTAAATCACCTCGAACCCACATATTATTTTTTTTTGTTGATACGATTTGCGTAGATTTGTAAAGATAAACTCGGTCTCAGCTAGGCTTAAAAATTATTTAAGCTTGTTTCTTTATTCAAGTTAACCAATTGCTGATCAAGTTGTACTTAGTAATGTACACTCTATTGCAAATAAAATCATACAAAATATTTTGTATCAGCTACAACAAAAATAATGACCTAGTGGATAGACTTCACAGAAATTTATCGTTGAATCATATTTCTCTGAATTCCTAACGGCAATAAAAAATTACACGATACTCATCCCACGTACTTATTGAATAACAGATCCATATCATGATTACCAATAATAAGACATACCTATTGTTCAATATTAAAATTACTAAATAATTTTGTAGAAGAATGTCCGATCTTTACATGGAACAATACACATTGTTCTCTGTTACAAAAGCATATTAAAACGAACGGTTTGATTGAATTTGTTTCTGCTATTGGGGAGTGCGTTCTCGTTGACAAATATTTAGCCGGAAGATGGATGGGAGAGGAAACAATCGGATTCTGTTCGGAAGCTGTTGTTTGATTCCATTGGTTTGATTGAGCACCCTTTGACAATTGGAACAGGTAACATCGGGAAATAAAATTGAGTAAAGTTAATTTGTTAGGTGTCTTTTTTACAAACAATATTATGTCCTAGATATGAATATTGATGGATGGAGGTCAAAGAGAAGACGGATTGATTGTGTAAGGACTGATATGGAGGAGAAGGCAGTAAAGGATGCCGTGAGGATAGATGTCCTAGATATGAATATTTATAGATGGAGGTCAAAGAAAAGACGGATTGATTGTGTAAGGACTGATATGGAGGAGAAAGGAGAAAATGATGCCGTGACCTCTGACAGGGGGGAATGGTAGAAGAAAACTTGTTGCGCCGACCCCAAATAGAACAAGGGGGGAAGGGACAAGGGCAGGAAAATTATGAGATGTGGGATAAAAGTGGACCAATATGTATAAATGTTTTGAAAATACCTGTATACAATACAACCAATAATAAATAAATCAAAGTCATACCTACACGTCATGGTAGGTAACATACATATTTAGATATAAATGGCAACTACAAAGGAACAGTCCATGAAAATTAGGTATATCCAAAATGGAGTAGGTACAGATTGATACATCGTTCAAGAATAACTGAAATAGGGAATTTTATAACATCACGCCTTGTGATCCCCAAAGGATTAAGCAGAGGACTACCTAATAGTACACCCACATTTCGTCAGTTATGTTAAATAGGGTTTATGTTTTATAGGCTTCAACTAATAGAGGCGGGCCTATTACCCTCAACCGGGCACAAAACCAGACTCCTTGGTTGCTACTTAGAAATTCCTGGTGGAAAACCCAATAACACTTTGCCTTACCCGGGAATTGAACCCAGAACCTCATCCACAGCAGTCGCGCTAACGACCTCTAGACCAAAGAAGCTGTCAGCTTATACTAATAATATTATAAAGAGGAAGGATTTGTATGTTTGTTTGTATCAAATAGGATCCAAAAGAACTACTTAGATCGATTTTAACCATTTTTCCCTAAAAGGAAGCTACATTATCAAGAAATAACAAAATCACGCAACTACTCACGGGAGCGGGGTAGCAACTAAAGTCGCGGCTGAAATTCATTATATTTATGCTCATTATTCAATTATGAAGAATACCTAAATTATTTTCTACTGATTGTTTACTAATTGCGTCTTCTAGGTATATTTAAACTCAAATTAACTCAGCTACAGAAATATAACTAAGCAAGCCTGAAACATTGTACACTGTTGTGTATTTTCTGTTAGTTTGGTTTATCTCATTTATACTTCACATGCTACAAAACGCTGGAACGTCTAATGATACCTAATGAACCATAATAGACCACCTATCTAATTAAACATATTATACCTACTAGAGGGGTTTCATTAAAGTTCTATTGTTTTGTCTATGGGAAGAAATAAGAGAGGTTCTTCAGATCTGACGTCAAGACAATAATTGAGAATTGCTGAAAAAAGTGAATTTTACACACAAGTGTGAAATTATTACAAAGTTGATCAGTTAATTAAGTATTTCCATTTTCAGGTACCTACATTACTGTATTGACAGGAAATATTTCAGATCCTATTTGTATGGATGGATGTATGGGTATTTGTTACTCTTTCATGCAAAAACTACTGAATGGATTTTAAAGAAACTTTACTATAGCTTATACATCAGAATAATTGTATATTCTATCACCACGAGAGTGAAACCGCGGGGCGCAGCTATGTGTGAAAATTAAATGAAAACAAAGTCGATACCTTTATCGTTTTACTTGCAGTTGATGATTTAGGTTTAAGATGCAATTTTGTTGCTCAGGAAAATATCCTTGAAAGCAAAGATAAACACGGCACAAGGAAATACACAATGTAGAAAATGGGTAGGCATATTTATGCCTATCATTGATCTCTTATGTGTCGCATAAGGTTCTTAAACGTAGCTCGTCTAGGTACAAGACTCTAGAAAGATGTTAGCAATTACCACCCTACACTTTTATATTTGTTCCAGTGTACCTATATCTTTCTTATATAAAATTCTCCTGTCACAGTTTTAGTTGCCATACTCCTCCGAAACGGCTTCACCGTTTTTTGTGAAATTCAAATGTATATTTGGTAGGTCTGAGAATAGGTTGTAATCTATTTTTCATACCTCTAAGTGATAAGGATGGCCTGAGCACAGTTTGTATAATATAAGAATACATAGAAATTAAGTAATGACGAGGACATCAAGATTTTTCAATCCGACGGAACTTAATAACGACACTACTCAGGGATTATGTTAGGTATATTTATTCCGACAACTGATTTTGAATTTGTTTATCTATATATTGTTGTGTGTCTCTACTTATATGTTGTTTTTCAATGTGTATAGAAAGATAGGTATACCTACTAACAACACAATGTATAGATTTTCAAGAAAAACTTTTTAGGGTAGCTAAAGAAAATCTTGTTTTGAAAGGCAAATGAGATTGATGAAAAGTAGTAAGTATCACATCAAAATTCAAACGATCATTAATATTTGCTCGCTAAAAGTCTATGTATAAAAATGTCAAAAATATTTAAACCATTCAGATAAAGCTTAATTATGTTAAACACTCTGAAGGAAAAAAAATCTAAACAGAATAACCTTCCCTCCATTTGTAAATACACCTTTGTATACAACAGCTGTTTTGGAGCTGTCAAAGTTGACGTTAGAGTAGAAGTTCACAACAAACTTACGATGGTCTTATTGTTGGGTGGCGCCGGCAGCGGCGCGTACATATCAGTGATCATAGCCGAGAACAACACTAAACGTGACACATAGCGAACTGGGAACTAAAACAAAGTGTCACTTGTTAAACAACGCGCTGCGGTGTCCGCATACCGGCGACGTGAGCGATGTGGGCGCGCGCGGCTGACGTGTGGCGCGCGCTTCTCCACGCGCAACGAACAGCACGCGGGGGAGTGAGGTGGTGGGAGGGAGGGGGAGGCAATGGGCGGGGCCAGCCAATCCCAGCCTCTTACCGCGCCCCGCCCACGCCGCGCCCCGCCCGCAAGGTCGCAGCGGGCGTATCGATCGCACGCGCTCGCACGACCAGACTCCATTTTATTTCGGCGTCCCTCGATTTGCATAAACTTTTTTGTTTCAAATTATTGCTTAGTTGGTACTTCGACGTAATGTTGGCTACAGTTGAGCTTTGACTCGTTTAAGTTATGGTTGGGGAGACGTTTGAACATTCACAATGCCGACGCGATTAACCACAATTGCGAAGTTTCTTAACCGAGTCTGCGTTGCCTTTTAACTCTAGACACGTTTTCCGTTATTTAAAAGACATGACATTGTTTTTATGTCTTATTATAAGACTAATACAAATAGATAAGTAGTACATACTCACTATAATAATTTAGTGTAATAACAAATAATTACCCAAAACCAGAAAATATTCACAGGATGCCAAAAAACTCATTCACACCACTGTCAATAAGAAAAGTGCCCAGAAGGTTGTCAGCATTTTTACGTTAGATGGCAATGCTTAATTGTAGGTAAAATTAAGAGAAGAAAGATGTAGAGTTGAATTTAGGACACTACACCTTACTATGATTTAACATCATGATCATAAAATCTTAAAATGATAGATTTAAAACACCTTTAATACAAACTGATGTAAACAAGAGCTGAAAAATCGAGCAGGAGAAAAATGTATCTAAACATAATCGTCTTAGGGAGCCATCTTCTTATAGCTAGCTATATAAAAAGAAATAGGAGGAGACCGGGCTTAAAGCACCTCAGTAAGAAACTCCAGATTAAACAGGACAAAAGTAGGTGCTTACATCCTTCTGGCAAGTCTCAAATGGACAGGTACCTGTCTGTGATTTCCCCTTAGCGTAATTCATTCATATCAATTTCTGCTTATTGTGACAGTAATATGATCTAATATGGTATTCGATATCTGAACCTGATTACTACAGCACGTTTAGTCATAGGACCTCTAAACTTGTCACAAAATCCTCCCAAGCTGTCTCTGTGAAACTGAAGCCTTTAACTCGGAGAGCTTTGGAAAAGTAATAAGATATTTCGTGATTCCGCTGCTTTAAAAATTAGAGACGTCAGCAAAGAAGGAACATGAGTGGGTTTTAGTCAGTAAATGCAGACATTCCTCCCCCCCCTCCTTGCTCCACCCGTAGTTTTTACGAAGATCAATAATAGCTTTAGCTACCTCTTAGCCTAATAACAGGCAACAAATTTGCTGGATTCTATAAACTAGATAGGCTTAGTCTTAATTAGCGTCAAAATAGTTGCCTTCAAAAATTTTAATAAAATAAGCAAAAGTATTAATAACTAGATTTCTGCTCGCGACTTTGTCTGTGATGGATAAAAAGATTTGTCATGTTTCAAACCATGTATATATATATAGGTGTATAGTTCTACTGGCCGTTTTTGGTCACGGGGGCCAATCTCAGCGGAGGTTAGCCATCAGCGTAGGAGAGGTGCACTCGCTTTTCCCTCACTCTCATAGTCCGAGATTGGAAGGCAATCCGACACAACTGAAGAGGGATCAGCACCAACGGCTTGACGTCCTTTCCAAGGGGGTATCAAACCGCCAACTTCCAATCTCCCTTCTGTTAATTAGAAATTCCTTTTAAAAGCTTTTTGGCCAAGACGGGAATCGAACATAGGACCCCATAGGTGCCATCGTAGAGAAAAAATACAAATCTTTTAGAAATAAATCTGTTCTGATGATGGCTGGTCAAGTTCTTGAAAGAAGAGACCGACGGAACAGGTTATGCGTTTACTAGATGTGTGAAAAATCCGTTCAGTAGTTTTAAAACATCCATCCATCCTCACAAGGTTTCATGTTTATAATAATAGCAAGAACCCACAGAAATCCTGTGTACTCACGTCTGCTTAAATATAATATTATAAAAGCATTCGAATCAGTACTGTTACATCTTAATACAGGCTATTTCAAACCCTACTCTATAAATGCTAAATTATGAACTTGTATATCTGTTGTCAGTGAATTTTTTTTTTTTTTTGTAGTAATAAATCATTTATTATTATTTTAATTATAAGATATTAAAAATACAAAAAATATAGATAGATATAGGTATGGGCAACCTTTGATATTTCATTGTACCTAATAGTGAAATACTGAAAGCTTGTCTTATCTTAGACCGGATGCTCTCTGGAGTTGCGGGTATTTTGAAAGAGATACTTTTGCTCCGGAACACAAAGGGCAAAAAAAGGAACATGGACGGGTTTTAGTCAGTAAAAGTCTGACACTCCCTCGCGCTCCGTTCAGAGCGGGGGAAGTTATTTGATGATTAACCTTGCCTAAAAAAAGACTGGACGCTGTAGTGCAATTTCATAAAGGATGTTTTCTAGAAGAACAAGAACTAGCATAGAAATTTAAGAAAAGTGACAAGCGAACCAGCTATTACTGTTCTTTACTACTAATGGATCAAATCAACATACTCATGTTAAGTGATTGCAGGCTACTAGACAAGTGGTATAGATTCCTCTATTGAACAACGGCCTCAAACCTCTCGCCATTGTAGTTGCATTACTTCAAATATATGCTAACAGAACATCAGGCAATATGTACATTGTACATTGTCCACCAATTATTTAATGCCGAAAGTATTTTTTGTAGAACATAAATCTGTCTGTTTAGAAATACCCCTAACACACATTTCCCCTTCACCATAACATCTGACAGAACGTTATTACGAGCTAATAGCGCCGGTGAACGACCAACAAGGTGCTAAAGATAATGAAATATAATGCTCACCACAAAAAACATTATAAACACGACCAAATAATTCGTAATGGCACGAAAAAATGGAGCCACGAAAGTTTGCGTGAAAAAAAAATGATAGCGCCCTTCCGCACCCGAGTTCCTTCAGACGATAAACCTTCTTAGAGGGACGTCGTCGCTTCGAGAATAGCTTAAACGGCTAATAGTTTTATGACACGCATAACACCAGTAAAATGCTCCGACATACAACAAACTATATTGAACTTTATGTTACAGCTTTCAAGGTGCAACATCCCGTTCAGAGAAGACCGGAAATGACAGTCGTGAGGCATTATAGCGACATTAGACAGGGGTGCCATCGGGTTCATAAAATAGTGAAATTGTGGCGAGGTGAGGGGAATAGGGTGAAGAGGGGTGAATGGGCGTGTCCGGGATAACGAAATAAAAATGCTCAACTCGCTCATGGGCGACCGTGCGAACTCCGCTTAACGCAATAAACATTTTAATTTGAACGCGAAACTCACGCTGAGATGTGGAATTACGACGAAAGGGCGGCGTGTGCGGAAGAAATCAAATTACATGGAAATTTCATGAGAGGCGTTCTAGCGAGCCCAGCGGAGATACCAAACGAAATATGAAAAATTAGAAAGAGAGTTAAAAAATAATTGGTTACGACTTTTTGCCCTATCTATCGAGGAACCCTTGTTTCTATGTAGCCGTTATGTATTCGATATATATGTATCATAAATATTTACATAAAGAGAATCAAAAATCAATCATCTTTATTGTGGATAATAAGAAAGTGTAGGTACATAATACAGCTGGTGTCAATAAATAATTTGTGAATTATTATATATTAATTTAATTAATTTAATATTATATTAATTATATATAACTTTCAATTATATAGAAGAATAACCGCTCGATTGCTTGCGAAAACAAAAAAGGCGCCGAACTTTGCTCGGCGCACTCTTTCGCGTAACGCGCTGTGACATGTGGTAACAAAAACTTAATTTACTACCGACTGGATAGGTTTTATTGTAATAAAAATACTGTTTTGTGTAGCCAATGAGTTATACAATAAATATTAGTCTATTATTTCTCGAGTTCTTAATATAATTATATTTATAAATAACTAGAAAGTTTGAGAACAAGTATATTGCCTACTTCTATTAAAATAAGGTTTTATAGCAAAATAAGATCGATAAGTGTACTTGTTTTTTAAATTTTCATAAAGTATTTTAGTTATTTCATCGTTTTAATAAAAAAAAATCCATAAAAGGCTTAATAATTTGATAAAAAAGAAATGTAAAACCGAACGAAAACTATATAAAATGGTCACTTCAATTTCACTTCAAAAGATTAAATATAATTTTGTCTATGGGTGTTATAAACTTGCGTTCATTCGGTAGATCTGTTCCTAGTCTATGATTTTAAGAGGTTTTGAAAGGACTCTAACGTCATATTAATAGAGTTTTAAACTTTTAAGTCGTTTAACAAAAATGAAGACTTGGAAACAATTGTTTCCACAAGCAAAGTTCGGTTTTATTGTTTGGAAACGATCGTTTCCAGAAGCAATCGAGTGGGTATGGAAAATCAGAATTTACAAGCATGTTAACACTATTAATAGATATTACATTAGAATATATGTTAAATAAACTATTAAATTAAATAAAATCGTATGTATAGATACAGAACTCTTAACACATCCAAAGGAGATTGTATTCTGACAGTGATTTGTCGGCAAAGAAATCTTATATAGAGCAATAACACTTGTTAACTAATCGTTGATCTAGTTTATGTTTAAATGTTGTTATTTCTGTAACTGCACTTAAAGACCTTTGAATATTGCTGAATCCATGCGTAGTTATTTAGCAAATTAAGTATCTGTTTCGGTTGCTGTATTATGTAAACACACCAAACTATAAGGAAATTATCTAACTTAGAAAATTCAATAGCTCAACTCAAGTCACCCAATCAACAGCCATGCTTTCATTGCTTTGCAGTCTCCATACTGTATGAGGGATAAGAAATGATGAAAGTTTTTTTCGTTGTCTATCAACAATTTTTAATAAGTAATGGCGACGTATTTTTTTTCTTTTTCCACATAATCAAAACATTACGCAGAAATATTGAGTTAAAATCTCGCATAGCGTCAAGTCTTGGTACAATTTTCACTCAAAAGAGATCGTTTTAATCATCATACGAAACTGCAAAGTTTTATTTTTCTACCGGACTGTACCCAAAATAAATTAATACAGGAGCGATTACATGAAAACTTAAAGACAGTCTCCTAAGAACATTTTCTTGTAGCTATAACGATTTAAGATACCCTTTGTCGCTTTTTAAATATCCACCCTGTTAGGTAGACAGTAGGTATATAACACCCTGTATCCAGTTATGACAGTTGATACATCACGATTTGGCCGGCGTCGCTCTCCCTGACGGAAATAGGCGGAAGTGACCGACGCCGGACTGGCTCTCGGATCACTCGTTCATAACCGTTTAACTTTGTGTCAGTTTGTGTTTCCTATACAAACGTAGGTAAAGGATAAAGGCCGAGTAGCCCGCATAGATATCTCTTATATAAGCGTGTATATGAAACAAAATTTGACTGTTTTTTTTTTAAATAGACATAGGTTACAGGTTTTTGGTAGACTGCCTCCTTGGACGAGTGGCCGCCAGTGCGATTACAAGTGAGTGAATACAAGGCGTTATTGGGTTTTTTCTATCCGCAATTTCTGGCAGCCTGGATTTGTACCTGGTTGATGGCAATAGACTCGCCCAATTATGTTCAAGTCCCACGTAATAGGACAAGCCCAAACCTTCTGGAATTAAGGTTTGTATTTAAATAAAAGTCTTAATTCGAAAATAACAATCTGACAACGAGTGTTACTAGAATTTAAACACTATCTGACCTGATAAGGTGAAAATAGTTTTAAAAATAGAACTTGAAAATACCTACGCAGTAATAAGCAGGATTGAATTATCTAATCGACAAATTAACAAGACAAGCAGTTCCAACAAAACAAGTTTCACAAAACCGTTCAGCGGTTCTGTCCACTAGAATACCTACTGCGGCGTGAAATACAGCCAGAAATATCGAAAAGGCAGTGTCCAATAATGGCCACACTTGGTAATTGTCACAAGTTTCCAGTCAATACCTCGATAGCCTGTAATTGTCGCATTCAACTATGACAAACTTAGTTCTTGTCTTGTAAACAATAGTTACTGTCCAATGTGAAGCCCAAATTAGTATTTGACTGAGGGAGTGTAGACAGCCGTTTTAGAATTTGATACATGTGTGAAGTGTACCAAAAGTATTCCTTGAAATGCACCAAATGGTCAAGTGGTCCACGCCTATAGTTCGTGCACTTCAAGGAATACCCCAATGAGGACACTAAAGGGGTTTGGAAAGAAATAAACTTTGTTAGAAAATAGTTAGTATCGGGTACCGGCCGGTCGGGGTTTCTTAGGTATCTAGCAAGGTATCAATTTTCTTGCCAGTATTCTAAGTTTTTGTTTAGATTTCTCAGACGCTTTTACATGTTTCTAGTAGCTTATCAGCAATCCAATAGTAATATATCGATTATGGCTTCCCCATAATCGACTTAAATACATATTATCTTTCTGCCCTTATACCATGTCGACTTCTTTCTTCCATTCTCCCCTATCAACCGTCACGCTATAATTTACTCGTGATTTTTTTTTATTTCAAATTCTTCAGTTACAAGGTTGTGTCTATTACAGTTCTTCATCTTAAGAACCAATAACTCCCAAATTACAAGCTTGATTTAGTTTGGGTGTTAGTAAATTTTCTATCATGTGCTCTTGTACAACCGTCAAACATTTTAACAAATTGTGCTTTATAGCTTTTATGTGTAAGTTTTTGTGGTACTTCGAGAGTGAAATAAACTATATCATTCCTCACACAATCCATCCAACTATCATTGCCATAACGTCATTATGCGGTATCCTCAGTACAAAATCAAAAGCAAACAAACTACTAAACTAGATATTTCAAACTAGATATCAAATCAGCAATTTTTGAACAACAAAACTAAAGAACATAGTCTCCAAAAATCCCTGTCCGCCACTTTTGTAGTGTTGAAAATAACATGACTGAAAAGAAGATTTGGCGGAAAAAACTCCAGAACAACACATCCGTATTTTAGGTTATATAAGAACCTGGTTTTATACAGTTGTATGCAGCGAAGTAAACATTAGAACAGATGACAATATACCAGCAAATAACTACAGTGTACCACCCCTAGCAAAAGCTGTACAAGCATTTTAATAGACATACATATGTGTAAGAAAAAATCTTAAAACTTTCGATTCACAAAACCTTTACTAGCAAAGAAGAGTCAAACAAATCGATTCAAGGAGGAAAACACTCAAATGAAACTCCTAGTTTCCACGTGCCAACGACCCTCTATCTATAGGTAGATGTATACTCAGTATGTAAGAACCTATACGGTATATACATGAGGGGGTACTAGTTGCATAAGAGCTTCAACAAATTTCAGGATAGGTACATGTCAAAGTCAAACATTAAATTTATTTGCAGATAAATTTGGTTACAAAAATTCGTATGATAATGTAATAGTGGCTTGAAATATTTAATCATAACATAATGACATGCATCTTTTTAATTATTACAATTTGAATTGAAGGAATTCTTGTATTGTATAGAAGGAATTCTCAATTAACCACCAGGGTAAAGCCCAGGGTCTCATCAAAAATCGGTTTCTTTTAAGCAAGCGTGCTCCTTAGGGTGGAGCACGCTTGCTTAAAAGAAACCGATTTTTGGCCGCAACTCGCCTGATGTGAAACGATGTTGCGGCCAAAAATTGGTTTCTTTAAACATTTAGTGTAAAACTGTATAACATATTTATTTATTATTATTTATTAATTCATGTACACACAAAACACATGATAGAAAAACAAATATATACTGACAAAAGAGCACAAAGGTACTGCTTATTTCATTTAGAAATCTCTTCTTTACAGTCACCTACATAAATCTTCTCTCAGCAGATCTGATTTATGTAGGTGACTGTACAGTTACCTTTGTATCGTCCTTATTTTTTTTTATTTCGGGTTGGTATTTAATATTCATCATTATTGTTATACGCAGTGCCGTTATAAATTTAAAATCAAACTAGCCAAGGATTCACTTAAATTCTGGAGCCACTAATAATCACTTAATTTGAGCGTGGAGTGTCTTAAAACCTTATTTAAGAAAGAAAAACCATTCGACGTATTTATACGTTCTGAAAAATGACAATGTATTTTTCAAATAAAAGCACACACAACTACATATAATGTTTGTTACTCTGTCGCTATAGCAATACAAAAGGTGAATGTAGGCACAGAGGGCCACACGCTAGGCACTGCCCGCGGCGTCGCCTGCAATTGCCTTCAATGCGCATTGTGTGGCGTTATTCAACGATAGCCTTTTCAATTGAACATTCTTATGAGCGATTGTATTAAAACAAATAGGTATTAGTTATTGCAGTCGTGGTTAGATGCTGAAATGAACGTAGATCATCGACGACTCCGAACTTAGAAGTTATTGTTGCATTGTTCATAACTATCGCATTACTTTGTGAAACATAAAGATATTATTAGTAATATTTGAAACGGGATATTTACCATGTTCCAAGTGTTATAAATACTTAATGTTAGTGAACATGACAGATTAAAAACTCATAAAGATATTGTGAATGAAGGCGGTTTTAAATAATAGAAAGCGTGCTTAGAACGTATCTTTACCTATAAGTGTTAATTCTAGCTGTGCCCAGGTCTCCTTCTGAAGAGGGCCATCCTTATTACTTAGGCTTATAAATAAATAAATAAAAATATTTATTACCAGAAAGATAGTTGTACCTCTTGCAAACTAATATTATCTTGTAAATTTTTTCATAACTCAATTTAGTAACTGTAACTGAACTCTGGTACCCAAGGTAAGATTAAACTTGTGTTATGTGTACAATAAATATAACCTATATAATTCAAAATAGAATACGACAAAATCTCAGACCTAACGAAATGTAGATACATATAAAATCTGTCAAGCCGTTTCAGAGGAGAGTGACAACAAAACTGTCACACGATAATTTTATATAAGAAGATGAAGATGTTATGTTCTTTACTATTATTTTAACACTGATGAATGTTTTGGTGACTTATCAATTGAATATAACATAATATTATCTTTTTACACACAAACTTTCAGAAATAAATGCTCTAAATAACAGTGAATCCCGCATTCAAATTCGATTCTATAGTTGTAGTTGTTCGAAAGAGATATCGCGGCCCCGGAACATAAAGGGCAATAGAAGGAACATGGGTAGGTTTTCGGTACAAGTCTGACACTCCCCCCGCTCCGCCCAGAGCGGGGGAAGTTATTTGATGACTTACAATCCGCAAACAAAAAAGCTTATCACACATGGACAGGGGCAGTAAGCTGGGTACTTTGTAACGATTAACTGAAGATATAAGAAAAACTGAGAATAAATATCCTGGAATTTTAGTTTCGAAATTCTTCTAACCTTATACTTGCGACTCTTAAGCAAACGAGACTACTTAATTGACATGAGTTATGAAGTTATTTTGATTTATTAGTATAATGAAGAAACAAGGTCCAATAGATAAATCCGTGCTGATCAATTAATTGCATAATTATAGGTTAGCTTATGTTGGAGCAGCCAACAATCATCAATTAATTAATAAAACATCAGTTCTTCTGAACTACTTCAAATGCGCATGAGCAATAAGATAACACAATACGGAACCAGTAAACAGTTTGTTCCTGTAGCGTGAATTAGTTTTTAAACGATTAACCGAAACTACGTAGTGACTTTTATTTCAGGAAAAACTCTCAAATTTGAAGTGTTACGAATGACAAATCCGTACTTCCGTACTAATATTATAAATGCGAAAGTAACTCTGTCTGTCTGTCTCTTCTTCACGCCTAAACCACTGAACCGATTTCAATGAAATTTGGTACAGATATAGTCTGGGACCCGAGAAAGCATAGGATAGTTTTCATCCCGGAAATCCCCCGGGAACGGGAACTATTAATCCACGCGGACGAAGTCGCGGGCAAAAGCTAGTATATAATAAGCTCAAAAAGCAAATAGGTTTTTACAAGCTTTTAAACTTGTTGCGGCCGGATTTTCTTATATAGACTATTCTGAGAAGGAACAACAGAAACTCAGAGGTCACAGTATTTTTTAGGGTCCAGACATAGTCTTTGTCAACTCACATGAGGATTACACCAGATAAGACTCTGAAATGGTCTTTTGGAACAAGAACCACACAAATTTTAATGAACCTGTCATGTGGCAGTTATAGTGTAGCTCGACTCATAACTCAAGGAGCTTAATAGGAATGCTAACATCAAATATTTATTTACAAAATCTAAGAACAAAACCACCTTGCGATTTTTATTTCAAAAGGTTATCTTACGTTGCTTAAACATGAAATTTCACACTCCAAAAAGGTCTACAGCTAAAAACTCCTTTCACATAAAATATCACAATACTTGGGGCCAACGTTGTCATGGATCACGTGTACTGCGCGCGCGCCTGCACCGCCCGTGTCGAATGCATTACTCGCGGCTCTCATCGCTCACAATACCCATTTCACAGTGTCCATCGAATCGATGACGACAAATCGAAATTACCGATTTCGTCATTCGATATTCGTTCCGATATAATTCCACTAGTCGATAGTTGATACCGGAAAATCGTAATAGAGGCGTCGTCGGTATTACCGCTCAGAAATCATTAAGGAATTGCAAGAGGTAAATGAATTAGAATTATCCGCTATCTGTACGCAATTTATCATCCTACGTAATATGTATAAGAGACTGGATTTATGGGTTTATTGATTTGTCTTAGTTTGCCTTCTATGGATGCAAGAAGCCAGAGACTACACAGATTTAGGTACGAGAATTAGCACTCTTGTTCACAATGACCCTGCCAATGCCTGGAGGCGTAACTTTATTTTTAAATCATACTTACTATTGCAAGACTTTGATCATAATTAGATCATGTTCTTTCGAAGATTTTTGTATTTAAGCAACATAGGTAGCAATAGCGCTATCTTCACATCAGCATAGGTCATCATGTACAAAAGCTATGAAGCAGTTACTTTGTCACATGTTTTGTTTCAACATAAGCGCAACATTAGACCAACTGTTTTCATTGCCATGGTGAACTAAAGACGCTACACACTCCATACCGGTTCAAATTTTGATTACATATTCTTTAAGCATCGTAAGACTACTTATGATAGTTTTACTTCTCCGGTTCGCCGGAAAAATGTGTAAAGCCCTTAGGACCATGAAAGGCATTGAAAGAACCCTTGGGGTGTTAGTGCTAAAGTCACAAATATATAAACAAACATAATAACAAACGCAGTACTTACTAATATCTTCATATCCTTGTGATCTGCGGTCACGGGGTCGATACTAACCTGGAAACAAAGAATACTTAATATAAATTTCAGTTTACATTTTACATGATTAGTGATACTAAACTACAGAAACGTATAAACGCTCCTATAAAAGCATACACCACAAATATTTACTATGTACTAATAATTATTTCCTACCTAACTTGTTACTCATAAAGGCTATAAGCTTTATGCAAATATGATACCGATGAGTTTTCAACGTGGGACAGCCGTGACAAACTAAAATAAGGTGTCGGGAAATTAATGGTGATTCTTTTAAAGACCACCATGAAGGCTATGCAAATTAAGTTAAACAAAACATCAAATTGGCATTTGATTAAACCGATCGAAAATTGATCCCAAAACCCAGCCCTTACACAAAACACTGTTGATTTCCTATTTCCCCATCGGTCAAAGTAGGAAAACAAAAAACTAATTAGAAAGTCCCTAAAAAGTTAATATCATAAGTCGGGGCCGTACACACGAGCGAATTTAATTTGGAGCTTTTTTAATTACGCCAGGAGAATGGTTCTGAGCGGGCTGGTTTCGGCGCCGCGCGGCCGCCAGCCCTGTAATTATGGGGCCCGTAATTGCAGGACCCAACAGTGTGCACCCCGGGCCCCAACCTTCCCCCGCTAGCTAGCCGCAGATAGCCAAGCCAGGGAAATTAGAATACCCGATTTTTTTTGGTCAACGTCAAAGTTTTGCAAAATTGATGTTGTTGTTGCCTTGTTTTTTGACCGTTTGCTAATATCCAAACAGTAAAACCATGGGGTTTACTGTTTTAGAGGCTTTGAAAACTCATCTTGTAGAGAACCTTCAGAAATACGAAACATTTGATTAAAGAAGTTTTCGGGTGGTTACCAGGTTTAATTATAGTCAAGTAGCTAATTCCTGCGACCTATTTTCGTCTTCAAAGAATCGTTTTAGCGGAATTGTGAAGAACCGAGTTTCTCATGTGCCGAGTTAGCTCAACCGAGCCATGTCAGCGTCGGTCGCTTCCCAACGATCGCTGGAGTTCGCAGAAATCCTTACATCGCGAGTAACTCCCTAGTTTAATTACCAAGCCACTGTCCAGTCACTGGCGAGTGAATTGCAGAAGATTAACTTTAATGGATTAGCGGTTATTCATGTCCAATTTTGGATATGTAACTGCATAATCAGTCGGTAATGTTATCCATATGTCCCACTACTGGGATTTCCACATAGACCTTCACGGAAATAAGGCCTGAATCAGAAGGATTTAAAATCGAGTACGAGGAAAACGTAACAAGGGAGATACTGGGAGCATTTAATATACAAGATTGATTCCAAGAATTATTTTTGACGGCAAGTTGGCAATGATGAGAAACCCTTAAAAATTCAGTTTTCTCTTTTTTTTAAGTTCATTAACTAAAACAGTTTCTTTATTAAATGAAATTTAAATATAATAGCAGGTGATTGGCCTTCGCATTGTTTGGTCACCGCTCCTAACAGTAGGTGCGAGTGAATCGTACGCTTAATTACGATGACTGGCTTTTGTAACTCCAAAATATATTTTAACATTTTAAGTCCACATTATGATAATTATATATTCGGTCAATGACTAATGTATACCGAACTACTTACTGTTAGAATAGACGGCTTAGATATAAATCTGAGATCTTTAAGTAACGATTTACTTGGATTTAATATTTTTGAATTGCGTTGAAATTAATTATTATGTTTAGGTATCTACTTATTCATATTGTAATTTAATGTTGTTAGTATACCTACTGATAAATCTAGATAAAAAGAATATAGTTATTGAGTATAATATCTCTCACATTTTCTTAAATAGCTGCAATGACAAAGGCTTTTACAGTTATCAGTTTAATCTCAGCTCAAAAATTACAGCTTGGAAATAACAGTTATATTGAGGTGGAAAAACCAGCTCCGATCTCTATAAATATTAGCACAATGCCATATCACATATGAGTACTATTTCACCTAACCAAATTGGCTATTGTTCACACATATTTGTCTAAAAATCAATTGGATAACAAATAGCATTAATGCCAAGAAACAACAATGGAAGAAAAGCGCCTCGCGTTTCATTGTCGAGGCGTCGGCATACCCCGGGAGGTGTTTGTGCCGTAATCATAACGTAATCACACCAATTAAATATTTTTATTCCCATTCTACCTTTGTAAATGTACTGTGCCTTTGTCGGTATATTCGGTGAACGCCGTGAACGTCTTTTGTTTGTTAAACATTCAACCGTGAATTTTTTGCGCAGATTCGAAGCGTCGACGAAAATTAGTCGTGTCGAGACGACAATCAATGAAATAACTAATTATTGTATTGTGATAAATTGTTGTTCTGTGCTTACTACTTTTTTTTGTTATAAAATGGCGGTGGTAATGTAATTAGTATTGTGAAGCGAAATTAATTACAGGTTTAATTTAAGTTACGGCTTGTATAAGTTTATTGAATAGACTAATTATTTGCGAAGATATTGCAATTATTTATGTCTAATTGGTAATTAAATAACTTATTTATTAAGCATTTTTTACACTTAATTAATTTCAACACAGTAGCTCAAGGATCAGGTTTTCAACTCGCAGTTCGTATCATACTTTCGAATTGGATTTTTTGACTGAATGAGCTTTTTGTTTTTATTTAAAGTATTTTGTGTTTTTAAATAATGTAACATATTTTGTTTAAGTCCTTTATTTAAGAGATTAAATTGATTCAGAAACTAGAATTTACCTGTATTTCAGAATTTAAGAACCGACGTTTTTATTTTCAGAAAAAAATGCGCTATTAGTTTGAATATTTTTTAAGAAATAAAAAAAAATACAAGATTTTCATAAAATATTAAAAACAATATTTACCTCGTTGAAATAGTTATTATTGACATTATGGGCAGCCGGGTGCGGCGCCCCGTGCTGCTGATAGTACGCACAGTTCATATCGCCATCCGGTTCTAATACGACACGAACACAAAGTCACTGGCACACGCGTGACAATTTTTCCATGTCAAAGGAAATTTCGGGGAACAATTATCTCGTAACGAATCGATGCGGCGAACGAATCTCGCCTACTAAATGTTAATTGTAGGGTGCTTGGTCCGGTGTCGGAGTTGTTGCCGTCCCTCTCGCACAGTATCCCCGTCTCGCTCGTGTCGGTCTGCGCGGTTTGTTTACGGCCGGGGCGGCGACTGGCGCAGGGCGGCTCGAGGGCGGGCTTACGTCGCACACGCAAAACTAATGTACTACGCACTTTAGTGCGTTGGGAAATTAAATCTCTGATTGTTTTAGTGTAGAGAGAGCCGCTATTCGATCCTGATAATATTTTCACATCGTTGTTATTGTATTACGAGCTTTCAGTATGGTAATTAGGAATAAGGTTATGCATTCATAAAATATTACAAAAATGTGATTGTTTTCATCACTTGATTAAAAAAGTACATAAGAAAACATTAACTAAAAATCTGCTATATATCAAATTCGGGAATGGATTTACTTTTTCCTGAAACATATTATTCTACACTGCGATAGCGTGGCATTTCACAGTCTCTCACGAGAATCCATTCGAGTTAGTTTATGAATGGTTTAGTTACTACCGTGCATGGAAACGTACCTTTTGTCAATGGCCAAGTTCCACCAGCCTTAAGTAACAAGGCCACCACACTATTACACCTCTTTGCATAAAACTCGACCACAACTAAAACTTCGTTTAAATCGGTACGGACAAATTGCGGATTGGATGCGGACACCAGACGTTGACAAATAAATCAGTATATATTATATTATTTGTGTATTGACTGCTTCATTGGTCGACCGCTGTGTACTAGCTTCCGCCCGCGACTTCGTCCGCGTGCCATAGTTACCCGTATGAAAATCGAAAAAAAAAAATATCTTTCTCTCTTCTTTTCTTCCCTCATTCTCCCCCTTTTCTCACTTTTCTCGGTCGCTGCTTCATTGATCGACTGTGTATGTGACTAAGTATGAGGTCCTGGGTCCAATACCCGGGTCGGGCAAAGTGTTTTTTCCATCAGGATTTTTGAGTAGTAGTTCGGTTTTTGATTTTCATTGATGGCAATAGTATTTCCTCTTTCTACAGAGGACTTAATCATAACAAGCAAAATATGGGTGTACTATTAAAAAAAGCTGTACCTAGCTTTTTTTCTTTTTTTTTGCGTATGGGAAATCATCATATAACTTTCCCTTTCTGGGCGAAGCGCGGGGGAGTGTCAGACTTGTATTGACTAAAACCTATCCATGTACCTTCTATTGCCCTTTACGTTCCGGTGCCGCGGTATCTCTTTCGAACAACCCGCAACCCCGATTAGATACAGTTCTGCCCAACACCAAACTCCGGTTGTCAAACCATTATTTAATTGATATTATTATTCCGTTTATTCATTTATAAACATTTTTTTTTACATATTTCTTATTTAAATATAGATAAAACAAAAAATAAACATTTTAAAAATACAAAAAAGTAGTAGCCCAAAGGTATCGGGTACAGGGTCCAAGCTACCGGCGGTTAAGGCTCCAAAGAAAAGAACCTCCTAACAATACGAGCCGTCTCCAAGAGTACTGATTTCTATATCGAGCCCTTGATCCAGCTGCCTAACGAGAACCTCCTTAGGCAAGCGATCTTAAACTTTGTAGTTAGTGAAGGCACTACCCGACAACAAGCAAAGAATTTCCCAGAGACAAGAGGAAATTAATACCTCTTAAGATCCGGAGTTCTATACTAAGTAATTGTATAACGGAAGCCCTTATGAAATTTAATAAAGCGTTAGGCTTCCTTTTTGAGATTTAAAATTGAACAATTAATCTTGTTAAACATGGAAAGAAAGTGTAATAAAATATTATGTCTATTACCCATTTTATAGATAACTAGCTTTCGCCCGCGGCTTCGCTCGCGTTAAATTCGGTATAACACACCAAGTAGACCTGCAGTTTCTGCTCTTGCGCCTGATGGATTTGTAATAGCAACGCTAAGTTTTCCCTTTTCTTCCCTCGTTCTCCCTTATATCCCACTTTTTTAAAATAAAAATTAGCCTATGTCCGTCTCCTGGTTCCCAACTATCTCTGTACCAAAATTCATCCAAATCGGTTAAGCCATTAAAGCGTGAAGAGGTAACAAACAAACAAACAAACAAACTCACTTTCGCTTTTATAATATTAGTAAGGATATATAATTTGTTTCGAATCAGAATGTCTTCACGCCGGTTTCCCATGGGGATAAGCAAAAACTACAAAACTGTTTTATCTGATCCACAATTAGCTACAAAAATATAAATGTCACAGTTAGTCTGTTGTCCATACCTTAACGGCAGAGATTTTGATGAAATTTGTCGTAAAAATAGATCACTTGCATTAGAATAGGACATAAGTAGGATATTTTTGTATTCAAGTAATAGATCCTATAGGATTGATTTTGAGTTCAAAAAATTCTTGCGAATGAAGCCACGGGACCAACCTAGTCTATAATAAGACAATTTTTACACCATCCAAAAGTAATAAATGTTTCCGGTTCATAATAAAGAACATCGGGATCGTAACCCATGCGACTATTATAAAAATTGCTCTATTTTTTACTGTCCCTCTGCGTCGGGGGCGGATACGGCTCCTATGACAGGATACACTTTCCTTACAATGTTGGTATCATGCGAAATGGTCACGTGATACCGTCACAGATGTTTCACGAGATTTGATTTGATTTTATGGATAGTTATTGTATCTTGTATAGTTAGAGGAAATAAGGTAACGTTTATAGTTGTTTTTAGGGTTCAGTATCTCTAAAATAAAAAAATGATGTCTATCTGTTGAAGACCCTTTATCTCGGGAACGCGGTGACGATACGAGTTTAAATTAAACCTTATACTCAAGTCTGTGGGCCCTTAGAGCTGTCAAAAAATCCTCTAAGTGTACGCAGCAAAAGATATGGCCGTTTATGTTGCAAATTTGTACGGAACCCTCGATGCTCAAAACCGACTCGCACTTGGCCGGTATTTTTTTTTTTTAATTTAGTCTTAACCTTTAGATAATATTAAATGCTCGTTCATTTGAATGATTATGAAAATGCGTAGGTTTGTTAGTCTGCGTATTGTGATCTTTACCATGGTAGACCTGTCAAAACTTCACTCGTTTCAAGCCTAAGACAAGCACTTAGTGTTAAATCACTACAATCATTAGACTAAGTACTTGCTATATATTACCCCCAAGCATTAGGCAAATATGAATGTGAGGAGCTCGTGGCTAAATAATAGCAGCCGCTCAGGTCGATCTTTAGGTTATGCCGCGCTTGCCTAGGTTGGTCTGTGGATGGGTGACCACCCGTCACATACCGAGTTTCCTCCGTGCCTCGAAAAACACGTTAAGCTGTTGGTCCCGGCTGTCATTTGTAGATCTTTGACAGTCGTTACAGATAGTCAGTGTCCCGAAAGTCTGACAACCAGTCTTACCAAGAGATATCGTATTACCTAGTACTAACTGGGTTTTGGAGGTCAGATAGGCAGTCACTCCATGTAACATACTGGTATTCAGCTGCATCCGGTAAGACTGGAAGCCGAAACCAACATAGTTGGGAAAAAGCTAGCAGATGATGATTAGGCCTCTGCCTAATCATCATCTGCTAGCTTTTTCCCAACGAAATGTGAATATACTATGGGTATATCTCTATATACCCATAGTATATTCACATTTCGTCAGTTATATTCCTCAATTAGTTTTTACTGCTATGATGCTTACGCTCCGCAGTAGATAGCTCATGTTTTTCAAATAAAACTTGTCATGATTTTCGTCGCGATAATATTCTACACCAACATTAAATTAACCGGTCTGTTTATTCCATCAGACTGTTCACAACGAACGCTGCCACCTGGTAGAAACGATGTGACAACACGATAGAACGGTTACACTATGACCACTTTAAGTGTGCGGTTCAGGGTGGCGTTGCATGTCAAGAAAATTTGCGTCTTTATCTCAAATTTGGTACATTTATTTTAGATCTGTGTTCTCCCGCATGCACAAATAAGTTGGTTTAAGTGTAAGGTGTTATAAAATAGAATAACAAGACAGTTACAGATTGCATAAATGTTGAGGATTGCATGTATACTTATGTCATGTTAGTTATCAAAAATAGAACAAGACATCCGATAGATAAGCTTTAGCATTCCATCGTCGCTGTCGATCACTTGTATTTATCTAGGTATTGTATCAAAAATAAAATACATAAAGAGTTAAAGGTGCTTATTCAAAGTAAATACAGATAAATAAGACGGTAATGGCTAAATCGATGATCCATACGAAAGGTAGAATGGGATAGACATTGGAATAGTAGACTATGCGACGACGTCCTGGAATTGTGACCTAATTTATGCAAGTTGTATTCCAGTCAGGCATCACCAAGTAAGTTTATGCTAACTTATACACCGTTCCAGAATGTACACTAGGAATATACAGTATCTAAGTACATGTAGGTTTGCCAATTCTGACTGGAAATCCAAACAAACACCGTGAATTTGTTAAACGCGTAGGATTATTCAAGTAATTTACCATCGACATAATCACAACATTATTGTAGGTACAAAATTATAATTCCACGCCTGCACAACACCGTGTAACTGAATAAACAAATCCATTAGCGTCACTCAAAACCGTCATGTTTGTTTTTAAACAATTCAGCATATATATGTCGTGATTTTCACAATGAAGTCCGGCGATGTCACCGGGCGATAGGGCGAACATTTTGTATAGAATATAGAATAACATGCGCAAATGATAGTTATTAGAGCGGAGTAGGTGAGGCGTGTGCGCGTAATTGTTGTAATCTCGGGGCGCACGCTGCGCGGGCGCAGGCGCGAACCGGCCAAGGAGCGCTCGCGCAACTCTATTGTTGACTGTTATGTGCGAGTGCGAATGTAGAGGAAGTGATGATTATAAGGGCAGGCGATTGGTAAACTTGTTTGCTTGGCTTGATTATGTTTATATTCGATACTTTTTTTGTTTGTGTCTGTCTGGCTTTCTGCTATATAGGTCTTGTGATTTTGGTCCAAGAAGTGTTATTTAGAAACAACCAAAACGAAGTAAACATCGTAAGAACATTCAAAAATTCCTTTGTAGTCTGATTTTGTCACGACTCACGTATTTTGGACCTTATTGATTTGACAGAAAATTCAGTATCTTCAAACCTAACAAAAACTGGGTCACTAAACCACTATACAAACTTTCCAACCAATACTACATACATACAAAACAAACATGTCAAAGGTACACACTTTCATTGTATTGGCACATTCTCATTATGTAACGTGTTTCAACGCGTGCGCATGTCAAGCCGCCCTCGATCCGCCCAGCGCCGCCCTAGGACCCGAACGTATCGGATTGCAATCACAAAACAACTAGTAATTTTCATTATTATATTTCGCATTATTCCGGGTTTTATTTATAATGTGCTAGAATAAAATTGTGTGTTTTGTACATTGAACGGTAATGGAAGCTGGGGGTCAGCTGCGCTACATTTAGTAGTAAATAGAATAGAATATGCTTTATTGTACACTAAGATTACTTTTTTTTGTGATGAAGAGTTAAAGATGTGATGTGTGGGGGGACATTATTACACACTTATTTTCATTCAATCTTTAGAAAGCCAAGATTGAATTATTATATACATAAAATCACGACTTTTTTGAAAGGATAGGCAGAAACTACAGAATGTCTTCTGCTACTATCCATACATACTCCCTTCGCTTTATCCATGTTCATACAACTGGTCATACAAACGTGTTGGTCACATACTAAGTATCATCTGCCTAGCCTTTTCCCAACTATGTTGGGGTCGGCTTCCAGTCTAACCGGATGCAGCTGAATATCAGTATTTTACATGGAGCGACTGCCTATCTGACCTTCACAACCCAGTTAATACTGGGTAATACGATACCCCCTAATAAGACTGGTTGTCAGACTTTCGGAATACTGACTGTAACGACTGTCAAAGATCTACAAATGACAGCCGGGACCAACGGCTTAACGTGCTTTCCGAGGCACGGAGGAAACTCGGTGGTCACCCATCCACAGACCAACAGCAAGCGCGGCTTAACCTAAAGATCGACCCGAGCGGCTACTATTTATTTAGCCACGAGCTCCTCATGGTCACATACTAAGTACCTGATCAATAAAGCAATCTGAAAGCAAAATGGTCATATTGCTTTCAAAATCATTATTTTGTATTGTTACATAAATTTTATGAAAAAAAAAACTCAATTCGATTAGCTATCTTTCTTTTTCTTATAAGAAAAACGCTACCTATAACTCGATAAAAAAATCAAAAACTACACTAGACACTTTAAAACTTAACAAAATTATACCCACTTCTTCTACCTGAAACAGTATACGTACTCTATAGAATAGTCTGCACGCACAGCCGTCGTATAACCCCGACATGCACGGTATTGTGCAACCCGAGTGTACGACAGTTGCCCATAGAAGGGGTGCTACGCTTCCGGTTGCAATCTTACACCAACTTCCGCTGAACATCGGCCACAGACAATTGTTAGATTAAACTAGTTCACAGAATGTATAAGAATACTGGATATGAACTAGTTAGATTCACTAAGAAAGGGTTCTTACTATTATTCGCAAATTGTTTTATGATAAATGAAAGTCGCTTATGCGCCTGTGTTTATAAACACGTTGACGAAATTGTGAAAATTAAAACCGGGTTAGAGCTAGTCAGATTCGAGCACCGTGGGTTCTGTACAAATTTGATCATATCTGCTTGACTTAGAGGGTTGATTTTTCACAGATCCAAGAGACCACAAACAGACGTACCTATATGGTTCTTATTTCAACTCGTTACCTCCACGCGTTCCCGAGAGAGACAGACAGACAGACAGAAAGACAGACGGACAACAAAGTCAGACGATAAGGGTTCCGTTTTGAGGTACGGAACCCTAATAACAAGATTTTTTCCAGATATTAGACTATGTTGTTGTTGATTGTTCACCGCCGTAAACCCCTAAGTATATTGCAACTTCTATCAAAATCGTCACAGCCGTTTTCGCGAACGTACATACTGCTCATTTAATAGATATTCCGCTGCAGTTTTTTTTTTAATAATGTTATTTCCGTCTCCAGGGTACCAAAATTCATCAAAATCGGTTGGGCCATTTAGGCGTGAAACTCACTTTCGCTTTTATAATATTATAGTAAGGATTTAACTTCCATAGATAAAATTAATAAAATTCGACGATTTGTTAAGACATAAAAGCTGTGTTTGCAAAGCAGTTTTTTACTAATAATAATAATACGGTTTTTAATAAAAATATTACTACGTGTCATGTTGATGTCATTAAGATCCTTGTCACACATTTTATACATGAATCCACGTAGCTACTGCATTCATAAATTTCCATTGTTGAAAGGTGCAATATTTTACGCTAAATATCAACAAAGCATAACCAAAGATAATCTAATACACACAGATATATAGAACGCTGAACATTTCATTGACAACACGTGTGATTTGGTCTTTTGAGTGCACCGTATTGTTGACGGGCCCGGATTATCTCCATTCACATAGATTCATTCATGTTTCAATACCGGGACATCGGACGACAGTTTCCTATGCAAAATTTCGCGTAATCCCGGATAAAGGTATTCAAAATGTTTCCGCTGATCCGATGCGAACAGAGTGCTGGGACAATGTCGCTGATCGAGATGTTCACTTGACGATATACGTCAGCGCTTGACACTGTTTACGAACATAATAGGATTAAGTCTAAGGGAATATTGTGTTTTGAAATTTGTTGAATGCTGCACTCGATTTTATTGAGATAACATATTGTAATACGTTTCGATTGGTACTTTATGGTAAGCACTCGAGTGAGTACCTGAAATTTGAATGTTACCTACTTAAGCTGATTACGATACACGTTCAGCTCTCGTGATTGTGCTACAGGGCCAGTTTTGATGGTATCGATTTAATTTATAGTATTTTTTCGGTTCATGTAATGTGAACAAAATCATTAAATAAAATACGGGGTATTCCATATATGAAGTGCACGTATCGTGACAGGCCGGCGCGAACGCGAGACGCGGGCAGAACGCGGCGCGAGCCGACACCAGCGCCGCGCCGCGACGTGCCAAACAACAAAATAAACCGGCCAACCCGTGTAATAATGGTGTTTCCACCCTGTAACAATAACTACATAATAGTCGAGAGCTTTTACGAGCTTTTGTGAGCTTGTCGAAGCTTCTACTTGGCGTTTTTTGTGATGAATGCCGCTCGTTGCGCCGCGCTTCGCTTTACGACTGGGGCATATTTTATTGAATACTTACGCCGCGCTTAAAGATTTAGCATTGCTCGAAAGAGCCTCTTAAATCCGTTCACTGTTTGTGCCATCGTCATATTGTTTGGCAGATGAGATACTTTCTTTAAGGTCGGTTGTAAGTTCGCAAGGATTGAGCATAAGTACGTGTGTATATATGCTAGGCTGGCGAATATCGCAGCGGTCGAGATGAAACACGATCACGCGCTGAGACACTGACAAAGCACCGATTACCATATAAGTGCGCAGTCCGTGAACGCGTTCCATGTGAGAGTCGCTCAGTTGCGCACACGACGCTCGAGATGAATTTTTCCAATTATAAAAAGAGATAACCGCAACGTATAAAGAAATAATAGCGGTTGTTAATTGAAAACTTAATCGAGAATTCATATTTCATGGCCGTACTCTTTTAGAAACTACTTTCTCTATTTTAGGCGAGCTTATAAATATGTATTAAATTATAATAGTAATTAGATAATAGAATAAAGATACGTACTTTTTATACGCGATTTATAATTAAAATCTTAAAAATAATCAAACTAGTCTCCTCTAGGAATATTAATTGAACATGAAAACCTATCCGAGTAAATAAAGTGAATCAAAAATCAAACATTTTGTTGCGATTAATTTGATTTTAGAGATTAGATCGATAAAATCGAATAACGAAACAGAATTATAATAGGCACGATATTATTAAAACAGCGTGCATTGCGAATAGGGTAGACGCTTAGAGCCGGTACATGGGCGATGTCCGTTGTTGAGATAAAATTAATGGCCGCTATTAAACCGCGAAACACTCCGCGGAAGACTTCATTAATTTCCCGCCACGGACTACGCCTCTAAACGCGGAGATGATCCGCCGATAGATTTATTAATTATTGAGCGTTATAGCATTTCCTTATCTGACACGCATTCCAATTAGCCATTACTATGAAGTTTAAAGAAGGCAAATCAGGTGAGTTTAGAGAGGGGTCGAGGTGTGCCGCGGTAGAAGGGAGGGGGGAGGTCGATAGCCGCAATAAATCAAGATATTATCTTCGGCGAGCATTACGAGCGCCGATACCAAAGGGTAAGTCGTCGGACCTCGGCTTTACGCACCGTGTGTACACACATCTATATCTACCGACTATGGTGGAACACTTATGTAGAATTGGGTTTGAAAGAGTACAATGAAACCCGAACCCATATAACACCCAGGCATGGTTCGGGTGTTATTTCAAATATTACGCATCGAGTGCTGCGAGAAATGATAAGTAGTCGAAAGACTTTTCCAACTTATCTAACAATATCCTACTTCCAAAAAAAAAAAAACTAAAAAGTGGAAAATAATTTCACTTCCGGAAGTCGATGGGAAAAAAGTCCACTAATTTAATAACAACAGTCACTTTTTTTTGGAAGTCGGTTATATTTTTGCAAAATAATTTTTAACTATATATTTTGACTTTATGGATAAAATAATGCTTCCTAAGCAATAAATAAAATTGATATGGGACCACTTCGAAAGTATTATGAAAATCGGCCGCAATTGGCGGAGCAATCGGTAAACATACATAAAAAAACGCAGCACCTCCTCCTTTTTTGAAGTCGGTTAAAAATTGGGATTATTTGCGTTTCTTTCCATACAGTCTAAAACCTACATATATAGCAAAGAATGTCAATACAAAAATGCTAAGATTAGTGCCGTGTGCTACGAAAGTTCACAGGTCATAAGACATTTGTAGGCAAACAGTTGGTCTCTTATGCTCAAATAAGGGGATAGTTTTTTATCTATTGAGCAATTATTTTCTATACTGATAAGCTATGTCTGTAGTTTGAAATTAGAATATAAAATAATTCACTGACAGCTTAAATTAAAATAAATGTTGTTTAATTATCGTGCGCTACGAAACTTCGTAGCACGTGATCGTAGCCCTCCGATTTTTCGGTACCGTATCCTATGATGTTGCATCAGATATGATCTTTATTATTATTTAGTTTGGTATAAACAATTAATAAAAGCTAGTTTCTGATATGACACTAAATATAAAAAAAAACATTGATACTTCGCAGTAATGTTCCACATAGAGAAACCAAAAATACTGCCCTGAAGGCAATGAACTTGTTCTATTTTTTATCATACCAAATACCAGTATTGACTGGTACGCAATAAATCATCCAGATATATCTCCGTCTATCGATATCATTGTAATCTCTATGATATAATTTCGTTTTTTAACCTAACCGCGAGGATATATTTCAAACGTACAATCGAAAAAGCAATAATCAGTGATACAATAAAGTATAATTACACACTAAACCGTATAATTTGTGAACCATTAATTAAAATTCAACTAAAGATGAAAACAACAAAGTTGTCTGGGAATCACAAATCAAACGCAACTCGGCGAGGGCCGGGGGCGCAATAAATCAGGCGAGCGCTTAGGCCTTCTTAGCTTTTCTAGATAGAGATTTATCCCGTAATAACATGTTGTTTTTCACTAAATCAACCGCCGAATTATCCGGTAGAGGAGCAATGATTAATCGGCGGGGCTGCCGATGTAATGACGGGCGCATAGCGAGCGATGCACTCGGTGTATGCGGCCCACCGCGCGGACAACTGCGCGCGCGCATGCCTAGCTGTTCTGCACATTCTAGACGGGCTGTGTACTCCGTCACTATCATCGAAGCGGTGACCACCAGCGTTTTATACATCGTTGGCACTAATGCACAAGTTTATTAAAAGTAATACTTGTCATTACGTTATACGGACAGCTTTGTAATGATTTGAAACTAACGAGATTTGCAAATACAGAGACGCTTATTGTTTTTGAGAATAGTAGTTAGACCGTAATAAAGTGTTAGTTGTGGAAATAACATGTCATTTGATTTGAAGCAGATGAGAATGGCTAGGTAAGAGCCAGAAGACTATAGAAAAAAATGTTTCCTGTTATCGTGATTAACGACAGCTATTCAAGAAAACAAATTGAAAGAAATAACTGTGTAATCGCTAGGAACATCACAGAACAACATATACATAGTTTTAACATGCATAAAAGCTTTCATTAAACAAATTCCTGTGAAGACGACACGACTTCCATCTGACGTTCATCTGTGGAGGTTTTAATTAAACGCTGTCTTTAATTAAAGCTACACGCGACGGACGATATTTCATAAAAATAAAATAAGTTAGCCATGCACCTAGGAAGTCTTTATTAAGATTGCGATTGCAAAGAGGCGTGGTTAGCCACTTGTTCGAGAATTTGAATAATCGGCGCATTACAAGTTAACATTATTATGTTCGGTCAAATATACCGCGATTTTAACATATAATTATCTACAGTGAGCGGACCGTATAATGTTCCGCATTCATCTATTAACTCAGTCGGTCAAGAAGTTTTAATGCTTTTAGTCAGCCATTTTGTGTTGCGATTTGGATATGAAAGCAATTATATACGTTTGTTAGTACCTGCTTATACGATACGATGTCTGAATTTTGGCAATTGCTGTAAATTCCTAAATTATAGTAATTTTTGGTGTTTTTGAGCGACGACGTGTTTTCTCCAGTGTAATAAAGTCGTTCTATACTTTTTATATTTAGGTACTAGTTGCCTAGAAAACGTACTTTAATCTTCGTCATCGAAACTAGGCATTAAGAGGCATTTCACTATTATTTCTTATTGACCATAAAACAAGTAATTTAGATTAAGATTGCAAAACACTCCGAAACGATTTTTTCAATTTATTCATCCATGATTCTTCTATAACATGATTCCTATCTCTCTACTTTGAACAAAACGTCAAAAAAAACTGTAGAATCCAGTTTACCGTCCAGTTGGTGAATGATAAGTGAGACAGTCCGGCGGCAGATTGATCGCAGAACGCGGCAAAATTCCCAAGTTTGCATACGGCAAACTTGACGGCATCGGCCATATTTCAACCATAATGATAGCAAGCGAGCGTGATAATAATTGTTATTACTATGATCCACATCTGCTATTATTTTATAATTGAGGGCTTTTGGGTGAAACCCCACAATTATAAGAAGAGCCTAAAGCAACAACCAACATGCATGAGCTGAACGAGTTTTTGCCTCGTTCCCTAAATTATGATATATTTACCAAAATGCATCCCATCAATAGGTCGTGTGATAAATCTGCTGTTAAATCAGAAAATTTATTCGTTGAGGTTTTTTATTGAAGTAAAGAACATTGTTATGAACAATAAACAACTAGAGCAATTAGGATCAATTAAGTGAGTATGTAATCGTGCACCAGATTAATTCTAATTTTGACATAACATTAGACATTTTAAACGAGATTAGTCTGACTCATCAGACTCTCCGAAATAACTAAAGACGTGACTTGGTGTTTAAATGGGTCAAAATCCTTTTCAAGGAACGTGGAAATTAACTGAAGCTCATTCTCACGCATGACGTCAACCAAAACACAGATGAATTTGAGATTTGAAACTTTTGAACAGTACAAAAATACTTCACACGTTGAAGTCTTATAACCATTTATTGTTTGTATAACAAAATATTCTTTTTAATTATATTTTCAAGTTAAAACATTTTTGCCACAAAAATATTTTCGATTCCGATTTTTGCAGACAGCAAAATCTTTTCAAAAACATGGCGTCCCAGCCGCGATCATTCGATTAAAGCTCGAAAAAATATTAATCGCTCGAATATCTACATAGCGTAATCCTGAGAATGGAGAGTTCATTATTTATTATGAATATTAGTCAATTTTTATTTAGTGAAAAAAAGCCAGCGGCCTGCCCGACTGCAATTAACTGGCCCAACCCTGTAATTATGGACAGTAAATTTCTGGACGGCAGGACTCGGGTATATTGTTCTATCTTGCTTATAAGGATTAGCTCACCGCTGCCAGGCATCGCTCATTTGAGGCCAGATATCTAGATGTGATCAGAGGTGCTGAATCGACTCAGAGAGTACTAGCACGTTTTTCAAAATTATGTCCATATTTTCAGATAGATAGAATACATTTTTTCGATGGATATCAAGTTATTGTGAAAAGCACTGGCTATTTCAGTTCGTTTTTCTGTAAGATGTCTAAGATGGTCATACGTGAGGACATCCTACACCCTCTTTGCTACGCCTATGATTTCACAGCTATCATATATGAATAATAATAAACCTTCCCCTATTGTGAAGTGACCGTTAAAATGTCGAAAATTTACTAAACTTATAGGAGAAGCTAAGGAAAGTACCCAAGTTAATTACATGTGGGCTCTATCTGAAGCGGGAATCGCGTACTGTAGCCTTCTAATTGAGTATCCTATTTGAATAATTTGGGATGGGTCAGTTCCTAGCACCTTTACATATTAATAAAATAATATTTATAGAAGTCTGAAGCAAACTTTGAATATGTTTTAATAAAAAGTACCGTTCGACTACTTATATAATTATAAATAAAAAAAAACTCCTGCTTCAGACTTCTATAAATACTGTTTTACCTGCAAAAGTAAACCTGTAAGAGTAAGTTATTGCTAATAACATCCTTGACGCTAAGTACGCATTACGTTTAACTTTAATTCCAGTGTAACCACCCTTTCAAGTGTCTCGTTAGACTTAACATTTTTAAAAGAAATACTACGGGACATCTAAGTATGGTAATTAAGTAAGTATTGGCAAACACGCACTGCTAAACACGTCCTTGAAACTCAGGATGTGGGATGTCACGTCAATCTAACATAGTCGATAGAATTTGAATTGAGAAAATGATATTCATAACAGGAAATAGGTATTGATACTTATGCCGCAGCGACGTGATCTCTGACCCCTATTCATTCACAATTAGACTTGTGTCACGGCACGTATGTCGTGTCGTTGTCGTGTCGCGTCGTGATTTCGAGACACAATGGCATCACGTCATGACGCGGCAGAATGTCGGCCATTCATGCTCTTTGTACCACACACGGTTGTCTCTTTTTAATTTACTCGGAAATTGTATCGTTTGGTGTTTTGAGTTCGTTATGGTAAATAGAGAGTTTAGAAACAGAAATGTTTCGGTTTATTTAAAATTGGAGAGAAAATTCAGGACCACTCAAAATGGTATAAGTAATTACATAATAATTATACGCACTACGGTTTAGGAGGGTTAGTCTCTAGTTTTTGGGGTTACATACCTCAAAAGGAAAAACGGAACCCTTATGGGATCACCTTGTTTTCCGTCTGTCTGTCTGTCTGTCTATCAAAACCGTTTATCTCAAGAACGTGTGGAAGTATCGAGCAGAAATTAAAACCATTTAAGTACTCAAGCATAGTAGTTGTGTCAAGTTGTTTTGTGAATCAATTAAAACTTCAATCCCTATATAAATCTTCAGTTTCGAAGATCCTGAAATAAAATTGAAAAAATAGTCATTTAAAAACTGGATCCAGACAGTTGTAGTCGTTAAAAAAAATAGGAACTGAACAGCCTAAAAAGTTAACTATTTGTTCCACAGGCTTGGTTCTAAGTTCTAACTAGCAAGTAGCCACAAACCAGCTAGACCTTATTTACGATCGTATTAGTTAAGCTCGTTATAAATGAGCGAAGTTATAATAATTATGCTTTTCTTACACTCCTTTTTTCATACAATTATTTCCTGAATATAAAATCGCCGATAAACATAGACATATTTATAACGTGTAGCTATGCCAGGAAACAACATACACACCTTGAAAATGTATTAAATATTTCCTTCTACCAAAAATACAAGGTGATCCAAAAAAGCCACCCAAGATCTAAAGAAGGTATATAAATGAGGTACTCTTTCAAATTCAAAATTAATTTCAAGTCCGATAAAATAAATACTTATGCTTCAAGAATGGACCAATAAGGGTACTAAAAAAAAACAATGACCACGGAGCGGTCGTGGTCGGAACATACGCGGCGAATAGCGACCTGCGACCCACGATTTGCATACAATGTGGCTGCGTGGGCGCATGTGGCGCATTCTTTGTGTGCACGTGTGCTTGGACGCGACGCTACGGGCTATATTTAGCAATAGATAGTACAGTTTCTTTTTACATTACTTGAATAGTCCACAGTGATTCTTATACGACAGCCGAATTATTTCAACCAGCCGACGCAGCGGTGACAAAGAAGTATGAGACAGTTTCGTCGTCTGTCACCAACACTTGGCCGGTGTAGTGATCTTCTCGCATTAAATTGGAACAGTCATTGGTCAGCTGAGAATAAGTTGTTCTTGTTGCTAAGTAATTATTCTAACAAAAAGGTAGGTCGTTTACTAACAATTAAAAATGGTTCCTCTTACACTCCATGAGCAATTTACTCGATAGTTTATTGACCCCAATGAAATTTGTCCCTGTCACTTCGCCAATCAACCTAGCAAATGGTTGTCTTTGTGTCCGATCAAACACCTGTGTGGGCTGAAACCCGTAATCCTCTAGCATTTCACACCGTTTCAATTTCATTACCAGATCAAAGCGAGATGGCTCTCAAACCTGCCTACCGAATACAATCGAATAGCGACACCAAACACTAATGGTCTGCCTAAACATATTTCACAGTACGCAATCACGCTGGCATGTTTATTCGAATCGGCAATTTTTCAACGCATTCGTACCGCAGTGCAGTTGCCACGAAGATTTATTGCACGAGAGAGGAGTTGTCGGTTCGAATCAGGCGCGACTTGATTAATGCTTGTCGCACGATCTATTTACTGCCCACATTGCCCAGTGTGCCCACGGCCGGGCAAACTGCTGCAAGCTAGGAAATAGCTCGTGGACTATTGTTTTGCTGTTACGCGTCAAATGAATTTTTCGTAATTTGTGATTTGAGTTAGTGTTTCAGTTGCTAAATTGTTTCGTATTAGCTTACAGTTGCAGTTTCAAACGATGTTTACATTTTTGTTTCAATTTGATAACTTAATAGATTTTATTCAATATTTAAAACTCACTTTTCTTGGGAAAAGCTCTCCCTTTTTTGCAAATCACAAACCCTTGGAAAAAAATACATTTATCGTCCATCTTTTCATCCCCAAAATCTGTCATACGCAAAATAAAGTCAAACATAATTATAAAAGCAAGTACCGTATCTAAAGCGGTGATAATTTCTCATGGTGCAGTTCCCACCAGCAAGCCCGAGGGAAGCCAGGGCGCGGGGTTACTTGACCGCATTACGGGAGCGACAACGCGCACCATCCCTTAGGGACTATTTATCAAATGATCATTTGATTTTCTTGTGTTTGATCAGTGAACACATTAGAATTTGCAACAACTAAGTTTTGGTAGCTTCACTTTTTGGGCACATTTATTTTTTTGTTTGATTTGTGTTTTGTTTTTAAGTTTACTTTTTGTTTGGAAATATAATATATAAGTCCTTAGAAGATGTTGAAGTTAAATTTTAACTTTTTTTTATTTTATAGCCTCTTTTAGAATTTTTAGATACTAGTGTAAGTAAGTTACACCTTTTCATAAAGAAACAGATCTCGCTACATATTCATATCTGAATTAAAATTGTAAAATAAGTAGATTGGACTAGCCCGATTGATTTAATGTAACATGTCAATTTAAAATTTACATAAAAATTCGCTTTGCATCAGCCAGTTTATCCATACAACATTGTAATCTTCCGTTATAAAGTGGAGTCATATTTTTTATACTGACAAGAGTAAAAGTAGTGAGAATGTCATCGATAAATTGAATACCCGTTTTTGTTTTTGTCGATATATTTAGTCACGTCCTCTATGTCGAGTCGCTAAACAAATGCCATCGGTTTTAGAAAGTTTTCACTTGACCTTGAGTTATGTTATGACATAATTCGGAAACTGTCCTTGTCAGAATCAAACCCACGCTCCCCAAATCCGTCCACTGAGCCCACTCGAGTCGCGCACCCTCGCCCTCAGTCGAGGATACGTCTTATAAAATACGATCTGTTTTGATTGTGGCCTGGGGCACAAATCAATTAGGCCTCCCCTCGGCCCCCCGCGGCGTTGCACCCGCGACATCCAACCCAGTGGCTCGTTTTATGACACATCTCACAACGGACCGAAAAGCGATTCATTAACATTCACCGACTTTATTAGGACCAATTGGCGCGCACTCCGCGTCTTCGTTATTATCATTGATTGGTTATTTTATTACTGCGCTGTAAATCAAGTTGTTGTTAACGCGAACTGTGTGGTGACGGTTGCAGGAAAGGTTATCCGGTTGGTGATTAGAGGTAATCTGCGGAATTGTGTTTTATTAGGCTAATGAGGTGTGGTGTCCTGCTATTTCTTCCTGTGCGGATGTTGAAACAGGTGTTTAAAATGTCCGGTACATAATGTCCGGTAGCCGGTTTCATAGCCACGTCAAATCTTAATCATGTATCTTAAGAGAATCGGAAGCGCAGCATCCAACGCAAATCATAATCGCATACATGAGGTAAAAATATCTAAATGGTAATGACCACACGATAAATCTGTTTCAAGTTTAGTAAACTAGATTAAAAGCCAAGAAACCCGTGAGAAAAAAAAGAGGGTTTTTCAAATTATAAACATATCCGGCAAAATTACATACTGTCATTATTACAAGTTCTCATTACATCGCGATCATTCTCAAATTGTAACACACAATCTCTATACGTCCGTAGAAACCGAACTTCAATGTACCCAAGATAATTTTAAACATACGACTAGATCATTAAGCGTATCGATTTCCTATTAATCTTCCATTTAATATACAATCTAATATAGAAAATAATGACGTAATAGAGGCCGCCGGCGACAGGGTCGTTTCCCACGCCGCTGCGGACAATTTTTATAGTTTTTTTATAAAGATGAAAATAAATTAAGTTTCGGTGATCAGACGATGCCTGATTCCTGACCCGCTTCTTCGCAATATTTCTAAAAGCTATTACAAATACATTTATATTACCACACAAAAAAACTCTCGGGCAATTTTCGCCACATAATGAGGCCATTATGGGGGATTTTGTTTTACCAACATAATAGCACCGCCTTTTATTCGGACGGCGATCCCGTCTGCAAAGGACTTCGTGTTTTAAAGGACAATATTATTCCAGACTTGATGAGATTTTCGTGCTAAAATTTTAAGACTAAATTGCCATCATTATGTATTTAACGCTGCGGATTAAGATAGCAGCGGTCGAATAGGTCAGCCATCTTGGAAGTACTGATTGCTTAAATACACGAACGTAGTCTTATACATGTGTGTGTATTAGTTTTTTATGTGGGAAGGTAAGTTAGGTTATTCTTTGAAAGCTTTCTTTTCTATAACATACAACGTCTGCATCTAAAATCCGGTTTTCGGTGTGAAATCTATTGCCACAGGTACTTATTGCGATGTTTTTTTTCAGTTATTTTCCTTTCAGTAAAATGCTAGTGAAAATGAACTTTTACATTTTATTCTATATGAATAAATTATGACTGCTGTCATCGGAAAGATGAGAAGTCTACTTTTCAGCAACACAATATTCGAACATTTCTCGTAATATTCAATTTCCCTTATTATTTATGAAAAAATAACTGATAAAAAATAAGGATAGACTTTACTGAAATAGACGACAATATAATTTCCTAAGTGTCTAACCTTTGACTAAGTATATTAAAGGGATTTCATGACCCCCTGACCTGGAAAAACAAAGCACTTAACTAAATTATAATAACCTGAATTTATGTCTGCATGTTATGTTTATGTTTGTTTTATATTTGAATAATTATTTGTCAAATATGCTCGTATGAATCTTTGCAGTAACTCTTTCTAATAAAGCTCTAAAACTATCTTCTTTCTTCAGTAAAGAATTTTCCCAGCTTCCAGCTAGGCTGCCTATGCCCATGCGGCAGGAGGCAGCCGGACGGGCCGTAATGGCGCGTTCGTGAGCTGTCCATTACACCGTCACCGCGTGCGCACCCGACCTGCAGCTCACTAGATCACGCTTAAACGCACTGTCTAAACTTTTGCAGGAATAAAGAAACACTTTTCTAACGTTTTGAGTTCTATTTTCCTTCATATTTTTTGAAAACACGTTCTTGTTTTACCTTAGTATTTTATTTTAATTTTAGATTTTACTGTTTTGTTAATCTTGTTTCACATAACACTGTAAAATCTCCTTTGGGAGAAGGCACTGGCTCCTTTTACACAGGTCTTTCACCTAGCACAGGAGTCAGGGACTTCTTTAGGGACATCTTTGACTTTCAAGGACAAAAAAATTAACCACATCTTGTAAAAAAGATCATACTTTATGTAAACCCCGAACTTCGAATGAATCTGAAAGCTTACGCTTACGTCACTGACGCCGTCATTTCTGGAACTCCATAATGTTCGTCATTTTTGACGAAGATTCAACAAAAGCTACGTTTTTTTCCAAATATGTTTACCTAATATGACAATAAACTACTACTGTGCCGCTCTTATAATAAAAAACATAACTTTCAAAATCAAAACAAACCTTATCAAAAGCCGTGATCTCAACCCAAATTATGTTCGTTACAAAGGATCATCCGAGGACGAGCTCCGAACGTTAAAAACATCGAACAAAAAAAAGTTCAATCACGAAGCGAGGTTCAAAATAAATTTAGCTATCGACCCGCCATTACAGGACACGTGACGCACAACATCAACGGATTAATTCCGTTACGCGATCAGAGAACCCTAATTATTGCATTATTGTGGGGATCTATTCGAGCCTAAAGAGGTAGTGGATTGAGTTGATTTTGGCACGTCGTAACAGCGCAAGCGCGTGTTCGCGGCGAAGACTGCGCCCGCGCCGCCGCCGCCCTCGCTCCCGACATTATCCTTGTAATTGGCGATTTTATGCAATTTATGGCGATTCGCGCAATTTACGAGCAGCGGACAAGTGGGCGACGTTGAGCTTTTTACCGGGATATAGTGAAATTGACTCAGGGTTTCAATTAAAATTTTATATTCCGCAAATTACCTGCCAATTATATTCCATTAGTCAACGTTAAAGAACCACAAAATTGGTTTTTGTTTTAATTTTTTGCTGAAATTGTTTTGCTCTTGTAAATAGTGATGAATATCTTGAATTTAAGGGCATTAAAATTTTAATATCTTTAGTATTATATTAACCTACGCGGTACTCTTGATTGCATCATCAAAAACGACATGCATATTTTAAGGTGCGTTCATTTTATTTTTTCAAAGATATATTTTATGGTTTGCCTGCTTCAAGATACTCTGTTTATCTTTTGATGCCTTAAAATCCTGATTAGTTATAAATCCTGTGAAAACTTTGACGTCGCTAGTTGTGTGGATCCATGTTTTTAAAGCCTGGTTGAGTTACGCGCAGACCAATGAAGAATTAAATGAAAATGGAGAAAGCCTATACTCGGCGGTACATGAATTGATGTTGTTTCTAAATAACACCAAAAATATTATAATTTTATTCAATTCAATTCAGTTTTTATTTACGGACATCTTGATCCCACAGTTAGTATACATACTGACTTAAAAACTATTGTTAGCAACCCAAATAAACTGACACGAAAACAAAAGGCACTGATAATGACAATGCTCTTTTTTCAAAAATCTTGTGATGAAACTGAAGAGCTCGTGTCTGCAATTACTGCTGCTTCGGTTGATCTAGAAGTGAAACCGCGCTTGCCTAGATTGGTCTGTGGATGGGTATACCCGGTTTTCTCCGTGCCTCGGAAAGCACGTTAAGCTATTGGTCCCAGCTGTCATTTGTAGAACTTTGACAGTTTTTAGAGATAGTCAGTGGCTAGGACTGACCACAAGGTATTTTATATCGTATTTCCCAGTACTAACTGGGTTGTGGAGTCGGAATACTACTACTGTTACAATACTGGTATTCAGCTGAATCCGGTAAGGCTGAAAACTCAACCAACTTAGCTGGAAAAGGCACAGGAAGATGATGACTTGTGATGAAGCTTGCACAAGAAGCTGATGTGACCAAACGATCACCTACGTGATGTCATCAACATTTGAGATTTAAACTTGTGATCATCATTACAGTTTTGATGAAATAATTGTTTTGTAAATTATTATACGATAATTTAATGTGGCCCTTGAGCAATAAATTGCACGTAATTTAAGGCGGAGAGTGGACGAGTGCAAGTTGCGATCCACGCACGTCGCGTAGGTAGGTACCAAGCGTTGCGCGCACGCATGGCCAAGATAAATATTGCATACATAATAACGTCTCTCCCGTCCACGTAATAAGCCAGTGTGACATAAGCAGCTGCGACTGATTAAACAATCGTGTCCTCCATTAAAACAATATAATTTCGTAAAATTAAAATGCTATTATCGATACGAAATTGAACACGAGTGACTTCGTGCGAGGAATAGTGAAGAAACTGCTGATGAGATACGTACGCCAATCCTGATGGTACAGCCTTCAGGCTATATTATTATTTACTCAGTTTATGCTTTAATTTTGTTAAATTGTAACCTCTAACTTGATGACTATGCGGTCGACTTTGCATCGTATCTTCATTTTGATCACGTTGTTAATGAGCTGATCGATGAAACATTTAAATTAAGTGTGGTAACTTTGTATTATAATTGGAATCTTACCGCATACTGTAAGTACGTCATAACTGAACGCGGCTGGCGCAGTGGCCAAACGTTTGACTGCTGTGTTACGTGTCCCCGCACGGAACAAATATTTGTATGACCTACAGATAGTTGTTCCGGGTCTGGCTTTCTGTTATGTGACTAAAATGTTTGTAAACGCTCCCACGATAAAGGAGAAATTCCTAGTGTGGGGCAACCGTTAATAAAACATTAAGCTACGTGTTAGCTATGCCATTAGTAAATTATTGCTTGACTATATTAACATTACGAACGAACTATCACTAAAATTTATTTATCGCTGTAACAGGATTCTAGGATATTCGCAAGTTACGGTTGTAAGGATCAATAAGACAGCTCTCATAGGACTTTAGGGCTTAGGTTATGTCAATTTAAAAGTGTTATAACTTAAGAGCTTTTTTTGTCTGGAATGTCTTCGAAGCCTACATTTTTGAATGACTAAACCTACCTTTTTAAACTTCACCCAATTTATACAAAAGTTCAGTTTGATTAAAATTATAATGTTTCTTTGACAACAATTTATTCTTATGTACAAAATATTTATTATTATTTATTCCAAAACGATTAAAGCCACATTCCTTATCAATATACGATTTGTCTAACTACACGATTAAATAAAATGACTATAATCGTCGATATTTGATTAAAAGACGAGATAAATCAACCCAACAATTATGTGGATATTTGTCAAGCGCGAAATTTATTACCGATAATAATTCCACGAATGTTGGTGCGGTATTATAACAGTCTCGGTCGAGTCGTACTCGTACGCTCGTAGGACAAGCCGGTAAGGCGTCTCGTCCGAAATAGCCCGGCCAGATATCCGCCGGTCTTATGACAGGCCGAGCGATATTTATGTCGCGCGGCCCCGCCCACCGCCGTGGCTCCATTCAGCCTGTTTGTATTTATTTCGTGCCTATTTATTTGTATTTGCCTTCGCTTTTGAATAATGCATGAGCGGAGCGTTTCCGTCGTGCGTAGGCAGCGTGACGCCGCCGCTTGTCGCAAGTCCCTCTTCGGACTTTTAGCCTCGAGACTCTTTGTGAGGTTTGGTGGAAGTTGGCTCTCAGCGTTTTTCGATTAGTGGTCAGTAATGGTGAAGTTTAGACGCCTTTATGTAAGTAGATAAAGCCTCGCTTGAGGTCACGTAATTATGACAAAGAGGTGCAAGATATTATTGTTTTTAACAATTTGGTGGAATGTTTAAAGGTAATGAAATGAAAGCATCTCACGAGTCACGCAATGTAACAAATATCTACCAACATTGAGAACATCTTGTATAGCAGCTGTAAAGATAACCGATTAGATTAACCTACCATCCACAACACCAATCAACGTTAAATTAGATTTCAGCTTTCGTATCGTGTTCTCACGGAGTTAATTAACATCGGGTGTGGATTAACGGAATTAATTAATCGATAAGAGCCATTCGATTGGTGGATGCATTCCTTTATTATTTGTTAGGTAAATCACGGCAGTATCGGCTGTATCGATTGCCCCGCCTCGCGATTTACTGCCTGGTGCGGTTGCGTCAACCAAGCCGCTGTGATATCTCGCTTTGTCTCAGCACTATACCGACGAGATATTGTTTATATTTACAATAGCACATAAAGAACCTTTGAGAAAGTTTTGTGTGAATGAATTCCACATATACAACGTATCCAGCTGACACCGGTATTGATTCAAATCTTAATAATGTTTCCATTTATTCTCCAAAATAGTACCCCGGTCCACTAACTGCACAATATTAACAGTAGATAAGCTATCTATCTGTCAGTGTTGCTGTCGAGCCAACACACAAACGCCATTCAATAAATACGTTGGCTAGTTTAAACTAACCAACGTCTAAAAATGACATCATAATCTTTCAAAAAAGATTCAAAGACAAATAGCAGCGGATATTTGCGATAGTAACAAAGTAACAAGATCAGTCGCGCCGTCCGCGACACGCAGCTTCACTGCTTCATAAATCACCCAGTGTGCACGCGACTTTAAACGTCCACTTTATGCGCGATTACCGATATATAATGAACTTATGTAAAGACGTTATGATACCTTCAATTACTCATTGACGTGTTATTGTTGACTTATAATTACCGCCTGCCTAGCTTGCCACAGTTTTACGAAATCGCCTATCAACGCCAATTGCTTTGCATCGCAATCCAACAATTGTTTGTTTCAACACAGATTTCTGCCAATGTAACTGTTACAGTGCTTCACTTTGTTTTTTTAATTTGGATGACGTGTTATAGTGGTTATGTTGCCTATAATTATACGTAAGGATACAGATTACGGTTTTGTTCTGCGAATAAAAAGTAGAGTACTCGAACTAGCTGTTTATAAACGACCAATTTATTATTACGACAGGCTATGTCGCTTGAAGTTGTCAGAACAACATTTCGTATGTTGTTTATTAAAATTTCCGTGTATTTCGAAAACATTTTAACTCAACCAATATTTTTGAGAAACTCGCCGTCAAATATCTTCGACGAACTATTTAAACTTTTCTGAATAATCCCGCTACCTATAAATATCTAGACACCACCAAAACGATGTCAATGCCTCCGAGCAATTATGAAAAAAAAAAACAATAGCAACACTTAAATATACTTAATATTTTTTCATCTGACAACATAATAGGCGTAATAAAAAGGAACACGTGCGCACAGGCATCGCATGATGCGGCCCATCAGACTCTTGGCTACGACTGTCTTATTGATTGTTTTAAGTCAAAACACAGCAAAAACATATTGCATGACTGTACGCGACTGTACAATGGCGCCTGTGGTATGAGCTTCTTTAATTGGACTGTGCACGTGTAGATTATGTGTAATGAAATTATAATTTATTATTTCAACATTGGATTTGTAGGCTTGATTTATCAAATACAGCTCGGCAATAATGACCGTTGAAAGATGAAACTTGAAGGATCCGTTTGAATTGTTTTTCAGGATATTTCTCAGTCGTCAACTGTATGTCTTTTGAGAAGACTTTCTTCCTATATTTATTAGTTTAGGAGAAGCTACGTATAGCATTCCAAGGATTTCATCGTTTAGATTAATCTCATCACAGTCGCAAACATCCTTTCCTCCCCTCCCGTGATAGCTCTTGTCTTATCGTTGTCATGGCAACCAGTTGTCTCCCGGTCCATTACCTCTCTTCAGTTTATGTGTTCATTAAGTGCTCCCACCTTATTTATTTCCCCATGGGCCATTGTTACTGCAGGGGAAATTAGATGGCTTTGTCTATAGCTGACTCAGCACCGTGAGGGAAACAATGAAAGAAAGGAACTGCTTTACTTCGGAAAGATCGGGGCTGGCACAATATAGTTGTCCATGAGTTACTATGTTGATAATAAATTGATATTCACACACCATTTCCGCAAGACACAGATTAAATCTGTTCGCATGACACATGACGAGACAAATAGAAAAACTTCAATGTCGAATTTTTTGTGGTGGTTCGCCGAAGTCTCAGAATGAATGTAACTGTCACAAATGTATGATTAACACATCATGCCGGTTACATTCCTTGACGGCGGCCGCCCGTTACAAGTTCATCCCATTTAAATTTAGCGCGGCGCGTGCCGTTCGCGGGACTCTCCGGAGGGAACGCGGCGGGCGGGGGGGGCGCCGCCGTGGGCGGGACGCTCTACCATCACTCAAGTGACGAAAATTGACGGAAAATGGGCGGACACCGCTTGCCCGCGACGTCATCAATTACCGCGTCCCGACGGTCACCGGCGTGCAGTCTCAACGACATCGCCGACCGAGACGCATACCTAATATCCTTCCAAACGTATGCCATTATTAGAGCTCGACTCAACTTAAATCAAAAATAGCAGCGAACACTCCAAGACGTGTAATGTGTTCCAGCTTTTCATTATACTGGATTCAGGAAGACGGAAAGTAGCTAGACGCACGCTCGTACCGCAATCTGGAGCGATATCTCGGACAAGGATTATTGAGATGCAATCTAGAAGCCATCGATAATTCGATCTAACTGCGCTCGCTATTGCGCAACCAGTCATCAGATCAAACCGTCGATATCTCGATGATACCTTTATTAAATGGTAGCTACAGCGAGCCCCCGTTCGGACACTCATAATTCACTTTTGTAAGTCACTTCTGGATAGATTTTATAGGTTCTAGGTCGCTTTTCAAACAAGCCTATTACCGCTTGTTCGGTACATGACATACAACTAGATGTAGCGAGTAAAACTAACCGCAAATAAATGTCTAAAGCAGGTATTTCAAGTGGAGTGTTTGCTTACGTTTTCTCGAGAACGAGCGAACGCAGGAAGCCGCAAGCAGGGCAAAAGCTCGGCGATCGATTTTGAAAATTGCCCATAATTAGCATGTATCTCACTCGTCCGGACGACTGTGCGTTTAAAAGTGGGAACTCAACCACAGGCTGCACAATATTCCAGTAGCGTTTACCGAGTAACGGCAGACGAAGGCGACGGACACAAATTGCCGGAGGAGCTGCCACTACGCAAATTGTACGGATAGCTGGATCGATTGTTCCTCGCAAACATCTTGACGGACACCGCTGTCAGACATTCCGAGGCGCCCTACCTGCTATAGTAATCGCTAAAACTTTCGACTTTACAAATGTAATTTAAAATTCCATCAGCCGAACAAACAGTTGTGAATACAATGTGCTATTTTGTAAACTATGATTATGTTCACGACAAACAACTGCATCGAATTACTACACCCCCACGCGCACCGCGTCGTTATTGATGTGGACGATGTGGTCGGAACCATTAATATCCAGCCAGACACCTTTCGGCTTTTTGATCGCACCAATTTTCATTTTATCGATTCTTTTGGGAATCGTGTCTCGAGATATTCGAGACTTACTGGTGTTAACTCATTTATGAATTGGCTGATTTGAAGGTTCGTTGAGATAGATGGAGCTATTAAATACTACGCAGTCGCGAACGCTACTTATTTTGCCCTTGAGGTGAGCAGAGGCAGGCGCCCGCCGGTCGCGCTTGTGAATAATTTATTTGGAATCTAGATAATGCTTGTATTGGTAGCAACGAGTCACGTCTGAGACATTTGATCGTGTAACAAGAAGTGCGGTGTTTGTGCATGCAGCCGGGCCTGTAATGGTGGCGTAATTACGCAGCCATTATCAGGTGACCCCATATTGCGGTTGGTCGGCCAGTGCAAACAGTGCGTCGACCACCTTAATGGACACAATATGACTACACCTACACCAGCCACGTTGGCATGTTACTATATGTTTGTAAGTTCGGATAGCTTTAACAAACGTGGATAAGTGCCGTTTTAATTGTTCCGTGGATGTTTGTAATGACGATTTGTCGTGTGACAACAAACAGAACAGTAATAAAAAGACTCATAATGTCCTGTCCACGTTTTCGTGTTTTTCAGCATAAACTATGCTTTACCTATTTCTTTGATATATTTTTTGTTTTACATAAAGAAGGTTTAAGTTTGAAAATCTGATTGTACCTACTCTGGCTAACCACTCAAGCATAGTTTTTTTTTACAAAGCCAAACTTCTAAATGAGATTAACTGCTAAACAAAAGAGCTCTAAACCAAACCACAAGCTCTGCTACCAAGCATTATAATACAGTGAGTGACGACGGAGTGCGAGGACTGCGAGGGCACGGCGGCGACCGTCCGTCGCCACTCTTTGATGTCTCAATTAGTAACGCGACCGAGTAATTGTGGCGAAATTAATTCGCGCCCGCACCCGCGCTTGTGGCGCTGCCTGCTGCCTAGCAACCGTCTCATTTTACTGACGACAGAGGACGGAGCTAGGGGATTCCACAAACTATTTATTCACTTTGAAGAGTGACAGCGACAGGCCGGAATGTAATAAAAATATGGAAAAGCGGACCTTTGAAAATCTAAAATACATGTCGTTTTCCCGATTTTTCTACAATTACTTTAAGCTGCACGACTGTAACCCTTGAATAGTTGGGCAGAGCCGTCTCACAGTATACCCATTTGTTAATAATATAACAAATAAAAATAAAGTATGCTAGGACTATGCCTGTATAGCATCACAGTAGCCACTTCATAAATTACTGATCTTCCCCCTTTCATTTCATCAACAACTTAGCTGTATCAATCATAGCAACAATCTTAGCTGTATTTCATTGTCGAAGATCGTGACTTACAACGCAGGTTCTTCGATCTGTTAAGTAGCTTCGTTGCCTTATTGAAGGTCATTTCAATCGAGTCGGTGATTTAGGCTGCCTATCAGCGAGCAAATCTTCGACCATAAATTTTGATTCCAAACAATTTGCACTTGACGATAAATCACTTGAAGAGGTTCAAAGCTTTTGTTTCAACTTCGATATAAGTGCGACAGCCCAATATTTTCATTCTCTCAAATCGATATTCTATTTGATATCGATTTGAGAGAACACTCGATCCCTAAGATACAGGAAGTGACTCAACATTAAACCGTAATGCATTTCACACTCAAGAGTGTTCTAAAGAGAGCCTTAATAAACCAATTAAGGTTCATTACCTAATGCAGGGCGGAAGAGGAATATTACTCGGCCATCATTACGACCACAAACTCCCCTTTGTGTAAAATATTGCATTTCACATGTTTGTTGAATAAAAACTATAGCGAAAAGCGTTAACGGCTTTATCGGACGGGCGTGCGACTTTCGTTTTTTAGGGTACCGTTTATATCGAATACTTACGTGACCGTCACGCCTATTGTCGTAAAGGGGTAGGCATAAGTTTGGATTCTTGGTATAACCTGCAGATTTCAGAGATTGGTACTTTTTGAACCTAGATAATATAGAGAGCATTTTCCCACTGTTTTTCTTATTTAACTTGTAAAAAAATCATAATCGAGTTTTTGATATAAGAAAATACAAGGAAACTAATTTACTTAACCCGGTACGATGATTGGTAATTAATCACCTGTTAACAGACAGAACGCCTTCATAATATTTCGTGACGTAAGTATTATGATTTAATACTAAGCCTGCTGTAAGAATGCCAATTATTATATCCAGACAATGAGAATTGCGTGAAGACCTTGGTCATTATGACTCTAAGATATTAGACTTCACCGAAATCATGGTAATGGTAATCTTCCAATTGATCATCACAAGTAGTTAAATATAGATAGTTTTATTCAGGAATTAGTTTTTTATTTGATTTTCCTCGTCTCTCGTAAATGAACAACGGATAAAAGGACATTGCTCTGCGCCCATACATTGTTGGCCCTGGAGCCAAAATCATCGGAAAATTATGTATTGTATTCTCGATCATTAGTAAACTCCTTAATGATCTTATTTTTATAGCGGACTAGCTGCAGAATAGATAAAATTAGGTATGAGCTTTCATAGCTCCGAGTGGTTTTTAGGAAACTGAAAAATGATATCATAATGCATTTCGGAAATTTTAATACTTACCTAGAAAATTTGTAGGTACCTATGTATTTTTTTCTAAAGCCTAGTGAATGTTAGTGCAACACTAAAATGCATAGAAACTATTTCAGTCAAAAAAGTATCGGGAATGGATGATTTGTTTATGGTTCCAAATTAAAATTTTTGTTTTTTTTGTAGTTGTTAGATTGGCACAACTGTTTTCCATTTTGGCGCGGAGTTTGAGTTGCATCTGTTATTTATATTAAATACAGTGCTGGTTTTAGTAATATCATCAATAGTGTGTATTGCGAATTTCATAATGGACAAAAATATCGAACAAAGAGTTTGTCTTAAATTTTGCATCGCCAATGGATTTTCGTGTTCGGAGTCACTGAAAATGTTACAGAAGGCTTACGGTGAATCGACTTTATCAAAAACTCGTGCTTTGGTTCAAAGCGTTCAAAAGCGGTCGAGATGTGATGGAAGATTTGCCTCGCTCTGGTAGGCCGTCAACGTCTGCAACTGAAGTTAACATCGCAAAAGTGAAGAAAATAGTGACTGATAATCCCCATTCAACTCTGAGAGAGATAGCCGCCGAACTTTCTGTATCTCACGAGTCGATCCGTACCATTGTAACTAATCATTTGGGTATGAAACATGTTGCTGCTCGGCTAGTCCCAAAAGATCTGAATTTTCTCCAAAAACTCAATCGCATGAAAGTCGCTGAGGACATGCTAGAACGAGTCAGTTCGGACCCAACATTCATGAAACGCATTGTTACTGGTGACGAGACGTGGGTTTACGAGTTTGACATGCAAACTAGTCAACAAGCTTCGGAGTGGCGCCTTCCAACTGAACCGAAACCGAAAAAACCACGCCAAAGTCGATCAAAAGTCAAAGTCATGTTGACTGTTTTCTTTGACTATCGCGGTGTTGTGCACTCTGAATTCTTACCGGAAGGTCTATAAATAAAGAATATTATTTGAGCGTTATGCGGCGTTTAAGAGAGCAAATTCGACGAAAAAGGCCAGATTTGTGGAAAGAAAATTCTTGGATTTTGCACCACGACAATGCGTCTTCGCACAAGGCTATCATTGTGAACGAATTTTTGACCAAACACTCAACAAATACCATCCAGCAACCACCATATTCACCAGATATGGCTCCTGCTGACTTTTTTCTTTTTCCTAAACTCAAATTACCACTTCGTGGCACCCGTTTTCAATCGATAGAAGACATAAAGGAGAATTCGCGGCGAGAACTGAACTCAATTCCGGAAGCAGCGTTTAAAAAATGTTTTGATGAATGGATTATTCGTTGGCGCAAGTGTATCGTTTCTAAAGGAGCATACTTTGAAGGTGATCAAATAAATTTGTATGAATAACAGACATTTTGTGTATTTATATTGATCTTTTCCCGGTACTTTCTTGACAGAGTAGTATTTATAAGTAACATAGGTAGGCACCTGTATTCTTAACATTAGGCGGCTGGTGGATGTTAATAGTCGCGTAAAATACCATAAAATGTACATTTTGGCGTATGCCAAAATACACGGTATACTAATTAAGTACCTAAGTATATGAAGTATTTGGAACTTACATAATAACAAAGACAATTAATTATAGTGTATTCCGATACTCTTCATTGCACAGTGCCATTTTGGACATTATCCTTTATCAATGAAAGAAAACTGGAAAAGAGGTGCTTAAATATTTTCTCATCTAACAAAATAGTTTTTTTTAATTATTGTTTTTTTCATTTATTACTAATAATAATATAATATAAAAATGACAATTATTATTACTATTGGGCTGGCCGAATGCGGACGAATTTTTTGACGCCCTGTAATTTAGCATTTTTTACTTGTACATATTTTTATTATTAGTTTGTGTCTATTTATAGTCTGTATGTAGTAATTAATTTAATAAAGCTAAATTAAATATACTTACATAAACTAACATAATTTTATATTGTATTTTATATTTGGCTAACTGTGAAAGTATATTCAATGATCTACCTAATATGTACTATAATTATGTGTACTACGTAACTTCTTCAATCATCTACGGAACCAGCACAATATACTCAAGACACAAAACAGTAGCCTTTTACCTCAGTACAGTAAAAATGAAAACGGCTTCGTATTTGCGGTCGTGTGATGAATAGCGGGCAGTCCCCCTCTTCGCCCCATTATACTTGACACAACACAACATATGGCTGTATTGCCTCTGCATGGGGGTATCAACCATTGTTTGTTTAACCAGCGAACAGTTTATAACCCACGGGTTTAAGGGTTTTACAGGTTTGGTACTAGTGGTTAGTTGATGACTTTTTCAATTGTGCCTGTCAATAATTTACGACGTTTGACGTTATTTGATGGATGCTACTAACTCAAGACCTCGGCATTGCCCGCGTGAAGTTCGATAAGCATCCCACATTACACATATTAAATTATAAGTGGGATAATTAATTTTAAAATCCATGTTAGAAATTAATTTAATAGTATTAAAATGATGTAGGGATTCTATTGTTTAACTTTCGAATACGTATTAAGATATAGTCTTGTTATTGACTTGCTATTTATAAACAATGCTCAAGGAAATTATCTTCAGACTCATCGTAAAGTTTTTTCGCGTCTGCAACGAAACACTTTTATACCAATACGCCATTCAAAGTAATACTCCGAATGTAAAACATTTACTAAGAAAAGTATTAAAGTGACATAAACGTGTAACAGCTGGTTTGAGAGAAGAGAGCTGAAAGGCTCTGTTTGTTCAGTCAAGGAGGGGAGCACAATGAGGCTGGCAGCGAAGCAATAAAAGTCACATTAAGTCAAGAGCAAGGATCTCGGTGGGTACAGACGACGGTAAATTTATTTGAGACACACAACGAAGAGTTCGGATTGATTGGAATGTAACATGACCTGGTTCGAGAAAATTCGTCTGTCTCGTTTAATGACGACGGTTTACTCTCTTTTACATCCAAATTACGGTTAAAGAATTTTCCTATAGGCGTAAATTCGATTTACGAGAAAATTGTTGTGTATAAGTACATAAATACTGTAATAGACGTTTCGCTGGCGACGAAGATATTAACAAATTCTAATACATTTAAGAATACTATAGTAGAAATGGGAATACATATGTAAGTTAAGTGGACGAACCACGCCCTAATCACCGCCTTTAATTATCAACCTATTAGATACTATTCATACTGCTGAAGCTTATTTCAGGTGTTATTTGATCAAAAATTTAAAATCCAACAATTAAGTTTCCACCGTACCAAGTAGAGGAATAATTTAGCCGATCACGTATTCAGTACCATAGACGTTGGATTTCAAAGACATCGTGGCCTATAATTATGTATAGTAATTCCAACCGAACAAATGGGGCAAAGGACATAATTACAGCCATAGATTTAATTAAAGCTAGTTATGTGAAAGGTGTCCACTTTCACGCGCACGACGCGGGTCTCGGAATCTTAGAAATTCAATTGCGATTCTACGCTTTGTAATTAATAGTTTTAATGACAGATACTTAATAGCTTTACAAATAGTGTTTGTCTACGAGAACGTTATCACTAGTGGGATACTCTTGAAGTTTTTTCTCCAGATAGATTACATAAATCATCGACACACGTGTGTCCACGATAAATCATTGCATGTAGGTTGTAATTAAAATCACGATTTCAGGTAAGATTTGAGAACAGAGTATATAATTAATTTTTGTATTTCGTTAGATGAATCACCGTTGATTAGATGGAGTTGCGCCCGCGTCGGTTCCGTGACCACTTGTTGTGGATGCAGATGTTTACGTTATAATTACTCGCCGGCTTAATGACCTTTTCACTACAATCGTCGACTACGTGCCAGGCATTACTTAAAATAGTTGATTTACAGATTGTTTGATAAATTAATGAATCCTCTGTACAGACCATAAATCAGTGTGAATTACCTTTTAAAAACGTTTTTTCGCACGTCCTCACGCGCGCGATTATAGGAAAATTATAATAATTGTGCGCGGCATAATTACGTGATGTAATATAAAGCCAAGCGATATATTGCCGCCAATTTGAATTCATGTAAAATATCGCGCAATAAATTTACATTTTATAAGTTTGCCTTCGCAGTGGACGTGGGCGCGATATCTCTGTTTAGGATCAAAAACTCGTATCTGAAAATTGCGCATACCGATCTCACAGTGACCAGGTCACTCAATGACGCCTTTTAACATTAAATACCGTACGTGGACAGCATTCTGATGACATTATTGGTAATCTATAATTTTCAAATGATACTTAGATGAACCATAATATAAATTCTACATGTTTAAGGCGGTTATAATTACTTAAAGCATAGCTGTTTGTGATTTTAGAGAATGTACCTCTCAAAATTAGGTATTAATAATACAATAAATTATTCAGATAAGACTATTTTCGGCTGCTCTGATCCTCAAAGGATAACCGACCACAATATCTGTTAGTTACATCGCGATTGCGGCAGATTACATTATTTTTATCCGCGTAAAAATATTCTCCGTATGATAATGCTTAATTCTTGACATATTTTATATAATGCGAGCCCCAGGGCAGTGAGCCGACACTATGTCTAATAAATTTATGGACCTTCATTTTCATGTTGATCGGCGCTCGAAAATATAATCGTCGCGCTTGAGGCGCGGCGCGTGAGTCTCGACTTGCGTGACGAAGAGACGAAAACAGTGCGCCTGCGCAGGCGATGACGGACAGACACAAGTCGATCGCAATCCATTCAAAAAACTTCCATTACTTGATGACTATACCTGCCTACTGTCTTCTTTATTAAAGGTTTTGTCTCGTCATTCCACTGACCTTCTTATTCCCTTTGATTCTGCTGAGTTGGATGACTGAATGAAAGAAGGGTTACTTAATCGTGACCCGAAGCGCTGCCCTGGCAACCTGTTATATTGTAACGACCTACTGTTGTGATCTTTGAGCTCAGTTGAAATGCGAGTGTTGCAAAAACGATGCCTGTGCATAACGTTATCACTGGGCATGTCGATTCGTAAATGTTTTTGTAGTAAATCACGACGGAAAATAGAATTTCACCTGTTATTGGAGGCGTTACGTTATCACCATAAGTAAGTTAACGTACGTTAAACTTTCTAATCAGGAAACTATTTTAGGAGTTGAGAATAAAGATGGTATTATAGTAGAAGAGGAAGACCAAAGAAACGATGAATGGACTGTGTGAAGAATACTAAGACAAGGAAGGAGGTGTCCGATGAAATCGTATCGTCGAGGTCAAGAGTGAGTTCATTCTAAATAAATAAAAAACACTAATAATAGAAAAGTATGGAAAAAGAAGAAGCTGCGGCCAGCCTCAAATAACTTGGGATAAGTGTAGGAGAATGTTAATGAGAATAACGATGGTTATTGAATTGCGCTAAACGAAACCTATCCTAGGATTGAATTTAAAAAAAAAGATGGAAATTAGAATGCCCTTCTCATCGCTTCCACAGCTATTTTATGAGTAGTAAACCAGTAACAACAACAGACGAAGCACCGCAGAACATTGTTCTCACGGTGCAATTTTGCTAAAAAACACAATAACAGCGCATACTTGTAACAGCTAAGAAAAAGTGCGAATATAAATGTCAAAGCGAAGTGCGTAGGAAACTGTTCGCGGGGTTAAATGATGTGGAAACTGACATGACGGCATGGGGATCAGGGACTAGTACTGTGTTCATGGTAGGTGGGGTACGATTATTAGATGTGATTTCATTGATACTATGTGTAATTCTCCCACAGGTTAACAAGTCAAATCTCAAAAGCGATTCTGGGCTCAAAAATATAATGTCACCGAAACCCAGCATTCAAGAAATCACATTAGTTAGCTACGCAGTTAAAAAATCTCCAGTTACGAATATTTTTTTAAAACAGGTGCACTTATGTGCGACCAGCACGTTCCGATGGATTGTTCCACAATCTCCTGCCACATCGTTGTCGAAGTATAAAGTCATATATTTAAATAAATCATATTTATGAAGCACTAAACGCAGCCGTTCGTAATTATTCAGCAGTTCAATATAATCATCAAGTCGAACGACTTATTAGGAAGGGAACATGGAAAGAGCCTGCTTACTGCACATTAGTTTACCCAAGCATTAATATCATTCGGTCATGTACTTGTAAGTATCAAGTATATACCCCATATAAATTTTAATCGCTTACTCAGAAATCATTATAATAATTACGTATAATGCGAGCAACATTGTGGGCTTAGGAACAAAGAGAGCGACACCTCGCTGCCGGTGCGCGGGCGCAGCCAGTGACGTACTCACCAGATCACACAGATAGCACTGAATGTCGTTCGTAAGATCGTATCTCGCTTTATTACAAACACTGGAAATACTTTTACAATAGTCATGGGTGGCAGAAATAAATGTATTAACTTGATGCGTTCCTGCTATCTCTGCAGATACGGGAAATTGGACGGAACGTTAAACACTTAAAATACTTAATAACATTTAATTCCTCTCTAGACACTTCTGAAGCATACGTGCCTTTAAACAAAACGTCGCAAGTCTCGTAATAAGCTCAATATATGTGCATAAAGATTAACCAAACCTCATTTTAAAGTTAAATGTCGCCGTAATTACTCACGAAACTAGTTTAAAATATAATTTAATAAAAAAAAAAGTGAGACCTTTCAAGAAACCATTACAGACAAACCTTTTGAAGGACATGTACAAACGTACATGTCCTTTTAATTAAACAATAAAACATTTAGTTGCAAAACAACGAGATGATGATAGAAACTATGAAGAAACATAGCAATTACAACTAGGCTGCGTATTATTGAATCGTTGTTGGCGTTTCGATTAATTGTATCGTGTTTTGTAAACGTTATCTTATGCTGTAATCGATTTTGTTTACGGAAACATGTTGCATCTGGCCACGTGCTAGTTTCCAATGGAGTTGGTCCGGAGAAAGCAAACTGCTGTTTTATGATAATCAAGTCATTCGTCTCGGGAATGTGCTCAGCGACAAAACGACTTGTTCAGGAAACGATGCACTCAAGGGTTCGGAGATTTATCTTTTTAGTGAGGGGTAAAAAAGTCGCTAGATTCTGAACTTTGACTGCATTTTCTGTAACACAGAGTTTCGTTTCGTACCTAACTTAATTGATTAAAAAGCTATCTCCGTCAATGTACAAACTTTCAAATTAAATACAGCTATTTTCAGTCTGAAGTCATCAATCACCGAACCTGTCATTAAATACGCGCCTTCAAAATAAATATTTCCATATTCAAAATACTTCACAAATATTGGCATTAAAATTAATCCGTGAATAATTTAATCATAAATTTAAATAAATTTTATTTTATGTTAAATCGATTCGTGACCAGTCGATACTCCGATGGGTATGTCAGCGCATCGAGAATATCTGCGAACGGTACAAATGTCAGTTTCACACTTATCTATGATCTCATGGGGAGGAATAATATTTTAAATGAGTGCCGCTCCCCGTCTAGATGGAACGCTGTTTTATGGAAAACTATAGATAGATTAGCGTTTCAACGGGTATCGTGAAAATAATTGTTTATGATGTTCTATGATTAATTACAGTGGTTATTTATTAAAATATGAAAACGAAAATGCTTTAGTAGACAGTTAATATAATCTTACCTAAAAAACTTATTCTAAATAAAAAAAAACAATAAAAAATGTTATTTTAGTTTCAAAGACCCTTAACTTAATCTAAACTCGTTCATACTTTAATTTAAACACATTAACATTCATAATTCAGAACACTCAAAAATCAAAACCAGCCTCAATCCCATCTTATATTCACTCGTATAACCCAGAAACCCGTCGAAATACTCCCATAATTACACCGAGTACGTTTTTATATGGCATGACGTCACAGGACAGGTTCCCAGTGACATCCATCTCGCCAATGGCGGGAAGACTCGCCGCCATTGGTGAGATTCGTCTCACATCTTACGATCCTGTGATTTGATAATATTGTTTTTTGTTACTTTTGTAATGTGAGGTATAGTTTATTGTTTGTGTGATTCGATGTGAGATGGTTTTGTGGTATGATTTTTAAGTGAGGAAAAGATTAACATGGCTTGATTTGACAACCAAACGGGATTTTTGATCTTAGTGCCAAAGTATGTTCTTTACTGTAGATATTGTATTTAGTCCATTTGATTGCAGGGTATTTGTATTTAACCAATTTTGTTAAATAAGCAATATTTGTAATACATCCTCAAAAACGACTCTAATGATTTCGATGAAATTTGCAAAATACCGTTTTACGGAGAAAGAAAACGGATTTTCCCGTATATGAGATTTAGCTAAATCTACATATTAGATTTAGCTAAATACACATATTAGATTTAGCTAAATCTCCGGGAAAATCCGTTTTCTTTCATTTCGTGCGCGGACTTGTAACTGATTTATGACATTATTGTCCAACCCTATACACTTATTAAAATAAGATTTAATGTTATAAGCAAAATACTATCAACAGACATATTAATTTAAAACACTTGTTACTAAAACGCCCATAGAATGAATAAGTCGCAGAGATAACTTCTTAAAATATTATTGTAAACTTTTATATCTGATATTAAGATCAAGGGTTTAATGAGTATAATAATTGGTTTGCAAATGGCGGCCATCGCTATGATCATCTAACCGGTTTATAACCAAAGCTAACCCTTAAAAAGTTACCTGCCATCTGAAAGACAAATTATGACATTGCAGTTTTCAAAACTGGATTCGCCTATAGTTTGACTACTAAGCAATTATATTGTGGGATAGATAACGATATCATCTGCCTAGCCTTTTACCAACTGTTGGAGCTGAGCTTCCAGTCTTAGTAACTGAATTTCAGTATTTTACATAAAGCGACTGCCTATCTAACCTCCACCAATCATTTTGTTCTCGGTAATACCATACTCGTAAGACTGGTTGTCAGGATTTTTTGAAAAATAATGATTTGGGCAAAAGTAAAATGAATTATGGGATTCAGAATGATGTATATGGTATCCGTTTGTGTGTCACATGCCTCATCCACCCTGTATTGTAATGCTTACTTTATCACCTCATAAAAGGCTTGCGTAATAAAATTTAAGGTAAAGCTACCAATTATTTGAAACTCATTTTCCTTCCTGAATGGGTTTCCACAACGGATTTTCCCAATATAAATGCAACAAACATAGCTCAAGGCAAAGCTGCGAATATTACCCCAACATTACCTCAAGCAATATCTTTAAAGGGCGACCTACGAACACCGTAACCGATTACGCCAGCAAAAGGGAAAATGTACCCATACTTATTCATACCTTATATCTTACCTACATCTCTTTAGTACTGTATACTTAGTATAAGACTACAATTAATATGTAAAACGTACACTCTTCTAATGAGTTTAAAGATAATCTTCGTAAGTATGAGAGCCACATCCTTTACAAAATGACAAACCATTCAGGGATACATTGACACACAAGATAAGAGCTTATCAGTTATCGCCTTATGCACCACTTTTTTTAGCTATTAATTTAATATCTTAACTAGTAGTGTATATACATGGCTTCGTTGTATAGCTGTATGAAAAACTTGATCGGCCGTGCGCATAATAATCATTAGTTTAAAAAAAACACTTGATTAACTTAAAATAATAGCACTGCAGCTGTCGCAATAACAATAAATATGTACCTTAGTACGTGACACGAACTTTTATCACCACTTCCTGGTGATTATTTTCAAAGTATTAAACATCCTATGTACGCAACCGATAATTTTGCATGCAGAGGAAATAATTAAATTACCAAATTGTACCTTCATCATAAACATATTTGTAGCTAGGGTCTTTCAAGTCACGTAATGTCCATATTCAGATGTAAAACTAATTAATAACATACAATTTGATTTTATGTTCTGTGAACAATGCTGATGAAGTCTCATTCTGTCGGTATAACACTATCATAAAGTAACTTCATAAACGGAAGGCGTATAGTACATGAAGTAAACTAGACAAAGACAAATATTACTCATCAATTGAAAAAAAAACTCAGTATGTAATAAAGTTTATTACTTATTTATCGATTAACAAAGTTTTTCATTTCTACATACCTTCATTAGGCCGTCAAAGACAATAACTTTATCGACTCTAGATGGATATTTAAGCCCTGAGGGATGTAATCGTAATTATTTTTTTCTAGTCACGTATCCGTCAAACAAATTGTTGGCGAGCGAGTTGAATATGTTGGTTGCAAATGTCAATGGTGCCCGAAGCAGCATGCGCACGCACTAGTCGATGTGTACGCTATTAATGCGAAATAACTATAATTTAGGCGACGCCGGCGTTTGGCGTTTAACCGCCAGCCTCTGGAAAGGCGACGGAAGCCTGTCACAGGCGCAATTACAGTACTGAGAATCGGCATTAGTTCGTCGTGTTGAACTATTTATGTATGTAAAATACGAGCAGCCTCTCGTACGGGGAAACGGCGATTGCACGCATCTCTCATTAAGCACTTTAGAGCAATTTGAGAAGTGGAGAAAAAGTCGGCCGAGACGCGGCACAACATCGCGTGGTCAATTAAAATGTTGCCGCACCACTGCCGAGAGCCGACTCGCAACCAACGGTATGTTCGCGCACAAAACGGCCAAATAACACAGTCGACTTGTTCTGAATTGCTCGTATCCTCCGCTATCTAAATAAAGAGTGGAGACAGGAGTAGTCGACTAGCTGATCAGTGATGAGCGGCTGCGTCGCACTGCGCGGTGGGACGGGAACGGCCAGTAATTGGCAGCAACTTGTTACCGTTTCTGAGTTTCGACATCGGTAGTTAGCTGGTTAGTGATGGGCTTTCCTTATATCGGGGAGGAAAGTTTTTGAAAATATGCTGTGGCCATTAACGCGTTTAAAAATATATCTACCTATCTATCATTTAGTTCTGTTTTACCAAGGTACACTAATCTATTTTTATACATAATAGGCCTACTTCTGACTTTGAAACGCGAGTCATCTAGGTAGCGGTGTACAAACAAACAATGCCGTGATCCACCTGAGCCTGCGCCGTGACTGGGCCGCGCTGCGCCCACGCAGGCACATGCACCTCTTGCGCTTGCGATGCCGGTCAGACATCTTTTCAAACACTTTCAAAATATCTTCGCTAGGCTTTAGCACGGAGAATAATGTAAAGGATGTGTAAAAACAACAAAAACAACAAAGCTTGGTTTTGTTTTATTGGTGTTTATAATAGAACAAGCGGGTGTTTCTAGTGATGTAGATAAAATCGTAAGGTTTTTTCGAATCTTTAAACATATTACATACAACCATGTAGAGTTAAAATAGGGCCGCATAGTTATACAGGACATAAGAATACACTCACAATTTGTTGCCGCGTTCTAATTGCAATCTTAGCAGTGGACATCAATCACCCGGCCGACGTAACAACGAAAACACTGTTAGTTTTGCCGCCGAATTATTAATTACATTCCCACAAAAAACTTACACACAACGCCGAAACGCATAAATTTCTTCCGTTTTCACCGCACAAAGGAGCCGGGCGGCCTACAATATAACGCTAAACAGATTAGCCGCACCCGACACGGCCGTCGCGGCATAATTTTTGGCGCCAGTAGTCCTGCCTCTAGATTAAACTAATATGAAAAGGAAATTGAGTAGAAAATGGACGAAGCCTCTATGTGTCATTAAGAATTGGTTACGCCGCTCCAAAGTGCCGGCACAACCTTTATTATATTTGACTTCATTTAATTGAATTAACTTTTACCTTTTTATGAACTGCTATTGATGTTCGGAACTAAATATAATGGCCTATTTTCAGATAATTACAATGACGTTTATGTGACGGATATTGCTTTATAAATAATAAACAGGCCTACCGATTTAGGTAGCGGGCGAAGAGAATATGTAAGTTATAACTAGCAGGTAACTTCGGTATGCTGAGATTTATTAGCCATAGACCGTTAAAAAGATTGATATAATAAATAATTCAAGAACAATCAAGTACACTTTCCTGCTTAAAGTATTTGAAACTAATTGAGTAGGATTTATTATTCAGGACGGACGGCCGAGTAAACGGCGACTTGACTTACTATTCAAAAGCACGGCAATATGAAGAAAATTTACACATAATGTTTTCTCTTACGGGTGGGGGGATATTTGGCGGTCCACTCGAGCCTCGGGGGCGGCCATGAATAGTAATAGAGGTTAGCTCGAGGGACCGGGGAGCGGGCGCCGCGCGGCCGCACTCTCGCGGGTAATGTGCCGCTTATGGTGCGTGCTAAATCGACAATGCCCGAGGGTGCTGCTGACTAACAAACCATTTCATGGACTCACCTATTTGGATCGGTTTGTTCTTAATATTAAAGTTCATGAACCGTGAAGATTTCTCCGCCAACGCTTATAATAAGCTTATTTACTTATAAGTTTGGAATTAGATTAGTTTAACATTTGTTATGCTTGTTGAAAACCTATGTAAACATTCGGCACATGTGCCAGATTGGGGCTACTTAGGTTTAGATATCAGATGAAATGTCAAAAATGTTTATCATATCTTAAACTAAAAGAAATAAGTGTAAGGCTAAATCATTATCGTAGTTCAATGAACAGAATATTTTTAACTTGGATGCATTCAGGGTTTAATATTGAACTATCCTGTCGGATACGAACGCATGGAACCGCATAAGTGGGCATTAATTGGTACTAAAATATCGCAGGATAACCTAAAGACTGGTTTAAGTATCGACTCGCTTATCAAGTTATCAGTGATAAGAGTGTTAGTAAGGCTGTATAAACTATGTTAGCAGTAAGTGGTGCGGTAAGAGGGTTGGTCGGCTCATGGACTCACATTCATGAGCAGGTCCGGAGAGGAGGAGCCCTTGCCGCTCATGGCGATGGCGCCGGGTGTTGGCGCATGTCACACACTCACAACACTCGCGGCGTGGGCGCAGGCGGCGCGGGTGGCGCGTTCTCAGTGCGCCGGGCGCTCGACTGACGCGGGGCCCCCACCGCACCACGAGCCCCCACCGCTACCGGCTGCCTCATTTCTCACTATAATTTGCGTGCTGCTCGTTTTTTACCATTATTACTCCCTCGTTTTGTTTTACGTATTATCGAGTGCATCCCGCTCGCACCGGCCGCCATGCGCGCTCGGCGCCGCCCAGATAATAGCCGCGTGCAATTACGTCGCAGCGGTGACGCCGGCAGTACACACTAACACTACTAACGCCATCTTGTGACGGGCGGACGAACTGGTAATACCAACATACCACGTTAACAATGAAACATTTTGACAACAACTAACCACTAACGTGTAATCGGTACCGAAATATTAAAACAGGTTCACTATTCAAAGTCCTTCCTTATCATCTCGCTTTTTCTTACTACATTGGATTTGGTTTCCAGTCTAAATGGATGCAGCTGAATATTAATATTTTACATGAAGCGATCTGACCTCCACAACCCATTTAACAACTGGGTAATACGATACTCCTTGGTAAGACTAGTAGACAAAGTTTCGAGCCTTTGAGGATTCATAAAAATCTAGAAATGACAACCGGGCGTGCTTTCCGGGGTACGGAGGAAACTCAGTATGTGGTTCGCAGATCAACCCAGGCAAAAACAGCTTAACCTGAAGTTCGACCGCGGCTATTATTAAAGTCCTTCCTACTAAATAATAATTCATTCAAGTATTCCAGAAATCCCTCTGTCAAACTACACAAAGTCTAAGTTTTATTTCAATGTCTAAGACACAGAAACACTTTCCTAAAAAAGTGGTTGGAATCAAACGCTACATCCTTCGTAGCAGGCCGTAGCAGCGGCGTAGCACTTAACATACCTACAGAACAGGAAATTCAAATATTTGATTTTTTTAAAGTCACAGCCTTTAAAATACAAAAACGGTTGTTAAACAAACGACCGTTTGACTGTTCGTGTACGTTACATAATAATATAAACGTCATTGATCCCTCTTTATACGAATTAGCAATGGCGCCCATGTTCAGTTTGCCCGTTGATCTCATAAAAGTGTTTCAATTCTACATTTATCTGTTTCAAAAGATCTTTGATGTATCGATTGTTAGTATTTACTGGATAACCCCTGTTCTTAATTGCAGCCTTGTACAAAAAAATAATGTGACTTTATAGACGTCTTTTATAGGAGAGTATAGTGATCAAAACAGTATGTGTACACACGACGACAGATCAACCTATACAAAACCAGTTTAAGCGGATATCTCGTCGTACGGGAAATCTACGGCGTACGATTCGTAGTTGAAAGATCAGCATAAACTGGTTTTGTATAGGTTGATCTGTCGTCGTGTGTACATACACTAATCTCTCACCCCAGCGGCTATTTAGCTTTAATGAAAAACTAAAAGCTAGAATAAGAAAGATGTACGATAGGTACCGCATTTGCTTTTGGGTACCCTTTTATTAGTTTCATAACATTATAAAATACTTATCCATTTTTTCCAAAATGTCAATAACGGAATGGTTCATAACACAACAGGTTGATTACTTTATTTTAATGTTTTAGTTTATTTAAAACTCATATTTATATTTAAAATACTCACAGGGGTTCTTAAAAACAAGTTTTAAAATATAGAATACACGAATTCACAAAAATATCGAAAGATCGTTAAGAATTTATTTGATAATATTTATGATACTAAAAAACTTATTACTGTATCTGAGTATTAAAAATGCCGTTATCTATAAATTCAATCGGTGATTAAACTAATAATTTAAATTCGCACCGATCGACGATTTGCGAAGCAGGTTTCTGATTTTCATAATGTTGTGTTTGAGAGTTAGTATGATAATTTTGAAAATTGAATGAGTCTTCGCAACGCTTGGCGCGTTGCGAAGTCACAGAGCTTAGTATGGTGAGAGGTCAAAGGTCATTTCGTACCATTAATAAGTTTGCGCTGTTTCATTATGAATGTAACAGAATTTGATCGCTAGTGTAGATTGCAGATATGTTGATTACGAAATAGGAATATTATAGCGACTATTAAACGAACTCTCAACAGGTTGTGATTTAGAATTTAACTTTGAATTTATGATTGTCTAATTGTGATAATTTCAGAAAACAAAAATGATTTCTAGGAACAGAAATAAATCAAATAGAATAATGATCAAAAATCTTATTTATTATTACTTTCTTCAATGACAATAGGTACAATTTATAACAATCGAAAGGCACGTAGTTATTACAATAATTACTATTTTACAAATTATCTTACAGACATCACATTTTAAATTCACGGTAACTTAAAGATATTTTTAATATTACCTACGGCAGTACTGGGGCCTAAGTCTGCTATTACAATAGTGTCAGAATGGTCGATCAATGATCGCATAATGGTTGATTTTGACAAGTTTAGTATGTAGTAGATTACCAAAACAATCAAAATCAACCTAATGCGATCAGTGATCGACCATTCTGACACTATTGTAATAGCAGACTTAGGCCCCTGGACACATGAAAGTTTCTGACGATGTCCAAAACGATCAAACACTTTTATACACACCTATTTTAATCACTTATTGTCCCAAAGCCACAGGTGGTTGTAAGTTATAATGTCCCTGAAACACTGCGTAGTTGTCCTTCGTTGCACACTGGTAGGTGCTGATGGGTGTGGGATACTGCTGGTACATCCTGTGGTCACGGACTGGAGGCCGAGGATATAGGGCGTCTTGCCTCACTTCTGGGTACCAGCCGGACATCACGCCACTCCCGAACATTCCACCACTGTTATAGTTTGGTGCACTTGGCATAGTTGGCATCGTCGGCATCATGCTTGGCGCAACCGCTGCGTAATTCAAAGACATTTGTTTTGGAGCACTTACGACCGGCACTGTCCCGTAGTTCGTACTTCCAACTGGTGTTGGCACCGGGGCGGATGCTGGCTGCGGCTCAGCTGGACGTTCCATTTTATCACTGGAAGCACTCGAAGTTTCGTCCTTTTCATCCTCTTTAGCTTTCTTGCTCTTCTTCGATACGTTCGCATGGGTTTTCACATGTTTAGCGAGATGGTCGGAGCGCATGAACCGTTTGGTGCACAGTTGGCACGCAAATCTTTTCTCACCGGTGTGGGTACGCAGGTGTCGCTGCAGCTCGTCGGAGCGCGTGAACCTTTTGCCACAGAACAACCAGTTACACACGAAGGGACGCTCTCCAGTGTGCCAACGGAGATGAGCTTTCAGATGAGAAGTTTTTCCGTAAACTTTTCCACAACCTGGTACATGACACACATGTTCACGTTTAGCGCCATCCTTGCCGTAGTTAGGTCCGAAACCAGCGGCTTCAGTGAGGCAGTTGGGACAACGGCACTTTGCACAACGACGCTGCAGTTCTCTAGCTTCCTCTGTCACCGCGGGTGTCGGTGGCCAGTACGCTGGGTACTGCGCAGGGTAAGCTGGCAGCTCACGCCACGCGGGCGGAGCGCACCAAGTGCCTGATGATGCACTGCTGCACGAAGACATGTCCGAAGCCGGTGAAATAGCGTCACCGCGCCCGTAGCCACATCCGTAGCCTGACATCATGTTCATCATCTGCAAAGATTAACAAAACGTTAGTTAAAGCTTGCATAAACTGAAAGAGAGTTTCGTACACTTTCAAAACTTTTAAGACCGTCTAAATTGTTGGTAAATTGACGTGACACACGAAACATTTATGGGCAATTTACTCTAATATTAATAAACTCTCAAATTATGTTCAATAGTTGGTGGGCGGGCGGACGGACCTGTTGCGCGGGCGGATCCACGTATTGCATTTCCGGTGAGTGTGGTGACAACGTAGCGCGACGAAACCTTCAACTGGATAATTACAGGGCGGCACACCGCTCGCGCCGAGACGTTTTTAATAACTGGCTTGGAATAGACGTAACAAGCGGTTGTCACCTCGCCCCGGCCCCTCTGCCCCGAGGGATCGGCGCGCGCGCACCCCGGGCCCCCTCCACCCCGCGCCCCGCCCGCCACAGCCTCCGACACACCCCACCAAGCTCCGTGAGTTATGAGCTTACCAGTTCGGTCTTATGAGAACGGGAAAGCCATGAGAGCGAGACGACAACCGTCCAAACAAAGCTAAAGGTTACGTTAAGTGTGTGTTTACTTTGGCCTTTATAGTGTACCGCATTGGGTTCAAGTCATTTAGTGGCCCTCTTTAATTGGTTTGATTTAATTTAACTGCTAACGTAACTATGAACTTTATGTATTATGTAAAAAACTGCGATATGAAAAAAATAGACAACACGCTCGTTGATGTCTTTTATACTGTAATTAAGAATAGGTTCTAATCGAATAGAAAATCTTTCGTCATAACTTTTCGATTCAAAAGTATTAAATATACCTACATCAGTAATCTCAGCACGTAGCACGTAATAATTCACATACAGTGAAACAGTACCATCCAGTCATACAAGTATCTTTCTTTTGTAGGCAGATAAAATTCAGTTCCCAGTTCCCGAGACGCTTAATGTATTTAATTTTTTCTCTATTTCGGTCGGCAGTTCGCGGCAGACGGATGATTTATGCATATTCGAGCGGAGCCAAACCTTTAATTACACGTTGTTAAAATATGGCAGTTTGTTAAATCGTTCGCTCTGCTTTTGTTTTACCAAACATCGCGGCTCTTAGAGAACGGTTCCCTTTTCTTCCTATAACGAAATTTAATGTTTCATGTATTTTTTTATTCCTATAATTGCCTTTGCTTCCCAACAGCTTGTCGGTTTATTTGTACGTCATGATTGAAGGCATGGGAAACCGCATAAGAACTTGCATCATAGATTTTTAACTATTATGAGTCGTACCAGCACTAACTATAACTCATACTATAACAATTATACCATGTAAAAAAATGGTATTCAAATGCATCCCTTTAGACTGGAAACCGACCCCAACAAAGTTGAGAAAAGGCTAGGCAGATGATAACTTGTACCGTGAATATACGGGAAAAGGAGAAAAAAATAATAACATAAAACAATTTTTCTTTTCCTTTTTTTAATAAAACGTTGCCCCACACTATGAATTTCACATGTATCGTGGGTGCGTTTACAAACATTTGAACTTACTTACATAAACAGCCAGACCCGGAACAACTACCTGTAGGTCATACAAATATTTGTTACGAGTGGGGATCGAACTCGCGACAGTAGTGTAGCAGTCAAACGCTTAGCTCCTGCGCCAACCGTGTCAATAAACATAATCTCTCGGTTGCACTCTGCACAAGTAAATCATGTCTCAATTGAAATTATGTTACTTCGCTTTGGGAAACCCTGAGACATGCTATCACATAGTTTCTATGTCATATCTTTTGAAAGCTTCTCTATGGGTATGTATGGGATTAAAAGCCATAGTGACTTTGAGGCTCCTTGATTGAACAAGAAGCCTAATTAAATATGGCGCTGGAGAAGTGTACCTTGATGGATATAATATCAAATAAATGAGGCACGGGCCCGTGCCTCATTTATTTGAGGCTACAAACAATAACATGGAAGATCATACAACCCTTAACGAGAGTACTTTCAAATGCGTGTATTAATTACTAAAAACTCCAATAAATCACTTAGATTTTTGTTGTCGCGAAGCAGCCATGAAATCTATCGCATAATGACATCGCATTGAAATTATACGGTACACTTGCAGAATTTAATGACTCAAAGAGCTCCAAAAAGCTACTGTAACAAAAGCCCTTCTCCGAAGCTACTATCGACTACTGTTCATACTGTGCTAGTACAAATAGGACCTGTCGACATGTTTACGACACCCTAGAACAATAACCAGGCAAGGGACTCGGATGACAGGCTACTGTGTCGAAGCCGACGACCACAAAGCCCACATGCAGTGGACAATGTCTACTACTAATGTCCTATGATCGTCTCTCGCCATAAATCAAGAAGCTACTGTGTTTTTGTGAGCAAAAAATGATCTTTCACTGCTGTCTTCGAACTTGTCGCGTCGATCGATTGCATGTGCAATATATTGTGCCGATTGCTTTTGATCTTTGACATAGAACTTTGTAAATGCGCGTTTGTGTTTGCCGCGTTTATTGGCATTGGAGTGCATAACATGGGCTCATGCTGGTTTTACGCGTAATAAAAGTTATACAAAAATAAGTTTAGCTGCTTTTGTGTTCTCAGTTAGCATTTTGGTATCTTGTAGGTTCTACTTAGTGTATTTTTTCTTGCAAAATGGGGATAGCAGCTTTGGGAATAGATCTTTTTCGTACTATGCTTTTAAAAATGCTATGATTGTACCGCCATGCCATATTTATTCAAAAGGAATGCGTAAATGTAGGGTAGGTATTATGTATTTAAGCTTATGACTATTAGCTGTAGATAAAATCTTATGGTAGCTCCTTTCTGCCTAACTAAAGTTTTTAGCCGACTTCAAAAAGGAGGTTTTTATGTATGTTCTCCGATTACTCCGCAAACTGTGAACCGATTTTCATAATTCTTTTTTTGTTCGAAAGGGTATACTGTCGAGGTGGTCCTATATCAATTGTATTCATATTGTATGGGTAGTTTATGAGTTATCGTCTGTAATACATTATTTTTCTTCTAGGTCTATACCGATGATCTGCTATCTCAGTAAACGATGATAAAAAAATGTGTGAGGTATCATCATAACATAACTATGCCACTTATCTCCATTTTTACATACTCCACCTTCAGAACAAGCTCATTCCCGTTATATAGCGCACGATTCCATAATAAAATCATTAGCGAAAATATCGACATCTGAATCGCGCGGCCGTTTCCGCTCAAGGAGGCCGGTATATTACATTAATTACAGGTTTCTTATATCGTGGGCGGGTAATTGGTTCTATCGCACGCTGTCCTCACTTCCTGTCTTTTGCTGGTCTTGTATGGGAACACTGGGGACTCAGAAGTACCGGCTTGGTGTCGGGTGTCGACTATTGTGGCAGCCAGCGCGGCACCCACGCAATGCAGTACGATGTGAAGTAAATTGTGCATGCGAAGCCCTTTATGGGATCCTCAGGTTTTTTGTTGATTTTTCGGCGATTGTCATGGTTGATAGCTAAATTATGATTTTGTTGTAAGATATAACTATTCTCGATTGCTTTGCTTTGCTTGAATGATCAAAAAATTTCTTTAGTTTCTTTCATTAAACAGTTTAGTTTTAAAAGTGTAAGTACGTAATAATTTATACTGTTTAATATTATTTTACAAATTATAACGTAGGGCTTTCAGTTTCAAAAAGCAGTTTTATTAATATTCAATTCCATCTGAAGTTTATTTTTCCTTCTCGAAAGAAAGTGATGGTATGTTTTTGATCTTTTTACAACATACAAGTCTTTTTTCAATTAAGTTCGCAAGGTTATAATCATGGATACAACCAACTGCAACAAATACCTTATAAACACTAAGATAAGGTAACGATTAAGATACCTACACATTACAATACGAATCTAACTTTAAATTTCCCGCTTAGAGTTGGACTTTTACGATATCAAAGGAATGTCAAAAATGTATCATAAATTTCATTCTAAAGCTTGATGATCCATCTAACATTATCGAGAATCGAGACAGATTCAAAAACTACGCTGATCTCGGATTATCTCTTTTTATAGAAATCCGATACCACTTCTACACAAAGAGCGTAAAAAGCTCAAATGTTACGCGGGTTACGAATAAGTTTTACATTGCTATTGTATAACAGCGGACATTGTTGTTATCTGATCGGAATTCCGCTCATTTCGCATCCTACGTATCTGATCTGCGACTGAAGGAGTGAAGGGTGCATTGTGTTGGTGTAACAAGATCACCGAATGTACCTGTTACAACAATGTGAAGCGCACAGGTTCGCACCAAGCGATGCTCCCTTGTCAAGCCATTGTCGTACCAACTGTCAAATCTTTGCGTAACGCAGTGGCTAGCTGAAAAAAATGTGCATTTGTCTATGTAAAGATAAACTTGATTTTCAATCTAATAATTTCCTATTTAACTTGATTAAAATAACAACTGCCAACTACTATAATTAAGGATACATTTATCAAGACTAGGTATATTTTTAAGAAGTTTAATTAAATTGACGTTAAGTATAATAAGTACCTATGTTTACATAACATAAAATACTGATTGCATAATTTTTTATGAATGGCATGTCGCAGTTCAACCAAGGAGGTTGTCGTCTGCTTAACCGGGCAGATTGCATAATTGTGCATTAGAAATATTTAAACCTACATATATTTCTAGATAGGACCAAAGCTTCTAGTCCGCTTAGTTTGACAGGTGTCATTTTAATCAAGTTAGAATAATAATGCGTATAAATGGATAATATGCACGATGCACGATCACGGACACTTTTTTGACACGAAACTACGGGTAAAGTAGCGGCCATGTTGGTCGGAGAAAAAAGTGTTGGTTGAGAAACATTCGCGAATGGACCTCAATCAAAAGTGCTGTTAAGCAGTTCTCGTTGCAAATGACGAGAAGATTCACAGGCCAATCTTAAGTAACTGCAAAAGAAAGACACCAGAAGAAGAATATCTTACTAAAATCAAATAGTTACACCGTTATCGCTGGTCAAGTATGGTCCTAATGGGAATAGAGAAACTTACCTATTCTGCTGTTTTATTTGGTAGGTTGTTCTAAAAGAGTGGGTCTCTATCTTTTTAGAACAAATACAAAGGCAAATACTTTCTACAACCTAACGTATAGTAGTGCCTATCTTCAAATATCAATCATAATTTAGTCCAATATTTTACCAAAAAAACATCGCTAAATTCAGCAACCATCCAAAAGTCGGCACGATGTTTGTATAGAATAACATACATCAAAAATCACACACAGAAAGTAAGGTCCGAGCGGACAGCACAAAAAATATACGGAGTAGGTAAAAGATTTCTGCGGAGAATGACTCCCCGTGGCGCCGCGGCCGAATTCAAACGGACCTCTCTCTATAACCTGACAGCCAAAATTACCCTACATCAGTAAAAACGACGTCTCAAGAGCAGTTTGTTTTACACAACAAGCCGTTCCGATATAACGATGACACGTTTTTGACACCAATCTATTGCTCTCATTGGGATCCTTTTTTTTGTTAAAATAGCCAGTTTTGTTAGTAATTAAGGCAATATGAATGAGACTAGTCATTAGTGTCAGGTTTATAGGGAGTCGACAAAGTCGCTTTATGGTTTTGTAGCTAAAAAAATAAGATGGGCTCCTGAACTAATTGTTACTGCGAATCATTAGGACTATTAAAATGAAATCTTACCTACCGCGTTGCTTATTCGAAATACGGTCTCAATTTCAGACATGTAACTTTATTAGATGAATTTTAACCGACCTAGGTACGAAACGTATGCAAAGGATCAGCAGCTAGGCCAATTTAGGGCATTGCTTTTCAACTATTCTAGTTAGTAATTAACTATCTATAAAATTATCTGCAATTCGCGAAACTGCTTCCTGCTGCAGCCACAATAGTACATTTTGATTATAGGCAGGAAACTTTGTCATTGCGGCCGAGGCGCTAGGCGAGGGTGTTACAGAGCCGAGAACAGCAGTGACAAATTCTCACGTGAATCAAACGACGTTTTTCAATACACTTACGGAGAAATTGAATAAAGAACACAAAGTACTTTTGTCATTAATCAATGTGTAATCTCTGATTTAATTTGATTTTACTCGCGCTTCGTCTTCTCACACCGCTAAACAGCCTAATATAAAAAAAACAACAAATGTTTATTTGTTAAGAGCAAATTACTGTAAAAATAATCATGTTTATTTGCTATATTCTGTTTATAAACACGATTTATTTTTTATTAAAAAAAAAGTAAAAAGTATGAAGGTAAAAAAAAACTCCTAGGTCTGAAAAAAATCACTGCCAGCTATGGGGATTTGTTTAGTTATCCGTTGTGGAATCAGAAGAAATGAATGCCTTTGATTCAATAAATGAGAAAAAAGCACGGGTGTGAATTACATCGCAAGTTGAACCTAATCGTTGTGCAAAGAGTCAGTTTTCGAAGAAGTGTACTGAAAAATAGTGATGTTCCTGGAAATAATGTGACGGAGCATTGTTGCATAATTATGATTACTGAAACATTATCTTGTAAGTCATGTTTCCAAAATACAGGCATATTTGTAATAAAAACCAATGTTCTGAAAATGGAGACTATCAGCGCCATCTGTCGTGAAGTGGCTAAACTACAAAACCTGACGACTGCCATTTACAAACCCACTCAGCAACATTAAAAACTTGTGGTTGCTTTATCTAATCACGTCGACTGAATTCGAAAGATGTCGTTATACAGAGTTTTTAATTAATAGCCAAGGGAAACTTTTTGCCATCCAAATATTTTTCTTTCCATATAATAAAATGATCCTTACCTGCATGAAACTGATGCCAGTGGCTTTATGGGATACCGCCTGTATCTCTAACATACAGTTTATGTATAAAATAATCATTAATTTACAGTCTGCAAAATGCTGAAATACACAAGGAGCTACCGAGTTGGAAAGGGATACCGTCATGGAGGAAACCAAAAATCTAATAGAAATATACTAGGAAGGACTGGAAAGACACACCAATGATCTAACGATCTCGATCGATGATCATTGAATCACTCATGATGATCGGTTCTCGCACGGAACAAGTTGTTTCGGGTCTGGCTGTTTGTGTATGTGAGTTTAAATGTTTGTAAATGCACCCACGATATAGGAGAAATTCCTAGTGTGTAACGTTGTTAAAAATCGGCCATGCTACTGCAAAAAGTTACAGTAAAAATCTCAAAAGGATAGATTGTACCTACTGTGTAGTCTTCCCATTTGTGGGAGACGTAGATGGCTCGCTGGAATCACGCTCTTCCCGCTTCTAAAAGTGTATGAAATACTGATCGCAAAACACACATATGCACTGTATGCACACAACAAAACAAAACATGAAAACGAGTCAATGAACATCTAAAAGAAATTGGTAGGTATATTTTTCGTCCATGAACTCATTTTTGATTTTTTGGTAAACTCGAAAAATAAAACAAGTAGGTAGGTCACATAACTGTTTTCACGAACTGATTCCATGATAGAATCAAATCTAAATCTTATATTAAAATTTTTCGGAAGATGTGGCAAAATTATCCCCGAGTGAACGCTCCCTAGGGACATAAGCGAAGCAACGGCCATTAGCTAGTAATATAGTATTTAGATGCCTTTGCAGTTTCCAGTCAATGAGATCCTAACAATCGATATTTGCTTTGCAATGCATTATTTATTTTTTAGCTTTTTTTTTGGGGTGGGAAATCATCAAATAACTTCCCCCGCTCTGCGCGGAGCGGGGGCGAGTGTCAAACTTTTACTGACTAAAACTCACCGATGTTCCTTTTATTGCTTTACGTTCCGGGGCCGCGGTATCTCTTTCGAACAACCCGCAACCCCGCCAGGCGGAGGCTCTGGCAAGCCCCTCTGCTTTGCTGACATTTTATTTTTTAGCTTGCACTCATTTTCAACTTCTTGGGTTGTTTGGTAAACTGCATCGGTATCCCCGCATCTTAATCAAAGCGATCGGTTGCTATTTAGCTAAGCGGTGAAAACTGCAAAGGATAAACAGGATCACGGCGATCTTGTCGATGTCTGTGTTTGCACGAAAACCTGAGGCGGCCTCTGTCGGCACTATCATGAAAGGAAAGAAAACATTTTCCAGGTAGTTAGTACTTTTTTAGGGAATTGCGATTGTCGTTGTAATTTTGAAGAAAGTCCGCATAGTTCATTCTTGTTTAGCGCCTTGACTATCGTTAGACATAATAGACAGCCATGGAAATATGGAATATTCCTCAGAACTATGCAAATACTTCCTTAGCGTTTATGGATTTTTGAATAATTATAACCTTTACTCGTCTAGGGTCTGGGGGATATAAAAGGACCCACTTTACGAAATTCTTCGAAAACCGATTGATTTCCCGAATTCTAACTGTGCATTAAAAAAATAAGCAATTCACGATTGAATAACTCCTTGACAAAAACTTTTTAATCCAATTAAAACATAACTCAACAACAATTCTAGTGTTATTTAATTACAAATTAATTTATTGAAAGATATGACACGAAATATGTAGCCCATTAATTAACCCTCTGATTAGAAAACCATTGACTTTTGTCTAGTAAACTAATACTGTAAATTGTAGTATTAGGATTATTCCAAATTGTTAACAATCACTGCAATTGTTGAAAGTCCAGTAAGCAAACAAAACAACGGATCATCGGCTCGAAAAAATTTATTACAACACACGTCACAAAACATACATTTGTACAACCATTTCACATTATAATAATTATACAATATCGTAAATAATGACTATTCAGTTTTAGATCGAGGAATGTTTTATCTCGTCACAAGGAGCATACCGAATAGATTCAAGTGTGAACACGTTTGCTGCGGAAAACGCAATTTGTGTTGACTTTAGAAATATGATAAATAAGAAGCGATATCATAAATACCCATTTAAGATACGGTCAAACCATTTACAGGGTTTCCATTGCTCATCATTGTTTCCCAATTATATTGGGGTCGGCTTTCAGTCTTACCGGATTCAGATTTTAATACCAGTATTTTATATGGAGCGACTGCCTATCTGACCTCCACAACCCAGTTAAAAACTGTGTTATACGATATTCCTTGGTAAGACTAGTTGCTGCTGGTCGACTGATTTTCATTGCTAATGACCAAAAAATAACGATGTTCTTGACTATGTACGTGTAAAGCCTATACATATGAATTGCATCAGCAGCATACATATCATGCGTTTTATACTTGATACAGTTGATCTGCCAGTTTCTGTTTGCCATTCATTATAAACAAGTTCTCTTCAAAGTTGTGAATCTGTATCTAGGCAAGCCGCGTCATCGCTTCACACCAGGCGAGTTGCGGCCAAACCCAAGCCTACTGCTGTAAGCGCTCAGAGAATTAAAGAAATCAACATTATTTGAGTTAGCGATCAGCAGTTGCAAAGGCATCGTTTGACAAGGAGCTCGTGGCTAAATAACAGCAGCCGCTCGGGTCGATCTATAGGTTAAGCCGCGCTTGCCTAGGTTGGTCTGTGGATGGGTGACCACCCGTTACATACCGAGTTTCCTCCGTGCCTCGGAAAGCACGTTAAGCCGTTGGTCCCGGCTGTCATTTGTAGATCTTTGACAGTCGTTACAGGTAGTCAGTGTTCTGAAAGTCTGACAGCCAGTCTTACCAAGGGGTATCATATTACCCAGTACTAACTGGGTTGTGGAGGTCAGATAGGCAGTCGCTCCATGTAAAATACTGATATTCAGCTGCATCCGGTTAGACTGAAAGCCGACTCCAACAGTTGGGAAAAGACTAGGCAGATGATAATGAGTTGCAAAGGCATCGTTTAGGCTAACAGGCAAAGATACTCATCATAGAGACGAGTTCATGGAAAGACCTGGGAAAGGTCTTTGCCCAGCCGTAGGACAGCATGGGCTAAAGAAAATGCGAATATTAATCTTGAGAACACTAGTCTGCACTGTGACCATTCATGCTAGAAAGAACAAAATAGAATGCGAAAGCGAGCTTAAATATACTGAAAACAATCTCGAACATGCGATTACTTTGAGAAATGATGATGAAAATTAAAAAAAAAACCCCGAGAATATGTGCGTGTGCAAGCGGAAAGCTGGAATAGAATGGGTTTGTTTGCTCCATACTTTACTTTTCAGAATATGGACACCCTGATTACGTAAAAATTCCAGACGCGACTGCAAGACTCCGCACTCAGAAAATGAACTGAACCATCTGTCAGTGTCCGGTATCCGCAGCCGGACCGCAACTTATCCGCACCGGTTTGGCCGAACCTACTAGATGATTGGTTCCTGGCTCGATTATTTTGTGAGAAAAATGTACATCTAGGCAAAACTCGTCTCGCGTATTCTTGTATGAGTTCCGAGAATGTTCTATAGAATTTACACAAGTTGCAGTTGGCACATAACTACACAGATCGCTTTCCGCAGTCAACAAGTCAAGTCCTTCAAGATTCAATAGAAATGACATACATTAAATCAATAATACACTTACAGACTTACATTATAATTTGAACCACAAGATTCTATAGTAAATTTATATATTTAATACATGAGTGTTCTGTTATTTGTTTTCTTTCAAGCCAATGTGATTATTAGATATGTAATAAATTAGTTCAATTTCAACAATTATCGATTTTCACTCTCTTCTGTGAGAATGAGCCGTTTTATCATAAAGTTCAGATTTCAAAACATGAGAGAAGTTATATGTAGGAAATATAAGAATTAACATACCCTTTCACTATTATTTAATTCAATATGGTGTGTAATACTTCTGCCGCACAAACGCACTCGTCCAAACATATACATACACACAATCTATCAACAAAACAGAAAGAGTAAGAAAATGTTTGACATATCAGACATTGAATTGCTTGTTGTTAAGTAGTTGATACTGAACACCTAAAATGCATAACTTAGAAATAGAAAATAACTACAAACTACACTATCAGTAGAATCATTATGGGATCAAAGAATAGCTCTTAAAAGTTTAAATTAACTACATTCTTCAATAAATATTTTTCACAGATATGGAAAACTTGAGAAAAAGATCTAATCATATAAATCCGCCATTTCCAATAATGTTTATCACAAAATTACATGATTAACGAACGGACAATCGAAACATTGAAAAATAAATAGTCAATAAAGGAATCAAATAACTGGCTTTGTTCGCAACCAAGCAAAAGTAAATAATTCGGTAATCATTCCGAGATTTATAACGAAAAAGAAAAAATATATTTTCCAAATAAAAAAACGAGATAAAACGGTTTTTATACAATAAGGTTTCTTTAGTAAGTGACTTATATTAAATTTCATGACCTAGGTGCAGTAACCTTATAATTCATCCCTGAGCAGAGTGTATCGGTTCTTGGACGGCGCTAGTTTCTTGAACGTGGACTCCGGAGGAGTGGTCACCTTGACTTCTAGGTTCAGTACCTGCTGGTCTGGGTCGGGACCGTAGTGGAACTCCCTGAAAAGAATAACAAAGTAATTCATTAATTTACTTAAACTTTATGCACATATACAAAAAAACACTGTACAAAGGCGGACTTCCAGGGTTTCCAACCGTTAAAAGAAATCCCTCGTACATATGCTGCTAAAAATCTCGTATTTTGACTTTCAAATCTCGTACATTTATTACGCTGTGATGTTTGAGTAACATCTGACAGATAGCGCTACTTATCAGCGTAACGCAAATTGAAATATTTATGGATATATTTCAAATTTAAAGATGTGTAGGTAATAATGATCTTAGTTAGAAATCGATAATTCTTATTTTTTTAAGAATATTTTATGGACTTAGTTTTTCATTCATTCCTAATACAAGTTTTTATTGTAGTTAACGGTACTGGGAAAATTAGTAATTAAGTGATTCCAGAACCACATTTTTGACAAATTGGACTGTTGGTGATGCAAAATGTTCGTATGGCCATATTTTCAAAATCTCTGAATGTGTCCTCGTACCTCCTTTGGACGACCACAAATCTCGTATTTGTACGAGGAACCTCGTACGGTTGGCCACCCTGCAGACTTCATACTTTATTCCACATTTAGGATGCCATGACAAATGTAATAAAAAGCTTTGTTTAAGCTTTTGTTTTTAACGTGTGTAATGTTCGAACTGCTTGACTACAAGCCTCTTTGTAAAAGGCAATAGGCGGTGAGCTAATCGAGTGGACCCTATCGAGATGGTCTACGTCACACGTCTACTAATTTCGATTGTAGGAATTGCTGCTTGCCTCACATTACGTGATTAATACAGAAATATTATGTGAGAATTCTTGAGGGTCACAGTACAATACAACGTCAGGCATTTTACCGCCTCAGAGTTATTCATATCGAGGCGTATGAATTTCTGCTGCGAGCTCATTGTAAACGACCCATTGTCTTTATGATTGTGGCGAGACGGAACTACTTAACACACTGCACAGTGAGCGGTGGACATAGATCCCATTGAATCATGACGACAGAATATAACCATCCTACACAAAGTGGGTTTTATATTACTTAAACAACCGCCAGAGTATAAACGCACGCGCGTGCCTTTCACGCCGAGAAAATAATAACTTGTTACATATTTATGTCGTTGGCGTCCATGGCACGCGCTTGTTTGTCGCATATATGTGACAATGGCGTTCAAAAGCTTATATAATTGAATTTATAGCCGTGATCAGCTAGCAAGGATAAACGCCCAAAAAATACGTCAAAAAAGGAAATTAAAAATATTTTAAAACGCCAAATACGTAAATATTTACATCTTTCCTGTACCTGACCTACCTAACCGCTTTGTTAGGCGTTTTTTTACATCTGTTATAAAAGATTATGAAGAGAACAATGCAAATAATTGACAAAAAATTATCACACAGTAATTGGACAATAATATGAAGTTCTCATGAAAATTTCTGTTGCAAACAACATCTTATCAAAAGTCAAAAGTCAAAAGTCAAAATCATTTATTTCAAGTAGGCCAGTTACAGGCACTTTTGAACTGTCGAAACATTGACAACAATAAAAAATGAAGCTACAGTCCCAGACACAAGGCATAATAACTGTGAAAGTACTGTAGTTGCCCATTCCAAAGCGTAGATCTCTATGGAGAAGAATGGGCAAGAAACTCCATGGACACTCTTTTAAATCAGAATATTGTTACAAAATCTTGGTTACATCATTCGTGTTAATGTGGAAAACTATGTGAGAACGATGTAGCAAGACGTGCACATTAAAAGTGTCCATAGTAAAAGAAAAAGAATTTCAAAAATACATAATTTAAAAAAAAAAGCTGTGGCAACTGAGAGATGACCAGTCACAACTGACAGCGCCCGTTCACGAACATGACGCATAGATCAGCACCATTCAACTCAACCATTTTGAAGGGAACTAAATGATCCGACACACGCGCCACCATCAGCGAGACATTTGAGTGAGCATGACATGCTCTCAACCGCCAGAGCAAATTAGTCAAGAAAAGACGTAGGTTTCCATTGAATGATAGCTTTGTAGTACAAAGTACTCACACAATTTGGGCTATGCGATTATATAATGCTAAAAAATTGAATCTATACAATGCAAAGATAGTTGTACAATCTTCAGCAGCTCCAACAATACTATTGAATGCTATCAATTTATTCGCCCCTGTTCTTGTGGAGCAGGACCGACATTGAGCCAAGCATTTTTGTCAGTAATATAATCGTCCAACTTATAATATGCTTGTTTACATAGTGTGCGTTTAATGCATGTTTTAAATTTCGTCTCACTCAGTTCAAGGATACTTTGTGGAATTTTATTATAGCACCTTAAACAGTACCCCATGAAAGATTTGTCTACTTTAGCGAGTCTGAAGCCCGGCTGAACTAATTGGTTCCTATTTCTGGTATTGTAATTATGTCTGTCACCTCTTTTACCAAAAAGATGCAGATTTTTTCTTACGTACATTATGTTTTCATAAATGTATTGACAGTGTACTGTCATGATGTTAATTTTCTTAAACAGTTCCCTTAGAGAATCGCGCCTACGGAGATTATATATGGCTCTGATGGCTCTTTTTTGCAGAATAAAAATAGACTCGATGTCTGCAGCCCGTCCCCATAACAAAATGCCATAAGACATTATACTATGAAAGTAACTAAAATAAACCAGTCTCGCGGTATCTACATCAGTAAATTGACGGATTTTTCTAACAGCATACGCTGCTGAACTTAGCCGCGCCGCAAGGGATGTTAAATGGGAACCCCATTGAAGCCCTGAATCAAGCGTAATTCCCAGGAAAACCGTTTTATCTACGAATTCTAGTTTCTCTTTATTCAATTCTATATCACAATCATTACTTTTAACATTCGGTAAAGCGAATCTTATGCATTTGGTCTTTTTTTCATTTAATACTAAATTGTTTGCTGTGAACCAATTATGGACCTCAATTAGGGCATTATTCACGCCATCTAGATTTTGGGCCCGTCTATTTATCTTAAAAATTAGGGAAGTGTCATCAGCAAATAACACTAAATTTTGAGACTCATTTTTTAATAAGCAGGGTAGATCATTAATGTATACTAGAAAGAGAAAGGGACCTAATATTGAGCCTTGCGGAACTCCAATTTTTACTTTTAAACCCTGTGAATTAACACCATTTATTTGTACTAACTGTTGCCTGTCACTCAAATATGATTTTACCAAACTAAGAGCAAGATTACCTAGTCCGTAATGCTCAAGTTTCAAAAGTAATGTGTCGTGATTTACGCAATCAAATGCTTTAGAGAGGTCACAAAAAACTCCTATGGCGTCTTGGGACTCTTCCCACGCAGAAAATATGTGCTTTAGTAGAGTTACACCGGCGTCAGTCGTACAACGTCCTTTGGTGAAACCATACTGTTGGTCGTGTAAGATTTTGTTGGTGTTAAAATGATTGAGCATCTGATTAAGCATTACTTTTTCAAACACCTTGCTAAAAACTGGCAATACGGATACAGGTCTATAATTATTCGTATCTTTACTGTCCCCGGACTTGAAAAGAGGTATGACTTTACTGTATATATCTTGAGTCTTATCAACAAGATATTGAAATTCAAATCAAGCCGCTCACCACTTGAATGAAGTGAAAGTATGCGAAACATTTTATTTACCGGTATTTTTGATTCATCTATTATTCAGTAAAAATGGATGGTACATAATAATATATTATTTCTTTAGGTGCAGAAATCGAATTATTTAACTAGAATCTTTTTAAATCCTTACTTAATATTATAAAAGCGCAAGTGAGTTTGTTTGTTTGTTACGTCTTCACGCCTAAATGGCTAAACCGATTTTGATTAATTTTGGTACAGAGATAGTTGGGACCCTGGAGACGGACATAGGCTAAAAAGTGAGAAAATGGGGAGAAAAAGTGAGAAAATGGGGATAAAAGTGAGAAAATGGGGATAAAAGTGAGAAAATGGGGAGAAAACGTGAGAAAAAGAGGAGACAAAGGGGAGAAAAGGTAAGAAAAGGGGAGAGAAAGATATTTTTTGCGATCATCACGGGGGTTAAAGTTAGCGATAGCCCAAAGTAACTATGCCACGCGGACGAAGTCGCGGGCGAAAGCTAGTTTCATCATAAATGGATACTGACTCAGGCAGACAACATAAAATAAAAATGTCTTTTGCCAGATGAACATGGATTTTTAAAGCGGTAGTGGACAGAGCAATGATGTGGGTATACCAACAGGTACACTTCTGCCAAATGCCTTCGGGTCTTCGGGATTACAGGCATGATGTTATCTGTTATCTTCATAGCATAATGTAGACTCCTTCCCTGTCAAATGGGACATAAATACACCATGACTTCGGCCGCTTTAGCAGAATTTTATAAAAGGAAAATCAAGAATTACAAATTCGTACAATGGTCATAACAGTTCAAAACATTAACTGTATAATGTGTGTGTTAAGAATTATAACGTAATTCATATTATTATCCTATTATGTGAGGAGCTCGTGACTAAATAATAATAGCCGCTCATTTCGATCTTTAAGTTAAGCCGCTTGCCTAGGTTGATGTGGATAGATGACCACCCGTTACATACCGAGTTTCTTCCGTGCCTCGGAAAGCACATTAAGCTGTTGGTCCCGGCTGTCATTTGTACATCTTTGACAGTCGCTACAATCAGTCTTACCCAGGGGTAGCGTATTACCCAGTACTAACTGGGTTGTGAAGGGCAGATAGGCAGTCGCTCCATGTAAAATAATGGTATTTGGCTTCATCCGGTAAGATTGGAAGCCGACCCCTACATAGTTGGGAAAAGGCTAGCCAGATGATCCAATTACGCATGATTCTTGATCAACTTTGGTACCCTTATATTAATTCTGAAGTATGTCTAAGCTAACTTATTCAAGTGGATTAGAAGTTAGGGTGTGGTGAGAGGCAATTGTATTTTAAAAATCCGATCATCCGGAGGGCGCCAAAACATACGTTTTTTGCGTAATTAACAGCCCGTATCTTATTTTTAATATTAACTTGGTAGTTTGATTTTTTCACAGTCAAGGAACTGTAGAGAACACAGAGTACCCCACAGTTCTGATCAGAGATAAAGGGTCTTGACAGACAAATGGACATCAAGGTAATCTTGTAAGGGTTCTGTGTTTTTTCTTTAGAGGTACAGAACCCTAAAAATCAAGGTTAAATCACACAATAAATGCTTTAGATTGTAAGGTATTTCAATATGATTAAACTTTGAATTGAAGATAAATGTATTAGATCATTAAAAACGAAGATATACCTGTGCAATTTTCCAGAGTATAGGTCCAACAAAAACTGCTTTAGTCTACCAGGCTTCTCCATTTCTTTGTAGTCAGGGAACATGTACATGTGGCGGAAGGAGTCGATAGCGATAAGTGGCAGGTCCGCCATGGATTTGCCCAGGTGATGCAGAGGATGTTCGAACCGCACGCCATCAGCCGTCAGGAAGTTTACATTCTCTGTAATTTTGAAGTAGATGTAAAACATATTGGTTTGTACAGCTGCATACACAGACAAATAAATACTTTCATGATTCATGAAACATGACATTGTCCTTGACATCATAATTATTTGAATACAAATAATGTATGGCATTGAGGTAAATATTTCCATGGTTTGTAAGTGTAATATTGTAACATTTGAAATCAAACTATTGTTGTATTTATATGTATGTGAATGTGATATAAGTAAAAATTTAATCAGGATCTAGAAGTACTTACGTTTTTCTCCTTCTAACTCATTTTGAATAACTTCTTTGTACTTCTTTATGCTGTCATTGTCATCGGGATGGTGGAACAGAATCAAGAAAGGCAATCCCTCTTCAGTGAGCTCTTCAGCATTCTCAAATGTGATCTCTCGGACCAAAGGTATACACTTCTCTTGAGCCCATTTGTATAATTCTTCAAAATTCAACAAGGAACCAGTAAAGGTTTCATCAGGTTCTGTGGACTTCTTCCTATCTGTTCTAAACACCACAATAGGCTGACCTAGAAATCAGTAAAGACTGGTTATTAAAACCTGCAAGCTGCTAGGCTTCAAAAAAAGATTTTTAATATCTATCTTGTTCTCACTTCTCCTTTTTTCAATTGGCAAACTGTAAGAATAGCTTGATGAAATGAGACACGACATATTACTAGAGATCAAACTCACCTGGAGGATGCATCTGTAGTGAGGCATCACCAAAACCAACATGGAATTGGCACTCATCCTTAAGGTTTGCAGCGACCCTCCTGAATGTGTCATACTCTGGCTGGTCCCGTCTGTCCATGTAGCCAATGATGTGCCTTTTGTCTTCACTAATATCATGGAGCTCTTTGATGGCACTGAATGTGATAACAGGGTCGGTGAGCTGTTTCTTGATAAAATCAGCAAAGGCTTCAACTGAACGCTGGCCTAAAAATACAGTGTTTTTATAAATTTGCTAAGTCTACAAACTAGTCCCGAATGCTAATAATGAGATAACTAGTCAAATATTGGAGGAACTAGTTGGGTATTTACAACTTTCATGTACATTAGGGTGATAGACAATTGAATTGAATTAAGATTGCTAATAATTCTATGCAAATTGTGTGACACATGTTTTCTCACCTCTGTACTCTTTTTTAGCAGGCATGCCATTCCGGAACATTTTTAAAGTGGGATACTTGGTTATATGGAACCTAGTAGCTACAGCTCCTTCTTTGTCACAGTCCACTTTACCCATCACCACTTTCCCAGTGTCATAGCCTGCTTTTGTGACTTCATCAGAGGCCTCGTCAAATATTGGCATCAGCATATTACTGAATTTACACCATTCAGCGTAAAAATTTAAGAACACTATTTCATTAGAAGCTGAAATAACAAACAATGCATAAAGTTAATTGTAATGTGACACAGAAAATTAATTATTGGTCAATTAAAAAGTGCACTTCTAAATCAACTTGAAATGACTGAATTTTGATAAAAATAATTATTGTTTCTAGTTATTTTGTCAGAACACAACTATGCTACCCAATATTGACATCTATTGTATTGTATAACAGGCTGGTGGTCACAATTCTATGTCTAAGGCGCGTATTTTGCGTACACATATTTACATCTAGCACCGTTAACAATTTAATGATTGCTAATGGCAATAACAATTTTGAGTGTAAAACAATAAAGCAAAACAAAACAATTAGGAAAGCAAAACAAAACAATCAAATAAAATACTAGAATTAACTTTGATATGAAATGATAACATGGTTTTAATATTTGTTTATGTTGACGGATTTATCTGATTAAAACCTGATGATGTGGCCACTTTATAGTTAATACTAGCTACAGAAGTGATGAATGAGCTTGTTAATATTATTTTAGGTTCCTGAAGTGATCCAAATAGCAAGAGAAGTCGAGTTATAATTACTAAGACAAATGAACCGTATCAAATTTTCCCTTTGCAAACATGAATGAAAGATGATTGCCTAGAGAGATTGGTCAATTTGTTTGAAACATAAAAATAAACAATAGATTGTGCTTAAAAATGCAGGTAACTTGACAAAAACAGGAAAAACATTATTATTTATGTTATCTCCATATTAAGGAGGAAAATAAAAAGCTTCTAGAAAACGTGGAGTAGGTATGTAACTCACCCAATACCATATCCAAATTACTTTGAGTAATTTGCACAGCACCGCTATCGGTAGGATTGTAAAAACTATGGCATATCTGAAACATAACAATTCTCGGAGATTAAGCAGCAATTACTTATTCATAATAGACCATAAAATCAACAATCCACTAGTTCACTTTTGTGAAAAGATTTTCAGACATTTTGACATTATAAATGCTTACCAGAAAAAAGACACAAGCTAGCGTTTTATAATTAAATAAGTTAAATGCATTCCAATTCATTGTGAATTGTAAAATAAGTCACTTTTAACGTTGAAGTGAAAATATTACTGCCGCTACCGCTGCTGGTGTTAGCTGGCACTTGGCAGTTGGTTGTTGGTTGGCTAACAGCAGCAGAGCAGCTCACTTGGCAGTTGGCACTCTGGTAAAGTCTGGCAGGCAGGAAACCACAGACTATAATTAATAAGGATGTCCATGCATGCGTGACTGTTACGTAGAGTAATATGCAATAGAGACAGCCAAAAGCAAATCATCGAACAATATTCTCTTCCACTTTTTGCGAGACGCGAATATGCTTTATTTGAAAACAACAACAATTGTACATACATTATGTGTATCTTAAAGTAATAGCTTTAAGAAGGAGGATAGGGCAAATCGCCAATCATGTTTTTATGCACACATAGAGACACGCTTCCTATTGCTACAAAGGCACTCACACACATGGACAAATTAACGTTAAATTAACGGACATATCGTATACCTACCAAAGGTATACGACATTCATTACCTATGGTCTACCCGCAAAAACCTTATATTTTTCATCTGTAGTCATGGTGTTTGCAACGGCGCTGAAATATCGGGAACTCATTTGAAATAAATAAACATGGTAAATATTCCGTTTTTAACACAATAATGATTATATTGGGTTTGGTTTTCAGTCTAACCGAATGCAGCTGCACACCTACAAGTATTTTACATGGAATTTTTGACTATTAGACCTCTACAGCCCTGCTAGTACCAGATAATACAATACCCCTTGGTAAGAAGAAGACAGACTGTTTGTCAGACTTTCTGGACACTAACTAATTGAACGACTGTCAAACATCTACAAATGTCAGACGGCACTAACAGCTTAACGTGTTTTCCAAAGCACTCGAAACTCGGTATGTAATAGTTGGTGCCCAATCCACAAGCCAAACTAGGCAAACGCGGCTTAACCTAAAGATTTATCCGGGCGGCTGTTATTATTTCGTCACAAGCTCGGCCTGGATCAGACTCATCGCATTTACTTTAAATTAGTTTTTTTTTAATTCAAACTTCTTTATTTTACCCAGACCCGTTAACAAAAAAACGATAAAACCAACTGAACACATTAATAAGTAACTGATAATTGAACAACAAAACATTTATTTTTTATTCATTCGGTCCCATTGTCTCAACGCTGTGCCGAATTGACAACCTGTTAGGTACTACGTTTGAGCTACTAACCTTTAATTTAAGTTTTAGTTTTTTAAGTGGTTGCCGCGGCGTTGTAGTGCATCAGCCCACACGGATGGCTTCCATGCCATCATGCGCAAGAAAGCGGCTTCCTTATTGCAACGCTTGCGTAACAGTCGTAACGGCATCCTGAAAATGATTGCTGGTAGGCCCGACTGTCCCATTCAAGGGCACTGGGTGAAGTTAGCTATAGGTTTGTGTAATTAAGTAGTACTAATAACACTAACATAGTATATAAGCATATTCTGTTACTAATTCACTAACAAATTATGGATTCTTCTGGGTCTGAAATAAAGTTTTTTTTTTTGTGTAACGTGTATTGTTGTACAAATATATTCACCTACAGAGCAATCAAATTTGGAAACGATTAACAACTTCTACCATAATTTAAACGAAGCAATTCAAGAGCAAACCCATAAAAACCTTATAGTCATGGGAGACTTCAATGGCCAAATTGGAGCAAGACGCCCAGGAGAAAACACTATACTAGGACAATTCACTAACAAGACCAGAAGCAGAAATGGAGAAAAAATTACAAACTTTGCGCTAGAAAACAAATTAACAATCCTAAATACTATGTTCAAGAAAAACCGAAAGAGCATGTGGACCTGGATCTCGCCGGATGGTAAAACAAAAAACGAAATTGATTTTATTATGACCAACAGAAACAGCTACTTCACAAACTTTATTGTCCTTAAAAGATTTAACTTCAATACCAACCATAGGCTACTCAGAACTGAGCTTAAAATAAATCAACCAAAGAAGACTAGACCGAGACAAGACTCAGGAAACACAAAACTCAATGAACAGCAATTACATCAAATAGCAACAGCCCTAAGAGCTGTTATTGACTTCAAAGAGAACACTAAGGAACTAGACACCCAAGATAAATGCAATTATATAGAGAATATTATCAAAACCCAAACTAAACTCATAACAGAAACTAAATCGATACAAAAGGAACATTATCAACAGGCACTACAAAACTCCTAGAAGAAAGAAATCACCTTATCAACGAAAGAAGTACTCAAAATAGGAGACGGAAACTAGCCAAAATTAGCAAAGATATCAACGAAAGCATGAGAAAGGATAGAAAACAACGGAGGATGCAAACGATAGAAAACTATATAATGAAAACCGGTGGAACTAAAAAAGCACTGAAAGAACTGACTAGCACGAAGAACTGGATCGTAAAAATGAAAGACGAACTAGGGAAAATGGACCATCACAGAACTAACATATTAAAAACAGCTACGTCATACTTCAAAAAACTTTACCGAAATAATACTAAACAAGCCGAAATCAATCTAGCAGAAACTTCGAACACCCCTAGTATTCTTCAAAATGAAGTCAGTAAAGCTATCGATACCCAAAAGAGTGAGAAAGCACCCGGGCCCGACGGCATAAGCAATGAAATTTTAAGATATTGCAAAGAGATCCTGCTACCCGTCCTCACAGATATGTTCAATGACATCATGAATACTGAGACCATCCCCCAGCAATGGACCGAGTCTCACATCATCCTACTGTATAAGAAAGGGGATAAATACGACATCGGAAATTATCGCCCTATTAGCCTTATGTCCAATGTATATAAGATTTTTGCTAAGATCATCTTAAAACGAGTCGAAAGAACTCTAGACGAACACCAACCTATAGAGCAAGCAGGATTCCGCAAAGACTATTCAGTGATCGACCACATTCACGTAGTGCGTCAAATTTTGGAGAAATACAACGAGTACCAACTAACATACTACATTGCATTTATTGATTATAGTAAAGCATTCGATTCGCTACGACATGATAAAATATGGGAGGCGTTACTAGAACAAGGAATTGACCACAAGTACATTAGATTAATGAGAAACATATATATATATATGGTGACACCCAGGCGTTTCCTCCCACCCGATAGGAACCTCCCGAAACTTCCGTGTCCGGTGAGGACCTGCGTCAAGCGGTAGGTGAGGACGCCATGGCGCCTCTCCAACCACTCCTCAAAGAGTGGACTTCCCGCCACTATTAAGGCTTGCCCTGCACGGGGTTGCGACAGTCGCTCTCTCCATGTCTCCTGAGTGTCCGTCCTGTCTGTCCGCTAAGCGGCAATATGCCGCGGCAGCGGAGATCCCCCCTGGTGTAGTACCTCCGCGCGCTACTCGTAGAGGCGCGCGAGGACTGTCGCCTCCAGATTTCCGGCAATCCGGGAAGGAGGCTCGCCGCCTCGCCGGAAATCGTGCGGTAGCCCCGGATTAGGCTAATGGCTACCACCTTTTGTGGCGCGTTCAGGTAGTGGACGGCACGAAATTCCACCGGCTGTCGAGGACGATTCCCAGGTACTTTATCGTCGACCCGACGCCGATGCGAACCGTGTACCGTCAGCTGGGATCGCGACGGTAGCGTATTCCCGTGGCCATGAAAGACCATGGCCTCGGATTTGTGCAATGTCACCTCGAGACCCAGTAGCCGGATCCTCTCCGCGACTATCGCAACCCCGCGGGCGCGTGTCATTGTTTCGGCCGCCGACTGGTGCGACCTCCCCTGTGCCAGAACGAGCGTGTCGTCAGCGTAGCAAACTACGCTGCCGCCACTAGGGAGGTCGGCGCGCAGCACCCAGTCATAACCGATGTTCCACAGGAGCAGCCCCAAGGCCGACACCTTGTCCGATCGGCTTGACTAAACATTGTATTGTATTGTATTGTATAACGGGCTGGTGTCCGCAACTCCACGTCTGAGGCGCGTATTTTGCGTATGGGTGGGAATATTATTCGATCCACCCCAGCTCCGCGAAAAACGTCAGCAGCGCCTTGGTGTTGCTGACGATCTCGCGAAGAGTACCTGGGTTACCGAAGTACTTTGCCCTGTATGGGGCAACCTCTGGGCAGTGCAGAAGCACGTGGGCTGCTGTTTCGTCTACCTCCATGCAGGCTCGGCACAGTGGGCTGTCTGTGACTCCTAAGACAAAGAGGTGTTTATTAAAAGAGCCATGGCCAGTAATGGCTGCTGTAATTGTGCGCAGCTGTGGTTTTGTCATCCGTAGCGCCTGTTTAGTGAAGCGGCCGTCGATACTAGGAAGAGCTTCCTTGGCCTGCCTGCACTCACCGTGGTCCTGCCACAGTTTGTGGTGTTGTTCTCTGGTGCGTTTCCTTACCAGTGTACGTAGGTACCCAAATGGTAGTGGCACGATAGGTGCGGGTCCCACTGGTACCATGCTCGATCCCCTTCTAGCAAGTTCGTCCGCAGCGTCGTTGCCTCGGGAGTCGCTGTGTCCTTTGATCCATTGGATAGTTAATTTGTTGAGATTACCAACCATATTTAGGCGCTGGTGACACTCATGTATTAGCCCACAATTGACTGTTTGGCTGTTTAGTGCTTGCAGTACAGCCATGCTGTCCGAAAGTATGCGAATAGAGTGGCCCTCAACCTTCCTTGCCGTAATGGCTGACGCGGCTAGGGAGATGCCCATGCATTCTGCCTGAAACACCGTGTTGTGGACCCCCAGAGGTGGTGCGGCTATGTGGATGTTGAGGTCCTCTGAGAAGACTCCGGCTCCCGTGCCAGTACCTGTTTTGGATCCGTCTGTGAAGATTCTTACCTCTGCGGGGCATAGCCCTTCGCAACGGTGGTCTTCATGGAGCTGGATTTTGTATTTCTTATCGAATACGAATTGTTTGGGTATCCGATCGTTTATTGCTTTGGCTATTGGGAACTCGTTGTAGAACTCCTCCAGCGCCTTGGTATGCTGTGTATATTTCTTACCCCATAAATGCAGTGTTTTGAGACGTAATGCCGCCATCGTTGCCTCCTGCTGAATGAACAGGTGGAGCGGTGGGAGTTCTAGCATGGCTTCAAGGGCTGCAGTCGGAGTAGTCCTCATGCAGCCAGTGATCGCCGTGCAGGCAAGCCTCTGCATACGTTGAAGTTTAGCTGAGGCTGTCACCAATTTGGTGCGGGGCCACCATACCACGGCCCCGTACGTGACCATAGGTCGGATTACCGCGCAGTAAAGCCAGAGGATGATTTTGGGAGACAGCCCCCACCTCTTACCTATCATCCCTCTGCACTGCCAAAAGGTGATACAGGCTCTGTTTAGTTTATTGTCTAAGTGACTGCTCCAGTTTAACTTACTATCCAGGATGACGCCTAGGTATTTCACCTCGCTGGCTAATTGGAGTTCAGTATCGAATAGTTTGGGTAGGCGGTAAGGTCCTAGTGTTCGCTTTTGGGTGAACATGACTAGTTTAGTTTTATTGGGGTTTACAGACAGGTCGAAATCCCTGCACCATCCTTCAACGATGCGTAGGGCCTGTTGGGTAAGGTTGCAGATTGTCCCCGTCACCTTCCCTGAAATGAGGATGGTGAGGTCGTCTGCGTACCCGATTGTAAAGAAGTGGTTCGCGTTGAGTTTTGTGATAAGCTACCCTACCATGACGTCTTAAAGCAGAACTTATTCCACTGAGGACAAGAGACGGAGCTATACAGGGTGTCTAGCACCATCTCTTTCCCTCAGTGGAATAAGTTCTGCTTTAAGACGTCATGGTAGGCCTATAGGTCATTTATCACCAGGTTCCAGAGGAACGGAGATAGTACCCCTCCTTGAGGACAGCCTCTCGCTATCAAGGCCATCTCCTGTACTTCTGCAAGGCGAACCACTCGTTCACTTAGCATATTAGTGATCCAGTCTATCATTACCTGTTCCACTCCGTGTCGAGACAGAGCGTTACGGATGCTGGAAAAGTTAGTTCTGTCGAAGGCTCCTTCGATGTCTATGAAGGTTCCTAGACAGGTTACCTTCTGGTGTATAGCTTCTTCTATTCGGCTGACCACTAGGTGGAGAGCTGATTCGGTAGACTTACCCGAGCTGTATGCATGTTGGTTGTCGTGGAGTGGTATTGTTTTTAAAACGCCGTCCCTCAGCTCTCTTTCGCAGATCCTCTCCATGGTTTTTAGAAGGAAGGAAGTCAGACTGATTGTTCGGTGGGCTTTGGCGTTTGTGTAGTCACCCTTACCTGGCTTAGGGATGAATATAACCTTCACTTCCCTCCATCCTTTAGGAACGTATCGGAAGGCTAGGCACGCTCTCATTATGGGCAGCAGTTTACTGGCAATTGACTAAACATTTAAGAGCAACTTCTTGAGCATCAACTTGTAACAGCCGGTGTTCAAATTTTAGAAGTACTGGTCTGTACATGTGAAGTAGTGGTCGAGCGAATGGGGCTGATATATGCGTCATGTTCGTGAACGGGCGCTGTCAGTTGTGACTGGTCATCTATTAGCCGCCACGGTTTGTTTTAATTTATTTATTTATCTAATAGATTACCCTTGTTTTTGCTTTTACTCTGGACGCTCTTAATGTGCTCGTTTTTCTACATCGTTCTCACAAGTAAAAAAAAAGGTTTTGTAAAATATTATGATTTAAAAGAGTGTCCATGGCAATGACCATACAGCCCAGCAGCAGCCTACAGCAGCTGTATGGTCGTTGGTCCATGGAGTTTCTTGCCCATTCTTCTCCATAGAGATCTACGCTTTGGAATGGGCAACTACAGTACTTTCACAAGTTATTATGTCTTGTGATTGGGACTGAAGCAGCATCTTTTTTTTTTGTTTTCATGACATTCAAAAGTGCCTGTAATGGTCTAATTGAAATAAATGATTTGATTTGATTTATATCAGGATTGTAGTGTTTATTGCTAATTTTTGTCTCCATACCAAGTGAATACAAATATGTTTTACAAAAAATTTAATTTAATTTGTTTTAAAATTCGAATTTCGTCCCAAAATGGGAAATGCTTATAAAATACATTATAACTTATAAAAATGAATGCACATAATTGGACGGATTTGTAAATATACAACTTCAAAATTAATAGTCTTAATCTGTATACTGTAAAAACAGAGATTCTTAATTAAAATCTTAAACTTAACTACAGCTACACAAGAACTTTACAAAATTCAAATTAGACTTTATTGAACAAAGAAAAGCTGTTTTTGCAAGTAAAATCTAATTTCATTTTATTATGATGAGCAACAACTGCTTGCAGCCAAAGTCTAATGCTCTTATGGAGTTGTCAACAAGACAAAAAAAATACCTATGAACCATAAGCACATTTATGCATAGCTGCATATTAGATCAATACAATATAATATGATAATATCTATCAGAAGTCATATTTACTCCTATAGCTGTTAGCTTGTCAGAAGCAGTTTTTGGATTTTAAATCTTATCAGCCTGCTGCTTTTTTTCTATACAAGAAATAGTCATATAGCCAACATGGAATGTCAGCAGTGGGTTAAATGATACCCACCTACCTACCTACTGTGGTTAAAATATTTTTTGTTAGATGCCTATAAAATTAAAGTCTTTAATAGAAACAGTCCTGATAATACAATGAACACTGGCTTCACAGCATCACTGCCACTCTGAAAACAAAAAGAAAGAGTTTTAGGACTAGTTGGAGGACAAAGCAAATCTCAGATGGCAATGGCTGTCTTTAAAACGTGAAGTGAACAAATTAGGAAGGTAAACAAATTTCTACAAATAAGATGTTTGTAAAGGTACTTACTATTATATAGTAGTTGCATCTATCACCAAGGCAACAATCTGAACAGACCCAATCTTGGTACCAAATATGTGTGCATAGCGACATATACCTCTGCCTGGTTGTCGCACATTCCGTCTTGTTTGAACACCGCTTCGATACATAATATTGTTTCTTAGCGCCTTGTGACCAATAAGGGGTACTGCCCCATTTGATTTCAGTCAAACAAACATCTTGATTATATTCACAGTTTTTGATAGTTTTCACACATTTCTCATTGTTATCCTCTTGATTTTCACAAACGTAGCATTCCAAACCTAAAACTGTGGAATAAATTTAAGTATAGAGAGTGAGTTATGCTAAAGTATCCGTTCCATCAACCGAAATAGTTGGCCATTTACCATTTATGACTGAAACAAGAATAATAACACAACTTAAAAGGCAGTGCTTGTGCATTTTGCTGTTTGGATATTCGTCTGTTCCAAATCAAGACACTCCAAACGTTTTCTTAAAAATCTAACCGCTTCATTTATTTAGTAAACGACCAAACAACGAACATTTGCCACACCCGTACTGACAGCTAAGTGTTGCCATCATTGCCACTAACTAAAATTATTATAATTTAAACAAATTCTGTATTTACACAACTCACAACGTTGTAGGTTTATTAAAATAAAAAACGCAAATTAACTTGAATATATTATTAACTTAATCATGTGATTAAGTAAATGACAGCAACAGTTACTTATTTCATGGAAAGAATTCATGAGACCGGTCACTACAATTTGATGATCTCTCAACAAGCTAATTGACAGGCAAGGGCACGGCAAGGGAGAATTTGGTTTTCCCGATACAAAATTGAAATCCTATCATAGCTTAGCAGCAAACAACACTATAGGGTGACCACATGCAATTCTTCTCCACTTCTCTAAGTGCAGCGGTGTAATTACTATTTCTGTGTGCACATTTTGTTTCCTTTGTTATTTAAGTTTACGACTTTACGTCACTCTGACAAGACAATTGACAGTACACATAAATTTTGTTTGACACTTGTAATCCAACAAGACGAAAATTCTAATTTGTTTCTGACGAAAAGTAAATAAAAATAAAAGCAAATATTTGGTTGCAAAAACGGTAAATTAATAATGGAGGGAGTTCTATGGAAGTGGACTAATTATTGGAACGGTATTTTATCACTCCAGTGTTGTCCTTTGTACATTGCATGTTACTGAGTTTCTTATAATAAAATAAAACATGTTTTTCCACAGGCTGGCAAACCAGATGGTTTGTATTAGAGAATGGTATTATTTCTTACTACAAATCGCAAGAGGAAGTCAGCCAAGGATGTAAAGGGTCTGTCAAAGTATCAGTTTGTCAAATCAATGGTAAGTTTCTACTATGTATTGTTGATATGATAGCATAGAGCTTTTACCAGACTTGGGGGCATTTAACCATATGTACCGACACCACATGTTTCAAGGATAGTTATACACTATTCAGCACCTACTAGATGAAGTAATAGATATGGTGAAAGTTGTTTTGGTTAGGTAATACCTTCATAACATCAGTTTATCATATAACAAGATTATGGTACTTTTAAAGCACATCTACAAGTAATAAATTTAGGCAAAAGTAAATAGTAGTAGATCTGACAAAACAAGATAATAATATTTCAAACCTTATGAGGTAATAAACATAGGTACCTGCTATTATTATTACTACTATCATTGGCCACGATTCAGCCTTTGGCACATAGGCCAGACTTCCTTCCTCTTGTTTATGCTGATTATTGCAAGCAAAGATGAGAAATCTGGTTTTACCTTTTTAATTTTTTCAGTGAATGCAATAGATGGCACAAGGCTTGATCTAGTCATACCTGGGCAGCAACACATGTATCTGAGAGCACCTTCACCCCAAGACAGACAGAAGTGGCTGGTGGCTTTAGGCAGTGCCAAAGCTTGTGTGGACTCTAAAGAATTAAAAGGTACATAACATTTATTTGCCATGTACTTGAAATAGTACTATCAGCATGTTATGACAATCAAAAGTCCTTGGAGTGATAAGAATTAAAGTTAATGTATTGATGTTAGAATTTTAGGTACTTCACAACTTCCTCTTTAAATCCTTATCAACATAGCAACACTACTCTATGCATTTTGTTACTGTTGATAATATGAGAAATAATAGCCAACTATTTGTATATTTTCAGCGGCAGCACTGGAAGACACTAATTCTTTGGGTCATAAGAAATCTGAGTTGCGTTTATACTGTGATCTGATGATGCAGCAAGTTCATGCAGTTAAAAGTGCAGCAAACAATGAAGCAGGTCCTGATACCCAGGTGAATATCACTTGATCTTTTTGTTACTTGCTTGTTCCTTTATATCTGTTATTATGTATTGAAAGGGTCTATCCAAGTCAGCAATAATGATGATGGATACTGCTGCCAAAGCTTTGTCAATTGTGTTGGAAGTCCTTTTATAAATACAAGTTGCCTTAAAAGCCATTGCTACTTGTAAAGGTATTATAAAACTAGTCAATTAAAACAGAAGTTATTTCTAGGTACATTATTAGTATTATTTTCAGAACAGCCCAAATTTACATTTAAATTGATTGATGATGTTTTTTTGGCAGTACTAAGGTAACCAACTATCTTTTATATTCCAGGCTATTGAAGATGCCTCCAGTTTACTTACTGCAACATGTGATACCTTCATAAGAACCTTAGAAGACATCATGAGATTAACCTCTCATGCTGGAATGAATTCTGTACCTTTTGAGATGCCAATACCAAATATTTCAAAGAATAACAGTTCCATCAAAACTCCTAGACAAAGTATAAATCGAACTTTATCCCAAGAGAATAGATGAAATCATCACATTCACTATTTAAATTATATAACCTAACTTAAATGTAAAAATCATAATATATATGTTATATTCATGTTTATATGACAAGTGAAGAAAGTTTTGCTTTTTAGAAATACCAAAAACGGAAAAGTATTATACATGGATCATGTATAAATGTATTTGTTATTGTTTTGTTAATGTATTGGTGCTTATTTATAGTTTTTCTTTGCTATACATCACTAACATATTATGATCCTTTCTAAACCATCAAGAAACTAATATTAAAAATCTTACACAAACATATCTATGAAATATTAATATTGTACTTAAGTGTTAGACTTCATACTCTTTTCATTGGAAATGGTATGTTATTTGATCTTTTATTTCTTGTACTTATATGTATTGCATTTGCATAATATTATATTCCTGTGATATAAATAAGTAAAGCAGCTATTTCTCATATAAAAGTGGCTATTGTAATGCCTATAAATAAGTTCATTTTGTGGTGTCAATGTATTTTATACATAATTATTATTTGTTTTACTTAAAAATATTAACATATTAGTCTGTAGTATGAATTAGTCTTAAAATGACTTATTGGATGAAGAGTTCTGTTATACATGTTTGTATATTGACAATAGTGATAAAAGTTGAATGATAGAAAATGCAATAAGAACTGATGATGTACATTCCAAGTGTCAAATTTGCTTTTCCAGGCACCTATGTGTTGTGAAAGCTGTAACTGTTTTGGTAAAATTATCAATACTCGATTATAAAATTGTACCTTTTTCACATTAATAACCAATAGTAACTTAAAATGAAATTAAAAAAGTAGCAAAAACAATACTTGTCTTTATTTTAATACAATAAATACAGTGCAAAAAATGACTTACTATATTTCAATCACCATGTGGGTTCTCCAAACCTTAGAACTGTTTTCTCTTGGACATCTAATTCAATACCTGTCTTTTTTCTCATATAGAAAATGGTGCAATCTCTATTAGTGCAAAGAACTTCCTCGTGAAGGCTGCCTTGACATCTTTGGCACTCAGTCCAAAGCCTGGAAAACTTTTCCTGAAGCTGCCTTAATTTAAATACTTCTGAAATATATATCTGTCTCTCTTTATTCAGGCAATGATTGCATAAAGCTTTCACAGTATCATTAGGCATAACAGTTTTACAGCCTATACATTTCTCTTTTTTCTTTGTAAAAGCAGCCAAAGCACCTACTTTTGAAGTTACCATTGCCTTGGTTCTAGTATGTTCTCCCTTCAAAAGGAGAGATTCAGCTTTCTCACCTAATATTGGTTCGAAAATTCTTAACAGTGGTTTAGATAGCTGATTTTCCAAATAATAATTGAAATCTATGGGTACACTGTTTTCTAATACATATATAGGATCTTCAGCTTTCATGTAAGCAGGTGTATTTTTTGTTGCACAGCATATAACATATGGGACTCTGTCACCAAGTTTGGGTGCAGTGCCAGCATCTCGTTTTTTCATTTTATTAGCCAGCTCAACATGAGCTTGTTTAGCAGCATAGTCATGTTTTGTAAGTTCTTTTGTTATAACAAGTTGAGATATATCTATGCGGTTGCACAATAAGTCCGAAATAATTTGTTTTGCATAATTTACAGCACCATCTGGATCTCTATCTATGAGTAACTTTTGAAGGCATGTGCTCATCATGTTGGATACTAGAGGACAGTTATCTCGTCTTACAGTTTCGATTCCTTTGCAATCCATTTTGTCATATTTATCTGGCTTAGTGAAATAGAGGCCAGCATATCTCTTCTTATTAATAAGTAAGTATGGATAATACACTTTCTCAAATTCCAGTTTAATTGGTTTAACAAATTTTGTTGTTACAAAATCAGCAGCCTCTCTTCCTAATTCCATACTTTCCTCAAGAGTTTTTACACCAAACTTTACCATTACTGAATCAGTATCACCATAAATTACGATTGCATCTTCTTTGTAGCCATTTGCTTTTGTGTATTTCTTTTCTACTTCTGACTTAGTAAATTCTATCATTGTTCTACCATATGCTGTTACACTGCCTGATATCTCTAAACAAGGTAGTTTACCAACTTGAGCTCCTGTAAATCCATACACAGAGTTAGCACTGATTTTTAAAGCTAATTGTCTGCCATCCAGAACAGACCTCTTAAATGGATCTTTTTCCTCTTTCAAGTCTGCTTTGGCCTTCTTTCTTGCAGAAAGCAATGATTCCAATATTTCAGGTAAGAGACCTTTCCTAACAGTTGCCTTCACAAACATGTTTTTGGAAGGTGTAATAGTTACATCATCATCTTTCAAATTAGTTTTGTTGTGCATGTGTGGTGGCACTAGTGTAGTATAACATAAATTATGAGCCATCATAATACTTGGATACAAAGAGGCAAAATCCAAAGTGGATATGGGATCTGCATAATACCCTTTTTTGGGTTCAATAACCGTTGCTCCTTCAAATTGCTCATCTGACCCTTGACCATGATAAGCGGGCATTAAATATCCTGCATCCTTAGCTTTTCTAAGTAATTGACTGACTACTTTTATTTGTTGGCCTCTTGTGAGAAGGCAAAGTAGAGGGACACCTGTTACTCTTGCCATTTCCATATAATTAATAATACACATTAACTTATTCAAAAGTTTAAGTGGCAAATAAGCATCTTTCAAGCAATACATTGCCAGTCGCCTTCTTGTTTGTTCACTTTCATTTTGAAGGTCTCCAATTATACTGTGATGAACATCTTCTTTTTGTTCTTGAAGAAAATGGTAACTGACTGCATTTAAAGTATATGATCTAAGTTTGTAGTCTCTTACCAAAACAAGTAATAAGTCGAATGGAACTCTGCCTTCAAAATTGATATTTTTGTTTTCTCTACGTCCCATTTGTTTTGACTGTAAGACTGCATCTTTTATTACAGATCTAACATTTCTTATTCGCCCCAAAAAGTCAAAATTATCCACTTTCAAATGCTTTGCTCTGTTAATGAGATATGGCCAATCAAAATTATTAATGTTGTATCCAGTAATTATGTCAGGATCAAGTTCACGAAAGAAATCAGACCACTTTGCAAGCATTTCAGATTCTGATTGAAAACTCAACACTTGTGATCCCACAATAGGTGCGCAAGTGTTTAATGTGAAGACATTTCTTACATAAGGCTCGGGTTCACCCTGTCTAATAACCATTGATGCTATTTGAATAACAGGATCATGGTTAGGCTCTGGAAAGACTCCTTTACGTCCAGCACATTCAATGTCAAAGCTCAATATTCTGAATGGTGCTACTTTGGACCATTCCCCTTCTGGCTGATGAGCTATAAATGCATTCCAGGCTACATCAACTTCAATTTGACATCTAGATTCAGGTTTGACTTTTGAATCTTTTGATCTAAGAGACCATTTGTTTATTGGCAATTCAATCCAACTACAACCAACAACTGAAGTGTCTACCATGAATCTGATATCAAAATCAATATTGCTTTCATAGAATAAAGGATCCATTAACCCAAAAGAAGTTGGTTGCCTTTCAATTAGTCTCTTGGCTGCAGCAATCAGTCTAGGAAGTGCCACAGATACCCTTGCCAAGGTTATGTCTTTATCACCTTGATAGAACATAAGAGATCTAGCTTTTACCAAACGGACTTCTAATGCTGTTTCTAAAATATTATCCTTATTCGACCGCAAATCCTCTAATATTGCTTTGTTTAAGTTAGTTTTGAGTTCATTGCATGATGAATTAGTAAAATTAATTGGAACAGTTACATAGAAATAAGGTGTGAATCCATGAACATGACAGCAAACAGAATTTCCGTCCATAGTTATGCCGTACATTCGCATTATAGGTACAGGAGCCAGCTGTGACCCAGGCATGCCTGGCAAGGGCTGACCATTGTAGTGATCAATATCTATCTGCTGAAAGACTAACTTATCTTTTTTAGGATCCATTGGAGGTGGTGCGGGTCGAGACCACTTCATGTTTGTTGACTGATTTTCCGGGCCTTCTCCGAGCACTTCTTGTGATTCAAAATCAGTATCCATAAAAGCCAGTTGCTCTTCAAAACTACATGGCACTTCGTTATCTTCGTCATCGTCACCCGATTTAAATCTCTTTGGTGGCGGCGCTTTATTGAATTGTCTCTTTTTATCCATGATTTATGCTTTGCGTTGCAGTATGCAGTTTTCAATAGACAATAATGATTGATTGATAACAAACAATTCCCGCCAAAAGCTGCAAGTAGAAAATTATTGTTTAACTTTAGGGGAACTGCAATTACAAATAACATTAGATAGCAACAGTTATGTTAGATGTGTACGCTTACCTTTGAGATATTTATTTGTATAAAATTCAATGTAGAATAAAAGTTATACTGCAATGAATTCAACAATTTTCGCGCAATCGAACCGTTAACACTCCACTACTTGCATTGTATTGTCAGTGTCACTTGCGCTTGCTTGCTGTCAGATTCAGTCCATATATGGCTGTCATTACGTGACGTCTCTTCTGTAAAAAAACATGGAAATAATCATTACTAAGTACAATTGGAATACATGAAACTTCTCTAACCTAACCTTACCAGTTTAGAACTTTAGAATCAAGACCGTGCGTGTCAGACTCGCGCACTATCCGTATAACTTGCGACAAAGTTGCACAAAACTTCGGCCCCGAAGTTTGTTCCCAAAGTTTTCTAATAAGGTGACGAAAGGAAAAATGTAAGACATGAAGGAAACCTGAGATTCTTTATTCACTTATCGCCTTGCACTTGAAAATATTTCTTAAAAAAAAATATTTAAAAATATAAAATAGTGGTCCTACGGTATCGGGAGCAGGGTTCAATCTACCAATGTACCCCTTCACAATGTATCTAGGAATCCTTCTGATTTAGGCCCTTGATCCAACCCCCCTTGAGTTTCGACAGATGGTCGTCGAGGCTCTTGGCCATCAAGCCATTGGCCGTTACGACAATCACTACAATGATTGCCGAGTTCACATTCCACGTCATGTCAACAACCTAGTGTGCCAAGTCGAGATATTTTATTTGTATCTCTTTCTTAGCTTTCACGAGGTTCTCGTCATGCGCGATGGTAACAGCAATTATTGGTCAATCTCGAGAACTAGGTCGGGCACTTGACTACAAGTGTGCTAACGGTACCTCAGATTCTACAAGTTTATATTTCAAACCAAGTTGCTGGTCAATAGTCCTAGCTACTTGGTTTTGCTTGTGTTCATCAAACATTATATTTCTGGTTAAACTCGCCGTTAGCCAGACGAGAACAACCAGAAATAATATGTTTGATGAACTCATCCGGACGGTGGCATGGCCGACACAATATGTCAACCATCCGGTACTTGACTTTGTCCATAATCGCACAAACCTACCTTCAGTTTCCTTAAAAAGGTCACCGAAACTTATTCAGGATACGGACGAGACGGAAAAAAATAACTGTAACTACGAATAAGGTTACAATATTTGCGCCATTTGAGGGCCTCAACAGCCGCGGCAGCAGCGCCCTCACAGCTGGCCTTGTTTAAAACGTGGAATGGCGCAGGAGTGTCAACATAGGTTGTGTGGTTGTGCCCCAAGCCAGAAGCCCACCCACCTTTTCTTTCTTTTCTGTAAAAAAACGTTGCCCCACACTAGGAATTTCTCCTGTATCGTGGGTGCGTTTACAAACATTTAAACTTACATACACAAACAGCCGGACCCGAAACAACTATCTGTAGGCCATACAAATATTTGTTCCGTGCGGGAATCGAACCCGCGACACGCAGCGCAGCAGTCGATCGCTCAGCCACAACCATATCGTCAACCTTTCATGGCACAAAAGTCATGCCACTGGTTAGTCAGGTACCAAGCCGTTTGGTTCTAAAACCGCTGGTACGCCGGCGGTGTCAAGTGCCCGACGTATGATGTCGTTGATGCTGGCGTGCCATGCAATGTGAGCTGCGCTAATGTAGTAGAACAGACGATGGAGTCAGAGGCTGTTGACAGCTGTACCGTAGTGTCACCAATACGGAGCAACACAAGGTGCGCCTAAGCGTAGACTCTTAGCATTCCGGAACGATACGTCTTCCATCATAATGCTAATAGTGGATGACAGATGACAGATGACGGCCCAACTCGATTTAATAATTAATTTTTAATTTTTGTAGGTTTGAGATGGTCGCGTTAGTTCTCATTTTGGCCACACATTGAAAGATCCTAGTGCATTATCAGCCTTTTAGAAAAGTGAGTGAATTTTGAATGGTTTTCTGGAGTTTTGATAAGTAAATTAACGTTGCTCTAAAATAATCAATCTACTTTGAAAGAAAAAAAAAAGAAAGGTAGGTAGCCCTTTTTTGCGGATGGAAAACCCACCCAAGTTCCTTCTATCGCTCTTTACGTTCCGGGGCCACGGTATCTAGATTTTTTTTTCTCAGGTTACCATAAATTTAAGGTATTCATTTGTGGAACATTCTAGGAAAGATCCTACAATGTTCTACAAATGAATACCATAAATTTAACCTAACTTTGCTTATAGAACTATAGGCAAAGTTAGGTAAACTAAGTCTAATTTCCTATAATTGTCGGGTCCACCTTAGGTACTCGGGGCCCCCGTAGATACGGCTAATACGGCGGTTGGAAGATATCTACGCCCCTGATGCCAAGCATTGCTATTTGAGGGACTAATGCAGGATCATGTACGGTCAACCAAATGTTGATTAATGTTACAGTTTTGTCCAGCTGTCAAAGTTACATTGTTTTTGTTAATCAATATCTGATAAGGCTCAAGTCCCAGTCTTGCGTACATCAAGTTCACCCCGTTTTTATTAGCCATAATTATCATAACTTTACGCCTTGTTATTCCCGAAGGGTTATAGGCAGTAAGGCAGGCAATGGTGGCATACCTTTACCTAATACCAAACTACCAACATTAATTTCTGTGTAAGTTTCGTGTAGGAGAGAGGGGAGGGGTTATTATTACCTTCAACCGGTCACTTAAATATTTCCTGACTCCGTGGCTGCCACCGAGAAAACGCCAGCGGCTGTTGTTATTTAAATATTTATCACTAATAATGAAACACGTCTCATGAATGAAATCATTTGCTGAAGTGATTGTTCAAAGTCAAAGTCTGTATCTATTAATACAGTAAGTTAAACCCAATCGAAATTCCAATTAAGTAATTAATGATGCATTCTGCTCCTGATACGAGGAAAAATAAACAAATACCGTTGAATTACGAAGCAGGTTATTATCGTAAGAAGTTAGAATTCTATAAATATGGCCATTTATGTGCATGTAGGTAGCCGTTTGATAATGGGTATTCATAGTCCAAAAGTGTCTAAATTTATGGCCAATGCGTAATGGTCAAGGCTCGGTTCGCCGGTGTCTGTAGTAGGCGCCTGCCGGGCTCAGCGTGATTCACCGGTCTGCACGCAGCGCAGCACAACGAAATCGGAATTGCCATTAATGGTAATCCCGACTTTTGTTTACACAGACCTAATAATGCAGTTCAAACTCATCAGTGCGGGTGTGACTTTAGGACATTGACAACTTTTTTTTATAGCATAGCCAAGGCATCGCGATGCTGTTTTGTTCTTAAATTATATGAAATGAAGCCGAGTGCCATAACAAAGGGAAATTTGTGAGATGGAGCTGCAAGGCAGGTGGTACTTATGCAGTGCCGTATTAAGCAAGCGTGGGGCCCGTAGCAAATTCTTTCGGGGGTCCCTTGATCTACCAGAGAGGGACCTCCATCCCAAATAATGTTTTGTCATCCCAAATTATAATTACTACCATCGCTCCATTCGCCGGTTATCCATTGGACCCATTTTCGTAAACAAGAACCAACCCACAGCAGATTTGCTATTATATCTATATTATTCTTGTTTGCAAAAATGGGTCCCATTGTAATGACAGGTGGTGGCGCACTCCAGCCAGAAGTGACGAGAAGGAACACCGGGTGGTTTTAGTCAGTAGGAGTCTGACAGACTTATTTATGTGTTTGGAACTTGTATAACGTGCTTTTTGGCAGGCTTCGTCCTTTACGATCGGATTCTCCAGGTTACCTGTACCTGGAAAATCCAATCGTAAAGGACGAAGCATGTTAAGCCAACTTGGAGGCCCTTGGGCTGTATGAAAAAACCACCTAGTTAGGAACTAACCACACTATAAGGACGGATCTAGATGTCCACCTGTCTCTAAGAAGATAATATGGCAGTAGGTAATTTTAAAGCGCCGTCGGCATAAAGTAGCTTATTCATCGCTTATGAATACTTACCGTTAATCCATTCCCCTCTGTTGACTTTGACGACTAACAGGAAAAGATAAGGTACCTACAATGGATACAATCCTGTGTTCGGTCCATCGACAAAATTAGGAAGTAAGAATTACCATAGTTTCCTAAGCAAAAAGATTAGGTACTTATGTTATGTTTACGTTTTAAGACAACACAAGACTTAGACTACATTATTATGGTAGGGTTGCGAGTTCATCGAAAGAGATACCGCGGCCCCGAAACATAAGGGCAAAAGAAGGAATGGTGGGTGGGTTTTAGTTAGTAAAATCCTGACACTCCCCCTCGCTCTGCCCAGAGCGGGAGAAGTTATTTAATGATTTCCCATCCGCAAAAAAAGACTTAACCTAAATACAAGGCCATAATCAAATTTTAATACCCTGTGAATATAATATGTAGAGAGTTCGCAACTGTACTTGTATTACGTGCGTAAACCTCGGCATCTGTGTCATCCTCGTTTAATCCAAATATGATCTTCTTCTGACGCAGTACTTGACGAAGTAGGCTAAATCCTTCCAAGATATGACGTGTTAGAAAGAGCAATTCCCATCATATCGAATTGCTGTATCACTGACAGTTCAGCGTCATGATTAAATAAGACACCATTGCAAGAGTCGGTAGTGGAAGCTTTCCAGCTGTTGACTATGATAATGACGTTAAAATTAATCAGTCGAATAAGTACTTATTCGCATGAAGGCTTTTAACTGCGAAACTTCCTTTTGTGATTTCAATTCGCACGAATTACCCGACATTTTGCGGTATTTCTTAGCTATCTATCTATCTGTATCTCTTGGTTACGGAGTACGTACTTATGTATCTAATGTAAGACAGGTAATAGTCAAATTGCAACTTAATGAGCCGTAATAGCTCCAAGGGTATTACTCAAGGATGGATCACCGAACAAATTGTTTAAGCTCGTAAAGATAAAAGAAAATTAATGGAGATTCTGATGTGTAGAGCTTTATGATTTATTTAAAAATTTGTGGTAATTAACGGCAAAAAAAATGGTATAAGGATAGGATAGTGATGGAACGCTTGGAAAATCAATGCCATTGATAAGCAGTTTGCCAACCAAGGACGCATTAGCCACAGTTCTTTAGAGCATAAAGTTCAAAACGATTATTAAGCTTTAGCTATCGCAATGTATAAAAAGGAATATTTTTACTAAATAAAATATCTTTTTACTGTCGAAAGACTAAAATTAAGAATAATATTCCTTCCATAAAAAATAATATGATAGCACGACTCCACATCCACCTCTGTTCTCGGGACGCCCAGAAGCTCTGGTAAGCTCACGTCAGCGTCGTTCTGGGAAGGAGCGTGCGATACGACGGCGACGGCTGGCCGACTCCACTCAATGAGTTTCCATTAGGATGATGAGTGTTCGCTCTATTAATACCCCAGACGTGACAAATACATTATCGCCGCGATTCATTCACGGCTCAACTGAAACTAAACTGATTTTTTAATGACACCATTTTTTTACTTGCTCTTTGGGATTTTGTTTAGCTTTCAGTTGGTCTTCGGTAGCAAAAGAAGGCCAGCCTTTGATGCTTAGGTATATAAACAAACACGCACGGTAAACAAAGAAATAAATAAAGGTAACATGAAGTGACAAATGAATTACTTTGCTTACCTAAGAAGTGTGCATGAAAATCTAAAAGTATGTACCTTTTTGTCCATTTTTGCATGAAATTAAAAACTGAAACTATCAACCTGATCAAAACACAATGCAGATTTTTTTATTAAAGAACCTTCATCGGAATTTGGCGGCTCCGAATCTTGTATTTACCTAGGTTCTGTTGGCCATACCAATGCTCTAGCAAAACAGTTCTACATATCGAATCAATTCAACATTAATAAACATATCATAATTGTTTACTAAAACGACGAACTTATCTACCGAACCTGCAGGAAATATCAGCACATAAACACGCTATTACCATTATTAATTGCTTATATTAATTAACTTGCATAAACAATATAAAGTACTACACGGAATAATACATAGCTTTTTGTAATTAGAAAAAATAATTTGCTCCGTTCAAGCAACTATGGAACTATGGGAGGATATTTCGTCGTTTATTTTAGGTATGTTCAAGTTATATGTTTACGCGTTTCGCCAGTCCTCCACGATTTTGATTGATGTTAGCATAAAACAAACGATTTTACTGCGGACAATAAAACTGGCCTGTTGTACTTGTAATTATTTTGCGAGTATATACTACGGGTTTACGTTAACTGCGTAGTAAATCGTGCATGTGCTGTATAGGGACCATCATGTTTTACTGTGGGAAAGAATGCTGTTAAAAAGAGTTATTGAACAAACACATAGAATCGAATCAAGATAAACAAAGGCTTCGTTTTATAGAAGTGCAAATATGACGTTTTCATTTATATGAAAACTTTTCATTTTTGCCGAAAGAAATTCTCATCGAACACAACACAAGTGTTGTACTTACACGGAGAGGATGAAAGTTTATTCTTCAACCTCTCTTTTGGCGGTGCTTTTTTAAATGGTCGTCTTCCTCGTAGTTCTGCCTTAGTACTTAAGTCCCAGTGATGGTAGTGAATTAAAGTAGGTTGAAGGTTTAGTTTATTGTTATTTCTCATCATTACCTGACGACCTGACTGACCTGGCGTTTTTCCAACTATGTTGGGACCGGTTGCCAGTTTAAAATACAGTTTACTAATTAATACCAGTATTTTAAATTAGTTGCGTTGTAGATTTCAGGAATACTGAAAAATAACGATTACTCTCTTTGCCCTTTGTTTTGAAAACAATAATTAACAATGCTTATTTTCTGTCAATTTCAAAAAACATATTTTAACGCTGATAAATGAAATATTCGTGTTTTGACAAAGCCAGACGACAAAGCTCCCGAAAAGATACGCCGCATGACAAGATGTCGTGGAAAGGCAATTAGAATTTATAAAAAATAAACGCTAATTCGGGCACTGTGCCGGTGACGGCGCAAGTCTGAATCTAATGCAGTAGTGTCTATGGCTAGAGTTTCAGCGCGACCCATGGGAATTGGATGAAGTTCACACGACTATTCGCGCAGTATTATACGTAGGAGTATTTGGTCGAACAATAATATTGCAAAAAGTTAATATTATACAATTTCATATTTCATTGGTTTTTATTTACAAAAACGGAACAGCTTCAGAAACAAAAAATACTACTTCCAAAAATACAATAAATTTACTTCCGGACGCTGGCGACTTTTGTTTGTTTCATTCAAAGTTTTGCCACCCACTTCCGGTAGTACCTAAAGTTAGAGTATTTTTGAATGTCGTTTTTTTACCTATATGACGGCATCTCACACAAATTCTTATTGAGTACCTATTCATTTTCCAGGGTTACTTAAAGTTGTTGGTAAGCAGTTCAACCCCATACACAAAGAAAAAAAATATAATAAGTCATATACCCAAGCAATATAAACAAAATTTATATTGGTGGACCAATATCATTATTGTTTTTAAGACGGTTAAAAAATAAAACCTGTTTTAATTGTTGTAACCAGTCGAGCACCGAAAGAGATTTTGTTGTCAATTTTATGTCATGTTTTCTTCACGCTCCGAAACTTGAATAATAGGAACGTACGTTATCTTCGGGAATTCTACATGACTGGGACCGATTTTCTTCTACATGGAATGACGTTGTTAAGTATCTATCTACAGTAAATGAGGAGTACAGAATGCTCAAATGCATACCCGTATATCTTCAGGGATAAATACGAATACGCTCGACAGCGGCAATTGACTGGCGACGAAACCTTTCCAATTAGTTAATTCGATTCTAAGATCTGTTGCGTCTGGCTTTTGTTCTCGTTGCTATGCTGTTGCTTGGGTATTGCTCTGTTTAATTATACACACCGCTGAAAGCTGACACTGATCATCAAGTGCTCATTCTCATACAGACGATATTGACATCATCGCACTGTAGCGACCAACAAACGCAACGTAAATCACTCATCCCGCGACATTAGTTCTTGGTATCGATAATTGAATAAACTCGTTCATTATTATGGAGTAATAAAACTTGGTCGCACAAACGCTTCGTTTGTGTCGTTTTACGAGTTCAACCAGCTGCATCGGTTATCTTTATTAGACTTGCAGTGACCCTCGAGTTTTCAGAGCGCGTAAGGAAGGTTCCACTATTCATAATTATTCATCTCAAGGCTGATCATTCAGACTAGTCCTTTGTCCCTTTTGACAACCCTCTTGTTCTCTAATAATAAATCATTTCTGAAAACTCTTAAGCATTGGCTGATATAACTTTCAATGATTACATCCGGTCTCTGACAATCAGACAATATTACTGAATCGACGAAATCTGATCGTGTTCTTGAGTACATAAATTAGTCGTTTAAGCAGTGTGCCAGGATGTAGCACCACTATGGCGAATAGTGCACACGACTAGATGACTGAGCGGATTGCAATGCGGGGGAGCTTCGAGAAGGTCGCTATCTTATCTGGGGAATGTGCCATCCCTGGCAGTACCCGCTGGGTTGCCACTTAGCGCTGCGCCGCAAAGGGAACAGAAAGAAACTTTTGTTACTCAAAATCAATAACGCTTATCTGGGTCGTTTTGTGTGCATAACGGTCGCGGCACTGCCAAAGTAAAACAGAATATTTGAGTCATTAATCTTTGACAGCCTATTACTTGTTCAAAAATTTAATATTTATACAGTTTCATTTTTTTAAAGATGTTTGTGTAGGAATGCAAGTGAGATTTATCACTTAGTTTTGTTTGATGACTTTTAACAGGCAGTTTTAATACCAGAGCCGTCGCATATTAAACTGAAATCACCAGTGGGTTTCAATTTCATAGTATTCCCAATGCCATCCTTACTTCCTTACTAATATTATAAAAGCGAAAGTGAGTTTGTTTGTTTGTTTGTTTGTTACCTCTTCACGCTTTAATGGCTAAACCGATTTTGATGAATTTTGGTACAGAGATAGTTGGGAACCAGGAGACGGACATAGGCTATTATTTTTTTAAAAAGAGTGGGATATGAGGGAGAAAGAGGGAAGAAACGGGAAAACTTAGCGTTGCTTTTACAAATCAATAAGGCGCTACCGAATTTAACGCGAGCGAAGCCGCGGGCAAAAGCTAGTGTTTTAATAAAAATGTATTGCCCAGTTATTGAATTTAGGTATGATTTAACCCTTAATTTGACAATGGGAAGTATACTGGACGTCCAGTTTGAAAAAATCTACAACATTTATTTTACTATATTAGGGTTTTGTTTAGTATCGAATAGCTTGGTTTTATCCTATATTACTACATAAAAAATAACTGTACATGAGCACATGCTCTCAGCCAGCCACTCGCTGGCGCAATGTCAGAGAGGAAGAACGCGTCGCGACCGCTCTCGGTAAGTCTCGATTTATTTTTTATTTTTGTTCGACAGTAAATAGTTATTTATTCTCTGTGTATTCCGTAACGTATTTATGTATATACACCTATACTACAATCACAATATTAGTTATAGATCTTGCGTTATTATCTGTGAAACTTGGGTGTCCAGTATATTTCCCATTGCCAGGTTTTCAAGGATTTAGAATGGTTTAGCGATGTGCAGTATACTGGACTTTGCCCATGATACAGAAAACTAAGATATAGGAAATATTAGGAACTAATATCTGTATTATGCGTTTTATATGTTATGTCTTGACACCTAGCAATACTTTTATTTACAGGTTTTCAGAAAAACACCACGCGCGTCAAAATTATTAGCTTTAGCCACCATCTAACACTCTTTCAGACATAGAAGGCTTAGCCAGTTCTGATGAAGAGCCAGATTAGAACAATGGCCAGGAAGTTGAAGTCTTATTAGAAAATGCACCATCCATCGTCACTGAAAACCTGAACATTTCCAACAGTAACATCAGAAATGACGATACATCTGACGACAAAATACCCAATAGCGAGCCAGAAGTCGAAGAACTATCCATGCAATGCATGCATGAATGAGAGAATTGTTGTCATCTACCAGCCAGGTAAATTATGATCTTATTCCGACCTTGTAAGCTGGAAAAATCACCGGCACTTAGGTGCCGGATATTGGGACTAGATCAAATCGAAAAACCGTCCTTACCCACACTCATCTTAGACACGTGTCATCAACGAAGCGCAAGACAACCAATTACAATTAGAAAAAGGCACAATCTTGCACAAGGCTGCAATAAAGGTTCGTGCACTTGTTTTTGACATGGCTACCTATGGCGCACCAATAGCTTATTTTTATAAATACGTTTCTGTGGATGTACTCTGAAATACAGTCCATAATAGAAACGTATACTCTATGCAAAGAACTGACAATATGTTACCGAAGATGAAATAAATCTCTATCTTACTACTATGATAAAACTGATATCCAGCAATTGCCTAACGTTATAGCCTCTGAAAAGGTTTGAATGCATACACAGGGTTATTCATTTCGTAGACAACTCCTGTCCCAATTTGGATCGATACTTGAAAGTGAGGCCGCTTCTAGAGAAGGTGAGGATGAACTACTAATCTACTGAAAAGGAGATGAGGTACAGCATTGACGAAATCACAATACCGTATAAAAGGACAGAGGCGGGAAACACAAGGCTATATAATCCCATGAACCCAGTACCTAAGTAGCATTTCAAAAACTCTGTCTGGGCAGGTATGTCGGGAATGGTATACGACTTAAATTCATATCAAAACATTCAGTTTTCTCAAGAAAAGCCTAAGGCCTAAGGAGAAGAACTTATAGAGCCAAGTAGTCCTTTGCAAAACCATTGAGGCGCGCATTTGTGATGTATTTGGAATAGCAATTGTTTTTACGATTACCATAGCAACTAAGTGAAATTATTATTGTTTTGGAAAGTTTTGACTGACTATATATTATATTATAAGTTAGATGGTTGAAGTTTTAGAAGCTTGTTGTTTACAGTTAATATAAAAAAGCAGTTGTTTTTGATAATTATTGATGTCAGAATTATGAAATTATGTCATTATAAGAAAATAGGAATAAACTTTTTGTGTTTTATATAATTGTATTGAAGCCGCGCAACCTATGAATAGTAGGTATTTTTTTTTTAATTTTACTGCAATAAAGCTTTTGTTATACACAGGGATTTTTCATTTTTATCATATTTTTTAAATTATCGCACAATTCCTTAATTCGGCAAAGTCCAGTATACTTCACATCAATATTTACTGTTACTTTATGGAGGACCTGGCAATGTCCAGTATATTGGACATGCATTTTCTGAAAATCTAGATATCCTATAATTTTTTAAATATTTTTCCTGGTCTAAAAAATATCTAAATATGACAAAAATAAATAAAAACAATAGAAATTCATGATTTTTGTCTCTTGTCAAATTAAGGGTTAAGTAGATGACCTTAGGTCTCAAAGTCACCTGAGCGATAAAATTATGGAACAAGATGTCTTTATCGTCGGATGACAATGAAATGCAATAATAAAATAATTATCTGCATCACATGTGGAGCATCGACTTGCAGCGAGGGCAATGCTCTTTATGACGGTAAATCGATTCGTGGTTCTCTTCAAAATGCATCGTTTGTCTTCTCGTGCATTATCAGTTCATCATTCATACAATAGGATATTTTATGAAGGTTTTTGACCTTACTGCTTCTGACAAGTCGTTTCTCAATGTGAACACTCAAGATGATATTCAGGCCATCAAAACTGTTTACTATCACAAAAGTCAATACAATGGACTTGTAGTCTTTACGCACTTGGACGACTATAACATAAAGTTTGATTTATAACTACGGCTAGCCTGCTTCTTTAATTTAGTTTAGTCAAAACAAACCTGAACGGTTTCACAAGATATTATTTGCATAAAACTTTCCAGATAGACAATTAAAAGCTAGCTAATTAAGATTTCTAAACATTAAACTCAGTGAGTACTCATAGAGCAGGCTGTTCATATTTGACAGGCTTATTTACAACATCATAAATTGATCACAGCCAGCTACTGTATCTGAGTTTGATATATTGTATTATGTATTTATGCGATGTCATAAATAATGTAATAATATTGGCCCTACTTTCGCCCTCGTGTTTTGAAGTATGGACCGGAGTAGTGGCAAAGGTCTTGATAAGCAGTAGTTTGTGCGATAGTCTTTGGCAATTTGCCGGATGTATCTAGATAATGGTTATAATTTGCATTACTGATGGGACACCCACAGTGCGTGATCGTAAAATGGCTTGCAAGATGTTTAAAAGTTGGACTTTGGCCTTTTGCGAAACGGATCTAGATCGCAGGAAACGAGATACTCTTGAATGGCGTCTTATCAGCTGAATGAGTGTTGTCAGAAAAAGTCACAGTGATACGTCTGCTAAACTTTGGCCTCTATATCTTTATCGTGAATGGTAACGTAGCTGTCGCACAACTCGCGCCTGACTCCACAAACTTTAATAGTAATTTCTTATGGGCCGGTACTTCGGCTTATGCTCAGTAAATATTAGGATTACGTCAGTAACCAAAAGATAATAAAACACACTTAATCCATTGTTTGCCGAATGACGAAATTGTATCGTAAAATAGAAATTGTCTCCGAGATGAATAATAATTTACGACTCGCAAGCAATATTGTGAAATGGGTAAGCGAGAAGATCTACACACTTTTCGTACTTAAGTTAACTTTTTCAAAATAAGGGCATCAACCGCGCCCCGAAAACCTGCACTTAAACCTCTTTGGTGGCTATTAGGTATCTGATTGTTTTTTTTTAATAAAAACTCTGATACTTGAAGAAAACTTGGGTCGTAAGTAGGAACAACAACGTGTCTTAACTAAGTTATTCAGGCATTTTCCTCAATAGACTGTCACTGAAACTGGACAAGTTATAGCAGGAATAACAGGAACTGATACATTAGCAAACAAACACGTACGGTATAATAAAAGCCCTACTTTGTCAACGCCCACGACACAACACTTTATTTTCGCAAAACTTATCTATTTTTGTTATTATGAGGTACTCGAATAAAAACCGATTGACGACATCGATGTTAGAGTCGATTAAACGATAGTGTTACAGCTATATAATGAAGGCGTGGGTGTTATCATTAGAGGGTTTATTCAGTCTATTCATGGGCGTGCGTCAATTTGTTTTACTTAATCGCTGGTTGTCGTCACTACACCCTTTGTGGCAGTCGTTATGACGTCACTACATTCAGACCGAGCTAACATTTGTTTTGATTTGTTTTACTAATTAACTGTGTCTGGACTAGCTACTAAACAATGGCAGTGTTTATTTTGTTATGTCTACGTTTAGGCGGAATTAAGACGGATTTGGTGTCAGTTTGACTCGGGTTGTTATGTTATGACCGACAATAAACCTTTGTAGTTAATTACTAACATAATAATCTGCATTTTCTAAGAGGTGGTGTGGCAAAATAATAATTGTTTTTTTATTTATTAATTATTATAAAAAAATAATAGTGCACAGTTGCATAATTATCTACCTGAACTAGGTTGAAACTGTGTTTCAGGCCGCAAAGTGATGATATACCTAAAAATGAATATTCATAAATGAATATTAAGGGATATATATATATATATTTTTGATGACATTAAATCCAACATCACAATTAAACGGCTAGTCTGTAGGTATATTTAAAGAAAAATATGTTAAACTGGATATATATTTCTTTAATAATTTTCTTTCTATATGAATTGTTTTTTTTTTCTTAAACCTTTTGTAATTTATTCATGTCTAACGCAGGCAAAAGAGCGATAATCAAGCAAAACCATTAAGTGTATTTTTATGAAACTTTGAAATCTTTTCACAATAAAGATAATTTAGTTGTCAAACTTTTGAAATAAGGTTTTTATGGGTTGTTTTACGGCTGGCATTTAGTGTTTAAGCCTTAAAAAAAGTACTAAAATTAAAACTTGTATAATAAAAGTATAAACAGCGTGTGAGCAGTTTTTTTTAGATAGCTTGTAGACCTTCTGTCTGTGCATCAGAGATGGATTGATATAAAAAAAATATACGTGAAGATTTATTACAGTTACTTATATTTAATCCATTGTACAGAACGGGGCTTTAAAATGAGAATAATGTTTCCGCAAATGGGCCACTCTAATGTTGTGGGTCTCTAAAAAAATTCGGGTAAAGATAAAACACAGGTTACTCGACGTTATCATATTAAAGGAGGGGATTAGGGCACGCCATAATAGTGGCGATAAGTCCTCTCTTCAAGGAGCGGCTGTAGAGGCGTCCTCACCTACCGCCTGACGCAGGTCCTCACCGGATACGGAAGTTTCGGCAGGTTCCTGCATATAATTGGGCGGGCGAAAACGCCCGGGAACGCACAGTGGCGGTTTGCTGGGGCGGAGCACCGCCGTGCCCTCGTAGAGGCGATCGGCGGCGGCGCTCTATCGCGTCCGGCCCTGGTTCAGTCCATGGTCCAGAGCGAGAGTTAATGGGAAGTGGTAACTTCCTTCTGTGAGGCAGTCATTAGCGAAGGAGGTGGCCGGGCGTTTGAGGGAGAGAACCTCAAACCAACTCAGCCGCCGAGGGAGACGCCCCGGGCGTCTCCCGGCCATCATAGATGCGGGTCTGTGGACGGTGAGCAATGGGTAGCTCACCGTTCATCCGTCTATTGTCGACGGCGCGCTAGTGTTCCACGCACGCCTCAAAGAGATGTCAACAAAGCAGAGGGGCCTGCCAGGGCTACGGCCTGCCGGGGTTGCGGGTAGTTCGAAAGAGATACCGCGGCCCCGGAACGTAAAGGGAAATAGAAGGAACATGGGATTTAGTCAGGACAAGTGTGACACTCGCCCCCGCTTCAGACCGGAGGAAGTATTTGATGATATCCCATCCGCAAAAAAGGCAGGGGATTAACAACCACTGCACGTCATAAATACTACAGATTTAATTAAATTAAATTAATAATACCTATTAGATTTATCATTTTATTCATCATCTTCGGTCTTGACATGAAAAGTCCAATATAAGCAATAACTAGTTAATTTACCACAATTTCCTGAATTTTATGTGTACAGTTTTATGGTTGTTCCTTACTGTTATCATTGCAATCAAAATGTACTTTAGGTCCGCCATTTTCTTATTTCCTTCGATCTTTCCTATACAAGTAAACATAAAATGAGATCTTTGAACATGTTAACGGCAGGATGTAAATATAATTAAAAATAGTAAAACAAGTGACATTACATATGAAGGATAAAACGGTGATTTTACATCGATTATGTAGTTATTATTTATTTAATGATCGATTAACATGGAAATTGAGCATTATGGTTTTTAGCACAGTACCTTGGAAAGCTGGAGGTGTACATCTAGTATCCAAATTATAAATTTCGATAAGATCACATTCTATTTCATGGTTCTGAGGGCTAGGCAGATTAGATTCATGGTTTTATAACCTAACCAATACTGGCTGGTTTACCATAATGTTCAAATATATCTAATATATAATGGTCGTTTTAAAGTTAGAATAGGAAAAGTCATAAGAGTAGGATGGAGATAAAAGTGTAACATGTAACTTAAAAATATGATTTAAAAATTATAATCTAAAAATATTATATGCGCTTTTGAAGTATTGTAGCTTAGTTCTCACAGTATCTACCTCTATAGTGCAAACACATTTCGCTACTACTTAAGAATAAGTACAGTGCAGTGGCTAGCTTATCCTCGCCATCCTTGGGGCAGAGCAAACGGAGCAGTCGCTCTGGGCGCCAGTTGCCAAAGGGCGTCCAACTGCTAAATGTAAAAACACTTTCCAGTGGAAAATGAATTTGGATAAAACTAGTTTATAAAAATTAGAACTATTTATTTAATTTCATATTAATATCTGCTGGTTTTTGCAATAAACGTGATTAAAAAAAAAAACAAAGTAGAATTCATGTGGAAAGAAAGTTTCGACCAAAGGGCGCCGATAGACAATCTCGCTTTATCTCGACCAAGGGCTAGGACCGCTTTGGAGCCTATTCCAATTAAACGGGCATGAATCCGGGCTCCAGGTTGCTTCTGAACATACTGGTTCAAAGAGGGAGTCATGTTCAGTGTAAAACAGAAAATGAAACAAACGTATTGTATTTACAAAACTGCCTAAAACCAAGTGTGCTATTAATATTTGTTTTATCATGGCAACATTAAGTTTATGTCTTTGGTATCAAGTTGACGCCTATTTTAAGTGCCGCAGTTCTTGTTCTAAAGTAGGTAGTTAGCTGATTTAGGCATAATTATATTCGCTTTAGATAAGATTAGATCAATTTACTGCATATGATTTAATTTCCAATCTTATGATTAGGTTTAGTGGCAAATTGTGACCCAAAAACAGAATAAGTTGGTAATTTTAGGTACCTACCTGGGTGTTTAATTATTATACCGAATGTGTATAAAGTGCTAAAGTACTAATAATTAATTATGTTTACGTATATTTTGCAATGAACTTAATTCCAGAATTGGTTTAAATGATTTATGAACAGTTTTGAAGCGAAAACTAAAGCAGAACTTTTTAATTTATCAGTTTGTCTTTTAGTGTTGTTCCTTTTCATTGTTTTTTTTTCCTTAAGTATTTTTTTTTACTGTTTTCCAACTAGTCTACAATATTTATTGTTTAAATTAACTGGGTGCGCATTTAATTGTGTGTTTATGATGACATTATATGATAGGTGCATGAATCAGATTCCACAATGTATATGCAATCAAACTGTGGCACTCCTGTCAACACGGTCCTACTGCCTTCAGCTCAGTAATTATGTCTGATTTATCTCACGATCGCATAAACTCGTAGAATGTCAGTTTTAGTAGGTGTTTTACATTTTAGAATAAGGATATTGACTTGATTTACCTACTTATGTGTCATAACTCTTAAGTCCGCAGTGAACAGATTATTTTGAGGGTTTATGTACTTATACTTTTTCCTAATACTGATCCAGGATGCGTGATTCATTGTTCTTACAGTCATTCTATTTTTGATCTCCTTTCAGAAGAAGGTGAATCATTTTTATTTCCACTAAGAAACTTATTTACTGTTATCTACCAAACAGGTTCGCGGTACTGTTTTTGATAAAGTAGGTAGCACAGAGGCCCTGGCACGAGTGAGCGGTGAAAACGTATAGTAAATACGTCGATTTTCGAATCGTATTACCCAGTTGTTAAAATGTAAAAATACAGGTAAGCATCTGAATCCGGTTAGACTAGAAGCCGACCCCAACATATTTGGGAAAAGGCAGATGATGATGATGTTTTTTGCAACAAGCAAAATCATAATTTCTTAAAATTATGAAAATATTAAATTTTTATTTAAACTGGTTTTTCTATTTTGAAAATCGACGTATTTAACGTTCACATAGCGCTCGTGCCTCAAGTCCTAATCAGTGTAATATGTAGGTACATGGGCCAGCTTATGTACTAACCAAAACACAAGCCGCAACAGCAGAGACTATACATAAAGAAGCTCTACTTTTTCAAGACAAGACATATTAATTGGCGTCTACAACCTAAAATATTGTCTTTGAACCCGTCTCATCACTGAATTAATTGCACAAATATCTCAGTACTGTCGCATCGTCGATCAATCGATATCGATGACACGCTATTAGTACAACCTCAGAAGAACATTATCGTCCTAACCGCCTATTTATAAAGACAAGTAATACGATCTCAGACAATTGAAACGTATCAAGGCTTCTCTTCAATTACGTGTTGACTGACAGAGAGCGGAGGTTAACAGCCAATGAGCCCTTCACATCGGTGCGTTGATTAAATGAGTGGCAAATACTTTCCACTCGCCTGATGCAACAAAGTATTGTTGACGTCAGATACAATGAGCAGGTCGCCTAATAAATGGCGCAGCAGGATTCTACGGACTGGAGCTTCAAATTGGCGCTTATTTTTTTCCAAAAATCAAGCTTCCTGTTTAATAAACGCCATTAATTCTGGGCGAAACGTGTGTTGGTGTAAAAAAACCGACCAAGCGCGAGTCAGACCATATTTTTTGACTGCGTAGGCTTAGAGGGTTGTTTTCACAGCACAGATTTAATTATACGATTTTAAATTCAACTCCATACGTTCCCGAAGTAAACGGTCTTAACAGACAGATGGATAACAAAGTGATCCAATAAAGTTTCCTTTTTTTTCCTGGCCTGGAACCCTAAAAATACTACATATTTGGTTATGCTTGCATTCGACAAGTATTGCTGCGATGGTGATCCCATAAGGTTTCGTCTGCCAATAGATTTTTCCTATTGGCAACCAAAATCGTCATTGCTGCGTCTGCCAAATTTCATGCAGAGTAGGGCGAGTTCCATAAAGAAAATTGGAAAGAAACAGGCTGATATGTGAAAATGCTCTTTGAAATAATGACGCGAGTAAACATAAAATCAGAAATGAACGTCGATATCTTACTAAAAACATTCTTTTCTTGTGCATTCGAGTAGAAAAAGAGGCTTCGAATACTTGGGAACAATTTCCGTGACTGTGCGGGCATCCCGCCAGTTTCGTACTTTTTGCTTTTTAATTTATTTCCCCTTGTGAATACATTACGTTCAGCTTACTGCTGAACTTTCTGAGACCAATTGTGTATTTTAGCGACATATCATACTTTGTCATACTTTTAACTAAATTATTATCAATTGAGAAACTTTTATTTCTTCCTTTGTTCATTCTCTTAATTGAATTCGATGTAGTTTTGAAAATAGCGGTGGATAAAAGTTGTTATTTATGAATATGAAATGCTTTTTCATTTCCTGACAATGCTACGAAAGTGCAATATTAAAAAAAAAATACGCACAACCTTATTATAAGTTTAAAAACATAAATATGAGCACGTACTTAGTTTAGTTCAGCACTAGTGAGTCTCGCATAGTTCGGCGTCTCCGGTGTACACGCTGTCATTAGGGACCTGCCTACCCGTGCAGTTTATATCTTTTGTAGTAAAAAGTCATATAATACGAGATACATCTCAAGAAACTCATTGGCATGCAACATTCGTATTTAGTTATAAAAAAATAATTTCTGATGCTGCAGATCTTTCCGTCTCAACTCGCCGCCTCCGCTCTAGGGCTGCCAAGCCACTGACCCAAACGATCCTAATGAAAAACGTCGAAAACTTTTTGAATAAATTTTAGTATACAGCCCCTTTAAAAATCCCCTAACCTACTTTTGTTAAGACTACCCCTCCTAGTTTTGTTTGCGACCGGAATGTGCGACCCAGTTTCCTTTGTGTTTTTCTTATTGTCTGTAAAATTTTTCACTAGAACTCAAATAAGTTTTGTTCAGAGCAAGTGGGCGAAAAGTTCTAGTTGCCAAATATTACACGCACAATGTATTTAATAAAATGCTGTGTAAGATTATGGTGCGTAACTACGTTATGAAGCTTTGTGTTGCGTACCTACATTATTGTTATTTCATTCTGCAAGTTCTTCTTTATGTGAACAGCGATTTTTTGCCAATAAATAGTACATTTTACAAATAAAACAGTTTTCAGATTACAATGTTGACTTTGACATGGGTCAGCAGAATGCTGGTTTGTAAAAAGATGTATGAAAAACGATTGCATGTGGCGGAGATGAGAATGTTGAGATGGATGTATGGAGTGACAAGAATGGATAAAGTAAGGAATGACTTAATTAGAGGAAGGTTGAAAGTGGCGCCGATTACAGAAAAATTGAAAGGTAGATAGATAGTGTAAAGAATATTATAAAGAAGAAAGGAGTAAAGGATGCCATGACGTCTGACAGGGGAGAATGGAAGAAGGAAACGTCTTGCGCCGACCCCAAATACTTAGAATGGTAGGTGTAATGGTGGGCAGGAATATGATGAATGACTTATCTCTGATTAAGTTAGGTGCAAATGTTAGAGCATTCTAAGCGTGAACCAATAAACAAAACTTAGTTAAAGCTGAGTTACAGACCGTTCTCGTAATTTCTACAACAGTAAACGCAGAAATCACAAAACAAATGCTTCTATATCTGTCATGCTACTTCAATCGTAGAATCTCGAAGAATCACCACCCTAACTTATCGGAACCTTGGATACGTTTTAATAGGCAGGCGACAGACATAGTGTGCACAAAAACCCTCCGGCGCCTCAAAGGCTTCGTCATTAAGAAAACAGACCACATGAAATGAATGAGCAGAGGGGCGCCCACGCAATGAACGTACAATGAGACAAAAGCTCTTAAATGGCGTCTGTATAGGCACTTATGGCATTGTGCCGTGTTTGCTTATATGAACACTTCGAGTGGATTTAACTCGCAATTAATTATGACTTTAGGTACAAATAGTGTTATGTTTATTGTGCAAGTAGGCAAGCAAGGTTAGTACAGATTGTTTTGATTGTTTATGTTCCAGGATCTTTTATTTTTATCAGCTGGTATTAACGCTACAGGGGATCTGAAATGGGCGCTTTATCAGAATCATAATAAGAATGATGTTAAAGTTCTTATAATGGTTGTCACTTTGTAACCATTTTACGAATGGTAACCTAATTTATATTATAAACCTACTATGATTCTGCTTAAGCGGCCATTTTAGACCCCCAGTTCTACCCCCTATTTACCCACTGTTAGGTATAACCTTCTGCATTATGCATTTCTTCTGCCACACTTCTCGGTTCTGTGCGTCCCTTATCTATTTTCCGCGACTTTGACAATATCGTCAACTCAATTGAATACTAATGGCCTATTTAGTAAGTGTCCCACAATGGGTTATGGAGGTTAGATAAGCAGTTCTATGGACTTCAGGTCCATCCAGTTAGATTCCAACATTCCCTGTTTTATTCAGGTTTTCCTCTCGATATCATTCATCATTTGTTTCTTGCAATTTCTTTAGCAAGATGAGGTGGCTATCAAAAAACCAAAGAGTTTCCCTACTTCGAATCAAATAATGACATCAACAGATCCATTAGGTACACAAAAGTGTCTTGACAAAAGGTAACAGTAGACGTTGACCCATATAAAGGCTATTAGCCTGCTTAAGGATGATAGGTACGCCTCTGTGGCTTATAGCACTGATTATTTAAAACCTACAATGAGTGTTTATATGACAACAAACATGTAGGTAATGTAATATTTTTTTTAAGAGTGGTCTTTCTTATACCGTGTATAAAAAAAAACTTGTTCTAACAGACAATATGTCTGCAAAACTACTTGTTCTGTAGGATAATCCAAACTACATTCTTACAACATATATTTTCTTAGGGTGGGAAAGCTCCTAGTGGTTTGAGCTTAATAACCAATATATATTTCAGAGAGCCGTTGAGTGTTCTGTCTTTATTATTATGTTTATTTTTCTGACTGACTGTATATTAACTTAAAAAAGTAATAGAATGTTCAAATACAGAATATCGACATGAAATCTAAATCGAACCGGGCACAGTTTGGCACCACTTACGATTTAAATGAAATACTAATGAAGGTGGTATTATATCTAATTGAAGTTTACCGCGAATAGGTTATTAGATATTCAGAGGCTGTAGGACTTAATATCTTCGAAGTGGTCGTTTTAATTGATGCAATTAGGGGGCAGTTAGCGTTCCCGTGGAGCGCAGACGCGGGTGTCGGGCGCTGACACGTACGGGCCCCGTAAGCGGCGCGCGCGCACGTCCCCCACATGCGAACTGAATAACTTAATGAAAATAACATAAAAATACTCTTTTTATTACCACATTTAATGTACGTAAGTGGTTGACTCCGTGAGCTATCGTGTCGAGATGTCGCGAGTTCTAAATTCGGTATTATCTTTGGGGGAAAACAACGAGGAAAAACCACACTCCAGTAGCACAAAATGAGTAAGAATATTGGTGAATCGGTGAGAATATACCTAAGTAACGGTACATTAGGTAATTCTTACACACACAAAACATCACGTCAGTAACCACCGAATAGTTTATAAAATAAAATAAATTAGTTTGAACAAAAATTGGAACCTCTAAAATGAATAAAGATGTGTCTGCACAGCTATCTGTACTTTTCAAAGGTAACATAGATCTTATGCAGCATTTTCGTGCTTTGAAATCTGTTCCCTCTCATTGCAATTGGACCAGAATATTACTCCAAATCTTAGAATTGGCGCAACCAGACCGTGGTAAGCTACGACGACTGCATTATTTATAATTTTATATCTCTTAAGCTATAATAATCGTTAAGGAGTATACTGTTGTACTTTTTGTAGTTCCTGTAGCCACTCGTATTTTTAGTTTTTTCCTATTGTCCCACACTAAGAATTTCTTCTGTATCGTGAGTGCGTTTACAAATATTAAAACTCACACATACACAAACAGCCAGTGTTTAATTCATTAATAAAAGTCCCAAGTCATATGGGGCAAGCTTATTGCCAACAATTAGATAATAAAATCAGACTATCTGGCTTTAGTAAGATATTTCTGGTGGAAAATGAAATCCCAAACATCCCAATTATTTATAACTATGTCAGTCTAAATACGAGCGAAGTCATTTATTATTGTGAAAAGGCTAGGCAGACGATAACCTCTGTTTAAGTACGATCACCTCTCAATCCTAAACCTTAGATGCTGTAGATCTGTACGCTGTTATCATGATGATGAATTGAACCTGGTGAATCGAAGTAAATGTAAATAGAACAATACATCTCAAAATAAAACATCATAGGCTAAGGGGTCTCCGATTTAATCACAAAAAAAAATATAAATGGACTCATTTCATTTTAATAACACGACTTTGTTAAAAATCCTTGTGTGTTATCAGTTATCACTTTCTTTCAATACACCTTAATTTCAATACACCGAACTTTCAACGATGTCTATTCTAGCTAAATTTTCTGAGATTTGTACTCCTGAAATTCAGTTTGTGCCCACTGTATCTAATGGTGATCAACACTACTGTAGATCTTGTGTGACCTGTGTTCTGTAAAGGTTTTATAGCATTCATTAAACATTTAAGAGTGTATAGTCTAGTCAACAAGTGCTTTTTTAGTCAAAACTTTTTAAAAGGCTCGGAAAAATATGGTTGAGGGCTCATTCGATTCGGGATCGAATCTAGAAAGTTTTTGAAAAAATTCAAGACCCGCTCGAAAAAATTGCAAAAGTTATTAACAAATTAGTAAACAAAAAAAAAGGGGTTTAGTTTTTTTGGTATATCTCAAAAACTATTTGATATATTTTAATTTTGAAAAAAGATTCAAAAAGAAGAGAAAATTTCCTAAAAAAAACTCCCAACTTGCGACATTGTAGGACCAATATTAAAAAAATTACAGGGAGCTGAAAATACGCCTGAAAACGGGTAGTCGTGTTTCCGCAAGCCACGCCCCCTTCGAGCGCTTTAATGAAAAATATTATTTAAACATATTAAATGTTGATATTAAAATTTGAAAAAATTCAGACATGTACAGGACAAATTAAAGAATGAAATGCCGTAGAAAAAATATTTTTATCGCGATTTTATAAAATGTTATCCATAAATTAATTAACAATTTCTTCCGACTGGGCTATAAACATTGCAAGTTGCATAATTGTTAAACCAGAAATCTCAATTTTTTTTCCTCTCGTGGAGCTATTCTTCAAAGATTAAAGAAAGGATTTCCGTTGAGTAAATAAAAAAATTGTTAATTTTCGATTCGTTATTAACAAATTACCTAGGCGGCAAATTAAATATTTAAATAAATGTTACAAGAATTATTTTTTTTTCCAATGTCGATGATCATTCGTTTTTCTATCAATAAAAGCTACCTAAAAATATTTTTTTATAAATTTTAATTCTTTTTGTTTATAAAATTGTTATAAACAAACAGATTATTTATAAGATAATTGAATTTTTTTTTTGAAAATAGATTCCTCGTAAAAAATTATGAATTTTAAGATAAAAAAATTTTTTTATTGCTAAAAAACCGTTTTGTTTCTTTTAGGAAATTTCCTCCTCTTTTTGAATCTTTTTTCAAAATCAAAATATATCAAATAGTTTTCGAGATATACCAAAAAAACTAAACCCCTTTTTTTGTTTACTAATTTGTTAATAACTTTTGCAATTTTTTCGAGCGGGTCTTGAATTTTTTCAAAAAACTTTCTAGATTTGATCCCGAATCGAATGAGCCCTCAACCATATTTTTCCGAGCCTTTTAAAAAGTTTTGACTAAAAAAGCACTTGTTGACTAGACTAGTAGGCTGGTTTGTAATGACGACGATCGAATACTTCCTCGAGTTATAAAAAAAATTGTGATTAAAAAAAAAGAAGAGAATAGATTTGCAGTCATGTGACATGTTTTTGTAAAATGATAAACTAAATCATTTTCTAAAGTCTTTTAAATTTCTTTTTATTATGAATTAACGCCCTCCGTATTACACAAACAATTACAGTACCTTGCTTAGCTTATTCACATCGTCATAGCCAAGAATACTTACGTATTTAGGGCTTTCAATACCGGTATTACGGGATCCCGTAATACCGTAATCACGGATATATTTTGGTCTTTTTTCAATACCGGTACTGACAAGCCAATACCGTGATTACGGTATTACAAATATTTTATAATTTTAATTATTAGACATTAATACTAGATTGCAAGACAAGATGGAGCAGTATGGCTGATATGATTTGACGCTTTTTGAAACTAAAGGATTGTGTTTTAAAAGTTTTAATCGATCTAAAATTAAACTCCGATTTTGAATTAGACGAATTCGATTTGACAATATTAAAAAATATTTACAACAGCCTTTCTGTAGTCAAAGTAACTGTATTAGAAATTTGTAAACGGGATGCCAATTTACTAAAAGCGGATATTGCGCTAAAATTAGTGCTTAAAATGGTTTTAAAAACACAATGTCAAGTAATGTAATGTAATGGCAAATTATTTTAATTTATATAATGTCAAACAAGTTTGACATTGAATTAAAACTTGTTTGACATTATATAAATTAAAATAATTTGCCATTACATTACATGACATTGTATTTAAAACTATTTTATTTTACATTATATTTGCTGAAATGTGACCTAATAAATCATGGTTGTCTTCGTACTTAAATTTCATGTATATTCAACATAATTTAAAGTGTTTAGGAAATAAATGAAATGAATAAATGAATTTATGTTGACAAAGTCAGATGGTCAAGCTAATGACTAAAGCCAAAATCTTGCAAAAACATTTCGAAGACGCATAAAGGAGCGACGACTTTTAATATCTGGAATATTACAATATTTGCATGACCCTGAAACTTTTTTTCAGTAATGATGATAGCGATGATGACACCTTTATAAAATCCACATCTGATGAAATATTAGATATTATAGTTAATCTACTTACCTACCTACTCCTATAATCAATCAATACCAAATTGTTATGCTATTAAGAGAATAAAGACTGATTTGGAAACAAAAATACGTGTTTAAATGGTTTTATTAATGCCCTAATTAAAGTTCTTATGAACCTTAGAAGAATCCCTTAGAAGGGATGACAGTCAAGTGCAAGTTTTTTTTTTAAAAGCTTGAAAAACTTGAGTTCAATACCGTGATCACGTGATCACGGTATTGGAATTTCTAATACCGGTACTGATACCGGTATCGAAAAAATCCGGTATTTGAAAGCCCTTTGATGTATTTTGAAAGTTTTTTTTTAATGCTGAAATGTCGTTTTTTTTGCAACCTTTCACGTTATTTCTTTTAATGAATGCTCTGTTCCCTTATTATAACTCACCCTAATCCAGAATACTATACAAACCAACCAGGCAACAGACAGACAATATAAATTTTCCCTAACCAGCGAAAACATTCCCCAAATTACTTCAGTAAAAGCCGCTTCATAAATAAAAGAAATTGCCTGAATAATATCGATATGAATACCTACTGTAATGACTTCTAAAAGTCATGCAGAATAATCTATTGGATTGTTGCCAAGCAAAAATTGAGCTCAACCAATCACAGCAATATATTATATTTTTATGATGCTGTACAACTTAATCATAATAGATTAAAGGAGACTTTATTAGATGCCCTTCACACACAAGATTCATGAGACTCATGAACACGAGGTTTTGCGTGAGTCTAAGACACTAATCAACTGCTATGTGGGTTACGCTAACTCTTAAATTTATATCATATTAGTTGGTTTATCTGTGACATATTTCGCATAAACAATTTACCGCGTGAAATATAGAAGCCAGAAGCTCAGCGGGCCTAAAATGGCCGGGATGGCAGAATCATAATAGAATAATAATATGAATTACATTGCAATTTGTAAAATGATCACAAAGTGACAATTCATAATATAAACTACTTATTATACTATTATGATTCTGTAAAGCCGGCTATTATAGGACCCCTGTAGGTACGTGTGTTATTAACGATAATGGTGATACATAAGTCCATCCAGACTCTGTGATGGTAAGTGCCTACTTAGGTAATGACGAAATAAAGACACTAGACACGAAGGGTCAGAGCCCATTCGTCCCCTAAAATTCGTCCCCCAGCATAAAAGTTGTGGATTCGGCCCCTATATAGGTGCCCATTGGTCTCCTGGTAGGGGACCAATTAATATTTTAATAAAAAATATTATTTTTAAGGTACCCATTCGTCCCCTCTAATATATATACAATTTAAGTTAAAGATTCGGCACCTATTCAGGTGCCTATTGGTCCCCTGAGATAATATTAGCTATATTTTACATAAGAAACGGTTAACATAGTACACTTGTGAACAGTTTATTAACGGAATTAATTTAATAGATCATAACAGATCATTGAAAAAAGAGACATGACATATTGGTTCTTGAAAGTGACTGCGAGTACGAGACTGTTCAATGTGTCTTTAGTCTTTTATTAAATGAAGTTCACCTGACAAAATAAACAATACTGATTGAATCGAATTATCTCATTTGAATCCTGGAATATGATTAGTATTATTATTGATGGTAATTCACTTTATGGTGTTATATTGGTATTGATATTTGGTTATTTGTTTGTACACTGGATGTAAATTAATCTAAAATTCAGTTATTGCTGGGATTTTATTTAAATACATAGTTACACAGTTTTATTTTACTGCATAAAGATATTATAGTTATCATATATTTTGCTAAATATTTACAAATGTCCAAGAAACCAAAAGTTAATTAATTATTTTGAAGACTGACTTAGAGCCTAGAGGCATTTTATTAAACTTAATCTTATTTCAAATAAACATGATATCTACCGAATTACTATGTTTTTTATTTTACCCTTTTCTGCGCGATTGTACCAGGACTACCAAGTTGCAGTGGACACATATACATGTACTTATATTAGAAGAATGAATAAAAATAAATATTCTTCAGGGGACGAATGGGCCCCTCAAAAGTTCCAGGGGACGAGTGGGCACAGGGTGCGAATCTTAGGGGACGAATGGGCTCTGACCCGACACGAACTTTACTTCTTTCATTTTATTGTGTGTCAACCGCTGGTACATTGCCAAAGGTTATTGTACAAAGCGCAAATAAGTTAAAAGATCGTTTGAAATAATACATTTCTTTTTTAAATGGCACTGCACACTTATCGTAGCGAAAGCTCTAATAAAATGTAGAAGTTTCCTTTTTCTGCATATCACTTGGCACTTCTTAAGAACTCGTAACATTATTGTTGAATATAATGTGTCATACGAATTGGCTCACTTTTCCACGTGCTTCTGTCTTAAAAGCTTCATGACCTTCAGAGGATGTATTGTTATACATTTCTAATTACCTATATATCCTCTTCTTAGAGTGCCTTCTGCCTCCACTAATTATAGGCGTATCTAATGCTTATCTTATGAGACGCGCTTGTTGCTTTAATAACATATCTCACGAACCTGATATTGACTTACTAAAATTATCTTTCTCTCCTCTTTACATCTCTCTTTCGACCCTTATCTAACTTTTAAAAAAAATAGCCTTAGTCCGTCTCCAGGGTTTCAACTGTCTCTGTACCAAAATTCATCAAAATCGGTTTGGCCATTTAGGCGTGAAGACGTAACAAACAAACTCACTTTCACTCACTATATAATATTAGTAAGGATTTTGCAGTAAGACATCTAAGATGTAAGAGATGTAAAATTAGAATTACAAATAAAATAAAATAAAACTGTAACTTTAACTTCAACTTAGGGCTTTAGTAAAACGATAAATATGTTATATATATCTGTAGAGGCTTGTGCTTGTTATTAGCAATTTTATAATATAGTGTTGTTACCATTACTGTACTTAGTCTGTAAGCTCTTAAAAGTAATAAAAAAAAAAATTTGGTTCATTTAATTTCAAGCAACGACCATATTTCAAGTTTAAAAAAAATACGTTGCCCAACATTAGAAATTTCTCTTGTATCGTGGGTGCGTTTACAAACATTTCAATTCAACACATACAGAAACAGCCAGACCCGAAATAGCTACCTGTAGATTACGGGTTAATGAATGATCATAACATGACATGACATGAAAAAGGGGAACTAACAACATCTGACCTATCATCCTGCAATCCAACAACATCCACATACCAGTATACTTTAACTGTACCTCCTCTATCATAAACCGTTTAGGTTACGTTCAAGCAATAAACAAAATTAGGTTACGTTGTAGCAATAAACGTGGACATAAGCACTAACTAACCTAATAGTGTCGTATCTGATAGATAACGCATGCGCCGAGAACACCGTCCCTAAATAATAATTGAGATTCATTGAGTAAGTGGAACAAGCCCGCAGACTGTCTGCGCTATGTTCTGTGGTCTAGTGTACTGTAGGTAATGATAACCTCATTATTATCCTATTATAATTTTGTTATTTGCTCCCAATGTAATTTTCCGTTAGATTAGAGCTGTTTGTTATGTAATAATTAGTTGTAATTCGGTGAGCTTTTGCGGTCATGTTTTTTGTTTGAATTGTGTTACTCTAATTAGAATCGAGCGGAAGATTAGTGCCTAAAAAGTTATCTGCCATATTGACTGAAAACAATTTCTAATACATATTTGTTTTAACAGGATTGGCAATTTGTATGTAAAGTGTACGGTCGCGGTATGATGGTAGGCAAAGACCCCGTATAAATGACCATTCGGTGTGTAGTTACGACACCTGAAAATAAACAAAATTTTCATATGACACTGCCAAAACATTTTTTAACACGCAATATTAGGTGTTGAACTGTCGACTCAGGATGACAAGTCGTCACCCGTCAACCAACGCCTGCAGATTACTAACCACAATCTATTTGCATGATACATTGTAAGTTTTTTATTCTGCGCAGATGTTAAATGATTCATGAAACCCTCCACTTTTGTTCATCACAAAATACTGTGGTTTCCGATCCAAAGTAGATATTTTTCTATTTTCTGAATCCAGACGTCGCGACGTGAAAGTGAGTCATGGCTTGGTTTTATTTTGGATGGGTATTAAATGTCAAATTAATTGGGAGAGTGACAGACTTTTGCTGACTAAAACCCATCCATGTTCATTATTTTGCCCTTTGTGTTCCGGGGCCGCTGTAACTCTTTCGAACAACCCCAATCCCGCCAGGCAGTGGCGGACACGTCTTTGAGGCGCGCGTGGAACACGAACGCGCCGTCGACACGGCGTGAGTCATTGCTTCTGTTTTACTTCCAAACTATTTATAATTAGTGATAGTGACACTTTTCTCAGAAAATCAATTGAAGGGTTTTTAACGGTTGAGACGACTGACGGTTGAGAATGGAAGAAAAAACGTGTTGCGCTGACCCCAATTAAAATGTGACAAGAGCAGGGAGATGATTCAAAGCGATGGTTGCATTTTGGAACCTATAAAATCATCAATCGATGTGATTTTATCGATTGAAAGTCGCTTATTTTTTACACGAAGTAGTTCTTTACCAGATTTTCTTTTGTCGCAATATGCAAAGGAAAACCAATTACATGAAACTTAATATCTACTCGACTTAACAAGTTTTATAATAATATAGGAAACTACGATGTTTCTCGTATTTCCTAATGCCTCGTCATCGTTAAAGTAGTTCTTTGTATACAGATCTAGCAGTTAACAAAAATCCTTGTAGACATAAAAATGTGAGCGGCTGTGATTGATGTATGTATGCATGACCTAGGCTCATTTCTATCATACATTTTTGGTTGGGCTACATTACGCTTTTGTAAGTTCTCTCTGAAAGATTAAAGACACACAACGACAAATTGAGAGGGATGAAATATGTCTTTGATTACCCCAATTTCTTTGGTACAACTCGCATTTAGTACAAGGTTCTACTCGACAAGTCCTAACTATGTGGTACTAAAGGTAAATCGCAAACGCAATCATAATTTCAAACAAAGCCAGTCTAGTAATCACGTCTGGAAGCCAACAGGTGATGTAATTGCGGCACCGGGTAGCAACACATGGGTTACCTGCTGTTATTAGGCATTTTGTATGTGAGACACACGCTAAATTGCCGTGGTATATTATAGCTGTGTTGAAGGACAGTCGACTAAAGAGACTGCTGAGTGCTATCAGCAGACTTGAACTACCTCTTGACTCATTACGTGCGTGGGCTAACTTGTCAATGCTTTATAAATGGTCTCTTTCCTGCAAGCATTAACAATGAATACTGGAATCGTAGTGCAATATATAGCCTCATAGCCTGAACAAGTGTACACCTTACTCTTTTGTAGCTAGTACATGGTACTGGTCATGTATAAGTACACGTATCGGACAATCTAATCACCTCTGGACGCACCTGCGAGCGCTTTGTTTAGTCTGTACCTATGTATATTTGAGCTTGGTTCCTTATAAGCTTTATAGCTAAACGGACGTGTACGAACATTCTTTGCGTGTTTCTAGGTCTAGCACTCTTGTTGCTATATTTTCTTCTGAACATCAGTAACTAGGATGCAAAATTTGTGTTCACATAATTATAGGGAGCCTAATTTTCAGAATCTGTACTTATTTTTTTTTTCTTCAAATTACACGAATGAAAAGTTTGAAATTTATGTTACCCTCTGGTTTGCGGCAGCAGTAAAATGTTATGATTACTATAAACAACTATGGCCCGTATCTAAAATACTAACTAGCAGTAGTAACATTTAATTGGACTGACAGCTGACCTCAAAATTATTGAGTGGCCAACATGTTACCCTAGTTTTCCAACCGAGTTGTTTGTGGCAGTGCGGGAAAGTCCAAAATTCTACGTGGTCGCATAACAAACGACTAGACATTTGAACCATTGCTCACTACCGGACATCAAATAGCTATTTGCCTTAATGCTAATATGGAACTGTTAGGCTTCTGTGATGGATTGCTTTTTAAGAAGTCTTCCAGGTAAGCCATATCAGCTTTATCTGCTAGAAAGAAACCAATTTAGCATTCCATCACGCTTTGCACAAAAACCGCGTACCTACAGATTGATTGATACGATAGTCACAATTAGAATTTATTCAATAATTTATAAGCTGTTGTATATTGGACGAGAAATGTCTTGTGCACCGGACAGTTGTTAGTGGTTGATGTATTAGCATAAACGTTCTTTGCCGGCGCTGGCGCCGCGTCGGTCGCGCCGATCATATTAGATAGAACACGGGAAATTACACAGCTAGCTCAGATACCGTGTATAAACAACTATTTGCTCGATAATTGTGCTCGTTTACCTCTTCGAGCTATTTTAACAGAGCATATTTTTATTCGTTACCTATTATTATTTGTTTATTTTGCGTCGCGTGAATTATTAATAAGCAGGTAGGACATGATTGCTCTCAAGGTGTATATTTTCAAAGGTAATTGCTTGTATTGTATAAGTGGTAATTCGTTACTTTGTTTAAATCATTGTAGTGTGGTTTGCTCGTTATGTGTTATTATTGATCGATTTACACAATTTAACCGAGATTCGTTAGGTACGAACAATGGTAATTTACTTGAACGAGTCGGTACTAGCATGTGTTCGTCGATTATTAGTGGCGCCATTATTAGTTTGCTGTAGTAAATCACATAGATCGATAATGTCGGATAATGATCTGCGTCGTACAAGGATCGAGTGTGAATTGAGAAACCGCAAGCTTCGCGTGGCGTGCATGTGTATTCTGTTGACGTTATGTATATTTGTACACAGTGCATACATACTTAATTTACGAGTATGTCTGTAGGTTATCATAATCTCCGTCGCAACATTCGGTCTGAATGGTGAGAACCGTGAAATAAGATTTAGACTAGGCGTACTTATACATGTTGACCGATATTCATTTTGATACTGTTTAAAATAAATTAAATACTTGATAGTATCCTTTTTTTAGGGTTCCGTAGTCAACTAGGAACCCTTATAGTTTCGCCATGTCTGTCTGTCCGTCCGTCCGTCCGTCCGTCCGTCCGTCCGTCCTCGCTTAATATCTGTGACCGTTAGCACTAGAAAGCTGAAATTTGGTACCAATATGTATATCAATCACGCCGACAAAGTGGTAAAATAAAAATTGGAAAAAAATGTTTTATTAGGGTAGCCACCCTATATGTAAAGTGGGAAGTGATTTCTTTTTTAATTTCAACCCTAACGTGTGATATATTGTTGGAAAGGTATTTAAAAATGAATAGGGGTTTACTAAAATCATTTTTTGATAATGTCTATAATTTCGGAAATAATCGCTCCAAAAGTAAAAAACAATGTGTCCCCCTCCCCTCTAACTTTTGAACCATAAGTTTAGAAAATATGAAAAAAATCTGAAAAGTAGAACTTTATAAGGACTTTCTAGGAAAATCATTTTGAACTTGATTGACACAACAGTTTTTGTACAAAAAAGACAAAAAGTTGTACAAAATAATTTCCTCCTCCACCTTTAAACTCATAAGTGGGAACACTTATTGTGACGGACGGGAAACTACGGAACCCTACACTGAGCGTGGCCCGACACGCTCTTGGCCGGTTTTTTGTATTTTTTTTTGCGGATTGTAAATCATTAAATAACTTCCCCTGCTCTGGGTGGAGTGGTGGAGTGACAGACTTTTACTGACTAAAACCCATCCATGTTCCTTAATTTGCCTTTTATGTTCCCGCGGTATCTCTTTCGAACAACCCGCAACTCCGGTAATAAAACCTTACCTTAGGACGTAATCTTTACATGTGGTCTCCTAAAGTGCTCAGCTACAGCTTTTTACACGACTGCCCCAAAAAAGGAGTGTTATGTTTTTAGGGTTCATGTATGTTTGTATGTATGTGAGTTTCTTTATTCCATCATAACTTCTAAACGCTTGAACGGATTTAAATGTATGGGGTATCGTTAGAATCCTTGCACATCGCCCCGAGTAACATAGGCTGATATTGAAAATTAAAAAACACGATCGACATGTCAAAAAAATGAACTAAAAAGAAAAAAACAAGATGTTAGTTTCAACAAAAATGTCATCGCAGTCGGGGGACTTTTTATGCAAGAAAGTATTCTACAGATTGGTCCCCCGACTGCGATGAATTTTTTTGTTAAAACTAACATCTTGTTTTTTTCTTTTTAGTTCATTTTTTTGACATGGCCGTCGTGTTTTTTTTTTTTTTTTTGTTATTTATTTTTACAAACTATTATAAAGGCAAGGTGTGAATGATTTCTGTACTGTATATTATATTTATATATATAAACAGATTTCTTTGACTGCTGAACAAGAGGTCCTTGATTCAATTCCCAAGTCGGGCAAAGTGTTATTTGGTTAATCCATTAGGTATTTCTCAGTAATAAACTCAAAAGCCTCGCCCCCTATTACATGGGACTTAAGCATCACTCATAAAATCCTTACTATCCTTACTAATACTATAAAAGCGAAAGTGAGTTTGTTTGTTACGTCTTCACGCCTAAATGGCCCAACCGATTTTGATGAATTTTGGTACAGAGATAGTTCGGACTCTGGAGACGGACATAGACACTTCCCACTTATCTCATTTTGTTTTTAAAGTGACATAATTGGGAAGTAAAGGGGAGAGAAAGATATTTTTTTTCGATCATCACGCGGGTTGAAGTTAGCGTTAGCCCAAAGTAACTATGCCACGCGAACGAAGTCGCGGGCGGAATAAAGTATGAGTATATTATTAAGTACACCTCTCACCTCTTCATCGATTAAGGCGTGATTATATTATGTGTAAAACTGACTTAGAATACATTCGCACATGAGATTAGTGTTGCGCCCACAAAGTCTACAAACACGTGAGTACACACGTATTTCCTTTCGCAGCAGATTAGTTTATTAATCAAATGTTTGCGTTCTATAGCTACGTAGTCAAGTAACGTAAACACAAGATATAAACCACGGAGTCTTCGGACGTAGGTAAGTGTTACGTATGGATGTTTTCGAATTAGTGACGTTACGGATTTGCTACGAATGATTATAAATGATCATATTGTTATCATTTGCTACGGAAACACGTATTACGTAGTAATGTACGGACCTATGTTTTAGAGAATACGTAGTGATCAATGTTTAAGGCTATTATGACGTTTCCCTGTATGGATTCGAGACGTGCGACTGGCATGCGCCTTGCATTCTCTACATATGTTAGGTTGGGATCGACTACGGACGTAAGTATTACGTAGGGATGTATTTTAGTTCATGGCGATACCCAATATGGATTGTTAGGAAAGATCTAAGTTATAGTTTATATTTGAGATGTGACGCCGTATGATGTAATTACTGGATGTGATCAGTAAGCTTCCGTCTTTTCCTAACTTGCTTAGGACTGGTTCCAGACGTATTTAGGTATTGCGTAGGGTTGATTTCGACTCGGTAATAATCATGTTTCTGGAATTTTTTCAACTGGAAAAAACAGAAACCTTACAGGATCACTTGTTGTCCGTCTGTCTGTCTGTCAAGACTCCTTATCTAAGGAACGGGTGAAGGTATCGAGTTGAAATTAAAACCATATATTTATTTTAATCTGTGGTTCATTGGAACTGTGAAAAAATCAAACCTCCAAGTCTACACAGTCAAAAGATATGGCCGTTTCGTGCAAGTTTGTGTGTTTTTGTACGAAAATTATAAAAATAATTATAATTTTTTTGAGAATTTAACCTTATGTTAATTCTTACGAATTCCAACGTTTCGCCGTACTTTCTCGACTATGTCAAAAATGACTATGTATTATATTTTTGTGATTAAAACGTAACCCTAACGTTTGAATCGTCATTCGCCGTCATGAGGAGTTAAAATTAGATTCCTACTGATATTACGTACATATCCAATATTCATGATTATGACGATACCTATTAGGAATGCTACAAGTGATCATAGAATTTTCAGGATTCTGACGCTAAACATTACGAGAAAGATAAATAGGTAATTACTTTGCTACGACTACAATTGGTCGCTTATTTTCGTTGGATCCCAGTTTTTGATCCCACTTTAATATTTTTGGCGTTGGATCCCACAAAACATTATTATATATTTCCGTTGAATCCCAAATTTGAAAAATACAAAAAAAATACGTTTTATTGCCACTGAATCCCAAAAACTATTTCCGTTGGATCCCAGATGTTTAAAAACATCTGAATGCGGGTACATCCAACAACAAAATCACAATAATATTTTAAGGCGAAATTTTGTATGTATGTTTGTTATTCCAACACGCTCAAACTTCTAGACTGATTTGGATGAAATTTGGGTATGTGGATAGGTTATGTTAGAATAACGGGTGCCTGCCGTTTTTCCGAAAAGATTTGGACAAAATTTCATTACCCAAACAAATTATAGGAACCGGGAACTAGGTTTGGTTAGGTTAAAACTGTGACCTCCTACGCACGAGCCGAGCGAGCGGAGCGAGCGGTGCCGCGGCAGCGGCCGGCGAGTGCCACAAACGACTTGCATTTATAGAAAAAAGAGATTGTTTTTAGTTGTTTACCCGGAACTGAACTATTTAGATTAGGATAATTACTTATTTACAAAAAAAAGGTTAGGTTAAAACTGTGACCTGTGTGCCAGAAACGGCCACATTATATAAAAAAAAATATGGAAAAATTATGACGGCAGTATTTTTTTTGAGCTTAGAGGCGCTTGTTTTGAAGGCGTTCATATTTATTTATTTATAAACATCACAAATAAACCTGATCATTTTTAACTCATGCCAGTCTAGTACTATTTGGAGTACATCATTTGTCTCATTTATTCCCCAGTGGCAACAATCCTAAAAAATCCAAAATACACACACGGTGTTTTTGAAATATTTAATAAAAGTAAATCACTTTTCTTCTGAAATGTACACATGTTGTCATAAAATGGGATTCAATGGTAATATCAAATGGGACCCATCGTTAATACCTAAAAAATGGGATCAAAAACTGGGATCCAACGAAAATAAATCCAATTGGTCATATGCCAAGCTTCTTCTCCACTCATTTGATATTTAATATTTTTCAGATAATGATGTTACCCTTAATTCATTTTTGTTTTAACTTTGCTTCACACTAGGAAGTTCTCCTGTACCGTTGTTGCGTTTACAAACATTGAAACTCACATACACAAATAGCCAGACCCGGAACAACTATCTGTAGGCCATACAAATGTTTGTTCCGTGCGGAGATCGAACCTGGGACACGCAGCGCAGCAGTCGAACGTTCATCCACTATGCTAACCGTGTCGTCTTTATATTATTGCTGCTATGGATTGCTACGGAGGGTCATCTTCATCATCCGTGTTCTGCCGGGGTTGCGGGTTGTTCGAAAGAGATACCGCGACCTCGGAATGCAAAGAAGGAACATGGATAGGTTTTAGTCAGCAAAAGTCTGGCATTCCCCCAGCTCCGTCCATAGCGGGGGAAGTTATTTGATGATTTGCTTATAACTTTTAGTAGCAATGACAAATTAGTACTAACTACTAGAATTTGTGTGAGATATCATCATACGTGTACTACAACAAAAAAAAAATGTTTTTTTAGAGAAGATTATCTTACTTAAGATGGATTTAACTTTTTTATTAAAAATTTTAGAGAAAAAAATCTTAATAATATCTATTACATATTTTAAAACAACCTATGTGGATTACAACCAGTAACCGTCTATTGGCTTTAACGTATGCTGAATTATGTAGTGGACTGTATTTTTATTTCGAAAATATGACTATGAATATCGATTACTATAAGGGATTACCTAAGCCCGGTTACCCTCTAGGTGTAGCGATATTTTCAGGATTGTTATTCAGAGCAGCTTGTGGCTAAATTATAATAACTGATCGAGATCTTCAGGATAAGTCGAGCTTGCTTAGCTAGGATCCATGGCTTGGTGCCCTTTACATACCAAGTTAACTCCGTGTCTCGGAAAAGACATTAAGCCGTTTATTTCGGATGTCAATTGTAGATCTTTAACAGTCGTTACAAGGTAGTCGGTAGTCGAAATTGTTGTCAACCAATCTGAAAATGGGGTATCGTATTAACCAGTACAACTGCGTTGTAGAGGTTTTGGAGGTCAGATAGGCAGTCATTCCATGTTACAAACTGGTATTTATCGGTTGGGTCAGTAGCCGATCCCAATATATTTAGGAAAAGGCTAGACAGATGGTGATTTTCACGATTGTCACGTTCTAAGCTAAGAAATATTATTAACTAGCTGTACCACGCGGTTTCACAAACGTAAACTGGAATAAAAGGCTACATGTTAATCCAGGGTATAGGCTATCTACATACCAAATAACATCCAAATAAATCGGCATAGACGTTTGAGCGTGAAGTAGTAACAAACACACATATACAAAAGATACTAATTTGTTTTATTTATAAATACACACATCAAAAAAGTCTAAGCAACACATACTATTTCAAATTATATCATTTCTTACTAAGTAGGTAATACCTATGTAAACTTTTTTGATCTAGAGGACATGGCTGGTTGTAAAAAAAAACGAGTATCATTTGTTTTTTTTCACAAATTCAAAAGCGAATGCATTTGTTTGAATTTTATAGCATTTTCTTTGCAATTTAGTATTCTGTATCAATGTTATGAATTTTATTAATCAATAATTTAAAAAAGTTTTGAACAAATTTGGATTTTTTTGATGTGTGTATTAGTAAGAGATTTATATTTTAACTTACAGTTTTATCTTTGTTTACCAAACCAGAATAACTTTGGTGCCTTATTAATTGAACATTTTTAAATAAATCTTGCATGACGATAAAACCTGCCATATCATAGTACGTGAACTGGTCACCTCTATTATTACAACACCATACTTTACACTGCACTTTACGTTTGCCATTAGTTTCTGCTAACCCACATACCTATTACACTGGTAATAATCAATTTTAAAAATGTACATAGCTCTATGCATTATGTATCAGCCCCAATCAGTATTCGTTGCCGATAGAACTAACATACGTACACCATATTATACTTATGTTTTTATATATCGTAGATATTGACACTAATTGGAACCAACATTGATTTAGCTGCCATCCGTAATGCTGTTTAAAGGGATTGGTATTTTTAGATTCTTATCAGTAGACGTGATTAAATCAGATTTAACTCAATTATAGTTTGTACCTTTATATTTATTACAGGACTTGGGTCCGCTATGACCTGAAAAATACCCATTAATAGTAAATATATTGAGTATGTTCAATCAATGTTACGACACGGTTGACGCAGTGGCTGAGCGATCCACTGCTGCGCTGCGTGTCGCGGGTTCGACCCCGCATGGCACAAACTTTTTTTGGCCTACAAATAGTTGTTCCGGGTCTGGCTGTTTCTATATGTGAGTTTAAATATTTGTAAACGCTCCCACGATACAAGAGACATTCCTTGTTGTGGGGCAACGTTTAAAAATAAAAATGTTTGATTAATTTTGTAAGCATTTATTCGTCCAATTTCCCGAAATAAAAAGGTAAGCACCAATTTGTTATTTCTTTAGTCGGTTGCCTAAATTAACTCAAACATTCATTTAAATTGACTTGTGTTTGAGTCTTGTGACGTCAAAAGTTCAAAACCCGTACCATACACACGGGATAATCTTGTAAAAATAATCTTAATCCTCAATAAACACATAATTGTACACATTCACTCGGATGAGTATCGGACGTTAATGACATATCCGAAACATTATCTGATGATTCGCACGATCGATTTGGCGATACCGAGAAATCTTTTTATTCGATTTCAAGATATGAACAGGAAGCAACGAGTCAAAAAAATATGTCCTTATCGGGATTGATGCATCCTATTTGTTGAGCTATTTTGGTATTTGAGTCAACGTTTATTTGATAACAATCGTAGAAAAACATGTCATCAAAGGAAAGCCGCTTTTGCGTTGCTCCAATAAAACTGCGCAGTATTTGAATCCTAACAATCTAGGTATCAAGGTCGGTAATTTAACATAACATCAAGCTTGCTGGAGGGTGTTGCGGGTTGTTCGAAAGAGATACCGCGGCCCCGGAACGTAAAGGGCAACAGAAGGAACATGGGTGGGTTTTAGTCAGTAAAAGTCTGACACGCACGAAAAAAGCTTACTGGAGGGTAAGGTAGAGGTGTAGGTACCTATCAAGTTCACCCCACAATTCGCCAGTAATGTTTAAGTTGCATGTTATAAAGGGCGTGCCTATTGCAACCAACCGGATATCAACCTCCTTGGCTGCTACTGCGAAATTCTTGATGTAGAAACCTTATAAATTTTTTACCGACACGGGAACCGTACCCAGGACTTGGGAACCCTGCATATAATCGGGCAGGAGGAAACACCCGGGTGTCACTATTGTGATGATTGCTCGAAGGACACAGTGGAGCACATTTTGGTGGTCTGCCCCGCTTGGGCGGAGTACCGCTGTATCGACCTCTCGCGCTCGGCCCTAGTTTAGGGCATGGTCCGTAGCGAGAGTAAATGAGAGCAGTCACCTCCTCCCGCGAAGCAGTTATGCTACCGAAGGAGGTGGCTGGATGTTTGAGGGAGAGGCCCTTAAACCAACCCAGCCGCCGCGGGACACGCTCCTAGCGTCAGGAGCCGCGAGACGACTCCCGGCCACCGTAGATGCGGGTCTGTGGTCGGTGAGTAACGGGTAGCGTAGAACATGGATGTGTTTTAGTCAGTATAAGTCTGATATTCCCTTCCGCTGCGAAGTGGTCTGTCAGACTCCTACTAACTAAAACCTCACAGTATACCTTTCCTTCACTTCTGTCTGGGATGCGGGGACACAATCACCCCAGAATTCAACACATGCACCCTGAGTTTATAGGTGGGTGTCAAGTTGTGCTTGTTTCCATTGAACTTAGTGAATATACCAACTTATTTTTAGTGAACACATTTGTCACCCATCGACCGCAAAACCAATTCTCTATAAATAAATAATAATAAACGGATTCATGAATGAGTCTACGTTTGCTTAACAAATAATTCCTTGAATCTGCTACAAAGTTTTCAGAATATAGTTGGTAATACAAGAAGACCTAACGATTACATATTTATTTCTTTTTTACTAAACAAGCGACCCGCCCCGGGTGCAATTTAGATACTAATAGTCTATTTATACATATAATATGCCTCATCACTATTGCTGAAAACTATTTTATTTAAAATCAGTTGAGTAGTTTAAAATATCTAAGCGAACAAACAGTAGAAGCGACATCATATTGTACTATGTTAAGGTAGAGAAGTATTTTATGAATTTCCAGCATTTGATAATATAGATTTCAGAATATAGGTAGTATTTGTAACAAGAATCATACTGTGGTCTGCTAGTAAACACTGAACTGTCACTAGTTATTCACTCTTATGAGCTATCTGACCTTTAAACCTAATACCTGACTGCTAAGGTAAGGCGGCCCGGCGCCGACGCACGGCCGCGCCGATCCTTCGTGGCGCCTGCGTATGCGCAGACTTATGTATAATGCGTCTCTTTACTTTATTGTCCGTCCGCATTATCATTAAGTATTGCGATTTCGTAAGTTTTATGCAGGTACAGATGTTTATAAATGTCGAAATGTTTCTAAAATGTTGGTCTTTAAGTTTTGAACCACTGAGAATATTCGCTAGAAAGGACGGTAATGTATAGTACTTATGCTATGAATTAAATAAATTGTTAATCATTGTTAAGATATCACTTAAGGGAAGAGTGAGAAAGCTCCGACACAGGTAGTATTGTAACTTACTGATGCTGCCTCTATTTATCTTAATATGTTGTGTAACAATGGTTGAGATGAAATCAGTATTTTTGTATTTGTAAATCCTTACTAATATTATAAAAGCGAAAGTGCGTTTATTTGTTTGTTTGTTGTCTTCACGCCTAAATGGCTAAACCGATTTTGATGAATTTTGGTACATAGATAGTTGGCACCCTGGAGACGGACATAGGCTATTAAAAAAAATATTGAGTAATGAGGGAGAAAGAGGGAAGAAAAGGGAAAACTTAGCATTGCTATTACAAAAAATAAGGCGCAAGGGCAAAAGCAGCAGTAAGCTGGTACCTATAAACCAGGAAAGGGGAACTGTGTTGCCCCGAATTTAACGCGAGCGAAGCCGTGGGCAAAAGCTAGTAGCACATATTATGTTCAAAATTTTACTAATATAATAAATACGAAAATTAGTTTGTTTGCTGGAAAATTTGTTCGTTGGTCTAGCGGTATCAAAGTATGCTTTCCGAGCAAGACGTGTTGGGTTCACTTTTCGGGTCGGGTAAAATATTTAAAGTTTTCCATCATGAATTTCGCTCGGTTGACGGTCACAATGTCGCCGACTATTACATGGGACTTCGACATAACAGCTGACAAATGTGAGTGCACTATTAAGGCGCGGCAAAAAGCTAATCTTTAGGTATTCACGAAAGTGACGCTAGCTGCATACTAGGCATGGTCTGACACAAGTACACGACAGTATTGCATCGTTGTTGTCGAAAATATTTCGGTGTTTGATTTTATTTGAATATCATGTCCGCCAAAATGTAGGAGGTCATTTGGCAGTTTTTATTGAATATAAAAAAAATACAGCTCAATGTTTGAAAAATTTTAGATATCTCTTTAGTATATACAATTTTATTTGTTATAGATATAAAAAATATGATGGTTGTCGCTGAAAAAATTGAGAATTTCGAGACGAAAATTTTTTTTCTTGGTCTTTTTATACATTTTTTTTTCGTAGTACTAGACCACTTTTCTAAACTTATTTTGTTTAACTCTTTACTTTATGTATTGAACTATACACGGTAATTTTTTTTAGCAAGTGGCATGTACAGATACGGCTAACTTTGCGACGAAAAACTAGACGTTTTACGAGGTGTTTGCTTTGTACAGCGCCTTAAGTACAGGTCTGTCTGATCAATCCTTCAGAGATTACAGGTGCGATGTTAAATAATGAGTTTGTTTGTTTATAGGCTCATATTATAAAGAGGAAAGATTTGTGTGTTTGTTTGTTTCGCATAGGTTCCAAAATTACTGTACTGATTTTAATTTTTTTTTCACTAATAGGAAGTTACATTATCAGGAACTAACATAGGCTATACTACATCACGCTACTACCCATGGGAGCGGGGCAGCAACAGACACGGGTGATATCGCGCAAGACAGCTAGTATGAGATAGTTTCCGAACGCTCCTCACAGATTAAACCAAGGGAAAAATAGCCTTCGACATAATTAAAGTGCTATCAAAATGATGTAACGTTGACACCTTATAAAAAGCGTATGAAATAAACTAACGAATGAGTCATTTCTGTCTCCTATTGGTATACAGAAATGGCACGCTCCGTATGACAAACCGATGGACTGATTACGGACGCGTGAATACTATGAATCCCCTGAACGCGAGTGAGTCATCCAGTCTGCCATAATGTAGGCAAAATATATCTTTGATATGTCTTTTGTACTGAATGCGATTGATAGCGGAAGTATTTATGGATGAAGATATGAACCTGTTTTGCGAATCTATGTTATCAAAGTGATTGATAAAGAAGCCTGTTAGAATGCAAGCAAATATTAACTTCATGTATAAATAAAATTATTACATTTTTTTTTTAAAACCATTTTGCAGCACAAACAAGTAATAGGTGAACAAAAATAATAATAAAACAAGTCTACCTGTCCTGCCGGGGTTGCGGGTTGTTCGAAAGAGATACCGTGACCCTGGAACATAAAGGGCAAAAGAAGGTACATGGGTAGGCTTTAGTCGGTACAAGTCTGACACTCGAAAGTTTATTTGATGATTTCCCATCCGCAAAAAAAGTCTTTGACTGTCCCACTACTGGGAAACGGTCGCTTCCCATACAGAGAAGACACGGACATTGATTACCACATTTGCCTAAGACGTGTTGGTGATTTCAGTCTTATCGCTAATAGCGATAAGACGGCCCATTGTGTCTCCCTATTTATAAGTTGTATACTGTAATTCTTGTAATTTGTATGGTGTACATAATAAAGAATATTCTATGTATCTATCTTCCATTAATTATAAGTCCAGTTCCTCACGATGTTTTCCTTCACTCATGTCTGTGATGTCTTAGATAATCTTTAGGAAGTATATATATTAATTGAAAAATACACATTGATATTTGAAACCTACCTTATGCATGAGATGGGAGGCGCCTTAAGATTTGGGCAATCACGACACAACAAATAAAATATTTTACACAAAAGATAATGGTGGAATACACAAGGTGTTTTAGAAATTAAATAAGAAACCAATAAACTAGATTATATGATAAGTGAAAGAAAGGTATAAATTGTATACCTATATATATATATATCTATCATTATAAAAATAAGTAATTAATGAACAATATGTAGTTACATGGTTGAATGAATTTCATTACAATAAATCCGAAATTATCTATTTTCAAAGAAATCTCTTCTATCACAAGCTTAAAAATGTCTTTTGAAACGGGTAAAAACAACCTCGAAACAAAACTTATTTTTTTTTTATTTCGTGTTATGCTTCTCTCTCGGTATATACTTTTTTTACTTAATCGGGACCTGACATAATCTGTAATAACTGTCCATCTGTTCTTTCTCATTACACTTAAGGATGTCTACAAATATAGAAACACGTGTGGGGCCTATTACGTATGACCTAAAGATTAATGTGAATTTATCGCTTTTCTAATGTCTAGACGAGTGTCAACACGCTTAGTCCCGTTACTTCTAATTATACAACAAATTATCTTTAATAAACTCTCTTTGTGTGCCGGCTTTTGTCGCGTAAAAGTTCTTTGTTCTTAAAATAAGCTTTTAAAACAACTTGTGGGGAAAGCTTATCTTTACCTAGCAACCTTGTAACATATCCTTGAAATAAGACTATCTTTGTTTTTGTATTTCAATGTTAAAACTTTTTGAATGTCCCTAAGTTACAATGTGATTTTGATCCAAATAGCCAAAGTTTTTGCAAATAGTTCAAGTTCTGAAAGAATAGCAATTGAATTTTCCGGTGTAGTTAAATTTTCCCTCATTAAACTTTATGGAATTCAAAAATAATCTAACGGCTGTTCTATGCAGTACTTTCCGAAAAACGTCGGAAAAAACTGATACCGACAAGACTGATTACGTATCGATGTTGTTTGTAATGTCCGTCTGCCAGCGTCGCCTGCGCAGTGACGTCGGATGACGTCACATCTAGTAAAACATTAACTGGATCTGAATCAGCACGTATTAGTTCGTTATCTAGAACACTTGAAACCAGAAAAAATATTTCAAGGTACATGTGCCATTTCATTCAAGATGCCGTCTTTGTTGGATTTTATTGTGTTGCTCATAAGAGGCGTGCGCAGATAAGTAATACGAGTGATTCGAACCCGGATACTTTCTGCATAGATAGGATTACATACTAGCTTTATGTAAGACTACGGCACTTACTTCAAGTGGTACTTCCATTCTTCAGTCATACTTGTTTCCAGATGTTGAAGGAAAAGTTACACGATAATTTATCCTATGCTTCAAAAAGCATTTATTTGAATAATTTCGAATTTTAAGATGGGTTATAATTTAATACCAGCAAATCAGTATTGTATGGACAACTCCAGACCAGAGGCCTCTTTTTATATAGAGAAGCATTTATCACACTTGCTCGAAGCGGATGTAAATTTCAGACGAAATAATTATTTTACATCCAGGATTCCCTAAGATGTTTTTCTTTACAGATGTCGGCGATGTTCAAGGTAACCTTAGAAAGTAGGTAGATATTAATTGAAAAAGTCACAGCCTCGTCATGTGTGGCGAGAGGCCACCACAACAAAGATAAGAAGGTTCAATCTAGGTAATTGATGTTTGAAGTAGCCGTAGTAATGATACTAAAGAAACTCCTACATAAAAATATGTAGAGCAATTGCTCCACATCTACACCGGGCAAAAAGTAGAAACTTCAGATGCGGTGATCGACCCAAATATTCCAGCGATAATAAGAGCCAATTAGCCATTAAATTAGCACTAGAATGATAATGAAATTTCCGAATAAGCAAATAGCAACAGTCTATTATGGCCAAAACGGAGCAAAGGTCACGCTAAGTATTTGTAGTTTATCAGCAGCGGAGTGGTATCTAGCTGCGAGTACAAGTAGACAAACATATGCTACTCACATGTTGAGGAATTGCTCAAAAAAGATTTTTTTATATATGGAACTGAATTCGATCGAACATCAATACAATCGTGGACCTATGAAAGATACGTATTTTGATATGTATTAAAATTAGAATAGGGCTGTCATTGTATGGGGTCGAAATCACTTCACATTAATATGACGATTAGATTGATAAAATATCGGAAAGTGTAAAGGCCATTCCTATTTTTAAGTTATCGTCAATGAAAAAAATACGAATATAGTATAAGAATAGTGTGGGCACTATTATTTATTAGGAACAGTAGGCTGTTCCTGGGTACATCTAATGTGCGTATTTACCTTGCTCATTAAAAAAAAACTTCCTATTGTTTCGCACTTCCTCTTTATTATTAATATATCAGCATTTGCATGTTTAAAGTCGGAAAGAAATCACGCAGCGTGTTTATTTGGCTGTCAAACTAACTGTTAATATGCCAAAATCAGAACTCCACTTCAAACGAGCTGATACTGAAAAAGAAGATCAGTGTGGACAGACAAACGCAAAGAGTATAATAATAAGACAAACGTTCTTCATAAAACTGATTGTTCTATGTATCGTGTAGAAAATACGATTATAAATATACAGGTTCCAAGAAAATTACAAAGTTAACAACACGCTCTTAAGGTTTAGAAATAAATACAAGCTCAATTGAACGGCATCGTTATTAATTTATTGCGCACTTCGTCTCATTAATTTAAATGCGACAATACTATTGTCAGGTGTTTCCTCTTATTATCCGCTGCATTTGAATGTTACGATGTTTCATTCAATAAACCTACAGTGTAGTCAAAAGTTGCGGAATATAAAGGATTGGAAAGGAATAGATATTGACGTCAAAATTACGAACCACGTATTACACGGATGCTGATTAACATAAATTAATGGTCAACATCATTTGTCTTCAGATACATTACAGAAACTAAACAATATCATTTATTTTGTTGTACTAAGACTGGTTGTTTGCCTTATTTTTCGGATTCATTAGTCAAGTTACCACGGGATACCCGCAACAGGGACTACAGGAATATGACATTCAGGGAAACCTCAAAAGAAAACCAATTTCCCTAATGAGTAGGTAAACAAAATTAATTATGTTCCGTAGTGATGTTTGCTCCTTGCTCCGGTTGAGAGATAAGAGCAACAGGGGCCATTAGTGAATATTTATTGCCTCGATACAGACCTATCTGACGACATCCTAGTAAAATAAATTGATAAATGATATTTTGTGGCATTTGGCCTGAAGTATATGGTGGTGTGGTGTGCGCGGGCGGGTGACAGGCCAGCAAGGTGCATGGTGGTGCAGGCGCGTGGTGCAGCGTGCAGGCGTGCAGGCCGCGGTGGTGGCGCGGCGCGGGAGGCTGCTCGGAACTGGTCCGGCGGCCGGCGCACGCGCGGGGCAGAGTCTCGCGGCGGCCGGCAGCGACGCGCCACCGGCCAGCCTCGCCACTCAGTGCACGCGCTGCCTCGCCGCCGCCAGCCTGCGTGGCCGACCGTCCACCACGCTCCTCGCTCCCGACAGACCCGACGCACACTCACGTCACACGCGACCTATACTCACGATAAATCTTCCCCCGTTATTACTGAAAAAATAAGGACCCTCGAAAACTTTGCAAATATTTGTAACACGTGAGTTTCGCCACCACTGTTTCTGTTTACATTTTCCGAAGGTGCTATTTTTTGTTTTACCAAGTTTCTTCAAAGTGCATCGCGAGTGAAGTTATTATTTTTGAAGGTGCTTGAGGAATCAAGATATTAAATTTTAAGGTAAGAATTTTTTTATTTACAAAATTTCAGAAATGTTGACTTCGTCCCCGGGGGTATGTTTTTGAGCTATGTTCATTATGAAAATATTTAATGTTATATTAGAAAGTCACTTGCACAGCAACGAAACAAGTTAACGTACTATAAGTGAGCAAGTAGGTACTCGAGTTGATGTAACCTCGTTATGTTGGGGCAAGTTAAATAATGTCCGATTCTTCAAACACATTTACATATTTGGCAAGTTCGAAATCTCAAATATATTTGAATCAATCATCATTTTCCTTATTGATAATGACTAGAATTTTTTACTTAAACATAAACAATCAAACTCTGTACTCGCGAAGTCAATAACAACGGTTGGCAAAGTTTGCTCGCAGGACTTGTCAAATTAAGTTAAAGTTATATAATGACGTTAATGCGCGATACTAGTAAGTGTAGGACTATTACTAAGGTAACACGACTATAAACCAGTTAATGATGTGGTAACTCTAATATGATATTCATCCACTACGAGCGCGAGGTATACGACACGCGCATATTGCCACGGAGTTATTCGAATGCCACTTATCATACAAGCCGAATAAATTTAGAAAGCTATCAACAGAAATTAAAATATAGGCAATAACAAATAAAAATCAGTTGTCGCGGATACAGTCGTAACTCAGCCCGACTTTAATTGATTAAATTTATTTTTAATTGGCTTATTATATTAGTAATTCTAAAGTATTTGGATGTTAGTTCATTATTCTCATAAATTACTTTTTATACATTGGAATTAAAGTCATCGGAAACCACGTTGGTGTTTTTGTTATTGTAAGATCAGGGTATCGCACGCAAGGAAATACGCAAAAAGGAAATAATATTATCATTATAACGTACACATCTACTGCTATTTGTTTACAAATATATGGTTTCTTTGTTTACTTATATGATAAGGATAAATCAAAATACTTAAATATTAACTAACTTTGAACTAATGTGACCACAAGTTGAATGCCCGAAAATCTAATTGTGAAGAAAGTTGCATCATATCATGAAACAAAAGGTTGTATGACTCAATAAAAATAAAATACAATGATATTACTGACTAGACAGGTACAATGAAATCATTGGTTTCGTAATGGAAAGTAATAAAGTATTATTATCAGTCAAGTCTTGACCTATAAAAGAAAAAACTACCTACCCACAGCAATTTTGTTCAACTTCTCTTACTTACATTTGTAACGCTTTTATTAGCTTTACGTGAGACATTTTCTGCGGATGGCAAAACATGAAATAACTTCCCCCGCTTTGGGCGGAGCGGGCGGGAATGTCAGACTTGTACTGACTAAATCGGTATCTCTTTCGAACAACCCGCAGCCCCGGCAGGCGGTGGCCCTACGTGAGACATCTTGCATACACAAAAAGTTTTGAAATGTCTGGCACAAAATAAAACACATTCAAACTATAACAACACACATTTATATCAATCAAATTGTCATTGATAATGAAATAAGGTTACTTGTATAATAAAAATCTATAACCACTATGAGTGTTTTTTGTAGCAAATGTAATAATTATAATGTAAATACTTCTTACAAAATCTCCTTATATGGTCGCCTTTATTTTAATAACTCTTACATATTATAAATATGACTGCGGAAACCATAACACATTCAAACGCATTTAAAAAAAAACATTTAAAAATACCACATTGTTTACGAAAGATAGGCCATTGTGAGCCACTCTTGAAATTTTATGCATTTAAGATTACATGATCTACTATAGGTACATACAGACAGGAGCGAGGTACTAAATAAAGCAGAAAAAAATGGGTAGATATTATAATCTAGGTACAGACAATATTTAAGCTCTCCTTCAGAGCTTTAAGCCCCTGCCTTCAACTGCAAACAAAAAGTTAAAGTAGATGGTTGTAAATATTGGGTATTATTTTTAATTGTTTAAAAGCCTTAATAAATGTTAAAACCTCATTGTTGGCAGGAAATTTGTTATTTTTTTCAAGCTGTCTCCAAAATCCTTCGTACTGTCCAATTTTCAAGCCCCTTAACTAAAGTCTCAACGGCAATGTAAGAATGGGCGCCAAGTAGTAGCCAATTGTCTCAAGTAGGTCTATAGTTAGGCTAGGAACAATTAATGTGTAATAGGCCTGGAATCTCTAGTAAAACTGTATTAATGGCTGTAGATTCAATAATTGACTATATTTTAAGAGCAGATGAATTTTAAAGCATGGGGATCAGAATATTCAGAATCCTTTTGGAATTACACAAAACTATTCTAACGATCTTTAACAAATTCTAGATTGAAAAGTATTGATGTTAAAAAAACCTAAAAAGTTATAGGTAACGGATATTGATTTATATATAAATTCGATATAACCAAGGTTCACCTTGTGCGTCATAACTATTATTCTGAACTTCTTGAATAAATCGCAAACGTTACCTGCTAATTGTAAAATACATGCACTTTTAATTACTTAATGGACTAAGTACGACACATAAAAACGCTAATGTAACATTGGAGTAATTTATTAGTATCATCCTCTATAATCTCATAATCTCTATGAATAAGAAGATTATTACTATTACCAGCAATAACAATTCATTGAACTCCTTTGTTCTATTTTTTTAATTTCAAATATGATTCACGAGCCAGACAGGAGGCAATAACCATAGATACATGAATCCCGACTAGAAGCGCTCCCTATGACGATACTATATATGCTTCATCGTTTCAGCGAAAGATTGCATGACTAAGCAATCATTCATACAGTCGCTTCTAGCATGCAATAGTTTGTAACGACTGTATATCTAAAGTACTACTTATATATCTGAAGTTGTATACTTTTATTGTTAACTGAACAGCGTTGTAGTAAATATAACATTTTTCATAGTAAACATTACATAATTCTTTAACAATAAGCTGTCGTACGTCCTGATGTATGGAAAAGGAAAAAACAAGTCTTTGTCGTTTTATTACGTTTTTGGCAAACATTCAAACTTATACCCGCAACAATCTATCAAACAAAAGGTTCTTCAGAATAGTATTACAATTTTTAAATATCATCCATTGTTTTCTGAGACCATAAAACACAACTGCAAATCAATCATTGAGATGTTGTCGCTGGTAAAACAATTTGTGGACATTGTGTTGTAGCTTTGGTCTCTTGAACAATTAAAAAACTGGGTCTAAATTGTTGAGTACCTCGTGAAGATAATTTCTTAGTTACCTATGTACTAGCGACGTAGATAAGAATTTCGGCAAACATTTGCAGTAAATCTACCAATTCATAGATAAGTGTGTATAATGGTCATTATGCAGAGTCATCATATATGTTTTCAAATATGTATAGGTACACCTACATTAAAGCTGCTGAAAGAAACATAAGCTAAAACAGCCAGACTGTAAGTAGGCAGGTCAATAAACACGGCTTGAAGCCGTGTGCAATACCTTACCAACTTTCCTTAGTGGGTACTCTGACTACTCGTATTGTTTTATTACCTTCTGAAGATACGGAACAACTAATTAGGGTATTAGTGATGTCATTGGAGCCATAATAAACTTTTAACGAACCCACTGCAGTCGAAAACAGTTGCTTTTTGAAAACATTTGTATATCTGCTTGACTTTTTATTTTTGTTTTATGTAATTTTATCAATTTTGACATATCTACCTTTATTTTTATTTTGACATGCCTGTATTCTTATTTTGAAATTTGTTATTTTGTTTCATTAATATTTTCTGACAGTTTTGAGCAAATTAATATAATTTTATTGTCATTCAATCGATGGGGAACGTGGCACATCCAAAAATTTGCAGGCAGCATTTAGTAGGCGAAACATGAAGTACCTACTGTGTCTATTTTATGTTAAGATCTGTAAGCACCATATTTAAGCGAAATAAATGATTTATTTCTTTTGATATCGTACTGGTCACGATGTTTACCTGATATCGTATGCAGTAATTTATGATAAACTAGTCTTGGTAAAAAAACTTGATGTAAGGGCATTGTCTTGTGCTCACAAAGACTTGGATTTCCCGACACATTTATGATACACTATTTATATCATAAAGAATTCAGTGACCATTGTCTCTTCGTATAATATAGCTAGCATTAATCATATCGAGTACCAAAAATAATTCGAGGACATTTTTAAAAGTCGTTGTCTAGTTAGACGACGCACAATCAAACACAGATTGTGTAGATTTTTCTTAACAATAGTAGGATGTTTAATTAATACAAAGTGTAGCGGAGATAACCTTTTAACTGGAAGATAAAGCGAGTAATTTCACTGAGCGTTCTCACGAGTACTGCGCCAATTAATGTTTACTCGTCGTCGTAAAAGTTAGGGCACATGAGCTCTACGGGCGCATTTAATACTAGAAGACATGTTTACTACTTTCATGTCAAGCGAACCTTTTCAAAACGTTGCCACAAGTTAGTTTTCGTTCTCAGTCGGAGCTCGCCGCCCATAATTATTGGTTTTCAAACCATCCGTTTGCTTAACTGACCGCCTTTCGTCTTATCCTAATTATGTGTCTCGATAGTAAATGAACGAGTTTGTAAGTAAATGCTGCTTTAATGCTGTCTGTGTTACAATATTGATTATGTGTCACACATAAAACTTGGTGACTATGCTGTGAAGTAAAGAGTTTTTTCCTTAATTTATGTATGGACTTAAGCCTCTAAATTAATGTAAAAACATGTATGTATAAAACTGGATTTAATTTGACTTCATTGGCGATTATTTGAATATTGAAAACAACATAAAACATTATTTATGAATTTCCGAAACTACGTGCTACGCCGTAGCAGCTTGAACGCGATTTGAACATATTTATTTAAATAAAATGTAACTATGATTTGCTTATAAGATATTAACGGTTTCTATTGTGAAACTAAAGTCCAAATCTTAACTTCCACCTGATTTGTATGCCTTTTTTATTTTTTCCGTGTGGGAAATTATCAAATAACTTCCCCGGGGGGAGTGTCAGACTTGTACTGACTAAAACCCACCCATGTTTCTTCCATTGCCCTTTATGTTCCGGGGCCGCGGTATCTCTTTTGAACAACCCGCAACCCCGGCGGTGGCCCTGGCAGGCCCCTCTGCTTTGCTGCCATTTCTTTGAGGCGCGCGTGGAACACTAACGCACCGTCGACACGGCCTGTCGTCAATAGACGGACGGACGGAGAGCTACCCATTGCTCACCGTCCACAGGCCCGGATCTACGGTGGCCGGGAGTCGTCTCAAGGCGCCTCCCGCGGCAGCTGAGTTGGTTTGAGGTTCTCTACTTCAAATGCCCGGCCACATCCTTCACTAGCATGACTGCTTCGCAGAAGGAGGTGACCATTTCCCATTCCCTCTCGCTCCAGACCATGGACTGAACTGGTTCAGTCCATGGTCTGACCGGACGCGAGAGATCGCCGCTGCATGCCTTAATTAACCTTATTTTTCACGTTTATCTTTATTGCAGTTCGAAGCTGCCTCAGGTGCGAACAAAACAGGTGCAGGTGTAATCCGTATTGAAATTAAACTAGTGGTTTTAAAAAAACATGCAATCAATAATACTATCACATTTTTAGGGTTCCGTACCTCAAAAGTAAAAAACTGTACCTATATCGGACCACTTTGTTGTCTGTCTGTCTGTTTATCTGTCTAGACCCTTTATCTCGGGAACACGTTTAGGTATTGAGTTGAAATTAAAACTATATACTCAATTCTGTGGTCCCTTAGAGCTGTAAAAAACAACCCTTCAAGTTTACGTATTCAAAAGATGGCCGTTTACGTCGCAAGTTTTTACGGGATCTTCGGTATTCGGAACTTAGTCTTTGTAAATTCTTAATTTACAAATACTTTGTAAACCCGAACATTGTGAGTGGTATTATGAATATATACATAGATAGGGCTATGAAAAACAGGGTGTAAAGTTCTTCAGGCTCCATAGAAAAGGTTCCTCTGATAAGACGAGTGTTGTGTGGTGGGCTACTGCCCGACAGATGTTTGTTTTTCTCAATGATCTTCAGTTGCTTTTGATGTTAGTTCATCATTTGTGATATAGGTGGCGCTGTAGTACTTTTTGTAGTAAGTTACTGGAGTCATTTTTACTTACCGCCGCAATTATAAACTAATTGATTCCGACCACCTACCTAGTTATTTTACTAGCCATCTTTCTTATGTAACTGAAAGATACTTACACTAGCTGGCGCCCGCGGCTTCGCCCACGTGATATCGAAAAAAAGTATCTTATGTGTTTTTCCAGACCATAATCTACCTCTTTGCCAAATTTCATCAAGATCCGTTCAGCCGGTTTGACGTGAAAGAGTAACAAACATCCATACACACATACATCCATACATTCATCCATCCTCACAAACATTCGCGTTTATAATATTAGTAAGATTTACTTTGTTAATATGAGGTCAAACAGCCGTGTAAAATCCATTTACGCGTTATACAAACACAATTATAATGGACACAGATGTTATTAGAATAATTATAATGATTTAATATTATTACATGAGCCAGCCATTTCGCTATTAAAACTACTTTCATCAATCCCGATATCAGTTTAATGAAGGCTCATTTTATGTAAACAAAGATACCTACACTGATGAAATTGTACTGCAATCGAACGAACAAGCCGATTATTATCGATAGCGATGTCATCGAGTAATTCAATCCGTTGTGACGTCACACGTGATCGTAATCAGTAAATATTTGAAGAATGTTTATCGTGTTGTTATACAGACGAAGAATCGATGAAGAGTACGATTGTATTCTTTGATATCTTAATTGCTTATCGATTATTGCATTCCGATACAATAGAGTCTGCCAGTGATTTAACCCTGACGATAAGAACATGAAAACAGGTGAATAACGATTGTATTGTCAGTCCTAATCGAGTAGAATATAGGGACGTTTTATCTTCGTGGCCAGTTTCATGGTAGAGATTAAGATTAGAAGCGAAACCATTCAAAGTTTGGTCTTTTTCCAAGAAAGAAACGTTCGTTTTATGTTAAAAGAAAACACTTATTCACTAGATACTGTGTTTATGTGGTGGAGGCGATAGAAAAACGATCCAGATGGGAAAACTGTGGTTTACTTATCCTTGAGTTTGCTTTTCTTTGCATTTGACCTAGTTCGGGCCCAACAATGGTTAATAATGTAATGGTTTTAATTGTTTTTTTTTTTGTAATGGCTAGATGGCCTATGGTGTATATTATGACCTGAAGGGGATCATTAAAAGTTATTACGGTATAATAATGATAAAAGACTTCTTGACCTTTTTGGGCCTTAGCAGCCAATATCAGTAGAGATTAGCCATCTGGCGAGGGATATTATAGTGCATAAGTGTTTGGCGCAGACGTAGGTGCACTCTTTGTTCCTTGACTCTCATAGTTTGAAGGGACGGTAATCCGATACGACGACCAGATAGAGATCAGGCGCAGGACCAACATTGTAACTTGCGCATCGAGGTACGGAGGAGTAATAACGCCAACGTCCAAACTCCAAACACAATAGCACTTTTAGCCCGACTTGGGAATCGAACCTAGGATTGGCATCCTCGGTTGGCTCCGTTGGTCTATGGTAAGCACCCATGCTTACCAGTCATTTTTCGATCACGAGACCAACCAAGACAAAAATATTATATTGGTGTGAATAAGAATGATCGTTATTGCTTTGTATACAAAATTACAAATTGAATGTTCAATCATCGTGTAGGTACACTGGTAATGAATCAATACTTTTTTATTGTTTGTATGTTGTTTATCTCACGTCGTCACACGTTCTATTGCACCATGATAAATTCAGGCACGTACAGACTAGTCCTGACAAGTCAGATGTAGATACAGTCCAACACTTGGCAACTAGTTTATCTAGATGAACGAATTATACATGTTTCATGAAAAAATCGTAAATATTCAGGTATGTTATGAATAATAGGTTATGTCTAGTACTTATCTTAAGTGTGCTACGTTCTTTAGTGATGATGAATTTGGAACAGTTTTCATTCATTTTATTTTAATTACAACTTGAATGAATAGTCGGCGACCCCCCTTATCAGGAGTCAGAGTGGCGAGTGCTGGGCTCAATCCGAGTACATAAAGTTGTGCAATTGTACCATCAATGTATGTATGTGTATTGATAAATATTATAGCGATGGAATATTTCATTGAACATTTTTTTTTCATTGATGTTCCAATGGATTTCAGGCTTGGGCAATTCCAATAAATCAGTGATATAAATGTTGGATGGGAAGTAGGAATTATCCGACGCACTTGTGAAAAGATAAAAATCCTGAATAGCTGTTTTATTTTTGGTTTGTAGCCATTATGTTTTCAATCGGTATGTCCGGAATTTATCGCTGATAACGTGGTTTAGGAAGTAACAATCAGGTTTTTTTCCTTTTATTTTTGGTGTTTTCGAAATAGTGAAAAGCTTTTTCTTGTTTTATGAAAATTCTGTGTTAATATGAGTCCTAAAATCTCCTAATTGTGATAGTGACTGTGTTCTATTCTTCTATGTAGGTACACCCATACAGGTATCTCACTGAATCAGTTCATAAGTTCCTATCTCGTAATCTTTTAATCTGAATGTGCTATTAAAACGGATTTGCTGATACAACTTTATAGCGTTAGTAGCACGTGGTTTACTTTTTTAGCAAGTTAAACAATTAGATAAAGTTTCGCGTGCAAACTCACAGTTTATAATTTATCTGTTGGATGAATCTGAGCATAAATACAGTACAGATTAGTGTTATATACAAACAGATATTAAAAGTAGGTGTTGGGATAGGGTTGCTAAATCAAGAATCTGGAATTGGCGGACTAAGATTTTGTTATAAAAAATATAATTTGTTTATTTGTGAATGAATTTGTTATAGATTTTTGCAAATAAATATAGGTACATGTTAATACACGGATATATCTAAGGTAAGCTGTAAACACTGAATTTATTGTAAACATATATTTAGGCCCAAGAATATAATATTTACCAGCACTCGTTGTTCAAGAAATCGTCGAATTCGTTACAGACCAAATGAGCGTCATTAGTGTTATATTTCTAGACGGCTAGTCTCGGTAGTTTCGTCAGTCGAATTCTGGGGGAAGCCCGTGAGATTGCACTGGGTGCGTACGCGCAGCGGAGTGGCCGTGGTTGCCAGCCCTGGTTTCGGGTGCGGCGACAATCAGGCTGCGTGGGCCTATCGGCGGCGCGAGGTCGCTCGCTCACCCCGCTATCGACGAACGCCTCATTAGCTCTATTAATAATTCAACTCGTATCTCAACCCTATTGTTCTGCCAGATTATTTTCCATTCGTTAAGTATACGCGCCCATACGAGCTAATTATCTCTGCAATGTGACATTTTGTTGCTCTTGAAGATTGGCTCTTTGTAAACGTCAGTGTTGTGCTTTATAAGGCATTGTGCGGTTCATGGCTATTTTCTCTTTGAGCGTTTAACAACGTTTAATATTTTGTTTTTTATGATATTTACCTTGTGACGTTTCATGTCCTGTGGAATGAAAATTATGGCTGTTTTTAAGAACATTATCATAGACAACAAAAGAAAAAAACAACCGCTTCACCATGATGTTTTAAGATTACCTACTATTGTCATTACGTAAACATGAGATACAAACAATGATCTGATTACTAAGTTTAGGTATATACGTGACGGTGTCTATGTCAGGTGATAGGCTAGGTAGGCGTGACCAGGTGAGAGGGCGTGGCACTAAAGCAACCCTCCCCACACCTGCCACTCCCACTACTGTTCCAAACAAAGAGGACCCTCGCATAAACTCTCATTTGACCTCAACCTTTTAAACTTTTTGGAAGTTTTTATCGTTTCGTCGATTTTACCTGAGAAACTTCATTGGTCTTGACAGTAGTCTACTTTTAAATTAATTTGTTGCGTAATTTTGTTAAAATGTAATTCTAATTAAAATAATAATGTACCCATGTCGATATTAATAAAATTTATAACAACGATTACAGCTAATATAATTTAATAGTTACACATGCAATTGAAATTAGTAGCAATAAATGTAATTAATTTAATGATAATACTCAAAATAAAGCGTATGGATAGCGCAGATAAAACTGTTTTATCTCATTACCGACAAACTTGTTATTATTACTTTAACTAAATTGTATGCAAATTATTTAAATTTCAATTTTATATTGAGGTTTCTGCCTATCCCCTTGGGAAAAATGCTTGAGGTTATGTATACCGTATGTACTATAATTTCCCAAACATATACTTACCCACCCTGGCCTAATCTCTGTTTCAGCCGTGTCTCTGTCCGGGGTTGCGGGTTGTTCGAAAGAGATACCGTGGCCCCGGAACGTAAAGGGCGATAGATGGAACATGGGTGGGTTTTAGTCAGTAAAAGTCTGACACTCTCCCCCGCTCCGCACAGGGCAGGGGAAGATTTTTGATGTTTTTCCACCCGAAAAAAAAAAGCCGTGTCTCTGTGCGGATCGTCACGTGAGCCCAGTCTGGGTTAGTTCTTCGCACCGCTGCACCGGTCTAATATTTGTATGGCCTACTGGTAGTTATTCGGGGTCTGGCTGTTTCCGTGTGTGAGTTTAAAAGTTTGTAAACGCACGATACAGGATAAATTCATAGTAAGGGACATCGCTTTAAAATTTGGTTCTTACTACTTATTAAGTACCATTGTAAACAAATAATTGACACATAGTTAAATACATGTATGGATCAAACTTACAATTCGTTGGTTGAGGATCTATTGGTCTAATTTTCGCATTGTTCAACTATCCTATGTTAATAGTAAATAGATTTCTATCAGTCATGCAATATTTGCATTAACTTTTAAAAGTTAATTATTTATGAATTTTAACGTAATTCATATTATTTACCTATTATGATTCTGCCTACGCGGCCATGTTACACTGTATCACTGAATGTATCTCTTTCAAACAACGAGAATTTCAAACACTGAGATGTCAGCATGGCAGAGGGGCCTGCCAGTTGCGGGGTGTTCCAAAGAGGTTCTGCGGCCCCGGAACACAAAGGGCAAAAAAGGAACATGGGTGGGTTTTAGTCAGTAAAAGACTAGCACTCCACCCCCCCGCTCCGCCGGGAGCGGGGCAAGTTATTTGATGATTTACCACCCACAAAAAATAAATAAAAAGTTTACTAGTTATGTTATTTTCAATTAAAATAATGTTTAAAACAAGTCACAGTTAAATCACATTGAAACCGCGCTTCCGCGTAAAACCGGAGGGTCTCTTTGTTTATCTTATTATTCAAATGACTGACGAAGACGTCATTTGTATTGAGATAAAAATATCTCTAATTCGAGCTGTTCGTTAATTTTTCCCATAGCCGTGTAGAAGTATGGTGAAAACCCGACATAAATCAAATCCGATTTGACACTAATAAAATTGTAAACTTCTCCGTACCATTACTCATCGTCATCTAATCTCACACTCTTAATAGCTTTAATGGATTCTTAAATTCCTTCATTTTATTGTTTCATGGTACAAACAATAGTTTTACTTTGCTAATGTCTAACAATTTGCACCAAACAGTAGGTTTTATGTAAACCTCAACAATGGGCGAAACTACTTAGAACCTGTTGTACTTCCTGGTATAAACCAGGGGTCACTTACCTCTCTTTATCCTCTTTACATAAAAAACAGTGTTTATAATCCACCTGAAAAAGCCACTGGATATCCTATCAATGTTGTTAGGAAACAAAGGCTAAAAACTAGAATCTATTTAGAAAATATAAAGCGTAAAGTCGAAATAATGCGAAGGTATGAAAAACAAAACATGAAGTTTACGAGGTATTTGGATTCTATGCAAGTAACGAGGATAACCCGTTTGTGTTCGAACCTACGTAACATAATATGTAGGTAGATATTTACTTGTACAAGTACTAGACACGGTACGGCTAGTGCATAGATTTGGCATAGTCGCAGGACACACAGGTAAATGCACCGGCTCATAATCACCATAATATGGAAAATGAAACGGTATACGACTCTTATTTATTGTTTTCACAACACTAAACGCATATGAAGCCAAATTTCAACAAATATAATGCCGTCACAACGTACAAGCTGTACGCAAATTAACTCACTAAATAGAGCGGATTCAATTGTGTCGTTCCCAAAGCATCTGCTGCTTAATTGTCATTGTATCGGATTAATGTCGACGGGATGATGACCTGCCGGCTGCCGGCTGCCAGTAATGTGGCGGGAGCCCCTCGGTCCCGCCGCGCGCCATCCCGCGCTCACATCAGCCACTGTTTGTAGAGGCCACTTAATGGACATGTTGTGTTTGGGCTGTTAACTCAATTAGCTGCCAGACGCTGCCTCGTCAATCAACGGTACTCATTGTTTTTACGCCGCAAGGAAATCTTTAACATCGAACACTGAAACTACGATTTCTATTTCTTAATTAAAACCTTCGTAGATAAAGCTTATACTGTTCAGTACGTAAAATTAAAACAATCATGTGCACGGTTTCTCAGGAAATACCCATTCGCACGTAGGTACGAGCCGAATTTATCTTAGATCTACAAACAAGAGGTAATTACGGATTCACCTCTAATATTTGCTGAAGATAAATCGCAACACAGTGGCATAACGATAATCGCTGTATTTATGATATAACGTGCTCCTTGCACTTGCATGGTTACTATGTAACGAACATCGCCAATTGTTTTAAATTGGGTTCATGGGGAGCTACGCAGACTTCTGCATATTGTGCGAGGACTTAAAGATTTAAAAATAATGTCTGTTGAAGATAAGCTAGATTAGAGGGCTTATAATGGCAAACAGGGTATTTACACATTTGTCGGTTCTTTAGAAATACACACACCAAGTAGTTGTGTGAGGCTGTTGTCTCTAAATTGTGTAATCGGTATTTACCCCTTTTCAGGGACCTGAATATAAGTGAATTCGGCGTTCGGTATTTTATCGGTTGCAACTGGAACCTGAACGAAATCTCGGAAAACAGTTCAAAATTTCTGTAGCGAGATAAACAGAGTTTAGCGTGAGTGTCAAGTTGTGTTTTCAGCTACGTAGTGAGTGTATGTTCGTTAAACAATAAATTTCGCTGAGAAGTGCACCCTGGAGGTGTCGCCCTGCGATCATCGAACCTGCTAAGAAAAAACCTGATCTTGTTTCTCTCCGCTTGTACAGTTATCTGCGGAGCATTAAGTAATCGGAGCCGAGAGCGACGAGATAATGTTGCGCACGCGTGAAATATATCCGAGCGTTTTTATTGCGACCGCGTTCCGCTCCCGGACTGGTATGCGCGTGTCTCTGCGCCGAAGAAATTCTGTCGACGAGTGGTTTGCCTCACGGCGACCTTGTCGCGCGCACGCAGCCTCCCCCCCTCCCTCCAGTCAGGCCGCAGCGCCAGCGCCGGCCCGCCGGGCGCTCCTCCGTTGCTGCCTCCGTGAAAGTAGGTGACGGCACGACGCCCGCTGCGGTGGCACCCGTCTTCACACTCGCTTGCCACTTGCAGGCCCTACGCCCGATTTTAAAAGCGGCTTTCTAAATGTTCTCGTATGCTTGTACCTGTATGTGACAGCGCTTAAGTATATGGTCCGTCTGTAGCTGTCATAGAAGGCACTTGATAAAGTTACATGGCCACAACGTCTTTCATATAAATATGTTGACAAACTAATCAAGTCCCCAGGCTTAACGCTTTTGCACATTGCAAACAACTTCTAGATTAACGTCATGCTTGAACATTCTTGAGGAAAATTTATTTAAGTCCTCTAAATCGATTTTATTATAGACAGATAATTTCGCTAAATTACTAAAATTACCTCGTCTAGTTAGAATGTTTCGATGGTTGTGTGTTTAGCTAGTCATTAGGTAATGATTGAGGCTTGATTGCTCCCATTGAATACCTAATCAAACATCATCAGTGCTACGTTATCGAGATCAAGTCTTTTAATGTCACAGTCGCAGTTTTTACCTTAAAGGGGCACAATGTCGTGGAAAAATAACGTATGTATTAGTAATATTTTATTCGTTAAAACATACCTCATGAATTACACATGCAATTAACTGTAAACCCTGTGATTGTAGTCTACTAAGGCATTCGTGTAGTGATGTCCAATTAAAATAATAATTTATTAATGTGTTTTATTTGTATAAATAGTAAGTAGTTAATACACCGGGTGCTGTAGTGTATTATGCCAACAAGCCTAGTTCGGATCAATATAAAATCCAGGACTGGTAACAATTTGTCCGACCACACAATGGACAAAATCGTTTACTGAATCAACAATCTGAAGACGGTTGTAAATATTATATTTAATAATAAATCTGCTATACGAATCGTGTGGGACTTTCTTTTTGCAACAGTTTATCAGTAAGCGGCTTGCACAACTTATTCGAAGAATTATTCCATTGTAAATAATGTCCACGTAGTACTCAACGAATTCAATCAAATGCTTAGCGCGGGCTTCCAGGATTGCTCGCGCTTGCCCCTCGGCAGTTCTTCGGGGAACCTGTTGCCTCTCGGCCTTTCAGTCAGTTGCCTTCACATATCTTGTGCGATTGGTCGATCGTCGCTGTGAGGATCTCCAACTCACCAGTACGTGCCATGTCTGCAGATTTGAAAGTTAGTACTTCTATCATAACATATAATATCAATATACATATGCTTATTACACGTTTTCTACAAAAATCCCAAGTCTCCACTCCGAAGGCATGAACAATTTATCGCATGTACCATCTCTGATTAATGTAAGTTAAATTGTAAGCAGTCATTAAGTAACAAAGCATCTACGATAACATTATATGCGTAGTATGCTAATAATGTGTTTGTTATTCTTATATCAACTTAAACTTTTTATCGCTTCCATTGTCCGATCGGTATTTTCTCGATTAACAACGGGATGATTGACATGTTGGACAAAAAATAAAACAATACTAGTAGCTTATGCGGCCGCTACTGGCTTTTATGTGACATTCTCGGAGACTCTTGCGCAGCTCTTCATTGATGTTTTGTTCACTGATCTCCTCAACGGTTCTCGGAAGTTATTGATTAATATTATCACTGCTTATTCTAGTTTCTAAGAAAACAGACTTCACTTGAGTTTAAATTAAATATAAAATGCTTGTACACCTATAAGTTTTTCTTCGACATAAGTTTTTCTGCCGCCTGCGCCGGATGTAGAGTTATGACGGGTAATGAAACTTTTATAATTAGCTGAAGTATAAAATATCAAGCTCCTATAATTAAAATCAAATGAATTCCAACGGTGAGTTTTCTTTATCATTTCAACAAGGATTCGTTAACTCGTTCCGTGTTAATAAAGCGAAGTATGTTTTATTTATTTACATTCTATAAAAAGTGTACTGTATTTAGCGATTCAATTACGTTTTTATGAGCGTTTTTTTCAAGAAGTGTGCCTAAAACGCATTACTGAGGAGGATCTGAAACCGGAACTAGCGTAATTGACAATATAGTTGAGATGAGGTTTTGGGTGTGGGGTGACGGCGGCGAACACTCGATCGCCATGTAAACGCATTTAATATGAACCACTTTTTGCTTCACTCTGTTATTATTAATGAATAAATGCTATGTCCGAGTACTCGAGGTCAACGTACGTGCGGAATGTTGTAAAAAATGCGTTAAGGACATCAGCCCGGCGTTCTATCAAGTAGAACCGATGGTCCACTATGCGCGGGGTCAATCATTCTCTCATTAGTTTTGAATCGTTAATTAGTCCATGAATCGCTCGTTAAGCTTGCTGTGATATAATTTTCCTTAATTTACTGTAATTCCATGTAGTTTTATGTTTAGGTTAGGAATGAAGTGTACCTACAGTCATATTATGAACTGAATCCGTAATAATAAACTTTTTTGCAAAAAATAAAACCGACTTCCAAAAAAAAAAATAAAAAGTGGAAAATAACTTTATTTCCGGAAGTCGGTGGCAAAAAAGTCAACGAAACCAACAAAAGCCACCGACTTCCGGAAATAAAGTTATTTTCCACGTTTTATTTTTTTTTTTGGAAGTCGGTTTTATTTTTTGCAAAAAAGTTTTTTATTTTAGCATTTTTAGTTATAGTATTATGATATAATTCGCAAACATGGTTATTTTTAGCTTTTTAGTGCGTAGGTCCCGTCTCCTCCTCCTTTTTTTTAGAAGTCGGTTAAAAAAACTTCCCTCGATTTCGCCAAGATTCCATCATCAGATCCCGACTTGGTGACTATGGGAGCAATTTGGAAAGCATAGGCTTTAAATTTTTTTTTTGTTGATTTTTCAATAACCGCTTGTCCGATTTCGATAAAATTTTCATGGGACCATTTGGGAAGTATAACCTTTCCAACAAAAAAAGAATTTTTGAAATCGGTTGGCAAGCGACGGAGTCAAGCGCGAACAAACCTAAAAAAAAAAAAAAAACATACAAACATCCGAATTGAGAACCTCCTCCTTTGTTAGAAGTCGGTTAAAAAACACCGTCTCTTATTTTATTTGATTCTAAACATTTAACTCTAATTATCCTACTTCCTACTATCCTACTAATATTTAAATGCGAATGTTTGTGGGGATGGATGAATGAATGGATGTATGTATGGATGGATGTTTGTTACTCTTTCACGTCAAAACGGCTGAACGGATTTTGATGAAATTTGGCACAGAGGTAGATTATAGTCTGGAATAACACATAGGATACTTTATTCGATCATCAAGCTGGCGAAGTCGCGGGAGCCAGCTAGTTATAAATAATTTTAAGATAAAGTACCAAACTATACGATAATGTTTTATTACTACTGCAATAACTAGTATGAAATTCCTCAATATTTATTAGTCAATCTCAATAAAAGTAATACCAATAAATATTTAGGGATTTAGTGAGTATTTGCATGATGATGCCGATTACCTATCTTTATAACATCGGGTTCACGTGAGACGTCGGTATGTAAACAAGTATCACGAACACAAACGGTGAATCGTGACGAAGAAAAATAAATAAACATTCAATCAAATGGTAAAATAGAAGGAAACTTATCACTTCTTTTCAATTTTAAGTATTGTATCGGATTCTGACACTCGTAATCGTGTGATTGACAGTAATGTACTAATAAAAGTTATTTACGTTTCGAACTTGTCAGAAAGTCGTAAAGGATAAACTTAAAAAAAAATAACTTCATCAATTTTGTTGGTCGGTTGTTTTTCATTGCATTTTTTTAAAAATAGGTTTTATTTTAAATGCCATACTTATTAAAACATCTTTATTCAAATTATGATTTCTGTACATAATTTGAGCAAAGTAATTTTATGGGCGTTTATATTGAGAATTTTTATATAAAAAAAAATTGGAATGATTGTACTCAGTTATTTTAATTGCACCTTCCGCAGTTTGGCACTGTAATGCGGTCTAAGGATAATCAGTGAAAAATGCCTTTGGCATTAAATCTGCCTCGGTAAACTTCTATGCTAAAAGAACAAGATAGTGTCGAAAATAGTAAAAACCAGGGTTTTATGAAGTATTTTTCAGAAAAAAAATTAGAGGCTGCGTAAGTTTTGCTACGACTGTCGTCGTAGCGAGATATAATAATCGATATCTCGCTACGATGACAGTCTTCTAAGTATATCTATGGCAAATATTTTAATTGGGTTTAGTTCCAAAACTCAAGCAAGCATACTCCGCAGACTGGTGCAGTCCTATAGACTATCGGTTTTTGACGTAGCTTTTTCTTTCATCACACACAAAACCAGTTTGTACCCACAGTTTACACTATTCGGTCTCTGTGCTTTGTCTGTATTTCTTCATCTTGACGAATAACTTCTATAGTGTTGTACTCATCACCTTAAAATTTGTCCGAAGATTTCATGAAGTTCTGCATATACTAACTGTTTTCTGTTTTCCTTTGCTTCAGGTGTTACGCGTGTGTGGCGTGGCGCGCGAGTGTGATGCGCGGCGGGCGGAGCGCTGGTCGCCGGCGCCGCGAGTAGCCGCGACCATGCGGGGCCGAGCCGCACTCGCCGCCGCCCTGATCGTCTGCTCGCTACTTAGCACGACACACGCGTCCTCCGCTGTCATCAGTAAGTTCTCCTCTGTCTTAGCATTGCTAGGAGACAGTAAGTAGCCGCGACCATGCGGGGCCGCACCGCATGCGTCCTCCACTGTCATGAGTAAGTCGGTCGTCTTTGTCTAAGCTTTTCAGGTACAAGTAGTTTTTGCAAATACACATGAACTATACAGGGCGTATATAGTAATATGTATTGCAGACACAATGTTTACAACTATCAAAGAAAGCGTTGTTTGCAACAATATAGCTAAACAATAAGGTTCGACAGGTCGATTGCGCAAGGCACGACAATTGGTCCGTTGCGAAACGCCCGGACCGTTCCCACATAGATCACACATTCGTTCGCCTCTCGATCATGACGCGCATAGTGAGCGCAAGCGCACCTTGTTTATAGCTCTAAAACCTAGGATTGTTCGACAGCGAATAAAGTGTTATGTTTCAAAGTGTACTGAAACACGAACACGATGTTGTGGGTGTTGAAATATCACTCTTATGTATCTAGAAGCGTTTAAAATGTTGGGTTGTACTGTGAATGTGACAAGGGTTTCTCCTACTGTTTTTTTTGTAATTTTCCTTCCTTTCAATTGCTTATTGTTACTGAGTCAGTGCCCAAAATACTATACCTGCCTACGTATGTTCAAGCAAAATCGTTTTGCCTAACTAACTAAATTTATGACTGTTCAGCTACTCCAGTTTGAAATCGTCATTAGGTTAAGTTAGAGAAAAACAAGAGTATTTTAAATAAAATTATTCGTTTGTGATATATCATATTGTAATGATTTATGGACGAAAATTTTAAATTGAGCCACAAAATGAAAGCAATCGTAACAAAATAGAAAAATAATGATACAGAGACGTTAGAAGATTGTGGGTTATTCATCATGATTAGTTTATTATTTGCGTAATAGGCATCTACAACTTCATTAGGTTGTATTCAGAAGCCATGGAGATCAAATTGATAATCATAGTCGGTTTCAGGGGCTATATCAATAGGTGCTTAAGTTAATATTATCCCTAGGCTTGGAATTACTATCGTTGATCGCAGCAGGAGCAACTTTCTAAAAATTATTCTCATCTAGTCGCCATTAGGTATTGAAATGGCCGTTAAGTGCATATCTTGTAATCGCTTTATGGGTATTTCGCATATGCTTTAAATGCCTGAAACGCTGCAATTAAATCGTGTGTAAAGTGTTTAAAGTACCGTATATTTTCGATATTTGCATAATTTCTTGTCACTTAACCGGAATTATCATTTAGCGGCAATGGAATATCACTTTAGTACTTTAAGCTCGTATAATACATTAATTTCAAGAATTATGGCCGCACCAAAATAAATCAAGTTTGTAATGGTGGAGAATAAATTAAAAAAGTATTTCACTATAAACAAATTTTATGGGCTCGATAATTTTATGGTATTTATAATATAAATACGTTATAATTAATATCACGTTCTTAAAGTTAATGGTATTGTATTTGGTGTTTTGGGATATTTAGTAACTCGGAAGATCAGGTTACTATATACAAAGTATTATCGCGTGAAGCCTTGGACGGCTAACACGAGTTTTAATCAAATGTATCACATACGGGGAACTCGTGCATCCAAACGTTATTATTTTACTACTCTAAACAACTAAAAACAATGAAACTCATAAATAAAATAACCAAAAGAAAGTTTCGTAGACCCTCTACGAGGTTACGAAAAAGGTCTACGAAAGTACTACGCGCCCAAAAATATTTGCAAACTTGATCGGAAACCACTTGATATTTTATTACTTGAACTACTAATATTATTATTTAAAAGGATTTATCGTTTGACCTTGAACAAAATGGTGTATCGATTCATAATTGGGGCGTCGTTGATCCGAGTATCACATATCATCTCTATTAAGCTCTTTGACTATACTAGTTATTATCCCGGCGGAACAAGTTCATCCAGCCGAGAACAAGTTCAGTGTCAAACTGTGATATTGCATAATGACATTGATTCACGATTAAGGGGCTTATCTATACGCTGTTATCAACACTCATCTATTATGAGCGTTATGGACAGTCGTGACGGGAATGTAGGTTAAATCGATTCAAGGGCTCATATTTTTATTATGATGCGTCACTAGTATTTCATACTTCTTTCACATTTTTTTATTTCCGTTGCATTGTATGGTGTTTTTATTAATTATTTAGTTACAATAGCCTTAGTAGGACTATTTGTTTTGTGGCTGATCCTAGTTGATTAAATTAATGACATCAATCATGCGGAGCTTCCATTTTAACACGCATTAAATTGTGAATATTTATTTTTATCAGAACTTTATTATAGTTCTTCAACAATATAAATTACCCATATAATTTGTTAATTTACATTTCAGAGAATTATTTATAAACCGATTACCTTGAAAACCGCTCGTTGCTAAGAGATATTATGAAATGTATATCATGTGTATATAAGGTACTCTGCGTGCTCACAAAAATCTATAAGGCATAGTCATCTGTCGTCCATACAATTGAATTGAATGAGTGATTCATTGTTTCTAAATGAGCTTGGTATTTAATTGAAGCAACAATGCAGTAAATGTGGTCGCGGATTAAAGGAATTTATTCTGTTTTGTAAAAACAGCGTATTAAAATATTAGCCACGAGTAAACATTTGGAGAGGAATTCTTGTAGACGAGCACATATAAATTACCTACAAAAATATTGACGCGGAGGCAGGACAGTCCGACCGGTGCCGGTGGCGCCCGATGGCGACGTAATAAGAATGCGGATCCGTGGATCTAAATCAAGGTAACATGTGATCAGACGCCCGCGACATCGACACTCGGCCGCAATGTCGATGTCATCCATACGAAACTTGACGCGCCGAACTTCTACCACGCTGATACATCATTACACGACTCAAAAGGGACTTTGTTCTGTTTCAAATACCATTTGACAGAATCTAGGCTGGTTAACGATATGCGTTTACAGATTATTATTTTTAAATGTTTTTGTGGTAATTGGTCACATTTTTAAAGATACAACTTTGTTTCTATTTTATTTTGCTAAACCCGTTTATGGCTATTATGTGATACAATGACTTGTTTAGGTTATTTCTATGTTATGTTTATGTTGCTATGCGGGGACATTTGGTGCACTATAATATATGCAAGAATGATGGTTGTATCTTATATTTTTTATAGAACCGTTGTGTAGGTTCCGATTCCGTAGACAGTATTTTTAAACCGTTTCAATAATAGCTCTCCAATTACATTGGAATTTGGCATCTCGAAGGACGACTACATTTGATTAAGCTGCTCTATCAATATATCTCTCTTTTGCCATTAATATTATTTACAATTATAATCAATTTATTTGACATAAACAAAATGATAGCGAATCTAATTATCCTTATTTGCTTGATTACCTATCGCACAGATAATGTCCTTGTCTATACTGTTTTGAAGAAAGACTATCCTATCCTTTTTTGCGGAGTTATGTAATAAGTTTTTGAAATAATGATTCCTGAGTTTCATATAATTGGCTACCCAAAGTAAAATAAATTCGCTTGCACACAGTAGTGCATCGCTCGATTCACCGCTATATAGGACAGTCGTTTCCCACGCATGTTGCTCAAACCACAGCCTCCTCCGCAGTTCGTGGTCATTCGTACGACACTCGGTCCTACTCGACAGGTATCGTGCGTGATTCGAAATCGCAAGCCTGTATAGTTTCTCAGCCTTCTTATTATATTTGAGCCTGTCAGCAACGCTACTGGGAGATATGGCAAGTTCTGCAACTGCTTCATAATGTTAATCACTGTTAAGATTGTCTGCTTCGTTTGTGACTGATTGTATGGTTTTAACTTACCTAGTACTTATAGCATTAGCACATGAAACTTCAAATTCTGTTGTTTTACCTCTTTTATCCGTTTAGAGTCTTAAACCCTCAACTTTACTGATTTCGAAACAACATAGCCTAGCCGTGTTGCAACTAAATTCAATATTATGCATTCGATACTAAATTACTTCACTTTTGGCCCGTAGTCCAGGAACTGGACACTAACTCAGGTTCAATTACCGCTACTAAATAAACAATTAACGTTCTGTTGTAATTGCAGAGGGGCAGCGTGCGCCGTGCTCCAACGAAGGCGAGCCTGTCAAGTTGCAAGACGCCAGATTGGAGCAGGACTGGAGTAGCTGCTTCCGTTGTATCTGTAAGGTAAGATCTTGAATCATCCTTTTATCAAAATTCATCTGGAGTTGGCTTTTCTTCTTTGATAATGTTAAGAACATTCGGATTTCTCTATCCTTCATAGTTCAAAACTAAAAGTGACCAATGACCGTCTCTAAATTTATTTACAACTAGCTGCGCCCCGCGGTGTCATTCGCGTGGTGATAGAATAGGTATACAATATATCTTTATGAATTGTAGCCTATGTGTTATTTTGATGTTATACATCAGAATAACACATAGGCTAAATTATTGAAAGGTTTCATTAAAATGCATTCAGTAGTTTTTGCGTGAAAGAGTAACAAACATCCAGACATCCATACAAACTATCGCGATTATAATATTAGTAGGATTTGTGTTGATTAGTGTTACTTGCCGCATAGCCTACTAGGAAAACATAACCTCAAGGAGTTTAACCTCTAAGAGACCTTTGTTCCTATAAGGATCGCAATAGGTTAGCAACCTTTCCAAACAACATTTGTATGAGGCTCAGCTTGTTGTTGAGACGTGTCAGCACGTGGTCAGCTCGTTCAACCATGTTGGATAAAAAGAACGATGGCCACTTATGAGTAGTACATATCTACTTTTTGTACATATTCTCATCACGTTATCAAAGGGACCGAAAAACCATCTGCCATTAATCCGAAGGTTAACCTATTTGCAATTTGCCACCTAAGATTTATTTAAATTCCAACGTGTTTGGAGCCGTGTTTAGCTTACAAATACGATGATATTAATCGTTCTGCACACGTGCTAGAGATTCTAATTGAGCGCCAGGAGACGTCGTTACTGCTGTATTAATTTTAATATAGAATTTAAAGTACCATACAACAAGAATAAGCGCCATTATTATAAAAGTTATTTGTCTGGTTTAACTGATTGAATAAGAATTTGTTTAAAGATATCATTATTGTTTACTGTCTGTTCCATTTAAATATACGGATTATTATTAGCTTAAGTAAGTCAGCTAATGCATAAGCAATTAGCTAGATCTCATAAATAGATATATTACAAAACAAATATTTACAGATTAACGCTTGATTAATAAGAAGGCATGTGCCATTTGACATAACGAGAATGTACTGTTTTAGATACAACCAATTACTCATTGCGTAGATCTATTTATTTATAAGTTATTCTGTGGTTAAAGTGAACTTGGGTTCAAATAAGTTATTCTAAGTTTAGAATAACTTACGTCAATCTTGCATTCATATATTCCTATTTCAACAGCCTAATCATCTTAGAGTTGGATCGTAATTGGAATTGGTATCATTTGACATTTAAAACGTTGAGAAAAACTCCGATGAAACAGATTACCATCGAATTTACATGATTGGGTGGTTGACAGGTAGATAAAATAAAATAGACTTGAAAAGTGTTCAAAATATGCCTGTGTTGTTTTGTTGTTAATATTTAGGTTGATTGGCAGCAATTCGTTATATTTAGAAAAAAAATACGTGTGGCACTCGGGGACTGCCGCGGTAAAGCTATTGCATAGGATTTTTTATCAACTTATGCAATAAATAAAAACAATCTAAATAAAATATTTAAAAAGTACTTCCAATGAAAAGAAGTCGCAAAAAGAAACATTTTTTATCAACTTAGACAATAAATAAAAAAATAAAAAAACTAAATATAATATTAAAAAGTACTTCCAATGAAAAGAAGTCGCAAAAAGAAAAACAAGACCTTGGGTTTGATCCAGCATAACGTCGATTGACTATCCGAGTCTCTACCAAAACCGCTATTAGAACATTAGAATCGGGATTGAAATAACTGACCGTATTGTGTAAACGACGTTAGACAATGCACGGCCTTCAAGCCACACCTCCGTGCCCGTCGGCCGTCGGAGTGGGGAGCGTCAGGTTTTTTTTCGTTACGGAATTTCTGGATTCGGTCCCCGCGCTCAAGGCCCGCGATAGAAGCTATGCAATAGCTTAATAATTAAAATATGTTTTAGATAAAATTAATGAAGACTATCAATTAACATTAGCCACGTGTGACTTGATTTGAAAAACAAGGCTTATCATTAAAGAATTAAAATAATGTAGCCTTCATAAATATTACGAATGCCATGCCACAAATTACTTAAGAAATCATCAATAAACATTGGAGCTGCTTGGTAACAGCAATAGTACCTAACAAGTTACGCACTTATCGATACATGTATAAATTTTAGGTGTGAAATACAGCACACAGGTATCGTAATTGTCTCTCGGGGTTCATTTATGGACAGTTTGTATGCCTATACGGCGGCCACTGTCACCAAATCAATTTATCACGGACCAAGTACAGAATAATAATCCAAAGGTGCGCGTGCGCCTAACTCACACCTAGACAATAACTAGTCATTTGATTAGCGTTACTCTTGGAATTTCTGAATGTTAAGTAATGGGATGCGCTTATGTGGTAGAAAAGTTTTAGGAGAAATCTTTCCTAAATCATGAAGTCTTTGGTAAATTATGGTATTGTTAGCTTCAAGGAAAGCTGTTTTTTAAGGGATAGTGACGGCAAGTGGAGTGTTTTCAGCAGGTTTAGGAGTGGCCATAATACTACAGTAACGAGCAGATTGAATCGTATTTCCTAGTCATTCTTGTTAATTTTTGTCCTTCGAAACGCTTTTCATGGAAACTCTTTTTTAGAATAGTGTGACGTAGAGTTGTTTTCAATTTTCAAATCTAAATTTGGGCATTTGACGTAGTCTAGACGAACTGCTTACAATTAGATTATAATGATTTTTGTAAATAAAGTATAATGTCAAATTAGGAGTTTGGTTCAATTATCTCTCACTTACAAGATAGGCTACTGCCTAACATGACATGTGTTGAGTTGTTCAGAGCTGGAATAAAGTAGTCTCTGTGTACTTATCTAGTATAGTGCTAATTGTTACTGCAACTCTGTGACGTTTCACATACCATCGAAGGACATGGGAAGTAACCTGTTATGTCAACTTCATGCCGCTCATATTAAGTTGGTGAACTTGTAAATGCCGCACGTGTTGGTTACAATTTGAACAGTTTGCGAGGTTCTCTATAAGGCCATGCCCATATCCATTTTGGTCCTTAGAATTCCCACGACACAATTGCTGATAAATTTAAAAGTGTTGTTGTTGACTAAAATTGATGTATATGAGGACATGTAAGTAATTTGGTGATAATTGCGAGTAATGTGCGATGTGCTGGCGTGGCGTGTGCGCGTGCCGGCGCTACTCCCGGCGCGCGCGCCGCCTGTCTGCGCAGCGCAAAAACTGACAATGCGGAACCTCTTGACAAGCACAGCGAGCACAGGAATCCGACGCAACTGTTCCTAACATTCCATTATTATTTATCCCCGACCGCATTCCTCAACTTAGATTTTTATTTGTATTTGTAATAGGTAATTACCGACAGAATCCGCCTTCATATTAATAAGGTGACTCTCACAATAGTGTTTGGTATTTCATAAAAGAGTAAAAAGACGTAATAAATACGTGATCGCTGCACAGCTGTTGTCGTGGACACGACATCAGTATGTATGTAGGAGTTCGGCAGCTCGGCAGCTCGGCAGCTCGGTACGTACATATATCATGGTATTTCCCAGCCGATCTCACCTCGTCGGATGACTTGCGCGGAATTCGAAAGCCCATCGCGAGATTTATCGCTTATTCTGAATTAAAATATACATTTGCTTACTTAATGGGCATTTTTTGTCACGTGCCACGTAGCGACTACGGGACAAACATGCGGCGGATGGTATTTCTTATGATTTATCAATGTTTTGGACGTCTGATGGAATGTAGGCAGTGAAGGTTAATTGCTTTTTCTTGTATCGACATTAACAAAGTAAATAATATTCGGTAGAGTTGAGATTTAAGAGGGCACGAGTATAACGGCGAGCGTCATTTTGACCCGAGGGTGCCATTAGTCTTGCTTTTTTATACAAACCAGTAGCCGGTTGATAGCATCGCGGCTCCCGCGCACCGCTTACTTTAATGAGCCACGCCATTTATCGACGCGCGGATTATATGCGCCTGCGACGCGCAACGTACCAATGAACTTCACGTCATTACGGTTTAAGAAGCCTGGCCAACGATCCACTTCTCCGACTTACGTAACACGAAATGGAACCACAAACACCATAAAATGTGTGTAAACTTTATCTCTGCATCTACTACGATCGAAAAGTCAATAAATTAGCGACATACCAAACTCGTGATCCAGTTTTGTAATTAGCATACGAGATTTAAGATAGGTACCTAAATAACTTGCAAATCATTGTTTAGTGAATAATTTCAAAGTTTTTCATAAACATGAATATTCATTCGTTATTTTTAAATCAGGGTTTTTCAAGAAAAGTTGCATGTTTTTAATTGAAACTATGTACGATTATAAAAGCTTTAAGTTGCTCACTGGCAATAAAACATTTACTAGATACGAAGTTGTTCAATTACTGAGTTTGTCGGCAATCGTAATAGATTTACCAGATTATAGCTACCTGTGGTCAGCATGTGTCACATAAACTATTCAGCGGCCCAAATATCTCAGTTTATCTGCTCTAAAAAATAATCACTATAAACTAACGAGTGGTCTAGCTCCGATATAAATTTATTTTTGTATTTTCACGACTGCTTGGCATTGCAACTCATAACTGCAACACAAACGCATTGCTTTAAGACCAGAACGGATCCTAAATAAACAGTTAAATACAACTGTACCATAATAATGGCTGCCGAGTTCCTTCATGACAATATAATTGAATCATGCACAGTAATTCCTAAGTCGGGCTGGCAACGTGTCCGTCGGCTGTTGCTTGATAATTAAGTAATGTTACACGAGAGGCTATTTTTGTCCTGGCCCTGCAATCTATTAATATCTCATAAATTGTATTTTATAGTTACAAGTAAATTGCTAACTCAAGTACCTGTAATGATCGCACGGCGGCGTTCAACTCGAGCCAGCAACGGTGCGGCGCGCGGCGGCACCCGAGAATGTATTCAATAACGAGAGATATTTTAAGATTATTGCTCATAATTTCAAAACCCCTGTGTTATCTCGTATCTGATTCATAACTTTTTTACTCTAATAATGATTAATAGGAATTATGACATGAGTGGCTGAAAGTAAGGGGAAGCGATAGAGACGCAGATAACTGAGCGTATATGCGTTGCTGACCACCTCGAGGGATAACCTGCGGTAGTCAGGTTCACGTTGTATTTAAATGTGAAAGTGGGTGTCGTTGCCGGCGGTGGCGGGCGCGGTCGCTGAGGCGGGCGCGGGCGCAGGTGCTGCGAGGCCTTGCCGCGAGCGCGCGCGCGGTATGCGGTCGCACCGGTTCTTCTAGCAACGCGTATTTTTTACACGCCACACATCATCGACATTGTTGTTATGTTTTGCTATGATGCAAAAAAAATCAAGTTTGATTCAGTTGCAGGTATTTACACGGACTTTGAGCCGTTATACCAAGAACCAAGAAGAGCTTTCGTTCCATATCCGCGTCTATTTTAATAATTAATATTTACAGTTAGTTGCTTTAAGTGCATAGTTGGTGCATGAGTCAGATTAGATCGGTTTTTGAGAAGTTCTTTTAAACATCGTAGTTACGAAGATATTCTACAAACTCGGAGTTCGCAGCAAAATACCAGTTTTACGTCAATCACGAAGCTTATTTTATGTTTCGCGAGTGGCTTTAGAACATCAACAAATCATGTGTCAGTAGGACCTAGTAGCTGAATGTTTATTCAGTTATCGACGAACTAGATAACATTGTTCTCATCAATTGAGTATATCAAAGCAGAGAGGAGGCGCGTGTCGCACGCAAAAAATGGTTGTTGAGAAGGCGCCGGCGCGACAGCGGCGCGCGCGCACCCACTCGCGGCCTTGTGTGCCGCCGCGCCGCCCCGGGATCATTTACTAGACTAGATACAATTACAGCTTATAAGTACTTGCCTTTAAATGTGTATAATTAGCACTCCATTCTAAACTCGATAAATCTACATAAAAATAATTACATCAAGGATTTTGTTCAGATTGTACTGGCCGTTAATTATCACCTACTTGTGCAGTACATGGCACTCAGATTTAGCTTATTTACTTTTTTTTTTTGCTTAATTTGGGCATATAACAGTTACACATAAGAATAAAGCATGACAATTTAAATAATTAAAACTAAGTAAACGTGAAACCCACACCAATGTCCGCGACGATAATACTACTTATGTTTTTTTAAAGAAATAAATTCGTACAGTATCATTTGCACAACATTAAACAGTATTATTTGCGGAATCAGTGCGCTTTGGAAACCGAGTGGGCTGAAAACTGGATAAGTTTTGTTTTCCTGCTTTGTAGTTTGGTTAAAGTTATCGATGTTACTTAAGTCAAACAAAATATATCTACTATTTAGAGGTGAGCAAAATACATGTTTTGCTTGAATTAAAATACAAATAACAAAATACTTGCTACTTCAAAAAATTTTGAAGTCGTGTATTTGAAATACAAATACCAACATTATTGAAATCAAGAGGCTATTTGGATCGAACACATTTATTAACACCACACTTATTATAGTAATACACGACTTTTTCTCCTTGACGGAACAGTTTTAAGTGACATATTCTAATTAGTTTTTACTCGAATATTAAATCACTGTCATGTAGATATACAACCTCCATCACGCACCCTTAATCTATAGCATATGCATGCGCAAGATTACATTGAGTATCTACATAACATATTACCTACATGTGCACGCACCCTTAAACTACTCAGTGTGCACACACCCTAAGTACACAATATATTCAGCTGGAGCTATCGTTCACTGATATACAATCTATATTTATTACCTAAGTCTGTTCATAACACAGCTCTATAACAAAAATTACTAAACACAAACAAAATAAAATTATCTATTACAAATCATAACGACTCAAAATAAAATCACATCAAAAACAATATTAGCTAACATCATTACATCACACATCGCTCGCCCCCTTAATAGATAATTTTTCTAAAAATTGCTTTAGTTTAGGGCCTGGTAAAGATTTTGTTAACATATCTGCTACCATTTCTTGTGAAGGCATATATTTTACCTCAACCGCCTCATTGACTATAGCTTCGCGAACGTAATGAAACCTAATATCGATGTGTTTAGTCCTGTTATGGTTCATCTTATTTTTTGCTATTTTATGTGCTGATTGGTTGTCATTGTAAATGACCACCGGTTTGATACAAGTTCCCTTTGTTAAACTTTTTAACAAATTTCTTAAATAAATAGCTTCTTTCGATGCTTGACTGAGGCCTATATATTCTGCCTCTGTGGAGGACAGCGCCACGCACCCTTGTTTACGACTTTCCCAAGATACTATATTATCTCCTAGTCTAAAAATTAAACCAGTACAGGATTTCCTATCATATGACCCACCCCAATCCGCGTCTACGTAGCCATTTAATTCTAGATTACCTGTTTTCTTAAAAGTTAGTCCAAAGTTCGACGTCCCCTTTAAATATCTAAGCACCCGTTTAGCACATTTAAAATGTAATTCATCGTAATATGAATTAAACTGTGACAAAACACTAACAGCGTGCGCGATATCAGGCCTAGTACTTTGAGCTAATTAATTAAGACAACCTATGATAATCTGATAAGGCAACTTACAACCAGAATCAGGAGCTTTCTCTAATTTGAGACCTACTTCCATTGGGGTAATGACTGATTTACAATCCGTCATATCAAAATCCTTCAAAACATTAAGAACATACTGTTCTTGATCAAGATAAATCGCACTTTTATCTCTCCTAAGTCTCATGCCTAACACGTGTCTAGCAGGACCTAAGTCCTTAACTTTAAACCTTTTAAGCAAGCCATTTTTTAATTTCTGCTTCTCGGTTTCGTTATTTTTGGAATAAAATATAAAAATGTCATCAACGTATATGACTACCACTATTCTATTTCCATCGCTAAACACCTTTTGATAAAGACAAGGTTCTATTTTCGATTGTACAAAACCTACATTGAGCATCTCCTGATCTAGCTCATGGAACCAAGCGTTTGACGCTTGTTTGAGTCCATACAACGATCTTTGCAATTTACATACCTTTGTCTCTTGACCTTTAACAATCGCCCCCTTAGGCTGAAGCATGTAGATGTCCTCTTTTAGCTTGCCATACAGGAAAGCAGTTGTAACATCCCATTGATCAACGAGCCAATCATATTCTACAGCTAATGAGAATAGTAATCGTAAGGTTGAGCTTCTTACGACCGGAGAATACGTTTCATTGTAGTCTATTCCACGTACCTGCGTAAATCCTTTAGCTACTAGCCTGGCCTTATATTTCGACACTTTACCGTCACTGTCTCGTTTAATTTTGAAGACCCATTTGCAATGTATTGGCTTTTTGTCCCGTGGTAAATCTACCAGTGACCACGTCTGATTCTCGTTTAATGATTTCATTTCATCATCCATAGCTTTTTGCCATAAATCAGAATCAGGCCTTGCCAATGCTTCTTCAATTGTTATTGGATCGCCATCAATTTGTGCGATAGCATTATAAATAACAGGTTTGCGCTCACGAAAATTGTATCTTCGTTCTGATTCCGCTGTACTGCTCGTGGTAGCAACCGTTTCATCAGGCGTCGCAGCCTCTTCAGTGTCAATACACTCCGCTTCATGAAACTCTTCTTCATCTTGTATACTATTATTAGACGCACCACTTTCAACCACAGGTTCTCTCCGTTCCTCCTCTATATCAATAGGAACGACTGTGCTCTTCTTCATGTCGGTACCATCTCCAGGAAAAACATTTTCCAAGAATTTAACATTTCTTGAGAATGTTATCTGACCCGTTTTTGGATTCATCAGTCGATAACCTTTAATAGTTTCATTATATCCAATGAAAATCATTTCTTCAGTTTTCATATCAAGCTTTTGCCGTTTCTGTTTAGGTTTCAATACATATGCTTGACAACCGAAAATTTTCAAATGACTCAAGTCTATTTTCTTATCTGACCAAAGTTCTTCAGGTACTTTATTCATGACAGCCTTAGTCGGACTTCTATTTTTCAAATATACCACTGTACATACCGCTTCAGCCCAATACTTTTTACTAAGTTTGGCCTCACAAGGCAACGTTCTTGCTTTTTCTATGATAGTTCTGTTCGCCCTCTCAGCCACACCATTTTGTTCAGGCGTATAAGGAACCGTCTTCTGATGCTTTATACCAGCTGACCTTAAAATCTTATCGATGGCTTGGTTACAGAATTCTTTACCATTGTCAGATCTGAGACACTTTATCGACTTTCCTGTCTGCTTCTCTACTTCCGCCTTATATTCACGAAATTTATCGAGGGTTTGACTCTTATTTCTCAAGAAGTAAACATGCGTCTTACGCGTATAATCGTCGATAAACAACAGCATATATCGAGATCCACTGAATGATGGTTCTTCCATCGGTCCGCATAAATCACTATGTACAATTTCCAAAACTTCTTTCGCTCGTGTACCTTGATTTTTCATAGAGCTCTTACAAGTTTTTCCATTTATGCACGGAACACATGGTTCAATTTTATCACTTGATTTAAAATTCAATCCAGTCACCATATTTTTCAATGAATTCATATACTTTTGTCCCAAATGTGCTAATCTTCTATGCCAAATATTTGACAAAACTTCATTTGACAAAATCAAGTTGACAACACAATTTTCTTTTTCAATCAACTCGAAAATTCCATCAACCTCTTTGCACGTTGCTACTATTTGGCCTGTTTTATTTTTAATAGAGCAACCTTTTTTGTCAAATTTTACGGCGAACTCCTTCTTTACAAGATCGCTTACTGAAATTAAATTCATAGAAAGTCCGGGAACATGAAAAACATTCGTTAATAGGAGTTCAGTGGTATTATTTACTTTCGGGATGGCATCCCCTCTTCCTATAACTTTCATTTCTTCCCCGCTTGCAACTTTTATCTTTAAACTATTCTGTTGCCTTTTGTAATTCAACAATTTTCCGTCATCGTTCGTCATGTGGTTCGAGCAGCCACTGTCCAAGTACCATCGGTCCTTTTTCACCGTGTTCACCATACTCAAGCATGGATTCGCTCTCTTAGTGACTTTGCATTCAGATGCTTTATGACCTTCTTTGTGACATTTGAAGCACTTTAATATAAATGCCTTTTTCTTTTCAAACTTCTTTTTATTTTGCGCCATTGTAACTAGGACTTGCTCTCTATTCTGACCATTTTCAATCTGTCGGCTTGCTTCTTGCATCAACTTTGATTTTAACTGCTCAAGTTTAATTTCTTTTCCGCCATTGTCTATCGCCATTATAAATGGGTTGTAATCTGATGATAAACCGCTTAATAATATAGAAATTATCCACTCTTCAGAGATTTTTGCATCAATGTCTGCAAGTTGTTGCGCCAAACAAATTATTTTGGAAATATATGTTTCCATGGTTTCGCAATTTTTTTGTCGGCATTGCCATAACTCTCGTTGCAATCTGATTCGTCTGCCCCAACCTTTGTCTTCGTAAGCCTCGCTGAGATTCACCCAAACTTCACGTGCTGTCTTCGCACTATACACATGTGCGAAACATGCAGGCTCAAGTAGCAGACATAACGTCGTTCGTGCCTTCCTGTCAGTATCTTTCAATTCAGCTGTTATCTATCTCTGTAGCTTCAATTACCTTGAACCAGTTTTTGGACTCTAAGTAATTCCTCACCACAAATTTCCAATTAGCGAAGTCCTCAGCACCATTCAATTTTCTTATTCCACAAATTGAACCTGAATGTTCTTCTGCCATGACGAGAATTTTACAACTGACAACTTTTTAAGATACCTATGTATTGTGTTCTAGCTTCTAGGCGTTTTTGGAGCCTGGGTCTGGGCCCATAACCTATTGAAATCAAGAGGCTATTTGGATCGAACACATTTATTAACACCACACTTATTATAGTAATACACGACTTTTTCTCCTTGACGGAACAGTTTTAAGTGACATATTCTAATTAGTTTTTACTCGAATATTAAATCACTGTCATGTAGATATACAACCTCCATCAAACATAATTAAAATACATATACATCTGTATTTGTATTTTAATTATGTATTTGACAGCCCTACTACAAAGCCCTGACTACAGTTACACCCTGTATGTAAATGGCAAACTAATTTGATTTTATCGTACGTTTGTAAATAGCATCACAAATTCTCTCTCCATCTTTATTCTTTTCTCAGTCTTAATTTTATTTCTAAATTTATATTTATTTTAAAATTAAAGATTTGTAGCACTTTTCTTAACCATTGATTGAATATAACCCTGAACCAATCAACTAATTAACTAGTCGTACCCAATAGTTGTTATTATATTTTATCGGGTTATTTGTGGTACAATGTCGATACAATTTGGTAATATCGTCACTTCCCGTATCAGATAGTAGAAGCAACGAATATCCTCACCGCTTCCTGGAAATTCGCGTAATTTTACACATGAAAACCTCGAATAATCGTGAATTATATAATTCCTAGAATATGCGGGAATACATGAACCGTAAACAAATAATTGGGAATAGAGTTTTTAGTATAGGCGAAAGGGACAAAACATGAGTTATCTCATTCTCAGAATGTCGTTATACCTACGAAAACAGTTATAAATAACTTACGTTATTTACGTTAACGTTTTATTGTTAGTCAAGTCTTAACTAAACTTTCATGGAACAAGCACAAAACGAAATCATTTTCAAGAGCAGAGAAATTTACTAAGATACTCAGACGTAGAGAACACAAAACGGAAGAAATACTTGAAATTGGCAACCACCAAACACCCTGTAGGATGTTCGTAATGAAATGTATGGTAAGAACAGCTTATCACTATCATTCTCATACACTAAATAAAACCAACAAAATAAACTCAATTTATTTAGTACAAAGCTCTACCGAACCGACACCAACAGAGATAAGACGATCTGTACTTACTGTTATTTAGAAGCCTGTAGGCATATCTGCAAAAGCCATAAACAAAAAAAAAAACTAATGATATACAGTTGCTAGCTTATTAAGGACATATCTTTATAACTTTACTAAATATTGGTTAAGATAGTTCGATGGTTCACTACACCTGCCACAGAGTGCGTACGTGATTAAACCAAAGCGTAATTTCATTGAAATGCTTGATAATTTCAATCAGCAGTTTCTTAGTAGTTATATTACAAGAAATACTGGCTGTGTTGTATAAAATGTGGACGTTAACATTCATTTTAAATGTTTATCTCTTCATTTACATAATGGAGTCGCGATCTGCACAGACTGCTCGGGGACAGGCCAGTCGATGATTCTCGTTTAAATTTATGTTAAGCACCTATTTGGTTGCTGTTTTGCGATATTCTGATAAGTACATAACACACATTATACGCTGATACAATATTTTTGATTTCCTGATAGTTGAGACCTTTTGACACGAAATCTGTAGCAAATGGTGATCTGGATCTACATTAAACATTGACTCACAAATCTGAAAGGAAGTATCTGTAAAGAAGTAAGTCATCATCATCTTCCTGCCCTTGTTCCATTCTATTTAAAGTCGGCGCAACATGTTTTCTTCTTCCATTCTCCTCTGATAGACGTCACGGCATCATTTACTCCTTCATGTCATTCATTTATATAGACAAATAAGTTACTCAAATAATAAGCTTATTTGTATAAACGTCGGGCAATAGCAGTGGGAGCAAAGTAATTGCATAAATAGGAGAAAAAGCTAGACTATTAAACAGGTACATTACGTTACCTCTGTTGCATTAAACGATCTACCGACGCATTCGAATTCTACGACGAAAGTAGGTACTGGCGTTTGAAGAAATCGATTATTTACATTTAAGTATAAATTTTGCACAAATTCGATGTTTTGTTTTTTGCAAATACGTTTATTTGTCGTCACGTGATGTTGCTACAATCGGATGCAACCTCGTAGACCCTCGTAGCACTCTCGCAGATCTTATCTCCGCTACCGAATCTGATTATTTTATGACACAAAATTACACACACCTGTTGTATTCATTAGTTCCTTTGTTACCGTGAGTAAATAATTAAAATGTCAAGTTTGATGCATAAATTTTTAATACTTATCATTTCATAAATATTTATGTTGATTTACTTTAAATTTATTATAGACTTTTTTTTTCTATTGTAACGATTTTTAAAAATAGTAGTGATGATATTGGATCTCTTGAAATATGACATTGAGATAGATCAACAGATAAATAATTATCTCTCTGTTGATCTACTGTTGATATACTTAGTTTGCACAACGACTGGTAGATGTAGTATTTATTTCAGAAAGTCACTTACTACATGACTCCCAGTCGCCCCTGTTATAAAATTATCGCAGTTCATATTCGGTTTTGGGTTATTTAGGATAAATTTGTTTAAAAAAGCAAATGTAGGTAACTGAGAACAAGACTGCAATAAAAAAATCCACTGACGTAAGTCTCTTAGGTAATCTGTAACTACTACGACGTGCTAACAAACGTTATTTTGGCTTGCACTAACAACCAAAAATAAACAATTTTCAGTAAAATAGATATAGTGTTTAAATTTTTAGCTCTCCGGTATGTGAGGTAGTCAGCATGACGTGGAACTTCGTTAATTTTAAACGAATAATTCACTAAACATGCGAGTCATTACTGAAAAACGCCTACGGCTACCTCACTAACCCATTTTTCAATGCAGTCTTTCAACAAGTCTAGTGCGGAAAGATAATCAGCTGTTACATCCAACATTCATTATCTCTTATTTCCAGATCGCAATAAGGCAGAATTAGTTTAGAACTTTAGAATAATATTGTATGTATCGCTCTTGGTATTTAGAACAACTTCATAAATTTTATATTTTGTAAAGTTTACATTACAAATGCATTAATAATTCCTTATCTTTTATCAAATCGTAGCTATTAATCACCATGATCATCAGGACACTAATTGTTTACAGTATTTCAAGAGTGAAGGCTTAACATTAATAAAGTGGGTCTCCTTGTACGGTAATTTCGAATCAAGATCGCAGTCAATACTGTCTTCCTGATATCATTAATCCCCAGGTTTCCTCTTTTGAATTAAATGAATTAATTGAATAGATTATGCATGCATCAAGTACATTTGCAATTGAGACCACACGACAACTTGTTAATGTAGCGGCTTACCAGTAATGGCATAGCTTAGTAACCTATTTGAAAGCACCTGGGCTCTATTCAAATCACTAAATGCCTTACATGACCAGATGGCTTGCATGTAGATACCATTTGTTCCACGAAATTGAAGCTACTTGAAGATGATTCAACAAAATTTAATCTTAAATATAGACTTATCCAGTGAATCCGGGTATAATTTTATAATTTTCACCTTAGCTACATAACCCGATTTGTCTAACCAAATCTGTGTTCTTAATCTGTTCTATTTTGTTCGGTGCCTACACATTATTTATAACAAGTAATGGTCAGTCGACAGACTAACAGTTATTATACAACGCGTAACGTAAATATTACGCTATTTGAGGGTGATTTCAAAGAGAGCCGCACGTGTAATGTGGCCGATATATTGAACAGTAATAAACATCAGAGCTGTAGTGACCTCGGTGCAAAGTTCGTTATATATTGAACTAAAAAAATTGGAGGGCAGCTCTTTTGTTCCTGTTGGTTTTACAGACGGTTACGATTTTAAGAATATCCGTCATTATACGCGTGATATTCGTTTTTTATTAGTAGACAGGTAGGTCGTGGTTTGTTTGCGATTAAATAATTTATCGACCTTCTATATACACTCGTTTAAAAGAGAAATCACTGATTCAGACAGATTTCGTAATGAACTCAGAAATTACAAGTGTATCAGAGTGTCAAATTTTGCATAGGGGATCCTTTTTGGACGTAGTTCACCAAAACTTAACAATATTCAACCCTTAAGGGGATGAATCAGGGTAGCAAAGTTTATATGGGAGAACGCGATTCCGGACTTGCCGGATTTAAATTTAGTATAGGCATGCTCTCAAGAAATTAATAGACCATATAACATCATGCTACGGCACTGAGGAGCTGAGCAGCAGGTGAAACTGCTGGGCATAGCTACTATATATATCTGTCCCTCTTTTTTTAACACTGTATTTTACGCTTTACATTGCCATATCTCACGCTGAGTGTCGGACATTTATTACCAGTAACTTTCAGTTTAATAGAAAGAAACGGGAGGCGCTTTTATGTCCTCTAATATATAGAAACGGCTATTACTTTTTGGCCATAAGCCTGTTAGATCACTAAGTAACTAAAGCCGTTGACTTTTATTTACTAAGTTGTAAATATAACTTTGCACGCGGATTTGTGGACGGTGAGTAGTAGATAGCTCACCGTCCATCCGTCTAATGGCGACAGGCCCTGTCGACGCCGCGTTCGTGTTCTACGCGTGCCTCTAAGAGATGTCAGCAATATAGCAGGGCCTGCCTTAGCCACTGCCTGGCGGGGTTGCAGGTTGTTCGAAAGAGATACTGCGGCCCCGGAACACCAAAAGACAAAAGAAGGAACATGGATGGATTTTAGTCAGTAGAAGTCTGACACTCCTTTCCCCAGAGCAAAAATATACCCGAAAAAATAATTTTTTTTGCAATTTTGCTTTGTTTAATAAATATCTGTCATTGATCGAACAACTACTCGTATAATTTAAATCTTAGGAGACAGATTACGTCACAGTAGGTTCCATTCATAAAACAAATCATTAATTTACTTGATGAATGTGATGACAAAAAGTTTAATTGTATAAGCTGTGGGACTGTTAGTCCGTCACAATACTGTCAGGAGTTGTTAACACGGCATACAGTCACGAAGAGCCCTGTTAGCTAGACGATGGATTACCCACTTTATAGTAAGTGGAATAAAGTTTTATATTGTTAAATAGTCTCGAGGACTACTCGTACATCTCCGTTGCTAAGTTCTCAGCGATGGCGGCGCGCGTGGCTGGGCCTGAGTTTCCTTCGCAACCACGGGCTATACAAATTAGGACGCCATGATGTTTGGTGTTAAAACGTTTGATAAGTTTACAGATTTGTGCAAATATTAGCCTCTAATATTGATCATGTCTGCGAGTTTGGGTACATGCTAATAAGTTGCTTGATTTCTTGGGTGGATATATTTTTTTAACCAATCATTTCCTGGAATAACTTCCACGAGTCATATCGATGAAGTCGAAGAAGGATTTGTGAAGCTGTGCTTGTTATAAAAAAATAATAATATAATACTTTATTTCAGTACAGTGAACATTGTTATAGACATCTTATATTTTTTGTACAGACATTGTGAACGTGTGTGTTATGATCAAAGATAAGACCAAGACTATATGGTACTGCTTCATGGAACATAATTCAACAGATTAGAATGTTATCTTTCAGGATTTTGTTTTTGAATGAACGAGGAAATCCTAAAAATTTATAATGAGGATAAAATGTCAATTAACGTAACTTAGTAAAAATTATAAAGAACCGATGTGATTCCTTTATACCTAATATATTATGTACATACAATGTATACATATGTACGTGCACGCTGATTCCTACGAGCTACGAGTACTCAGAGGTTATTATGTAGAAAAGCAATTAACATTGACTGCGTCTGCGCCACGTGCCCATGCAAATGCGTTTCAGAACAAAGAGCCGTAAAATAAACGCATACAATTACGACAATGCTTTTTGATCTTATTATGGATGTCCACACTTCATACACAGTTAGTACTTCGTCATAATATTACCGTTACATATTACATAATTTTTAATTGGTATTTTGAAATGTGCATTTGTCCGTCAACTCCGTTTTGTTTTTCCTAATCAGTTTTTATGCTCTCGGCGACAGTTTTTATTGTCGTGCAATGTCGGATGAATCATTGCATTCCTTTGCCTCGGTTAGACAATATGACCGCGAACGTGTCTGTATTTTATGGTTTGCTTACAAAAATTGCATAAACGTATTGTCATGCTTTGTGAAAGTGAGTTCAAATAGTTTGTAGTGAGTATAACTGCATAATGTTTTTAAGTCTGAATGAAACTCTATGTATTGCACTGTAATTGTAGGTATGAATTGTACAGTCAGAGAAATTAAATGTTTAGTGGACTAACTTTCTAGGTGAATAGTATGTTATATGGCTATGACTGTAACTTAATGTTAATCAATTTGCTAAGCAGTCATCTTCCTGAATTAGATTAGATTTTTTTTTCCGAATTTGTGGGTTGTTGGAAAGAGATACCGCGGTCCCGGGACAAAAAAGATTAAGGCACATGGGTGGGTTTTAGTAAGTAAAGGTCCCATCCCTAAAAAAAGCTAATTTCTTTTCAATAATTAATATTCTCATTCGTTAACAGATCAGACTCAAATACTGCTCAATGTCGAAGTTATTAAGTCAACAGTCCGAGGGTCGTCTTATTACAATAGTGCGTCGCCCACGAACATTAAAAACAACATAAAGTAAAACCAATCTCTCCGATGGTCGTCGCGCGGCGCTCGCAAACTCGCCAGTACATACAATAGCTGACACACTTTATGTATTTCTACATTTCCATATCAGCATAGCAACCACAACCATATAAAAGATAATAATAAAAATAAATAAAACAAAGTGCCAATAAAATCCCAAATACATTCGCTGCATATTAAAACTGTAAAAAAACTGACAAACAAGGAGAGAGAACAAGGAAAAGTTCAGAGAAACCTCTTTCGTATCAAAACACGGCTCTGAGCCGCGGCTTCGATTGCTCCCATTCTTTGTTCTATATTTTGTGAGCAATAAAGAGCTTTACCTGATACCACCATCCGCTCATTAACCAACCAATTTTAATTAAAGCTAGCGTGTAATTGGTAGAACAACGCGATAAGGTTTATTTATCATTAGGTGGTCTTTATGCCAGTTTGTTGTTTCCTCATAAAATATTGTACATGTGTAATGTAAGGACAATTTATTTGCTATTGTCAATGTGACCGGCGACAATCCTAAGACTTATGTAATTTATGTAGCAGCCCTCGGTAAATTGTTAAGGAATGCTTATACAATTGTACATCCGTGATGGATGCTGACACAAATGTGAATGCTGAGACACAATTAGTTGGCTACTTTATTATTACATTATGTACTCGTTGTACAGAAACATTTTAACTGTACTTATAAGGCGAATCTAGTCCTGGCTACTAATGAATTTGAATTGAATCAAATGTATCAATATTGATTACATAAATAAAGTAATCAACTGCGACCGTAAATCAACAGGGCCCTTGAAATAAATGTCAGCTCAGTCTAATTTTAATTTTTTGATCGATTTTATATGAAAATGAGTTTGATCAGAAATGTGGTGTGCTGAAAGAGGTCACAGCCAACTTCTCCTTTTTTGCATGGAAAATCATCAATTGGTTTCTCCCGCTCTGGGCGGAGCGGAAGGGTTGTCAGACTTGTACTGACTAAAACCTATTCATGTTCCTTCTTTTGCCCTTTGTGTTCCTGGGCCGCGGTATCTCTTTCAAACAACCCGCAACCTAAATCTATAGGTACCTTGAGCTAACTACTTAACTGGTATTAAAAAAAACACGATTGTATTACCTTAACTTAGAGTACAAATTGTTTCCAGATTTGGTACAATGTAAACATCTTCTAATGTAATCTAGTGTCCAAGATTCCATTAGAACATGATCTTTCTAATGTAATGTTGGACACTACTGTCCTATAATAATAGCAAAAATTATGAAGAAATCTTGACTTAATAGACTGGAATTAACATTAAAGAAGCATTAAGACGTCATTTCTCTTCATTTTAATAACTCGCAGATGTTTAATTGCTAACAAATCCCTCCTATTACTTTCTAGAACGGCTTCGTGGAGTGTCGGAGCGGCGTGGAGGAGTGTGGGCAGATGGACGACTGCGCGGTCGTGATGCCTCGGGAAGGATGCTGTGCCAAATGCAAGGGATGCTGGTACAACGGCACCGAGCATGCCTCCCACACCGAGTGGAACGAAGACAATAGAATCCTGAGGTGTGAGGCCGGAGTCATCACCATCACTAAACCTGAGTGCTACGTGCCCTGCGAGAGGCCTAAACATCAGAGGCATACGCACTATAATTGTCCTGTTTGTGATGGTAAGTTTTATGTTGTTTTATGGCTTTATTAGTAGGTACTTAAGCACTGTTTTCTAAGTCTATGCAATTATGCTTCAAGTAAGACATTGTTTTCAATAAAAAAAGATACTTACCTATCGTACCTTTCCGTTACAATAACAAATCTTACCCCTCTCAGAAGGATTGTGAGAATTCCATGCAATAAATTCTTCTAAAAAACGATAGTGACTTGAAACAATTTACTAGCCATTTCACGCCAACAGTTCCCACCACAATTGTCGAGTATCTTTACGTTATTCATCTCACATAATGTGAGAGCGGGGCGAGGGCGCATGCGCGCGGGGGCGCGGGTCTGCGCTGGCGCAGCCGTGTCTCGCACAGCGCTGCGCCCGCGCCCACCCAGACGCGCGCGCCGCAAAAACAACCACCATGATCCCACACAAAAACAAACACACGCCGCCACGCGAACTTAATAAAACCATAACGGCAAGCAATTTACCTGTGCTTCCAAACCTTAACAAGTTTATTAAATTCCATAACAAATAATAGTAATTTACAAGATGACGACTCGATATCGCTTTTGAATATCGCCGACACATTCCTAACTATCGTTTTATTGCTTGTGTTTATATTTTATTAATTACCCGCCAGTCGCTAAGCGGGGAGATCAAGGGATCATCGGACGTTGCACCACGCTTTGGAAATAGACGAATTGATAAGGTGTTTAACGTTCCACCTGCGCCTGCGGCTGCTTAGTGATTTTTCATATGTATTGGTACTTTGTCGCGACAATTCGCCCACACACGGCACGATGCTATGCGACGGAACACATGTAACGTGACATAGCAACGTGATAGACAATGGACCACTCTGCCATAATTCCAATCCCGTTTCTTGCTCCATACGAGTCAGAGATGACTATTACAACAACAGAATAATTTAGTCATCTACTGAATGTAATTTAATATATCACACATTGAAGGTTACATGGTACAATACAAAAAAAAAAACTTGGTATTATTTGTTATTCAACAACCCGCCTATAAAAGGCTCGCGATGCGGTATGTACATAGAAGTGGCGCCAAAGAGTAATTACTCCGTGCGTGGATACTGAATAAACAACAAAAGCATTTAAAGCCTGCAATAAAATCCAAGATGAAGCGCGAACTTTTACAAAGAATTGATTGTTGAAACTTTAATAGTAATGAAAACAGAAACAAAATTTTAAGATGTAATTCAGTAATGAAGGGGTCTGGAATTATTTTGAAATTGTTTTCTGCGCGCGGACCACCCGAGACGCGTTTCGCGCAGTCGTTTCCTCTATCGGATGCCTACTCTATAACTAGAGACAAAGAAATTGACAACGAAATAAGGTCTTATTATAGTCGACGGGGGTTCGTTAAAATTATATTTGTGGTGGTCTGCGAGTCTCCCACGGCGTTGCGTCTCTATTATTGTCCATAAATCAAAAAGTTAACAACCTACTTAAAAGGTTGGGGCGGGTGGGTTTTTGTGCGGTGGTCAAAGCGGCCGACGAGGCCTTGCTGCGGGAACCACGACGTGTGCCCTCTGTTTGTTTGTTTTACGATCCCAACACTGCATTAGATTTTTTCTTTACTTGTTAATTCTTCACGATTCTTTTTTTATCAACATGGGAAATGTTTTTATGGAGCTTAAGTGAAAAGTGACGATTAGTGTGTCAGTTATCGGAGCTTTAAGCTCTACCAAAAATAAAAATGATGGTACGGCAAATTGGTACTTTAATTATTATAAAATTAAGCGTAAAACTATCTGTAACAATTCATACAAATGTAAAAAAATAAACCAAAGAATGCAGACTCGCCGCAAAAAATAAACACGAGGAAGAAAAGTTTTTACACGAAAGAACTTAACTAATCTAAATTCAAGTGATGTACGGTAAACCGAGTATTATTAGGTATGCCTGCGACAGTAACCTGAGAAATTGAAATAATTAGCTTGTGATGTACAACAGCGGCGTGATGTGACTTTGTAATACATAGTTTATTGCCGCATCATGCTTTAAGCGAAATTCAGAGGAATATATCTTCGCTAAGTATTTGGGCGTGTCCGTTTAACATTCTTGCTTTGGGTCGTCTCCATAGTTTTTGAGAACAATGAGTATGATGGTATTTAGACCTTCGTACACCATCATATTGTCAACAATAATAATGTCTAATGACATGTATTGGGGACAACTAAGATCCAGATAATCGCAATGATGGCTGGTTTGTTTTCATTAATGAAGTAGAATAAATCAGAATATAATTGATTCTATTGTCAACATATTAAAATATACATTTATCATGTTTCGAAATCCACAAAGGCTAGATAAATATTTATAGCGTATATAAAAGTAACGTATGCACAAAACCTTCATTACACAACGTAACTTATGATCGCATAAATGCTGGCTTGGGGGGCACATTGTATGACAGAACACATCGCTCATATAAACGGCGCGCACAAGCGATGAATACTTAATTGTGTGCCTACAAAAGGACAGCCTACTTTGTGTAGTCGTCTCTAGTTTTACGACAGACACTTGACCGTTTTCATTGTCACAATTATGTGCGGCGAGCGGCCGCGGCGGTCCACCGCGCCTTGAATCCAAGTCCGTGACTCTTGAATGAAACGCATTCTACCATGAGCACAAAATAAATGTTAATATTGTGCAGCTCTAAGCGCTTTATCATTTGAAGTGACTCGCCGAGTACCACATAGCTTGTCGATCCAGTACGAGGTTTTATAAGACAGAATAATCCGCGTTCAACAGTGACTTTATATCATTTTCCTATTAGAATCCCAGGCCTTATGATTTATATTCTGATCGGATATTCTACCATTATAATTGTACTAGCTTTTGCACGCGGCTTCACTCGCGTTAAATTCGGGGTAACACAGTTCTCTTTTTGTGATTTGCTGGTACTTGCTACCTGTAGTTTTTGCCCTTGCGCCTTATTTATTGTAATAGCAAAGATAAGTTTTCCCTTTCCTTCTCTCTTTCTCCCTCATTTCACAATCTTTTTTTTTTAAATAGCATATGTCCGTCTCCTGGGTCCCAACTATATCTGTACCAAAATTTATCAAAATCGGTTTTGCCATTTAAGCGTGAAGACGTAACAAACAAACAAACTCACTTTCGCTTTTATAATATTAGTAAGGATTCTAGTCAGAAATAGACGAATACTAAAAATATAGGACAACGCGGCAATGTTCTATTATTCGAGTAATTACTGCAAAATGTTTGTACTCAAATTTTTACTTACTGTTAATTTATTTGTTTTAAATAAGTATTAATGTCTTTACAAATGGGTATAGCGTTCAGAGAGGAATACTGTCGGATTCAGCAGTACTATACGTTAAGAAAGTATTCAACGTTTGCATGAGTTGTGTAGTAAGATGTGTGCAAGTCCGAACGAGGCGGCTGCTGTACGGTGCACGGGGGTGCGCAGGTGGGCACTGCACATTGTGGGCAGCGCAGGCGCAGCGGTGGGCGCGCCGCGCGCCGTGTGCGGCCGTCCGCGCTACGTCATTCATTAGACCCTGATTGATTCATCGTCTACCCGAACTAATTTATGGAGTTTGCGCTTTGTCGTAGTCACTGCGCCGCCAGAGGCCTCATTCCCATTTAGCGAACAATGGCTGAGATTTTTGTTTTAAGCTTTTGCTGCTAATCTAAAGAGTTTGTTTCCCTAAAAGGAATCTCTTTTGTATTCATTTATTTCCTGGGGATCGAAAGGACGTTTGACTTTTAGCGCTGCCATAAATTTATGGTAATGAGTTCGTGTGTAAAATCTTAAAAGAGTTTATGGTTGATTAATGGGATTCCTTAGCCTTGAAAAGGTCTGTCTATAGTTTTACGATTTTTTAATGTATGATTTTAATATTTCAGAGTGCGTGTTAAACGGGCAGCCTGTTTGGGAGGGCCGCGACGTGCGCATCCCGGAGGAGCCTTGCCTATCGTGCCGGTGCGTGCGCGGTGCACTCTCTTGCGCCAAGCGTGCCTGCCCCGTGCTCCCGTGCACGCGTGCACAGCAGTTCACGCCCCTCGGCGAGTGCTGTCCTAGGTGTACGCATCCAACTTCCGATAAAATTCTACCAAGTAAGTTTACCAGTTCATTTTACCTTTTTCGTTACAAAATTTTGACAACACCCAGACCTAAAAAATAAGCCGCAGATTCATTAGGCGTTTTTCAGTAATAATACTGCAGGCCTCACAAGACAACAACGACTCATGTTATGGGTCCGACAGTTTATAACCAGCTGCCGGCTACCATTTCTAGTGCAACGACCATTGGAAGCTTCAAAGCCCGTTTGAAAAAATGGCTTGTCGAGCAAGCGTTTTACTGCTTTGACGATTTTTTTAATATTTGATTTTTGACTAGAAATTAATGTGTTTGTTTTTTGTGGTTTTGACTTTTTATTTTATTTGTAATATTTCTACTTGTTTGACATTTTGATTTTTTATTGACTTGGCATTGTTTATTTCTTTGTAATTTGAATGTAATGAATATTATGAACCTGTGACTTGTAAGAATCCCTTATCAATAAAATACTATGACTATGACAACTAAAGGGCCCGTCACGGCCACTGTCTGCCGGGTTGCGCATTGGTTACAAAAAGATACCGTGGCCCCAGAACATAAAGGGCAAAAGAAGGAGCATGGATCAGTTTCAGTCAGGTCTGATACTCCTTTCCGCTCCGCCCAGAGCGGGCGTCAGGAGTTATTTTATGATTTCCCATCCAAAATAAAGAAAGTAAAAGAGTTCACTTCTTTTATTGGTAAAGAGTGACAAACTGAGATATGCTGAATTGTCTGTGGCTCAATCACTTTATGATTCACGGTGTAGAAAACCTGTTGCCAAGATAACTGAAATACTGTTAGTTGGCATAAAGTGCAATTTCGATGTTGACCCTACAGTTATGCGCCTTAATATTTATGTTCAGACCGTATTGTGTCATCTGTTTTGGTTTCTGCAAATGTTTTTGCAGAGTCACTACTTTATCAATGGCCATTGAAATGAATTAGTTATTATTTACTGTCAGATCGATACAAATGACAATGGAATCGAAAGTTTTAATGAAACCACCTGAAACTGTACTTATTTAAGTTCGGGATACCGTCTTATATAATTTTCAATTTCAGTTTCAGGCACCATACTGTTGAAGCCTTGTATAATTGGGAAGGAGTACCACGCACATCTGAGTCCTTTCCGTGTGGATCCGTGCACGGACTGCACGTGCCTGAACGGCACGGCGGTGTGCACTCGCCACACGTGTCCTGTGCTCACGTGTGGGGCGCGAGCACTGCCACCTCCACCCGGCAAGTGCTGTCCTGAGTGTCCCCAGGTCGAGGAGGCTAAGGCCGCTTGTGTCATCGGCAGGAAGACTTACCAGGTGCGTTTAAACGTTTCGAGTTGACTCACTGGCTTAAGCCTGTTCAAATTTAATACCACTGCCTTGGTTTCTTCTTTTCCAAATTAATCTACAATTTGCAGTTTTAAAATATGATTCAAAGTTATGTTGTTTGATTTTCAAATGGCAAGAACCGGTATTGTGTTTGTCAATAGTTTTCTGCAAGGACTATAAGTCTTCAATTACTCTTAAAGCAAGGCTTTCCTACTTACCATCTCACACTATTAGTTTAAGGCATGTGTTTGTATGTGTGTAGGTATGTTTGTTAGTCTTTCACGCTCAAACGTTTTGACCGATTTGGATGGAATTTGGTGTGTAGAGACCCGGACTTATGCTTTTTATTCCAATCTTATGAATGAGAATGTCTGTGAGGCTATATGGATGAATGTTTGTAATTATTTTACCCAACTACTTTGGCATAGAGATAGTGGATATAACCTGTATTAACACGAAGGATACTTTTAATCCTGGTAGAATGATCCCGTGGGATAGTTACAAAACTTCACGCGGACAACACCGCGGGCATGAGTTAGTAAAGTTTTTAACATTTCCAATTTTAGCAAAAATCGATTAGTTCCATAGAAAAGTGTGTTTTTAAAGCCAGAACCAACGACTAACTCATCATTGTATGATTACAGGACGGAGAAACATGGCAACTGGATGCCTGCAAGTCATGTGAATGTCATGGGGGCGAGCCGAGATGTGCCATGGAACGATGTCCAGTTCTGAGCTGCCCTCCAGACCAGACCCTCCGGCAACTTCCTGGACAGTGCTGTCAGAAGTGCGTCGACATCGATGGCATCTGCACGGTGTTCGGAGACCCTCACTATAAAACTTTCGACGGAAAGTTTTACAGTTTCCAAGGATCTTGCAAGTATCAATTGGCATCAGATTGTGCTAACGGCTCGTTCTCGATCAGAATATCAAACGATGCTAGAAATACCTCACACTCGTCGTGGACTCGCACGGCCACCCTTCGTATAGGCCCCACTAAGATAAACATGGGCAAAAAGATGCGAATAAAAGTTAATGGACATCGAGTGCAACTGCCTCATAAAATTAAAGGAGTTGCAGAAATAACCCGCAGTAATGGATCTGTTCTACTGAAGGCTGATATTGGTATACAGATGCTATGGGACGGTGATGGTTTTCTCGAAGTGACAGTGTCTAGTGTGTATAAAGGAAAATTGTGCGGTCTATGCGGCAATTTTAATTCGGTAGCTAGAGACGATATGAAAACTCGTGATGGTAGGCTACTCAATGATACCTGGAGGTTTGGGTCTTCATGGCGAGTAGGAGGAACGCGGGCGTGCACGCGGCGCCAGAAGCGTCCAGGACCGAATAATTATCGTCAGTCTAAGGTGATGAAGGCTCGACGGTTATGTCGTGGATTTGTACGGTACGAGGCATTCTCTGATTGTACGACTAAAGTGAATCCCCACAACTATCAAGAAGCTTGCGAGGTGGACGCGCGCAGTTGTTCAGGCACGCGGTGCCACTGCGCGGCGTATCGGGCGTACGCTCGAGAGTGCTCGCGGCTGGGCGCGGAGCCGCGGGAGTGGGCGCGCACGGCGTGGTGCGAGGGCCCGCCGCCGCCGTGGCTGAGTCGGCGCCGCAAGGGGCCCGGAGGCCGCGCGCCGGCGCAGAAGGACTCGGGCCTGCTGGACCCCAGCGCGGTGCCCAAGCCCAACAACAGCCGCTCCCGGCCGCCGCCTCCTATACTGCACTAATGTATTTGTGGCGATGCTTCTACTAGTCAAAAGCCAGTGTGGCGACGTGAGGTAATTATAATTTACTAAACTTCAAGTAAGTCTTATTAGTAGATAATGTTGAGTTTTAAAAAGCACCTCTAACGCTCAACTAATAAGTATTTAGACTAAAGTTTCAGTTAAATAATAAGTATGTTTAAGTTGCACTGAATTCCACAATTAATTTGCAACATATTGTTTGAATCCGCTTTTGTATTATTTAAATAGAAGATGTTTTGGAATGATCTGCATTATTGCAGCTGTTGCCAAGGTTTTATATAAATAATATAACAAATGAATATTAATATGTCAGGATTTACTAAAATGTAGTTCACCTTGTTTCAGAGTATTATGAATATTTCGCAACTGGACTGTTCGTGGGTTGCGTCTGAAAGACACAGCCAGCTTTAAAAGGAATGAAGATCTATCTACTTAAACAGTATTCATAAAGCTATTTCTAGTTAGGTAAACAAGAATATTATAACTAAGACCACCTGTATAGCTCACTATTGCCTCGCCAGTTCCGACCAGCATCCTGTCACTCATTCCTTAGAAGTATAGAAGCCATATGGTTTGAAATTCAGTATGCTAGCTGCTCTATATGGACAATAGAATCGCAGGTACCGCTCGATATGTTTGTTATGTAGTGCATTCTGTTTTGTTTGCTGGTTGATAATATGTGATAGGCAAGCACTATGTTTTCATTTATGAAAATAAATTTAGTAATTTATTGCATTGTAATACTAAACGTTTCCGTAAAATGTGATAATTAGCTTTGAATATTCAGGCAAGAGAGGGGCGTTTGGTAAAACATAGTTCAAATTGAGATCTCATCTGTAGGTAGTTCTTTACGAAATCTTAGATAAATCTAGCTATCCGAAGCCAAGATGCTAAAGAGATTGTGAGAGATATGTATAGATGTACATACACATATGCATTAAACACTGTTACACTAAGGATGAATAGCTGTAATGTTTTAATCGAAGACTCTTTGTAAAGCTTAGTTGTTAAATACGTTACCAATGAATTTTAATATTTGACTTTGATGTATTGTAAAAATAATTATTTAGCTGAAGAAATGTTAACTGTGTGGTTATAACGTATACCACAGTTCGCACGGGCGAATGTGTGACATCAAATTTTATTATCTTTTGTGAAAGTGCTTAGTGCCATTAGAAGGCGGCTAAAATCTACTAAATTGTGATAATGATATCTGTCAATGCCTCATTGTTCTACGATCATAGCTTACTTAAACAATATTTACTTATATTATTGTATGTATGTGAATGTCCCTCAAATTATGCGCGTAACTATTATAATATAGTGTTTAAATATATTCCACAATATTATGTATATAGGGTGCTTTATTGTTCATCTGCGGAGCATTAACTCGTGTCTCGTTCCAGTCTTGATATTCGGACTTGGTATCGAGCCAAAAAAGATACATTTTGCTATTTATTATGTTATGTTATTTTATTATTTAGTAGATGTCATCCGATTGTAAAAAAACCGCTAAACTCTCTTTTTAATATCTGATTATATTTCTCCAAGACTCCTTTACAAAATAACTAAGTACTACTTATTTCGTATTATTAAGCAGGGTCTACGTTTTATGTAGGCTTTTAAGTTATTTAAGAGATTTATTTTATATAATTAATTTGGTAAGTAAAATTATGTTCAGCAAATGTGTCCAATGTTATTTAACATACCTACCAGTACCTACCATGTCAATAATTTGTGTGAATCTTATTGATTTATTTTAATTGAATACTTATGATATAAAAGGGATGCATTTAATTAAAATATATTTTTTACTAAATGGTAGGTATGCTAACGCCGTACGAAATCGAAATTGATAATATATCTATGTCAAAGAATGGGAGAATGTGGGTATTTATAAATGTGTCTTAAACTCGTGAATAATCATTCGAAATGTACGTATATTTTATACATATACTGACCCAAGGTACAATAATATTTTGAATGTTATTTACTTATTTGGCGATCCTGATTATAATGAAAACGATGAACAAAGAATTACGTAATAAATAATAATTATTATTGAAATGTGTTTTTATTTAGTTATCCAGCCTGCAGTAATGTTTAGTTTCACAATAATTATAGCTCTTAAAAGCGGAATGTTATCCAATGGTCCCATTACTTGTGTCTGGCTGACCGCCAAATATCTTAAAGTTTTATGTCATCAAAATTATCTAGGACAATTTGGCGTCCGCTTTAAAAACAGAGGAGTCATTATATTTATCTTGAATAGAAATCTTAAGAAATGAAATGATATCTCAACATTCTCGACACGAATATTATTTTAAGAATTAGTCGTTCTTACTCAGCGTTGCGGTCTAATTCCGTCGGCGGTGGTTATGTCGGGGACCTCATTCAAACATAGGTAATAGAATAAAAGATTTATTAATAAAGTAGATATAAACATTATACGCAATCACACACATCAATTAAACAAGGACAAAATATTATTTTGTACAATACATACATAATACTTGAATGATATTGACAAATGAAACAGATGTGATGTTTTCATTCCATCGTTTGAAGTGATCTCGTCCAATGTTCCCAAGACTCGAAAGGTTGAAGTACCGAAATATAGTAGAGATTCCTTATATTAGATCATATAAATATATAAAAGTGTGTAGATATATAAGTTTATTCTCCTGTCATCATCTCCATGAACTCTGAAACAATATATTGATTTGCTAAAATAATGTGTACAAGATGAACTATAAACTTCAGGCATTCTGTAATAGTATCGGCACTAATTAATATGCGTTGTTCTAAATAACGTTTCGTTTTGGCTCATGTCCACCCACTGCTGAGCATGTGTAAAGGTTTCTCATATTTGGCATTGTCATTTTGGTATCGGGGAGGCAGAAAATTAACCGAGACTAGAAACATAAAATATACTTAACGATTTAAAATTTGTCTCGTCTGACTAAAAAATAACAAACACTTGCTTCCATATAAACCTGCCCCCTTGTACTTAATTCCCACTTCTGCTAATCTTCTCTAGAATAATCTAAAGCTACTTCGAATATGAGGATTTATGTCTCACCATCGAAGTCCACGGTGCCGCTGCCGTCGGTATCGATCTCCTGGATGATGCCGTCCAGTTCAACCTCTGTCAGCTGCTCGTCCAACTCGCGAAGGATCTCGCGCAAGCTTGACGTGGGAATGTAACCGTTGCCTGTCAGAAAAGCGCTTTATTATTATCTGGACTACTGGAAATTCATTTATTTTAAGAATTGTTGTATTCATATTACGAAGTTTAAGAAGAATCTAAATGTAACCGACACGTCATAATTCAAGGCCTCTCCAAAATAACATAAAGCAAGTAATTTCAATAAAAGCATGCTGATAAAAGAGATCGCCATCTACAAAGACCATTATTGCCCAGAATACTGCTGTAAGGATTATTTTTGAAGACAAGGATACTAGTGACAATCTCCGAATCGTTTCTAAGAATGCCTGTGAGGGTGTGATTCTCACCTTCCTTGTCGTATAATCTGAACGCTTCCCGGAGCTCTTTCTGCATGGCTTCCGCGTCCTCCTCAACGATGAACTTGGCGGCCAGCGTCACGAACTCTCCGAACTCAAGACGACCCGACTCTGGAATTCAAACAAAAGACCTTATTTATACTTTCATGTAGGACAACAGAGCAAACATTTATTCTCATCGTCAAATACAGATACAGGTAGACAAATATCATGGTCGGATTATGATATTTCTAATCTAGTTTAGCTCTTAATCTTTACGAAATTGAAAATAATATGTACCTATATAGCAACTTCGCTAAATGAATAAAGATTCAAATGAATCATAAATAGACAGCGTTGCAGCAATGGTTTAAAAATAATCTCCAAATGTACTACAGTTTTTAAGTGCTGTATACAAAAATGGTTAGCGTTGTCTGACACGTTCAAAATAACAAAAAACAGGAACACAAGATAAAAACTCACTGTCAGCATCGACTTCCTCGATGAGCTCTTCAAGGATTTTCTTATTGAAGGGCTGCCCCATCATCCTGAGGATGTCCGCGACGAAGTCGCAGGGGATGCTGCCCGAGCGGTTGTGGTCGAAGCCATCGAACGCCTTGCGCAGGACTGCAACAAACATCCTGCGTTAACTCATCCACCAGAACATTACGTAACTCAAATACCAATCAATCGCTCGCCGTCTCCTACCGTCCATATTTAACGTATGTGACATGATGTCAATTGTATGTTAGATTTGGACTAAGCTTGAAGTGACTTTTTTTGTTCAAAATCTGTTTTGAAGACCAGAGAAATGCTGTGTTGCACTGGCAATAAAACTAGTTAAACTGATCGTTCGACTAGGCGGTTAGCGATGAGATTAGGACATCGGTTCAATGCACTGAGATGCGGTGCGAATAAGTTGTGCAATGCAGCTATTTCGGTGCATCAGCGTGGTGCACCGGTGCGCTCCGGCGGCGCGGCGCTCGCGTGGTGCAGCGCGAGAATGTAGGGCGTCACTAAATAACAAAAACAACACCAACGTGCATGTCTTTCATAGCCGCCCTATCAAACACTACCATGTCCTTTTTCACAACATTCCTGGACGTCACATTCTTAAAAGCTCTGAGCAGCTCTTCTTATATTGTGTAACCAGTTAGATCTTCCTCAACTACAAGAGGCGACATTTTGGTGTACCTATTACTAAAAGGCTATCAAACTGTTTCAAAAAGTCTTAGCTAAATACTGTTCTGTTTTAATCTTTTCTCTATCACAGAATTGATCAATGGCATAGCTGGTCATATCTTTCGCAATACGATAAAACCGAGAAAAGCAGGCTCGTGTTATTCGTTGCGTTCTAAACAGTTTTGAATTCATAATAAATTATCAGAGTATTTAATGGACCTGCGTAAACGAAGAATATTCACTTCGTAATGAATCTTTCAGTCGTTTATGTTTATTTACTTTAGCTGTCCGCTTGCACAAACTACTTATCGCTCTTTACGCAAGCACGTATTGGCACAAGGTTTACGACTCTGACCCTAAACTATATTTAATTCAGTTGTGGGATACTCTTAAAACCAATAACATGTGCTCGTTGGAATAAGTTAATAATCATTTCCGATGACTAAACGACTGTAATAAATTTTTCATCATAACTTTCTTGACTTTTAGTTTGATAGCCGTAATAACGAATGTGCGTCATCGAATTTAATATAAATATATAAAATTCTTGTGTTGCTCACCGAAATAAACTCTTTCAATGTTTTAATGACTTGCTTGAGTGATAAATAGTAGAGGAGATTTTTCATTCAGATTATATATTATTTTGATGTTAAAGGATATATCCGTTACTTCAAAGCAAACAAAGACATTTCATTGTCTTATAAAACTATTTTAATCCATCTTTATCGCTGATACTGGATACCTGCGTAAACTTTGCAAAGTCTGGGACTTCTCTGGAACCGCACGGCTACCGCATGCAGTTGGATTTAATTTGCAACCGTTTTAGACATGACACACTGAACCCAGCGCAACGCAACTTTGTTGCCATATAACTGCTTTTATGTTTCAGTGGGTTCTGTACATGTAGTTCCTTAATTGTCATCGGCTTTTTCTGTTTATTTATGCGTGAAATGTTTTACGAAGGTAACGGTACATTCTGTGTAGTGAGGTACAGTATAAGGATACACGACAAAGACAAGCTTCAATCAGTACAAGGTACACGTGTCGGAAAATTCCAGTCGAGTGAGTCATTTTATTCTTTTGAATATTTTATAATACGTAATATCCGCTACCACAAGCTAATAAATCTAAATCCGTGGACAGTGGCACATTTTACCGTGTTAGTTTCCTCAATTATTCAGGGTGACGATAGACCGTTTTGTGACTGGCGCAATTAGAATCAAGGATGAAGCCGAAGATAAAACTTTTTATAATCTTCTAATTATCCATGCATCACAAAAAAAAAACGCTATTTACAACTTTTTTTAAATGTTATAATCAGTAAAGCGCGATAACGCAGCTCTATCCAACATTGTGCAGCTGTTCCATGTTATGTTGGCAACAAAATAGTTTTAAAAACATGATTTTTATTTTTGCCAGAGTGTTCATTTTAATCGTCAAGACTTCTTGGCAGTTGTCTCAAAGTCCCATGAGTTTTATTGCGTTTTTTTTCTAGATTTTAGCTGTTATATTAATTACCTACCAACAGGCGGTGCGGTACGCTTGCAAACCGCTACTAATTCAACATTCGAGTCGAGCGCTGCTACTGCAATCCGCTGCAAAGTTCTTTTTTTGATTCAGGGCACGGGTGAGACGAGCTTTACCGTTTTATGAAATAAAGTTGTTCGGAACATTTCATATCGGGTTTCATATCACAATCATCTTAAAAGACGTTTCACATAATTCTTTTATGACACAGTTTCACATGTTCTACGTCAATATTTTATGATGAACTGCGGCAGTTTGTTCTGGATATTGAGAATGTTCGCAATCATGAATGAGTGTAGGAGCAGCAATGAATTACTAAAACAAATTGCAATAGCAGTATTTCGTGCATTTGGCTTGCAATCGTGATGTCCAGCGCTGGACCAGCATGATTTAAGTTCGTTGGCAGATATCGTGGAGCATAAACGATTTACGTGTAGTTTATTGTGGACATCCAAACTTTAAACAAGCTCGTGTAGGTGTTGAGTCTGACATCCAGAAGGTGTCTACGAAAATAACTCAAAATATTAACGACATGATATGAAAATTTAATTTCTTCTTTGATAGACTTATTTATAGTCATAGGAATTGGTAAGCTGAAAAAATCTTAAATATTACACAATTATAATACTGTTGTAAAAAATAAGAACATTTATATTAATCTTAATGCGTGTAAGCCTGTCAGACTTTATACTTTCAATAAAAAAGTCCCTTACGTTAATTCCGACTTCAAAGCTGATGTTTTCCGAAATAGATAAACGTGAGTAGTTTAAATACATAAAATAGGTGAGTTTCCAAGAAAATCGTTTTACGCGTTTACGTCAAATAATGAAAACACGCTGTTCTCACCTCAATTCAAACATGTTGTAGTGAGTAAGTGAATTCGCGCCGCTTTCATGTTGTATACGCTGTCATGTCATTGTATGTAAACAAAGTAATGTTGTTGGAATCGCAAACTATTGCAAACATTAGGAATAGCTGTAGCCGTTTGAAACCCGAAATAATTTTAGTAATAAACATTAAACCCAGTGGCACACATAGCGTAAGCTTTCAATTAGTCATCATTCGAATTTAGAATCGATAATAACGGTACATAGTTATTTCCATGTTCTGGGAAATTGGTTCCACGTTATTCGTTAAACAATGACGATAGTACGTTCTATCTGATTTCTACGGTCCGTTGGCAGGCTTCCAGCCGTGTTGCCACGCTGGCGCTGACCGCCTCGCCCGCCATCGTCAAAACACCGATTTTATGATACGCCCATAAACAAAAAGATCTTGCACTTCGTTATCCGTGTAATGATTGATGCAACTTTCAGAATTTTAGAACGTTATGCGAAGTTTTTCCTTCTCAAAAGATAGTTTAAAATAACCAACTGTTAAGTAATATGATACTTTTCAGGTTTATTGTGTTATTTTATCTATTCAGTAAAGTGCCCAGTAAAATGTAGGTACGTCAGCCAAAAGCAAATAAGCTTTTTTATATTAGAAAAAGCCTGTTTTCTTTTTCACAAAACTTTAATTATCTCTCCTTTAGTTAATCTTTGGCCACTGAACAACTCATAAATCCTATCAACAAAATAAAAATAAGAATCTGATTTGAAAGACAAACAAAGCAATTAACCAGTTTCATTAAAAAGAAGTATGATCGAAATAATACTCAGTTGTTGGTAATCCTTTATAATCTCTTAATTTGTTTTATAGCAATTCAGAGAACATTCTTATCGTTTTCTAGAAACGGATTCCGCAACACGACATCGTTGTACTTTCTACACTTGAGAAAATAAGAATTTTCTTGTAATAACATAAACATAACATCCTATTGTCTGTGTTTATATACGCAAACGTTTTAATTTCTGCAGACAAGTTATTGTTAATGTATCAGAACTTCATTTATTTTTCTTGATTTTCTTAACGACATTTGCTAATACTTCGCACTGATATATTAAATCATTAGTTTATGTGCGTCTGACGCAACATCTTCACACTTGTGCTGAGAAAGTAATTAAAATAATTAATTTGAGCTATATTTTATTCGATTTCCGACAGGTAACCAGTAACAGAAGCTACTGTATCTATGTATTTTGCATAGCAATGCTTTGAATGAAGACAATAAAACACTTTCGATGTTCGGACTAAAAACTATTTTCCTGAAACTAATCTATTTTCCTTATGCACACTTTTGCAGACTTCTGAGTCAGAAAAGCTCTGTAACAAGCCTACATCAATGTCAAATGTTTCAACGTTTACATTACAATGAAAATACACGATTTATTGTGATGCTTCTCGATTTTCAAGCTTTGCAGTTGTTTCAATTTCAGAATTAAAGTGGGTACCGAGGGGCCTGCCAGGGCCAAAACCTGCTGGGATTGCGGGTTATTCGAAAGAGATTTTGCGGCCCCGGAACACAAAGGGCAAAAGAAGGAAAATGAATTAGGTTTAGTCAGTAAGTCTGACAATCGCTCCGCTCCGCCCAGAGCGAAGAAAGTTATTGGATGATTTCCTATCCGTAAAAAAAGTAGCTACGAAGATTTTTAGGCTTTTTTTTTCCTCTTAGCATTATTTTGCGTAAAAAGCAATGAATGTGAATGGACCATTAATTCCGACTTAGATGAACTTTATAGAGTTTGCTTTAGTGTATGTTCAAGCGATTTTCAGAAATGCATTTATGTCACTACCGTTTCGAAATAAGTTTGTAAAAGATAAATGAATTAAACATTAAACTACGCAGGTCCTATTTACAATCGTATTCATAGTGCAGCAACAATGTAGAAAGGTGCAATGTAAATGAAAAGTTTTGTTCTGGTTGAAATGGCTGGCACATTCACTAACGACAACACAATCATGTTAGTAATATCTTCATTAACTTTTGACAAATCACGATCGTGTTTTCTAATGGATTTTAGACACATAATAAATAGTGGAATATTAATTTTATACGATAGTACATTTTTGTACCTTTTTGTAAGCATATAAAGTTTTTAGTTTCTTTTCGTAGCCATTTTTAAAGATGGATAGTCTTTTCCTATTTTCGTCTTCATAATGAAGCCCACATGCAAAATTTAAATCATTAATTCTTTTCGCCACGGACGAGTCCCCTTTTATTAACTTCATTTTCCATTGTATAGTTGGCGTATCGCCAATACAAAGCTTGCGTTTTTCCATCATTTATGTAAACATTTTCATGTTTTATTTTAAACGTTATTTATTCGAGCGTTTGGATTAAAAATAAATGTTAGCAATTGGTTTGATAAGGTCAGTGAACTTACCGGCAATCTGTTCTGGGGGGAGCTCATCGGCCTGAAATTTAAATGAGAATGTGATTTTATTATTGATACAAAAATGTTAAACACCCGTGTTATTAATCTTTCCAAAACTCATAGGTATTTGTAATAAAATATAAACTTGTCTTACTATTTATCAAAGTTATTGCATTGTATCTGAATGTTTTCAAGATATTTTATTAGCTTTATTTGTGTTGGCAGAGGTAAATAAAAATATTTTCGTGGAAAGTAATATGCACGAAAATATTTATTAGAATACGCAAGTTTTTATGCAGATAAATAGGTGGTAGACACAACTTTTCAGTGGGATTGCGTTACTAAAGCATAATAAATTTATTTTATGTGCAAGTGAAACTGAAATAGACCTGTTGGTCTTGCGTACATGTTACAACATTTATTTCAAACCGACTTTAAATACTTAAAACTTCATGATGCTTTACGTTGATTTGCATCGTAGGTAAGTATTTAGCTTAAATAAATGTACTTAAGTTACTTAAAGGCAAAACATTGCGATTCCTAAACTATGGTAGCGTATGTTCTTGTTCCTAATTAAATAATTTTGCAGTATTCTGAAATGATGATAAATTCTACAACTACAGTTGAATTTAAAAATTATGAAACAAAAATACAATCCATATACCGCTATTTTAAAAAAAATAACAAAAAGCTATTGTAAAATGTCCAATGAAATATTGATGTGCAATAAAATAAGTCCTCATCATAGATTTCTATATTTTTGTTTTTATATTCTACGTCGTTTTTATATTTCTATTTTACGAGAATATTTAATTAAATAAAAAGCCATGCCAATACGATTAGGTATTATGTGAATCCGAATACGAGTACACAAAATAAGTATCAATGAACAAAAATACGGACAGAATTAGAGAGAAGTATGTGAATGTGTAATTAATTTGAACAACGTTACGACAGGAACATGCAAACATGAAATTCATCTCATTGGGTTAAAAGCTTTCTTTAAATAAATTTACTGGTAAATATCTGAGCCTGTATTCGAAAATTTAACTATAATAATTTCATTTAGTTTTACTCATCGCATTCGTTAACAATAGTAAGTATCTAAAAGCATTTAAATAAAGCATCAGCATTTTATTCACGTTTTTATTAAAATGTAAAGTTATAATAAGTAGACAGCTGCATAATGTTAAGTGTCATGTTATTGTCACTTGTGATTTGTTAGAAATAACAAAACAAACGCTAAGTTAGTTGTCACATCCGCGACGGCTGTCACTCAGTCTCGAAATCGTTGGGCCGTAGACAAACACAGTGACAGCACCTGTTAGCGTCCACTCAACAGCTATCACCATTTGTTTTCTTCTCAAATATCCCCTCATATTTCATTTTGAATAATTAGTAACATGCCTGATCCACGCATTTTTAATATATATTTTTTAATAATATTAAAGTAAAACGATTTATTTTCATTTTCTGGACACCTACCCAGTCTGCTGTATCCAGAACCATGTTTGATGTCACTAGTTAACACTATGAGACGCACAACACGACTGCCCGCTAGTCTGATGTTTCCAGCGTTCAGGGTTATTTCTGCTGCCCCACGAGTTAGGCTGGCCTTTCTGATACTTTCATATAAACCGGGCGATGTGTGCGGCGGCGGCGGGGCGAGGGGGTCGGGGGGCGAGGGGCCCCCGGCGGCCCCCTGTGGCCCCCGAGTCCTCCCCGGCTTCCTGCGCTTGCGCCGACCAATGGCGTGAGCCTCAAACGGCAGGATGCTAAAGTATTTTTAGTAGAAACGTGGTTATGAAAAACGTAAACAAGCGGTGCGTGCGATGCTGAAGCGTGTAATGTGCCGCCCGCCCCCCGTAACCTCGCCGCCCGCCCAAACGACCCCGCAACTGCCGTGTCATAAATGCGAATAATTAGGTGTAATTTTAAAGTCGTTTGTCGTGTGTAGGCAGTTTATTATTATGATGATAGGAAATTGCAGTTTTCTTTCATCGACGCAGTCGTTACAAATTATTATTATCAAAATCATTTTAATTGGTGTCTGTTTAATATCTGGCTACTGCCAGCGACGTGATTCTCAGAACTGAGATTTTTTTTTAATCTTTATTATTAGTACATTTTACTGTTCAGTCTTTTTATCTAGAGATAACCTGTTGAATCCATTCGAGGGTCGGATAATCGTAGATAAGTTGTGAATGTGATTTATTCAACGAGTGCGAATAAGCCACGGTTGGATGAGCTGCTAATTGAGCAAGTGAGTAATTATGTGTATGATCCAATAGCCCACGCGCGTTAACTACGGCTTATTTTACTAGGTGGCGTCAATCATTAGGGCATCACACGCCATTAACTTTTGCGCTATTAAAACATGAGACGTGAGGCTGGGAGAGAAAAGACGTAACGGTACCTCTTCCGACACGAATATACCTGCAGTTGGATTAGCCAAGCTTTGTTTGATTTACGACAAATGTAATGGTACTCGTAAAAATTGTAAGCCGATTTTTTTATTTTATAAGTGGGTTTTGAGTACGACGTAAGCACTGAGGAAAGTTTACTTTAGTAAACGAAATATTTATAAAAGTCGGAACCAGCTAGATGTGCATAGCGGATGTGATGGTTTAGCAAACAGCAATACCAAACTAATGCGTTAGCGGAATATTAAGCTCGCGGAGATAGAGCTATCGATATTTGTTAGTGGGTACTGAACTACCCACACATTGAGCTTTTGTTTAGGTAGGTAACTGAGGATAGCATTACTGGCATATATTATGATAAGCATAGACTGACTACCGCAACTGCTGAAGTTCTGGGTTTAATTTTCGGACAAAAGGCTATAACGTTTTATGCCCACTATACATATTTTCATCCACGGGCTCCACGGCAGCCAATCTTAGAGGAGATTAGACATCGGTGCGGGAGATATTATAGTGCGCCAGTGTGTGCGCAGGCACAGGTGCACTCTCCGTTCCCTCACTCTCATAGTACGCTGGAAAGGCAGGGCCGCAGAGAGATCAGGCGCAGGACCAACAAACTAGCGTCCTGAGTGATAGTTTTTCATACGCTCAGTCAAAGAGCAATAATAGAGACACCGCTGGTGCGTTACTACCGCTGAGGCGTAGCTGTGTGCCTGTAACTACATGGGTACACATACCCTTCAAACTAGACTAGTATATAGTAGACTAGTATAGTACCATTCCTTAACGATTACATCACATCAACCTGTTTAGGATTAGACAGTGTACCCAATCCTACTAATATGTATTATAAATGCTAATGTTTGTGAGGATGGATGTATGGATGTGTGTTACTCTTTCACGTCAAAACGGCTAAACAGATCTTGATGAGATTTGGTACAGAGGTAGATTATAGTCTGGAATAACACATAAAAATATATTTTTTCTATATCACGTGGGCGAAGCCGTTGGTGCCAGCTAATAGTACATAAACGTTTTGCGTGATAAAATCCAATGTTAGGCACGCGCCTGTTGCCATCGGTTTATGGCCACAGTTGCGGACTCCATGGCTGTTACTGCGAAATCCCTGATGAAAAACCTATACACTTTGCAACCACTAACCTTATGGTCTTAGGTTGAATTCCCGGGAAAAGCATTTTGGTTGCAAGAGTGACTGCTGAGCTTATGCTTGCAACCAATATACCATCGAGATGACCACCACTTTAAATAGCTCCATCAAATCTAAAACTGAATGGACGCTTCCATTCAGTTCTTCTAAAATATTTAAGAAAACTTAATTCAACACCTAATTCTAATACAGAATAATTAATTTACATTTCACAAATGACCCGCTACGATAAATTATCTCAGAGAGCAGATATTCTGTACTGCATTACAGTAATTTATACAAATATAAGTGTGGATGAAGAAAATGAATTACTGAAACTGTAGTGCCCTGAATAGCAGGCCCATTGAGCCGCTTTCCCGAAATAAATGGAACAGGAAAATTAATATTACAGAACATGACGCCCCGAAGGAATAAACAGAAGTGTATTACCGACATTTTAATGAAAAGTGGATCTGAGAAATTCATAGAGAATATATTCCTTTTAACAGTTTACTCGACCCTAGATAAACCTAACCTAACTTAGGACCCAACGCTCAACAGTAGCACTTTATTGTTCAGGGAATTCAATATGTGCTTCAGCTCTAATTAGAAAACGTCACAAGACATGTTGCCAACACATTAGTTGTCAAAAATCACTGTACTCGTCATTCATCACGTTATTATGATTTGCGTGTAGTTTCTGCGTCGCAAATTAGTGAGCTTAACTTTGTCAAAAGTGTATTTTTACCCGACAACGGCAAAGTCAAAGGAGGGTTATAATTTTGCCAGGCTATGTATGTATGTGTGTGTATGTTCATCTGTTCTCTCATAGTTCCTAAACTACTTATAGGAACTCGACAAATGAAGTATCGTTAGAACCATCTTAATCATCCGGTATATAGGCCACCTGACGTGTCACAAAACTCAGCCTTTTGCTTATGGCAAAGTACTGAGAAAATGCTGATAGCAAATCCCAATAAAACTTTGCCCGGTAATCGGACGAGACGAAACAGAGAGTGGTATGAATATGATAATATTTCTCTTGAGATTGCTCGATAGATCTAGTCGTGTACCAACTAGTTCCGTAAAGAGACTGAGATAATTTGGGCTCACCGTGAACGCAGCTTTACAAACAATTATTACAAGACGAAAATTCGTTGTTGAAAATTGACATTGTTTCAAAAATATATCCTTTTGTTATTGCAAGTAATATGTACTTGCAATAAAAAAAGAACTCTTTCAAAAATGATTAAACGACACTAACAATACATCATCAGGCGCTTGTGAAGACTGATGGAAGATTTTGGCACAGAGAGTTTTCCACAATGACGTCCTATCGTCTAGTCGTCTAGTGGAACTAGTCCTCCACTACTGACAGAACTGTGACTATAACATTTGGGAATATGACATGTTTTTTTTGTTCTACATAATATCGCGCTTGTAATCCCCGACGAGTTAGGCAAAGCTGTACTTAATAGTACACTCACTATTTTGCTAGTTGTGTTTGTATATAAGTCGCATGTGGTAGTGGACGAGCCTTTTGCCATCAACTGGTCCAGACTCCATGTCTGCTACTGAGAAGTTCCTGATGCAAGAACCCAATAACTCTTTTCCCGACCTGGGAATCGTACCCAGGACCTCATGCTGAACAACCGCGCTTGCGACCACTACACCAACGGGGCAGTATTTTTGTTCTATTTTGTAAATAAATCCTAGTCTCGCGTAATGCACTGTTATTTTTATTTTCCCGCGGTTATTGCTTCATTTCATGTTTATTTTGTTGCTCCATAAATTTGTCAAGCTTCGTGCTGATTGTAGCTTCGGAGAAAATGTTTTGGTTTTCTTAATTATGTTATTATTTTGTTCTGTCTGTAGAAAGGGAGTTCTAATTTTGTTCGGTTTTTCGTCATACTGTTTTATATAACAAATTACGGCCTGGGCGGTTATATTTGACCTGAATTTAGGTTTCTACTTCGTCATTTCAGCCCTTAATCATCCACTGTTGGATATAGACCTTCCTTTTCTTCTACCATTCTTCTCTGTTTTATACGTCTCTCATGCATGTTTCCCGCGATGACAAAAAAAGAAACACATGTTAAAATCTGATTTTAAGGTTGAACCTTATCTGTCAGCACGGAATCGTATTTGTCCACGGTCCTTTTCTGTCGCGAGAAACATATCGTACTGCCGATGACAGCGATCACTTCGTCGATGTTGACGCGTGCGATATCATTCCCGCTGTTTCAGAATCAATAAAATTAAAACATGCTGTTGGGTTTCGAAATTTCATGAATTTATTTTTCCAGACGTTACATTGCCAATCAAACGACAATCCATAGTTTTACTTAGCTAAAACGTAGAATTAATGTAATACAACGTAATAAACTATCAAAAACACTTCGATAGTGAAAACACCCATAGCCAGGCTTACAAAAAAACATTCTATCCGTGATCGATGCGAATATTTTCTGCTCTGGAAATACCGTACGAATATTTATATTATTAATACTATTTTACATTTCGTTTATATAATTTTGTGAAACACCAAAAACAAATCCAGATTATGTTGTAATTTATTCATAATAGCGTAGAAATTAAATAATGTTATATGAATTTATTGTGTGCGTGTGCAAGAGTAGCGTTATTCAGTAGTGTAATGTAATGGGTGGGTGCCAATACAAATGTACTGACTATAAATCAGTCGCATTTTTATGAGCACTGGAAATCTCGAGATGGGTTATTTTGAGCAACAGTTATGGAGTCGGCAGTTCGTAAAACAATTCGAATCCAGGACAACCGTCGATAACTCGAGACCAATGATAAAGCGATGAATATCGTATGACGACGAATATCCAGAGCGGATTGAAAGCGTGGTGGCAAAAACTGGAGAATGTTGGCATGAAATTGAGTGGAATCAAAACAGAATACATGTTTTGCGATTTCGGCTGTCTTTTCAGTCCTATGCCCATAAATCTTGCCGAAACTCAACGAGCACATCTGTATGGCGATCTGCTCTTACTTCCGGTACCTTGGGTCGCTTGTCCAAGAGGATGGCGAAGTAGACCGGGACGTAACGCCCGGTGCGTAACGTCCCGGTATATCAACGCAGGATGGATGAAATGATGAACCCACGGATGCCCCTCAAGTTAAAGGGGAAAGTATACATATAAGAGTCTTGTCGTACTATGTGGGTTGGAATGCTGGGTTTAAAAAAGATCGATAAAAAGCTATTGCATGTAGTGGAGATGAGAATGTTGAGATGGATGAAGGAATGGTATGGACATGTAATGAGAAGGGATGCATATGCCCATTCTGAAGGCATTCTGGCCTGTCAACGTGATTATTTCCCTTTTCCTGAGGATAAACTTAATAAAGTATCAGGAGCATGTGGGTTACAAGGTTTTCAGTGGTTTAGTAAAATAATAACAATGCCTGTTTATTGCTCAGTAAAAGTTAATTACATTCCTTCTGTAGGCATGCGGAAATGTGTTTTTTTCTGACTAGAACTTTCTAGTGCAGTTGGAATTATTCCCCAACTATGTAACCAGTATAACATTTAAATCAATGTAATATATTGTGAATCGTTCTGTCACTAATTTAAACGGCTAACAACATTCTTTCGTGACTTCTTTATTCTTCAGGCTGATGTTTGGCAAACGTAAATAAATTCCGATTGGTACTTAACACTGAATAGAACAACAGCTTAATTTTTTCACTGATTAAAAAAACCGGCCAAGTGCGAGTCGGACTCGTGCACCGTGGGGTTCTGAACAAACTTGCGACATAAACGGCCATATCTTTTGACTGCGTAGACTTAGAGAGTTGAGAGACAGACTTGACAAACAGTATTATATGTTGATAGACAGTATGTGGTTTTAATTTCAACTCGATACCTCCACGCGTTCGCGAGATAAAGGGTCTAAACAGACAGACAGACAAACGGACAACACTGTCCTCCGATCCTGTAAAGGTTCCGTTGTTTCATTTTAAGGTACGTAACCCTACAAATTTATAAACAATTAAGGGTTTTCTCGATTTCTGCATTACTTAGTCAACGAAGCTGCTTCGAACCCGCTAACCTAGAATATGAAATATTTTCAACTTATTTCCAGAACCAACGAAAACAATGATGAAACATGATGCACCTGCAATATATAGCTATCCTTATCTCTATGTGAGGCCATTAATAAATGCCGCATTTTGTTACCTAGGTAACTAACTGTAATATCGAATGCAGCCGTTTTGCGTATCCCTATCAATCAACATCAATCTTCATTACTGATTAAATCAGCATCTATAGGGTAGGTGGTTACTGGCAAGTTTTATTGATTAGCTTTTAAGAAGCTCGTTGAGCGATAAGGATAGCAGTCAAACAGATTGCCAAATTAGTATGCAGAGGTACTTGCATCATAACATCATGACTTTATGTAAACCAGCCAAGCTCTAACTTTATTATTAGCATTTTGTTTCGCTTCCAGACGAGTAGGTACAAATTTAAATGACGTGAAAAGAAAATAGGTATGTGAAATTTTGCTCTAGTTAAATAAACACACGGAATGATCGTAACTACAATAATACGAGTGAAGGAAGAGTTGCAGATGTTATTATTTAAAACTATTCCTCAGATATTTCAACTAGTTTACACGATTCTTTTGCAGTAGTACCTACACGTAACACTATAGACTAGATATTTATCGGGAATTAATGATCTAAAGTAGGTAGTAATTAAGTAGTCGTAATTGAGCTAACAATTTCCTTGCTATTAGCATAGGGTGACTGTTACGAGGGCCTACTTCTGATTATGTTACAAAATGGAAACACATCATTGTTATTTGCGAGTTTTTGTAGGTGGATATCCTTAGTAATAGATAATATTATAAAAGCGAAAGTAAGTTTGTTTGTTACGTCTTCACGCCTTAATGGCTAAACCGATTTTGATGGATTTTGGTACAGAGATAGTTGATCTCCGTATGGTATCCCGAAATACCGCTCACCGAAAGGACGGTTTTCCGATAACACTCTACTCCGACGGTTAGTTGATCGAAAAAATTATTGGCCGATGAAACGTTTCGCCGAAAATATTATTTATCGACGGTTGGTAGTCCGAATGAATCCTTCGCCGATGTAACGGTTCACCGAAAACACTCTTCAACGACGATTGGTTAAACGAACGAATCTTTCGCCGATAGCACTCGTTGTAGGGGAACACACAGAAAATAATTCAAAATCCCAGTTAACTATATTGGGTGGACAGCAGTTCACAGGCCTTGCTTCACTGCTCATACAATCTCGAGCAGATACTATGTACAAAAATTACCACATCACTTCCACTACAAAACCCTATGCCACCTCTGAGGAAATTCTTAAACCTATTATTGAGCTGGAAGATTCTGAAGATAACTATCTAATTATTTGCATAGGCGAAAATGATACCAACCCCAGTAAAGTAATAATAGAATTAATAACTATCCTAAAATCCTTTAAAAAAACTAATATGTTAGTATTCAGTGTTTTACAGAACAGATATCTAAATCAAGGTATGTTAAATAACAACTTAAAAACTATGTGTGACAACTTTAAAAATTGCTCATTTATTAACCTAAAATGTAATTACCCTACAATAAATACCATTACTTATTAAATGTATGTAAATTAATTAATTTTAAGATTGACTCAAATTATTATGATAAAACATTTTTGTGTTCTAAAAATCGTAGGTTACTAAGGAACGAGGCTAAATTGGAAAGCACAACTATCCCTAGGAAAGGCACAATTCCATTCTACTTTAACTCTAAGAAAAATATAAATTCAGGGGTTAACAATAATTGTACTACCACATTGAACAAACTGGAGGTGATAACCACCGAAACTCACAAGAAGGGAACCATCCCTTATTACTTTAAAAAATCTACATCGTGTTTAAGCGCCAAGTCTGGACAAATGTTGCCTTCACAAGCGAATAATTGTTTTCGCCCCTAATCCGGAATTCAATTTTAGAATATTTCACCAGAACATTGCCGGCGCTATAAATAAAACTGAGGAATTAACATTTGCCATCCACGAGCTGTCTCAAAATGATACAAGAATAAATGTTGTGTGTTTGACTGAAACTTTCATGAAAAAAGGTTCAGAAACGCTTTTGAAAATTTCAGGTTACAAATTGGTTGCATCCTATTCCCGTGACACTAAACGAGGAGGGGTATGCATAATGATAGATAATAATTTAAAATATAAAACTTTGACTAATATTAATGATTTGACTTGTAAATTTAATTTTGAATGTTGTGGTGTAGAAATAAATAAGATTATGATTATTTGTTTATATAGAACTCCTAATAGCAACCCGCAAATATTTCTTGAAAAACTTGAACAGTTACTACTAAGACTAACTAAGAAACATAGAAAAATAATTCTGTGTGGTGACTGGAACATAGATATTCTAAAGACAAATAAGAGTAGCGAAGAGTTAAAAAGTTTACTGAAAAACTTTAGAATAGAGTTGCATATTAAAACACCAACGAAACAATTGTCATGTCTGGATCAGTTTGCAAGCAGCATCACGCAAGTTAAAGCGGAGGTGCATCACCTTGCCTTGTCAGACCACGAAACAGGACAATCGCTTTCGCTGAAAACGAGTAAATCATCCGAAATATGCAGTTGGTTTGAGAATGTTAGAGATTATAGTGGAGAAAACATGGACAAGTTCTTTAGTTGTATGTCGGCTCTTACTTTCTCAGAAGTTTACGAAAAAAATGATTTGCAAGAAGCGTTTACCGAATTTCATGCGCTATTTAAATTGTTTTTCAATCTGTGTTTCCCATTAAAGACAATAAAGAGATCATCTAAAAAAGGGAACCACAATTGGTTGACGAAGGGGATAAGAAGATCCTGTATAAAAAAACGGTATCTCTATCTTAACCAACAACACAGTAGATCAAACAGAAAAAAGTCAAATAAACATTATAAATCATACAGCTACTTACTCAAAAAGTGCATTTATAAATCTAGACAACTACAAAGTAAAAAATATATTGATAATAGTAATAATAAATGTAAAGCCACATGGGCAGTGATTAATGAAAATATTGGTGACATTAATGGTATAACACAAATTGACAGAATAATTCATGATAATCAAACATACGAAGACCCTAAGGAGATAAGTGACAAATTTAATGAGTTTTATATAAAATTGACAAATAGCAAAAAATTTAAATATAATATAGATGAGATTAATAAAACTGTAGATAATAATAACGAAAATACAATATTCCTTAAACCTACTGATGCGATGGAAGTATTTCAAACAATTAAAAATCTAAAAAACACCAGCGCAGCGGGAGTAGATGATATAACAACCAAGGTAATTAAATTAAGCGCACCATACATATGTCAACCGCTGTGTTATTTAATAAATTTGTCTTTTGAGGAGGGTTCTTTTCCACAATTATTAAAAAAGTCAGTAGTTAAGCCACTTTTTAAAAAAGGAGAAAAATCTGACATGAATAACTATAGGCCAGTGACTCTGATACCAATCATGTCAAAAATCTTTGAGAAAATCATGCTTAAAAGGCTCCAAGATTTTACAGCAAGTCATCACGTACTTAAAGATGAGCAATTTGGGTTCAGACAGAATAGTACAACTTCACTGGCATGTTTTAATTTGATCAAAATTGTCACACAGGCTATAAATGATGGCTTACCAATTGCTGCTATTTTCCTAGATATGAGTAAGGCGTTTGATTTTGTAGACCACAAACTGCTCTTACATAAACTGGAAAAATATGGATTAAGAGGCAAAGCTAACGACTGGTTAAGAGACTACCTAAATGATAGAAAACAGTGCGTGGAAATCTCTAAAATACATAAGAACAAGAAGATGTTACATAGAAGTGGCTATCGACAGAATAATTTTGGAGTGCCACAGGGCAGTGTATTAGGACCTTTCTTATTCCTCATTTATATAAACGATCTCCCAAATATCACTTGCCATAACACAATCTTGTTTGCGGATGACACAACCCTCATTGTAAAATGTACAAATGAAGACACATATGAACAGGATATAAACAATGCAATAAAGGATATAATACACTGGTTACATTCTAACAACTTACGTATAAATATGGAGAAAACTAAAATGATTCAATTCCAAACCCACATAAGAAAGCCATTAGTGTTAAATGTTAAATATGGTAATACTAACATCGAACAAGTTGCAAGCACAAAATTTCTGGGTATTACGTTAGATCAAAACTGCAACTGGAAAACACACGTCGACGATGTTTGTGATAAACTCGACAGATTTGTCTACGCAATAAAAAGATTAAGAGTCACGGTATCAACGGAAGCTGCTCTTTGCGCATATCACGGTTACGTTTCGTCCGTACTCGCATATGGTCTCTTGTTGTGGGGTAATTCGGTGGATATTACAAAAGCGTTTAGGGTACAAAAGAAATGTGTACGCGCAATATGTGGGGCCTGGTTTATGGATAGTTGTAAGCCTTTGTTTAAAAAGTACAACATTCTGCCATTACCGTGTATGTACATTAGAGAATTATGCCTATTTGTAAAACAACATCCAAATTTGTTTACTAAATTTAAAGATGTATCTAAACGAAAAGTAGCTCCTAGAAATAAAAGTAAATTTCAACATGAACTCTGTGTACCGCAATGCAGGCTTGGATTGTTTAAGAAGAATTGTTATATAAATGCTATAAAGGTATATAACAAATTACCGGACTCTTTTAAAGATTTACCTTTCACAATGTTTAAAAAAAAAGTAACGCAATGGTTAAAAGAAAAATGCTTTTACAATCTCAATGAATACATGTCAGATCGCGGAAACAGAAGATGAAGTCGATAATGTTGGTATATACCTTATAATAATGAACTAATGTAATTTATATAGGGCTAAGCAACACTTTGACATCATAATATTCATGACATTAGCAATTACGATTTAGATTTTTATTAATTTTAATTTATTATTCATTTCTGACATTATAGTAAACTTTGACATCAATTAAATTTTGACATCAATTAAATTCTATAGAATCCTAATGCATGAGTTTTCTGTTGTCTTTCTGTTTTTTTTATGATATTATAAATAATAGCAATATTGAAAACAATTTAATTTTTGCACACCATAAGTGATGGTAGAATGTAAAGGGACTATTATAATTTAAGATCATACATATGTAAACCTACATTCTTGCAAATAAATAATTATTATTATTATAATAATTCTTTTGCCAAATGGATAGTTTTTGTTTCAGCTTGACAACACCCTTAGGTCTTGTAGAAGTCATGTTAAAAATACAGGTAATAATAAAATAATACTTGGAGAAAAAAAAATCTATTGCCACACTTCCAAGTATTATTTTATTATTACCTGTATTTTTAAAGGCAAGCAGTGTTGTCAAGCTGAAACAAAAACTATCCATTTGGCAAAAGAATTATTCCCCTACAACGAGTGCTATCGGCGAAAGATTCGTTCGTTTAACCAATCGTCGTTGAAGAGTGTTTTCGGTGAACCGTTACATCGGCGAAGGATTCATTCGGACTACCAACCGTCGATAAATAATATTTTCGGCGAAACGTTTCATCGGCCAATAATTTTTTCGATCAACTAACCGTCGGAGTAGAGTGTTATCGGAAAACCGTCCTTTCGGTGAGCGGTATTTCGGGATACCATACGGAGATCGAGATAGTTGGGACCCTGGAGACGGACATATATTTTTTTAAACTAGTGGGAAGTGAGGGAGAAAGAGGAAAGAAAAGGGAAAACTTAGCATTGCTATTACAATCAATAAGGCGCAAGGGCAAAAACTACAGGTAGCAGGTACCTGCAAATCAGAAAAGGGTAACTGTTTTACCCCGAATTTAACGCGTGCAAAAACTAGTTTTTTACAAATTAGAGGCACCTTTATTCACATTAAAAACACGTTGAAAAGGTAATTTCTACCATCCCAATATCTATCAACAGAGCTATAAAGTTAGTAAAGAAAAACGCGTGTCGAAAAATTTCAAACTCAGAGAATTAAAATATTTCGTGATTCTAAAATACTTCTCCAGTGTTATTCTCGCGTTTCGTAATTATAGTAGTAGTTAGTAGACAGACAAAAATATACATATTTGTAATCCCTGACATATAACACGGGTCATAGAAATTATTACAGTACTTACTCGTTCAAATTTAATTTATGCCTACCCACTTACGATTTGTAATAACAGAAATGATTTATTGGCAACAGTTTCCCTTTAGATCAGTCCGTTACTCTGATATATTTCTGTTGTAGACATTTTATATTAAACTAAACTTTGTTTCTAATACTAGCAGTTACCTGTGACTTCGTAGGTACACGTTAGGTTGGCGTTGATCTTAAAACTAGTTTTTTTAGACAGGAGATTCTGATATCCATTTTTTGTTTATTTTCGTTATCTTGATGTCTCCAGTATTATTTTATTTCGCCCCCGTGATATCGAAAAAAAGTATCCCATGTGTTATTCCAAACTATAATCTACCTCTGTGACAAATTTCACTAACACCCGTTCAGCCGTTTTAACAAACATCCATACATCCTCACAAACATTCGCATATATAATATTAAGTAGGATATTATAGTACATCCTTACTTCCTTACTAATATTATAAAAGCGAAAGTGAGTTTGTTTGTTCCTCTTCACGCTTTAATGGCTAAACCGATTTTGATGAATTTTGGTACAGAGATAGTTGGGAACCAGGAGACGGACATAGGCTATTTTTTTTTTAATAAAAAGTGGGATGTGAGGGCGAAAGAGGGAAGAAAAGGGAAAACTTAGCGTTGCTATTACAAATCAATAAGGCGCAAGGGGAACTGTGTTACCCCGAATTTAACGCGAGCGAAGCCGCGGGCAAAAGCTAGTCTACTACTTATAATCTGTCTTGCCTTGTAGACGATACATTCTAAAGCACGTTATGACAGTTGTCAAACAGTTGACGGATATGGACGTAATGCAATATTGCTCAACCCCCTAAGGTATAAGCGTTATAATATATAGACTATGTCCATCTCCGGATTAAATCTATATTCGCGACGAATTTCATTACGATCCAATCTGCGGTTTAGTCGTGAAAAGGTTACAAACTTACAAACCAGACTTTCGCATTTAAAATACAATTAAGTATCTATGGATGCACGTTTGTTTATTGGAAATTAAGTGTAATAAACAATTTTAAAACTGCAACTTACAGTAACCTACTAATTTTATATTCCTAATAACACTAAGCTCAACCTTTGTTGAAGAAAAAGTTTCACTAAAGAAAATAACGTAGGTAATTAATTTTTTTGACGATTATTTCTCATTCAAACGACATTTCACTTCGAATTACTTTTGAACATCTATGTTGCATATAATAGGCGTATCGGCCCCTAACTTTAACAAATAAAATTGATTAAATAAAGTTTTTGATATTAAATTTATCAAAGGAAAGAAAAAATATTTGTCAAAGGAAAGTTTCGTTGCACGTGTTTTAAGTGTAGGTAACTCACTTTTTTGTTTGGTTTTGAACAATTTAAACTGGTAAAAATTGTAAGGTTTTGTACGAAACAATTAAATAAAGTGGTAAAAAACATTAAATCAATAGGTTGTGTTGCCACCCTTTGCTCTTATTGCAGCTTCCATCCTGTTTTTTCTTAGATCTTAGTATGACTGAGTCAATACTCAGCCCGCAGAAAATCTCCATAGGTCGAAGGTAAAAGTTACGTTCATCCCATAGATGTGCACCAGGATTAAGATCAAGGGTCCTTGCTGGCCGGGGTTGCGGGTTGTTCGAAAGAGATACCGCGGCCCCGGAACGTAAAGGGCAATAGAAGGAACATGGGTGGGTTTTAGTCAGTACAAGTCTGACATGCCGCCCCGCTCCGCCCAGAGCGGGGGAAGTCATTGGATGATTTCCCACCCGAAAAAAAAGGGTCCTTGCTGGCCACTGTATAACTGGAATTTCAACCTCGCGCATTTACCTACTGGGACGGAGACTACTACGGTAGTGAGCGGCCATGCATTATCTTGCATGAGCATGAAATCTTAACCCACAAAACCAGTATATGGCATGGCATGCTCTAGTACCTCCTGGATGTTTCGTTCAAAGCAAAGTCGAGCAAAGTTAGAAAGTGTTTTATAAAGAACTAGCTGTGCCGGGCATGCGCTGCAATGCAATTATTCTACCTACCTACCCTACTTACCTATTTTTTTGTTCATAAGAACCCTCCCCTGGCATTAACCAACACAACTAAAAAAAAAACAGTCAAATCGGTCTAGCCGTTCTCAAGTTATGGCGTGACAACGGGAAACGGGTTTAATTTTTATATATATATATATAGAAGATAGATAGATGAAATCAGGGTGTCGGACGATTCGAATCGAAAATATCAGCAATTTTACATAGTATCAAAACTCATTTTTAGGGTTCCGTACCCGAAAAGGACAAAACGGAACCCTTAAAGGATCACTTTGTTTTCCGTCTGTCTGTCTGTCAAGACTCTTTATCTCGGTAACTTGTGGAGGTGTCGAGTTTAAATTCTAAAATTATGTGGCCCCTTGTACCTGAGAAAAAAGCAACCCTATGTCGCAAGTGTATACGGAACCCTCGGTACGCGAGCCTGAATCGCACTTGCGCGGTTTTAGTTTTATCTGGTTCCAAAGTACTATGGGGTGAGCCGATTTTTGCAGGTAAGTGAATGATTGTCCTTTTAAAACTCTTCATTTTGATACCCCATTTAATTCCACAATGTGGCACCCAATTCCTAAAAAAATCTTAGTTTTTATTTTGAAACTTAATACAGACGGTGACACTCGTGCCATCAAGAACCGTTCATCTGTTACGACGGAAACAAAAAGAAACATACTTACATACACATAACCTTCCATATGAGCTCCATGGCAGTGGGGTAAAAAGCAATTGAGCCACGATCTTATTCATCAAGGTTCTTGAAACCATCAAAGCTTCTGGCAAAGCGTTTTCCGTAGAAAATTTTCATTAAGATCTATTGTTGAAGATATTTCTGTTTCAGGTGACGAAACTGTTAATGGCCAATTCTTTAAATTTCTTACAGACAGATTGTGTTTTTAGTTCTCAATCTTACGAAATGAATAATAAAGATTGATTAGCCAAAACTGTGAGTTACTAAAAATCCCTAATGTACGCATCGGCCCACGCACCGTGTCTCATATGTTTACAGAATGGTGCACGGCTGTGGATTGTGGAATGATATGTTTCAACGTGAAATAATGCTCCCGTCCGAACTTTAGCCCACTTGGTGTTTTATTGTGTGTACGCGATTCGGAGTTTTATCTCGTACAGCTGGTTGCCGGATAATCCGAGTATAAATAGCGTATAGACAACAAAGCATCAACAAATCCAACTGGTATCGGGTACCGTAGCTGCCTGTCGAATGTTTAGCGGTCCGACTCGCCTATTTTATGGCCGTTCTAAATTATTAAAATTGTTCTATTTCGAGACTCGTTTCGTCTATATATTCATGATGATATTCAGACGTAATTTTTTATCAGGTGGACCAATCTTTTAAATAGTGAAACCAGAATACCGTCGCTTCATTATCATCAGTAGAATCAGGTAGATAGGTACCTAGGATCATTAAAAAGCTCAAGGTGAAAAATATTTTTTGAAAAGATAAAGAGAACTAGCTATGTATTGCCTACGTTGATATATGGGTCATGTAAATATGAAACAGCTACAAAGGTAGGTTAGACCTTTATTATTATAACAACTCATGTTTTTTTTCCGCGGCTTCATTTGCGTAGTCTGATATTATTATGTACTCTGTTTATTATCTACCTCATACTTTTACAAGGTGCAGTTTTGCATCCGCGTCAAAATTCAGCAGGTGGTCATAAAAGACTAAAAGAAAGAATTTTAATTGTTTATTTATATAAACAATTAAAATTACGTTACTTGGCAATAAAATATAATTACGCCTTTTTGTGGGCCAAGGCAGAGTTCGCAACGGCTTTAGCTGAGAAACCCGCTCGGGCGGCGGGCGGGTTTAGGGAATAAAATAATAAACGTTTTCGTTTGTTTGCATGTATGAAAGTGTTTACTGTTTATATAAAACAACGATTAAACAGGCTGCTTGTGACCTGCGCAAAACGACAGCATGTATTAATTAAGTACCTATGTAAAATAAAATTCATTTGTTCAAAGTAATGCGTACTGACTGTCAACAGAAAGTCTAAACATGCTAAAGCGTGGTCTAGTAGAAGATTGTTTAACACGAGAGTTCGTAGACATAAAACAAACAGGAGAACGAAGAATTCCCTAAATATTAAAAATATAGAGCGTGAAAGTTTGTATGGAAGTTTATGATTTTTCTGCTAATAAGAAAACTTTTTGACGTGATAACGTCTTTAAAATCGTTTTAGTCGGGTGACATGTTCAGAAACTTGTGTCACACCAAAACCTCACAAGCGACATTTCATAAAGATGGTAGCGCCATCTGTTACTTGGCTCGAAAAAAACACTTTAAATTAGTACTTAATTTCATTTTAGATGTCACTACTGGTGATAACTTATATCACCAATAAGACGTTATCACGTAAACATCTCGATCGTAAACCTACTTTACAAACAACCAATTTTTTTTTTTTAATTAAAGCTATTTCAGCAGCTTTTCTTTAAACTAACTTTGACTCTATGACTACCTACTTTACGAGGAAACGTTAACGAGATAATTCTTTGATGATCAACCTTCTATTTACGCCATCTAGATGTATTTCTCGGTAATACCTACGTGACTCCAAATACTTACCTCATTGTATTCGTAATGGCGATGGCGGTTATGCATACCGCCATCGCACTTTATGATCGCCGTGAGTTAATTTTTGTGGAAAAAATATTTAAGTAATTGTGTGACTGATCTAAACCAAAGTTAATTTTAATCTTAGGTGCTTTGTTTTAATATGTCAGTTGTACTGTTGTGATATTAAATAACATTGCTAAAAAAAAATATAAGTTTGAACGTTAAATACAGTTTTTTTTATGGTAAAAGTCGTCGTTAGGCATTTAGTGTGAGGGTTTCACATCAGCCTTGAAAAGACGATAAAGTACCTGGGTATCTTCCTCGACTTCCGGTGGAATTTTGTGGAGCATTTCCAACGTTTGGCTCCCAAACTCGAGCGGGCCGGGGCTGCTTTCAAATGGGTCTTGCCCAATCTGAGGGGACCTGCCTTCTGCCGTAGGCACTACGCTGGGGTCATGCGGTCTATATGTATATGGCCCTGTATGGAGCCCCGGTGTGGGCGCGTTCCTTGGGGCGCCTTTAAGCGCCCCAGAAAGTGGTAGCCATAATGCTGATCCGAGGCTACCGCACGATCTCTGGTGAGGCGGCGAGCTTCCTTGCCGGATTCAAATAGGTAGGTGGCCCTTAGTGTTGATAAAAACTAGAAGTCATATCTATCATTTCAACTAAACACTAAAATGTAAATAATACTTTCATGTCACTTTATTAACATTATTGGTAAGCAACCTAGAATTTCTCCGTATAAAGTATATTTTAGGTGTTTTTTTACAAAATCAAATACACTTCTGGACACATCTATTGGCCCACCTTAGAGTTTAGGTTTCGATGGCCCCTACCGAAATATGATTGCTAGATTGAACAAAAACTGTTGATGCAGTTTTAAACCTGATACATTTTACCATCTTTTTCGATCGTATTGTTTTAAATTTGAATTCAGAATACCATACGACATGGAGCTACGCCTAACAAGTCGGATATGCGCCTTGTTAAAGGCAATTGATTTTTGAATAAAAAACATGTTTTATCAAATAAAGGTTTAATTTAATAACGCGTGTTGCCTCCATGGGCATCTACCACAGCTCTCATACGATTAGGCATAGAGTTTATCAACCGCTCTATGAAATTTTGAGGGATCATCTCCCATTCCTCTTCTATGGCAGTTTTCAACTCCTGCATCGTCTGGGCAACTGGCTGACGAGCCCTAACACGTCTTTTTAGCTCGTCCCACATGTGCTCAATAGGGTTCATGTCTGGGCTTCTGGCTGGCCAGTCCATAACTGTGATGTTCACATCCCGAAGATATTCCCTGACGATGCCGGCCGCATGGGCTCTTGCATTATCATGCATAAAAAGGAAATTTGGGCCCACATAGTCCGCGTATGGCATCACGTGAGGTTCTAAGCACTTACGAATGTACCTTTCAGCATTTAATGTTGGCAGCCGTGGTCCTGTAACAACCTCAAGTTGAGTTTTGCCGCTCGCGGATATACCGCCCCAGACAGTCCATGAGCCACCGCCATAAGCAACCCTCTCTTCAAAGCAGCATTGTGCGAAACGCTCTCCCTTACGTCGGTAGACCTTCTTCCTTCCATCATTGCCATGTAACACAATTTTAGACTCATCAGAAAAGAGTACACGGCTCCAATCTTGCTGTGTCCAATTTAAATGACTGCGTGCGAAATGAAGGCGCGCTGTTCGGTGGGCTCGCGTTAGTTTGGGCCCATTAGCTGGCTTGTGTGGTACCATATCGCGTTCTTTTAACCTTCTCCGAACAGTTCGAGCGCTTACAGATACTCCGTGGAAGTCGCGAAGTTGGTTTTGTATCTCAATGGAGGTAAGGTGACGATTTCTCAAGCTGGTCGTCACGATGAATCGATCCTGCCTTTCAGTTGTGACCCGAGATCGTGGCCTTCCTTGGCGACGAACAAAGCCGCCAGTCTCTAGGTACCTCCGATAAACATTTCGGACCGCAGATCGACTTAAATTAAGTTGAGCACTCACGTTTCTTTGGCTGTGTCCGGCCTGAATAAGTGCCACAGCTTGGGCGGCAATTTCAGGTGAAGTATCCATAGATTATTGATAGAACCTCACCTTAATGTTAAGAATAAGTAATGTTTGTTGCAAAACCAAAGATATCAATCACTTTTTCAAGAATTAAATCCAAGTAAACCAATAAAACCTGATTTTCTTAGTATTCGATTGTTTGATATCAACAAACAGGCTCCAAATTGTCTTTTGTTTCTTTAAATTCTGTGTTCGAAATTCAAAAAAAGACTATTGAATGAAATTGTGAATGTGCCAGGTTAAAAACTGCATAAAAACTTTTTGCTCGACCTAATATAAAATTTTAGCTAGGACCAAACGAAACTGAAAATACAAGGTGGGCCAATAGATGAGTCCAGAAGTGTATTTTATTCACACCTCATTAGTATCGCTTAAACATAAAAATTAGATCATAAACATTTAGTTACCTAGTTTTAATTTTGTTTTTTTTAAAGGACGCCAAGTTACGTGTTTTTTCATGTGGAGATACCACATCCTTGGTTCATCCCTAAAACTGCCTGTATTAATTTTGTTAAAGTTCTTCCAAAAAGCTTGATCTCATTGAGCAGTTCAACCTGACTATGACACTACGATACTCTATCTTTAAAAGCTATGATTAGCTTTTACAGGTCTCCCCTATTGTATTTTTTTATGTTCCTTCGTAGCCATTTAATTTAATTGTAGAACCTCTTTCTGAAATGGCATTTCATTTAATTGACAAAAACAAAATTAAATAAAATAGTTTACACGGGAACGCATCCATTATAGACTGACAATCCGACATTCAGTCAATGTCAAAAATGACAGAAAGAAACTGAAATTGACAGTTGATAGCTGGTGTTCGATTTGTTTATTTTTAATAATTACGAACTTTTAGAATCTCTGTGTTGTAATTATCTACTTTCAATCATAAAACAATGCTAAATGATTGAGAGCCATACTCAATCTTATTTTTTTTGATCAAAAATGGAAAGTTACGTAGTTATTTCTTTTATTGGTGAAGGATCGTTTGGTCGTGTTTTTAAAGCTAAACATAAAGAAACTGATGCTGTTATAGCTTTAAAAGTTATAAGAAAGGTATGTTGTATCTTAGAATTATGTGAATTCATCACTAGGTACAAGTTTAATGTTAAACTGAATGTTTGTTATGCCAGGTTACATACTTTCGTAGTAGTTCATAAAATATGTGCGAGTTCACGACTTTTAAAACAAGCAACACTATAAAATGTATTGTATCACAATAATAATATCAGTGGTCATTTTACATTTGTTATCATCCCATACAAATAAATGTGTTACTCCATCAAATTTCTTTTTGATTACAGAAAGGCCGTTCACTCAAAGACTTGAAAAACTTAAGGCAAGAATGTGATATACAGAGGCAGCTGAAGCATCCAAACATTATCCGCATGATAGACAGCTTTGACACCGAATCTGAGTTGGTAGTAGTCACAGAGTATGCGGAGAAAGAATTACATAGCATCCTTGCAAAAGAAGGATGTTTGAATGAAGACCAAGTTAAGAAAATCACTTGGGATTTGGTATCAGCTTTGTACTACTTGCATTCTCATAGGGTACTGCACAGGTCAGTTTGTTTTCAAAGTCATTTTTAATTTGTTGTTGAAAGCTAGTTTATGATTTACAGGTTTCTGTGCTAAAATGTAATAATCTGCATTTCATGATTAGTTGAGTTTATAATAATACATTACCCTAAAGAGCATGGTAGACTTGCACCAAACCAAAGAGTCATGGTCCAGGGTTGTTTCTACAAAGAAATGTCTGTTCAATATGTAGTACTTACATAATAATTACTTTTCCAGAGATTTAAAGCCCCAGAATGTGCTACTGGACAGCACTGGACGTGCCAAACTATGTGATTTTGGACTTGCAAGAATTATGACTAATGCCACTCATATTCTAACCTCCATCAAAGGTACACCGTTATACATGGCACCTGAATTGATTGAAGAGAAGCCTTATGATCACCAGGTAAGTGTAATACTCTATTTGACCCATTCTTCTTCTTCTTCTTCTTTATGTGGGCCCCGCTTCTTGGGGGGGTCCGGTTTCCGCACTTAGTCCTTGCAGTGGACCATTGTGCGTATGCCATGTACCTGGTGGCCGCTACTCCAGCCAGCCCACCTCCTTCCAGAAGCAGATGAGTCTTTTCGGGTTCTTGAGGACGTCCGCAAGTGACCCTGGTGTACCCAGTGTCGCTTTCCGGATTTCAGTGATTCCTGTACATTCAAGGAGAACATGTGTGACTGTTTCTTCCGCCTCCATGCAAGCTCTGCACAGGGGGCTATCTGTGATACCTATTGTGTGGAGATGTTTGTTTAATGCAGTGTCCGGTGATGGTCCCCGTCACCAGGCGCAGGCTTTTCCTGTCCAGCTGCAGAAGACGTTTGGATAGCTTGCGGTCTAAGACCGGCATTGCGACTTTGGACTGTCTGCAGCCTGGTGCCGAGCTCCACCAGTTTGCGGCTTGTGTGTAGGTGTGTTCCCTCAGCCAGCTGCGTGTCTGGCTGAAAGGGATGGGTACAATTGGCTCCGGTCCTAGTACTGCAGAGGTGGATGCCCGTCTGGCGAGTTCATCTGCTGCGTCGTTGCCTAGTGAGCCACTGTGTCCTTTTATCCTCATATTTGACCCATTCTTTTATACTTTGACTAGCTTCCGCCTGCGATTTCGTCCACGTGGCATAGTTACTTTGGGCTAACAATAACTTTAACCTCGGTGATGATCGAAAAAATAATACTTTTCTCTCCCCTTTTCTTCTCGCTTTCTCCCCCATTTCTCACTTTTTTTTAGGCTATGTCTGTCTTTGGTTGGCCATTTAGGCGTGAAGACATAACAAACTCACTTTCGCTTTTATAATATTAAGTAAGGATTCTATTTATGATTATATATATTCCAATTTTAGTCTCCAAAGGGAATTTATTTATTTATGCTAATTATATATAATTTACATTGTTCTAAAATAAGTACTGATTTTGAAAGACATTCAGATTATGTAACTTTTGATTGCAGGCTGATTTATGGTCCCTTGGTTGCATTGTGTATGAGTTGATAGCAGGCCAGCCTCCATTTTGTACCATGTCAATATGGCAACTGGTGCGGATGATCAGACACAAGCCAGTGCAGTGGCCCAGCTTCATCAACACTGAAGCTAGATCCTTCTTGCAGGTATTTGTTCATTTCGTAAACAAAGTAATTGCTTTAGGTTGCTGACCTTACCTGTTACATATATGTGACAAGCAAGTGCGTGCCCTGAATGCCAACAAGACAAATATGTGACAAAAATGAGGTAAAATAAGATGCTTGGCTTGGAGGACACACAGATGCGGTTTTGCTCTGGCATTCAAAAGGTTAAACATTTATTGCTTTTGTGATTTATGGTCAGGGGAAAGTACAGTCTCCTATGGCTGGTTTTTACTTTAATTATTTAAAAAAATTGTTTACATAAAAGTGTGGCTCTAAATTAAATAAATTTAAACATTGTTTTAGGGTCTGCTCCACAAAGATCCAATGAAACGGATGACTTGGCCAGAAATACTGGAGCATCCATTTGTTTCTGGTCATGTGACTATTCTGCCAGAAGACGTCCAGAGCGAATCACCATTCACAAAACCTTTGACCCACAGCCAACAGGAGGCAAAGCAGCTTCAGAGGGAGAAAGTTAGCAGTAACACAAGGTAAGATTTTTTATCATGATTTTATTAAATATGAGAACTGTGTAATAAACACAGTTATATTTAGTTGGTAAAGATTTGATCACGGATGTAAAATTAGTGATGACAGAAATAAAGACGCAAATGAATTTATTGAAAGTCAGTCATTACAAATCGACACCATTATTCTCTTTTCAGAACAGTACCTGAACCTAAACCAGAATCGAAAGAACATGATTTGCGGAACGCGAGAGTGATGCAAGCAATGGAGTGTGTCCCCATGTCTGATGACGACAGCGTCAGAGCGACCAGCGCATTCAGTGTACGAGACAGTCTCAAGACTGATGACGAAGACCAATCACACCCAATCACTGCAGCCAACGCGAAACTTCTCAGACACGAATACAATGTCCTCAACAACTCCAACCTCGTTGTATGCAACCTAGAAAACAACATGGCGCAACTTATGGCAGCTAACAAGAAACAATCTGAACTTAACAAAATGGATAAAATAGATGAAGAGAAACATAACACAGAGAAACACGTTGAAGAAAAGAAAACACAAAAGCCTCTAAGTGCTAGTGATAGTAAGAAAGAATTACTGGATGTCAAACAGAAGGCGAAATCTATAGACACAGCATCACAAAGTTTGGAGCATCCGAAAAGTTCTACCAAATGTAGTAGTGAGGTCAGTTCAGGGTTGAGTAAGAGTGTTCCACCTTCTTACAAGCAGAAAATATTACAATTTTCACGTGATAAGCTCAGGTTTGGAAGTGGAGGGAACAAATTGACGAGAAGTATCAAAAGATCCTTCCATTTTAGCAGAAGTTGGGATAAAAACAAAAATGAAACTCAACGACGGACTAGCGAACCAACGATAGAGGTTTCAAGCTTCGTAGATGACAAAGAAAAATGTTCTAAGGAGGAAAAAGATCAGGATGTAGAGAAATCAGAAGTAATTGAGGAGACTGCTGATGATAAAGAGGTTGCTGATAATGATAGGATGCTTAAGACTGAAGACCAAAGTGATGGTAATATAAAATTTTATATGAGACTGTGTTGTCTTAAATGGGTGATAAATTATTTTACTAATTCATCTGTTTATTTGTTTTTATAGTCAAAGAGCCATCTTCTATAGAATTAGAGGAATGGGAAGCATTCCTCAACTCCAACATTACTGAAGTAATGGATGGCGACGTGGAGTCTCTAACACAGCTAAATATGGTATGTAACAATGTCATAACAACATGGCGATACCAAATAGTCGCAGAAAAGATACGTAAGCATTAATTTGCATGGGTTATTTTATTGCTCCATTGTTTGAGATTGGTACCCATTTCTACTTATTTAGGTTCTTATACATAAACTAACTAACTACTAACATATAGCAGACAACCGTCTAACAATTAATTTGCGTTATGAAATCACGTATTTAGCATCTCATAGCATAAAATATTACATTTCCGAAGGCAAACCGTATCGCAATCGAATCGCCATGACAGTCCGCAGCGACACGACTTATTTCAATGGAACCATTAATATAACCCTAGATGCACAGTTCCTTATAAATGCATGCGACTAAAACAGCATTTAATAACCAAAGGACACTAATCCTAAAATATAAAATTAAAATACACTTTAAAGTCCTACGTATAAAAAAGCCCTTTTTTAAATGCAACCTACAAAATAAAGACATACAAGTTTTTAATAATTTCACAGTTATACTCTCCGCATTGAGATGTTTTTAAATGCGTTTGACTAAATGAATTGGCCAAAATTGTGTGTTTATTTGTTGGGGACCTTTTTGAACTAATTAAACTAACTATGAAAGAAAACAGAATCTTCTTACCAACTACGGATGTAGTTTCCTAAATATATATCTCTAACGAATGTATTATGCTGAATGCGTCTACATTTCGTGAATTTCTATCTGGTATGTATATATCCGGTTAGGTCAGCATGGTGATAGGTGTAGTGGGTAGCGCGGCGCGAGCCAGCGGCGGTGGGCGAGTATGTGGCGCTGTTGCTGCGCTTCTAGCACTGCCGGCGCTTGCGCACACACTGCCGAGGCACACGCTGCTAAATATACAAGATGTGAGTTTATTATACTTTTTGCTATACTTCTAGTAGTATTATTATTTACCCTAGTATTTTTCCCTAAAATATAAAAACTTGCAGAAATCAACACTTTTTGCCACTGTTTCCCTAAATGATTTTCTGAAACTTGATTTTTCGAGTTCAAATTATTTTGTTGTTGTTCAAATATTCCAAAGCCCGTTGAAAGTTATTTTCAAATCCACAGCATCAAATATTTTTCTAAATGGAACTATGATTAATTTCAGGTATATCTTGAAGCTAAGGTGGTATATAATTTCGTGGCGGCCATAAATACACTCATGAAAGACAGCAAAGACAACGACGATGGAGCCCCTGACAGGTAAAAATAGCAATAATATTCTAGTTCCTTTAGTATTTTCAACCGCACTGCAATTCTGCATAATTATAAGCTGTCCTGATTGAGTTTCATGTCTCATGTACACGGAATAGGCTGAAACCATACGAGAAAGAGCTTTATGTACAAGTAATAAAGCCTAAAGATTAGACGAAGCGACTTGACACCGCGGCTATTCGCTTTTATTGCAACTCTTTCTGTCCGGCTCAAGCCGATACCGCTTTCTTTTTTAGATGCTGTTTTCCTTTGACATCCTTACTAATATTATAAAAGCGAAAGTGAGTTTGTTTGTTTGTTTGTTTGTTACCTCTTCACGCTTTAATGGCTAAACCGATTATGATGAATTTTGGTACAGAGATAGTTGGGAGCTAGTATACAATAATAAATAATCCTTGTTGTAGACTGCAGGGTGTGGCCCGCATGCTGGAGGTTTGCGCGTGGCTGTGCGTGCGCTCGTGCCGCGGCGTGCGACAGTTCGCTACAGCGCTGAGCACATACAACGCGCACCCAGTCTTCACCAGGCTTTTGATGCACTGTAAGAATTAGTAACTTCATTATTGTCACATATATTTTTAGAACACTTCCTCGAAAACTGGCTCTTGTTGCACTACTATTAGATCCAGAATGCATTGTATTTCTCACTAGTGGTTTTTCATTTATTTTTACTAGTCGCCTGTGATAATGGTCTAGTACAGTCATGGAACTTAGTTATACCTACATTATTTGTAAGATCTAAGTTCCACTGTGCCAATATTAATTTTGAATTAAAAATGTATTTAATTTCTTTATAAATAAATGTATTTAACTTTAAAAAATATAATTATTTATTTATTTAATTGAAAAACTTTTTTGATACGCCAACACTTGAACATTTGTCACTGCAGATTCTGGGTTCATAACTCATACACAGTGATTTCCGCCTCGCCTGCAATAACGAAGTTTTACCACTCGTATCAATCAAGCTTCTCTCGAGAGGTTTTTAGAAAAACATTTAAAGAAACAATGTATTCCGAATGCCTCAGTGTCGCCGCCAATTTTGACACGTCAAACTTTTAGTTCATGTTATCCTGTTTATCGAACATTTATTTGATTGGCTTTGCACCCAGGCAAACAGATCTACAATAGCCAAGGTTACAACCAAGATAGATAATAGTGAAAACAAAGTAATTGGACATTTGAAACTCAAGTTTTGCGAATGAAAGACTAATTTATTTCTAAGATGATGACGTCCTGTCTCGTTGTTAAAAGGTCATGTTACAAACAAATTACAGTTCACATTCGCCAAGACACCCTAACGGATGATATCCATATCTCATGCTAAGTGACATTTCAAAATCACCACAAGACATTTTGACATAATGCTAAGATTATTTAAACTGAATTATGTCGTCTGAGTGTCGGATCCCCAATTAAAAGTGACTTCCTGTGGTTTCAAAAAACATTTTTATTTACAGATTCGAAATCTCCGCGAATAGCACTGAACATCGTGGGGCTACTTATTACTGTACTGCAAGACTTGCCGGAACATGCGGATGTTGTGGAGAAAATACTCTTTGATGAAGCAAGTTTTAACTTTTTGAGTCTTGTAGAACAACCCAGCGATGCGCTGAGAATGAGAGTTTGTATTCTGATAAGTTTGCTTTGTACATTCTCCTGTACTGCATTTTCAGTAGCGATGGAGTCGAGGTGGAGTAAGAAAGAGACTGAATCTATTGAGGCTTTACATACTCATTGCAATGTGGCACTGAATAGGGCGGCCAGGCTAGCAACTAAGGAGCTCAGTAATATGCCTTTTTATGTTAGCTAGTAAGATTTTATAGAATACTGTATACACTTTAAGAGCAATCCATTTTTCTCTTTTTGACTTTAAATTATATTAAAATATTTCAAATTATATTCGGCTTAGCTAGTAGGCAACGCGATTTAAAGTTTGCATTTTATATACGCCTTTAATAGGTATTAAGAGATAAAGTACTCCAGATCAAAGATATTAATGAATCTCCTGAATGACAACGAAATCGAAATTAGGAATTGAAAGAATTATACTTAAGATGTAGTTAGATGTAGAAAGAAACAGTTTATTGAGATATTGAATGAGACATTAGCCCCAAGACTGACTGTAAGATGATTGTTAAAAGTACAGACAGCGTCAATAAAAATAGGAATTTACTGATTATTCAAGGCGATCAATACCCTGCCGGGGTTGCGGGTTGTTCAAAAGAGATACCGCGGCACTGGAACATAAAGGGCAAAAGAAGGAACATGGGTGGGTTTTAGTCAGTACAAGACTGACACTCCACCCCGTTCCATCTAGAACGGGGGAAGTTATTTGATGATTTCCATCTGCAAAAAAGGGTATCAAAACCACTGAGGAAATAAGACGTTAAAATAGGATAAATTTCATGCCAGTTCGAAAGACACTCGTTCTCACTGTCATTGCGATATTTGTTTTTTGTTGTGGACCATACCTGTTAACTTTTTACCTACGGACGTAATAACAATGTCTTCTATTTTTCGGATGGAAAATCACCAAAATGCTTATCCTGTTCTAGGCGGAGCTGTAGGCAGTTTCAGACTAAAACCTATCCATGTTCCTTCTTTTGCCCTTTGTGCTCAAGGGCCGCGGTATCTCTTTCGAACAACCTGAAAACCCTGCAGGCAGTGGCCCTGGCTCTTCTGCTTTGCTGACATCTCTGAGGCGTGCGTGGAACACGAACGCGCCGGCGACACGGCATGAGTCTTACCCAAACCCGAGATTGTCACCCAAAAAAATCTTTTTGCAGATGTACAGAACGCTTGGGTGACGGATTTGTAAAAGATCCGCTTACATCTCGTTTTCTTTTAATAGTTTAATTTTGACCTGCCAGTTCTACCGCTATCTGATGATTTCTGACGACTGTAGTGCCTCTTCCTATATTTGACGCTGACTATACATTGAATAAGAAGTGGATTTCAAAAGAGACAATGTAAGGTTTCCGGCAAAGTTGCGAGCAAAATTAAGTTCCATTTATCGTTAGGTGATAAAACAATGTTAAAAGCAATATAATTAAGTCACTGCCAATTATTGTTATCAAAACTTCGTGATCACGTAATGTCCTTGTATGCATGCATGTGCCAAATAAAAGGCGAGGTTGCACATTGATACTTATTGTTATGAGAATAAAATACAATACACTTAAGTACATAAGAATTATAAAATGTATTATAATGTAGCTCACAAAGTATAATCGTGCTTGTAATATTCGCAAACATCAAATGAAAGGGGTTTGGGACATTGTGCCCTTTTACTATAGATTCAGTGCATTGTTATAGACCCACGTTTTTTATCCTTTTGTTTGTGTTGGATGAGTCGCGACCACGCCTGTAAATAAAAGGACGAAAAATAAGTTTACTTCATAAGTACTTTTGTTTGATTCATCGATTTTTCCCACTGACTTTCGGAAGTTAACTTATTTTCCGTATTTTTAGTGTTTTATGAAGTCGTTTTTTTTTCAAAAACGTTTTTGTTTCCGTGTTTGTGTGAATTGAGAACCTCATCTTTTTATGCAGTCGGTTAATAATGGTCACAGACGTAGTAAATATTATAAATTGTCACTTTGACCATGTAACTTGTTTCATAAATATAGCGACCTTTTATAGGCCCCTTAAACTCTGCTACTTCAACAGCGTTATCAGTGGCTTTGGAATTTTGGATATATTCCTGAAAGTAAAGCTGGAGTTACGCAAATAGCAGGATATTTGGTGGGATAGCTGGGACATTGTTAACGAGGGTTCGATATCACATTTCGCTCCCTTAAATACCCCCCAGCGGATTATCGTGTGTCTATAAACATGTACTTTTGCTTGGTTAAAGTTCGCGTCACGGTTTGCCTTAAGGTGAAAGCTTGAACTTAGAGCGTTGTATTGATGATTTTGATGATTATAATTCTATAACTACATACGTCTTACAGCCGCGAATAATATTTTAATGAACATACAACCTAGCACTGGCCTGAAAATTGCAAAAAACGTAAGAAAATTTGAATTTCGCGGGTAGGTTGGAGCTTTCACCTTAAGTCATGTTAACCAGTGATGTTTAAATGACAACAGCTACCCTACGATGACGTCTTAAAGCAGAACTTATTCCACTGAGGGGAAGAGACAGAGCTATACAGGGTGTCTAGCACCATCTATTTCTCACACAGGAATAAGAACTGCTATAAGATGTCATGGTAACCCTACAGTTCATTAAAATATTGTTCAGGTATTAAAAATATTTTATTATGAAATACAATATTTACTCATCATTATTGTAATCTAGATGTAACATTTTTCATATTGTTATCTTTACATACTAACTGATTATTATACGCATTATAATTAAGGAATGACGCAGAACCAGAATGCTCGTTTTGATGAAGATAAAATGCCTGCTGCTTTATCATGTTACGCTTTATATGTACTCCATTTTTGTCATAATGACAAACATGTTATGAGGATAACGATAATATGGTATATTTATTTTTCAGCCTTGAACCGAATGCAATCGTCCATAAACTGAATTTAGGTAAAAATACAGGGAGCACTCCAAGGTTAGATAAAGTTATTATATCTTTTATTCGTTATTTTTCAGTATTACTACCTATTGACTCAACCCCATAATATCCTAATCTGAGGGGATTAAACGCCTCCTGCTGTAGGCTTTACGCTGGAGTCTTGTGGTCCATGGCCACGCTTCTTTGACCCACTACCTAAACGCGCCGCAAAAGGTAGTTGCCATAAGGCTGATCCGGGGCTACCGCACGATCTCCGGTGAGGCAGCGAGCCTCCTTGCGGGATTGCCGCCGTCGGATCTGGAGGCGATAGTCCTCGCGTGCCTGTACGATTGGCGTGCGGAGGTACTACACCGAGAGGGAAACTGCCGTGACAAATCGCCACTCAGCAGACAGACCTCCGGTGCGATCTCGTGGTGGTACGGAGAGAGCGACTGTCGTAACCCCGTCCAGGGCACGCCGAAATTGTGGCGATAAGTCTCCTTTTGAGAAGTGGCTAGAAAGGCGCCACGGTGTTCTCACGTACCGCCTGACGTAGGTCCACACTGGATACGGAAGTTACTGGAGGTTCCTGCACATAATCGGGTGGCAGGAAACGCCCTGGTGTCACCATCGTGACGATCACTCTGAGGACATGGTTGAGCGTGCTGTGGTGGTCTGCCCCGTTTGGGCGGAGCATCGCTGTGTCCACGCAGAGGCGATCGGTGGCGGCGACCTCTTGCGTCCGGCCGTGGTTCAGTGCATGATCTGGGGCGAAAGGGCGTGGCGAGTGACGCGGTCACCTCCTTCTGCAAAGCAATCATGCTAGCGAAGGAAGTGGCCGAACGTTTAAGGGAGAGAACCAACCCCGACGCTGCGAGACAAGCTCCGACCATCAAGCACCGCGAGACGACTCCCGGCCATCGTAGATGCCTTTGATCACCGTAGATGTTTATAGACGGTGAGCAACGGGTAGCTTACCGTCCGTCCGCCTAATGATGACAGGCCGCGTTAACGGCGCGTGCGTGTTTTACGCGTGACTCAGAAAGATGTTGGCAAAGCAGAGGGGCCTGCCAGGGCTACTGCCTGCTGCGGTTGCTGGTTGTTCGAAAGAGATACCGGAATACAAAGAGCTAAAAAAGGAACAAGGATGGGTTTTAGTCAGTCTGACACTCACACAGCCCGCTCCGCGCAGAGCGGGGAAAGTTATTTGATGATTTCCCATCTGAAAAAAAAACCTGCAATATTCCGCATACAATCAAATCAAAATCAAAATTTTAACAATAACCCGGAGGCAAACGTTAAACTCGAGAAGTGTTCATAATTTACTCAGATTTTTGGAATTTTAAACTTAACGGTATACTTTTCGTTAGATTCAGTACATAGTGTTAGAACAACAAGGTACAGGAAATTGACATGTGAAACCTCATAGTGTCAATATTTTGTGTCAAACATAATGTTAGTTCTGTTAACTACTATGTGAGAAGGATCGTACTCAACAACCTATCTGTACCTATCTAAGCAGTGTTTTATCTATTTCCAAGTTGCGTTAATATTTAGAGTGAAAGGTGCATGTAGACGTCAGGAACTTAGCAATATAACAAGACATTGAAAATTATGGCAAATTGCTTCTAGTAAAGATCACCAATACTAAAAACAATATTCCACGATCATACACTATTCACACTCCATTTTATGACATGGTAAAAAAATACGTAGCTCTACATTCCACAAAAGCAACAAAGGATCACTATTTTCAAAATTATTTAAAGGGTAAATGTACTGATCAACCTTTTAGTGTGAACATATATTAAGTGTTTTCCCAAAAGGAATCGTTAAGTTTTTTTGATTACCAGATGTTGATCCTAAAACCGGACATAGCTTTAGAAAAGTTTAGCTTCATTGCTTGCTGGTGCTGGTACGCTGCATATTGAAAGCGTCATGGAAGAAGAGTAATTACTGGAGTGGAGCTGGCAGGCACGTGATTTTTCAACATGGAGAAATAAGAGTGCATCGGAGGTAGGGCTTACCGCTAAGGAAGAAATAGAAAAGACTAATGTTTGGATCGCTTGATGGTAATTGTACGTGATGATGGATGTGATGGTATTTGTGAAGAGTTTGGAGAACACTGATTGCGACGTCAATGGGGAACAGAAGGAAAGTTATACGGAAAATCCTTACTAATTATATAAAAGCGAAAGTGAGTTTGTTTGTTACGTTTTCACGTCTAAATGGCAAAACTGAATCTGATGAATTTTGGTACAGAGATAGTTGGGACCCTGGAGACGGACATGGGCTATTTTTTTTAAGAGAGAAAAGGGGGAGAAAGAGAAGAAAAGCTGGCCAGGAGTTAAATCATCGGGCGCCCTGGGACGTGTCTACACCGTCCACGTCACGAACTATGAGTGCTTTTGTCTTTGTATGTTGCTGCATCATGTTCGGGGCCCAACTAGCTTTAGGGACCTTAAAATATCAACAGTCGCGAATGTGAAACTTTTAGAGAAGCATTCGAAACTCTACGTTTGTTAGAGAATGACAACCACTGGGATGAAACAATGGAGGAATCTGTGCTGTGCCGATCACCCGACAAAATAAGAGAACTACGAAACCCTGTTATTATCATGCGGCCTTTCCAATCCCCAATCGCTGTGGGATTAGTACAAAGAATACACGGCGGAAGATATTTTACGACGCCTACAGAAAAGCCATGTAGACATATCTTTAAATGAGCACATATACAATGAAGCATTGATAAATATTGAAAAACAAGGGGACAATGACTGGGTAGAAGTTACAAGATTTCGGAATGAAGGTGAATTAAGCGATAAAATTGTTCGCGAATTAAACTATAATTTCACAGCGTTGCAAGAGCAAGTAATTGAATTAGTCCCGCAATTGCTTCCAGAACAAAGTTATGTGTTTCAACAAGTGTTACTTCAAGTAGATTCAGATAATAGCGCTCTCTTCTTTCTTGATGCCCCTGAAGGAACTGGGAAAACGTTTTTACTCAACTTATTACTGGCTTTCATAAGAAAAGCCCAAAATATAGCTGTCTCCGTGGCTTCCTCTGGTATAGCTGCTACACTACTGAATGGTGGCCGCACTGCACATTCCGTCCTAAAATTGACATTAAACCTTGCACAGGAAGAGTCACCCATCTGCAATTTCAGGAAAAACAGCTTTCGCGGTTCATACCCCGTGAGCTATTTAAAAGTGTATACTGCCGTAGCATCATTGCTACGGCAATGTAAACGTTTAGTGTGGGTGAAAGCACGATGTCTCATAAAAAAGCTATAGAGGAGTTAAATCGATCACTTCAGAACTTACGAGACCGTACCGATATTAAGGGAGGAATGGTAGTTTTGCTGGCTGGTGACTTCCGACAAACTCTATCAGTGATTCAGAGTGGCAAACCTGTAGATGAGATCAAGGCCTTTCTCAAGTGAGGACTTGAGACAAAAATTTTAACTTTTGCCCATAAGCTTTATGGGAAAAAGTTAAAAAAATTAGCTTAACGACAAATATGCGGGTGCATCTTTATAATGACGTACATTCTGGACATTATGCAGAGACACTAATGAAAATTGGCGATGGACGTTTGGACACAGATGCCAAAGGTATGATTGTGCTCACAGAGGAATTATGAAATTTAATAGAGAACTATGTAGACCTCATAGCTAAAGTTTACCCGGACTTACAAAAAAATATGAATTGCGATCAATGGTTATGTGCAAGAGCAATTCTTGCACCAAAAAAATATATTGTCAATAAAATTAACACGGATATTTTAAAAGTGCAGGGATAAAAAAGAGTATTTGTCAATTGATACAATCATGGATACAGAACAGAGCACTTCCCACCCGCTGTTTTTTTTTAATTCGCTTGAATTATCAAGTGTGCCTTCGCATAAACTGCAATTAAAATTAGGTGTACCAGGTATGCTTATGCGAAATATTGATGCACCCTGATTATGTAACGGGACGAGGCTTCAAATCACACAATTAGGGCAAAACATAATAGGTGCTACTATATTAACAAGTATGGGAAAAGGAGAAAGCGTACTCATACCTCGAATACCAATAATTCCCACTGACTTACCGTTTTAATTCAAAAGACTGCAGTTCCTAAGTAAAACTTAGCTTTGCTATTACAATAAATAAGGCGCATGGGCAAACACTAGAGGTAGCAGGCGTGCGTTTGGAAAAGCCATTATTTTCCCATGGGCAGCTGTATGTAGCATGTTCGCGAGTGTCCAGTGCCCGAAATTTGTATTTATAAGCACCAAATGGAAGGGCATTCAATATAGTGTACAGTAGCGTCCTTAAATAATGCACTGTTTTGCATCCATGATTGTAACGGTCAAGGACTAGTGGAATTATTTTCTTTCCTGGCCCACTTCTATTCTCATGCTGTCTTGAACCACCCTGGTGGTATCACGTCTAAGTCATCACGCCATCTTTGGCGGGCGCCGACACCGCCACCGTCCGCGCGATACCGTCCATCTCCTGGCATCCATTGAGTGACCGCTCGTGCCGTATGCAAAATGTATTTTCTGCCCATCTAACTCGACCTTACTTTTTGTGCTGTTACTTACATTTATTATTCAAGTTCAAATATTATTATTAAATTAAAGTATATTAATAAACGCGGGAAAAGCCGCGAGTAAAAGCTAGTATTACATATTAGAATGCTTTTAAAAATATTTGAAAATCTCGAAATAGTAATGTAAGTGTTATTCGAATTACTGTGCAATACGGAGATGAGAGTGTTTTTCCGAACCTCTAATTAAGAAAAGGGCGTAGTTTGCAGGGCGCTAATTAGCGCCCCCTACTGCGTATGGCGGTTTAACACAGTTGTAAAATCTTATATCGAAGACTCGATACACAACCAGGCAAACATTAGTGCCAAGATAACACAAGCGATCAATTTGGAGTCAGCTCCTAAGTAGTTTTGCTTTGAATCTGCTATGTCTACCGACCTATTTCATTTCGTGTGCCAATTAGACAAAAAAATCTCAATACTAATTAACCTGTATGTATCCATTTTCGCCAATGTGGTTTTTCTTATTTTCTTCAATTAATTCTTAAATACCGAATCTGCTGACGACGATTTATTTTGTCTTAGAAAGTGTTTTTTTTTATTTGTAAGTTGCGGCTCAATGTTGTTTTTCGTATTTTACCCAAAATCTGTCCAAACGCGCCTGTACGAGTGAAACGCGGAGGCACTACACCGGGGAGAAAATCCGCAGCCGCAGCAAATGGCCGCTCAGCGGAGAGAGCGACGCCTCGTCACAATAGTGGCGATAAGTCTTTAGTAGTGGCTGGAGAAGCGCCACGGAGTCCTCACCGACCGCCTGACGCAGGTCCTCACCGGACACGAAAGTTTCGGGAGGTTCCTGATCTTAATCGGGTGGGAGGAAATGCCCAGGTGTCGCCACTGTGACGACCTGGAGAACACGGTGGAGCATACTGGCACACCTGCCCAGCTTGGGCGGAGCACCGCTGTGTCCTCGTAGAGTCGATCGGCAGCGACGATCTCTCGTGTTCGGCCCTAGTTCAGTCCATGGCCCGGAGCGAGAGGGAATGGGAAGCGGTCACCTTCTGCGAAGCAGTTATGCTAGTAAAGTAGGTGGCTGGACGTTTGAGGGAGAGAAACCCAAACCAACGTAGCTGCCGCGGGAGATACTCTAGGCGGCAGACGCCTCGGGACTACTCCTTGCCACTGTAGACACGGGTCTGTGGACGGTGAGCAATGAGTATCTTACCGTCCGTCCGTCTAGTGACGACAGGCCGTGACGACGGCGCGTTCGTGTTCCACACGCCCCTCAAAGAGATGTTAGCAAAGCAGAGGTACCTGCCACTACCGGGGTTGCGGGTTGTTCGAAAGATATACCGTGGCCCCGGACCATAAAACGCAAAAGAAGGAACATAGATGGGTTTTAGTCAGTAAACGTCTGGCACTGATATACCAAAATTATTTGATGATTTCCCATCAGAAGAAAATGTAGTCACGAATTCGGCTTGTATTTTTATAATACTGTGTCAGTGAATTAAATAAATAAATAAATATCTTGGGACAACTCACACACGGCTATCTGATCCCAAGCTAAGCAGAGCTTGTGTTATGGTAACCAGACAACTGATATACATACTTATATAATTTATAAATACATACATATTATAGATAAATCACACCCAGAAACAGAATAAACAATCATGCTCATCACACAAAGTTTGTCCTGGGTGGGAATCGAACCCACGACCTCCGGCTCAGCAGTCAGGGCCACTAACCACTAGACCAACAGGCCCGTCAATTACGTGAGTCACATGGCAAATATTCCTAAAAGTGCATGAAATTATTCAGCCTTGAACCACGCAATCGTTCAAATCTAGACGAATAAAAACAGGGGCACTCAAAGGTTAGATAAACTGAATCATAAATGCAGCTATCTGGCAATGTATATCTTGTATACAGCCTTATTATTATTTTATAAAAACTGCAACTGACCAAGAGAAAAGTGTAAGCCTTGAACCACATAATCGTTCAGATCTACGAGTCAAAACAGGAGGGCATACAAAGGTTAGATAAAGTTAATCTGAATGCAGTTATCTGGGTATTTACATCCTCTATGTTTTTATTATTATATAATAAAAGTGCATGCAATAGCCTTGCACCATTCATAATCGGTCAGATTTTTCAGGACATCGAAGGTTAGATAAAGTCAATTTTAATGCCAATACCTAACATATGATTAAATTTTATATATTCGATAATTTAAACACACATTTAATAAAAACTGACTAAGAATTTACCTATTCTTTAATTGGGAATTAAGAACTTCGGTGAAAATGGGGTCAGAATGCTACAAAAAATCCCAGGTTCGCGGATCGCACATAACTACTAATTTGATTATTTTGTTAATGAAAATCCCAATTGTCTTATAGGTACCTACATTAGCTTATTGGGCTCAGTTGGAATTTTCAACTTAGATTATGACTGAAAAAAATAATGTTTTTAGCAGATATTGTCCTGCTAAAACGTTATTTTTAGTCAAAACAAAATTACCTATTTTTACATGTTTCTCTATACCTTGGTTGAAGGTTATTAAAATCAATGCCTCGCCATAAGCTCCACTAATTTTAAATACTATTATCGTCTCTCAATCTAAATTTTGAGATAAACAAATATAATAAATGGATTCTGTGAATCGGTCGATGACCAGATATTCGTTTTGACCGTACGAGGTCATTTAAACTGCAAAGTTCATGTTCGTATAGTTTTTTGCGAAATGATGTCACTTTTCAATTTCCGCGTTTGGAGACTACAATTCCTAGAAGGATGATAGATTTGGCTATTTTGGGAATTAACAAAAACGCTCCATAAGGTGTCTAACGGAGCCATCCATTCTATGACTTAAAAAAGCCCACTTCGGGGAAGGTTTCCTGTGATTTTAAACAAGAAAACACTAGATTTATTTTGTAGTTACAACGATGAGATATGTGTAGCGACATAACAGGTTTTTATAAATACATATTAATCAAAACATTTTATAGCGCATAAAAGTAAATTCATTATTATCTTGCACTTAAGTATCACTCCTGTAAAGCCAGTTCACACTGGCTTGATACCCAAACGTTGTCTGTATCTTATTATATTAATTTAATGGAATTTATGGAATAATAGAGTTATTATGTTGCTAAATAGACTGCGTTTATCTCTCTTCACAAATACCCCTATGCCCCAGCGGTGGGGAGGAGGACTTTACAGCGTTAAAGGCTGGTTTTGCTTTTTAAAAAACATTAAACTTTTCAGTAAACTTGTTATTTTTTTTCCAGATTAAAAAAAAACTTGTTCATGCTTATAAATAAGTTCCTGTAAGGGTGTTTAGTATGTACCTTTTTTGACGTCAATAAAGCGTAACACTGGCACCGTTTCGTTCCAGTGTGTTGCTAGGTTTATTTACTAAGGCGCATATTGATTTATTTTTATTGGAACTGATCACATTTATTCAGTAGCGTGCGTCGTGTGCATCTGGATTGAGGGCCCAAATTTTAAATCTTCTCAAAAGAAAATAAGATTTACAGGGAATTTAGTTAAAATTTAGTAAAACTTAGGGCAATATGCCATAAATTTCTTAAACGCGAAATAAAGCTGCTATGATGAAATAACTAGGGCTCTCAATCCAGATGCCTGCATAAAGTGGCATAGCCTGAATCTCAAAAAGTACTATCTCTGGGCTCATAATTTTTATTTAAGGATTTAGTTAAGATATTCTTACAACTTTTAAGAAATTCCCAAATATGTAGAATACGATATTACAGAGTTATAGCGGTATATCTTGGGCCCTCAGTTCATAAATGTTTGTACCGAGGAATCATCAAACTCATGGATTTATCTAAAGAAATACTTAAATACGACTGTAATATATTTTACTTAAACGCGTCTGTAAATTAGTAAAAAAGAAATAATGACAAAAAAGTTAATAGTTAAAATGTAAATGGAGATTGAATTTTCCTAAAACGTCTGAACTGAGGGCCCAATATTTTTGGCAGTATTGACTAGGATAAGCCTTCTACACTACCGCACATTAGGGTAAGTATTTTAACTAATTTTTAATTAAAATCTTACAACGCGTCCATTATTCTAAATGGCATACTTTAAGAGAAAATTGATTAATATTTTTATATAGGAGAAAGTTCTGTAGGGTGACCATAATGTTCCATGTAAGTATAAACAAGTGTTCGACGTATTCTTGTAGTATTTTGTAAAGCACAGATGGAGAATTATATAATTATATACGACAGCTGTGCTGTGCCCGCACCTACGTATCGTGAAACAATAAAATAAAAAAAACGTATCAATAATCATTAAAATATTTATTAGACGTATGTAGGTTATTGAATTAAATAAAAATAATGGATAATTAATATATTTATTAACTAACCTTTGCCCGCGGTTTCGCTCGTGTTAAATTCGGGGTAACACAGTTCCCCTTTCTGGATTTGTAGGTAACTGCTACCTGCAGCTTTAGCCCTTGCGCCTTATTGATTTTAAATAGAAAAGCTAAGTTTTCCCTTTTCTTCCCTCTTTCTCCCTCAAATCCCACATTTCTTTTAGAAAAAATTGCCATGTCCGCCTCCTGGGTCCCAACTATCTTTGTACCAAAATTCATCAAAATCGGTTTAGCTATTAAGGCGTGAAGAGGTAACAAACAAACAAACCTACTTTCGTTTTTATAATATTAGTAAGGATATTTAGCTTCAATAGACTTTATATACCTACCTAAAATGAAACAAAGCAATGGGCCAGTAGCATGTAACATATAAGTAGTGTGGACTATCTGTACCATCAGAGAAACCATAATGAACAAACAAATGATGTTCATTTAAATAACTATAAAAACAAAATACATTTAAATATAAGAAACTTACCTATTTTACACACCTAAACGAAACGTTACTTATAACTAGTCTGTTATTATAAAACAAAATTTACTTAGGGACAAATTCAATGGCCTGATAAACAACACAAATAATAACTAAATAACACATATCATAATAACAATACAAAAAAAGCGATAGCCCTATCGTTATTCTTCAAAAATTAGAATCAGCTAAAACATATGGATGTATATGTAGATTCCATACTTTTCCTTTTGTCTTTAGGATACAATACAAACAAAGTTTCAAAAAGAGATATCGATAGATATACTCAAAAATATTTCAATTGCAAAATACATACAAAATTTATCTAACTACCATTCATCACATCACGATCTTCATGAAATGAGGTATCATATATCACTTGAAAAAATCCAAGAAAGCAAAGTTTTAAACGTTGATCGTGCTTGTAATACTACCTTTATTTTTAAAAATGTATTATCAAATTCTATTTCCAACACAGTTTTCTCAAAACAGTGTTTAAACTACTTGTGTAACTTACCTATTTTAAAAATTACCTCTTCACGCCTTAATAGCTAAACCGATTTTGATGAATTTTGGTACAAAGATAGTTGGGACCCAGGAGGCGGACATGGCAATTTTTTCTAAAAGAAATGTGGGATTTGAGGGAGAAAGAGGGAAGAAAAGGGAAAACTTAGCTTTTCTATTTAAAATCAATAAGGCGCAAGGGCTAAAGCTGCAGGTAGCAGTTACCTACAAATCCAGAAAGGGGAACTGTGTTACCCCGAATTTAACACGAGCGAAACCGCGGGCAAAGGTTAGTTAATAAATATATTAATTATCCATTATTTTTATTTAATTCAATAACCTACATACGTCTAATAAATATTTTAATGATTATTGATACGTTTTTTTTATTTTATTGTTTCACGATACGTAGGTGCGGGCACAGCACAGCTGTCGTATATAATTATATAATTCTCCATCTGTGCTTTACAAAATACTACAAGAATACGTCGAACACTTGTTTATACTTACATGGAACATTATGGTCACCCTACAGAACTTTCTCCTATATAAAAATATTAATCAATTTTCTCTTAAAGTATGCCATTTAGAATAATGGACGCGTTGTAAGATTTTAATTAAAAATTAGTTAAAATACTTACCCTAATGTGCGGTAGTGTAGAAGGCTTATCCTAGTCAATACTGCCAAAAATATTGGGCCCTCAGTTCAGACGTTTTAGGAAAATTCAATCTCCATTTACATTTTAACTATTAACTTTTTTGTCATTATTTCTTTTTTACTAATTTACAGACGCGTTTAAGTGAAATATATTACAGTCGTATTTAAGTATTTCTTTAGATAAATCCATGAGTTTGATGATTCCTCGGTACAAACATTTATGAACTGAGGGCCCAAGATATACCGCTATAACTCTGTAATATCGTATTCTACATATTTGGGAATTTCTTAAAAGTTGTAAGAATATCTTAACTAAATCCTTAAATAAAAATTATGAGCCCAGAGATAGTACTTTTTGAGATTCAGGCTATGCCACTTTATGCAGGCATCTGGATTGAGAGCCCTAGTTATTTCATCATAGCAGCTTTATTTCGCGTTTAAGAAATTTATGGCATATTGCCCTAAGTTTTACTAAATTTTAACTAAATTCCCTGTAAATCTTATTTTCTTTTGAGAAGATTTAAAATTTGGGCCCTCAATCCAGATGCACACGCGTGCGTCACGTTAACTTGTAATAATAGAAGTCCAGTTGACAATACGACTTGTCCTAGAAATATCATTCTGTTGAAGTAGTGGCTAATATGTTAATTTCAGAGGCGATGATCTCTAACTATGGCCATGTGGCCTTCATTTATGTAAATTAAACAGTGTCTGACTAGGTAAGTAAAACAATGTCGTTGTGAGAATATCATGACAAAACCAAAAGTTGTAGTTTGTAAAGTCGACCCCGTAATGGAGTTGTATCATAATGTTGACAACACTATTGAACTAAACGGATTTTTAATATTAGGCAGGTAGAAAATCGGTGAAATAAATTTGCGATCCGCCAATAAATTACTGAGAAGTAGGCATATTTTTAAGTCGAACTAGTTAAATAAAATAATAAAAAACACATGTAATCAAGCAAGCTATCTAAAATTTGCTTTAATTCTATTAAAAGTCTTAGAGAAACTAGGCCCCAAGGGCGTTGTCTATGCCTGTTAAATAAACCGTAGTGTAAAATCAATTTACCTACCTTTTTTATACATATATAGCCATAAATACTTTTTTCGTACCACTTGCTCAAAAAAGTAAGGCGAGATCGAGGTCAAGAGTGAGTTCATTATAAATAAAAAAAAAAAAAAAAAAAAAAAAAAAAAAAAAAGTGACATTCTATGCCACAAAAAGCGAACATAACAATAGTCATTATTAATCTGTTAAAAACAGGGAAAGAAAATCGTACTGAATTTCATTCATCCTCTAGGGGGAGAATGTGATTTAAATTTGGAATACTTACCGTTTTTTTTTTTTTTTTTTTTTTTTTAATTTGGCACACTCGGTTTGAGTATTCGCCACTGACGGATTATAAAGCTAAGGAATCAATTTTAATGGGAAAGGAGATTTTGAACGGGATTGAAAGGAGATTCCAGTGGAATGGTTTTAGGAAAAAAGGTAAATAATAAATACTTACATTTAAACTAATATACAAAAAATTAAATTAACAAATGTAATAAATTACACTTTAATATCATGAGAAGATATGAAAATAGAAAGAGATTTATATATATCAAAATTATTAGAAGCAAGTAAAATAGGAACAGAAGTTGGTAATGGAATACGTAAAAAAACTAAAGACGAATATAATAAGGAGTGATCATATAAGGGACAGGACAGGATTAAATGATTTATATCACCCACTTCACCACACTCGCAAATACTAGACGGAATAATTTTTAATCTTGCAAGGTGGGAAGGAGTGCACATGTGACCAATCCTCATCCGGATAAGTATGGTGGTGGCCCGTTTTCCAAGTTTTAGCTTAAAAAACCAGGGTTTAATTGGAATACTAGGCTGAATTGTAGAATAAAATTTGCCCTTCACTTGGCAGCTGTTTGTCCATGATTCTAACCAGGATTCTTTTAAATATAACAAAGGTAATGCTGCTAGGTCATGGAAATAATTTTGAAAAGGAAACATGTCCCCAGACTCCACAGCATCATTTGCAAGGTTGTCTGCCTTATTGTTACCAGGAATACCAGAGTGGCCGGGAATCCAAGCAAAAGAAACATTATATTTTCTTTGTAAGCATTTATACAGTAAATTTCGGATTTGAATAATAACCGGAAACACAGGTCTATTGGTAAAAGGAAATCTTTCTAAAGCCTGAAGGGCACTTTTAGCATCAGAAAAAATTACAGTATTATGAAGATTCATGATCAAAATATACTCGACAGCTTTCAGCAATCCAAAACATTCACCCGTAAAAACTGAGGACTCTGGAGGTAATTTAATTTTTTGTACAATATTAAAATTTTGGTGATAAACACCTATACCTACACAGCCTGATGTTTCTACTTTGGAAGCATCCGTGTAAATATGGTGCCAATTTTCCCAATGTGAATTTATGATGTTTTTAAAAAGATTTTGAGTATGAAAATCAGATTTACTTAAACCTAGATTGAGCTTGATATCTGGACATATAACCAAAGATTCAAAGGAAGAACAAAAAAGGGGAAAATATAAAGAATGATAAGAAGGAGCTTTAAGTGAATTGTATTTCTGAAAACTATTGATTAGACATGGTGGATTTTTATGGGACCAATATGATGAAGAAGTGACTTTATCAAGAAGTAACTGAAGTTTGGAACGTAATGGGTGATTGGAAAATTGAAAACAACGAAATAAAAATTTATCTGATAAATATTGACGACGTAAAAATAGAGGGGGATCAACTAGCTCTACCTGTAAGGCATTATTTGGAGAGGACTTCATGGCTCCGGAAATAATTCTCAAAGCTTTTGACTGAATGCCATCCAATCTCTTTAAAGCAGCAACATTTCCAGGATCTAGTAAAAATGTACCATAATCAAGCAAGCTACGAATTATCGCATTATATAGCAGCTTTAAAGAGTAAGGATGAGCACCCCACCAAACACCAGAGAGACATCTTATAATATTAAGAGATCGTTCACATTTTGCTATAATATAATCACAATGTGACACACCAGAGAGTTTTGAATCCAAAACAATACCTAAAAATTTTACATTATTTTTTGCACAAATTAAATTGCCATCATAATAAATAGTAATGGGTGGAGGAAGACGCATTCTGGAAAAGAGAATAGCAGAACTTTTATTGGGAGAAATTTCCAAACCATTAGAATCCATCCAACTTTTTAAGTATTTAAGAGAATTAGAAAGACAGAGACAGGCTTGAACAATAGATTTATGAGGGAAATATAAAAGTAAGTCATCAGCATATTGAAGGACTCTAACATTTGAGTCCAAGGATGATTCTAAGTCAGATGCATAAATATTATATAGTATAGGACTTAGAACAAACCCTTGGGGAAGACCCTTCCATACAGTCCTAGGTTCCTTTGAAGAATCTTTCAAATGGATAAATCTTTCAGATAAAGAATTCATAATGAAATTAGTCAAAAGAATAGGAACTTTTAAGGTAATTAATTTCTTATATAGTATTGAAAGAATAACATTATCATATGCAGATGTAATATCTAAAAAGGTAGCAACAACTGATTCATTATTAGAAAAAGCTAAATGAATATCAGTAACAAAAATACTAACACTGTCGATTGTACTCCTTCCTCTTCTAAATCCAAATTGATTGCTACTTAATAAATTATTATTCTCAATAAACCATTCCAGACGATTCTTAACAAGATGTTCTGATATTTTCATTAGTACTGAAGAGAGAGCAATAGGACGGTATGATGTGGCAGATGAAGAATTTTTACCAGGCTTTAATATTGGTAATATTAATTGAGACTTCCAAGAAATAGGTATATTACCAGTGATCATAACTGCATTAATAATGTTAAGATAATATGTAAGAGAATCGTCCGAAAGGTGTGCAACAAAAGAATAAGGAATACCATCCATACCAGGTGCAGAATCCTTCACATTAGAAATTATACCTTTTAGTTCAGAAAGAGAGAAAGGACCATTAAGACCAGAAAGATTACTTGAAATGTCAGAAAGGCATGGAAGAAGAAGTTTCTCAGAGACAGATGGAGGAGCTAAATTATCCAGAAATTGAGTTTGTAATGTGGAAGGAATTGATGTAGGAGTTGGTTCTTTGAAAGCAAACCTGAATTTCCTTATGTTTAACCAAACCACAGATGGATTAACATTAGGAGAAATTGATGAACAAAATGTTTTCCAACCATCAAACTTTTTCTTTTTTAATAATTTGCGGGTGTCATTAATAATACTTGATAAAGTATCAAAATTTTCAGATGAGGAAAATTCGTTATAAATGAATTCTGCCTCTTTACGTTTTGTTACAGCTTTTGTACACTCCTTATCCCACCAAGGGGGAGACGGAATTATACCTAATGCTTCATTTTTAAGAGGGAAAACATGATTCGCTGCCTCTATAAAAGCTTTGGATAAAGAATCTGCACATTCTGAAGCATTGCCCTGAGTTATTTCTGGTAAACATGATATTTTTTCATCTAAACATGTTCTAAAAGAATTCCAATCTGCATCAATCAATTTATGTTTCAGACGAGGTGAAGAACAAGGAGAATGTGGAATTTTCAGAGAAGGAAAAGAAAGTAAAATAGGAAAATGATCACTACCATATGAGAAGGGAAGACACTTCCAGGATATTTTTGAAGCTATGTTAGGAGAACAGATTGATAAATCAGGAGCACTAACACTTTCATTAGGTGCAGTACGGCGAGTAGCTGAACCTGTATTTAGTAAACAAGCGTTATGGGTATCTAACAAGTCTATAAGAAAATTACCAAAATAATTCGATGAGCTTCCCCAAGATTGATGTTGACAATTAAAATCTCCTAAAATAACATAAGGTTTGGGAAGGCTAGAAAATATGTCATTAATTTCATTAAATATTATAGAAGAAGGGCGAGGAATGTAAATTGAAACAAAACATATATTATTCACAATAGCAGCAATAATAGAAAAATCATTATTGTGAGAAGCAATCGGAAAGTGAGTAAATGCTAAATTACGATTAATGAGTATGGCAACACCGCCATAACCATCTGAACGATCTTCGCGTAGACAAGCATAACCAGATAACCTAAAATTAAATTCTGGTTTAAGCCAGGTTTCCTGCAGAGCAAAAATAAATGGATTATATTTCTTAATCAAATAAATTATGTCAGACTTTTTAGAAGTGATGCTGCGGCAATTCCATTGTAGAATTTTGTTTGTATTGTCCATTATTATGAATGTTAGAAACTTGTGAGATATCATTTAAAAGGGCAGCGTTGGACGGTTCTTGGATAAATTTAGATTGAGATAGGGAGTTAATTAGTGCTATAATTAACTCCTTTAAAGAAGCGTTGGTTAAATTTTCAGAGTCTAAAGATTTAAGAGCACAACCTTTAGTAGAACTTTGCATGTCATAATCTTTGGTTAAAGCTTTATGAGCATTAACATCATATCCCCCAGAAGGTTTCACGGGAGAACGTGGCTTCAGAAACACCGTTTTTTTGTATGACATATGTGAAGGTTGTGGATGAGTTTCTCTAGAATGAATATAATTGCTTTGTGTATTTGACATTACAGGTTTGGAATTTGATGAAATCAAGGCATCAGCATAGGAAATTTTAGAAATAGGGGCATGTTGTTTAGATGCTTCAGCATATGAAATACAGCTCTTAGCCATAGTTTCTTTAATGGACTTTTGTCTTTGAAATTCCAAGCATTTACTACTGGTGGCTAAATGAAAACCTTTACAAAGACAGCAAAAAATATCATCCTCCTCAACCGAACAACTATCACCAGTATGGTCCTGACCACATCTGAAACACTTAGGACGAGAGCGGCACTGCATTTTTACATGTCCAAAACGACAGCAATTATAACATTGTATAGTTGGATATATGTACAAATCGACAGACAAGGCAGTGTAAAACATATAAACTTTTTTCGGTAGTATTTGACCATCAAAAGTAATAACTACAGTTTCAGTTGATTTTAACTCAGTTATGTTATTCACACTAATTTTCCTTTTTAAACGCCTAATCTTTAATATTTTACCACAACCAAAAGGAACATTAATATTATTTAAAATGTCATCATCATCCCAATCAATGGGGATGCCCCTTACAATACCCATGCGGGTTACAGAAAATGAAGGTATGAATGCTTTGTAATTACCATTTTCTATAAGTGGAGAGTCCATAAATAAGTTAGCATCTTGGAAACAATTAAATTCCACTGAAAGTCTATTTCTACCAATACGTTTTAGACTACCATTAATTATATTTTTAAACGAGTTATTTTTTAAAAAACGGCCAAACGTAACTGGGTGTAATGTCACGTTATCATCATGTGAGGAAATTTTCTTTTGTATGTGTACAATAAAGGGAGCTACATCAGTAGCTACATAAGACAGCCTTGCAACTGACTGTGGAGTAGCTGGATTTGGAATAATTATATTATCTTTTTGAGGAACTTGAGAACTCTCACTATCGGAAACTTTCTGTAGACACTGAGTATCTGAAGACAAACATTGACAATCAGTATCTAATAGGTTTTTTTTATTTCCATTTTTACGTCTCCGTTTATTGCAATGTCTACAAATGAGCTTACGAGATGCAATCCTCTTACGTTTGACACCACCACCAATACTTATTGCCGAACAATCAGTGTCCATACTACCATCGGTATTTGAGGCATTATTAATTGTAACTATATAACCAATGTCGGGGGGTGTTCCCCCTGGATCATCAGGGGGGTCCATAGTAAATGAATAAAAACTTACCTAAATATCACATACAATATATAAACAAACTACAAAACTCAAATATATACAGTTAAATTTACTATTTACACGCTAAAAAAAAACCAAACCACATGAAAAAAACACAATAATTAAATTAAACACAAAAAATCGCGACCGCCAAATTCAATGATTCCCGCGCTTTTTTCTGTTTCACTTACCGTTTATACTGAACTACATCAGCTGTGTTTACACCATTGAGTTTGTATTTTATAGCATTAAGCATATTTTTGAAAAAGGAATACGCATTTTTATTATGCAGTTATGATTATTAAATAAAATTACGAAAACCGACGAGGCCGTATGAGCTTGATGCCTTTGCTTTTCCGACAAAAAAATATTAGTCTAGGTATTTGCCTCGTTTTTGTTTTCTTCAAATACCTATAAATAATTGCTAGGTTTATTTTAATTTATTTTTATAAATAAGTTAATGTTCTAAAAATACGTTACGATGTTAAATCAAAGCGACAGTGACAGTGAATTGTCGGATTCCATCAGTGCAAATGCTGCCGCTATTATACTCATCAACAATAAATGTATCAAACAAAAATGTAACTCTCTCTATCAATAATTGGACCAATGTTGCGAATGTTAACTTTTACTTTTAATTGTCATTATTTTTAATAAATGCTTATCTCATATTATTATTGTGTTAATTTTTTCGCAAATGGTACGAAAAGTAGAGTATTTTCCTCGGTGATAAAGCTGTCTTAGTCTTGGGTGAACTTAAATCTCTCGCTACACTCAGGACTCGTCATAAATCCCTCGCTTCGCTCGTGATTTGTTTTTAACACCCTCGCTACGCTCGGGAGTAAACCTCGGGTCCTTCGTAACGCTCGCGATTTAAATCGTCACCCGCGACAGAAGACACTGCTTTATCCCCTTGGTTAATAATCTACTATTTTATGTTTTCATGTATTTGAAGAGGGTCCACCCTTTATAGCAGAACTTTTTATGTCATAATTTTATTTTGCATAACAACGGATGGCATAAACCTCACTTCGCAGAAAATTGTTTAGCAGACACTCATTTATCATACAGTCTAAACTCATAATTTTGTAAGTCAGAATCATCTCTAGGCATAAACTTAATATCCATAATATTTAAAAAGTAGAAACATCATATCGCAGAAAGTTCACAGTCAGAATCGTCTTTTGGCATATATTTTATATCGATAATCATTAAACATCAGAATTGTCATATCGCAGAAAGTTTATAATTAGGATCATCTTTGTCATTATAAGTTGTCATTTATTTTAATTAATTATTTCTTTAAAATAATGTTATTTATTTTAGTTATTGTTTAATTGAATTTGAAATAATGTCATTGAATTCAATAAGTAATTATCCTAATCTAACTAGTTCAGTTCCGGGTAACCTACTTAAAACAATCTCTTTTTTCTATTAATGCAAGTCGTTTCTGGCACTCGCCGGCCGCTGCCGCAGCACCGCTCGCTTCGCTCGCTCGGCTCGTGAGTCGTGCGTAGGAGGTCGCAGTTTTAACCTAACCTAACCTAGCCATTACTGCCGTCTGCATAGTATGCCAAGTGAGATTATATCAAATAATATATTATGCGAAATTTGAACTCTGCCAATCGCAATTATACTAAATGTAATTCTGCCATCTTAAAAGTATGCCATTGTTAATTCGAAGTTTTAAACATTATGCCAAACGATAATTATACCAAATAAGTTTTATGCCTTTAAAATGTTCGTTTAAAGAAAATTATGCTAAGTGTGTTATGCCAAAAAAAATTCGGAGCATCAAGATTCTGCCAGATAGAGGGAACCCATTTGAAGAAGCTTAAAAAGATTATTAATTTTTTTTTTATTTAATGAGCGTACCCAATTTGGCTATGCGACACAGTGCCATACTACGAATAATACATGCCGAACTTACGAATTGAATAGTTTTAAATAAAATCTTTCGATCTATAAAGTTTCACTTTTTTTTATTGGTTTTTATTTATGTCATTATGGGCCTTTCATTTATTACGTAAGACGATTTAAGGGAGGAGGTGGTCGACCATGTTTAGTTTTTTCTTACAAAAGGGTGTAAATATACCCCTATAATGAAGAATGTTAACTAATTTTGATTATTAGCAGTCCAAATTCTCTGTCAAAAATAAAAAAAATACTAGTGAAAGAATTACTTATATATGTCAATTAGTTTCCGATTTAGAAGTAAAACAAGACGCGGGCTGCCGGTTACGATGTGACGTCATCACACAACATGCTCAGTCTGGCTCATACAGGCCGCTCGTGGTCGCGCGCCCTTACCGTTGAAATTATAACTAAATACTTTTAAAAAAGTCCAATTCAAGTACTAGGAAATCATGTGTTGTGCCTAAATATAAAAAAAATACAACGCGCGGCGCATTGTGAAATGACGTCACAAGCGGTCACGTGACTGTTAGCGGGCTCGATATTTTTCGAAACTATGAATGCCTATAAAATCAAAATTCTAGGTTTTATTTACTACAACAAAAACTAGTGTGTTTGTATATGTTACTGTAAAAGCCCGAACTACGGTAAATCTTAAGATTTACCAGTAAAACCTAAGACTTACCGATTATGAATGGTAAATGTCCGTATAAGTTTGGGATTCGAACTTTTACCATCATTTACTTGGTAAATCTTAGGATTTACATTAAAGGAACGGTAAATGTCGAATAAAATCGGGTCCACCCTTTATAGCAGAATAGTCATATCGCAGAAAGTTTATAGTTATAATCATCTTTGTCATTATTTGTTGTCATTTATTTTAATTATTTATTTCTTGGAAATAATGTCATTTAATTCAATAAGTAATTATCCTCATCTAAATAGTTCAGTTCTGAGTAACCTACTATAAACAATCTCTTTTTTTCTATTAATGCAAGTCGTTTCTGCCACTCGCCGGCCGCTGCCGCGGCACCGCTCGCTAGGCTCGCTCGGCTCGTGCGTAGGGGGTCACAGTTTTAACCTAACCTAACCTACCCATTTCTTTTTTTAAAGGAATTAACCTAATCTAAATAGTTGAGTTCCGGGTGACCTACTAAAAACAATATCTTTTTTTCTATATTATTCCCAAAAAAATCTTATTTTTGCCTTAATATTTTTTTTGTATAATTGTAACTCACTGTATCTAAATCATATATCATATCATAATCTGTATCTGTGTTAATATTGGAAACTCAAAATAAATAACAAACATGGTAAATACCCCGTTTTAACCGTTAATAATAATGTTAGTGACCATGTCAGTTTAAAGACTTATTGCCTTTTAAAATTATTCTTAATGAAATTCTGCCATCTGTATAATATGAAAAGTGAAATTATACCAAATAATCATCGCTCTAAATGAACATTATGCTAAACGATATAATGCTAAATTTGAACTCTGCCAATCGTAATTATACTAAGTTTCATTCTGCCATCTTAAAAGTATGCCATTGTAAATTCGGAGTTTTAAACAACCAAACGATAATTATATCAAATAATTTTTACGCCTTATTATTCCTAAAACCAACATTTACCAGCACACGTTGGTAAAACCTAGTATGTACTGAATTGGAATGGCAAAAGTCCGAAAAAATCGTCCCTTTATAATAAATACTTACATTTACCAACTCATGTCGGTAAATCTTAGGTTTTACTGGAAAATCTTAAGATTTACCGTAGTTCGAGCTTTTACAGTAACATATACATACAGGCTTTACTGAGACAACATTTCAAGCGATTTGGCATACCTAGTAACATTCTCCATTCAGGGGGTCAAAAAACAAAAAAAAAACATATTCTTCCTACTATCTTACTCCTATTTATAATATAATAAATGCAAATGTTTGTATGTATGGATGTTTGTGTATGTTTTACTCTTTCACGTCAAAACGGTTGAACGGATCTTGATAAAATTTGGCACAAAGGTAGATTATAGTCTGGATACTTTTTTTCGATTACACGCGGGCGAAGCCGCGGGCTCCAGCTAGTAGGTAATAAATGAATGGCCCCTTATCTGTTACTAAATATAAAGAAACGCTTGCGATGTTTACATCCTATCGTAATTAGATACCCACACCGGGAGTGTTAATGACCTGCCAACGAATGCAATTATTTATAAACAGCTTAATACAAACAAATCTAATAGGATATTGGCTTAGTGCATTCGCATCAAGATCAAAGACGTGTGTTCTTGGTCGTGCTTCACGTGGTTTGTTTGAAACGTGCACTTTGCGGAGGGTTTAATGCAGGTGATCGGCCTGCCTCGCGGCCAGGCGTGCGCGCGCGCGAGCATTCACCAATGAGGCACATGTTCGTCGTCGTTCAAATCTGCTGCCACGCAACCGCTGAGATGCGACCTGCGACAAACGTATTAAAGATCAAAGTACGAGTACCTAATTAAGCGAATCAGCAATTACCGAATCCTTAGTAAGTAGATGTTTCCGTGTTGCTTGAGTAAAGTACCTAGTATGTACCGGATACATTGCTTACCTCATCAAGAATAGTGTCAGCTCTGTGCTCAGCATTCTAGTGTCTACTTATTTATCTACTAAGCGTCATTGGTTTCTACACATAATTATGACTAAGAGTTCAATGAACTTGCTAAATACATTTCGAATGGTTGGTTTGGTAGGTATTCGACCTACATCAAATATTCCGCATAGGTGCCTAGGTGCCTACCATGCCTACTTTGATTGTAGAAAAGTACATGTCAACATCATCGATCACGTAGTAGAGAGTTTTCGAAGACGGATTCTTACCGTATTTTCTCAGGTCGCAAAGTAGAAACTCCGTGAACACAAAATTTCTACAATCGTTTCTTCAAAATTTACTACCTGTCTATAAATGGCAGATCTAAAAAATCGTAGGAAAACCTTAAGTATCTATCGGTTACCAAAAGGTTTATTATGTTGGACTTACCTTAGTTTTTGACCTAGTAACAATTTTAATTCATCCTCTGGGCATGGACCTTCCAAACCATCTTGCTTAACAGTCGTCGCAGCTATTGATTTGTACTTAATTAACATTAAATTCTAGAGCAGATAACTCTGATAATTGAAGATTTTTACATGGTCGGTATAAATTTAGGAATATTGTTAAACTTACACAAAATTGGCAAAAAAATATATACATAGATATAATGGGTATACTTAAATGTTATGTATTTAGGTATTTTCAATTAAATAAAGCCGTACCTAATTTGGAACGGATAGGTTAGGTAGACTTATAATTCAACTGAACTTGAACCCCGACATTGGTTAACAAACTAACCTTTTATATCCTCCCGAAAAAACCCCTGCTCATTAATAATACATTGACATGTACAATTGCTTTACTGCCAAAATAACACAGCAACAACTTATTTGCTACATTCACAACAAATAGGTATAGGTAGTAGTTCTAGTTACTTAGGTACGTACCTATCTAAGTGTATTGTACTCGTACCTACAGGAGATTAGCCTCATTGATATTGCCGACAATGGATTGTGTGTTGATGAACGTAGCCCAATTCCAGCGCTCTATTGACGTCAACAAATAATAATCACCCGTATAGTCTGTAGCTTAACGGGCATCCTAGATGGAGAACTTCGCTGCAAAATTTACTACCGCATTTGTCATTGCATGCTCGACATACCTGAAGAATTTTCCGTGCCTGATCTAGGTTGGGGAAAAACCACAGAGTTTCATACTCTTTGTATTGTATTGGTGCTTATCGCAGCAGTGGCAGAAGCTTATTAAGCCTATAAAGTGACTTCAAGGGCGCAAAAGTCACCTGCCGGGATTACGAGTTGTTCAAAAGAGATACCGCAAAAGAAGGAACATGGGTGGGTTTTAGTCAGTAGAGTGTAGTTATTTGATGATTTCTAAAACGCAAAAAACGGAAAAGTTATTGATCAGTATTCAGTCTGGAATTATGTCGGGCACAGAAGACAGAATTACAGCATGTGATTGTAAAGAAAATCAGGAAAAGAGTTATAAAAAGTATATTTTGCCATTGCAGCTAATCTAAGAGGAAGAAAGGTACTTTTTATACCAAGTACACAAGTGTGTGCTCAGACACAGATGCACTCTCTTCTTCCCAAATGCTCATAGCAGAGTTCGATGGGACAGTAATCCGACGCGACCGAAGAGAAGAAGAAGCTTAACACGCGTAGCAAGACAAAACGGTATCACACTGTCAATTGTCAAATTCCAAACTTTAGGCTGCTACTGAAAAATCCTTACTAATATTTTATATCATCTTAATATATATAAATCACGTGTCACGTTGTTTGTCCGCGATGGACTCCTAAACTACTTAATCGATTTTAAATAAAATTTGCACACCGTGTACAGTTTGATCCAACGTGAAAGATAGGATAGGTAGGGTAGGTAGAAAGGTATAAAATTGACCACAGCTCCACCATTCCTGGCCTCTCCTATCTATATATTTATGCTAGCTTCTTTTATTCACGTTTTTGAGTTATCCGACTTTGTATAACTGAGATAACTGCCGAATTCTGAAGGGTGTCATGAAAGTTATCGGGCATTGAGGCGCGTATCAATATCGTGTAATTCGCTATTTGGAAGACAAAGTTGCGAAAATACACGAATCTTATTATTAGATAAAGGAAAAAAAGGAGCGGTTTCGATAACTCGATCGCCTTATCTTTTCCTCAAAAGATTTTTGGCGCCATGGTAGGACATCAAATTTATTGGGATGACCATTCTGAAGTTTTGAGAAATTTTTATTGTGCAAAGTTGGAAAATAGGAGTAAAAGAGTAACAGCGTGTCACTAGAAAACGTTAATATTCTAATGTGTAGTTATGTTATTGATATATTTTTGATAACTAGAAAATATCTCACCCCAAATAACCACCAAATACTTACCTACCTACACCGTTTCGTTTAGTGGGGCAATAACCAATAATAACCACTGCTAAAAATGTGTGAATCCAATAAAACTCTTTTGTTTTATGAAATCAATTTACCTATCATAATCATATCGCCTAAAAATTAGGTTAAGCATGTAGATAGGTGCCTAATCATTCAAGATACACAAATCCAAGATAGTGTCGAACGAAACAGAATTTTCGACCGATAGCGATTTTTTATCATATAACAACACGCTCTAAACTCGGCTCACGTATCTGTATTTGCGGGAGTGATGAGTTCAACGGCCTCGCGTATTCACTGTACCATTGGGTCATGAGTATTTTGACAACGCACCGCGGAAATTATCTAATCGGCACGCGGCCGCGAGGACACGGGGGTCAACGACTCGGCCTGCTCGCCGCGGTCTCGTACCGCCTCGACGAAAGTGAAATGTGAAGTACCGATACAGACAATTAGGATGGCCGAATTTGTTTATTGACCGGTGGGTTGTCGGCACAGCTGCACGCCAACTACCAAATTTGGAATTGTTTTCTGAACTCTTACTTAATTTCAATATTTAAAAACATGGTTATGAAACCTTATTTAAATGCATGATTTTCTTATTTCGCATGAATTTTGCACCACAGCACAATGTGAGAAGAATACCGCTACGAACGCCTACATTTTCGTAGCAGTTTCGTAGCAGATGTATAAAGTCAAACGGTATTTTTTGCAGTAAAGTTAGGTTGTAGCGTTTAGTTAAATCATTTTTTTAAACTCTTTTACAATTATTCAAGCCTGACCTGAACAATAAATCTCATGATTGTATTTTTTTACGTTCGAAAACACCATACAAAAATTTTTTCGTAGCGAACATTTGTAAGTAGTAAATAAAAAACGAAACAAATGTTATTTGTACGGGTAAAACAAAAAGCGCCTGTGTAAAACAATAATAGCACAAAATGCGTAAATAAAGAGTAAATAGAAAAACAATTGAATCATGTGCGAGTGCCCTAAAGAAAAGTACAAGTGGGTTAGTACGCTCGGGGTCGATGACACTTCAATACTTGCTCGACAGATTTGTAGGCATAACATAATAGAATCGTGAGAATTGATGACCCACATTAAATCTGTACTAGAATTCAAATGTACGTACCTAGCAGCTCTGTGCCTCGCGATTCTGCCTGCAGTAATTTATCTTAGTAAAATTTTGCTATCGCTACTACGACACATTAATGAAAAAAACACTACTTAACTTTCTTTTCTGGTAAAATCATGCTGGCTTTAATCTTACGTGGAAAGCAAAGCAAAATACCAATATAAATAACCAAGTGCCTACTTACGCAGAAGTCTTCAGATGTAAAGACTGGCAAAATAACAGAAACAATCAAGCGTTATGTACGTGAATGTATTTATTGAATTTCACAGCGTGCGTTGCAGAAAAAAATACTAAAAAAACCTACATAGATTTTAGTATTTTTATGGTTAAACATATATCTCTTTATTCACATTTTTTTCCTTACATTTACATTATTAAATATTTCTAACAAACATAAAAAATAACCCTTTAAAATATAAAAAAATAGGTTTCCGCCGGTATCGGGAGCAGGGTCCAATCTACCGGTGATTAGGGCTCCAAAGACAGGCACCTCCTGATTAAACATATTATAATTATTAAGTTCCTATCGAAGTATTATAAGGGATACTGATCTTAATACTAATAATTACGTGATTTAGGAAAAGCGAATTTTTATCAGCCTAGCGTAATTCAGTAACAGTCACATGTCAGCACCACATGTGACTTCGCCAAAAATAACAAAAATCTTTTACCAAAGAGTTTTCGCTTCGTGAAAGTTGCCATCAATGAATAAAATAATTAAGTGCGTCACTTAATAGTAACGTTAAGTGCTAAAAATTGGAAAATAAGTTAAAGTTAGTAACTTTATTTTCATGTTTTGTGTTTTATTGGAATTCGGTTTTTTTTTGCAGAAATGTTTTTTATTTCAGCCTTTTTAATTATCTAACACAAATTCTTACAGAGTATTCATTTGCCATTGTTTCTAAAAGATATAAGCATATCATCCATAAAAAAAGAATTGTTATAGAAGATAGCTCACAAACAACCTAAGCAATATTAATAAAATTGATTTGAAACCCCTCCTCCTTTTTTGAAGTCAGTTAAAAATAAAGAATAATAATATGTCTTGCAAAAAGTTCTTACAACAAATAAAAATACATCGTATCTAGTCGAACTTGCTGAGAATTATTTTTTATTATTGTTGCACATTGTAACCTGATACCATTGCATCTAATGAACCTTATATGAACCCTTTGCGTCTGTAATTATATTATGACGCACAATCAGCTGGTATTTAATTTTATATTAGTAGACGTCACAAACCCACTTTTACACTTAAGTTTGTAATGAGTATGTTTACGTAGCACCTCGTCATAGGTACGGCCACTGGGATTCCCTAACTTATTAACGATGTTTTTTCTTATCTAAGTGCTATGACCATTAGGTTATTTACCATTGTTTTTTTTTCAAACAGCAATAAGATCTGGCGACCGGAAGGCGCAACTTTGGACGGCCTCTCATGAGGTGGACTGATGAAGGAAGACCATGGGTATCCGCTGAATGGGGGAGACAGAACTAGGAGATATAGTGACGGCAGAGTGAACGTTTTTCGACAAATTGATGATATGATAAGACGCTGATGATTTTGGTGATGATATTTTTTTTCATATTTAACACACCATCATAACATCATATTTATTGTGTTTGGTGTACACCCACATTATTTCAGTTGTTGGATAAAAATCTTTTCATTGTCATTTGATCAAATAAACAATTAGCTATAGGTATAACACTAATTAATTGCCAGTGATCGGCAAGTTGCGAATTCGGAAATCGATTTATTGCTTCAATTTTTGTTCAGTTGGTAGTTTTATCTCGTCAATTTTCATCAAAGTAATCATTCAATTGAGTTCAATTTGTTCTTCTTTGATATTAGATCCCGCGATTGCTAAAGTAGATAAAATAGTGCACATTCGAGTCACCAATTAGTAATTACGGAAGTACCAATTCATACATGTGTTTTTTTCATGTTCTTCTCTGATTTGGGTCAATATAATCATCAATATTTGCTATCTAGTTGCAATTTTTGCTATTGGTTGTGTTTAAACTAATAATTTAGTAGATAGATTTTCCTTTTATTTATTTATTTAACTATTTATGTACACGCAGTAGACAACACAGGAAAAAGAGTGCGGCCAACTGCGAGTCAGACTCGCGACATAAACGACCATATCTTTTGACTGTCTAAACTTAGAGGGTTATTTTTTTTACAACTCCAAGGGACTAGAGACTTGAGTATATGGTTTAATTTTAAACTCGATAACTCCACGCGTTGCCGAGATAAAGAGTTTAGTCAGACAGATAGATAGACAGACAGACGGGCAGCAAAACGATCCTATGAGGATTTCATTGTTTCCTTTTTGAGATACGGAACCCTAAAACATAAAAAATGTAAATGTTTTTAGGGTACAAAGGCATTGTTAATGACCTGCTGCTGATTCTGCCTTTTATGTATTTTAAGTGCCTTTAATTTTCGCTTATGTAAAGGACTTTATAAAAAATACTAAGAAAAACAAAATGAGATCTGTAGTATAATTGTATATAACATGTTTCTGATTTGAGATGCGATTAGATTCGCAGTACTTTGACTTCAGATCGAATAGTGCAAAGAACTTCCTGAGTTGGTCATGTGGGTTCATCGGTATAAATACACAAAAACATATCAAGGTCTCGACCCACCGACCACATTACATTCCACACAATTCGCTCATAAAGTTCGTCGACCGATACCTTAATTACTATAGTAGTAGTATTTCTAATAATCATCGTCATTAAGACTTACAAATAGATAAAGTAAAATGGACTTTAATTTTATAGTGTGCTAGGTATAAAATAAATGAACATCATGACCACGTGTATAATTTGCTGAGCACACTGCGATTGAACGTCCTTGTCAGAACGTTCAACCCGGAATACAAGCGAGTCGATAAAGTTCATTAAACTGTTATCCAATCTCGATAGCTGTTTATGTAAGTCCCTCACACGTTATAATGTGATGACCTTCATAGTTTATTCCTCTACAATAGAGGTTGTGGACATATATATAATGGCTCATATTCTGTGTACGTAAATACCTATCTGCGCAACAGTTTTTTGGTAAATACGTGGGAACATTATCTTGCCGATATAAATAAAGATTTATGTAATAAGTCTTTGACCTCAATAAGAGTTCTACATTTTTATTATAGGTTGTTTAAACCCGTTTACATATTTCCATTTTTTATATCTTTGGTTAATGACGATATTCTCAATTGATTATATCATTAAGACTAATTATATATCATCTGCACCCAATATGTACTAATGCTTCCTGCTACCGTATATTATTTCAAGATCACTCATCATCACCAATGTGGTATACCATCATGCATGATGGTGTTGGAAGCATTCTACGTTTTTAACTTAAACAGATAACATGTATTTGTCAAATAAAAATAAGGAAACTCAAACAAACAGATATGAAAACGAAATGTCAAATGACAAGGGCGAATATTACGTATGTTACGTAAGATGTTTATCAGAAGATTGCACTCAAATGGGGTCAATGCACTTTCATATTCTGTCGTAATACCTATAGCGTTTAATAATTGGCAGCTGCATGATATTGTAATGAAATGCAGTGATAAGCTTGTTCTAAGAATTTTCCTAGCTCCTAAATATAACCATACTCATTTTTCTTTAGTTAAAATTAAAAGCTAACACCTACGTTTGTATGAAACACCTCTTGCAGCAGTTTGAACATTAAACATTAACTATTACGTGACCATAACAATAAGATTCCAAACGTATAACGCTGAAAAATAGTATTTTCCTGGTTGATATAACCTTGAATTCTTGAGGAGATCTTTAGGAAAACTGATAGCTCATCGAATAGCAAAGCTGAAGTGGCAATGAATAGGGTACATAACCCGAAGAACCGATGGTTGGTGGGGGACAAGGGTTCTTGAGTGGCGGCATCGTACCGGGAAACGCAGCGTGGGACGGCCGTCCGCCGGGTGGACGGATGACGTGGTGGTTGTGGGGAGTCGCTGGTTGCAACTCAAGGCTGCAAGCTGTGGCATCAGTTAGGTGAGACTTATGTTCAGCAGAAGAGGTCAATAGGCTGATATAATGATAAACTAATAACAAAAAAAAAATGGACATCTACCCAAAACAATGCTGGTGCCTAAGGACCCAACAATACAATTCGTAAAATTGTTGCATTTCTAACCAAGTTAACGAACTTACTATAAAAACAACTTTCAATTTTTGCTATAATATAGGACTAAAAAAAACCCTCTTATTTAGACTTTTAAAAATAAATACATGACCAAAATGCATCCATATCCATCAGCATTAATGCCCAAAGTGGCCTAAACGTCTCTTTTTATAAATCTCACTAACTAAACAAGCCCTATTCATCAGCGAAAGTGTTTAGGTCACTAGGTCAGTAATGAAGAAAGTTATGATAAGCACTTTTCATGCTATCAATTTACGATTAAAAGATAAAACCATTAAAAATTATAAATATATATAAGGATAAAAAAACGACCGATCAGAAAGGTGACAAACCAGGTCAATGAACCTAAATTTGATAATCTTACATGGTGTCGTAAATGATAATACCTTATTCACTCGAAATATTTATCAGCAAATCAATTCAACACGTAATAGATAAAAATGGCCGCGGGCGCTTAGTACTATATATAAAACGAGTCGAAGCACCTTGAGTCATTATTCAAAACCAGATAGTATTCTGCACACTCGGTCAAGTTTTCGCACCGCAGTTTCATTGTACGAAATATATTAAAAATAAATTGTATTTTAAATTCGGCGGGTTTGATGGCTTTATATTAAATTACAAAAAGCTTTTCAGGCCTTTTTGGTTATTTAAAAACATTTTTTTCAGCGATTTTAACGCTGTTAATTTAATTATTAATATTTCTTTTTATTGGCAAAGATGTTTCCTAATTTCATTTATTATTGTTGTGTCGTAGTAGCTATTAACTTTTTATCGAGTGATATAATACGTATTTTTATGTATTCAACGTTATTATTTTGGATAATATTCAAAAACGTTAAATATTATAAAAGTCTTCCCCCTGGTAAGTTTACATTCTGTTTTCATTGCTAATTTGCATTTTTATTTATTTTTCATGTTTTATGTTTCCTTGTGTCTATTATTTTAGTCCGGGATCTTAAACAGTAATTTCAATAAAAATATCAGATGCTTAAGATTTTCCTACTAACTACATAGTTCTCGTACTTTCAGGACCATGGGGTATCCCACTGCTGGGCATCTTGCCTTTCATGAACCGCCGTCCACCTCACCTGGTCTACCTGAACATGTCCAAACAATACGGCGATGTGTTCTCCGTGCAATGGGGAAGTAACCTCGCCGTCTGTCTCGGCTCCACGAAGCTTATGAAGGAGTTCTTCAGCCGAAACGATTCTACTGGCCGACCTCACACCCCACTGAACAACCTTTTGGAAGGATTTGGTAAGAATCACAAAATATTTTATAGTATCATCATCTGCCTAGCGTTTTCCCAACTAAGTTGGGGTCGGCTTCCAGTCTAACCGGACTTTGCTGAGTACCAGTATTTTACATGAATCGACTGCCTATCTGACCTCTACGACCCAGTCAGTACTAGATAATACGATACCCCTTGGTAAAACTGGTTGTCAGACTTTCGGGACACAAGATGTACGATCCATCCTCAGACCAGAAAGCCCGGCCTAACCGACCGACCGATCGACCCGAGTGGCTGCTATTATTTTGCCACGAGCTCCTTTTATATATATTTTAAAGTACCCAGAATAAATAAGGTGTCAATTTTGTCACTGGACAGCAATAAGCTGCCCTTCTTGCATCATGGAACACGTATCGTTTTTCACAACATCTAGAACTCGTTTCGGGTAGACTAGTTGTGAATGTATCTCCTTTATTTACATTTTATCTCCTTTACATTCTTATATTTCTTAAAAAATATGTGTAAAGAGAAGAAATATAAATAATATGGTCCACTGGTATCGCGGACAGGGTAAAAAAAATATATCTTATTGTTACGACCTGGCTATGGGATAAATTAAAACACTAAAATGATTAAACACGACATAATATCCACTCCACACACATAATGCCCACTCCAATCCGGGTTTAGGCCTGGGCACAGTACCATTTCTGCTCTCCTGAAAGTGACTGACGATATAAGGCGGGGAATGGAAGATACTAAAGTCACGGCTTTAGTGTTGATCGATTTTACAAATGCTTTCAACACCGTCAGTCATGACGTCCTTTTATCCATCCTCTCCTATCTTATGGTCTCTCACGAGGTTCTGGATTGGTTTTCTACATATCTTCGGGGGCATCAGCAGGCAGTTCTTGCTAGTGACTCTTCTTCCAGCTGGCGTGAACTTGAAACTGGCGTCCCTCAAGGCGGTATTTTATCTCCACTTTTGTTCTCCATTTTTATAGATCTCATAACTACCGAACTTCAGTATGCGTATCATCTCTACGCTGACGACTTACAGCTGTACTGTCAGGCGGGTGTTGACAGCTTATCTGGTGCGATCGAGGAGCTAAACCGGAATTTACGTGTGGTAAAGGACTGGTCTCATCGGTTCGGGGTGGCTGTTAACCCGACCAAGTGTCAGGCTATTATTGTCGTCGAAGGCTGAATGGCGTGCCACCGCTTACCTTTGACGGCGCAGTCATTCTGTTTAGTTCTGACGTCAAGGACCTCGGTTTGCATGTTGACACTTGCCTTGACTGGCGTAAGCAGATTGCGATTGTGAGCAAGAAGGTCACTGGAACGTTGCAGTCACTCTATATTCGGCTGAAAAATATTCTCCCATCACACATTAAAGCAACGCTTGTACAGTCCCTTATCTTCCCTATAGTTGATTATGCTGATGTGTGTTACTACGACCTGAATGCAGATCTCCTCAATAAACTAGACCGACTTCTTAATAACTGCATTCGATTCGTTTTTAATTTACGCAAATATGACCATGTATCTGCACATCGTTCACTCTTAAAATGGTTATCCATTCGGGAGCGCAGAGCATTGAGAGCTTTGACGACCCTATTTTCTCTTCTTAACAAACCCACTTCACCTTCTTATCTGTCTTCTCATTGTCAATATTTATGCTCTGCGCACAGCAAGAATCTTCGTTCCGGCAATAATCGTCTTCTTCGATGTCCTTCTCATCGCTCTGGTTTTATTAAATCTGCTTTCTTCGTCCAGGCAGTCTTCCTTTGGAATGAGCTTCCTCAGAGTATCAGGATAGTAACCAGTCCGTTTACTTTTAAAAGAAAAGTTCGTGAACATATTTACAAGAAGTTGGTAGATTCGTCTCGTAATTAATTTGTGGTTGTTGTCTCGTTACGATCTCTTAACTTTAAATAATTTTGTTTTATGTATTTATATAAGTATTTATAGTTATTAATATTTATATATGTATATTTTTGTTATATTTATATATTTTAATATTCATTTACTAATCCTTTTTTTTCTGTTATCGCACCTACTGTTTTTTGTCTCTGCATCACCCTAAGGTAGACTGGTAGAAAATGCCTAAGGCATTAAGTCCGCCTTTGTACAGGTTTTTACTTGTGCATAAAGTTTTAATAAATAAATAATATCATTATTAATCACAAATTGACATTTTTATTATTTTTAGGAATTGTCACAAGTGAAGGTCCTCTCTGGAAAAGGCAGCGTCAGTTTCTTCATGAAAAGTTCCGATCCCTTGGCGTCAAGCTGTGGCCCAACACCCGTTTTGAGAAGGATATCACTGTAAGAAAATTACTATAAATCAGTGAATAGCTAACGTTTTGGGTAAAACGGCAAAAGTTTATTGGTACTAACAGTTTCAATTTCCAGGTGGAAATCGAGGAATTGATCGGAGAATTGAATGCCGCCAAAGGACAAGCCGTGAACCCTTCGCATTTGTTTGGAAGACACATTCACAACATTATTTGTCAGCTGATGATGAGCTTCCGCTTCGAAGCTAATGACGAAGCCTTCACTATGTTCAACGAGAGGGTGTCTAGAGGCATGAGGCTGTTTGGAATGGTGCTTATTGGAGAACATATCAAAGCCTATCTGGTAAGTGTATGATATTTTTTATAAAAATCGAAAATTAGTTCCAACCGATTTGAACCTCCACTTTTAAAGACGCTATTTTACTACCCTCAAACATACCTAAGTATAATTTTCAAATTCCAAGTTCAATTTAGGGTGATAAGAATAATTCGAAAAACCAATAAAAAACCTAGAATCACAAATTTCCGCACAACACATGACCATCACGATACGATGAACTCAATAATATCATGGTGCCCGGGGGTTCAGAGACCCACTGCTATACGGTCAAGGTTGCGGGTTCAACGCCTGCGCCATTGACTTCTTCAATGTCATATGCAATTCTTAGTATAGTCTAAGCTTTGTGACGTACCTAATGTTCTGCGGAAACTGAATCTTAATGATAGGTACATAATGTTTATTTTAAGAATCTATTATGAAGATTCTAACTAGATGAGTATAAAATAAAAATAAGCCGATCATGAGTTCTTCGTTTTGTTATCTGGACTTTAAGGAAAAGAATGTTTACAATAGGGACTGTCCCGTGGCCATATTGTCAATTCTCTATGATTTAAAATCTAATTAATGTCCTGGCTTTAAAGATTAATATTATAAGCGTAAACTGAAATTGCGCATTAAGAATATCACGGTCAATATAAGTACCAGTATTTTATTTTAATATAACTACTTCCTTACTAATATTATAAAAGCGAAAGTGAGTTTGTTACCTCTTCACGCTTTAATGGCTAAGCCGATTTTGATGAATTTTGGTACAGAGATAGTTGGAAACCAGGAGACGGACATAGGCAATTTTTTTTTAAAGTGGGATGTGAGGGAGCAAGAGGGAAGAAAAGGGAAAACTTCCTATTACAAATTGCTATTATTGATTGCAATTACAACTTGCTATTACAAATCAATAAGGCGCAAGGGGAACTGTGTTAGCCCGAATTTAACGCGAGCGAAGCCGCGAGCAAAAGCTAGTTAACAATAAAACTCACATAAAAGTAAAGCAATTATGATCAGGCCGAGATATAAATATACCTGTTTCCGTTTATAATTTTGACAGATGCGCCACTTTTAGAAATAACGCTTAGCTAAAGTTCAGCCTATTGTTGCTGTTGTATTTTTTAACTTTCCTCCATTTTACAAGTATCGAGTTCACCTTTTATAAATATTCACATAAAAATGTGCCAATTGATACGGAGACAATCAATTAAATCGATCAGTATCGCATTCAACCACAAAATACTTTTTAGACCGTAAGAAATGTTCAATACACTCTCATATTTACTTTACCTATTCTGCAATTATATATTTTACAGTAACGCAATTATTTTCATAAAAATAACCATAATTTTACATATTGAAATAATACAATCTGCTATAAGTGTTGAAAAAAAAACGATATTGTTCGTGTGTTTATTGTTTTGTTAATACGACACTGTTAGTATGCAAAAATGCAGCCGGATTTTATTCAAGGCCTTGAATAGTTAATCCAAACCAACATTCATACATACATAAACTTTGAGTTTACCAAAACATTCGACTCACTCTAAAACCATTAGAGCGTGCTAATTAACGAAAGCATTTTCCTCAATGAAGTAATTAACAATATTGTACATTTTCTTTTACAGAAACTTCCAGGCAAAAAGGCAGTCATCAACGAAATTAAAAGAAATTTGGTGGATGTCAGCAAGTTTCACCGCGACCATATAATTGAGCGTGTCAAACAACGCGCAAGTTTAGCGGAGCGCAAAGAACCCGTCGATCTTTTGGATCACTATCTGGACAAAATTGAAGAGGAAAAGTCCTTGGATAAGAATGATAAGAATAATATCTTCCCTGGTGTTGAACCTGGTAATAAACATTTTTAGATCTCCATCTCGAATCTCTTGACCATCAAATCTGACAGTTGCTTCGTATACATAACTATGAAACCTTTAAATACCACTAACCTTACAAATATTTTCAGAAAAACAAATAGTCCAAGTGATGAACGATCTTTTCTCCGCTGGAATGGAAACTACACTGACGTCACTTTTGTGGACATTCGTCATGCTGCTGAGGAACCCGGCTGTTGCTGATAAGGTCCGGACTGAGCTGAGGAAGGTGGTTGCACCTGGTGAAGCGGTAACCATGGCCCACCGCCTGGAACTGCCGTACATTGAGGCTGCGCTGTTGGAAACAATGAGGGTTGTGTCTATTGTGCCTTTGGGAACCACGCATGTCAATCTTACGTAAGTTTACTAACTTTTATACTTCCTGAAATTAAACTTTTGATAGTTTCATGCCCTTTAAAGTTGTCCTTATTGTCTAGTAGTTCAAAACGTCGTTCAGTCCTAAATAAATCAAATTTAATGCAGTATAAAACACTACAATATTATAAAGTTGTTTACCTACGTCATACAATATTAATACATCTTAACCTCATATCAGATTTATAATTAGAAACCTGTTTATATTACATAGATACTAACTTAGACCCGCGTGGAGATCCATAATTGCCCCACGACATCTTATTATCTGCAGGATAAGAAACGATTTACGGGTTAGTTCAGTAGTTTTTGCTTGAAACAAACATCCATCCTTCCACTCTCAAAAACATTTGTATTCATAGTAGCATGCTAATGAAAATTTTTTATCCACAGGGATTGGAAAATCGGAAAATACACTGTCCCTGCCGGCACTCACATCGTTCCACTGATCAATAAAATGAACATGGACCCTGACATCTACCCGGAACCTGAACTGTTCAAGCCTGAGAGATTCATAAGAGAAGGCAAGTTCACAGTAACAGACACATTCATGCAATTCGGAACTGGACAACGAATGTGCATCGGGAATTTACTAGCACGAATGGAACTTTTCCTATTTTTCTCCAACATTATGAATAACTTCGAATTTACTATGCCAGAAGGAGAAGACATTCCTCCGTTAGAGGGATTTCTGGGAACAACTCATTCTCCGATTCCTTTCAAGCTGTGCTTCACGAACTTGAAAAATTATTAAGTACTAATGCACTACAACAAAGGGACTTGTTTCAACGTCTCCGGAGAGATATGTCCTACCTGTTGTAATTTTGAAGTGATAAACTTCACGCCTATTTCGCGCTGCTTTGGTTTACCTTTAACTTTACCAGCTTTATTTAGATAATTAAGTTTAGTTTATTTTTGGGGAATATAATTTTTTTTTTGTTTAAACTACTAACATAGAGTAATTTATAACTTCCTAACTACTTAATACTTTAGGCTAGCTTTACAATTGTTTTTAAAAATTACGTATATTAAATTACATTAGTTTTATCCGCCTTTAGGTTTACATTTTTGCTATTTAATATCACCGTTTGATTTAAAAAATCATTTGTATCCGCCAGATAAGTTCAATCTGAGATATTCTCAACAAATATCTCGAACTGAATTGTTATTCAAAGGCTTTACCAACTTTCAACGGTATATTTCTTAAGAAATCGCATTGTTAATATCTTTAACAGAACTATTGTTCATTCGCAAACTCGGTATACAAGGGTTGTGTGTACTATTGTACCTATTTAATAACTAACTAAAGGAACAATGTAAAACATTGTTCGTAGCCTTAGATATAAGTCTATAATTATAGCGCTGTTATTGACATTATTACTATAGTTAAGTCCCTTGGACAGAAAATTCGGGTAGCATACTAATTGGGTCCTTGCTTTGTTCAATGTTATTAGTTTCATTCATTGCTTTAATTACAATCGCACCTACTTAGTTATGTAAGGTTAACATCGAAAACTTACTACTTCCATCACAGACAAATTCACCATTAAAAACACTGAGCTGTTAAAGTGTGAAATATTTCTTAATTCCAAACAAGTACTCAAAGATATTTTTAATGCGTTTCGATAATAACATTATTTATAGAATTATCCGCCTGTTCAGGTCATCTGTTCGCATTGTTGTTATTTAAGATTTGCTATTCTCTGCCTACGTCCTGACTAAGAGCACGTATTCGATGAATCCACAGTGATAAGTCGAGTATTTGCTTGCCTGGCGATGTATGAACAATTACCTACTGTCTTCCATTTGTTTTTAGATAACCTAGGTATGCTAGATGTATGATAAAGATATATGTAAATATCAAAATATTAATTCACAAGGTCATCAGTACACAATGTTGCTCATGATCATATTTTGATATTATTATTATGTATATAACTGTATGACACGGTTGTATAATATTTGAGATTGTGTTCATTAGTAAGTTGTTTTTATTAACTTATTGCTTGTTTTGTTGTCATTATTTTAATAAATACATTTTAATTGATATGTTTCTTTCATTTGATATATCTTTTAAGTTTAAATCTTTGTGGTTAAAACAACCTAATATTTTTTTTACAAATATATCCTTTCGGTATTAATTGCACACCAAAATAGTAATATTTAATGACTTCTTTATGAAATAGACTTTTAATATCGTGAGATGAACTGAAAGGGTTGTGTGTAATTAAAAACTATTTATTAGAACAAAATTAAATTATTAGAACAAAATATTGACCTGCAAATAGCATAAAACGTAATAAAATTAAATTTCGCAGGCTGCCCTAGCGGTAACGTTCCACTTAAGGATTAATGACTATTTATTTAATCGGCCAAATTTACACTTAGTCTGCCTTTAAATGTGTTCGTTGTTCGTTAACGATACGCCAATTCACGCCACTTAGTGAGAACCCTAGTCCGGTGTAAAACGGTCGTTACTTCCAAATTCAAAAGACCCTTAACCAAAAAAAGTAAAAAACGTACTTATTTAACGTTCTCTATTGAAATCCGCACTGAATGGATTGTATAACTCTGCGATTTGCATAACTGAGGACCATTGTAGGTTTCAGCATTCAATTCTCGTGTTTATGGTACTCGTTTTAAGAACTAACAGGGATGTTCCTCCACGGTTTTATGTCCACATAAAATATTCTATAGATTATATAATGCCTATTTTGATAAAACTGGTTGTCCCTTTTGTGATGTTGACCTCGTCATTTTAAATGAATTCAAAGGTCGGAAGGGAGACCCTATTGAATGTTTTTCAAAACAACGAGGAGCTTGACCTTTTAATACAAGTTCAAGGTTTTAAGGTGGAGTTTCATTACTCTAACTGATATAAGAGTAGGCAATGAGATAATGTTTGTACTACGAATTCATTCAATCATACTGTTATTTAGCTCATGTTTTGTTTTCAGCCTCGTTTATATTACATTAGCTAAGATAAAATTGTTTTTGTTTTATTACATAACAAACTAAATATTACGTACACCTCTTTTTGTTTTGCCTAAATTGAGAAAAGTTAACCAGCATCAGTCTGATAGTGTGGTTCTACCCACCGATTATAATTGGACATCAATTAATTACGAAATTTAATTAGAAGTTATATCTATAATCCGCAGTAATTAAATTAAATAATCATTTATTAAATTAACGTCTCCCTATGATACCCTTCGACATGACAATGATAAGAAAGCCTTTATGCACCTACTAATTAACAGTACCAAACTAACCAAATTAGTTATACGTAATTTAGCCGTTCGTTCTATATTTAAGAAAAAACACCTGGTAGCTTTTTATTGGCCTTTCTTTGCCATTCTTTTACGGGACGTACCTTTAAGCTTGCCACGTGTAAGCTCGTCATCCGAACCTAATCGCCAAGGTTGAAGGGGATGAATCATATAACGTGGGACCTGCGTCTGCGCAGCAACGCTGGCTGACAGCCATTCATACTGGCCTTGATTTTGGATAGCAAGAATAAAAAAATTGAAGATTGATTAAAAAGATTGAAGCCTGTTATTATATTTTTGAAAAAAAAAATACTTTTAAACTAGTATGTAAAAAATACAAGCGATAATACATATAATTAAGACCAGCTCCACGGCCATATTGGATACTATTTTGTTGTCGTTTCTATAGGTCTTGGCTTATTTCCGTGATTTGATGGGCTAATAAAACGAAACACTTTCGCATAACTGTAACTGCTGGGTATACATACTCAAGTTAAATAACGAAGGTGAGCACGATGGTATCATTTTTAAAAATGTACTAATGGTGTTTAGTAAATTTTAAAGATTTAGGGTTTTACCCTACAATAAAACCCTACATTAGTACCAACCATACATTACCATACATTGGTATACGATCTACACGGATTATACGTAACTTACCATACCAATATTTATTGCAGAACAGAATAAACAAACATGTAAATGTTAAACATCACAATCCGTAAATCTTGAAAACAATTGAAATGCTTCTTGTTGACACGCAATTTGTCTCAATCAGAGGTAAACGCAAAGAAAACAATCGGACTTCACAATTCTATTTCATTAAAATAATGAGCTTCCGGATGATAAGGTTTTATTTCAATAACAAGATGCTCATTTTACGGACTTTGATGTCCATGAGAAATAAATATTTAGATAGAGGGAGACTGTAAACGTTTTGATGCGGATTTAAGTAGGTTTTTGTTTTCAGGACATAGGGACGTGTTGTAACTTAAAAGCAACAAGCGTTGATGCTGACTTGCCAATATTTTCAAAACAAAACTAGAAGCTTAACTTAAGCTCGTGGCGTGGTTGACACAGCGGAAATAGACCGGTCCAGAGTCGGACTCGCACACAAAAGGTTCCGTAGCGTCAAACATAGTTCGATATGGGCACACTCAACAGAGAAACTAAGTTCGTATTTCAAACATCTTTCTGAATAACTTCCTACTCAATATTATAAATGCGAATGTTTTTGAGGATGTATGTATGGATGTTTGTTACTCTTTCACGTCAAGACGGCTTAACGGATCTTGATGAAATTTGGCACAGAGGTAGATTATAGTCTAGAAAAAACATAGACTTTTTTCGATATCACTCGGGCGAAGTTGCGGGCACCAGCTAGTACTAAATAAATAAACTAAGTAATGTTTATGTTAAAATTGAAAAACTGTTATAATTATTTTCTTTTTAGGGCACCTCAAAAAGGGAAAAATACGGAGCCCCTTCCTATAGAGTCACTTTGTTGGCCGTCTGTCTGTCTATCAAGAGTCTTTATCTTGGGAACGCATGGAGGTATCTAGAAAACATATAGGTACTTAAGTCTGTGGTCCCATGAAGCTGTGAAAAAATCAACCGCCTAAGTGTACGCAGCAAAATTTATTTCCGTTTATTCGCAAACTTGTACGGAACCTTCGGTGCGAGTGTCCGACTCCTGTTTCATAAATTACGAACAGCTACGTAACTTTTTTTTTATCAAGAATTAAGTAAAGTACAAAATACCGTCTTACAATTACTATCTCATTATGTTTACAATAAGGCGCCTCTTTGATCTTGAAGTGTTACGAATATTTACGAATAACAGAATATTTTGATAATGAGTGAACATACAAGCATGCCCAAGAAGATTCTTGACTGTAGGTTAACCATATCGTAAGACAATTTGTAGAAAAATTGCTCATTTAGCAACTCTTTACTGTGTATACCATATTAATTACATTTAATTATAATGTACTCCGTAGTGTTCGAGGGTAGATTTTTTCACAGCTCTTAGGGACCAGAGATTCGAGTATATGGTGTAATTTCAACTCAAGATTTCTACGCATTCCCGAGATAATGAGTCTTGGCAAACAAAAAGACGGACAACACATTGATCCTGCAAGGGTTCCATTTTAATTATATCCATATTTGTTCCCACGAGTAGTGGGGGAAGTATTCGGCCCATCTGGGGGTACCCCCTGTCCCCAGATAAGCCTACAATAACCCGCCAGAGGGTCGGTGAGCAATGGGTAGCTCACCGTCCGTCCGTCTATTGACGACAGGCCGTGTCGACGGCGCGTTCGTGTTTCACGCGCGCCTCAAAGAGATGTCAGCAAAGCAGAGGGGCCTGCCAGAGCCTCCGCCTGCCGGGGTTGCGGGTTGTTCGAAAGAGATACCGCGGCCCCGGAACGTAAAGGGCAATAGAAGGAACATGGGTGGGTTTTAGTCAGTAAAAGTCTGACATGCCCCCCCCCCCCGCTCCACCCAGAGCGGGGGAAGTTATTTGATGATTTCCCACCCCAAAAAAAAACAAATTTCTTTTTGAGGTACGGTAACCCTAAAACCAACAATAAACCGTTAATTTTGCGTTGGATAAGTAGCTACTAATCAATCAAGGCATAGCAGGCAAAGATAGATCTTGTTGAAAATGTTTTATGAAACCTTTGATGAAGTGTTGAGCTCATAAAAAATATGGCATGATTTGTTTTAATTTATTTTCGGCGCTTCATTAGCCGGCCTACTCTATTGCCGGGGTTGCGGGTTGTTCGAAAGCGATACCGCGGCCTCGGAACATAAGGGCAAAAGAAGGAATATGGGTAGGTTTTAATCACTACAAGTCTGACACTCCCTCACAAGCGGAGGAAGTTTCATGATTTTCCATCCACAAAAAAATAGCGTACTCTATTACGTAATAAGGTTATTGCACGTAAGAAAACATAGCTGGCTGGAAAAAAAACTGCATTAGTTAACTAGACAAAACTATTGCCTTTCAGGATTTTCACACACTGACACAAATTAACTAACTACTTCACTATATACTTCATAAATAAATGGAATTTGGGAAAATAAAAATTCATATGTTTTATTATCAAAAGAATTAGGTACAATTAAAAATCAACTGTAGCCTGGAATAATATCACATTTGTTTTGAAATAAAGCTTTTCAGAGAGACTTTTACGATACCATTAATACAATACTTTGATTAAATTTTAATGTCAAATCATTGTAAAGATCTTGATTTTACTGAAACGTAATAGCTGGCATTGATAAGTGCATCAAGATTATGAGCCCGTAAATGTTCGCTGCTGAACAAAACCTTGAAAGGTTTGCTTCAATGACTTTCAGGTGTATTGCCACTATCAGTGTGTTTTTTTTAAGAGTTTAATAGTTTATATTATGATATACATCAATAATTATTATAGATGTATATCATAATAAAAATTACTAGCTTTTGCCCGCGGCTTCGCTCGCGTTAAATTCGATAGCGCCTTATTGATTTGTAATAGCAACGCTAAGTTTTCCCGTTTCTTCCCTCTTTCTCCCTCATATCCCACTCTTTTTTTAAAATAAATAGCCTATGTCCGTCTCCTGGTTCCTAACTATCTCTGTAACAAAATTAATCATAATCGGTTTAGCCATTAAAGCGTAAAGAGGTAACAAACAAACATACTCACTTTCGCTTTTATAATATTAGTAAGGATAGTCCTACGTACTGCTCAGTTAATCTTTAGGTTAAGCCGAGCTCGTCTAGGTTGGTCTGTGTAACCACCCATTACATACCGAGATTCCCTCGTGCATCGGAAAGCATGGATAACCTTGGTCCGGACTGTCATTTGTAGATCTTTAAGAGTCCATAGTCAGTGTCCCGAAAGCCTGACTAGGTTATGGAGGTCAGATAGGCAGTCACTTCGTGTAAAGTACAGTAGTTAGAAAAATTCTAGGCAAATAATGAGTCTAAGATACTGAAAACAACATACTCGTTGCCAAGTTCTGGGTCACCACCATTTTGCTAGACATCGACACGCTAAGAAGTAATAGGTATCATAAAACCATTAAAAACTAAGTGCAGATGACGTAATGCAAGCTGTGTGCAAGCTGCATTTCCTGTGCAAGAGCTTATCACAAATAGTTACATAAGTGCGGGCACGCGCGGACGCTCGGGCGCCGGTCTGACATTAGCCTAAGGTCAAGGTGAACGCTATTATCCTTGTCATGTGACGTCACCGAATGGCGCAATTGAATGCACATCAATCGTACTGACATTTGCTGTGTTTGAATAGAGCTGTGCACACTGAAATTACGAAATCGGTAATTACCGAAGTCTTTTACAATTATTTTCAGTTAAGTTCATTCTCAATGATCTAAAAATGGAAGGCATTGCATGGTGATCCATCTTTCAATTCACAGCAAGTGTCCAATGATTTCAGTTTCCAAATTGCCTAAACGACTAAATTGACGCTTTCAATGACGCCAGATGTGAATGCACTCATTGTCTTATAAAATGGCTGCCTAGATTTGAATATCTAGGTTACAACACCCACTGCCAATAGTTTAAAAGATTTCACTTTCTGAAATTTTATTTGAGGAAAGTGGTTTTTGTTTTTACGCTTCTTGCTACTTAGGACGAATGCATAAGTGTGCCGTGTTTGCCAATATTATATCTACAGCTGCTGAAATATTACTAAAGCACAGGCAAATAATTTATGTAGAGAAAATTAATCAAAGCGGGCAATATTTATGGCCTACGGGTGCTTGCTGGAGACGGGCAAGCACAAAAAATATTAATAACACTTTCTCATGGGATATTCCAAAATGTTTGGTTTTTTACATAATAAAGAGAGAAATGATCCGGTTTTTGTTCGAATTTCCTTAAATTCGTAATCGCTATAATAACATTTCAACATGTTTTTAAATTGGCAGGCAACAATTACAAACTACATACTATACTACTATTACACATGCCCCTGTAGAACAAAGGTTCTACAGGGGCATGTGTCACATACGGTAGATGGAGGGTTAATTTTATACGGCTTTTATCAACTTTGGCTACGGTTTAATTTCTTCATAAGATTTTGACAGATCCGTTCAGGTTTCACTTCTCGTAGATTTAAGAATAAATAATAATAGATAATATAAATAAGAAATAGAACCCCCGCGTTTTTCCAATGATGAATGCGAGACATTGACCTCGTTGCAGCTCGTGTACATAAACAATAGCCGCACGGGGCTGTTATCTAGTCGGAGTGCATTCTATTGAGAGCTACTCATACATGAGTGCACGTGTACTGGTGACAACTTGCGCTACGTTCCAGAAAAGTTCCGTTGTTGATTGGTGGTAGAACTATGAAGCTTCGTAGAAATGTCGGGTAATTTGTTAAGGGTTTCTTTTTTCATCAGATTGACAGGTGGAAGATTCTAGAAAATACATGATAGATGAGAGACGCAATGCGGATTTCTGTCAAAGTGATTCGTCGATTCCAGCACATTCGGGCCTCAATATAAATAACCTAGCATTTGAAAACAAACCTTATGCAGCAAAATTATCGCTGAAGTTTCTTATAAATATGGCTGAAATTACATCATATATTTAAAGCTGCCTCAAACAACGCATGCGTCGTCAGTCGAACCAAAGAAATATTATATAAAATATATAAATATTCTTTTAAACGGAAATTCCTCGTTCGTAAAGCATCGGATAAATAGAAAAAGCCGTCAGTACGGATAATTTTAACTTGCGTCACTAAGAATTTCCAATTAGGTTTAATAAACTTTTGCACGTACAATACCTTACCTGATTTTTACTTCATTTAACCTCCTAGGTATCTTTTTTCAGATGTTTACACTTTAATCTTAAGGTTAAGGTTATTAAAACAGTCAAACTCTTCTCGAAATTCTGAATTCTGCACAAGAGTCCCATAAAACAAAATAGTGAACTATAAAAAACATTTTTTTTTTTATAATTCATCTGTGGCAATGCTTTTGATACGGCACTAATAGGGGAAAAAACAGATGTTCGTATTTTTTACATAAGACAAACTACATCGAAAACACGGCTTTTTTGGCTATATTTTAGAAAACTGTAACTTTCCTAAAACGATATAGTTTCATAACAAAGTATTATTGCATAAGGAAAATATGGAGCAAAATCTTGTCTAATCTAATTGATTGAGTGAACAGTTATTGCTTCTATTATTTATGTATTAGTACTAGAAACATTATGATATAATTAATAGATATGATAATTATTATCTTAGAGTTGGGTGATGTCAGATATCTTATTTATCGATTGAATCAATATTTATTCATCTTACCATCTAATGAGTTTGTATCATTTTGTTGAAAAAGTTTAAGTCCCACGTATTTTTTTTTATGAATCAAATGAAAAAACACGTGAAATCTTAGATATTCGGAGTGATCATTCGAATAATTCGATACAATTACTTGGACATTTCCCATCACTAGACAATAAATAATATAAACAATATGTTAGTAGTTGCAAATGCATCGTTTTCCTTATTAGTACACCAATGCCGGGGTCGCCTTGCGTCCTGCTAATGCTTTTATTACAAGCTATATAATTGTTTTATTACCTCCGTGCGAAATTATTATAATAGGAAAAGTACGGGTGCACCTTTTGATTAACATAATTATTTTCTTAGTTGGTTGGGTCTCAGGGCATATTGTTTATCAGAGCTTCTACGTAGGTACCTACCAGCTATTCCTGCTGTAATAACTGGATGGCGGTATTGAAACCCTTCATAATTTCGCCGTAGTATTGTGCACCGTAAAAAACTTGAATAGAAGACACGTTAAAATTAGTCAATCTCGCAAGCGGCCAGCACTAGTTTTTTTTTATAATCAAAATGTGGGACACATTTTGCCAGATACGATATAAGCCACACAAGATTGAAGTGAGAAAGAAGACGTTTTTGGTCAGTAGTGGGATATAAAACGTAGGATAACAAGAAAAAAGTTATTGTTAAAACCGTCAAATTCCTCGAGACTTCAACGGACACATGCAATATCGGATGGAAATAATTTGCGTAATGACCAAGCCTATTCATGACGTGCAGATTTTAGTAAACTCAAGCGGACAGGCCTGTTTGCATTGGTCAATCAAGTGATCCTTGTGTTGACTGAAGGTGGCTGTAGAAACCCAAACTCTGTGTCAACTCGGGGATTTTAAGATTACACGAAGAAATAAATCAAAAATTGAGAATGGATACCTGCTCGCGATATTTCAAAAATAGACAAACCCAGTAGTTAGTTAACATAAAATGTGCGTAAGACTACAGCGTAACTTTCCCCCGCAGAATACAGATAGAGAAACCATCAGATATCCAAAAACCCACAAATTACATGATCACAATTGACAGTCAGATGGCAAGACAATCATTGAGTAATGCTGTGGACCCTTGCGTAACGATTGCGGTGCGTAAGGTCACTAACATCATCTAATTTTGCACGCTTTCGTAACAATCACTAAAGTAAAAATCGAGCCCGCCACTAATATAATTCCTGACATCAAGGCAACCACGAATTAGATTTTAAACAGAACAGACTTATTGCTGACAGCTGTACGGAATAATGTATTGCAGAAAAATCATGTCCTTGATCTAAATAGATGAATATTTGTTTTAGCAATATATCACGTTCGTGAGTTCGCAACTGTTGCTGAATGATGCCTACAGCGATCGGATACAATTGTGTAAATGTGTAAGTTACTCGATTAATGAAACGTTTAAGGTAAAGAACCTAATTAAATTCAATTCCAAGAGGAATCCTACGGGACTAGTCTAATCGAACAGTGACTTTATAAATTGGCGCACATTATATATTATATTATATATATACACAAAAGAATCTTTTAGTGATATGTTTATTATAATGTAACAATAAACACGATTGTTATATATTTATACATTTCCGATGTTTTTCCTAGATTTCTTGGTACACAACATTCATCATTGTTGTTTATTCTCTAAGATAAACTGAGGTCTATGTTACGTCCTTACGTCAGAAATGGGTATTTTTATCCCACGTTTTATTTATTTGTTGTTCTCGGAATTAGTTGGAACAAACAAATAGTATTAGATAGTTGTTTTGAGCTTTGGACGTACTCCTATTTCTGAATAAAATACGCCATAGCCAGGCTCTTCTTGAGATATAACTGGCGGACGCCTGCGTCAGAAGAGTTGATGTGAGCAATCTTAGACTGTCTAGGGCACCTATAACTATAACTTTAAAGAAACACAGATAACAATTTGCTTAGTCTTATTAGGTAAGTATTATAATGGTTGAAACACTTTTGTATTGTTGAATGGCTGATTATCATGGCCTAGTACCTACTAACTATAAGATCTAGAATGGATCTAGAATGTCAATGAATCGGTTATAGGTATATCATATCATCTCACTTAGTTCATCACACAAAAATAAAGTTTTTTATATTATATTAGGCATTTGTGATTTCCACCAAACTCTATATTATTGTGTTTGAACTATTTTGTGTTTGAAAAATATTTTATGATAATTTTAATTTTATATTATTACGCAAACGCGAGCTTTCGTTTGTGATGACATCATGCTCCTTTATATATACCAGTTATTCAACGCTTAATTATAAAAAAAAACATTAAATGTTTTAATTTATGAATCAATCGATACCTACACAACGTACACAATTCATATACATAAATAGAATTCATTAATAACTTTATTACTACGAAACGGAATAATCAGTGAGTCCGCAACCCTTGTTTTATCTCGCGTTCCAAGAGAAGGTTTAAAAAAGGGAAAACCGTAGGCTTTTCCACAATGTAAAGGGCGGTTACCAGCCACATAAAAATAGTAATTAAAATAAAACTAGATAGATACTTCTGTGACAATGTAAGTATGAAAAAAGCACTCATTTGAAAAAAGATATTATTACATGTCATGTAGATAAATTTAATAACATTGAGGTACCAATGGTACATTCCTTGATGCGGACTTAAATACATATAAATAGGTGAGTATTATGGAAAGTTAATGATATTAAGTATACATATGTATAGTTATTGGATTGGCGAAAGCTTTTACTTTTAGCGCTACAACAGGTTTGGCAGAACACAGACGGGTCAAGGTCGTGCCTCACAAAAAGCAGTTTGGCGTCTCGAGCACATGCTTACATTCGGACGGAACCAATAAACTCGTCTACACAAATCCATTATGCGACATTCCTCATTACTAAGAAACAAACACCTTAATTTTTACGAGTTTGACACCCGCTTGCACAGGTGTCCTGCCTGTTGATTAGTCTGTCTAGAAGTTCTCGGAATGAAGCGTCGGCTTGTAACAAGAGGCGATTGACTCCATGTCTGCTGCCCATTTATTACGTCGAACCGTATTTATTAGTTTGTATCGTATGTTGTAATCAAATTAATTTTGAATAGATAATTTTATCACGTCCTGTTTTGTTAAAAATGGTGATCTTTATTACAAGTATTCAAATTGTTTTGATCCCGTAGACTTTGGAACGGGTTGTTTAAGTAAAACGTTTTTTAGATGAAACATTTATTTTATAGATCTTTTTGTAGAATTAAGTAAAATCAACAACTTGTTATAGTTAATAATGTATTCATTCATGTAATCATAAGTAAGTATACTAACTTTAAAAAACAGGTATAGCTTTGTCCTTAGATAGTTTTTATAATTTAAAAAATATATAAGAACCTAGATTGATTGATTCCCATTGACAAGCGGCATAATCAAAAGAAATCTATATACTGCTATTTGATTTTGTATCAATTCTGCAAACTGCATATTTGAAATATTCATAGAATATAATTCATAGAAATATTCAACAACTTAAACTACACGCTTACATATACCAAGTAAAACACCTAGATGGCGTTTTAAAGTATGTATTAGTAGTTTTGCTGCAATTGAAAAGGATCATCTTACCTCAGTTACCTCATAGAATCATCTCCTGCCTTTTCCCAACTGCGTACCTACCTACTTAATGCCCTATAGATACACTGTTTTATACATAATTTTATAAACGATATCGACGTGTGTCAACGTGTTCAGATAAGTTCGTGGACCTGTAAATTAATAGTTTATAATTCTTGTGAAATATGTTGGCAAGCAAGAAATGTGAGCTTTTAGTCACAATATTATTGTTTTTAATATCTTCATTGTGAAGCATTATAAAACAGTTAACTTTCATTTTCAGGGATCTAAAAAGAAACAAATGGGTAGGCTTTAAATTTAATTCAAGTATCATCAAATCTGTTTATTTCAGGTGGATAAAATTAGCATTGTGCATGCGTAGGTAAAACAGCCAAAAATGAGTCCGGCGCCCACCCTTGACCTGCTGGGTGGTTGCGCAACGGAACCCGAAGGTGTGCAGACGTCGCAAGGTCGCCAAAAAGAATCGGTCATCTTTTTCCTTGCCAAAGTAAACTTACTCTTTGATTTATTTATTTGTAGTATCACGCAGATTGTCCAGGGTCAGGTCTCTGTAATTAGTTTGATAGTGTATTTCCTACTTAATAATATTATGTTGGAAAATAACAAATTTAGTGGTCCAGTAAATCGGAATAAAGTTTTACATCAAGAAATATTTACGGTGGTATTTGCAATAATGAAAACAGTGTTTTAATAATAACAAAAATATATGCTAAATACAAATTCTGTAATAAGTATTCGGTATACTGAAGAACTATGAAGTATTTACTTTTTTTGTCGCTTCCTAAATCATTAATAAGTTAAATTACCAAATACTGTCTGAATTTAAATTAAACAAACAATTGATAAGACGATGATTAGAACTGATTCCATATTCATCAATTAATTGCAAAAAAAAATGCTGTGAGCAAAGTCTATAAAATTCTATTGCTTATCATGCTGAATTCATAAAAAGCTAATTGAAGTAAATAGGCTACAAGTATATGTCAGTCAGTAGGCGTGGTTCTACCAACGTGACACAACGGGCACGTTTTCAGACATTACGTAGACTACATGAAAGAAACAACCTGTTATGGTACTTAAATAAGTTAAGCTGCAACACTTCGAAATCGTACCAACGATCCCGTGGTACTGGATTTATACAGTCTGTCTGCAGTGTGCCGAACTATAAGTATTTATGTAACTTACTGCAACCACCGAGTTTAAAAATCTATTAGACATGCTATTTTTTTGAAAATGTAGTCTAATCGAATTCTAAATCTTATAATTATCTCATGAAGCTTCCGTTGTTTCAGCAATGAGACCTTGTCTAGTTTCAGTCTAAAGTAGATCCACTAGTTTCATAAACCACTTTAGCACATTCTTTTCATTTTTGACATTCTATCTTATAATTGCCAAACCCAAACTACCGCTACTTATAACATATATATCATTTATTGTTTCTGTCTTATTTGAAGACCTTGAACAAAATCATATTTACACCCCGACAGACGACGTAAACACATATATATTACTTGTGTTTACGATGTATCTGCCGGGTTCGTAGACCGACCGTGATCTATCGTCACCTAATGTACTATGTACATTGTACGTACATATTTTTGTTTATCATCACTTTTTGTACGAACGTATCTAAGTATTAAATAAATTACAAGTTCGTACGACGCGACTCGTTGGCGACGCAAATAATGCCAGTCGGTAATTCCGCATTAGAAATGTATGCTGGTATTTCCTGGAGTAGGATCGATAAACCACCCTCAGCAATTTTCATAATAACCATCGATAGCCTACAACGATGTCCCCTCTTCATATTATAACGATTGACTGAACAAGTAAAACGATGCCTGCCCATTCTTACATTTCAAAACTCGGTAACTTAATCAAATGCTTTCTCATGGCAATAATTTGTTAAAATTACAATAATAATGCGTCATTTTAAACTTAAATGTTTTATTATGCATTAACTTACTAAACCTAACCAATATTAAGCGATTTTTATGTTACTGTGTCAAGGAATTCAGGGTGATCTCATGGGCATTCGGAAAAAAACTGCAACAAATTTGTTAACGTATAAATGTTTTGGTACGCTGTTCTTCAATTCATATTGACTTTTTTATTTGAATTATTTCGGGGTGAGTTCCAACCCATCTCCATTCCATGCGGCTCAAATAGCTGTCAGCAAAGCAAAGGGCCGTGGCAGGACTACTGCCACTGCCCCTGCTGGGGTTGCGGGTTGTTCGAAAGAGATACCGCGGCCCGGAAAACAAAGTGCAAAAGGAGGAACGTGAATGGGTTTTAGTCAGTAAAAGTCTGACACTCCCCGCCGCTCCGCTCAGAGCTAGGGATGTTATTTGATTATTTCCGATCCGATAAGAAAACTCAATCCGATTGCTCCTACATTATTATAATAAAAATGTTAATTGAAGCTTATAATGTCTTAAGAGATAAGATAACTTTCAAACTACCTCTGAAAAATAAAAATAAGCTGTAGGAATTCTCGTTTCCATCAGCTTCCAATTTTATTATTGGAAATGATCTCAAGGCCACGGAATGAATAAAATTTTACGAAAAATATCGAGTTTCAGATGAAATCTGCAGCATATTTTTAGATATTACGCCGCAGGGTATCACTCCGATGAAAAAAGCTAAGTTTTAATCAGTAATTGTAATGATAACATTTAAGTAATTAAATTTTCTTATACGGATAATTAAGAACAAAAAAAAAATAAGAGAATTGTTGCAAACAAACAGTTTCTTGTAACTTTACAAGAAAAATTGTGTCTCGCTGAAAATGTTTCCTGTAAAAACCAACAGCGTCATTCAAAAAGCTCTTACGTTAGAAGAAAATCAACTTGTTAAGTTAAATCCCCTTAGATGGGTGTTACGATAAGACAGTAAGTACCTACACGTCATTAACCGTACAGCGTCCTATGGTTAAGCCGCAGGATCTTATTACGAACAACGCAAATAATTTACGAAATGAGGTTATGTAGGTACTTTCCTCAAATTAATGCGAAGTTTCAACGCAAAGGTCTTGTCTCGACAAAATTAATGGATAGCTCTCCTTGTTGATGTCATGCAGGATTGCGAAATATTTCGACATAAAGCTGCTAAAATTAATGAAAAGCAAACTTTATGCCTAAAACTGGATTAAAATCCGAAATTTGTAATAAAATATATGGTTAAGCATGAATTTTACTTATGTGAGAAGAGTCTACTCAAAATAGGTTATTTATGGTTTGTAGAGGTTCTTATATCTGTAAGGAATGATAAATATATAGTACTTAATGTAAGCACAATACATAAAGCAGTGACTCAAGGTAACATAATTATCTCTAAAATATTATATGAATTTCTAAATGGTACTTGCCTACATATATGTATATATCTTTAAAAATATAATGTATCCACATTTCGGCTAATTGTGTTTAAGTGGGTACCTAATCACATCCATGGCCATGCCCTGTGACCTGGAAGGGGTTTTGCAGGCCATCAAGCATAACCATATTAGACATTCTATTCCTGAAAAAGCTTTGATGGATATATTCAAACATCAACGAATAGTTAGAGCTGGTTATAACTTGCATTTGGTGGCAGTCACTCACAAAATAAGTCGTTATTAACACGTTTTTTATTAACTACCTGAAAATAACCAACTATTTAAAACTATATTAGAAGTTAAATTTGACCGAGTTCCCGGTGTCCGATTGAGCTGTAACTTTGCATAAAAGTACATAATATGTTTAGTTTAGAGGACAAAAAATGGTCATGTCACGTTAGTCTTGAAATCATTAAAAAAAAGCAGGCATAAGATCTCTTTGCGTATACAAAAAGTTCTGGTACGAAACAAAGACACATTTAAATTATAACACACTTTTTTTTTGTGAGTAACTAGTTGTATCTTTGCAACAACATAGTTTATTTCAATCAAATTGACCATGAAATAGGGTTACCAGTAGGAAAAATCTATACCCATACTTAGCACTTTTTATAAACTGTGATATTTATTTTAACTACAAGTTTATTTCTGACACAGTTTTAAAAAACTGTTGTAGTGATTGTTTTGAACTAAACTGAAACTGGTTATTTTGACCTAAACGCAGGTGTGAACATTCAGGTTACTTTTAATTTGAAGCTCGAATGGCAATTATTTTGAAGCTTGAAGCTGGAACTGAAGATAATTTCTGTATTTCGTAGGAAAAGTTTTTAAACTAAAGAATGGTGGTAAAAACAGATTTTATCATTATAGTATTATCATGAGCCCTAATTCTCTTATGTCTGTTTGCTCCTGTCCTAAAGCAATAGTTATAAGAGAGAGAAAAATAGGTGTGAGAAAGAGATGGCAAATGAGACATCCTATATAGCTTTGTCTTTTTCCCTCACGTAAATTATAGGTACTGCTTTAAGAAGACATGGTACCCATACTACCCATACTGAATACCGGTAGCTCCTGTTCCCAAAGCTGGTGGGCCATTATTTTTATATTTTTAAATGCTTTTGTATTTTAATGGAGCCAATATACAACCATAAACAATTAATAAGCTATATGAATTTAAATCTCAACATTGGCCAATTTTAATGATAGTGATTGGGAACGCAGGGAATTTAACCAAACGGAAAATAAAAACAATCAACAGAAATATTCCTATGGCCTATTACCACTAACATGCCGCCACATATTTTTATCAGACGCCTCTCCCGGCGCCTGATAGTGTATTGTATAAAAAATATGGTTTTTTTTTAACTTTGCCCCACACTGGAATTTTTCCTGTATCGTGGGTGCGTTTACAAACGTTTAAACTCACTGCACAAACAGTCAGCCACTGTGCCAACCGTGCCGTCAAATTTAAATTTATCCATCCCAGCTATGGGTTGCATTTCCCTTCCCCGTTATGATCTGAAATCATGCTATGGGAAATTTTTAATTTTACCTATGAAACTGGGAGGTAATATGAGATTACCATTAGTGCAAGACTTTTCGAAATTGTGTCAGTATAGTTTCGAATATTAACATACAAAGCTCATCGTAATATGAAAATATAGAAGTATCATTCATGCCACCACACCCAGAATCTGTTAGTGTACAACTGGCTTTATTTGCCATGTAAATGACAGCCAGACGGACTTCGGAGGCTAGTTCTCTGCAGATCAAAAATTTAGTCTCACCTTGATGGACGATTAACCTAGATTTGAAGTCAAATCATACGAATTAAGTCTAAATAATTAATCTCAAAATAGTTTGTTTTGCAGATGTTTGTTTAAGGAAGTCAAATATTACGTTCAACCAATTCGATAGAGCTCTTTTGTGACCTACATCCCATTAGGCATATTGTTTTCTACTTTACGACTAAATTCCAGGAGTCACTAAGAATGAGAAGCAAGTCTTAAAGTTTTCGTAATATTCGCCAATTGGACTAATGTTACCAAAATACAATATGGAAAGCCTACAAGTAAATCAAAAGTGAACTATTTTTACTTTCATATCCTACTTTTTTAAATTATTTATCCTCCTTACAGGCCTTAACCTAATGCAACCGTGAAGCTAACAATATGTATACAATGTGTCCGGTCACGGACTAGCGATATTCTAGATACTTATGGAACGAGTATTTTAATATACTATTACGCTACACACTAGGGGCAGTTTCACTTCCCCGCTTTTTGGCAGCTATTTTGAGATATTCTCTATGCGTGTATAAAAAAAAAATCACATCTCTCAAAGTGTTGGTCTTACTGAGACGAAAATAGGCTTAATTAGAGGGCAACAATATCTATCGTTTAAATTAAAAACTGATGAGCTTACATTTTCGTAAGTTTAGAAAACAAAATTAAAGTTCAAAAATAAAATGCAAATCAACGAAAGACTTGTAAACTTTTCTGTGAAAAAAAGGTAGTTTTTTTTAATCAATAAATATAACTATTAGAATGTTTGTTATATAAGTACATAAAATACCACTAGTGCTAGTCTGTGACCGGACACGTTGTATATATATTACATCCCTGACTTTGAGATAAACAAAATAAATCATCTTAACTAGAAATATTTACAAATGAGTTCCAGACATTCTACTACATTCTACATTCTGTCTCACGTTTTATCTTTAATTAACTGTTAATGTTCTATAAATCAAGAACTACGTTCGATGTGTCTAATTGCACGCCGGTACTTTATGGGTGCCGCCGGTACTTTATTTACAAATTATGATAGGTATTTGAAGATTTCTTCTTCTTCGTCGTTCCCTTCCCGTTGTAAGCTTTTACAGCATCCTACAAAAAAAAATACTACATAGATAGTGCGCAATCAGCGCCTTAACCTCAAGTTCGTAACTTGTTTCTGCTACTAGACTGTCTTATGTTCGAACGTGTTTTGAAAACTTGTCGTTAGTGTCATTTCTAAATATAAATTGTCAAAAATTGGTCCACAGTATGTATATGGAACGGCCATGAGTACTGTTCCTACTACGATACTAATTAGCATAATTTGCTATGAGAGCTAATCGTTTGTGTGACGCACGTGTTCGTACAAATTGTTTAAATATTTGTAGATAAATACAAAACGTGTTCCAGTGATCAATTGCTGGCCCTGAACTCGGTGACCTCCTTACTGCCGGTTATTACAATCAATTGCTACCGTTGCTTGTCTACCGCTCCTCAAAATAGAATCATCGAAGTGAACACCTAAATGTCTTGATTGCACTACTCTGTCGCAAAACTACGCACTAACTAGGATATACAACATTATTGCAATATGTCATAGGTACCGAACAGGAACAATGTTTATTTAGTGTACATTGTGATTTATTCTGGCTGCTTCGCTGTTATGCGAGATGGAGTTCAATGCTAAGCTTCAAATAATGTCGTAGCGAAAGCAAAAAATAAGCTACACTATATTTAAGTTTTCATAGCTTTTTCGTAGATCTTTATAATATAATCCTACTTAATATTATACATCAGAATAACAGATAGGCTACAATTTATAAAGATATATTTTATATTCTATCACCACGAGTGTGAAACCGCGGGGTGCAGCTAGTAAGAAATAAACACTTAAGTAGGTACCAACTGCTCATGTTATGTAGGTACATGACATGATCAGTTGGTTGGACTGAAAAAAAAAACAAGTACCATTAATGTTTATTTTTAATGAATGGTTGATCGTGACTTTGAATATCGAAAAAGATATAAGGAACGACGTTGATAAATTGTGTTAAATCTACCACACCAATCGCCCTTGCTATCAGATTTTACCCACATTATAGTGAATGAAATATTTGTTAATTATTGCATTATTTGTTACTACATGTATTTTGTGAATAACAAATAGTACGTTTATTATCAATCCCCGAAGCAGTGATAGCCTCTTGGTGTGACCGGACTGCTAACTCGTCGGGTTCAAACCCCAGGCGCGCACCTCTAATTTATCGGATTTTTTAAAAATATTATCTACAAAAGAGGAATCCAGTGTAAACAAGAGTTATTAGCTGTACAGGTGTTCATTAAATGTTTTAGTAGTTTCCCAACCCAGCATCAGCTTATTTTTCTTCTACGGTTGCAAATGACGTTTTGGGCGATTGAGGCATGTCCCTTAAATAATTTAACCCCGGAGAACAACGAAAAGGCTGGTGTCAAAATCTTTGTAAATTTTTAACCTTTTGCCTTATATTCGTAGTATTTTAAAGGTAAATAACAAATAAGTACATAAATACAGTTATATTCATTGTAAGAATGTGTTATTATAATCCACAACAAACCAGTCAATCGGGACTTAATCGCAATTTACTAGTTTAACGGTCAATGACAGGCTAAAATCGTGTTAATCAAACACGTAATTACTGAGAATTATTAATTAATTAGTAAACGACAAGACAAATATTAAAGACAAATCTTCAATTAACGCAGCTTTTAAGCAAGCATAGAACCAATACTTTGCTGTTTGGTCACACTCAGAATCCATGCTGATGATAACTTTCGATTTTAATGTTCGTTCTTTCTTTCTGTATCGTATGGTTATTGGTCTCAATTTTTTTATCTCACCCATTGGCCTTTGATTTGGCTTAAAATACGATCGAGAACTATCTCTCAGGCACGCTGATTAGGGCATGCCACAATAGTGGCGGTAAGTCCCCTCTTTGAGGAGTGGCTGGAGAGACGCCATTGCGTCCTCACCTACCGCCTGAGGCAGGTCCTCACCGGAGACGGAAGTTTCGGAAGGTTCCTGCACATAATCGGGCGGGAGGAGACTCCCGGGTGTCACCATTGTGACGATCGCCCGGAGGACACGGTGGAGCACACAGTGGCGGTCTGCCCAGCTTGGGCGGAGCACCGCCGTGCCTTCGTAGAAGATCGGCCGAACGCGAGAGATGGCGGCGGCGCCGATCTCTCGCGTTCGGCCCTGGTTCAGTCCATGGTCCGGAGCGAGAGAGAATGGGAAGCAGCCACCTCCTTCTGCGAAGCAGTCGTGCTAGCAAATTATCACACGATGCTTTCCTTCACCAAAGCAAGTGATAATTATACAATACCTACACACTGAATAAAAAAACAAAGGTGCGTGTTTTGGGTTCGAACTGTAGACCTATGATTTGACAGTCCAACTGACACGCGATAAGCCTCTTACTGCTATTAAAGTTCGTTAAAATATTAACGAACTTTAATAGAAGAGCTTTGATAACAAAATTCAGCTACCTACCTAATAATACACTTAGTGCACATTTCGTATCACGTTTATCGCATCCAAGTCTGAGAGGTTATTGCCCTATTGCAGTTCGAAATAGGATTTATAAGGAATGTAATAAACAAGAATATTAAATTACTTACATAACGTCAATAAACCATGAATAATATTGTGAATGACGTGAATCATGAGTTGGCTGATACGAAATCCCTACGATGGCGTAAAATAAACCCACTATAGTTGATTCACATCCTGTGACCATTCATTTATTTAGGTGGTACCTATTGTACGCGGTCGTAGCGTGATTTAACACGGTATAATTAAATGAGTTTTATTAGCTAAAAACAATGAAATGATCATTTTCATGCCCATGCATGTCCCATTCTAATTGGGGTCGGCGCAACACGTTTTCTTCTTCCATTTTCCCCTAGCATCATTTGCTCTTTTCTCCTTCATATCATTCCTTACACAATCCATCCACCTTTTTAAATTATGTTAATAACATGAGTAATCTTGATTATAATATAATGTATACAGGGCACCGGGACTCCGTCGCTAAAATGGTTACTTAATATATATATTTAGTAAATCGTTTTAAAAGTTTTTCAACGATTAATAAAAAAAACAGTGTGAGACGTACACACAGGGTTCCTTAGTAGCAACAAATAATACAATACCAATATTTTTAATGATCATTCATATTGAATGGGGCGAAATCTTTACTACTTAAGAAGTAAATATCTTTTCAGCCATTGGCTTAAGAAAAATGATATCGAGTTTTGAGTAACTCGATATCATTTTTAAAACTTATTGATAAACACCCCACATGGTTTAATCCATTTTTTTTTTCAACCCTCACATGCATGTATGGTTTCGTGTTTTAAGTTTCATATATCTGGTGCCAACAGTTTCAGTATAAAATGGCTTTGTCATCCGTACAGACCGATAGCCGGACAGATTAAGGGTTCCATTTAAGCCATTTGGATACAGATCCCTAAAAACAGCTGTTTTCTACAAAACTGTAACCTACACGGTCAAAATGTAGGGAACAGCTGATTTTTCTTTAAACTACGCATGACACATTTATATGTGGTTTCAGAGTCTTCAGATTGTCCCTACCACCTTGAACACATAAGAGGATGATGAACAAAAAAAACATAATATCAACCGAGACATTTCCTACAGTTCAGAAGAAGTGACCTTTTCATCAACAGGGCAAGCTAAAGATCGTTTCAAGTATAACTTGCAACCTTTTACATTTAATAATAAAACCTAATGTCAATGAGGTCAATTTAATTAATAATGAAGAGTGCATTGCCGAATTTTTGGGTCACCTTGTATTGTATAACTTATCTATGACTTTCACAAGGTTGTCGTTAATGCCTACTAAGTTATCAAGAGAGCGAGTCACTTTATATCGATAACATTCGTGGCGTAAATATTTGTATTTTATTGAGGTATGAAAATAATTTGCTTTGGGTTGACGTTCGTGAAATTCAAAACAGTAACAGGAATTCCGAATATAATAGAGTGAAGATAGTGCTGTGATAGTGGCTAGGTAACAAAGTGATATTTCAAAAATACTTGCTTCGACCTTATTTGTTTTTAGTTTATTATTCATAATTTTGAAATAATAATCGGCATTATAGGAAACGGTATTGGTTTAATTTAAATAACATCCTAACGCAGGATCGTTAAAAGGAAGCTCATCATCCATTCGTCTAGTGCGGCATGTTTGTGTCCCACGCGCACCTCAAAGGGATGTTAGCAAAGCAGAGCGGCCTGACAGGCCATGGGAATGAGGGAATGAGACACCGCGGTACCGGAACAGAAAGTAAAATCTGACACTCTCCCCCGGTCCGCCCAGAGTAGAAGAAGCTACTTGATGATTTCCCATGCAAAAAAAGGATCTTTAAAAGGAAATAAATATGTAAGCTAAATAAAATTTCACAGAATCTAGACCAGCTATTCCCAAAGTCGGTTACGAAGAACCTAGGGGTTCCGTAGAGGAGTCACAGAGGTTCCACGAAATTATTTAATAGCACAGTAATTGTATTACGAAAACCCCATTTACATACTTGCTTCTTATTCCTTTCTTTATTGCAATAAACAGCTTACAAATATTATTGAAACAGTTTATTGATAAAAGAGTGACACAATTTCATTCTTTACATTAGCAGTTACAATAAAGTGTTACACTTTAAATATTATTCCTAATAAAAGTTATCATTGTGGGCATCATAAAATAAAAGCTAATGGGTGTCCCGATAACTTAAAACTTTGGGAACATCTGAACTAGATAGATAGAATATTCTTTATTATGTGCACCACACAAATAACAAGAATAACATTAAACAACTTATGGACGGTCTTATCGCTAAAAGCGATCTTTTCAAGACAATCTTTGGATGGATTTAAAGGAGGAGAAACAGTACAGTGTGTGTGGTGCAACATTTTTCAAAATTAATAGCTACATTAAAAAAACTAATAACTATATATAAATACATATAAAATACATTTGAAATAATAATCATCAAGAGCAAAGAAGTATTTAATATTGTTTTTTAAGGAGAAAGCTAGTGCTTTTTGACCAGAATTTTAAAAGTGGACAGGGTTTGAGCGCTACTTACAGATATGGGCAGGGCATTCCATAGCCGTACCTACAGCTTGAACTGTAAAGGATTTATCGTAGAAGCTAGTAGAATGCACTAATACAATCTCCAGACTCAGGTTTTCCGATGACCTCAAATATCTATTATGTGTGTCATGAAGGATCTTAAAACGTTATTTAAGGTAAGGGGGAGTTCCGGGGTTGCGGGTTGTTCGAAAGAGATACTGCGGCCCCGGAACGTAAAGGGCATAAGAAGGAACATGGGTGGGTTTAGTCAGTAAAAGTCTGGCACGCCCCCCCGCTCCGCCCAGAGGAAGTTATTTGATGATTTTCCACCCGAAAAAAAAAAATAGGTAAGGGGGAGTTCTAGGAACTAGACACGTTTTTAAATCCAAGTTGTACAAAACATTTTGTCAAAACGCATGGTATATTAAAAATACTCGTTTCACATATAATATAATGGTTTAAGAATGATACTGATAAAGTTTGTTGCAAACAATTTCCAATTCAATAATTGACGTGTTTATGGTAGTACGTTACCATTCGCTCGTGCTAGAGCCACTTGACACCCGTAAAAAAGTTCCCAGGATATTCTCAGTGATTTAAATGATTAAGTACGTCTTTGCTGCCATGGTTGCGGGTTGTTCGAAAGAGATACTGCGGCCCCGGAACATAAAGGGCAAAAGAAGCAACATGGGTGGGTATTAGTCAGCAAAAGTCTGACACTCCCATCGCTCCGCTCAGAGCGGAGTATTTATTGATTTCCCATACGCAAAAAAAGTACGTGTTTGCGGACAACTTTATTTTAAAACTCAACATTTGGAATGGCATAATATGTTCATTATCATAATATGTCAAATGTTAAAGAACTCTTGACTTGACAAACAAGGGACTGCCAAAGTTATGCATGACATTATTTTCTGCAAATATTAGATTTAAATAAAGAACAGATAAATTCGTTATTTTAGTTTCGTTCCAAACAGCTCAATTTTAAGCTACTTCTACTATCACTCGACTAAAGTGAAAGTATTTACTTACAGGAATCTGTTTCACTATATTGCACAGGAAATACGTCACTGAGAAGTTTTTTAGACATATCAATATCACGCGTGTAATCCCTGAAGCGTTAGGCATAGGTGTCTAACACCCATATTTTTCTAGTTACGTATAATTCCGTGGTAATAGGCGTGAGCCTTTTGCCATTAAGCGGGTATAAATTCAGATTCCTGATCAAAAAACCGAATAACAATGTGTAGTAATTCCTTTTCATTCATATTATCGAACAGCTTTCAACGATCACCAAGTCGCATTACGTAAGTAACAGAGGCATTCTTACCCGTCACATTGTAAGGGTGCAAGTTATGATAAAATCAATATTAATAATAACGTAATAGTATGGTATCCAAGGTCATAGAATAATGCACACGAATGGTATGTGGGATTGTGCTATTAGCCTACAATTTTCCACTAATTACTAGGTATAACCACGCTGAAGCGTGGGCTTCATTTGATTTATCTGTACCATTTCCAGGTGACCCGAAGTAAACCACCCAAATTATCTTAATTATTGAGTAATTAAGTGGTTATTGGCAAAAACGTGATTCACGCTTTGAACGCAATACAAAACGCATTAGTCTTATCTACTCATTATGCACTTAGGAGGGCGATAACCTGCAAATCGCGCAGATTTTCCATTAAATTACTGAAACTTTCCGAGATGTTTCTACGCGACCAATATAAACTGAGTTGTTATGAATTTTCATGAAAATCCTTATAAGGAAAATTATGAAAGAAGTAAATTGGCAAAAAAGGTTGTTGTATCAGTACTGATTTAGAGAACTGGCCGTTTGGTCAATAAAAATTGTGAAAACCATAAAGTACATGAAGAATAAATATTAAAAAAAACTTTAATGGCATCTCTAAATTATTTTGGGTAAAAATGTCCAGTAACAGTTAGGTAAAAAATAAGTTTTCTTACGTCTATAAAATTATTGAAATGATAAAAATCACACCATAAGTTTAGATAATATCAAATACTTATTATATTGCAATGGCATAAACTAAAAAAAATAAGTTACCTAGTTCAAATAAAGCTTTTTTTAAAAACTCGTTAAAAAAAACACAATGTCATTTTGACAAATAGTTAAAAATGGCGGGATTATCGCGAAAGTGTTTTCTTAAGTTTTTCTACGAATGTATTTTTCAGTTAACGTGTATGTTTGTGTTTCTTTTAGATTTTCTGTAATCATCGACACATATAACAGAAACATACTGTTTTTGTATATAAGAAGCCTTTTGAAGCATTCAAAATTACGTTTCTGAAAGCCTTTACTTTGATGAATAAATCAGGTATGAATGTTTTATTTCTTGATTGGCAATGCGAGAATTAGTATAAACTAAAGATTTCTATGTTGGAAAACAAACGATTAAAATTTCAACTTTCAACGATTCATCTAGTTATAGTAATGACTCAAATTAATAATATACAGTTAGTTTTTGCAACGCAGTAACTGTCCAGTAAGCATTAAGTAGGTTATCAGTTGACCTGAGAAGTGCGTCGTTGATAGATTTGGCTAATGACGTCACAGTTCGCGTGTACTACTAATAGGGTTTATTCACAATGAACATGTTCAACCTATAAAACAAAACTTTCGAAATTATGAAAGACAGGCACTCCAATCATGATTTAAAAAAACAGCCTTCTTAACACTGTTTTCGGTGAACAAAGTTGTATTTTGTTATGGAAATAGTGATAGTCATCAACATTTTAAGTTCTAAACTGTTTCTGCTGTAGCATGGTGCGGGTGACATAATTGTGTTAGATGAACCGCACCTCTTCAATCTGGAGCGTTGCCGCTTCTCACGACCATGACTGTAAATAGGCTATAATAATATTACACTAGTAAAGGACTAGGGTATCGTAGCAATTCATCTAATCACTAAACATGTCTGTCATCTAATTTCACCCGCACAATGCTACAGCGGAAACAGTTTAAACTTAAAATGTTGATGACTACCACTATTTCCATAACAAAATACAACTTTGTTCACCGTAAACACTTTATCGAACTACAATATGCCTAATGCATCCGGCATCTAAGAAAGTAATTAAAGGCTGTATGCAATACTATAGTTCCTAGAGTACTGACCAGCAGTTCTAGTTCGTGTTCCGTGCCGTGATAAGGGCTGGCGTAACCGACCCTTCAGGAAAGTTAGACAATCAAGATTTACTCATAACATTAACGCTCTGTTTCCATTCAAAAACGTCGTAAACACCTTTTGGCGATTGCTCCTTATATTAAATCCCTTAGGAGGGCGTGCAAGGCGCTTACGCAAGCCTTTATCGATTGGTCGCGCTTGCTTTGCGCTCACTTCGCTTCAAAACAGGTCGTTCACCCCAGCCATTCACGCAAATACGTAGATTTGGAAACCTCATGGACCAGCTGAGTTGTTGCACTTTCATACTTGCTTCCTATTCCTTTCTTTATTGCAATAAACACCTTATAAAGTTGCGAATTCGGAACTTTTTTTTCAGTTTAATTCATTAGTTTAGGTAGGCGTATTTTTTCAGGCTCGTTTCGTTAACAGGTACTGTAATTTTAAGTGATTAATTAAGAAACTAATTGCTGTCTGTGACCGAAGTCGTCGACAAATAAATACAAGCGATTACAATCTAACAGTAGTATTTATTTGCGACCCATTTGCTTTTATTTCTCTTTGGTCCTTTCTTATTTCTCTTAATTGTTTATTTTTATTTTATTTCATCGTTAAAAATAACTACTTATATTGTTAAATGGCAGTCAATTCCTTGATTTAAAAGAAAATAAAAGTTTCATGGGTATATGGACATTGCATTCAACCCTAGAAAAAGACGCTTAATCATTCAGCTCTATTATCTATTTCAACTTTTACTATTTCCATCCTTCCTACCTGTTTTCTCAAATGTTCTTCTTTAGGGTAAAACTCCTTATAAAGCTGGTATTTCACGTTTGAGCAACTTTATTCACAGATTCTCAGCACTGAGTAAAAGTCTTTTACTTTCCTTTCCTTTTACGTGATAAAGGAAAACGGCATGTCATCACAACACAATCTGTTTACTATTGCTCACATAATACACACTACAAGTTGTGCGAATTACGCTTAACACGTAACGTGAGGAGCGTTTCGGGTTACGTCGCGTTGCAATCCCGGGAAGACATTATGGTTTCGACACGGTCTGAGCTGGCCAGCGCGAGGCACTTCCAGGTAAAGATATGCGAACCCCGTGAGATTGTCTAGCTAACTAGAAACGTCGCGGAAAAAAACACTGACTCTGTGCATAACCTTCACTTAACTTCACTTTTCGTTTAAAAATAAATAAACAGCAGTGACACACGTACCTACACTATTTTTAAAAACTGCGATGACTAGCGGGTAAAATATCTGATATTATATCCGGTACACTTATATGCAATATAATTATTACTCAGCGCCTAGAGGTGACATTGCCTGCAATTCTGCCCACCACCCGCAGTAGTCACATACAGTGAATGTGAGGATTACTCATTCTCTCAGCCTATATGTCATCCAAATATCCAATTGTATTGTGCAACTAAATTACAAATTATCTGACTTTACAACACATCCACTTAAAATTATTCAAGTTATTATTGTTTTAACTATATATAATAAAATAATAACACGAAACATTTTTTAACCGCGTATGCTATTTAACAAATATTAAAAAGGAGAACATTAACGAAATGTCAGAGAGCTAACTACACATTTTCAATGCAAAAAACGCAGCTGTTCTTTCTCATATGGATATAAAAGTTGAAAGCGTTTCAACAGCTGCGGCGGGTATCGACAGCTTTATGTCCGAAATACGAAACATCGATACATCGTTTCGTTTTCGCTGGAACATAATCGTACGATTATATTATCAACAAGGTGTTCGTTACATATGTCTTACATTTCGCCAAATGTGCATCGAACTAGGTTCGGTTTAACGAACCTACATTACATTAGGTACTTACATAGCTCGTTTACACACTTAACGCGTAGGCATACCTATGTGACTTTAGTAATAAGCATTTTCAGAATGTTAATGTCGTATTCTAGGAGTTGATTGCGAATTATCTTGAAAAAAAAATTGATAATTCAGACATACATACTAGTAGGTACTTTTCACGTTTTAAAATGAAAGTCAGTTAGCAATCGCGTGTAATGGTTATCCATAATAGTAAGAACTAGTAAAGAAGATATTTGTACTTTGTTTATCTGAAGGCTACGTCAATTGTGGTAAACTTGCGGGAAAATTCTCCAAAACATGCCTGGGGATGGTCGTTTTACCTATTTTGAATTTATTTTACCACAAACACAAGTCAAAATTATATAGGTACGTCTACAATGTTACGTTACAATGCCTAATTATTTAAACACATAATTATTCCTCGAATTATTTATTTTAACTAGAGTAGGTTCATGCACTAATAAAATTAGGTTTAACCCCCGTACAAAGTGTCAAGTAGTACAATTGTTTGTATTTTACGGAATACTTATCACAGCGTATCGATAAGCCTGACACAACAAATGGAATATTATATAGTTGTACTGGTGTGGGTGGTCATATTATTATAATCTGTTTCGAAACAGTACACAGCGCGCCGCTATCAAAACAAAATGATTATGTTTTCCATTACGCACGCAAAACACTGATTATGTAATCAAAAGAAATGAACTTTTATGTGTAAAAGCTTGACTTGAGCACAGTAATAAATGATGGCGGCTGGCACGGCGCCGGTCACGTGACGTACGCGTGTCGTAGCCTGTAGGGCTCCCGGTTATCACCCGTGTTATCATCCTGATGTATAGGTAGTGCAAAAATGGTGTCACCTACTTTTTGCATATTGAAGGTCGCAGATAATAATTTTTATTATAAAAATCGTATAAAAATCAAATCAGTCGATCTTCGTGTCACGGACAACCAGAATTATGCCTACATGGATAACATTCAGAGTAGTACTCTTTTTCGATGCGTTTCTGTTAAATTTTGGAACATAGCGCTATATTGAAGTATGTTACTTTAGTAACGATCAATATTTTTCTGTAGGTATACGTCTCTATGTATTATTACCTACATAACATGATGACATGGCCGGATTCTGCCCTGATAATGCACAGTAATAGTTAATATATGAAAATAAAATCATCACTGACAGGACTATTGTTGCCAACAAGCCTGATATAGTGGTGGTGGATCGATCAGAGCGGCGCGCAATGATTATTGACATAACAGTCCCTCATGATGAGAACTTCGTGAAAGCCGAGTAGTCGTTAGGAGGTTCCTTTCTCTGGAGCCCTGACCGCCGGTAGCTTGGACTCTGTTCCCGATACCGGTGGGCTACTATTTTTATATGTTTTTTTTGTTTTTGATAAGAAATATGTAAAAATATATATGTAAATAAATAAATGACAAGAAAAATAAAAATTAATCGCATTAGTTACATTTACCTAAAATAGGCGAGAGAAAATGCAAAAAATATATGTTCGTTCATTGTTTGTGTGGTTTTATATTCTGAAATTGCAATTAATTGATACTAACATTGTAGATTTGCATTGATTTTATTACGCATTATCGTACCTACTTTGTTACTATTGAAACTTGACCACAAACTTTCGTTTACGCTTCTAATATTTATATACGGCTGTGCTTATTGGACTTGCTGGGTTACGTTACGTTTTACAAATGTATGTGGGTATCCAGGGAAAAAAACACATTTATTAAGTGTAACAGACAGTGGTCTGTAACATTTCTATTAATTTAAAAGGCAAAAATGTCAGTCATCCTTACAAGATCGGAAAATAAATCTATAATATGATCTCATTTCTATGGATACGAACATACTACAGGAAAATGAACCTGTATTTTCGAAAACATTTCACACTACTATACTATTATTTTACTTACAATACACTACCTACTATTAATTTTACTCTCTATGATACTCTTGACGCTATGGCAGCGTTAAGCTCGACGCTGTTTTCTTCTTTAACAGATATCGAGACGATAGAGACATATATCGATATCGATAGAAACAGATATCGAGAGGGACATATATCGATATCGATATAAATAGATATTGATATAGATAAATATCGATAAAAACAGATATGGATGGAAACATATCGATATAGATTTTGATAACATTTATCGATATCGATAGAAACCGATATCGATGGAAACGGATATTGATATAAATAGAAATCGATAAAAACAGTTATCTGTTTCGATACCGACTGAAGCAGATATCGATGGAAACAAAGCGATTCTATCAAAAACAATTTTGATAGAAACATTTATCGATATCTATAGATGGTATGTTTCCATCGATATCTGTTTCAGTCGATATCGATATCGGTTTCTATCGTTATCGATAAATATTTTCATCAATATCTGTATTTATCGATATCTGTTTATGTCGATATTGATATCTGTTTCTACCGCTATCGATATATGTCTCTACCGATATCGAAAGAAAAAACACACATTTAACACCTTGTTTGTAACATTTCTACCATTTACTTTAAAAGGCAAATCAAAAATGTCAATCATCGTTTATAGAATGGCACGATTGGTGTTAGTATGATGTCGTCATACCACCACATCTTTGGCCTTCCTTGTGGAATTATCCGTTTATTGAGTGCCAAGCCTATTTACTAAATGCCGTCTGGAATGTATTTCTCGTATTATTATGCCTATAGAACTCTAAATGTTTGATCATTGCTATTCAAATTGTTAGGGCGCTTTTTTTTTGTTTCCTTTATAGGGTATCTCGCCTATTCTCTGATCATAAAACAAAATCTATTGTAAAGCCTTGCATGTAATTTTTAAAATGACGTTCTACAAATCTTTGTACATGAATATTTTTTGTTATTGTACATGAATATAATATCGGCCGTGTCACTTTGTAAAAAAAAATACTCGATATCCAAATCAATCTCTGAATATCTGATCGAGAAATATAGTTTATATGCACTTAGGTACTCATCAATTATGCCATTATCCGCATACTCGTATTTTTTTTCGGATTAAGAAAACTATACCTAAAGTAAGATGTCATTGGCTTAACGACAAGTGTATGTGCTTACATACTTGCTCAAAGTAAAAATGATTAATTGACAACATAGTTCAAAGCGGTTACTATGCAACGTTGTAATATTCAGACAACTATGTGTAGCTAGGGAGATGCGAAAAAAGACACGTGAATTAATTAATTGTATTTTGCTTTAACACTTGCAATTTCCTTATTTATTTTATACTATTTAGTAACATTTGAAAAAATATGCAATATTATTAAACTTTTCTCGAATTCATAGTTATCCCAATATTAATACCGAATATCGTTAAATCAGGACGAGATTTATTCGTAAAAAAAAAACATAAATTTTGCACAACGAGTAATACGAAAGGGAGTATGAATCTGAATAACGAACAAGATCTCGACGATCCACACATGTTTAGAGCTCACAACCCTCCATAAAATTACCATATCACAAGAACACGGACCTATAAAAAAGAATAACGCATCGAAATGCTTTCCTTTTTTGTTAGAGTTTTTTCCTTGTAAAGATCATGGCCAGAAATCTGTGTATACGCCCCAATTGTATTCAGCCAGATTCAAAGGTTATATGAAAAATTGTGGGGCTTCTTATATGCTAAGTGCGTATATATATGTATAGTTCACGTGCTTATACCACATGATGTCAATAAGTGCAGGTGACGTAAAAAGCTGCCAAATTTACTAAGTAATATTTTTTTGCGTTTATCACACAATATGAAAAAAGTTTTGTATGTAACATACGAAACAAATATTTTTGCTGGACTATTTATTACAATTATTAGGAGCAGAAGTTATTCGTCTTGATATCTTACGAAGGTATTGGGGTGTATTATGGAAAAAATATTGATATTTATTATGCTTTTATGCCCTGTCTACCCTATAGTACGTTTGTTTTGACTTCTCTTGCTCGCCGTGGCGGCGCCTACAAGGAAATGATGATAAATCACTTTTCGCAATCGAGATCGAGTAGACATTCTCAATAAGTAGAACACTTTTTTATTGTTAATATTGCATAATAAATCAGTCAATAATTAGGTGCCTAAATAGTTAATCGGATTGTCTTAAAAAGTGCGAGCGTACGCGCTTTATCATTTCTTAATAGCTATGACATAAGAGGTTAATGAAAATACAATATTCAGAACAAAGTTACGTCTGCTACACGAGCGTCAAGATTCTGAAATAAATCATACTAGCACTTTAATTTAAATAATACTTACCAACGAAAAGGCACTGAAGGTTACTACGAAAATTCGCACATACATTTATGTCAAGGAGTAAATAATCGAGGATAAGCAAACACTGCGTACGCGCATATACATGTGTTCACTGACGTCGATGACGTCGATGATGACAATAGTTAATTGTCAGTGGGTACGTAAGACGGCCTAATAAACTTCCAATAATGACAAGGTGCTAAATGGAGCCTCTTATGGTTTATTATTTTTATCTAAACCTGTCAACACATTAGTGTTTACGTAATTTCGATTAGTTTAAAAATAGACTTCCAACAAAATACAATACAATATGGTTTTTTCCCAAATTTTATCGCGATTTTACTTATTTGTGCAATTACGAAAACTTTAACTCGAACAAATTCTGGCAATCCTTTCTTAACTGGTTTGCATAAACAAACGTAGTATTAAAATCTTCCAATGGTCGTGATGAATGAAAACCTAAGAGCCTCTTTAACGTTTTTTTCTGAACGCTGATTGGTCGATTATTCATGTGTATGTAGACTTCGCAGCCCCAAAATAGCAGCTTTGTCTGCATTTTTTCCTTGTTTTCCTTTTAGCAAACAAGCTTATTATTTTATGTAACTTTCAAATACTTTCCAAGGCATCATTTCATAGAAAAACACGTTTGGAACCATTACTGTCACATTCGTGATTTTTACATCGAGCCCACTAATTCATGTCATGTTTTGATTTTCACAATGTTCAATTTTAATTTTAAAAAAATCGTGATATTTTATGTTATATTTGTCCATATGTTATGTTTGTCCATAGGTTCAAAAAAGTTATATTTTCGTAAAACTTCGCTTTAACTTCTACTTGAAGTCGAACGCCTGTAATGTCATCTGTTTGTACCAAGTAGACACCAACGCCCACTATTGTTGACAACTGGTTTTACTTGTTTGTAAAATCAATAAATTTAAAATAATATCGCATTATAATATGTCATTGTTATCTATTAAATACTGACAAGTTGATCACCATACTTAAAATGCCCGACTAACCGATCAACTAAATAAGTAAATCACTTAGTTAACGACCAAGTAATTGACGATTTATCTTTTTAGATTGAGAATGAAAATGTTTCTAATATGAAGTTGGTAAAAAATATAACAAACTCATTTTACCTACCAGAAAAATTAGAGCGATTTAGAGACTTATTTTTAGAAACAGAAGCTTCCTGAAAATAATAAGAAATAAATTATCACGGAACATTGCACATGAAATAAATATCAGCAAAGACGCCAGTCGGCTTTGGCAACGAGAATCATAGTAAATGATACTGTTGCAATAATTTAAGTATAATCGCCAATTAATTCGCCTCATGTCCTTATGTTATAATAAATTGTCAATTCAAGCTATGGTTATTGGTAAGAATCTTTTGTATTGTTTAGTTCTTGTTTTATTTTCATCTCTCTGGCTTACTAGTACGAAAAACCAGGGGTACCTACATTGATAGGTATTATGCTAGTTAAATACCTATGAAGTTAAATTTATGCCATAGAAAATTGATTTAGATTTGCATGCTATATTATGGCGGAATATGTCCTGCAAAAAAACTCTTTTGTAAGATACTTTAATACCACATTTTATGCAAATAAATATACTTACTAACTTACTTAAACTCTGCGTTATGATATACTATGCTATGATCAAAGTACCTGTAAAAGCTATGTATAAACTGTTGGAAATGGCTCTCTATTGACAAGGGAGGTCACGCCTATAGTCACTAGACTTTGCGGGCCTGGCAATATCTACAATTAAATAAAGTTAATGTCAAATGAATCTCTCTTTCCATGTGCGTGTTCAGAACACATTCATTTGAAAACTCTGTAGTGTTGTATACAGGGACAACTATAATTATATTTTTATTTCATCATTATGTTGAGTTCAAAATTTCATACTACAATGATTTAATAATACCAGACACTTTTATTGTAGTTGTGACAGATAATATGCAGCGTGATTTCAGTAAATTTCTAGTTTTTCAGTAAAACTCTGAAAATTGGCCTTAGAAGACAGAATGAGCAGTTTTATCAGTGCCAAAACCGTGCTTTTAGTTTTTATTTACACCTAGTGAACATATAAAAGTATGTACACGTAACTAAGTGCTAAGAATAAGAATAATTTATTTGTGTAAAAATCTCCTTACTACGATCGTTCACATTTTCCATCAGATTTTTTTGATTAATTTGGCTTAAGCTTGCTTTATTAGTATACTCTTGTCCTAATAACTCATCTCCTCAGATTTGGTCAAAAAAAGTAGTTGTGACGTAAAAGTTACTTTACTTATCACGTAGCTACGCGAGGGCGGAAAGCTCTACGCACATTTATTACTAACAAAACTTATAGGAAGCACTAATACTTCTTTTGTACAGTCATTCAATACACTACAAAAACAATAATATTAACTTTGTATAAGATTTTCAAAACTGCCTACCGGTTAAGCCTACATACAAACAACATACAAAAAATTCCATACTCTAAGCAAGCACTTCGCTAAGCAGATAAAAAAGAGCCTTCAACGATATAAATATCTCTTACGATTGAAATAGGAAGTAAGATAATGTTTGTTATATATCATTATGGAATTGAGGTCAATGAAAAAGCGTTAACAATATATTTATGCTTATTAATAATCTTTAGTTCATCTTCAATCGTTTTATTATAAATGATTTAATTCTTGGTATTCTGTTAGTAACGGTTTGATAAACGTGCCTACTAATTTATTATAGTCAACTAAGAACTTCCTTATTACCGTAAGAACCTTTGAACTAATAGAAATTCAGTGGATTATGATCATCATAATTATTCCTAATGTCTTAATAATGTGTAGGGTACAAGAAGCATTACGTTTTCCCAAAGTAAAGATTTTATCCTAGAAACATGGTTTTATGTCAATAAGATATTTTGTTTTACTATCACGGTATGTTTGACTTTAATGTATTACGAGTACGAACAAAAATTATATTTTGGTATAATAATAAATTTCATAGTTAATTTTTGTAGTCTAGACGCTTGCTAAAGCTTTTTAGAGCCCAAATTTGTAAGAACATATCGGTTTGCTTGTGTTTTACAAGAACAAATCTGAATTCCTTTAAGTACGTAAGTAAAAGAAATAAAGACACAGAAAAGAGGGGGTCTAAAGCTGTGTAGTATCGGGGGTTGCGGGTTGTTCAAAAGAGATACCGTGGCTTCGGAAGTCGGAACATAAAGGACAAAAGAAGATGGGACGCTCCCGCCACTTCGCTCAGGGCGGGTGATGATTTGATGATTTCCCAATCCCAAAAATAAAAAAACTGGTTAGTATTGCATACATGCTATGTACTAACCAGCTTTTTTTATTTTTAATATTTTTCTGTTAATATATTTTAGTTGGCAACTTGACTGTTGAGAGTTATTGCACCATCAAAGTTTTCAGAACGACTGTCTGTCTAGTCTTGATGCAGTCTGCAGCTTTAATGAAACATTTCACACCTCAAGCGTAAACCTCGGTTACGGCGCGTCGCTCCGTAGCGATCAATGCAAAAAGACGTCCAGTGCCTCCGGGGACGATGCAGTCGCTCAAACGTAGCGTTTTATAGCCACAGGTGTGCAATGTCCTTCGATAAAACCAAATAATTACTGCATTTTCTAATTACGTACCTTTAACCAAGTGTCGACTTGTTAAAGGTAGATAATTAGAGTTGGTTTGAGCTTATCACTTGCATTAACGATAGAAACCATTATATAACCAATCACGCGACTTTATTGCGTCGAATAAGTAATCTAATAATATCGGCCGATTGGAAATATCGAAACTTGATAACAGTCCAGATAAATCCGCTTCACCGATAAAAGGGACGGTCATTGATCTTTCGGCCTAGGCTAGGAGCAAAACGTGACTAGTTAATTTACATACGAAGTTGAAAACTGATATTGCAGCGAAAGATATCGTTACGATTGTATCGTACGGTGGTCAGCAAACTTAATCGATATCAGTCGCGGTTTCGAATGCTTAGCACGGGACACTTAATATACCGATGTGGCGGTAGCTCACGCCCATTTGATAGCCCCACCTCTGGTAATGCCTGCTATCTGGACATCACAATTCACACGGTACAGCCCTTTCATGCCACGCTACTCGCTCGTTCCTCCGCTATTATTGCAATTCCAGTTTCTGAAGAAGGGGTTATTAACTTAAAGCACTGACACAAATAAAATTACTCTGCTCAGACTACTAAAACACTGGCCCTGAAAAAATAACGGAACAGTGTCTTATGTGCGACTGTTAGAGTGTAGGTTCTAATAGTTCTTGAACAGACCATCATAGTAATCGTTTCATGAACCTGTTGTATTTACATTGTCACCACTATGTCAGTTTGTTCCCATATTATGTGATGGAAAAATACACAACTCTCACTTAGATAAAAACTAGATCGCCGCCGGTCCGAGCCTGTTTAGAGAACACTATTGTCTTATATTATATACTGTTGTTCTGGTATGATCGGAAAAGTCCAATAAAAAATCACTCTAGAATTTAGTTCAGTGTTTATATACTAACAGAAAGGTGTTTATATGAATTACAATATTTCTGCATTGTTAAACCAATCAACATAACATAATTGGTCAATGAGTTGTGTTCAATAAGCTTTTCAGGAATTTGACACATTTTGGTAAACATGAAAACAAAAATACATCTCAGTTCAAAGGTGTTTAGTTGCTATATATAATATATATATATATATATAACTTTGAATGATTCAGATTTGGTCATTAAGTATGTTTAGATTTAATGAGAGTAAACTAACTGTAAACATTAAAACAATTATATAAACTAAAATAATTAAATCAACAAAGAACAAACTATAAAAGGGCGTCTTCAGCGCTTTCAGCTGGTTATGTTACCTTTTACCTCTTAAAATTAGAAATTATTCATCCACGAACCTTTTACAAAGTGATCTAAGTAATCGTATATCGATATCACAATGAGGTTCTATGTACAAAAGACAGCAACTACTCACCACCGAGGCTATGTTATTTTTTTATAATATGCCCTTAATTTTCGTAGCATTTCCGTCAACAGTTGACACAAAGGCTTTTGGCACAATAACGCGGCCCTGGCTGTACTATTGTACAGACAGGGCCACATTGATACTATTGGCTACTACTAAAGAAAGTAGGTAAGCGGCGCTCTCAGTAATTACTTATAGCTTTTCAAAGGCCGTTGTGAGCAGAATTCGTTGTCCTAAATTGCAATTTTCTTTTAATTTTCCGTATGTATAGTATAATGAAACTGAATTTTGAATAAAGCTTTTATACAAACTTTATGTAATGAATAAGTATTATTACTATTATTTATTATTTATAAGTACTATTACTATTTAATAATTTGATGGTGAATATAAATAAACAGTACCTAATAAAAATTACTAACGGGTTTTTCTTTGTTTTTTTTAACAAAACAAAACCTTGATAATCTTTAGAAATTTATCGTGGGTTTTACTTTTTATTATACCTAAGGTTAATTTAAATTTTGTGTTAGATAATATAATATAACAACTTTTATTTACGTAACTGATAAAATGTTCAAAACAGAAACTCTTTGTTTACATTGTCATGAACATAATTTTTCACTTTGACAAAGTTTACTCATACTTACACAAAACAACAACTATTAACGTAAGAATAATTGTGAGAACAGTTACTCATATTGAACTTTGTTCGTATATCTATAATTGTCTATTTTGCTCAATTTTCTTTGTTATTGTGGAATTCTCAGACGAACAAACACGTGTTGGTAAAAACGCTCGATATTATGTTAAAAGTTCGTAGTAAGTCGTTTAGACATGAAAGCTGCATCTGCATTGCGAAGATATACGGGGATATACGGGTCGTACTAATCCGTATATTGTTTGCTGAAATCTCACTAAGAGGTTTAAACTACAAGAGATTTGTTTCCTATGTAGCGTTGTTTGTGTCTCTAATAGTTACTTAAAACTCGTATATAAGAGATATGACATTTAAAACTGCACTTCTGAACAGGCACCTCGCCTGGAATAGTAAATATTCGCTCACATCAAATCTTCTGACTGCACAAATGTACTCGTTGCGGTATGATACTCGAATAAACTGGCATGCGAGCACTTGGGCGGATCAAGCAATACTTAGAAGAGAAATGAAAATAATAAAAGTTAGTTTAGTTCTATTTGGAAAATGTTGGTGACATTGCTATATTATAGGGCTTAAGGGTGTGACACGCGGATTGATTCGGGTACTCATGATTCAGCACAGTACAGCAAAATATTTACAAAATAGTGTGTTTGCAAAAAGCCACTGAATAGCTCCTATCGTCCCAAGCCTAGCCCACTCGAACATGACTAAGTGACCGAAGATGCTAGACGATTTTTTACGATTAGCACGACCAGATGAAATCAGAATATCTTATTCCTGCCCTTGTCCCATCCTAGTCGGTGTAATATGTTTATTTATTTTATGCTCACCTGTTAGTTGCCACAACATCATTTAGGTACTCTTTTTTTTTCTTTCATATTATTCCTTACTTAATACTTCCATCTTTTCTTTGACCTTCCTCTCTGCAATTAAATCGATTATCTATTAGCTTCTTGTACAACAAAACTAATGAATCAAATGTGCGGACATGACCGCACATTTGATTCATTAGTTTTGTGCAGCGCATTTGAGCATTGCTAGTCCTTTACCTATAGACAATAGAATCTTAAGCGCATTTCAACTAAAAGTTACACATAGATGTTAATTATGAAACACATACGAAAATATCGGAAAAGAACAGACTGATTTGGAAAAATCCCGTCTACGAATATTATTTCAACAAAGTTTTAACCGCAGGACCACAACCATGTCGTATATTTAATTAGAAAAACCACAAAATTAATTATTAAAATAGAATACGTAATTATTAGTTAACTTTTCGTAATGTGTTGCTAGCAGTAAAGTACAACATTTAGTTGCTATTTCTTTAAATCTCACCTGATTCTAATATATGACTGACAATCTAAGGACTAAAGTTTCATCGCTTCTGGATTTATATTTATTATCTTAGTGATTAAGTGTACAGTTTTATTGATAGCTCTCATTTATTAATCGGTTCAACCTTCAGATATTGTCACCGTGTGACTCTAGTAGATAAATATGGTCGTCGAGATCATTTGCAAGCGTTCCCTAGTAAGTAAGGTTGATCCATATTTAGTAGGTAGGTATTTACTGTACATAATTGTAAAGTCATTAGAAAATCTTTTTTTGCCATAAGTATGTGTAGTCCGGTGAACGTCAATCAACCTACCTTTAAAATGTTGTAATTTCCATGTTTTTAGAAGGAAACCAAAACTTGATTATTTTATTTACACTGTTTTCATCATGACGCCCAATCTTAGCCATTGGTGCACGGGTAACACCAACTTCCGAAGTACGGGCCAGGATCCCCCGCGCTGGTCGCTCTAGCGACCACGTGATCAACGTGTTTTACTAGGTTTTATTTTATTCACAGTCAAAATCTAAACAAGTTTAAAACACTATAATAGTGAGCGTGTTATTCATAGATTTATATTTCATAGTAAGGTTCAGAAGGCCAGTAAAACAAAAAGATTGCAGCAGTGGTAAGACTAGATACTCTCTGTTATCACGATTCGAATTGAATGAAATGGAATATTAAATCATTAATCTTGATGCTACATAGTATTGTAATCGGCAATATCGTTGATATCATATAATAACAACTTTTATATTATCTTAAGTAATAGCATTATATAATACATTAACAATATTAACATCGAGCAAAATCTTACTACTGTATATACTGATATGATACTGTATATATGTGTATGGTTTTCATTTATTAAATTACTGCATTCTAAATGTTATCGATTTTAAGACATATATCAACTAGGTTACTGACATTTTCCGACTAGCTCTGAGTGCACACGCACTTAGTTTTGTCTGCATTGGGTAGGTATTGCTAAAAATTCGATGTGCAGATTGTCGGAAATCTCAGACATATTTTGTGCCACGACAAATAAGATGATTCCTCACTATCTATATATAAAATCTTTATTCCACTACGTCATAAACGGTGCAGTTACCTTATATGTTTACTCAATTATCCGTTTTCCTGTTATTACAAATGCATAGCAATGCCGTTTTCATCTTGTTAATTTGCTATTCAATCTTCTCAGTCACCCATTAATAAGTAAATACTAAAAATAGTAATATAGGTATGTGCAAAGAACTAGTAATTGACGTGGATTATTCAAGCACATTGAATTTAATGACGAAGCATTGTCAGGCATCACGTAAACTATAAAATAGGTGATTCACTACAAGGTCTAACACACAGCTATAAATATGAAATAGAACATAGGTAGTACGGGCTCGTAGGTTAGCGCACTGTTCCAGGTCAGTGAAACAGACCCTTATCAGGGGTTATTGTTGTTGGTTGTAATTGTACTCGTGCAGCCTGTGGGTGAATCAGAAGCAAAAAACATATAAAGCGTCTCTGCGTTCTATTTAAAAACGCATTCAGCTGTCGCCACACAGTGTTTCATACAGCATGTTCGCTGCCCCATGCAACACAGTGCGGAGCGCATCTCTGGTGCGCACGGTGCACGGGAGCTCCAACAGCATGATGATGATAGCCAACAGGCTCGACTGTCGATACACAAGACTATTTTTTCGGATGTGTTCCGGGGCCCCAGTATATTCTACAGATCAACCAACAGGCAAAGGACCTGACGGGCCCCTCAGATTTTCTGACATCGCTTCAAGGCGCGCGTGGAACACAAATGCGCGATCGACGCGGCCTGTCGTCTCTAGATGGACGGACGGTGAGCTACCTATTGCCCACCGTCCACAAGATCGCGCCTACGGTGGCTAGGAGTCATACTGTGGCTCCCGAAACGTCTCCCGCGGTGGATACACAAGACGCTACGGTGACTTGCATGTCACCTACAGTCGTCGGCTTACAATACAACTGTGTTTGTGACAGGTACGGTATACGGTGGCTTTGTGTTGAGTTGTAATGGTATGTTTAATATATTTAGTGTACTTATGTGTCATCAATCGTGTGTTTCAATGTATTTATGTGTTATATATTGAATTCTGGGTATAATTCTGTGTCCTTGTACCTTGCGAAAAAAATAAAAAAATTTTTGCTTACTGATTTTTGGTTGGTTCACTATGCTTACTACTTAAAATGGTCTGCAATAGTGGTTAACTTTTAAATGTCTAAGCAAAGCTATTGAATTACTATACTTAACACTTCAAAATTAATACGTGTAGAAAGAAAACGCAGACACTACCATTATTAAAAGCGCCTTTTAATGAATGGGGTTTGCGATCTTGTTGTATAATTTTAAGAGTGATATTTAAGTGTCGCTTAGAGGTCGAGCAGCGTAGAAGTCCGCCCAAGGCTTTCAATCGCGAGTCGTCGACCCGCCGTCACCTTGCCTCGCGCCAACTTACGCAATTCGTTAATCTTATCATCTGCATGCGCACCCGCACGACCTCGATCTCCCCTCTCACCCCTCGCCGAATTTCGACGCCTACATTAACATCAATAGGTAAAATAAGTGAGGTCATCCTCAAAGTCAATTCTTATTTAACATTCGAAATGGGTACTTACCCATTTCGAATGTTAAATATTAGTACATTTACGACTACGACATCGAATTCGTATCACTTGCTTAAAACTTTTATCTAATCATATACTTTAGCTTGCAGAACTTGCGTAGCACCAGTATTTTTACAAACGATGACAACTGCGGTCAATTTATTTGTTTAATATGTGAATTAAAAATTAGATCACGAAAACCAAAATGAAACGCGGTCTACATTAAAAAAAATAAAAGCGGTCTACGAGTGGAGTGCTACGGGTTTCGTAGCGCACCGGGCCGCCGCCTGCGCCGGAAAAGCGGCGGAGAGAGGAGCGCCTGCGTCGTCGGTGGGATGGGAAGAGCCTGAGCGCGGCCACCCCGCGTATTTATTCGCAAGGCCACGCCAGCGGCGCGCCAGTGCGCAGACGTCGGTCGCACGCGATATACAATCACTGAGTTCTCGGCATCGCACTATCGCGATTTACGATCCGCGCACTAATGCTACGTATCGTTTACTAACTAAAAATATACAATAGTTGTTTTTATTTATTTAAAAGAACAATATAAACAGATAAAATGATAACAATGCTGTCTAATTCTAAACTTTTGTGGGGACTATGGCAAGTGGTGAACTACTGTGTTTCGCGTACTTCGGTGCCGCTGCTGCTGATGGCGGGCGGGGCATTGCTGGCGCTGCAGTTGGCATCGCTAATACGAGAGGTGCGCAAGCTTCCGCCGGGGCCCTGGGGCCCACCCGTCGTCGGCTACCTACCTTTCCTCGGAGTCCGCCACAAGACCTTCCTGGAGCTTGCTCGCAACTACGGTGCACTGTTCTCCGCGCGACTCGGAAACCAGTTGACGATCGTTCTTAGCGACTACAAACTCATCAGGGAAGCTTTCCGAAGAGAAGAATTTACCGGGCGCCCCAGCACCCCGCTAATGCACACTTTGGATGGTCTCGGTAAGTTTTCGAATAATCACAATAATTTAATTTTGTTTATTTATATTGCAAATTCGCAAAATTCGGTCCAAAAATTTTATTTTCTGATTATTTGTTATTGTTTGCGACATCAAAATAATTTTGAAGATCGCATTTCATTCCTACTTTTTTGCTCAATTATTCGATATTTTCTAAAAAAAAAACTGAGAAAAAGCACAAGAAATGCTTAGTTAGTAAATGTTAGCATACCGACAAGAAAAGTGCACATGTACATGTGGGCGTCACTGGCCCGTCCCTCCCGCGGCGGTGCGCGTGCGCCGCCCACCTCGTGAGCCCTCACTATAACGCCTCCCTCTGTGCAGGCATCATCAACAGCGAGGGCCGTCTTTGGAAGAGCCAGCGCCGATTCCTGCACGACAAACTGCGCGAGTTCGGCATGACTTACATGGGAAACGGCAAGAAAATCATGGAAGGAAGAATTAAGGTTCGTAATAATATTTCTTTATCCTCAAATGAACTGGATAATAACTTGGAAAGTTTAATTTGTTATTAGTAGAAATAATTGGTTTTCATCAATAATAATTTGATTATTTGTTGTTTAGACCGAAGTTTACGAGCTGATCGCTAATTTGCACCGGTCGGAAGGAGCGCCCATTGACGCAAACCCTCTCCTCGCCCTGGGCGTGTCGAACGTCATCTGCGGAATCACGATGTCCGTGCGCTTCATTAACGGCGACGCTCGCTTTGAAAGGCTCAACAATCTCATAGAAGAAGGCATGAGGCTGTTTGGCGAAGTGCACTACGGCGAATACATACCTCTCTACAACGTAAGTGGAAACGTTAATTCAGCGCATGTTAATAACGGATTATATTTCTATGCAATCATTTTAAAGTTTGTGAAAAAAAAATTAACAATTTCAATTTTTTTTACTACAGTACCTTCCCGGTAAAGCTCAAGCTCAGGAGAAAGTAGCAAAAAATCGCGAAGAGATGTTCGCTTTCTACCAAACACTGATCGACGAGCATCGTGAAACCCTCGATATCGATAACGCGAGAGATCTCATCGACGTCTATCTAATCGAGATCGAGAAGGCCAAGACTGAGGGCCGCGCCGGTGAACTGTTCGAGGGCAGAGATCATGGTAAGTTTCATACAATATTCAAATAGTTTTTATTGAAGTACATAAGAAAAATATTTTTTAAATTGTAGCTTAAACATTGGCAACTTCTAATTAAGGTATTTTTTAACAGAACTACAACTGAAACAAATTCTTGGGGACCTATTTTCGGCTGGAATGGAAACTATCAAGTCGTCACTCCTATGGATGATTGTATTCATGCTGAGGAACCCCGAAGTGAAGAGGCGCGTACAGGAAGAACTCGACGCCGTAATCGGTCGCGAACGGTTACCAACAATCGAAGATATGGCAAATCTTCCTTACACAGAAACAACGATCCTGGAGACGCTACGCTTGTCCAATATTGTGCCCCTAGCAACAACACACTCTCCTACAAAGTAAGTAATAAAACTCTAAATTCGGAAGGAAAACTTGACTAAAAGTACTTTTATGGCAAAATTACTTATCAAAACCTTTTTTTCTTAGGGATGTCCACCTAAACGGCTACAGAATTCCCGCTGGCTCTCAAGTTATACCACTCATCAACTGCGTACACATGGACCCCAACCTCTGGGATGAACCCAACAAGTTCAACCCCAGCCGGTTCATCGACGAGACAGGCAAGATCAGGCGTCCCGAGTTCTTCATGCCATTCGGCGTGGGCAGGAGGATGTGTCTGGGCGACGTGTTGGCCCGCATGGAGATGTTCATGTTCTTCTCGTGCATTATGCACCAGTTCGACGTGCAGATGGAGATGGGAGACGCGCCGCCGTCGCTGGAGGGTACAGTGGGCGCCACTATCGCGCCCCAAGCGTTCCGCGTAAAGTTCAGCCCTCGCTCGGTGCCCGCCCCAGCTGCGCCTGCGCCCGACCACCCGCACCTGCGCCACGTCGGCGCGCACTAGTTGCTGCGCGCGCCACTCCGCGCCACACAGCGCCTCACCGCGCAAACACACCCACCAGTATTCAATGATCACTCGTTTTAGAGCGAATCGACAACCATTTATTTAAGTCTTTATTATATAAGTGATGACATCGCCTTCGCGATGCTCGAGGCTGTGCATAAAGTGTTCAATTAAATAGTAGACCGAACGTTAGATATATTGATATTCCCATCGTTGAGATTATAAAATGACGTTTGTGTGAGTTTGCAGTATTAGCGTGTTGGTAGACTAGAATGAAAGGAACTTCAGCAAATCACACCATTACACATTGTATTTAAGGTTTACATTCTAAGTTCTAGTACCTATACCAAAATAAAATGTAGAATTCTAGGTCATTATTTATTAGTGTCACTTGCGAGAATGTGGTCTGTTGTGTGTGATCTCATGTTTGTTGCGTTACAGTAGGCTTTAGATGTAAGTTTGTAAGTGTTCATTTATATATTTAGAGTATCATGTACCTATCAGGCATGAAGTAACATTCCATGGTAGTGTAACAACCAACAACTAGTCTAGAGCGATATTGTCGCTATATAATAGAATAACGCGTAAGTTTAATGTTCTTGTATTGTACTAAATTCATTGTGTTGCAACAAAGTTGCCCTGTACTGAACTTCAGTCGAATAAGTCTGTTAGCTCGCAAATCACCGTTGTCTGTTGGACTATTATATGCTTTGTATATAATGCTCTATTATATTTTAAGAATGTACGTTTAAATAATAAATTAACTGTGAAAACTTTGAATTGAACACCCTGTTTTATTAATACTTGGTCTTAGTACACCTACCTCGAGTTCGATGAAAAAAGTAAAGTCAACCTCTACACGCAGCATTAAACGTAACTCAGATATTATTCTATTGTTGGCTATGGTAATAAATATTTTTAAACAAGATACCAAAGGAGCCTCTTGGTATTTCATAATTAATCAATCGTTTATCTCACAAGATACATAATCTATTCCCATTAAATAGCAATAACTTAAAATTAGTTTGGCTTACAAAACAAAGTTTATTGAACTTTTGGTCTTTCGTAACTGCAACATTTAAATAATTTAAACTGAATTAAACTGGTATGCTAGATTGTAAAGGTGCAGTTGCGTGAACATAAACACTATTAGGTAATGTTCGAGGTGAATGACCCGTTGACAGTCTACGTCACAGATATAAGCACGTAGACCCGTACGATTTGTACAAACGAGGGTATCGACAAGCTGACATTACTCACGGTCTTTCCCATTACTCATATGCACCTATCGTATACAACCTACTTCCTTTGTTATACTAATTAAATACACTCACGTTTCTACATGTAATTTGCAAAAGATTGGCATATTAAATGCATTGCAGAATAAATATTTATATAATTAAATATGTATTCACGTATCACGTGGTATTTTACAACCAAGAAAATAGTGGTTCTCGCCGATATAACTTTTGCGGAGAGCCAGGGCGATAATATTTTACACGTGATTTACTTATTACGTAGTGAAGATTAGTTATTATTAGTATAGTTTATAGTGGCCTCCCTTTTCCCAATTTTTTCTTACATATTTATATCTGAAATTGCGAAGAATTTTTAAACAATGCGTCACGGCACTTTTTCGACGTCATGAATTAAACTATTGTACATAAGCAACTAGTCCGGATTAAGCAATGAAACTAGTGAGGGTAGGTAACATTTAGTTTTTCATAAAATTGTCGTCTCTTCCTAGAGCAAATGTTACCCAAGTTGAGCGGTTTTTACGAGTGCATGATCTCAGAAACGATCGAATCACAAAAAACCACATCGAAACCACTGGAATACATACCAATTCTTTTTAAATTAGCTAATAATGTCAGCCGCAAAACACCGAATGTTGGACATAGTAAATAAAAATATGATGTAACAAATACTTTACTATTTATTAGTTTACGGTTTTAGTATTTGGTTGATATTTTCCGTCTATTGATTTTTCCGTTCTAGGGAAATGATTGATTATCTGAGATATCGGAGTTCTTCGTCAAGCTGTAGTAGTAGTAACTTTATTCTTTATTATCATTCTATGTAGGGTTGCCATCCGTCCGGGTTTCCCCGGATTTGTCCTAGTTCAGAGGGCGTCCGGGGAGCGTCCGGGAGGGTTTTCATTTGTTGTCCGGATTTTTAAAATTTGAAGTTTAAAACCCCAATGATTAATTTGGGCGATTTAATTAATTAAATTGCACCGCCCGTGATATGTACACTTCACCGTCCTCCCACCCCCCGTGAGCACTTCGACTCTTGTCCGGGTTCTGGACTAAGAAATCCGGGGTTTTCACGCGTTTTATCCTGGTTTCCAAATTTTAAAGATGGCAACCCTAATTCTATGAAAAGTTAATTAAGATATTATTCTGTTGAGTGTAAATTTACATATAAACGCACTTTAACACTATTGAAAACGGTATGTGCTAGTCGGACTTACATATGGCTGGTTTTGGAATACAACACATCAACAGACATTCACTAAGTGAAAAATCCATTTGTATCCAAAAAATACATTGAAACTAATATCACAGTCTACACATATTTCAAGTCAATATGCATGGTTTTTAAAAACCCTCACGACGTTAACCATGTATTCTGTAAATCAAATTAAATAAGTGTACGAAAACATTATAGCTGGGAAACTGTTTTTTAAGCTAAAACAATGTTTAAATAACTTATTCATGCAATTTTACGTATCAAAATCATTCATTAGTAGCTACAGCACACTGAACTCGGGACGCCGAGTGAGTTGTCACCGTGCGTCTGTTTGTGCAAACCCATATTTTTGAAAACGCATTTTTGTGATAGCCCTCTTAATTTCATGAAAACATTCAATTTTTCATGTTATTTTCCTGACTTTTCTTAGTACAAAACTATCTTTGTATTAACATTTAAATGCCAGATCAAAACATGATTTTCTTTCCGTTCCAAAAGCAGTTTCAGACATATCCGCTGCATGATAAAGGCTGGTATTCAATTGATACATTACGTTGTGTTAGCATTATGTTCATTTACAGATCTTAATAAAAAATAACAAACTTTCAAGCATTTTTTAATTCAGAAAATGTATGGACTAGTCTACTTCTCCATGCTTTAAATGCCCTTCCAAACAATTACAGAGGATCACAATAGTAGGAGACGTGTGGAGGGGAGAGAGTTAATCCAATGGTTCCTCTCATATCCTCCTCTGAGGGCCGGTCGGACGCCAGTCGCACGCGGCGGCTACGAAATAGTCGCGCGACTAAACCGCAAGCCAACATCCGCGAGAGCTCGTCACCTGGACACATGCGCTTACCTGTGAATTAAACAATAGTTATATTTTTCTGGAGATTTCTCTTCATCATCATATTTCTGCTCTTATTCCATATTTCTACGAATCGTCTCAACATAATTTGGTCTCCTTTATCCCATATTGCTAGGAATTGTTTTATTCTCCTATTCCCCCCTGTTAATTGTCAATAAATAACTTCCTTTTATTTCTTACTAGCTGGCGCTCGCGGCTTCGCCCGCGTGATATCGAAAAAAAAATTCCATCCATCCTCACAAATATTCGCATTTATAATATTTGTAGGAAGCAGGATTTTCACACAATCAGCCATTCAGCTTTGGATTAGCCTTCCCCTCCCTTTCTACACATCCAATAAGAATTAAATTACGCAACTATTTCTACCCACAATGACACTGACTTGCAAACGATAGTCTTAAAACTTATAGGTATACTCATATTGTGCCAATAGATAATTTAAGTTTACATCCTGTCCTGTTTTATTTTATTGCCTGTCATGTTTTGCGACTAGGCAAATGCCACCCCCATTCCTTTCCAACACTCTCGGTGAAATGCCTCGTCTGGCCAATCCGGCAGGAAAGTGTCCAAGTGGTCACTCAATCTATCATGTTTATTAAAAGAAAAATAAGTTTTACTAAAACCTTGTCATGAAATAAAACGAAAAGTTGCTTTATCACTACCAGGAAATAGTTTATGCAGCTCTTTTTTTTTTGCGGGTGGAGCTCTGGGCGGAGTGGGGGGAGTGTCAGAGTTGTACTGACTAAAACCCACCCATGTTCCGACTATTGCCCTTTATGTTCCGGGGCCGCGGTATCTCTGTCGAAAAAGCCGCAACCTTAAGTTTATGTAGTTCTTAACTAGTAAACTGTACTAGAATCACAAACAAAGTAACGATACGGCAAACCAGATAAAATTCTCCTTTCAAATGTTAGGTCAAACTCATAAATCCTCAATTTCCCTCTTAGGAAAGCTTCCTTTGCTTTTACGATACGACTGATCGGATTTTATTTAGAAAATAAGCGGGACGAAGCATGTTACATTTTGTTGACTATGTATCATCGTAAGTTACGCATCTTCTTGTGAGAGACAACATTTACCTTGATGCTAATGATTTTCAGTTTTATAATGAATGTAATACTATCAGCATATTCAATATTCATTGTTTGAGAATATGAATGACCAATCACAGTATCATTCAATATTGCGTCACTAAATTGTCGACGGTAACGAAATATTAAACAATAAAATGTTATTTGCTATTGAACTCTGTACCCAATTATTTAATAGGGAACACACATAACACATTTCGTAGTTTTATTGTTAGGGGAAAACCCGGGGGTGCTAAGTCAGAAATCCTCCACCTGTGCCCAGTGGCTGCTGCTCTCCTCGATCCGTCGAGTGGGAACAGCAGTTGCTGGGCCGGTGCACCCTGGGCGCGGACAGTGGCATTCCCCGAGTAATGGGCAGAAATTCCTATCCCTTGGGGAAGATCGCGCCACCCATTGCGCTCGGGAACTTCAACGCCAAGAACTTGGGCGCCCATACAAGATGGTGCGGGATAAACTCCGCACCAGGTCCCCCCCGCTGACGCAGTCTCCGGCCCCAACTAGTTGAGGATGTGGTGAGCGCTCTGTTCCCTTCGCGAGGGGAGCATGCTCCCCCGCCCATGGCTCCGCCGCTTGCGGTGCCGGAAGCGGACCACGAGGACAACGACGACGACGTTCCGGAGGTGACTGGGGTAGACCTGAGAGTGGCGGTGGGCAGGCTGAAAGCCAAAAACACCGCCCCAGGACCCGATGGCTTGCATGGCAAAGCCTGGGTCCTGGCCCTGGAGGCTTTCGGGCCCCGACTGCTAGGGCTCCTAAGCGCATGCTTAGAGAGGGGCCAGTTTCCACTTCGTTGGAAGACGGGGAAGCTGGTCCTGATACAGAAGCCGGGGCGCCCTGCGGACTCTCCGTCCGCATTCCGGCCCATTGTGCTGCTCAACGAGGTGGGCAAGCTCTTTGAAAGAGTAATTGCAAACCGCCTCGTCGGGCACCTTGTGGGGACGGGGCAGTATGGTTTCCGCAAGGGGCGCTCGACGGTGGCCGCCATCATGCGCGTGAGAGCCCTCACGACGGTGGCTGCAGTGTCCAGGGGTGGGGTTGTCGTGGCGGTGTCTCTCGACATCGCCAACGCGTTTAACACCATGCCTTGGAGCTGCATCAGGGAGGCACTCCAACGGATGCCGAGCTACCTTCGTCGTGTGGTCGGGGCATATCTCACGGACAGGGCCGTCATCTACCTCGGTCGCTCCGGAGAGTGGAACCGGCGAGAGATGTCGTGCGGTGTCCCACAGGGATCGGAATTTCTTCCCATTACTACGTCAACGACATTGGTGACGAGGTAGATTATCTTGTATTTTTTATAACTGAGACACTTTATATGTTTTTTTTGCGACTGATAATAATTTAATATACTTATTATACAAAGAATGCACTTTTTAATAACCCCTAATATTATAACTTACTAGCTTCCGCCCGTGACTTCGTCCGCGTGGCAAAGTTACTTTGGGCTAACGCTAACTTAAACCCGCGTGATGTTCGAAAAAAATATATTTTTCTCTCAACTTTTTTTACCTCTTGCTCCCCCTTTTCTCACTTTTTTTTAGTATATGACCGTCTCCAGGGTCCCAACTATCTCTGTACCAAAATTCATCAAAACCGGTTTGGCCATTTAGGCGTGAAGACGTAAAAACAAACAAACTAACTTTCGCTTTTATAATATTAGTAAGGATAATAGATGTCCAGTCAACCCCCTTTTGTACATACACACTTTTAAAGTAAAAACAATTCAAGAAAACTTTACCTGTTTGAAATGGAATGAAATCCTGAGGCTTTAGCAGACTTCCATCGTCATCTAAGAATCTGCTCGGCTTAAACTCTTCAGGATTCTCCCAAATATCAGGATTCATATGTATCGCCCATTGAAGTGGGATGACGATTGCTCCTTTAGGAATCCTATAGTTTCCGAGATATGTATCCTGTAAAGACAACAAGAACTTTGAAAATGGGATACTATTAAATGAGCAATATTTGCATTTAAATATATTTTAAAACACGTTCTCGAAAACGGCCCAAAGGATTTCAATAAAAATCGCAATGTGGGTATTTACGGCGAAAAATGCATCTACTTAGGTTTCCGATCTGGGTTTTCTCTCTATTTTCACCTGAGCTGGGTGCGGTTGTTTTAATCCTGATGAGTATAAACTAACAAAGGTTTTGAAGTGGCTGCAAAAATGACATTATTTATTCTCTAATATATGTATAAAATTTCCGTGTCACAATGTTAGTTACCGTAGTCCTCCGAAACAGCTCGACCGATTCTTATGAAATTTTGGGTACATATTGGGTAGGTCTGAGAATCGGCTAACATCTATTTTTCATACCCCTAAACCTCAGCGGGTGAAACCGCTGGGCACAGCTAGTCTAATATATAAAATTTCCGTGTCACAATGTTAGTTACCGTACTCCTCCGAAACGGCTCGACCGATTCTTATGAAATTTTGGGTACATATTGGGTAGGTCTGAGAATCGGCTAACATCTATTTTTCATACCCCTAAACCTCAGCGGGTGAAACCGCTGGGCACAGCTAGTCTAATATATAAAATTTCCGTGTCACAATGTTAGTTACCGTACTCCTCCGAAACGGCTCGACCGATTCTTATGAAATTTTGGGTACATATTGGGTAGGTCTGAGAATCGGCTAACATCTATTTTTCATACCCCTAAACCTCAGCGGGTGAAACCGCTGGGCACAGCTAGTATTATGTATAAAAATTGCCAGAAATATCTGAGTATGCTATCCCTTATATTATATTAGCTGCAACCCACAGTTTCACTAGCGTGGTGATAGAATATACAATTACCTTTATGAATTGTAGCCTATGTGTTATTCTGATATGTAAGCTATATTATTGTAAAGTTTTATTGAAATCCATTCAGGTGTTTTTGTGTGAAAGAGTAACAAACTTCCATAGAAACTCGCGAAATTTCGCGTTTATAATATTATTATAGGAAGGATTATTTTCAAAGAAATCTACTCAAATAGTATATTAAGACAGTTCCGCGTTAATTATAATTTCAGGTCACGATAAAAGTAATGAGGTAGCCACAAGACTTTAAATACATATAAAATAATTGTGCATACTTCGACGCATCCGTGAGGAATTCCGACTGGCACGATCGATCGAATGCGCTGAACTTCACAGATAGCTGCCATCAGATGAGGCAGTTTTGAACCGTCGACTTCTCCATCTTCTGGGTAGACTGACAAAATCTCTTTTCGCACCAGCTCCTGAAAATATTTTAAGCTAATCATTTATGAATTACAGTTGCAAGGACACAGTTAAAAGTAATAAATGTAAAATGTAGGCTGTGAAGTAGCATTTTTTATTCCGATATTACATGACACTTCCCCATAGTGCCAGCCTTGAGCCTTTACTCTTTTTGTGTAAAAAAAATAAATATATTTTTTGTAACACTGTGTTATACTCATACACATATAGTATAGGTATATAGTAGTATAGGTAAGTTTAGGTACGTATGAAACTCCTTTCAGCAGGGTCTCCACTTGAATACTTCGTTGAAAACGGACAGCGATAATTGACACTCGATTACAAATTCTATACTTCCTTTACAAAATGCTGCGATTCCATCGAACTATTCGACAAAGATAAATGTTTGCTTCAGTCTGGTATTTCTTACTAACATAAGATAATCGAAGATATCTTTGCACATGTGATAATTATTAGTTTTTAGGTTAAATAATAATATAAACTAAATTTGTACTTACTTAAAACTTGTGCTACTCGTGATAATAATCTTTCAAAAGAACGTAAAAGAAACAAAATTCTATTATTATTAAATATGTGAACTGTTAAAAAAATTAAATCAGGGCTGCTCAACCGGTGGGTGCAGACGGTGATAAGACATTTTAAACACAGTGCAAACTACTCTCGCAGTTAGACAACAGTAATAAATCACATATCGGTGTGCGCCCGCGATCGGTAACGCATGCGAGCGCTCGCACCAAAGCCTACGCACCTACTTACTGAAGACTACGCAGTGTTTCGTACTATACTACCTCTGGGCGGACATTATTTCTTTAAACTGTTTTTTTTATTTACTTTCATGGCCAGTGAGCGGTATTATTTGCATTGAAGATAGCTAACATATATAGGATATCTTTAAAAACATGGCGGAAGTTAGGCAGGCCACACTTCATACACAAACCTTCCAACTAGCAACATCCTCCCAGGCAATGTCGCTACTGAATGTTAATTTTAAGGTGGAACTGAATGTTGGGATATTTTTATTATTTATTTTTGGTTTTAATTTTTTTGCTCAATATTTTTTTACTGTTACTGATAATTGATTTATTTTATGTATGAGTATTATATTTTTATTATATAACTAATATATATATATATATATATATAAGGAAAGATATAAGCAAATCATCGACAGACAGTGGAATAAAAAAAAATATAGAAAATAACTCATAAACTATACAACCAATATAAATAAAATTGATATGGAAATACCTGAAATGCCCTTTAGATCACTAAAAGAATATTGAAAATCGACTCAAAATTGACGGAGAAATCGTGTAACAAACATAAAAAAATGAATTGAGAAAGTCCTCCTTTCGGTTAAAAGTAAACTGTAATTTGAATATACAAAAAAAAACATACCTGTTCTTCAGGATAAAGGGCCATGTACAAAAAGAACCAAGCCAGAGTAACGGACGTAGTATCAAGACCAGCTCCAAACATATCAGCTAGAAGATACAACATCTGTTCATCAGTCACGTATTTTGCAAGTTCATCACCGCTCTCGAACCTTCTCTTCTGTTCTAGAAGGAAATTGTCGAGGATGCAATCTCCATCGGTTGGTATCAAGATATTTGGGTCGAAGAAATGTTCCTCAGTGTTCGAAGCGTGTTTGCTGTACTTGATGCATTTCATATAACCTTCTGGGTGTTCACTGAGGAGATCGTCATGCGGTGCGTATGCTGCCTCCTTTATTGGAGGTAGCCCTATAATTTTTCTTCGTCGATCAATGATGCTCGCATATAATCTGTGTGTTTGAGATTGACCTCGTGTTAACACTTCGATTGTTTTTTGTGTTGATGATGAGAAGAATCTGTAACAAAAGAATATTTCATAATACTTAATCTGATCATACACAGATAACATAAATTATTTGTTTTTAAGATAACATAACACCGCGCCTGCATTTCATGAAGGGTGTGGGTGCGTGATTTATTTTAAACTAGCTACCGCCCGCGACTACGTCCGCGTGGCATAGTTACTTTGGGCTAACGCTAACTTTAACCCGCGTGATGATCGTAAAAAAAATATCTTTCTCTCCCCTTTTCTCCCCCTTATCTCCAACTATCTCTGTACCAAAATTCATCAAAATCGGTTTGGCCATTTAGGCGTGAAGACGTAACAAACAAACTCACATTCGCTTTTATAATATTGGTAAGGATAATGTCTTATTATCTTATTCTCAATGTTCTTACCTGACAAAAGGTAAAAAGTTAACAACACCAGCTACTCCCATTTCGTGGCAGCCCTCCTCTTGGATTTTTCTAAACCAGTGCCATGTTTTATCTTCAGGAGGGAACTTGAAGCCAAAAATGATTTCATTGACGACATTTCCTAGAGAATTCGCCAACATATGGGACAGATCCATTGGAGAGCCAGCTGCCTTTTTCACGTTCTAAAAGAAACATAATTATTTTTCATATTAGAACACTGTTTGTTTACAAACAACAATGATAGCTGTTATTAATTTGGCCATTGTTATATTACACTACATTAATTAGCATTACATGAATCATTGTTCTCGATGCAGAAGTTGAAGGTCAACTTTTAATTGTGGTGGCAGAACATTAATTTGTCATTGTCATTTAAAAGTACCTATTTGTTTTTGTTATTGATTTATCTCGAAATTTAAATCACGCCAGCTCAACAAATAAACATTAATTACATGTCTCATGAAACACTGTAGACATCAAAGCAAAAAATTAAGGAACAAATGAATTGTACATTCGGTTGCATATTTTTTACTTTGGTGTCACTCGTTTATATTTGGTATAAAATTTCGAATAAGTTTGTAGGAACTACGTAAATGGTACAGAATATCAATCATACTTCTAAAAGTTCGTAGACGCCCGATGCGATCCGTTTTTCCAACTTTTCTCGCGACACGCTATGCTTACTCATGCCGAAACTTTTCAGCCACGTCGTGATCAACTTTCTCTGATCCTTCCACAATCCGCCCTCCGCACAAATAATGCCTGCAACAACATTTTACATCAACATGTATTGCCTGCAACAACATTACGTTCTATTCCGATATTTGTTACGTACTCACCGTTGTTGTGTACTCACCGTTTCCTTTCATGATGCCGTGTGTTAAGAACAAAGGAGCTCTTCCAGAAAAGTTTTCTTTAGCGAAAGCCTCTCTTACTAATTTCGAATCTGACAACACTACGGCGTAAAGGCTTCCCATACCAATGCCATATATCGAGCCGTATTGCTTAGAGAGCTTTGTTAGTGTCAGATGAGGTTGATGGCGGTCGAGGAAAGGCAAGTAGCCAACGACCGGCAGGCCCCAAGGTCCCGGAGGTAGACTCTGCCATTGTTTTAGTTTTTTAAAGATCCAAAATCCCGCGACGAATGTGACTAGCCACAAAAAGAAAAAATCCATACCGAGCTAAAAACAAAGAAGATATTTTGTGCATATTATTACCCTATTATACAGTAGACGAGGATCTTTATAAAAACACGTCTGAGAAACGTTAAATGAGGCACTTTCAATAAAATGCTTGTAAAAAAATGTCTGGCTGTGAAGGCAGTAGACTCTTTGTCTTGTCTTTGTTCTGTTCGAGACATCTAAGATAAGTTTCGGTTCCAGAAATGCTGAGCATTTTTGCAACATACATATTTACGACCTGCCAGAATTGTCTAGACTTAGTTGCCTGCTAACAACATAAACAAACTAAAAAAGTGATCCTGCATGCATGCATTATACACCATTTGACAAAAGTCAGATAAATCGCTCATGAAAATTATTTCAATGAGGTGTTTATAACGTTGACTGAATACCAATAAATTTATTTAACAATGCACAAAGCTTAAAATAATAATAAGTCGTAACTAACGCCTATGCACGTTTATAACTTAAGTCGTTGTTAAATGACAGTAAAACGCAACGAGATATTTAGATCAAAACATTTGGTTATGGAAGATTCATCATCATTATCAATCATATCACTCAAAAAACGTCCACTCCTGGTCATAGGCGGGATCTACGTCAAGAGGTCCGACTCTTGACGTAGATAGAGACCCAGGAGTGGACGTCTTTCGGCTTTCACGCTTTATGAAACTTGAAAACCTTCTTCATACATATTTATTACTTATCAGCCCGTTGACGTACATAATATACAATGTGTCCCAGGAATAAGTGACCGCCCGGCGTTTTTTGAATATTTGTACAAAATTATTAATAATTACATTTATATTTGTGACTTAGCGGCTTTAGTTTTTTTTATGATTTTTTTCTTTTTTTGTAAAGACGCGTGACGTGCTGCAGCTTTTTTACGATATTTCCTAAGTTTGTTCATCTTTTTCAATTTTTTTTTTACTCACTAGCCTACATCATAGTTTATCAATTAAAATCATTAAACATAACTAAAATGTAGTAAAACATTTATTAAATAAAAAACAAAATTAAAATTCTAAGAAAAAATATCTCTTCTTTTCAGTTTTTTCAAAATAAATCTAAAAAATGCCCCGTTAATATCACATTCTTTTGATTTATTAATTAACTACATGATATTTCCTACAATAGCTGAGAACAATGTTTGCTACTAATTTCAAACAAAAGCAAAAGAACAGTCAGTTAAAATTTGACTCCCATACTCAGTAAAAAAGAAAAAAGTCTTCAAAGCTAACTAAAGCCGCTATTGACACTGTTAGAAGTCTACATATCCATTAGATACTTTTTTTTATTAGATGTAATAAAAATTTAAGCATAATTTCGCGTCTTTACAAAAAAAAGAAAAAAAAACTAAAGCCGCTAAGTCACAAATATAAATGTAATTATTAATAATTTTATAAAAATATTCAAAAAACGCCGGGCGGTCACTTATCCCTGGGACACATTGTATACGGCCACAGATGTACCTACACGGCTGTCACCTCAAACACCGCCGCTGTTGCCACGAAGATGCGGCGACAACGTGGATTCCTAATCAAAGATTTACTTTACAACACAGTTGCCCAATTCTGTTTTATCCAGTTCTACATTCTCAATCTAATGTATGTTTAAGTTTAAATAATCTGCATGTATGTTTCATACCCAGTGCTGTGGGATTCGTCCTGCATTAAACATATTTTGTAACATCTTTTTAATTACCATAATTTATCGTTCAAAAATATGTGTTCAATATAATATATGATATATGTGTTAGTAATTAATATTTTAAAAAAAACCTTGATAATAAAATAACTGCCCACCCACGTTTAGAATCACTCGTTTGTGTTTTTTAGTAAATTGAAAATAATTACGAAATATTATTGATTAATTTTACACATACACAATAAATTATTTCTTCACAACTTATACACATGTTCACAAAATGTATATAACTGAATACTAATTTAGCTACTTTTTTTGCAGATAGCTTATCGAATAAATAAAATAATAAGCACCCGTTAATTATCCTAAAGATAAACAAATACATGAAAAAGGAATAAAACACAACCGTAAATATCAATCACTCAGTGACGTACCATGCGCGCCAAATAAATATCATTCATTCAATCCGTAGCGAGTCTGTGGGCTGCTCAGCCATAGGCATAACATTCAATGCTACCAACCGACGAAAAAAAAACGTGACTCATTGCCTAGTTTTATTATGTTATCGAAATATGCAAACATGCCTTACTTACACGACAAAAGTAATAAAACAGTAAGTACTGCATGAAATTGAAATGTAAATCTACTTCACTTACTTGTTAGCGAGGTTGATACCGGAAAAGTAAATGAGAATGTTTTGATTAGTGTCACAGTAGAGGTGCGGGCGTCCGTCTGCTGTCAGAACAATCAACAGAGGCCTCTCGTCACGTGGCCAGGCGCCTACTGACTGCTCCGAATCCCGCCATCACCAAACCCTATTTAAAATTACAATTCTAAATTTATATTCCAAGAAGATATTTGCTTTTTAAATTGCATTTGAAATTTATGTTGGGTCTGTCCTGATGTAGGTACTCTGAATCGCCGATCTGTCAAAGATTCGATCTGTATTGATTATAGTGTATAATTCGTCATACATTGATCGGTATCTTTTCAGTATCTTTTTTTATTGTTCGTGTTGTGTTTTCAATGGAAATTAATTTGAATTTACTTCGTTTTTTATTTAAGACTATCATTCTCAACCCCCCCCCCCATCAGGCCGTGCCCAGATTTATCCTGATTATTTATACACTAGAATATGCGACTACAGATGAATTTGAAATTTAAATTTAGATGGAACTGTTATATTTTTAAGGTTCCTTAATTTGAAAACGAATTCAAACCTGTTAGTATTTGGATTCAATTGGATTTATACTTAAAATATTGCAATAAAATTAAGGACAACGATGACTAAACCTAATTATTTTATTAACATAAATGTGAGCCGTTTGTATAAATAACTGCTACTTAGCAATATTTACTCGGATAACGTTAGATAATCACAACTACGCACCACGCGCACATTATCGCATCCATGTAATAATATATCATAATTCAAACAGGCGCATTAAACGCATGTACTTAATTCTAATGACGCAGTTGCATTTTTTGTACTAATACATAAACTCTGTATTGATTGGGTAGTTTGTAAGTTATAGCTAACTGTTCAGATAAAAATAACAATGTGCAAACGTAAAGTTGGAATGATTATTTTTGTGTCTTTTTAATAACGTAACCCGTTATAATTCATTTAACCGGTCAATGTTATGATTCAAGAATTAACCGTAACCGGGTCATATAGTGCAAAAATATTAAAGCACAGTTCGAATCATTTTTAATATAAACGGATCATGCTCTACAATACTCTACAACGAATGATTCTGAGTATAGCATCGCTGTGTAGCCAATCTACGCCTCTACTACAACTTAATTTTTAATCTGTACAAGGATCATCCAAATAATTAAGAATGTACACTTATTTGTCCAGGCGTAACTGTAAAGGAAGTTAAGACGCTCTGTCGACGCCGCGTAGCAACGCGTAGAGGCTCGTAGCAGCACGTAGGTGCTTACTGTTGAAGCTAAATCAAGCACGTCGCAATGATTCACAAAGTTCCAATGTCACAAAATAAAATAGTCTCTTTATTCTACAAGGAATTTGTCCTGGTTAAGTTGTATTTATTGCTAAAACTTGGTAGACTGCTCGTAGCACCTCGTAGAGGGGCGTAGAAGCCGCATAGCAGCCCAGTAGAGGCTGCTTACTGACGTTTACGTGGCGTCAACGCAACGTAAATGCATACTGAAACGTTGAAACAACAGATAAGTTCTTACCGATTTACATTCCAGTTGAAACTGGACAGAATGAAATGAATGATAATGAATGAATGAAAACGAAATATTATGGAAAAGTCCTCCTAGCACTTTTAAAGTTCGATCTTAACATCTATTAAAATGATGTGAATATATTCTGCCTGCGTCAATGTAAAATATTCTGTTTAAAATTTAAAACTGGCCAAGCTTGTCTTTCTGTTACAATAATACTAAAACGTTTACTATTAGAGGTAGACAATAACTAGGTCCAAGGTTTTCGATAAGAGTAAATAATGAGTTTTAGAATATGTTTTACAAAGACTTCTAGACGAGAGAATTTCTCATAATTTACTAGTTCTCATGACTCGATGAGGTCAGTTAAATATTATTATGACCTGATGAACATCTACGCAATGTGCAAGTATCATTATGTAATCATAATATTGTTATGATCGATACTTATTTATCTTGAGAAAACTTTAGCTATCGAGTTCTCAATGAAAACATTAATATATAATTGTTAGAATACTTTTTTGTAGTTTTAGGTTGTCTATAAAAATCTGATGTTTTTTTCACATCAAGTCATTGGTTTGTCAGTGAGGCACGTTCTTAAACATATTATTTTCAACAAACAGATATAAAAGTAAGCCTTGTGTTTCGATAACTTAAATTTATCAATCTTGACGAAAATCAAGATCTCCAATATATAGTGTCGAGTTAAGAAGGAGGCGCGCGCGCGCGAGACGGACGGGCGAGGTCGCGCGCAGTCGCGGGCGCAGTCGGCGCGGTGTGAAGGCCGGTCAGCGGCCGAGCTGCGTTATCGGACCAATCATAACGATCACCTCACTTATGTAGTATCCACTAATGTAAAGCATTAGCTGCACCACGTGCCACTGATTTTATTAATTATTACGAGACGCAATTACGCGCGCCAGCTTTAATTGAATAAATAATGATATTCTCGCACACCCACACGTATAACATTGCGCGCCGGTGTAGTGTGGCCTGTGGTCATGTACCGTGCACTTGGGAATGTGAACTGAACGATTAATTGAACGATTGCTGACATTCTACAAATTAAAACTTACTTCGCAGTCTAGGTCACACGTAAAAGTTGTCTTACTTAAAAGTTTTGTTTACAAAGAAATGAGTCAACAAGATTGTTTTATTACAATAAAATGGCCGACACTTGTTTACCTAATTTAATGAACCCGACTCCCAAGTGCTATAATTAAATGGCGATAATTCAAAGAAACTTATATTTATAATAAAGGCACAAGGTACATACGTAATTTTCCAATTAACAGAGGTATAAGTTAGTTCAAGATATCACAGTTGTTGTTTTAATTGCTTCGAAAATCAAGTTTTATTTAAAACTGTTTTAAATGAATCATGATTTTAAAACTGCACCAATTCTTTAGGCAGGTACCTGCCTAAAGAATTGTAGGAACTCGGAGCAAGCAATTTAAGTTTCAACTTTTTCGCGTTCTATAGCCAAGTGAGTTTAAAAAAAAACTCAGTAAATCAAAAATGTTCCAACAAGTAAATAGACGACAAGAGGCAACCGTATTTTGTTGCCTTGGCTATATTTTTTTACCGTACTTAAGACACGAATAATATAATATTGTTGTTACATAATTGCCTGCATATCTCTCGAATTAAAAGTTCTCATTAAAATTTGCAAAATAGTTTCTATCACTACAATAATGATGAATGAGGTGATAACGCGTGAGGGCCGAACGAGACAATAGCCGCAGCGGATCCAGAGCCGCTAGAACTCGGAGCACTCGAGGCCCTTGTTGCCATTCTCATTCAGCCACCGTACAGTTATCCCGCAGCTAGTGCTACTGACACAATGCAAGGTTAACATGAGGTGGACGCCCGCATACCACTTAAAAGGACATTTACGTTTTATCGAGCTGTTCTGATCAAACAGGACAAGCCAAAAGCCGAAATCCGTTTCCAAGTAGGTAACTTGCTGATACTCGATTTTTTTCTTTGTAAACTACTGCAGAATGTTATTTCCTAGATAATTATTAAAATGCATTTGAGCAGTTTACCCACCTGCAACCTTGTATAAAAGTTGTATTTTTCCTTATACCTTGCAGCTACACTTGTTGTATATCAATTAATATCTATCTCGATTTTAGGTTCTGTTCTACAAGATAATCTATTTGAATAAGTAAATAAATTTCACGTCTGCATTTAAGTGGAGCGTTAATCGATAAAAAGTGCAGATATGGAAACAAGTCGGACGCGTCGCCGTATCGCCGTGTAGGCCTTCAGCGTCATGGAATGTTCGTCTCATTATACTCATCGTTGATTAAAGTCAATAACTTCATCGCCAGTGCGGCGCACATTCAAGATCTACTCAATGGCATCTCTAATGAGGCACTCTTGTCAATGGGCGCGGCGAGCCAGATCTCAATCGCGCCACGTCTCTATTCTCTTTTACTTTCAAACGCATGCAGTGAGGCGCAGCGCGTGGGCTCCGGTCGTCCACTCCGGCGCGCGCAACACACTATATTCTTTTTTTTTCCTTTACACCCGAGCACAGCCTAGAATGCCTGTACCCCATGCATACGTCTTCCTTCTTTATTTTTAGTTAGTAAAATGGTAGTCGACCAGTCCTAGCGTCGGGGTCAACGTATCCGAGGCTTTTACCCCTGTCTGATGCAGCTGTTGCACAATAATAGAGAAATTACTGGAATCTTCTACATGGGTGATTGAGCTATTTATATCTGCCTGAGACAGGAAAATGCACTGCAAACGCTAAAAATAGCCACGAATCAATTAAAAGTTCCCGTCTTCATTGAATACTGATAGACTTAGTCATGTCATGTCCTATTGTAGAATAACTATGCTACAAGGAAGTCTTTTGTTAAGACTAGAACATGCTTTTAATACACAAATGCTTATTTCGAATCCGCATCTTAAATCATTTAACAACAGCTTATGCCCGCAGCTTTGCCCATGTGATTGTTTTATCGGGTTGAAAAGTATCCAATTATTTAATCCAAGTTTGAATTCGGCCAGTAGTTTTTGCGTGAAAGAGTAACAAATATCCTTACATACATCCATACATCCTCACAAACTTTCGCATTTATTATTTTATAAAAGCTTACAAATTATGTTATCACCAATGTCAAAATAACTGTTTATGCTTAACTTTCGCGAGATAACTCCAACAATTTCACTGTACTTTCTATAGTGGCTTGCGGTAGGTACTCGAAGTAACGTCCAAACTAGAGTCAATGATCAGCATACTATCGGTCCTAGGACTTTAACCTCTCTTAATTAACTCTAGATTGTCAATTAAATATGATTATAAATAACTATTTTAATTTTAATCAAACTGTCTCTTCCATAAACCAGTCCGTTAAACTCATATGACAAGATTTTGTTGAACCTATGCAACTGCGAAAATAACGTTGAGTACCTTTTTTTTAAAAAAAAAACGTTGCCCCATATTAGGAATTTCTCCTGTTTCGTGGGTGCGTTTACAAACATTTAAACTCACATACACAAACACCCAGACCCGAAACAACTATCTGCAAACCTTAAATATATTTGTTCATTTTACAGTTTGCTACAATACATTTTTATGGGTTGCGCTTAAAAGGGTGTTTCGCAAAGCTTGTTTTGGTAGCAAACAGAGATTGCAGAGCAAAACAAAGAAAGGAATGCTGATCATGTTCTCATTTTCTGCCTACTTTAAGGAGAAATACACAAATGGGCAGCGCACAAGCAGACAAGTGGAGCTCGCTCGTCCGAATCGATGTCCTTGCATTCTTTGGAGGTAGAGCAAAATGGTACCGGTTCAATGACCCTTGACAATGTGAAGGGATCAGCTCTTAGGCTAAGAGGCGCGGCGGCTTACGTAATGAAGCAGGCGTGAGGGTCGAGACCATTTGGCGGTCATGAGGTACTAGCTGCCCTTTAAACATTTAGAAGAAATTCTTTCCTTTCACAACTGAGCTGACAACTCAAGTACTCTGTTTAAAGATATACATTGTAATTCAATCAACAAGTTTAAAGAGTATCAGCATCGCGATGTGAATAAATGTTCGTGTATTGGGGTCAGATCTCATGCACGGTTTATGTACGCACGCTGTGTTGTGATGTTAAGAGGATGAGGTGTAATATTTGGGCAGCAAATTGTGCTTAAGCAAATTTTACAGGCAATCATTTTTGTCAATATTTCATCTCAAAATATGATGCTTACGTGACAAGCAAACAGTCGTAAAGTGTTGAGGATACGCAAGGCTTGGTTTCTACTAAACTCATCTTACGAGTTTTCCACTGAAAACTACTTAGCAAGATGAAAGCCTCGTCTTGACGTGCTGACGAGATTGGAACGTTCCATACAGCTTATATTCACTAAGTTCTGTGAAGTTTCACCTACTTATCGTGGGAACTTTAATTTGAGTAAGGTTAGAGCAATTAACATCAAACAACTATTAAAAACTTTACAACATTGTATTTGTCTTAGTTTTGTATTCAACTAGATGACAAATGTAATTAACAATTTGGAAACCTATTAATATTATTCCAGTGTGGGCTTCCTCATTCTTCTTGACATCATTGGTACCGTGCCGGATAACGCTGACAAGATGTATCAAGGTGATTTTGCAAAGGAGACTATGATAAAATAAGTCATTCCTTTACACTATGCCTGCCAGGACACAACTCCTACATGATATAAAAACATTACCCAATTGATTTAATAATGGCAAAAAATGTCCAGGTACCTTTTTTTACTACAGCTCTTGTTTTTAGCAGCGGTCACAGTAACGAGGAAACATTGAACTGATTCAAATTACTGGCATATACAGAACCACAAATCGATTTCTTATTCTTAACTGAATGTACTGGGCGGCGGCGGCGGCGACGGCGACGCCATGTTTACAAACAAAGAGATCAATGCACGCCAAGTAGGTTAGCGCAGCACCGCGCCGTATGCGACCGCGCAGCGCGCCGGTCCGACTGCCCGTATTGCGCGGGTCGTGGTCTCTGCCAGTCTCCGCGCACCGGCTGCTGCCTCTCAAACGGAACGGACGTGCTACCATCTCATAAACATCATTAATTTACTATTCATTTGAATGACATTCAACCGAAACGAGCCCTCAAAGACACACGATACCCTTGCCACAAGCTCACAAGTTTTTGTGCTGCATGTTACCTACCAGAAATAAATCATAATTTGTTTTTGCATGTCGAGTCGAGAATACTAATTTAGATTGTTTATTTATAGATATGACTAAAAATAAACAGCCACATTCAAATAAACATAAAGATAAACAATCAAATCAGGCCAAAGTTCCTGGAGGGCAACAGTCGTGCGCTTCCGCAGGAGAAATCGTTACAATGGCCTCTCACAAGCGCGCCGGAAGAAAGTTCCTAGCGATTTGCATAGCGCGCAGTGAGCCACAGGCGAAGGCGATCCCGCTCTCGCAAGGCTCCGCGATGGCCCACATAGACATGTCTTATAGTTTATTGTCGCGGACCCATTTCCGTGGGTGCACGACCACGACCACCACCTGGCTCGCGGATCGACACACTTCGCTCACTCCGAAAGTTTCTCCGATAGAGAAACTCACAATATCTAATAGCACCTACATCCGTCTATGCAGATTTCCAGAGCAAGCCTTCACAGACACTGTGACCTAAATACGAACGTTACAAAGCGTATAACACGTGGAGAGAGGTTGTTTATTTTATACACACTGACGACATGTTTCTTCCTCCGCGTGATCATATCGTACGGCGGCCAGCAGGTCAGTTTGAGAGAGTGCAAACGGCATGAACGCCGGTTAAAAATAAAATGTATAGTACACACAGAATCAATGACAGCATCAACTCGTTTTCATTACAAATGGCTGGTGGCAAGAAAAACTTGCACTAGTGTTACGTTAGAAAGCGTAGACATTTCACCATAAAGCCTAGAAAGTGTACATAAGAAGAAAGTGAAGAAGTAGGGGAAAAAATGTGCAATACAAGTGCACACAGGCACGGGAACGTGGAGCGGTTACAGACAATACGCACTCGCTCCGAATCTCGCAGTTTCCAGTTCGATCACCATCACTTTTTCTCCCTAGATGAAACCGCTGCACTCGCTTGCACACATTTCTCGACACTCCACACGTTTGCCTAGTTCTTGTATCAATGCACTCATTTTTACTTTCTTTTCCGTTCGCTCTTATTCGTTTGTATCTCCGCGCGCTTCCATACTATCATAGCTATCTAGGTACATTGATCGACTGTCAATGAAAATAAAAACAGGCGCTTTCGTATTCCAAGGAACGTTAGAACAACAATACGTCTCTCGAAATGTCGAGAATATTTATAAACTTTTCGATTATTTGAGGGTTTTATTTTCAAAGTTTCAATTGTATGATTTACAACCGGTAACAAATAATTAATTATGGGTCAAAGGATTTGTTTTATTTACATAGTAACTGTTCAAGATTGATTTCGTGTTTTTCACAACAAAAATCACTAACGTGATGAAATTACAAGATGGAAACAAGAGTATTTTCCTGAACAATGTTTACCTGAAAGTGAAAATCGAACATTGTACACACATATCCATTATTGGTACGTACATAGTCGTAGATCACGCATCGCACGCGCCGCACATGCCGATGTGAATCTAACAGGCATTTGTCTGTTTTTTATTATGTGATCCTGCTTCCGTAGAGAATATAGGTATCTATTAGAAAAGAATGAAGATCGAATATTCTGTTATTACTTGATATTTTAATGACAGTTTCTTGTGTCAGTTCCGATGAATCGTTCGAATGGTCACATGCGAGCGACGAGTGCGAGAGAAAATACAAACGTCGCCGATCCAACACGACACACGTGCACTTCATATTCAATTGTCGAGTTTGCATGCACTAAAACTATCTGAAATTCAGCAGTTAAGATGCCACATACAGTTCGTGATCCCTAATAGTCACGTGTTGAATAATTTTTATGTTTTGCATGCATTATTTCGATTAGTTCAAATGTAGTATTTTATGTTTCTGTAGCCACGATAATAAGGCATGTGTCACGTGTAACGTGCGGTGTCGCGGTGTAGACGTACGACGACGAGCCGGGAAAGCCGCCGGTCGTCAAGCGACGTCGAGAGAAAGAGTGTGAAGGAGAGAGATGGGCATTTCACCGCGCGGGGTCAACGCGCTATACTGTCGCTGATTGTGGCCCAATTGCCTGGGTATCTGGGTCTAGGCCGGTTCGTCGACCCGCGTGGCACACTTAGCTGCGCGGGCGCACGACGGCGGTGCTTTCACGCCCCATGCGCAGGGTGGGGGGCACTGCACGGAAAGCTGAGAAAACTTACCACATGGGCGGGCAACGCTTTGTTCACGGTATGCCTATGTATCTATGTTCTTATTTGTTTAGTAAGTAAATGCCATCGTTAAGAAGTGAAATGAATTAATTTGTCAACAGATAATAAGTTACTCTGTATAATTTGATTTCTTTTCACTTATTCTTCTAAAGGAATTGAGAATCTTTTACTGAATTGAATTATTCACACTTGTCAGTCTATAAGTATGTTGGTACGAATGACCTTATAACATAGCCATATTCACAGTCTAACTACCGAATATAATGAGAAGGGATTTGTTTTAGTAAATGCAAGGTTAACACAAGCTTTATCAAATGCTGAATGGCACAATCTGTAAAATTTTAATATTTTAACATTCACATGACAAATGTATGCCTGTGATCGTGCCTGTGCAGCGAAGGAATTTAAGGAGCTTTAATTAACCAAGGAGATACATTGTCTTCCATAATAATAGAGAAACATTCGGCTACCAAGTAATGCTGGCAAAAAAAAAACATTTACACAAATGCACAGCGGCCTTGGAAATTACAACTCCTGTCAATCATCATATTGTATACGCCAGGACACGTCGCATTCGTTTGCAAAGCATCTCAACGTGTAAACATTTATATTATTTCAAAGAAGGTACAATTCATATGCAACATTGATAATATTAATAACTCACAACAATGTGACTGACATTGATCCTTATGGGAATGCAGCTCAATTAAGCGCAGTGGGGCAACTAATGCGAGTAATGAATAACTATAGTTTACATGATAGGCGTTTGTGGCTCGTTAGCTGTCGAAGTGAACAAGGTCGGCTGATGTGGAGCAAGGTCAATGTGGAGTTGTGGACGAAGTCCTCAAGTGATAGCGCAACCTCTGCAGATTGACTCACAACCGTACCGTAACTGCACTCATACATTTTTGCCGGACGAGCGACTGACAGGGAAAAAATATGTTTATTTCATTATAATGCCTGGTACGCATACTGGGTCGTTGTGAATCGAGTTCGATAAGCGTAATTTGCTATATCGGAATATAATTAATTGTAAGCACGTTTCACTGGGACTTGACAATATAAGAGAAACAAAACTATAAATTAAGATTGCGAATTTAATATCAATTGAAGCTGAAGTTGCAATATTAAGAACGAAAATAATTTTATTGCAATCGGCTTTAAGCTCGACGAAAAGACTGAATTACTTGCGACTTACCTTTGTCTATATACGGTATGATTATGACTAAAACACATAGAGGGCATTCTTGTAGTTGCTGTCAATTTCGAGCAATTGAAAAAGCAGTCCGTACTGTTTAAAAACTTTCCATTAATAGTCGTAGTCTCCATTAATCACACCAATAAGTAAAGTTGAAACAAAAAGTAGGCTGTCATGGTAATTGATGGCAGCATTCGCTACACTGTCACAATTAAATGGTGGTTCAAATGGAGCAGGTGTACAAAAAACAAAGTTCTTGTAAGCGAGAGAGCGTTCGGAGAACCAGTTGTGTACCTGTACGACTTGATGCATTTTGTGCATAGTCGAATGATGTCATCCAGGATATTCGAAACGTGAAGCTGTTCTGAAAATAAAATAAAAAGCCGCTCTCACAAGGTGATGCGGGTACTTTTCCCGGTCAATGAACGTTAGTCATAGTGCCCTGTGTCTGCCCAGTTTCTGATGAACTCGCGTTTTATTTGTTTGTTTAAAAGTTCACTGTTACCTTCATAGTGTTTTAAGTTAGTTGTCTATCGCTGAAAAACGTATGTATTTCTTGTTCAATTATCTTATTATTAACAAGCGTTTCTATAACTTCGAAAAAAATATCAGCCATCAACTGACAGCATGATAATTGAAATTATATTATTATGCTGTCAGTTGATGTCTGATAATTATCAATAAAGCAGTTAAAATAAAATGGTTTATAAAGGATGCAGGTGAGGTGTGCAGGGCTCGTAACAGTTGGCATTCAGTGTCATTTGTACGGACATCGTGTGGTGTGAGACATGTATCTTTAATTCAAAATTAACAAGCGAAATAATCGTCTTCGTCGGCTTTAGTTTCAATGTTATAACTATAATTAATGTTAAATTTCAAGACATGGATCGAATGCTTGACTACATGATTGTTCAATGTATGACATAATTGTTATTAGTGTAATAAGTATTAAATTATAACGGATTCACTGAAATATAATGAAACTGAGTCGTTCAAATAATCAACAGGAACAGCTTATGTTCTTAAATGTTAATAGGTTGATGGTGCTTCTCAGTTACTTTTTGGCTGACTGGTAATTTATCGCTAGCAACGAGTGCCGACTTATTTGCACAGATTCTGTTTTTTATCTTGTTCTTTGCCATATCTACCAAAATTAATGTGGCCGTTCCAACATTTAGACAAGCGTTGTCAGTACTCAGCGCCTTAAATATAATAATGGTAAAGCCCTTTAATATAAGCATGCTGACGTCATCACGTCAGCTTGCGAAGCTGATTTGAATTGCAACAAAGTGGGAGTCTGCGTCATCCACTCGAAATTGAAACAAAAAGTTTGCGGCGCCTGCTTTTCATTCAACCCTTGGAATGGCCGCTACGTCACCGGCTAGACGTCCGGAACCATGAGTCAAGTGTATTTTTATAAGCTTTTATTTAACTTGCCTTGTTAGTTAGTATAATTGGTCATATATGCATCTGAATTTCAAACCAGTTCCCCTAACAGATTTAGCTCAAATTATACACACACCTTTGGTTCTGGTGCTATACATTTTTACAACAGACAAGACTTAATCCTGCCCCCTCCTCACGAGAGAACTCCTTAACAGTTAATTTCAGGGACACGAAACGTTGTACTGTTAAATTGTAAATGAATACTGCCCCTCACCATTTTGCAACTTGAGCAACTTGACATTGTGTGCGTGCAGTATATCCTTTTTCACGATTTGGTGAAATTTTTAGTTTTCTCTTGTGCAATATTTAATAGCATAGAACAGGTATAGACATTAAAACCACTATATTATTTATAAAAATATTTTTTATGATCGTAAATAATAAAAATCACTGATCCACATCTGCCGTAATAGATGTCATAGTCCTTTCCAAGGTATCACAGGTCGAAAGTTCCTCAATATTCGTCACTTCAGTTTGAGTCTTCATTGTTGGAGTTGAGCAGACGCGTAGTTCTCAGCTACTGCTTAGTTGAGTTCCTCGGGGAGGGCGACAATGGGCTCGACGACCTCGGGGGCTACAGGGGAGGGCATGACGACGGGTTCGGGGATGACGACCTCAGGGGCGATGGGCTGGGGCATAACCACGGGCTCGGGGATGACAACTTCAGGGAGAGAAGGCTCGGGCATCACGACGGGAGCGGGGATCTCAACCTCAGGCAGGACAGGCTCGGGCATCACCACGGGCTCAGGGATCTCGATCTCGGGGAGGGTAGGAGCGGGCATGACCACGGGGTCGGGGATGATGTTGTTCTCGGCCTCATCGACGATGTGGACGGGAGTGGGCACGATCTCGGGCTTGGCGGGAACAACAACGGGGGCCACGTCAACGGGAGCAGGAGCGTCCACGTTCACGATGATCTGCACCAGGGGCAGGGGGTTGGCGGCAGCGACGGCCAGCAGGGCGAACAGGGCAACGAAGGTCTTCATGATGTGTGGTTAAAGTTTTTTTACTGGAACAATATATTCGAACATGTTAATATAAAATATTATGAAAACTGAACTGAGTCTCATTCAGTCTTTAAGATATTTTTAGATAAATATAAGTTTGAAGAATCATTGTGATTCGCTAAAAATAAATAGCAGTATACTTATTTAAAATTATTAGGCTGAATAAATAATAAAAGTAAGGCAATAATCCTAGAGAAGTATTTACAAATATGTAACATAATATATTTTGTAATGGACATATGAAAGCAAATTAAGCACATGTATATTTTGCGTTGCACCGTGTGTTACAATAATCTATTTTAAATACAAATTCGTAACTATAGAAGTGTACTAAAAACAAAGTAAAAAAAATTAAACACAACTCTTTTATGGACAACATTCTAAAATCTTACAAGGAAAAATTTATTAATTTTAAGCTTGTATTTGTACCAAATTAGTAAATAAACAATTTTATATTAACTCACCTTGTTTTCACAAAGATCAATGAATACTTTAATTGTCAGTGCAAAAACACTCAGTTTTTATACAAATTCAAAGCCATAAAACCGTAAATCGACGTGTTATCAGATTACAACAAATTGAGAATTAACTTTTATCGACTGTCGCAAATGCTATCAATAAATATTTAGTAGCCTCTTCCTCTACTATGACCATGAATAGTAAAGCTACTTTTGAGACCAAATCAGTAAAGACGTAAAAACCGAGTAGGTCTATTTAGAATGCGTGATTGGTCCCAAAATCAATAGTGCTTAAAAAACATGGTAGTATACGTAAACCAAATGTTTTAATATAAGATGTCAATGGACCACATACTTAGAAATAAATATATCTTTACCTTTGTTGAAAATAGTCGTACTGCGACGACCCTAAAAATGTCCCCAAAAAACGGACAGAATTTACATAGGACATCACCTTCCATCACCGCTTGGGACATAAGAAGAACGGCATGAGGAACATGTCGAAACAATGCGCAATATGAAAGTAGAAGAACGAAAGGTCGGAAGCAACTGCGACCTATCACGACCAAATACAACGTATGCACCTCAGGATGTGGAATCTGTAATGTTCTGACTTGGGTGGTAAATCTCTTCGATGCGAAATTGCAATAAGGCAGAGAATGTATGAATTGTTAAGCAAACTCGTATTTAATTATTCCATTGTTGGAATATTTGTATCGTAAATCTTTCGTATTTTGTAATATTTAGGGAAAATGGTCAAGGGCCCGTACCCAAGTAAACCAACACAATAAGTGAATGTTAACCTGCTCAGCACGTGAGGACTAGACCCATAGTTATAATCATCAGTGAGAGCATTACTTCCTCTTGTTTTTCTTAAGCGGGGTAAAATCGAGAAAGAAATAAAAGTAAGGTTAGATCGGCCATCTTGTACTTTTATTTCTCTTTCTGATTGTGTGTATCTACTTCAGTGCATCCATAAAGGCTGCATTACTATGGTAAGCAATAGCTATGCGCCTTTCTCAATTTTCTTTGACTCTTAGTCGAAAGCGCCTGGTAAAGGCTATAATTGCATCTTCTCCTGCCATACTTAAAAAGTATTGTATCTTATATTGATATACTAACTAGCTAGACCATACTACTTGAAATTGTCAAGCTATCGCTTTCGAGCATCACAATAATCGCTTTCGCTCAATCGACTTCAGCCAATTATCCAGAATGGGATATAATTTATTTTATTGCCATAATAATTCGCTTGCTCCTGCAACAATGTAAAAGTTTTTATTCGCAACCCCTGAAGAATAATGGCAATTAAACCAAATATTTCACTGCTTACATGGTCTCAGATCTGATAAATGCTAAAAGGTTCATAAAGGTCATAGACGAAGTTTTCCTAATGTCTAAAGACGAAAGTTATTAAGACGATTTTATAGTTTCAACTCTATTGACTTTTAGTAGTTTTCGGATTTTCTTATACTGACTGATTGAAGTTTTCTCCGTAGACAAACTTCTAAACAACCTAAATAGGAAGAGGTGAACAAACGACACAGTTCATACAGGATGCAGGATGTGATTTGCTTGCGCCAAATCTACGAACAATCAGATGATAACATGAGCTTGTTACAAAACGGGGGAGAGTGTTATTCTAACCTTTATATCCATAGTTTTTTGTAACCAATTTAAAATAAACCTCTGTAAATATGTTAGTTTTTTAATGGTTCGTATGTAAAATAAAAAAAAAATACTACTGAACTTTGGCGTTCTTCAGTGACCCCTATTAACATTTAAAAAATCCTTACTAATATAATAAAAGCGAAAGTGAGTTTGATTGTTTGTTACGTCTTCACGCCTAAATGGCCAAACCGATTTTGATGAATTTTGGTACTAAGATAGTTAGTAGTAGTAGTGAGATAAGGGGGAGAAAGAGTGAAGAAAAGGGGAGAGAAAGATATTTTTTTTTCGATCATCACGCGGGACAAAGTTAGCGTTAGCCCAAAGTAACGACGCCACGCGGACGAAGTCGCGGGCGGAAGCTAGTACTATATAATTGACACAAAGTCTAAACTTTACTCAAAGTGCCAAAATCTATGGAACAATCGTTTTTTACATAACTGCCAAAACTTTGGTTTGATGATTTGATTTTAGGGTTCATGTAAATAACGTTTCTAGCTAAAAGGCGCCAGATCGCCTAATTTTGAAATTTCAATCATGATCCATAACACATTAACGTGTTAGTACAGTACCTATGAGGTTTAAAAACGTACCTAATCATTAAGGTATGTGTAAGTATTGTTTATAGTTATCGTAATATGGCGTTAAAGTGGATTAGGATTTGGGATTAAAACGGCGATTACTCATAATAAACATACACTAGCATGTGCCATACAAATATTAACTTGTTAAACTCTGGACAGGTATATTATACAATATCAAGTTATCAATAACTTTTAAAGTATTGTCAGTGATGTGATGTTTCATTGCATATGACCAAATAATTACAGATACAATCAACAAATATGTAACGGTGAAATGCGCGGCAGGAAAACAAAAGCACGCGTTAGGAAAACGACTGAACTTGGAGCAACCGGTGCGTTCACCCACGCATTGGAAAACTCGGAAAAGTAGCCACCACTTGAAGCTCGAGAAACATCGTGTCCATCCGGTGGCTTCTACTCGTATATTACATTAAATCCCGTATATTTCCCCTCTCGGCTCGTTAAATTTGAGTTGGAAAGCCTGCGCAGGCGCCGACGTGCGCGCATGTACCTCCCGCCACGTTTCGCGTGGAAACTGTGCCACGTCGCGCCTTCTCTCAGTAAAAGTACTTTCTTCAAGCCGCTTTCGGAAACTCGTCTAGAACAAATTTCCTCGCTACAGTAACCTTGTACTATGTGACATAAGGCGTTCGCCTGCGCGTGCACTATAATGAGAACTGTCGGTCGTTTATAGCGTACCGAGAACCGCAATCGATACTGAGCCGCGCCCGCCTGCCTGCGATCGTGAGAAATATTGCCGCCGTAACATTAAGTTGTGCTGCTTGATCCGAGGAACAATGGGATGTTACGATGATTCAGTACGCGCATTTAATAAAATATTCCTACGTTATGATAGGCATAAACATAATTTTATTAGTCACTATGAACGGCAGCCAGAATCTATCCTTCAGTCTGCATTAGATTTATTAGTATAGGTAGAAACTGATGGCCTCGATCATTTATTCAAATCTAGCATAATCTTTTTGACCTTTCATTTAATGAAAGCTGTATATGCCTTGTGGCTATCTATGCTGAATACATTTTAAATGGGACTGTAAATCAAACTGAAAAATATAGTCGTATTTGTTGTGTAATTTGTTTTTAAATTTAAGCCCTTTGTGCATGACTGCCATTTCGTGAAACGCGTCAGGAAAGTTTTAATTCTGAAATCAAATGTTGCAAGTTTTCTTTTTGTCTAAAGTGCAACGCACTTCAAAGTGCCCCTTGTCATAGTCTTATTGACGTAATAGTTGGACTTTGATTTTATAGCTACTGCTTGTCTATTACTTATCTAGATATCCTAAATTAGTGACTATTTGTTAAGATACGTCATTTATTACTTATAGGGTGTAAATATAAAGATTAAAGTTATAATACATTTATTTATTACTAGCTTTTGCCCGCGGCTTCGCTCGCGTTAAATTCAGGGTAACACAGTTCCCCTTTCCTGATTTGCAGGTACCTGTTAACTGAAGATTTTGCCCTTGCGCCTTATTTATTGTAATAGCAAAGCTAAGTTTTCTCTTTTCTTCCCTCATTCTCCCTCATATTTCTCTTTTTTTTTAAATATTAGCCTATGTCCGTCTCCAGGGTCATCAAAATCGGTTTACGGCGTGAAAACGTAACAAACAAACAAACTCAATTTCGCTTTTATAATATTAGTAAGGATTTATTCATTGTCCGTTTATTACACTTAAAATCCTTATTAGACCTTTTATATATGAGACCTTTGACAGTCGTTAAAAGTAGTCAGTGGTTCAAAAGTCTGACAACCAGTCTTACCAATGCGTCTCGTGTTACCCACTTATTAACTAGGTTGTGGATGTCTGATAGGCAGTCGTTCCAAACAAAATACTGATATTCAGCTGAATCCGTTAACACAGGAAGCTAACCACACCATTGGTAAATAATGATGATGATCAAACTATACTGCAAATAATTCCGAATTCAACACAAATAGGTTGTGCTCTGTTTAATCGAAAGAGAGCGGATTTCGCTCGCCACTGTTGACTTCATAACCGGAAACCAAAACATGTCACGAACGTCCTCGTGTCGAGAGGCACGTCCCACCAGTCGTTCTTATGTACAGACGTGGTTTTGTATCTATATACTAGGAGTTATATCCCTAAGGCAAACCTAGACGTAGGTACAATTTACTGCGATGCTGATTTCATGGGCATACCTCTGATTACTCATTTCAACTTCATATGCAGCAAAAATCGTGTAGCCTATATCCTACTAATATTATAAACGCGAAAGTTTGTATGGATGGATGTTTGTTACTCTTTCACGCAAAAACTACTGAATGGATTTTAATGAAACTTGACAATAATATAGCTTATACATCAGAATAACACATAGGCTACAATTCATAAAGATATATTGTATATTCTATCACCACGCGAGTGAAACCGCGGGGCGCAGCTAGTACTTATATAATTGAAGTTTTCCGATTCAAACCCATTTTTTAAGATTTCCTTATTTTAAAATCTCATTTTATGATAATAACCCCGGGTAACTAGCTTTGCTTTCATGGACATTATTAGTTGTTCATTAAAGTTTCGTTGTAAGTATTTCACAATCATACAGACGAGGAAGCTTAAGGTATAAATTACTTTTATTTACTTCTGGACTAGTTTTCAATCTACACAGAATCGTTTGTCACGGCCTAATCTCGTAGCGAGGTATTTTGTAACAAATTGTCTGATTGTCCATCTCACTAGCGCGAAAGAAGCGGAGAACCAGCTGGCATTAAACCTAGCTCGACGGGAATTGCTCTTTTAACGACAGTCTTATTGACTATTGACTTATTGGCAACCTTAACTAACTAGATCTACCTAAGAATAGACAAAGAGTTCGTTGTTGCATACGATCATCTGAGCAAGGTTCACTGTTCTATTGAAGGAAATAGGTTATTCTGGTGCATGCACTGTTGTGATCTTTATCACGGCATGTTGGCAGCGACGGGAGCACGTGCCGGCTGCACGTGGCGTTGTCGTGGTGCCAACGGCCTGTGGCGGAGGCCTGCCAGATAACTGCAGACTGTATGAAGCCGTACGATAATAGCTGCTGCACTAACTGATTATATACAAATAAATGTAGTTTATTACTTCGGTTATTTTGACAAAACCGGGGTTAGGCGAGATCAACGATTGTCTAAGGTCCGGAGCGAAAGGGAATGGGACACGGCCACTTCCTTCTGCGAAGCAGTTATGCTAGCGAAGGCGGTGGCCGAGTTTGAGGGAGCGAACCTCAAACCAACCCAGCCGCCGCGGGATACGCTCCGCACGTTGGCGCCGCGAGACTACTCCCGGCCGCCGTAGATACGTACAGTGACAACAGCCCGAGTCAATGGAGCGTTAGTGTTCCACGCGCGCCTCACAGAATCAGCAAAGCAGAGGGGCCTGTCAGGGCCTACGCCTGCCAGGGTTGCGGGTTGTTCGAAAGAGATACCGCAGCACCGGAACATAAAAGACAAAAAAGGAACATGGGTGGGTTACAGTCAGTAAAAGTCTCACAATCCCTCTCGCGTCGCCCAGAGCGGAGAAGTTATTTGATGATTTCAAATCCGCAAAAATAGGATCAAATATTAAAGCCAATGGCTTATCCACAATGTACGCGCTCAAGCTGCACAAGTTGTACTGACACTGTTCTCACTTGAGGGAAACTGAGTCACACGCGTGTGGAGCATATTGCCTCGGCGATCGAGGAGTAAGGCTTGAAAGCCTAAAAAAATGCAACATTCTGTCAGCAATAACGAAGACAGTATACGCATAGTTTTTAATATTTTGTACTGCTGTCGAAAAGTAATCCTTTCCAAGCGATTGCCACTTGTGTAGACGGTCTGTATGCATGTTTCAGTTATATTAGAGAGAAATACATCACAATAATCCAAAAAAAGAAAGGAAGCAAAAAAATAAAATCGACTTCCAAAAAAAAACATAAAATGGAAAATAGCGTTACGTCCTGAAGTCGGTGACTTTTGTTGGTTTCGTTGACTTTTTGCCACCGTAAGCAGTTAAAAATGGGAAATTCAAGCCTTTTATCATTAACGTTTTGTAATTAAGAATGATTGCGCATTGCAAATTATTCTAATCGAATACTGACGCCAGATATCATAAAACAATAAGCACATAAATTAATTTCAGGTGCAAACAATAGAACTTGATAAAATTATACTACATACGTGAGACGCACGTAGTAGAGATAATGATTGATAAGCTGGCGTTTAGGCAAATAAACAAACGAAGCTTTTTAAATGTGCCTTATAAAAGGACTGCACGCAGTTTATACATAAGTACATACATACAGTTCTCCTTTTTTTCAAGAAAGTCTTCAGTTAAATAGAGGTCACTACAAACGCCACCTGCTTCTAATCAAAATAAAAAAATCTAAATCAAACGTAATTCATTCAAACTAGGCTAGTAACCACGCATTTGCTGTTAACTTTATTTTCAGCTAGTTAGGGCGATAAGGCACTAAGACTTTCACAGTAACATTGTCCTGAATGTGAATTTTAATAAACCAACGTTTTATCTATCAAAATTAAAGTTCGCGAGTATCGTAAACATAATATCGTGTGACGGGACCTTTATGTTTTTCCCAATATTTGTAGTTTTATTACAAAATATCCGTGTTTATGTGTGTTTGCATTTATAAACATTACGATATATATTTATAAATATATTTGTAGTACCTATACAAAAAAAAAAATTGAATTGCCTATTAAGTCCACGTCAGGGTTTCTTTCCTACCTAACAAACTCTTTTGGGACAAAGATCATTAGACTATCGAATGTTCTAGCTTCATCAGCATGCACCGTTCACCCCGCGGAATGCCATTTAATAAATTGTCTTTCCCTACAACACTGCGAGCCACTGAAGCCACAGGGAATTCGCCTTAATCCCGTAATAAATTGCTCTTTGCAAAAATGCAAATGAGTCTAAAATAAAACGTCGAAAAAATATCTTATATCGAACAGACAACAGTATTTTTTTACACAATACAATTCCTTACGGCTATTAAAATTCCTAAGTCAGTATATATTCTTCTCACTGAGTCGGTTGGTTGCTATGTGAATGTTTGGCCAACGCAAGGGTAGCACAACCTGCACGTAAGAGTTTATTTTATCGTAGTGCAGTGATTTTTTTCTTTTATGGGAACAAGTTTTTCTCAATTTAGCTTTGTCAACTTTTCTAGCTTTCATTAATTTTCTTCATAGATCATATAATTATGTAGTTTAAAATAAACATTATAGGTAACAATGTGTTGATGAAAATCAAATAGATTTGTAGGTAAATAGGAAATACTTCAGCTTCAGCTAAACATGATGTTGGTGAGCAACCTGAATTTTTTTTTACCAAAAATTTAATTAAAAATAAACATAATATTAAATTTCAACTACTTATTACTTTAATTTAAGTTCAGCAGAACTTTCAAATTATTTTTATAAATGATAACTGCAATATAATTTGGTAACAAAACCGTAAGTTGTGCCGATTAACGCGGACCCGCAAATTGGTATAAAACCAATCAGAAGGCCTACTTTCTTTGCTTTTAGTCCAATAACCCAAATTCAGTTATTTTTGTAAGTGCACGTCGAAGTGGATTCGATATTTTCATTATTGTCACTTCCGTTACAGCAACCGCCGTTACATATGAAAGGAACAATAAAATATTATTATCTTTTATTGCAGATAGTAATTAGCGTACTAAATGGCTGCGGATTATTTTACTGACGCGACGACGTGAGAATTTAAAACAATCTATGCAATCTTATCTGCCGAGGAAGTACAACTTTATGGAGCTAATACATAGGTCTACTAGCTATAGATCTCTCTTCCAAAACATTTATTAAGAGAACCGTTATACGAAATGCCATAAAGCGCTCCCTCGGATATTTGGGACTTTTATGTGTCTGGACTTGGACAAAGAGCCGTTAACTGTTTCGAAGGCAGTAAAGCAGTTTTCTTTATTTCCGAGAGCAATATGGGATCCTTCGTCGCGCACGTGTTGATTCAGGTCAGCGAGATTCGTTCCTGATACATACCGCGCCAGACAGCTAATAAGGTTTTCTTGTTGACCAACTCCTCGACTCAACCTCCGACTCCCTCGAACTTTAGAGAGAAAAATATAGCAATCCGTTGAAATAATATTGAACCTATTTCTTGTTTGGGAAGAAAGCTAGCTGTTTTCTACTTATTTCTTAGCCATCGGAAAATAAAAAATTGAACGCGAAATTAACTGTCAATCAGTAGCTTCGCAACGTCTCTGGAAACTTGTCCCAATAACTCACGAACTAGTACAACTACAGATAATATTATTTCCGCCAATCTGCCACGTCCACGTCCAATCATGAAACATAAACGGTTTTTTAATTACTTTCCGGAAATTCATTAACCCGTAACTATTAGGGATTTTGAGTATAAGGCCACCCGCAAAAAAAGGGTTATGCATATAACCCTTTTTTGCGGGTGGGAAATCATCAATTAACTTCCCTCGCTCTGGGCGGAGGGAGTCAGACTTGTACAGACTAGAACCCACCCATGTTCCTTCTATTGCCCTTTATATTCCGGGGCCACGGTATCTCTTTCGAACAACCCGCTACCCCGGCAGGCGGTGGCCCTGGCAGGCCCCTCGGCTTTGCTGACATCTCTTTGAGGCGCGCGTGGATCACTACCGCAACGTCGACACGGCCTGTCGTCGATAGACGGGTGGACAGTGAGCTAGGATGCATCACCTTTGGATTAGACTTTGACACTTAAGTTTATAATCCAAGGAACTGTACGTGTGTCTATAGTTGCACATGCCTATTTTAAGCTGTATTTTTAATTATTTGTTACAGTTAAACTGGTAAGTCTATTGGAAGCAACTGAGCCACATTATTTTAACAAAGATACGGGGAAGTAGGCTGACCTTTATTTTAAATCCTACGAGTATACGTCGAGTAATAATCTGGTAAAGTAACCTCCGCAAAAACGATAAAAGATAAGACCGAAACGTTCGTATGGTTTCAAATAATACCTTTATTTTGTTGACTGCCTTATAAGCGTGGGGGGTTCGTGGCTTTCACAACATGTCGGTACGAAGTTGACCCCAAACAAATATTTACCCCCATGGCCATCACATAAATTTCGAATCCTGGAAAAGAAATTCCTATTTCCTAAAATACTTTTTCATTTTGCGGATTATTTTTTTTTGTGTTTTTCGTTGAGTGTTGTAGTTTTGTGATAGTCACAAAACTACAACACTCAACGATCAGGATAGAAATCGTATTATTGTGCGCTTTCGTTAGATCAAATGCAAAAGAAAAAAGAAATAGAAAACCACTGTTACTACCACACACCAATCTTACGCGAATATTGATTTTAGTCGAAGGAGAGACTGCTTACCTAACTTACCTTGACTGGTATAATGCATGCTACGTAAATGCGAACTCAAAATCGTATAGGTACCCGATAGGAGTGTGATACGTGACTTAGAAAAGTGTAACACCTAATAACACGTCCCCGTAAGTTCACGAATACGAAACACTTAACAACGAATGCACGCTACCACGAAAAACTTAACGCCGTAGCAATGTGATCTCGAATAACTAAATCTCTAATGTTCACTTTTTCGAAACACTTAACAACGAATGCACGCTACCACTAAAAACTGAACACCGTAACAATGTGAGCTCGAATTACAAAACCTCTAAAAGTCATCGTAAAAAGTCTTTATTCATAAAACAATCATCCTCCTCCTCTAGCTCCTGTCCAACAAAAATGAGAGAATTTATTGCTTATTTTTTGAGCTTCTCAAGTCGCGAGCATCTCAATTTGGAACCAATGTTTTTTTTTCTCGGGTGGGAAGTCATCAAATGACTTCCCCCGCTCTAGGAGGAGCGGGGGGGCATGTCAGACTTTTACTGACTAAAACCCAACCATGTTCCTTCTATTGCCCTTTACGTTCCGGGCCCGCGGTATAACACGCGCACGCGCGCGCGTGAAACACGAACGCGCCGTCGACACGGCCTGTCGTCAATCGACGGACGGACGGTGAACTACCCATTGCTCATCGTCCACAGGCCCGCGTCTACGGCGGCCGGGAGTCGTCTCGCGGCGCCCGGCGCCCGGGTCGTCTCCCGCGGCGGCTGGGTTGACTAGATGTTCTCTCCCTCAAACGCCCGGCCACCTCTTTTGCTAGCATTACTGCTTCGCAGAAGGAGGTGACCGCTTCCCATTCCCTCTCGCTCCGGACCATGGCCTGAACCAGGGCCGGACGCGAGAGATCGCCGCCGCCGATCGCCTCCACGAGGGCACGGCGGTGCTCTGTCCAGCTTGGGTGGACAGGAGCTAGAGGAGGAGGATGATTGTTATATGAATAAAGACTTTTTACGATGACTTTTAGAGGTTTTGTTATTCGAGATCACATTGTTACGGTGTTCAGTTTTTAGTGGTAGCGTGCATTCCTTGTTAAGTGATTCGAAAAAGTGAACATTAGAGATTTAGTTATTCGAGATCACATTGCTACGGCGTTAAGTTTATCGTGGTAGCGTGCATTCGTTGTCAAGTGTTTCGTATTCGTGAACTTACGGGGACGTGTTATTAGGTGTTACACTTTTCTAAGTCACGTATCACACTCACCCGATAGTGCCTAGTGCGGGATTCTCTAATTTAAAATAAATAAAACAATATTCGTTTTTGAAAAGCTCTTAAATCGCAAGGCGAGTTCCGTTTTAGTGCCTTAGTAGCATTTGCTCAAAATTAGTTTAATTCGGAAAGCATGTGCTTCTTCTTTTGAACTTATTACCTTGTTCTTACTAATAAATCTTTAAGCTTAAGTGATTGTTGGTAGTACATTGCCAGCGTTGCCGGTATATAAAAAAGCTCCCGTAATTTTCCAGGCCGACAGAAAAGCATACATTCTCGAGCTTTCCATTTACATTCGATTGAATTGCGTTTAAATAAAGTTAGCTATTTAAATCTACTTACTATGATTTTGTATTTTACGAGTATGTTTTGTAGACTGGAATGGTGTAGAAGCTTCCCAGACTTAAACATTTGAGCATACGTACTTTCTTGACCGTATTTTTTTTAAAGGTTTCTAATATTATGAACGTTGAATACCTTAGTATTCTATATTTATTAGTATTACTTTTACTAAGGTTTTCAACGTTCGAAATATTTGAAAGCTTAAAAAAAATAAACATTTAAACTTAATCTCAACTCCAATATTCTATTCAATTTCAAGAATACAAAATTCAACATTCAACACTTCCACTTCGCTCTACAATGTAGGTAGGTAGGTAGATAGGTGGGTAACACAAACACAGTAACATAGTAGCTACTAAATTGAAGTCTCATTAAGAGTGGCTCGCGTGCCACTTTTTGCGTTATTCGGCGATTAGGTCATATTGAGGTGGTAACCACGCAGAAGGCCGCACTCTTCGGTGGAATGCGCGCTTGATGTATCACAAACACATGATTGACGAAAGTTGCTTACACTTAATTAACACTTACTTGCAGAATCGAGACTGAGTTGTAGATATGACCTCATGTTGTTCTACTTGTATTTTGATGTTGTTGTCATGGTATTATAAGCTTCGATAAGCTTCTGAATTTTTGCCCGTTTGATCTGAATAGATAGGGTTTTCCCCTCTTGCGTGGGACTGAAACATATCTAGCGAAATGTGGGTATAAGTACTAAAAGTGTGTGTGTTGTGTTTAAATTTTTGGTATACAATAAAGTTTATTCTATTCTATTAGGTTCACCTTTACTTAACCCTAAGGAGATTACAAACGTGACGTTGCCTGTTTATGTGTGATACATTTAGTGATATTCACAAACGAACCTATAAAAATAATTAAACTGATGCACAATGTAATCAACAAATTGCTCAAAGTATCGAGTAACTTTGAACAGCAATGGACCTGTCATCACATCGCTGCATTTCCTTTCGCGCAAATTAGTTCAGAACTCGGTGAAATTCGACTTCCATTCGACTGGTTTATTTGACTTTAATGAACGGTATTCGCGTAAATAAGTTTCATGAAACATGAATTTTATTCATTAATTCGTTCTGTTGGTTAGTACTTACTCATTATTTTGCCCTTAAAAGTCGTAGCCACGAAATGTCAACTAGCGTCCTCACAAACCCCAATTAATAACATATCGCCATCGATCTGATCATGATACTGTCATCTTCCTCTTTGCGGGAAGTAGGTAACTATAATAAAGTGGATAGCTACATCTGGTATGTACATAGTGTCCAGGGTGTTATTACCAGAACCTGCTTATTTAGCGGTCCTCACCTATTGACTATTCCGTCCTATATTGGCCGTTAGGTCAAGTTGGTCTACACATTTGTTTTGCGATGTTGACCCTTTCCGCAATACCGTCCCGACACAACTCGGCTATAAAACTTAACCCCAAATAGTTTCATTTTATGCCGACGCATTTTCGTAAATATAGGATGATGTATTACAGTGAAATGCCACTAAACAGTGCTGAATATAGGATAAGATTAGATAGAGTACCTGTGATATACATAAAAATTATGGTATTAATGTTCCCATGATAACATTCAAAAGTGTAAATGGCATTGTGTAAAATTATTAGCATATTAGTATATAATACGCATATTTAATTGTGTAGTGGTATTGCAATTGAAATCAAGTAAAGTACGCTTCCGCTTGGTGCACAACGCGAGGTTTCATTGAGCGGACAGCTGTGTGCGTGTAGTACTCGGCTAGTACGGCGATGGGCGCGGGCGCGGTTCCGCGGCGGCGCTCACGCAGACTCCGCGGCGAATTTCGCCGCTCTCGCCCACTGATCTACATTTCACCACCAATATGGGTCAATAACTGCCCACGCTTAGCCCCTCCTCGCGCGGCCATTCACCTCGCCACTCCAAATCATTGTTCGCCAATTGTATAGCGTTGTTGGAGGTCGTCGACCCCGCGTTGGTGCGGCTGCTGGCAACTGTCAGCAGAGTCTTCTGCGAACGACACTCGACACGCCGACATCAGCGCAAACATCCTCTGTCCATCCGCTATAAATTTACATAGTAAGCCTCATTGCGTATCTAGTAGGATAAACAATGTGGTAGCCATTCCGGATGCTGTCAATATCATTTATTTTTCAATTATTTTTATTCGGTCATTACAACTTCTAGATCGTATTAAGGACTCCGGTATTTTCTTACAATAAACAAATGATTAGAGAGTTTGATAAGGTTATGAAAACATTCACTTGAAGTTTACAAAGCTTTGGCGCTATGATTTGGTGTTTAAATAAATCACGATCATTTTAAAATTTAATTTCTGAATTATTTATGAAAAACTAAACATCTTGCAGGTTGGGTAGCCCAAAGAGTTTTAGAGATTGTACCCCTAAAATAGAGCTTTTACGTTCGAGAGTGACATTTAGTATTCAACGGTAGTTCATTTATTTCTCGGTTTGTGTTTTACTGTTCTGCACACAATTCCGAACTGCGAACATAATTTGTTTTATCAATTTATTAGCACTTAGCCGATACCGATAGGCCACTACCGGAAAATATACTGTTGTAAAATGACAGCAAATTATACACTGTATTGATGATTGATACCGTCATAACCTAAGTACTGATAAGCACGTAAATAAAATACGGGTAAGCAAAAACATAATTACGTAAAAAGTGGCACCACTCAAATTTCTGTATCGAAAACGATATATTCTGTGGGAAATCATAATTAAATAATATTTTTTTGCAAAAAAATAACCGTCCAATTTTGCCCGAGTCATCATGGCAAAACTGCGTGTGTAAAGATGTAAAACACGCGCTAGATGAGAACCACTCGCAGGCATAGTTCTGTAGCTATCCAAATATTGTTGTGAAGGAAAGTGGCGCGCTGAACGACGCACAGCGCACACAGCACACTGCCTCCGCAAGAAGTGTCACGTTGAACTCTTACATAAGGACTCGCCGTGCTTTCCAAAATATTATTGGATTTTTTTGCTTTTTTTTAGCGAACAATGCCTTTGTCACGCATCTACATGCGCGTTGCAAAAGAAAGTTGCTCCCTGCGCACATAATTAAGACCATTTAGGCTTATCTAAATCTTAATGCTTACATAAAATAACAAATTTAACGAACGGACCTCTGTTTAGAAACACTTCTATATAAAAAGATACGAATACCTATCATAATTGTTGTTGCCAGGTAACTGTATTCTTTGCATTCGGAGGAATACTTATTATAGAAAGTTTTTTGTTACTAAATACAAGTTCCAACTTAGTACCTACACCTTGAAACATGAAAAAATATTCAAGGTCTTATTAAATATTACTTCAGTAGGCCTAAAAAATGAGTTGTGATGTTGTAATGAAGGCTTTTTTAAGAATAGTTGCACGCGAAATGTTAGTGGTAACGAGGCACGTTGTGCCTGGGGCGCTGATGGTGTTCGGCGCTCGCGGACAGGTTGCGTGGCCCAAGGAGAAACATCGCTTGCTCTACATTCGTCGAGTTTGGAGCCGATGACTCCTCGTGACCGTGTCCTCCTTAACGAGTGCTGCTTTATCTCACCGAATTTCTCTCTTCTGTTCCGCATCATCACGAACAAAAAGTCAAGACCCGTTCGGTGGAAACGCGGCCTAGTTGTGACGACCACTTGGCCACATAGCGCCGGCTGCTCTACAACAAACCCAAAAGCGACTACTTTCGCTCCGGCCCAAGTGCTAATTATACTCCATGAGAAGCTAAAAATAGAGTAATATCAGTAGCAACGACAATAACAATTTACATATAAATACATTGACACTTGTTTACCGAGCTATGTTTGTACCAGCCAATCAATGACATTTTAGTAAATACTGCTTACTAGGCTACATTACGTTTAAAGTAGTCTTGCAAAATTGATTGTATCTTGTTCTTAAATTTTTCAGGAAATTAGAAATTCGTTAACAATTAATTTTCAGAAGTTATCTATATACATTTTTTTCCTTAAGTGTATTTCTGTTTGTTAATTCAAGCTGACTGAAATGACACACCTACAGAAAAAAACAGTTTTTGCAAATTGAATACCTACCTACCTACATATTTGATTAATTTTGATTCAAACATGTAGGTAAAGTATTAAATTATCAACAATATCTTAACACTACCAGATAACATAACATATCTGAGATAAAAGGTTATTTGTAAATACAGTATCTAAATAACTTAATCCAGTTAAAGCACCGTTCGAAGAAGTCGAAGTCACGTGTAAAGGTTAGTAAGTACGTGTCAAAAATGACTGTACAAGCACAAAAGTAAGTACCCGTTAAAAAAAGCACTTATTTTCAGCGTCAGCGCAGTTCCTTTGTTGTATCCGAGGCTGGCCTTTAGCAAAGTTGCAATATCTTAACTAGATCTCGACAGGCGTATTGTCTGTCACATGCCTATAACTTTTGTTCTGACTTAAGTATAAAACTTTAATGTACTTGTATAAATGTTAACAATAGTGTTATTATCAAAACATTTAAATCTTTTTTACAACTTGAAGAACTTAATAATCGATTGGTTAATAAAGAAAAAATAAAGTTTGATCGTCAAGTGTTCATGCACAAACAGATAATAACCGCAAGAATTTTGACACCGATTGCAAAAATGCTGTTGCCACGCACTCATTCCATTTTGTGCCAACAATACAACCATGCGGAAGTTTAATTTAAAAAATCTACTATACCTAGCGGTGAACTGTTGTATTTTGTAAATTATGCACACTGAACATTTTAAAAAGTCGTTTTAAGCGCTAACTATATTTACACTAACACTTACGGGATATTATCTTCCGTGATTTTCTATTACTGTGAGCTCAAAATATTTCGACGATGTTTCAAGTGTCACGATTGCGAGATGACTGGATAATGCTAAAAAGAAATAGGGAACACAGATTTATCTGAAACTGGTTTTGTTTTTTATCGAAATATCGCAAGCCCGCTATAATAAAAAAAAAACACAAAAAAATATCCGTAAGTGACAGTGTAAATATGCTGAACATTTTGCTACGCTATGCCATCTGTACTACGATATTGTAGAATTTAAAGTTTTTTAATTGAAAATACAATTTTCTTGTATTATTTTAGGTAAAATAATTGCAACAAGAACACTCAGTATCATGCATAAATTCTAAAAAAATATGAAAATGTTTGACGTATGTATTTTGTTACGTTAACACCGAACACGTTAAGAACTCGTGCCCCTGGTTATATTAGCACAGTATATGTTAGTATTCTGTTGTATAGGTTTTTCTAGTTTGGATCAATACCCTTTCGACAGACTCATAAAAATAAAACATTGAACATGATCAAGTATTTTTGCGCAAAACTTCGTAGGCCGTAGTCTCGTAGCCGTCGTAGCAATACAAAAACTTCTAATTTTGAAAACACTTCGCAATCGACTTTATGTTAATTTGTACACACGAAATGTGTCCAAAACGTTGCTCCCGAATATGTGCCTGGTGCAAACTCGAAAGTTACTTCCCGATGACATAACATTCGTAGCTCGTTGGCAGAACGACTTAGCTTCGCAATTCTATCTTGAATATTCATTTAGTCAGCATACGAATAGTTGTTTTAAAATGTTATTCCCCTACATGTTAGGTACTGGATAAATACATATGTAATGAAGTCGTAGTAAGTAAAAGACGTCAGTAGATGGTGTAGTAGTAATCTCGGCGATGCTACGGCTCCTCATTTTCATTCATACATTCACATCATTACTATCACAAAAATAACTTTTACTTAAGAACACACCAAATGTAAATGGGAATGGTTTCGGATAGCCTATTTAAATATTGAATATACCTAATTAGAAACAGTAAATCAATATTATTTTGATTTCAAAATTATGGTATGTACAATAAATTCATCTAAAGGCTAAAACCATAGCAGAGGTGCGTGCCAGGGCCACCGCCTGCCGGGGTTGCGGGTTGTTCGAAAGAGATACCGCGGCCCCTCAACATAAAGGGCATATGGTATAGGGAAGGCATATGGTTGGGATTTAGTCAGTAAAACTCTGACACTTGACACACACTGTTAATGAATGAATTCCTACCCACAAAAAATAACCTAAAACCATTTGAGACATGCGTTTGGTATACCTACTGTATCCCAAAAGTATATACAGATATTAGAATGTTGTAAAAAAAATACAAGACACAAATCGAATGAACGTTCGGTCGCCGTGTGAGCATTTGTCAAAATTCCTCTAAGCTCGCTCGAGATTTCATGACGTCCATACTTTTACTTTTTGAAATACTTTCTTGATTACCAAGTGATGATGATGTTATTATAGTTAGTGAGGGTGTGCAATAGGTGCGCAGGCGCGTCCAGTGCTCGGCTAAATGTCGTGAGCGCGGCCTCAGCACTCACAAACGGCCTTTGCAGTCGGCGCGGTCGACGACCCGCCGGTGCCGGGGTCGTTGACTGAGCCTGCATTTAGTTTTCACTTTCGTTCACTAAGGATAACTGTACCATATACGTCACGTACATGCCCACAACTCCGTTGACGGACCAATCGGTTCCTTACACCTGCTGAGAATACGAAATTCCGCTGTCACACATTTTGTGCAGTATGCTCATATCTCGCCAAAAGACCGATAAAAAGGCCCCCTACCAAATGCAAGATCGTGATACTCGGGTCTTTAAACTTTAAAGGATTCGATAACCTACAGCAATTAAGTTTTAGTCAGACATCTTCGAATCTTTGCGGAATGCAATAATTGTGGTCAAGAACTGTGTATTTTTAAACTCGCGCCCAAATCTGTTTAAAATTTAATTGCAATTGAGTTTTACATTGACCTAGGTTTTTATAACTGTGAGTCGTGACTGATCAGCAATTGCTCGTTGACAATCAAACGCAATATAGCCTTAAAATAGTATCAAGCACGTATACGATCAAGTTATTAAAATGTTAAACGATCGCATACCGTAGCAAATGTTAGTGGTATGTCCGTCACCTGCCTAGGCAGAAGGTTGTTGCACTAATGATTGCCGGTGTCGTAACTCGGGCGTTGGACCAGTGTCCTTTTGATGCATTTTGGGTACAATTAGGTAATTTTGGCGGATAGTGGGGAGCGGCGGTGCGAGGGGGAGGTGCGGTGCGTGGGGTTGCGGGTTCGGCGGTGGTTGCGCAAGCGGCGGTCGTCGACACGGTTATGTCAGTGGTTTACGTAAGCGTCACCTCGCAACGCTCTCGGGGCAGGCGCCAATTGTAGCCCCGCGATCGTTTCGCACTTCTCGCGGACTATTTGCGGACGGCAACGGTTCGTTAGCGCTCCGCACTCGCACCTCTTGACCGGCTCTCCACCTTGTTCCTCTGCACCCTCAGCAACGTGCTAACTTCATTAGTGCCGCCGAGCTACCGACGAGCTACCGCCTGCAACCACGCTCGTCATAAGCATTATTATTAATAATTGAACATCGTTCAATTACAATAGGTGATTCAAGTAGGTACCTATATATTTATTTGAAAGGTGGCTAGCATGGTCGGTAAATTGTGTAATGCTAAACAACCTCCAATTAAGTTCAACCTTTCATGAATCGATTAGCGCTAACATCAAATCGTCCATTGTAACCGTTGTTAAGAACAGGTGTGCCCTAAAGGAGTAATTATGCGATATGGTTGCGGTCGAAGTAGAGAAGGGGCTGGAGCGGTTGCGTCAGCGCAGCGTGCGGAGAGCGGTCGGGCTCAACGCACAAGGTTGCCGAGGTTCAATGCTCTAGAAATACGACACCCGACCCCGGGCAACCGCATGCTGCTGGTCCAAACCTGCGTGTGCGCCGCCCGCTCCGCGCGTATGTACTGCGTCGGCGCCGCAACAACATGAAACTCACTCAATTATTAATTAAACTCAAAAAAGAAAATAAGAAATACTGTTATGATAATTATCCAATAATACTGACATAATCCTTTTTTATTTGGCACAGATTTTAATAATATCTTCATTAGGCTTAGTCATCCCAAATTTCTGTAATGTCCTCTCCCAACCTATACTTCATGCACGATCATTTCAATCAATAGTTAAAACTAGTTCTTCTAAATGATGACAGTTTTGTTTTAACGGTACACGCACAGCTTCGCAGAGTAACCTTCAAAAGAGAGAACGTGGCGTCGTAAGCACGTCCAATGTGCCAACTCTTTTTTATGTAGTTGTTTCGCAATTTTTTTATAAATAATTTTGCCTTCGACCTTTGTAAGCCGCCCAATTTAACCCGATTGGTATTCCTGCGGCGGGCGGCGTCGTGTGCTTTTCGTAACTTGTGGTTCAGCAACGCGCCGGCGCAACGTGATCGCCATTACATTAGCAAAACCCCACACATCGAGTACAAACTGCTCCTTAAATACTCATTCATTATACAAATGTATTGTAAATATTCGCATTACCGACTGCAACATAGGTACTCACAATTAGCGTAGCGCTGGAAGTTACATTAAAATGCGAGACCTACCCACCCATAAACTATAGGATTGTTTATACAATGTAGTACTTGGTACCTTTTAGGCTGATAATATTTGTTGATCAACTATTTCAAACCAGCGCTGAAATCTCGGGACACTGAATAAATATTGGATCAATTGGCAATCCAGTAACTGAACTGGATTGCCAATTGCAATCCAGCGTTGGATGCTGCATACTGATCTGCTCCAGCAATGGATTAGAATTGAGCAGCTTTTGCTATTTCGCCCTAGCTACTTAGCGCTACATACTAGATGCTGACCCAGATAGGAGAGTTTAAATTTGCTTTATTAATTGTTCCAGTATAATTAAACCCGTAAATTTTATCAGGCCTTTATTTTACATTTATCCTTCATTTCAATCCAGCGATTAAATCGAGAAACACTAGATGACAATTGATCGATCCAGCGCTAAATAATTGTTATTAGAGCGCTAGTTTTGAATAAATTAAGTAGGTTCGTCGGTCAAATTTCGTTCAAATGTCGCCTATTCTAGCTCGATTGAAATACTGGATCAATTTAAATCAAACTTTATGTAAAGTTCCCTTTCCAGGAGACTTACGATTCCTACAATAAGAAAAAAATTGTTTTAGTGTTTATGCGGACAGCTAGAAGCTATTTTTCGAATATTCATAATTCAGTGTGAATAATTCAAATGTGTAAATGTGCATATTCAATTAAAGTCATGTAAGCGAAGAAAGCCGCTACGTTTACACCGAGAATGCTCTTAATTGTTAATCAGTCATTACGCGACATTCAAAAATGAACAATGTAGGTGAGTGCGCCCAGCATTTCTTGTCTCATTGTTTCCTTTTTCAAGTGAACCGTTAAACGTTGACAATTTCTCCGCTCACTTCTTCATTCTGATTACAAGAAGACGTAGAAAGCGTCGCAATGCTTATACAACCTTTTAACAGCGCACGTGAGCGACCACACCAGGGTACGATTTTCCAAGTCTACTGATTCGCGATTGCCACTTTGGCCTGAGTTCACCGACCTCGTACGCCCGTTCTACGAAGATGCTCACAATTTTGCAAACCGGCGCCAACGTTTCACGACAATAAACACAGTGATGCGATCTTGATCTGCATTAATACGAAGCCAAGTAACCGTAAACGGTCAACTGAAAGATTCCTCGTACCGACAATATTCTGGCAGGAAGGGTGCGTAAGCGCCGGAGCCGGTGCGGCCGTACCGGAACGGCTGTCCGCAGCCTTTCACGCACTTAATTTGGCAGGACCCCCTTCTCGCCGCGCCTGCCGCACACCTCGTCGCCCCAACACTGAGAGAAAGTAGCTAGCCTACGCAATGCTAGGGTCAATGACCGTAATCGAAAATGCTTACTTCTGACAAAAGTGACACATTAACAGTGAGCATTTCATATTCAGTGTGTGCAGTCAGTTTGTTGCACGGATTTTGAATGGTCGATGCGATTAGGTCAGGCTGGCGAGGTGGCCTATATTGTGCCGCGCGCATCGTGGGCGGCCAAAGCAGGCAGCGCGCACCACAATGTACCCGGCACTTTACTCCTCGTTCAATTAATTCCAAGTGATACAGCTACCGTATTCAAAATCCTGATAGGTGCTATTATATTAAGTGAAAAGCGTCAACTTCTGATACCAACATATAAAAGTCCTCTGTAATAATGGACAACTATGTTTAAAAAGGAAAGCTTTACTGTGAAGCTACGTATTTTTTATAACCACTAATTAAAAGTGGATTCATAATGATACAAAGATATCTGGACTAGTAGAAACTCACGAGCTGCCCTCGTAGTACCTATCCGATCAGATAACGAAGGGCACGCCCTAAATCTGGGCATGATCAGGGTCATCAAAAAAAGTAACCGTATTAAAAATATAACAGAATAGTGTTCCACTGGTCCACTAAGCGCATGACAACGTGTAGGTACGCGTTCCGAGGCTGTGGCGATTCGGTAACATAACTGAATTGAAACATAATATTTTACTATTATTGTTGTTGTTATACATGCAGAGAATAACGCTAATTATAATTATAATGGCTATCTAAAACGATTCATCTTGCGTTCCAAATAAAATAAAATGCTGTAAGGTCAGGTATTGTAACGGAGAATTTGTAGTCCGGCTATAAATCTTCACAAAATTTTAATGAAGATGTTTATGCTCATCGGACACATTTCCTCGGTCGATTTCCGGTTCCCCACTTCAGTATTCAATTAGGTAAATTATGAGATAGTAATTTATAGACTGGAATAATTTATGGCTTGATGTTAGACGTTTTAATGAGGGTTATAGTTTACGACGGAAAACAAATCGTCGTTATAATATAGGCTACACCAGAATATTGGGTCCTGTCTTTTTAGGGAGTGCACACTCAGCCACAATGTATTACAAAACTACTAGATACTTGAAAAGAATAAAATTATTCACCTAGAAATAGATAATTGCTCAACAGATTATTAAATCAGACCTCAGTGCATAAATCAATTACTACGGAGTACATCTAAATAAATTAGCATTATAATAATGTACAGATCACGTGTCACCAGTCCGGACAAGCCAGACAACATCAGAAGAAACTATACTCGATCAGCTCCAGTATCTACATCTACGCAGTTGTCCATCTGTCCGTGTGCAATCAACTGTTAATTTATTGTATTAGCTTGCATGAAGAATGAGATATCCGTCTTTACGTGGAGAGTGGTCTCACAAGTACAAGCGCGCACGTGCCATGGAAAAACACAGAAAACAAGGACACACCGCATGGTTCATTCAACCGGACGTTATTATTCAACGAGCGCACTGTGATGAAACTACGCAAATCTTCATTATTATTAACAAAGAACAGCGTTTCGAAATATTGGACCACGTACAATGTCGTAGGGCACGTAGTGGGCCCTATAGCAGTTCCAAAATATGACACGCCGACGAACGCAACGAAACGACGCAAGCTGTTTACTTAATACGTAACATAATTTATTGATATAAGCTGCTTTCATGCTGCTGTAACGTATTTTCAGTAAATTACGGCCAAGTACAAGTTATGTGCGTGGCAAGTCATTAAATTACTAATATACGACAATTTACAGCGAATATTTTGTTAACTGTAAAACACGAAATTTCAAGGCTGTAATGACTTCGTGTACAGAATTAATACGTTTACGTAATTATGAAAAATACTCTGCATGCAAGTTTTGCGTTTACCGTTAACAACGTTTTTCCATAAAACGATGAACGAAACTACTAAACTTAATTTAACTTTCGCATCTGCATAACCAAAGTTTAGAAGCCATTGCTAGCTGAACATAAGCCAAAGCTCTAATGCAGACTATTGGAATAACTAAGCATTTAAGTACCTACGACGGATCTATCTTTATTTAAATAAATTTGAAAATAAAAATGCATGTTGATTATAAAATAAAGATGTTACGTGACTAGAACATAAAATAAAACCTTGCGCTGAAAGAAAATCGAACGCAGCTAATTCAACGGGCGGGCTATTACTTTTAATAGTTAATATACCCGTTTAACAGCCTCTCGTTGTGCCAGCTGTAACAAGAGATGAATATTAAATGGCTCCTTTCAATAAAATGACTTCATAGCTACTTTAAACGTGTTCCTCGCGCGAAGATTTCACAATTTCGACTAGCAAATTAAGTTAACGAGTGAATCTATACTGTAACATTTAACAGTAATAAGTATAGTAATGCAGATACATTAAAATAAATGTTTGCACTATTTATATCAATACTCTTGTTTTTCTTTCACAGGTCATAATCATAACATTGACGAAACATTGAAATTATTTTTTCTTATCAATGCCAAAACGATATTTTACCAAGTCGGTGTAATAGGTAAGAAAATCAATCTTAGTGTGGAATTCACAAGTATTGATCCATAAAATACGCAATTACCGATGTAGAGAATAACGTAGCTTTCAGCGAATTTTCAGCGGGAACAAATTATAGTAACACCAATTACAATTTTCAGCTCGCTGTCTAAAGTATCCATTTATCATCTGAAAACCTCCAGTCTAACCGGATGCAGCTGAAATACCAGTATTTTACATAGAGACTGCCTCTCTAACTTCCACAACCCAGTTAGTACTGGGTAATACGATACGATGATGTGGGATGACGATCTAAGAAAGACTGCAGGCAGATGCTGGATGCGGCAAGCTGAAGACAGGGCGCTATGGCGCTCATTAGGGGAGGGCTATGTCCAGCAGTGGACTAATATAGCCTGATGATGATGATGATGAATACGATACTCCTTGGTAACACTGCTGGTTCTCGGACTTTCGAGACGCTGACTATCTGTAACGACTGACAAAGATCTACAAATGACAGCCGGGCCCAACAGTTTAACGGGCTTCCCGAGGCACGGAAAAAACTCGTCACCTATCCACATACCAACCTAGGCAAGCGCGGCTTAACCTAAAGATCGACCCAGTGGCAGTTATTCCTGCCGGGGTTGCGGGTTGTTCGAAAGAGATTCTGCGGCCCCAGAACGCAAAAGGCAAAAGAATAGAATGGGTTTTAGTCCGTAAAAGTCGGACACTCTTTCGATCCGCCCAGAGCGGGAAAAGTTATTAGATGATTACCCATCCAAGAAAAAATGCGGTTGTTTGTATTTAACCACGAGATCTTCGTATAGTATCGATGCAATAATAATAAAAACTTTTGCATTGAACAAGAACAAATAGGAGGTCAAAAAGGAGAGGTGACATTTTCGCATTTCCGAACGTACCGGGAAATGCGAAAATGTCATTCAGAGGGTTGTGGGGGTTGAATTTATTCAATCAAGCAAAAAAGGATCTCAAACTTATCTCTATTGAAAGAGATAATCTTTAGCTAAATATTGAGTAGTCTTGTAATATAACCAGTAACAAAGTTGTGGTACCCACCTCACCCGCCTACGTCATGCTAGAGACACGTTTAGAAATCATAACATCGAAACCTAATTCATGGAGACGGGAATCGAACCCGTTAGCTTCCTAAGACAAGTCGCCTTATTGGACCATTCACCTTATTGGTCCAGTTCAGCTTCTGGTTTCATACCGATATCCGGACGGCATAACTCGTTAGAGCTTTTATATTAGCTATTTATTAAAGACAGTTTTTATATAAGATTGGAAGTGATTGGAGATAAGGACGCGAATCGGAAATATGTTTTTACTGATTTTGGAAAAAAAATATTTTGTTCGGATAATTCCTTACGAGTGTAATTTTTTGCCCTAAACTTTTTTAAATCTTTCAACTTCAAAAATTTTAAGAATCATCAAGTTATTTGATACATCTCAATATTTCAGATCTTCGGTCTTACCTAAAGTTCTTGATTTTAAAACGTTGAAACATTTCGAAATATTTTTCCGCTCGTTTACGCATGCCCACATAAATTAGGCTTTTTGCTACTAAAACCTTGTTGTACGACGTTTATTCAGGCTCACATTCACATTAAAAGATATGCACGCGATGTTTTTTCACGACAACAAATAGTTTCAACAGGCCCAAACTATATATGAATCATAATTTAGCCGACATTAAAAAAGTGGGAAGCTCTGAATTTGATTTTCAAAATTCTTAATCTTAAGGTGGCACCCGAAGTGGTCCCATATCATTTTTTTATGTATCGTTTAACATATATTGTCAATTGTTGATATGAATATGTTGGAGAGGAAATATATAGAATGAAGAAAGCCTATCCAGGATAGGCTTGCATCTTTTAGTAATAGCAATAGAAAATGAACACTTGATAAAAAATGTGTACGATACCGTTCATACTTACAATTAAAAAACGATTTTGCAAACGAAAACCGACTTCCGAAAAATCACTAAAGACTGGATAATAAGTTTACTTTTGAAGTTGGTAACAAAAAATTCCATGAAACAAACAAAAGCCGCTGACTTCCGATATTAAATATTTACAAATATAGTTTTCAACACAGAGTATTGCATCCGCTACTATAAACACGAAGATTAAGCTCTAGACAGGTTCTTTCGATATTTTTAAAACAGCTTTAACATTACTTTTAGTTGCAGCTACATGGAAGAGATTCGTTGCAGTAACGAATAATACTCAGATCGCTAAATTCCTCATTAATAACTTTTCTACTGAAACTGGCGAAATTCTGCTGAAAAGCTTTATCGTTTTTTTTTTTCAGAAAATACCGTTTTCAAAAAACCCTGACGATAATTATAATAACTACGAAATATTTTTTTATTCTGGCAACAGTTATCTGATACTGCTCATAAAGTAATAGTTTTTATTTAATCAGGGTATTTAAGTGCCTAATAGTAAGTAGGTAGGTACCTATTATTAAATTGAAGAATGTGGTTTCGGATTTCATTAACCGACATTTTGCGTTAGAAATATTTTGATATGTGCCAGATCTGAAGTATCAAAAACATTATTTCAGATAAACACTTTTTCATTATTCACAATTTTATTCTTTATCGAATATAACGGAGAAAAGGTCCATATAATCGAGTGGGAATTCAAAGAGTCGATTTATTAATCGATTGTAAAACGGCCGATAGCATTTAAGTGGATTAACAGGCTGAGCAGTCTTTTCAGAATACGCGGGATCCCTTGCCTATATTCAAATAAAAATGACCTCGTGATTCTAAGCCTGACCTATGACGCGTAGAGCAGCTACTTCAAACGTAACGACCAAAACTGCGTGTTGCCACCCGCCGATCCGCTTACACGCAACATGATTAATATGTTACCTATGCACCGAGTTTATAAATAATACAGTTTAAAAACAATGAACGGTACGTCGGTCGTAGCGTGGAGAAATCTAAACATCACAACCCTAAATAAATTGCCATTAGTATGCATACCGGAGCAACAAACGCAGCCAAAATCAAACGGCCTGTGATGGTGTAACCGCGTGAGTGAGGTAGTAATGGACCGGGTTCGTTCGCCGGTAAAAGCGAAAGTGCTGCGTTCACTGGGACAACGACCGGCTCCTGCGGACACTCGGACAGCCCTGTCGGTTTCCTGCATCCAGGTCATCATCATCAAACATTGGCGACTGCGTCACCGACCTCTTGTTAGTCAGCGCTGTGTCCACGCGCATAGGAACAGTGCTCAACCGCTGTTGTGCTAGTGGCTGCCTAGATAGTAGATGGTTTATCTACGTTTTATTTTGATGACTTGAATACCGTGATCTTATAGGTGTGTCGCTTATAATAAAATGACATAATATACTTAATATGATCAGTAAGCAATTTTGTGACGAACGTAGATATAATGCCCTCAAGAGTACTAAATGCGTGTAGTAATTAAACAAGTAATTTCAATAATATTTGCTTTAGTTGAATTTACAAAAAAGTACAAATGACTACGATTCCCTTTTTTAAAAATTCATGACTTTCGTGTGATTTAAGATGTAGATGTAGGTAGTTTTATGATGAACAAAAATATAGCTGTTATTTATTTATATCCGGTGAAATTGGAAACATGCGTTATTTGAGTTCATTGAACCGTTCACTGAGATTTAGTCTGCGGAAGAGCTTTACGCTAAGATCTACACTCGGGATTAACATTGATTAAAAATAATTGAATTCCTTCTATTCCTTCTCAGTTTTCGTGACTTAAGCAAAAGTTTATTAATTATTTATTAGTGTGGACAATTATTTCGATAATTTACTTAGCAGTCATCCAATCTACTATATCTACCTACCTACACAGAGTAAGTTGAAGATTTTGTTGTAGGGACAACCAAGTATGACTCGAGGTGCCTACAGATTAGCCTAAATTTTTCTATCTTTTATATTTGTATAATCTCAACATGAATGATGTAAATACGATTTTGTAAAAATATTATAATTTAAAAGAGTGTCCTTGGAGTTTCTTGCCCATTCTTCTCCATAGATATTAGCGCTTTGGAGTGGGCAACTACAGTCCTTTCACAAATTATTATGCCTTGTGACCGGGACTGTAGATTCATTTTGTGTCTTGACATTCAAAAGTGCCTGTAATGGTCTAATTGAAATATGTAAATGATTTGATTTGATTGTAAAGTAGGTATAAAACAGTCAAAACTGCTGTTGGCATTGGTTTTTCTACAAATATGCAAGGCAAATAACGTACTACACAACTAATGAGCAGATGAACAAGGCTACCAGTTTCTGCCAGGTTAGCGCGTTGTCCGTACAAATAAAATAATGTTTCGTTTCAGCTATTCGAACGTCCGTCGACGCGTGCATATTTCATATCTCGGCATATCACAACACAACGCTTCATTCCTATAAATATTCAAGCCGCGAGACGTGCATTACCCTCCGTTAAATTAACATGGCCTACGAGCTACGATCTCTGAATTTTGCAAAAAGCAAAGTTTGGCAATGTGTGCCGACAATGGCTCATCTATATGCAAGTACATTACGAATTGCTTTAATATACACGCATTATGTAGGTAGCGTACCAGCTGGTGAGAACTGAAAAATCACAAAAAAACAGCGCGTTAAAGTTGTATAAATACCTCTGGGCCAAAGCGCCAGAGGCGCCGCCCGGCGCTCGTTGGAATTGTGAAAACAACGAGTTTTAAGTAATATCGTTAGCGCCCGCACTCACGACGGAAATCGTTTTCGACATTCATGCCTTTTTCCACACTGAAAACAAGTTAAATTCTTGTTTCAAAGTAAATTGCGTACTGAGCCGAATATATAACAATCACAACCGGGTCCTATCTGTGTGGTTGTTAGGTATTGTGATTTGTTGAAATTCGCATTATGTTATCAATATTATTGTATATTATTTAAAGTATTTGACTTCAACATCCTAGTGCTTTGACGCACATTTGCTAAACACAGAACACAGGCGCGCAAGTACTTAAGTGATTGATCAAGTTTTGGGTTACCAGATGTTTGATTTGATTTGATTAGATGGTTGGGATTCGTCTGGATTGTCCCGTCATTTCATATACACTCTTTTGCAAAAAAAAACGGGCACCTGGAAATTTACGTTCTAAGGTCGATTTGAGTTAATTAAACGAAATTTATTTCTTTGACGTAGTCTGTACATACCTACTTATAATCGTGTAAATTAATGCGCGTGAAGTGAATTCGGGCAAATAAAAGAAAAAAAAACCGATGTACACGCCCAAACAATAAGAAGTGGTCGGCAATAAAGACAAGATTTTTTTTTTTACTTTTTTTAATTAAATAAAGTTACAAATGTTAAAACCTAATAACGAGTGTGACCTCCTCTTGCCAAAATCACAGCTTGAATCCTTCTGGGCATGCTTTCCACGATGTTTTTAATAACGTTTTGAGGAATACGTTCCCACTCTTCTGCAATGACTCTTTTTAGCTCCCTGATGTTTTGTGGAGCAGGTTGCACTGATCTTACCCGTCTCTTTAGAACATCCCAGACATGCTCAATTGGATTGAGGTCAGGACTTCTTGCATGTACGCTTCCACGTCGCCAGAACGGTGCGGGCGAGCATTGTCGTCCATAAAAATGGAATCTTCCCCAAGTGCAGTCAATGTGGGTTGTGCATATGGAATTAGGACTTCCATTATATACCGGTGTGCATTTAATGTTCCATTTTCTATGAAAACTAACTCTGTACGCTCCGTCAAATTAATTGCTGCCCAAAACATAACGGAGCCTCCGCCATAAGGAGTGATTTCTTTGAAACACACTTCCGCATAGCGTTCCCGTGGTCTTCGCAGCACTCGCCAGCGTCGGTCCTCTCCAAACAAAGAGCTTCTAGCTTCATCAGAAAACAATACTTTATTCCAGTCCTCCAGAGTCCATGAAGCACAGTTCCGAGCAAACTGAAGTCAAGCAACACGGTGCTCACGGAGTAATTTAGGGCCCCGAGCTGGGCGGTAACTCCTGATATTGGCAGCCAACAGCCTCCTCCTGACCGTCCACAAGCTAACTTCTACTCCTCTTACTTCTTCAAGGCTCTTCTTTAGGTCCACACTTGACGCCTTACGATTCCACCACGCCTGACTCACCAAAAAGCGGTCATCTCTTGGTTCTGTGCATCGTTTTCTTCCCGAACCGGGTCTCCTTTTGACCGAACCGGTCTCTTGATACCGTTGCCAAGTCCTCTGGGGCCTTAGTCTGCTATTACAATAGTGTCAGAATGGTCGATCACTGATCGCATAATGGTTGATTTTGACATTTACTACATACTAAACTTGTCAAAATCAACCATTATGCGATCAGTGATCGACCATTCTGACACCATTGTAATAGCAGACTAAGGCCCCTGGACAGTTGAACGACTCACATTTAGCCGCTGAGACACGTAAGTTTGCGAACAACCTTGTTCAAGTAGGGCTATTATTTTACCGGCCCTTATCACTTTATCACTTATATCAAAAAGTGGTATTTAACCGTATAGTTCGGTACGGACCCCTTCGGGGGCTCGACATTCAAACCTCCGCTGGCTCGGCACTAGCCCCGAAAGGGGTCCAACATTTAAGTCATACGACCTCCTCATTATTTTTGTAAATATTTTATTTTCTGGGTAAAAAATAATATGGGTGTGCATTCATTAAGATAGTAGAATAAACATCTCATAAGTAAACGTCATTAGAAGTTCTTTAATTATTGAGCAAGTTTCTTAATTAAGTCTTATAAAATCCAAATGCGTAAATTACGATCATAGCCATTTTGATGGCAGTGTAGGTCGACGCTAAAAATCATAAAAAAATGGTTTTCGGACATATAAGCTGCACATTGTTGGGCCTGATTAACGTGTCCTTTTATTACGTGCAGAAATCATTCGTAATTGAACTTAAATTAGCAGTGGTAATGATACATTTTGAAATCTAAAGTCGAAGTTTCGCGCCAATCGTGCTTGTTTACATTTTTCATTCCACATTATATCACACGGACGCGAATAGATTCTATAACAAATGAGACAAATATCATTGCAAATATTAGAAATAACATGAACATGCCCAGATCTTATCGTAATTTGCAATAATAGGACCATTAACACGTAATATTCATAACCACTACTAAATTCACTTTCGAAAATGACGTCCATTTCTTTTTTTTTTATTTTGTGATCTGTAAATGCGATTATTTCAATCGATTATTTTCTTGTAAATCAAGCAACTCGAATAATCAAATTAAGGAATATCAGAAATTGATAGATGAAAATAAGAATAATTTTGTAATACGTGTAAAATACTATAAATATTGATAATAATATTTTTTACGCCACTAAAACCGACTCAACAACAAACAGTAGAATCTGATCTATGGCTAAATTCGCGCCAATTTTATTTTCAGATAAAAATTCAAATAAGGAATGCGCTCGCTGTTCGAATTTATATTAAAATGTTTATTTGCTATTTTATTAATAATTTGGTTTTGTACCTACTATTTGAATGTGAATTGCAAATAGAAATAAATAAGGTTGAATATAGAACGCCCTTATTATGATCTTGGTAGGCACAGTAAAAAAAATCAGCCAAGATAAATAATAATAATAATATTTATTTGCAAAAAACACGGTATTAAAAGATGTCACAATACAGAATGAGTACAAACATGTTTTGCTTAATATTAAAGCATGCAAAATTCATCATTATCAGCATTACAATTTAAGTTCGAGAAAGTCTTTAACACTATAAAAATTATTTTCTCTCAGCCAGTTACACAATTTCATTCTAAAAAATCTGTTATTTAAATCTTTAAACATATTAGGTAATTTATTGAATAGACGCACACACATAGCTACACAGTTTTTATTATATTTAGCACACCTTGGCAATTCGTCTAGTACCAGCCTGAATTGGTCACGCCGACTTCGTGAACATACGTCTTCCGCTGTTTTGAACAGTTCTCTATGTTTCTGTACAAACATACATACTTCATACACATATATTGAAGGCAACGGTAGCAAACCAAGCTTTTTAAATATTGGTTTACATGATTCATCTGATGGTAACCCGTATATGGCTCGTATACATTTCTTTTGTGCGATAAACGCTCTATTAAAGTCGGTACTGTTTCCCCATTTTATTATTCCATATCGCAACGAGGATTCCACATGCGCTCGATATGCCATAATCGCCGTTTTCATATTTGTTACTTTCTTAATCTTCCTAAGGGCATACACGAATTTATTCACTTTGCCACATACATGCTCAAGCTGTGCCTTCCAGTCCAAATGTTCATCTATTACTACACCTAAAAACTTAGTTTTTGTCACCTGGTTAATTTTTGGTATATCCATCTTAAAATTGAAATTATTGTTATAATATTTGTTAAATTGTATATATACAGATTTGTCAAGATTAATCGATAAATTATTGTTGTTTAACCAATTAATTAAGTCAGCAATTGTTTTATTTATGTCAATTTCATGGTCAGTAATCGATTTATATTTTTTGTCAGATGTTATAATTATAGAAATGTCATCAGCATAAAGAAAGCATTGGTGATTAGTCACATTAACAATATCATTTATGTAGAGGAGAAATAATATAGGCCCCAATATGCTACCTTGGGGCACGCCTCGTTTTATATATTTATACTCTGACGTATACAGTAACATATCTCCATTTCCGTCGACTTTGGTGACTGTTACACACTGTTGTCTGTCAGTTAGGTATGAAGATATCCATTGATGTGGCAGTCCCCTAATTCCGATAGCTTCTAATTTTTTTAATAGATTGACGTGTGAGACCAAATCAAACGCCTTTGATAAGTCAAAAAATAGTCCTGTCACCAGCTTATTATTATTTATACCATTTAGTATAGTTTTCAAAAGTGAAAAGATAGCTAATGTACAGATTTACGTTTTTGGAAGCCAAATTGTTCTTTCCTTATGATATTAAATTTTTCGCAGTAGTTTATTAATCTACGGTACATACATTTCTCGTATATTTTTGATAAGGTGGTTATTAACGTTATCGGGCGATAATTGTTCACATCGTATTTTTCACCCTTTTTGAACAATGGTTTAACAATAGACAATTTCAAGGCGTTCGGGAATACTCCCTGCGAAAAGGATAAGTTAATCAGATATGATAAAATATATTTTGTTCGACAAAATTGTTTGTAGTATGGTTGGATTAGTTATTTGGAAAGCGTTTTCATTCTTTCCTGAAACATGGCTCGTAGGCCAAAGTATTCTTGGAGTGGAAGCCTTGGGGTAAAAATGGCCTAGAGGGAGACCACAATTGAGATGGAAAAAAAACCCCGGTACCGGTACCGGGTTTTTTTTTGTTTTGGGTGGGAAATCATCAAATAACTTCCCCCGCTCTAGGCGAAGCGTGGGGGAGTGTCAGACTTTTACTGACTAATGTCCACCGATCGATGTTCCTTCTTTTACTCGGGGCCGCGGTATCTCTTTCGGGTCTGACACTCCCCCCCGCTCCGCCCAGAGCGGGGGAAGTGAGGCGCCACGGCATCCTCACCTACCACCTGACGCAGATCCTCACCGGGCACGAAAGTTTCGGGACGTTCCTGCACATCATCGGGCGGGAGGAAACACCCAGGTGTCACCAATGTGACTATCGCCCGGAGGACACGTTGGAGCACACAGGCAGCCTGCTCTTTTGAGCGGAGCACCGCTCTGTCCCGGAGGAGATGGTGATGTTTGAAGGAGAGAACCTCAAACCAAGCCAGCCACCGCGGCAGACGCTACAGGGGTTGGGCGCCGCGAGACGACAACGACTTTTTGTTAAAAGTTTAACAGAAGCGGATATTTGATGATTTCCCATCCAAGTGGCGCAAGACCGATATAAAAGGCGGAATTTAAAGGAGGCCTCCTTTAAATTCCTAAAGAAGTTTATGAGAAGGCCTCCTTTAAACTCCTAAAGAAGTCCTTAAATTCCAAAAAAGAGAGATACACTATTTAAAAATACTTTTTAGGGTTCCGTACCTCATAATAAATAACAGAACCCAAATATCAAATCTGTGATCCCTTGGAGCTGTGAAAAAAGCAACCCTCCAAGAAGTCTACGTAGAGAAAAGAAATGACCGTTTATGTCGTCAGTTTGTACGGAACCCTTGGTGCGTGAGTCCGACTCGCATTCAGCCGATCTGTTTTTAATAGGCTGAACCGCTTACTGCTACGCAAAGGTCTCCTTATTTATACCTTTCTAATTTTTTTATCCAACCAATACTTTTAAGTGTCAATATTTTAGAGCCCCAATGTGTACTTGTGTACGGAGTCCCTGTCTGTTCAAAACAAGGCTCTACTGCGGAGGCATGGCTTTCTAGGTTTTGCACAACCATACCGTAGTATGGTTGTGCCAGACTGGGCTGCCTGATTGGCTACCTACAGAATTAGCATTACCTACAAAATTGGCCGCCATTTTAATTTATCGTCATTCAAGAAAACAGCCAAAATCTTTTACCGCGAAACCGTTTGACAGCAAATGTACCTCAAATCTGGGCGCATAACAAAATAATTATAGCATAATAAAAAAGCACGTGACAAAATGTTGTTGCCTTTCTTTTATTATCGATATCATAGATATTTGTACAACTATAATATCTATAGTAGAATATTATGCCACCTCCATAGGTAAATTCCTCAATGGTCCCAAAACTTTTTTTTAAAGTTTACTCTATTACGATTATCGATTAGGTTGAATGCAACTTTTTAATCGTAATGATGAAACTTAGTTTTACGGGCAGCACTAAGAAATGTCATATTGCAACACATTTTGTAGTATTTTTTGTCGAGATTTGTATCGTGTTTTTTTATCAATTTATATGTAAAATAGCATAAATAAGAATGCAGATGGAATGTCACTGTATTTATTTTAGATTTTCGATTTTGTTATCAAATGGTTATCTTGTGTATGTACATTATTTCCAGCGTTTTTAAAGTACCTAATTTTTGGAAGGGTGTAGTAATATGTATTTTACACACATTTTGCAATAGATTGACGCCGTTTTATCGACCTTATGAGGTTTTTGGAAATATAAACCTCAAACTTATCGTATGAAACAGCCGCTGTGATTTATTTTTAATAACAAAATTGAATGCTGTAAATTGATGAAAAATCTTGAATTTCATGACAATTCGCGTCACCCCACCGATTCAGCTGATGTGTCATATGTCAAAATCCTGTCGTGCAGAGTGGTTAATGTTAAAAAGAAAGATTAAATTGTTTGATTAAAATTTTCCAAATTTTAAATTTGGAACGTAAAGAATCATGCCAGGATGCTTCAAATAACATGCCAATATATCGTCAAATTAATAAAACCTATTTCTGGTTCTTCTTCATTAAAGTAGAGAAAAAAATCTAAAGTGCCCGTTTATTTTTGGAAAAGAGTTTATGATGACCCAATTCCCGAAGAATACAAAATGTCTCGACAAACAACTTCTTGCAAAAACAATAACAAAACAAAGGTTTTTGGGCGAACACGACACGGTTATTGAAATATTACAAATACAAACTAAACCAGTTTACATTTTTAAGTCTACTTATATATTAAAAAAAAGTATACAGTTAATTTAAGTTGAATAAATTCCGAGTCTTAAATAAAAACTTAAACTTGGACATCTTCAAGAACTACGTACCCTTAACTACTCCTAAAATATAAACGATAAATATCTAAACAAAGGCTTGTAAATATAAAAACATTTTCCTTTTAACATTTACTAATAAATAGAGGAAACAAAGTGAGTAGGGTCAACTATTAATTTTGTAAGCGGCACCGCCTCGCGCCTGCCAGAATAATAAAATGTAGCTAGCGCGACATGTAGCTACTTAACTTCACCAGGCGCTTTGTTGTCTGGCTTGTACCCCCACAGACTGCTTATCCAATCGCATTTATTCTTTTAAAATATAGCCTCTAATCGTCTGCAATACCAAGTTTTGTCATTGAAGCAGTGATAGGAAAATAGAGCCACAAAATGTTGAAAATGAAGTGACTAGTTCTATTTGTTCTGCCTAAATTTGCCTATTATAATTTAAAAACAGTCGTGTCATTCATAAATTACAAGTATCATACTGACGAAGGCTATAAGCCTCTAGACTTGCATTTTATGAGCAACTGTAGAGCAGATAACAGCCTAGTGCTCATGATACATATCATTGTTAAGAATTACAACAATAGAGGGCGTGAGCGCGTCCATCAAATATATATACACATTTCAAATTAAATCAGATGTTGATCTGACTAGAATACCTAGCCTATTAAACAGCCCTGCCAAAATGTTGTTCTATGAAGCCCCGCTATAAAATAATAAAAATAAGTATTATATTGTGGTTTTCTTCGTTTACCATGGGTTTTTCATAAAGATTTGACCCATTACTGTTCGTCTTTTTGAAATCCTTTTTTTAACGCTCTATACATACATATAGGTACCTCTTATGCTGACAAAACTTACTTACCTTCCGAGTTCGAGCCCCACTTGCAATACCACATAGTAAATTTTGCTAGGAGACAGAATGTATGGTATGTCTATTGGACTAGCACCATCGCGATTGCTATATGAAAACAAAGATTCGCAAAACAAACAACAAGGACTTGATGGATGACAGTGGCGCATTCTCATCTATGTTTACTGCATTGTTCAAATTTCCCTCTTGCCAGTGGAGACAGCTAGTCGCGTACCTGTCTGGTGGGCGCAATCGTTACCGAGGCGCGTCGGTCTGCATCGGCGGGCATGCGCACACCAACCGCGCGAGCGTTCGACCAAGTTTAGTAAGAAGTGAGGAGGAACGACACTGCACGCTGGCTGCGAGTGGTCGAGTCGCCGCCGCGCCGCGCCGCCCGCTCCCGCAGTCCTCCCGCCGCGCCGGCTCTGCGCGCTCCTCGCCAACCGCATCATGGTGAGTCATGTCATGCCACAGTGCGAATCTATTCATTTACGACGACCTTTAAAGTTTAGATACAGATAAAAATAAAACGTTACGCTCCAAGTAATATAACCAAATGATAGTGTGTAAAAACCTCTTAGAGTAACGAATTCGAGTAATCCTCGTCACAAAATGGCATTAACCTAATTATGCGGTGTTTGATCACACTAAAAGAAACCGAGGAAACGGCGCACCAATCCTAACGAAGGTCAACGGTTAAAGACACTTATTCTCACGAACTAACGTAATGTAAACATTATTTCAGGTAATGGACAACCGTGTGAACGAAGATAACGAATCAGAACACAACTCTTCAATTTTTATCACTAATTTTCAAAATGGAGACGTCGTAAACTATTCGCTTGTTTTGATCAAGGGAATTATAACAAGAGGCAATTCTAATAACCATGAAAAACTAATATGTAAATTAAAAAGTGAAAACATTCAAAATACATCGCTGTGGGATGTTTACAATGGCGAGTTCAAAGTGATAATCGAACTTAAAAGAGGTGAAAATGTAATCGAATTGGAATATACCGAACAACAACGGAAAATCTTGCTCCTAGACTATACTCCAAGAAAAACAAATCTACGGGTCACTCCAGTTTACATCATATGTCAAGGTCACGATGGATGTTTTCAAAGCCCGCCAGATATTGACAACTCGATAGAAAGTGCTTGTTCCCGAATAGCTCTTGGTTCAAAGCTAATTCAAAGTTTAACAGCCGAAAAACTTTTTGAAAGTGGAGTGGGAAGAAAAACATTTCAACTTGAGTATGAAGTAAATCCTAAAAAACCAGAATGTATTATATTTAAAAGTAGCCTCAACGTTAACAAGGCAAGAAAAATGAAACAAACAGAATTATGGTCGCATTTTGGAAGAGAATTGATGCTCTCCGACTTAGGAAGTAATGAACGGAAATTCCTGGGATTCATATCCTGTACTCGATTCAAAGGTACTGACATCGATAAGCCAATGACACATGAAGAAATTATTTCCCTTACTGAAGCATATGCTGCATTAGGGGGAGGAGGTTTGGCGTTATTCGGGACAGCTTGCCTTTACACATGGCCAACGAGTGTAGAAGAAATCGTTCCAAAATTCTTAGACGCAACGCCAGTAAACGTAAGACGATTTATGGATGACAGTGGATACCGTGGCTCACTGGGAGGATGTTTTGCAACTACATTGGGATCAGTTTTCCACGAACTTGGTCACACATTTGATCTCGGACACACGAAAGATGGTATAATGGGACGAGGTTTTGACAACTTAGACAGAGTTTTTGTTATTGGAGAAAAACGATCAGCATTAGTTAAAGATAACATGAACAACTTCAGTGGAAAACCAGTACAACATTCTACTGTTTCACTACAACGCAATATAAGTGTAACAATGAACGTGGCGGAGCCATTACGAGTTTTAGGACCAAGAAGTAAAACCACATTGGGGAATTTTGCTGCAATGTCGAAATCTGACATAATACGAAGAAGTCCAAACGTAACACCTATAACCAGGCCATCAAGTGTTTATTCAAATATAACAAATAGACTTACGGATTCCAAGAAAAACGTGGGTCGAACAAACGGAAATGATTCAATTTATTGGACCAGAAATTGCGCTGTGCTACTGTCATATCATCGGTGGTTCAACAATGAATATGGAAGAGAAAGACAAGCTATAACAAGATATCTGAAATTTGATAAAAACAAAATGATGATTATTTCCACTGCCGGCATTAGAATAGTTGAAGTAAGAGATGAATCGAATGGAATGGTATTAGATTCGTACGAATTTACAAACCTTGTACCAGAAAAAAGATTCCTGGTTCCGTTTACTTTTTCACCAAAAACTAAAGTGTTGACAATAGTCGTAGAAGATGATTTGGGAAACGTGTTGAAACAGACATTTTCATATTAAACAGTTGGCGTAACAGTATTAGGAAAGTTGACAATAAAGTGAAGAAAATGTTCGAAACAAGAAGAATGAAGTATTATAATTAATTAATTAAAAGAAAAGTTTATGTCTCCTAGACTAGGAAATACTTTTAAAAAGTGAAGAAAAAACCAATGGATTATTACTAGTGTGTGTAAATTGTATTAAGTGGTAACCCCAAATGACAGTGGGCAACTGGAAAACAAATATTATGATGACATTTGTGTGCTGCTGTCAGTCAGTGTGATAATTTCATTGTTTGTTTCATACTCTTGAAAATTCAGTTTGAGCAAGTCAATAATATAATCAGTTTAGTGAATGTGTGTATTATATATTTATTCAAAATAACTTATGAAAATATTTTTGTAAGTACCGAAAATGGCCAGCACCTCTACAAGTACTGATACTAAAGAATGTTTTTTTCTCACTGTAAAAGACTTTCCACCAGTTATAAATGGAAGAATTAATATGATTAAGTTCATAGATGCGTCTACAGACATGGTAGCAATAGTTGGTATGTAAAAATACTTAATTTATTGTATTTACCCAAATGGTATCATTGACAATTAATTCTATTCATTTTATCATTATTACAGAACGGCTTGGCACATTATTTGCTCCCGTAAAGTATGACATGCAAGGAAATGTCGACGTAAGTATTATGAATCATGTTTTAGTCACCTCAATAAGTGTCATTATAATATCTTTATATGTCCTTGTTTCAGAAAATGAAAACGCTTTTCACTTATGACGAAAACTCTTGCTTACTCGAGTTGATGCTTGCTGAAACTGCTTCTGACAAACCTGGAGCAGACAGTGTGCTGTGGTTTAATAGGTACATCAATATCTTGCAACAAATACATTAACATTTACACCACCATGGACTTCAATATCACTTACAATATAACTTTATTGTAGTCTGTGGCAGTGATGAGGTTAATCATAATGAAGCTGTGTTTAAAATCTTGTTACTCTAGTATTCAAATTATTTTCTTTTATATTTGCAGGGCTCTCCTGTTTTTTGAGATTGTATTTACTCAAATCATATGCCATCTTCAATCAAAAAACACTGATGTGAATATGAAACAAATATTTACAGTGGCATATGAAGGCTCTGTCAGAAAATATCACAACTGGGTCACACAGCAAATATTTAATGTAAGTATTGAATTTTACTGATATTTTTTTCACTAATCCAATACCTACTAGGCACTCATTTTATCTACTTATCATTTTTTATGTTATCTTATCTCTATTTAATTTTGATATACTGGTTTGTTGCATTGTTATTATAATATCTACTATTGTTTTCAGTTTATTTGTAAAATGTCTCCAAATCTGCCTCAAGTTTTTAAAGCTTTTGAAATTGAAGACAGAATAACAGACTTTGAAACAAGATTAGAAAGTTTCCAAACAACTTTACATGTAGTGCGCTGTAAAATTGATGACTTCTTCAAAGACAACAAAATCTTTAATGAGCCTCTTGAAACAATAAAAGAGACCTAAAACCATAGAAAGAAAGTATTGTTTCTGTTATCATATGCATAATTTAATTAAATGTTTATTTAATATAAATTACAGTTATGTTACAATATAGCTGGCTGACCAGTAAAAGGTTTAGATATGATAATTATATTTAGGAGTAAATAAAGTCAATGTTATGAATGCTAAAATGTAAATAGTATTAATTAATAATACTAAGTAAAGTATTTTAAAATAATGCCTAAGAGTGTACCATAGTGCTGTGTTAGTAAATTTTAGAGTATGCGCCAGAGGCTAGTTTATGGTTGAAGAAAAGAGAGTATGTCATTTATTTTATATTCCAATATGAAATGGCACCAATGCAATGCATTTTGATGTTCAGTGATATTTTGTTTATTCCTATTTAATTTTATGATTAGAAAAAAGATAATATTGAATGACCAGTGCCTTGTGAAATATTGGACGGCAAAGTAACAATTTTATAAAGACTATCCAAACATTTTATCAAAAGGTTATATTTGATACAATTATGAAATGTAGAATAGTTGAGTTGTATTGTATAATACTTATAGTTTAATAGAGGTGCTCATTGTATGGTTTACAGATATGATTGTATGTTAAATATGACTTATAACTTAATTTAAAGTCGGTATAATAAAAACATATTAAAACTTAGATATTTGCTTTTACATCTCTATACCTAATTTAGGTTTAACTTATGTTTACAATGTGTATTCATTAATGTTAAAAAAATATTATAAATGTGTTTCATGTACCTACTAATTTAAATAAAATACCAAAGCTTTGCTTTCATACACTTCCACTCTTATATTCAAGAACCATTAATAATAAAGTGAGCATTTAATGTTGTGTAACAACATAATAAAATCTTTTCATGTAATTTCTGTGAGTAATTATTTCCACCTCTACAGTCACAACAATAATAAAATGATTCATAGCTTCTAGTGAAGTTATGAATGCATTTTTACAATCAAAAAGTACTTATTATTATTCCATTAGAAAAAAAAGAATTTATTGTCACCTGTCTTTTGGTTGTGACAAGTAAATACTTTTGGCGAAGTTGGATGCTTGTTTCAATGCCATAAAACTGAAGACCACTTCAGCAAGTGTGAGCAGCCACAACATTGTGTGCAAAGTGAGCTCCATTGGTGTACTCATCAGGTATGGGTTGAACAGGAAAAAGCTAACCAGAGGCATTTGCATAAGTATGGTCAACATGAGAAATCCTGCCAGTTCTGGGACCTGTAAGCATTTTTATTTTATTAAATGAATATCTAATATATAAAATTCTCGTGTCACAATGTTCATTCCCATACTCCTTTGAAACGGCTCGACCGATTCTTATGATTTTTTTATGCATATTTCAGTAACTCTGAGAATGGGCTATTATCTATTTTTCATACCCCTACTAAGTGATAAAGGGGACCTGAGCCGCGAGTGAAACCGCTGGGCACAGCAAGTAGTTTATAAAATGTTGGTTTTGAAATAAATAAAGGGAGTCATTTTGTCTTGGTATGGACATGTACAAGTGTGATAAATATAAATTTTGATAGATTGAGAGGGAGTTGGAGGCCAAAGAAAAGTGTAAGGAATGATTTGAAGCAAAAAGGAGTAAATGATCCCGTGACTTTGGACAGAGCAGATAGCAGAAGAAAACATGTTGCACTGACCCAAAATAGAATGGGGCAAGGGCAGGAAAATTTATTAAATAAATAACTAACCCTGCGAGAAAGGTTTCCATAGTGACCAAGATATATTCTTGCTGACTCAATGACTATTAGTAAAGTAAATACAGTCAGTGAAAGATACTTTGTTAGGTGTCCAAGAACATTCAGCTGAAATAAATAGAAAAGTATTAAATTAACTACTGCACTAGTTACTAGCATACTTAAATTATTTCATAAGTGAAGTATAATATGGTATATCTTTAATTTACCTTTGAATATAGAAAAAAGCCAACAACAATAACCCAAGTTATGTATAAGTAGTAATTAAAATAAAGGCATTTTTGTAAATGAAGCATCGTCCTGTATTCCATGTTGAGTCATCAAAAATACGAAGTAGGCATTCAGCTCTTATCAATTATTAAATGCGGTAGGGATGGGTTTATTATTCACTATCTTGTTTTTTTGTCAGGCCAGCTCAGCTTATCATTTATCTTTGTAAGCACTTTCAAAACTCGTTTAGTCAATGTTATTGATGAATCTTAAATCTAATTAGTACAGTTCTAATTATATTGAACTCTGAAAACACCCGTATTTTTTTCGTATAAATATCTAGCTATACTAAGTAAATAAAAATCGATTTAATTTTGCTAAACCCAAAGTTGTTGACAATTTTATAACGTGACAACCACATTGTAAACAAACATACTTCAACTTTTTTCTCATCGCTATGCTATCGTATCGTATCGCTGTCACCGTGGAGTGAAGTTGTCAACAGCCTCGGACACCACCACAGACAACCACAGAGTACATTCTAATATACTGAAACACCACTGAAAACTGAGACACCACGGCCTGTCATGGAGCCGAAGAGTAGGCTGTTTTGCGCGGCTTGTGAGTTTTAACGAGATCATCAGACGAGTTATTGTCATCGTCCACGTTCTAGCTGTATTATAATCCAATTGGCAAGCGAAGATGGCAGAAACCGGACGGGATGTCTTTGTTTCCGTGGAAAGTGGGTAGGACACATCATGTGTCGGAACTCTTGCGCTATTCCATCTTCCTGACTTTTTGTGTTGCACTGGCGTTGCTGCTGCGGCTGCAGAGGACTTCAAGTTGCGTCAATACAATAACATTATTGGTAACTGTATTTTCGAGCTGTTTGGGGTTGAAACTTTGGGACCTTGGGGTCCGTGTGCTCACAGCGTTTTAAAGATATGTATTTCAAAACGTTTAAATAACACATCCCGTGACCCAAGGGCTGGCTTTTACTTTGGCCAGAGGCTAAGCGTTGCCATACAACATGGCTATGGGGCCATTCTCTTGGAGACGTTACCAATTGACAGCGTTGAGGGTTCATCGCACTGCACAATTTTCCTAAAAAAATATAGCTTGAAGTAAATATGTTTTTGTAACAAGAACATTCATCAGTTTAGAGATAGTTTGGGAGCGTTATTTAGCTATCGCTGTGCATAATAAAATATACTCAGAAAGAATAATTCAATGGTGTCATATCGCTCGAATGAGTAGGAAGGACTAATGAAGCTTTGTCGTATTTAAGGAATGGTTATTTGTTAAAACCAGGTACTTAATAAAGTCTGTAAAAGGGCACTTCGTGGACAGACGTCTAGTATAGTATAGTAGACAGTATATTTCTGGCTATTCAAAAAATTGCTACATTATTTGGCAACATAGGTGTGTAGTATTCGTAAAAGGTCCAAGTAAGCATGCCGCTTGCGCAAATGAAAGTCCTGGAGTAAGGATAGAGCAAGTTTAGTGACGTACTTGCAGTTTCTGCCAACGCCTAAGAAGGCGTGAGCTTAAATAGTAATCGTAGTGATGGAACACGAAAACTGTCAGTGTCAAATTGTACCTGTCGCTGTCACATTTTGACATTGACATTTGGTTGAACCCCTACATAACCTAAAACCTAGCTTTTTAGTAAATGGGGATTTGTTCAAAACTTCTATGGGATTTCAATATTAATTATAAATGTACTTGCGTTAATCATTACAGTCATTCATATTGTAATTAAAGCTTTATTAACATGTTGACCCAATCGTTTCGTGTGACTCTTGGTAAGTACATAGTTATAAAAGACTAATATTTCAAAGAAACTTGATAAATAATTAAGCTATCAAATTGTTTTAGGTCTATTGCGGCCAGAAAGCTCGCAACTGGTACTTGTAGCTGGTATAAAGTACTTTCCACCACCAAAAAATTACGACCGTAAGTTTTTATTTTTTCTAAGCATAATTTAACTACAGTCAAAATCTGTTATAACGACATTAAAAAGACTTTTCATTTAGTCGTAACAACTGGTGAAGCTTTCGAGGTATCTACAAAGTATTTTTTTTATTTATTTATTCATTTTACAATTTATGTTCACACATTAGAAGTATGTCATAATAAGCAATGTTTTTGATAAGACAGCATTCTGCCAGAATCTTTGATTTTGATCAAAATAACTGGTATGTTATTCTAGATTATGACATCTTAAATGGTTTTGACTGTACACTGTAAATTATAGAGTAATACTACAACATAATTTAGAAGTTATTACTAGTAATTAAAGATCATATATTTAGAATCAGAATCAGTCAAATCTTTTCAGGCAATTGAAAAAAAAAACAAACTCCGCCCCTAAGATGACCCACTGACCGAAAATGGTGGCTGTCTGAAATGTTCCAATCATAGCTCCTCTAATTAATTGAGCATCTGTTATGAGCAACTTCTTTATTTATCATTAATCTTTTGAGCTGTTTCTGCAGCACTGGTGCTATGGTGGAACTTGTATCCTTACTAATATTATAAAAGCGAAAGTGAGTTTGTTTGTTTGTTACCTCTTTACATTTTAATAGCTAAACCGATTTTGATGAATTTTGGTACAGAGATAGTTAGGAACCAGGAGACGGACATAGGATATTTTTCTAAAAAATAAAAGATTGAGTTATGAGGGAAGAAAAGGGAAAACTTAGCGTTGCTATTACAAATCAATAAGGCGCAAGGGCAAAAACTTCAGATAACAGGTACCTGCAAATCAGGAAAGGGGAACTGTGTTACCCCGAATTTAACGCGAGCGAAGCCGCGGGCAAAAGCTAGTCTGTATGTAAATCAAAATTTCAAGTTTTCCATATTGTGAGCAAATTAATGGCAAACAAAAATCAAATGGTGCAAAAACTAATGAATCATTAAATTTTAAATATTTGTGTTTCAAATACTAAAGCTTTGTATTATTCTGAATAGTATTTCTCATATTGTTTCACCTACAAAACTCACAATGAACAATGTGCTATTTGTTAAGGTGCTTTTTGTGTCTCCTATTTATGATCCCTTGTCTATTATCTAACTAATCATAAAACTTAAACCATTGTAAACCCCGGAACGTAAACTTTACAATGACATACTGTACATCAATGTAAATGACTATTTTTGTTAGGGCGCAGCTCTGCAAATTCCTGCCATGGTTGGAATTTGAATTTGGAATTCTTAACCAAACCCCAGATATTTGAGATCTGTTCTACAAAACACCAATTGCATAGTATGTGAGGAGGTAACATTATAAACATAAATTAATCTACTTGTACAGATATTGAAATACCTGAGCGTCAGAGACTACGTATTTATGACAAGGTGCCTACATATCCCTCAAACTTGAAGCCACCTAAGATGCAGAAGCGTCTTCGCTACATGCGTGGTCCGGAACCACTTCACACAAACCTACAGTTACAGCAATATGGTGTTGTTGTAAGTTGCAGTCATGCATTACTTTTTTGTATTCAGATATTAAAGGCATAAAAATAGTATCTAACTTTTAAAAGTAGTTTCGAGTTTTCTGTCGTAGTAGTGTACTTGTGAATAATAAATCAGAATCTATAACTTTCTTGAAACAAAGACTTTTGAACTTTTACTGAGTACTTCATTTTTGCAGGCTACTGGTGGTGGCAGAATGCGTTCTGAACATTTTGAAATGGCCCGTTTAGTAGTTGCAAGGAAGTTGGATCAGAAAAGAATGTTTGCTATTTGGCGAGTGGATCCCCCATGGCAGCCCGTCACAAAGAAAGGCCAAGGTCAACGTATGGGTGGAGGCAAAGGAGCAATCGACCATTACGTTACTCCTATTAAAGCTGGCAGAATTATCTTAGAAGTTGGCGGCAAATGCGATTATGCTGAGGTATGATTTTTCACTTAATGGGCCATATTCTATTGATGCTGAATTAAAATTACCTTGAAACTGGACAAAAATAATAACACTTCGAAATGTGTGACGGCCGCCCTTCGGCTGTAGCTTCTTCCACCGCGTACTCGCATTCGTAACCGTTCGTTCAGAGCTTGCAAGAGATGCTTCGGCTAAGACTTCGGCGTATTTGACCGAACGTGATTGTTTTGACCGAAAGTTGCCAAAGCCGAAGCTTCGGTCGGTCACTCACTACTAAGTATAAATCAGGAGGCATCCTATAATCACGCGGAGTTTGGTAGCCGTCCACATTGGTTAAGGCCGTACCCTACGCAAATAACCTTGAGCATTCGCTTCCCTCTTTGCCGCGCAGGAGTGAGTGAGAGAGAGCAGTAGTGAATAATGCCTATTTTTTGGAATAAAATCTATATAAAATTAAGTATTGGGTTTTTGGAAAAAATAATTCTACCAAAATGTTCATTATAGAATTGTGTATCAATTAGTGTCAGTAGCAAAATTAAACAATGTTTACTTTACGAGGAGATGCATGTTATTGATATTTTTTCTCATTTCTGGGGCTCTTTGTTGTAAGGAGATTTACTAAATAATGACTCAATAAAAATAAAAACTAAATCTACAATAATGGAATCAAGATTATAAAGAAATTTAATGTATTTTTTTTGTTACTTAGTTCGTTTTAAATAACTAGTAGATAGCTCTAGAAAATTGTACAAAAACGGCTTGCGCGGCGTTTTGGTCGGGGTGGCGCCTTAACGTCGTATAAGAAGTATTAAAATATATTTTGAAAAAATACGGTAATAAGTGATTGTCACTCTACTCCCCAACGAGATCAATCGTGATTTCTTTCTGACCGCGGGCCCCATTCGGTTTTAAAGAGTCGTCCTTCAGACTATTAAATATTTGGTGCTACTATTCAGTTTTCCAAATAATTGTCACAACAGTGATGGTATGAAAGTATACCTTATGTTCCATTCTCACAGTTTATAACAGAATCAGGGCCAGTATACAAGGTTTAACGGAACCTTCACGAGGCTGTCAACCAAGCATTCTGTTCATCGAACGTGAGTAATTCTACGCAAAAAATATTGCTGAGAATCGTTTTTGAGGTCTTCATAAACCATGGAGCATTAGTTTCCTTTTTTTTTTACTTTTCACCACACTAGGAATTTCTCCTGTATCGTGGGTGCGTTTACAAACATTCAATCTCACATACACAAACAGCCAGACCCGGAGCAACTATCTGAAGGCCATACAAATATTTGTTCCGTGCGGGGATCGAACCCGCGACACGCAGCGCAACAGTCGATCGCTCAGCCACTGCGCCAGAAATAAAACTCAGAATCAAACTACACGGTTTGTAGTGTGATTCTGAGTTTTTTTTTTTATTTGCTACATTTGAGTTCCTTGCAGAGCCCTACAGCACAACTCTGTATGCTGTGATAGGTTTTATTACTGCTTTGTAGATGAGTTTGTTTTCTAAAGAAACATGTATTGTTCTTCCTTAGAACCATGTCAGTTTTCGGAGCAGGTTAAAGTTTTTCTCCACGTTTGTTTCCTATCGAGATGAACGCCGAGAAACGTGGCTACTGTCCTGTGTGAAAGTGTGTCGTCTCCGAGTTTTACAGGTGGCCGGTTATCTCTTCTTACTTTTATCTTTTATTCCCTCATTCATTTAAAGACTTTGTCAAGGTGTTTTAATTGGATCCGTGGGGTACTTCAGCCTGCATGTCGTAGAAATTCGGTAGCGAATTATATAAAACAAGCTCGGTGCCCAATAAATGCTTGCTGTAGATCCAGTAACTTAGCCGAACAGTACTCTTTTTGTTCCAGCCCCTTTTCTTATTATATTAAAGCGTGGGCGCTTTGGACCGGCTTCACCTGTGATGTTGTGGGATGATGCTGCAGTCTTTGAATATTTCATTAAGCCTATTTGCAGCGGCTTTTTCAAATAGTTTTGACAAGACAGTAGGCATACGTCATTCAATTCGAACGGATGGGTTGGAGTTACTCGGATATAGGATATGGCAATGTTTATGGAAGGGAAGGTGTTGCTATGTATCCGCTTAGAGATATATATGCGAAGATAGAGATGTGTCCGAAGTTACCCATGCCCAGAATTTGTGCCTCCCGGCTCCGTTAACGGTCTTTATACACCCGCTAGCTGGCGCCCGCGGCTTAAATCTGTTCCAAATTTCATCAAGATCCGTTCAGCCGTTTTGATGTGAAAGAGAAACATCCATACATCCTCACAAACATTCGCATTTATAATATTACTAAGATTATTGATTTAATTGCAAAATTAAGTTGCACCTGATCCACGCTGATACTTTTATTTGATATGTCTTTATAGAAACATTTTCTTAAATTCAAACTAGGTTTTATTAGAAAATTTTCTGAATATCAGGTTTACCCCATGCTGAAAATAGTGGCTGAGCGGTTACCATTCAAAGCTGAGGCTGTCTCCATGGAGATCTTGAAAAAGAAGGCTGAAAATGAGAAATGGTTAGAAGAGAACAACCAGAATTATTACACGATGAAGTACATAATACAAAACAACATGGGAGGATGTCATAGGATGCTATCACCATTCGATCACCGCTGGTATGGAAAGTACTTGTAAATACTTTTATTTTTAAATTAATTAGTATATACTTATGTAAGTAGTCAAAATATATGAAACATGTGAGTCAATCTTTTGGTATTTTATTTTGGGTCTTAACAAATAAAACAACAAGTAATTAATAATGGTTTATTAAATTTGACATTTTCATGAAAGGATTTTCGTGACAAGCCTCAGTTTGCATACATGTATTTAACCTTGTAGCAATAATTACTTTATAAACTCCTTTCTTACAATTATGGCAAAAACTCAACAAAAACAAATGTATTACAGTAACAAATACTACAGCATAGAGTACTTAGTATCTTATGACTCGTCCCTAACCTAACGACAAAAGCCAAACAACACACTATTAGTATTTTAGAGAGTATCATGGTTCACGAATAAGGATAGTGCAAGCTGACACGTGTTCCACAGAACACTAGGCTTCCATCTGTTGCTAAAGTAAACAGTAAGAGTTTGTAGTCCACTGCTCCTATGATTACATTTAGGGTCACATTAATACACAATACAAGATAAAACATTTACTATTTAGTGTACAATTGTAACAGACATGAAACATCTCGTCATATTGTGTGCAACTCTACTCTGTCCATATAATGTTAAGCGACTTCTACACATATATTTTCTATTCTGCATTGTCATCTCCACCATAAGTACCTATAAATTATATAACGTCATAACAATATTTACAAAGCCTAACATACTAACTTACAAGTAAATGCAATTTACATTTTCAATAAATTAATAATGTGTTTACAATATCATACAAGCGTTACATTTATATATGATATGGCTTTTTTATTTATAAAATAGACTGCATATAAAATCAATCCCTAGCAGTCATTTTATCACAACTTGAAACCATTGTTAGTACTGACTGGTGAATTGTAATTGGTATGTTGTGAATATTCCATTCATATCTTATAGTAAACAGTTTTTGTTTTTATATATTAATATTTAATTTAAATAAGTCTATATAAATGAATAAATCAGTGCTTTCTGACGAAACGAAACTAATTTCCGTATTTAACTTTAATTAGGCTGTCTTTACTTTACGTAGCAATAAATTAATCAAACAAGTTCACATTAAATATTTGAATAAGATCTGAGTAGACAGTTAAAACATTCCTGAAAGAGTGGAACAGTAGAGATTTGAGCAAATAAATTAGCTCAGATTAATTATAAGAATAATATATTTGACTAGTTCTGTATCTCTTAAACTAAACTTAAATTACTATATTCCCTAGAAACTGGCGATTTGCAGTCTTAATTATAATAACTATTGTTTCATTATCCAATACACGGTAGGCGGGAAAATTAAAGGGATCTTGCTTCGAGGGATTTATAAAATAAATGCATTTTTACGTTTAACTTGCGTACATTAGCTAAGCTCTAAGTTAAGACAAAAGTGAGGTAGCGTTTTTACCTTCTAGTGGAAAAATATATACAGATCTAGAACGAATGCAAGGTTTTTTTTTGGTATAGGAATATTACAATAGCGACATATCCTAAGGTTCGCGAATCGTAGGCAAGGATATACGGCGCTTAGTGTACACCAATAAATTAGCCCGTTACCTTAAAGAGATAATAATATCAATATACAGACAAACCTCGCGTGAGTAATATTTATAATTTATTATATTCATTGACATATTATGAGTATTAACTACATGCACACAATTATCATTATTAGGTACTTTAAATATGTGCAGCTTTGTAGATGACTAGAGTAAATACGTTTAACGATAATATTATTATGTATAAAACAGTTACAATTTGTATAGTTTCGATTTCGATCACTGCAAGGATCCACTTTGAGACACATATTGTATCGAGGGTAGTACATTGACTGTCAACAACTTTACTCGTAAGCTTCGCTCAGGTGCTCTAACAAGAATTTCAGTTGAGTTTTCATGAAATTATTTTTGTGAGCGATGGAGTCGCAGAGCACTTGTGTGGGTGCGACTGCGTTGCCGTTGCTTACGTTCTCGTAAATGTGCGCGTCAGGGTGCGCGTTGTTGTTGTGCGAGTCAATGGTACTAGCCTCCAGCCCGGCTGCCCCGGACGTATCAGTGGGTGCATTGTATACGTCGATTGGCGGAGCTTTGATGATATGCTGATATTTAAACGTTGACAATATCTGCCGGATCTTTGCAATGATCTGCTCTACTCAGGCGTTTGATTCCTGCGAAAAATTTTAAAAATACATAAGTCAGAATTCTGCAGCAAAATCTATAAGGGTATAGAATTTCTAAATAGAATTGTGAAGTTAGAGACTACTTTCTAGGCTAGTGGTAAGAGTTAGCTGCTTTCTAGCATTCTACATTGATGACAAAATAAATAATGGTTCATTAGAGGTGAGAAGTGGAATGTTGTGCCTAGGTGATCACCCGAAATATTGAATTTGCTGCAGGGTGTGAAGTAATGAATAGGTTCTTAAAATGAATCTTAACAAGTATAATTTAGGTGTTATAATACTGCACGGCATTCGTATGTATAGTCATATAAAATGTAAGTACTCATATAAAATATTATCCTAATTTAATATTAAATGCATCAAAATTGAGGCTCTATCATTCATAAGAAGGTACATCGAACATCGAGACACGACAACACACGATAGAACCGCGTCGTGCCGGCGACACGTGGCGAGCGGGTATCGATGCAAGCACACAGCAACATCTACACTAGAAGCATGGTGGGACGGTGTGTGGCGGTTTATACCTTGAGGTTGTGGAAATAATGCATGATCTGATCGTAGTCCATGTGCAGCTCGTCCAGGCCCAGCGCGTCGGGCGCGGGCGACGCGCCGGCGCGCGAGTACATCGGGTTGCCCACGATCGTGGCGCGCTTCACCTCCGGAGAGTGGCTGTCTGTGACACCAGTACAATTTATTTTAGACTTTCTGAGCTTGAAAGTATCTTACAGTACACTTTATCAATTAAGGAAAATTCGTTTCGATACGTATTATTGCGAGACAACGTATAAACTTACCTTTGTTCTTGTTAGCGGCTTCCACGAAATCTCCTTTTGACTCTTTGTTTCTATTCTTGTGCCTCATTTGTACTTCAGGTAGGCCTGTAAACACATAGCTCATTAATACACAAGACTTCAATCGAATGAAAATAATTAATTGGAAGAAATAATTACCGATTCCAGAGTCGTGCATGTAGTCGGGGCTTTCGGGTTTGGCGAACGTTCGTCGTGAGTCGTCGGTGCCTCTATTGAGACCGACGATCTCTCTGTAGTCTTTGTTCTCCATCACTAGTGGAGCGTCGTTGTCGAATTCAAATAATCGTGCGCAGTCATCTTTGTCAGTCAACTTTTCGACGGGGTTATCTTCTAGGTCGTTTCTAAGGGGGGCCGGGTTCGAATCGCGTTTGTAATCTTTCATGTCTCGGTTCAATAAGTAGGGGGCGTCCAATTTGTTTAAATCAATAATTCTGAAAGTAGGAAAACATTTTCTCATTTAATCCAACTGAGATTGCTTACTGTACCAAACGCTATAAAAACAGGAGGTGTTCCTACCGGTCTGAGCGGCGGCCAATTTCTGGAGATCGTCGGGAGTCGTAATCGCGGTCGTGTTTCTTTTGATGATTTCGGGAATGATTTCGTCTTGTGGGTGGCAGGACTGTGTCGGGCAAAATCTGGAAGAACATGCCGTTTGAGTATCGTATTTGTTTATAGCAACTATTTGGCAACGTCGTTTACACACATATTTGTATCCTTACTTTGTTAGAGGGGTTCCTTGGTGGCACAGGGAGCTGCGGCTGAGGTGTGGATGAGTTCCTGTGGGGCGGGACTGGAGGTCGGTAGTCGTCTGGGGTGTTGGCGTCCGTCCTGTAGACCAAATGGAGTAAATTATACCATAATTATTACAATAATGCACAGAAAAACTACTAAGCGCAAAGCTCAACACAGATTATAACAATTGACAAAGGCAAGACGGAGCGTGCTACTCATAGATATTAGAAACCCAATAATATTAGTGCCAGTAGATACAAAGTGAAAAAAAAGAGTGATTGCTGATGCAAAAATAAGAAGTTTTAGGACACCAACCCAAGTGACTGATTTAAAAAAAAAAACATACATTGACATTGCAACAAGAAAAAGTTAGTGCAAAAGCTTAAAAACTTGCAAAAATCACTTACTGCCAGTGGCCATCGCCGGAGTGATGGCGTGCGTGTCGCGCCGGCTTCTTGCAGTACGTGGTGGTGTCGATGACCTTCTTGTCGTTCTGCGACGGCAGCTCGATAGAGTTGGGGTTATCGAAGCTGGTCACCATCACGTTCCCGTTCTCCCGTATCGCGTCGTCAGGGTCCACATAGTTGTAGTTCAGAGGGTTCGCGGTGATTCTCATCTCAGTGTTGCCATTGTCAGTCTGTTGTGCCGAGTTCCTGTTTACTGGGTGACGGTTGCCGTTCCTCTCGATGGTTGCCCGTCCTGCAAAGTTAAAAGCTTCATTTTTGACTCAATTATTGAATGTATTAAGGGTTACGCGCGTTTTGAAATCTTTTGATTGGAGTTGTATGTTTTTGTACGAGTTATTTTTATATAGCAGAGTAAACAAGACAATAAGAGCCTTTCATTAAAGGATGACGTGATAACTGGTAACATTTGTTCCAAGAGAACCAGCCTTTGACTTTTGACTTTTAACATTGTCTTAATAAAAGTGATGTAAAATACTACTATTATGTGGATTGGAGTGTTTCTAACTTTAGGACCTACGTAACAACACAAAGGGAACAGCGTTTTTTTCCACACATAGGAAAATAGTTTACTTGGTTCTTTCGTGTTACCAAAAGTATAATTATTCCCAACTAGCATGTTTCACACAGTTTCAAAGTCGAAATCAGACACTGTTCATTTTTTGACTTTCATTGGGCACGGGTGCCTCAACGTTTAAACACAAAACATGTGAATGAGGATTGAAACAAAACTCACTCGTGTGAAGCGTCTGTTAATCGGTTCCAAATAGTAAAGACAGTATCTTACCGAGCCACACCCAGTCGTGTGCATTAGTGGTGGACTCCCGGTTGGGCTTGTCCCGCACGGCCACGCGGCCGCTCTCCGCGCCGCCCGCGCCCCCCGCCGCGCCCGCGGTGGCCGGCTTCACGCGCGTCGCGTACACCACGCACGATACTACGAATACCTGAAGAGGGAGGAGAGATTTTCGTTTGTCAAACTTGCTTCTTTAAGCTTAATTAATATCACAACTGTCCTACTAGTCCAACAACAAATAAAATTGAATGCGATCAGGTTTTGAATACAGCTTTTGTTCTGCGCTCAAGATCTAAAGAAAATGTCAATGGTTAGTTCAGAGAAAATAATTAATTATTCACTCACCACAATCGCGAAGCAGAATGCACCGAGCACCACGTATATTCCTGTAAAAATATTACAAACTAGAATTGTCATTTCAACATAAAACGCACATTAAGGTGAAAGCTCCAACCTACCCGCGAAATTCAAATTTTCTTACGTTTTTTGCAATTTTCAGGCCAGTGCTAGGTTGTATGTTCATTAAAATATTATTCGCGGCTGTAAGACGTATGTAGTTATAGAATTATAATCATCAAAATCACCAATACAACCCTCCAAGTTCATAAAGGCGTAGGAACAAAAAAAAAACAGAAAAAGTCTTTCCTACAGCTTTATGAACTTAGAGCGTTGTATTGATGATTTTGATGATTATAATTCTATAACTACATACGTCTTACAGCCGCGAATAATATTTTAATGAACATACAACCTAGCACTGGCCTGAAAATTGCAAAAAACGTAAGAAAATTTGAATTTCGCGGGTAGGTTGGAGCTTTCACCTTAAGTGTCCTGCGATTTCTGGGCCTCACAAATTGGAAGAGAGTATTGTTTAATATTGGGGACTGAGTATTCGACTGACGAGCCATTCATATTAATATGTCACAAAAATCTGGCAATACTAACCGATGACAACAGAAGTCTGTGCCGTTTGGTGCTGTGAGTGTGGTGCGGGGTTGTTCCGGTAGATGGAGTTGTACTGCTGCGCCTGCGCTATCGTCGGCTCGTGGTTGCTTTCGTCTTTGAACGATGGGTAACCTGGAAGATAAAGGTTTATTCTTTGTTTTAATCTGTCATAAAACGTCAAAAACTGCTGCTAATGAGTAGGTACCTACACAAGAATAATTTTGGCCACATCGTATTACCAACACACGTTCGAAAAGAAATCAACTAGTTTAGCAGGTTACCAATATCAAGAGCATAAGCATTGAATGCAAATTGTAGTCAATGTTCGGTAGGTACCTACCCATTTAAAGCAAATTTAAGGTTTCTTTGCACACTATAATCCGACGATTTAATTAACTCCTACGTACCTTTAAGAATATCTCCAAGCTCAGCCATCCCGCTCCTCATGCCGCCCCTCGCCATGATATCATCGTTCTGCGGCGTATCCGGCCTCTGTGGCGCGTCTCCTCCGCTGAAGTCGACGTCCACACTAGCAGCCGCGGTGGCGATGGCTCCGGGAATGTTCTTGATGTTTGCTGGAGTCTTCGTGTCGCCCTTGCCTGGGAGAGCCACGCGACGTAGCGGGCCCGTTCGGCATTGTTCGGGAGTCAGTAGGGTCACTCGGAGGAGTTCGCCGCTTCCTGGAATGTGTGGTTGGAGTTTGAGGACTGGGTAAGTAATATGGCAGGTATAGATTTGGCGTTGTATGAGTATTGCAAGATGCGAATAGTGGTCATTTTATGCCGGCAAAGCTTGATTTGGCTTCCTACAAGATGAGATGGCCCTATCGAATGGGAAGAATACATACTATAGATACCCTGGTTTTCGTAATGCCTGGTGCACGTAGCCAGCAATGGACGCCTTTTGTGCTACAGACGGAGCATCCAAAATATAACAACTATGATTTTTTTTCACCATATTTTATTTTATTTGAATTGTAGTTCTGTTTTGTGGAAAGTACATCAGGACACAAATACTGCCATCCTCGCAACAGTGGGCAGGATGACCCTACTGTGCCAAAATGTAATGATTTCAAATCTTTTATGCATGGGTAAGTTCGAAGTAAAAATTTGTATACCTTCTCCAACAGCGATAACCCTGGGATGTCGCGACGCGTACATGGGCGCGAATGCGACCACCTCTGGGTCGAGGCTCTCCACCACGAGGAAGTAGTCCGACACAGCCACGTCGCGCAGTGCCGTGTGGCTGCCGTCCGAGAACTCCAGGTCTATGTCCAGTAGGCCTTCCTGGAATTTAGAATGAACATTTTGGAATTAATTTCAACTGCTCCGAAGATTGAAATGAATGAAGCCGTCTATGGTTTTTCCGTCAAAGATGCAATAAGTTTCGTAGTTGTAGATTTGGCAATCATGATCCAGTTATTTAAAGTCTTAATGGGTAGCTATTCATCCCTGCTACCACACGCATATAAATGGGTAGATATATTAGCAAAGGGAGTTAAGACGTACTATTATAGGGTCCCTTCGAAGAGGCTTTTTAAAGAAATGATTTAAAAAGGTACTAATATTATATTATGTAATTAATATTTATTTAATTAATAACTATAATAAGTGTTAAAGGGCCCTTATGCAACCGATCACCGTAAAGGTTGGAAATAGACTGACTTTAGCACCCATGATTATTGCTGATTACTACTATTATACTGAGATGGCTGAAAGCCATGATGATTAAGCTTGTATGCTTATAACAGTACGAAAGGATCATTAGGTACGGTTGTGCCAACATTTCCCAAAATGCCTCTGTCGTTTGGATTCGAGGGGTAAAACATACAGCGAATAAAATAACTAAATCCATTATATTTTCAAGTGAACAAACCTGATATTGCGCTGTAAGTCGCCTGGTGACTGTAGTTTCGGACACGTATCCATTCTCGATGGCGGTGTCGGGCGAGATGTTCAGCTGCAGGCCGGAGATCACGCGCACCAGTAGCCGCGAGATCGACACCTTGTCGTTACCCACGCGGACTTCGCGGAGACCGATCACGCGGCCTAAAGGAAAAAAGATTAGTATTTTTTTTATGCCTCATGTACCTACTACTTTCCTACTTATTTACATTCTAAAAAAATATTTATTTATCACTTTAAGCACAAAGTAGGTACAGAGGCGGACTTAATGCCAAAGGCATTTTCTACCAGTCAACCTTCGGGTGATGCAGACACAAACAGACAAAATCTATCTATTATATTATATATTACAGATCTAGACAAAAATCTTGTCTAGATGCTGTAATAAGTAGGTAGGTACACACAAAACGTAACAACACGCCAGTAGTCCCCGAAAAGTCAGGCAGAGGTGTGCCATAGGTATATTTAGTGGACTAACATTTCAACACTAAGGGGTAAGCCTAATGCTATCCCAGATCTAAACTCCGGGCTTTTACTGGTGGAAAACACATTGATCGACCGACCTTGGAAGCCGACTTCATGTAGCGTCTAGTAACCAACTAAGCAGTTTTATTGTACCTATTGTAGACTTATTAAATACCTACACATTCCAACTCATAATAAGTGGTACTTGGTACTTAAGTATTAATAGGTAGGCAATGATGGTTTGAATCTATCTTCATAATTATTTCGGTCGATAGCGATGAAATCCCGGCAAAGCTGCGGTCGCTCACAGCCAGACGCTTTTGCGAAGGCTTTATCAGAGATTAAAGTCAAACGATTGATATTTAGATACTAAGGAACCTACCTAAATACACCTTAATACATTTAATCCGGGCTCAGTCTATCCAAACCTCTCTATACCGCGATCTACGCATACCTTACAACTCGCTAAGGATGAAATTGACTAAATTCAGAATCAAGTTGTGCCTCAACAGATTCTTATCTATCCCAGACACATAAGTTTAAAATCTGATAGTCACGGGCGAATAATCGTACTATGGATTTAACTCGAGGATTCAATTGAGGCACGAAAGCATTTGGAACGCCAAATTGAAGATAGACACGATAAAATGAAGTCTTCCCGAGTTACTTGTAAGTCGGTAGGAACAGTGGAGGCGTCCAGTAATAAAACTTAAGGCAAGATTTTAGCAATTTTGAACTTTTTAAACCTCTCAAAATCCTCAAACATAAGAATGAACACCATTTTTTTTTTTTATAAAATTTGAACAGAAGCCGTGTGATCATCCAAACGATACCTTTAAATAACTGACTCGATAAAAAAAATCGCGAATATGACAATAGGTAACTTGCATTTCTATGAAGTTATGTAAAGGAAAATATTTTAAAGTTAAATAAAATAAAATAAAACTTGTTTTTGAAAAGAGCTCGATGAAAATACTTATATTTTTTGAATAGGTACTGTTCGGTTCTGCGATTTCGACACACACGTCACGGTAAAAGAGGTCAAATCCCATCTGGTACTTTTACAAGTCGCCAATGTTGCCCAATTGGCTAGATGTAACGCTCACAAATATCTGACACATAATAACAAACCTACTTAATAACAAAATAATGCCTAGGTAGATAGACTTCTGAAAATGTTATAACAGCAAACTTCTATTACGTATCATTAAGCTTATACTCTCTTAGGATAACCTCCTAGATGAACGGATTAGTTTGCTCATTAAGTTGTTATTATCGCTCATAATAAAAGGAATATAAGTAATACGTGGAATGTTCCGGTCTGCTCCTTAACTTTCTTGTCTTATTTCTACTTCCAGAAAACTGCTTACGTAATCTAACGCTGCTGAATACCAGCATACATAAATCAGTTTAACGACGGAAATACATAGAGCCATAAATTACCTGTAATAGGCGACAGCACTTGCACTTCAGTGCGTCCAGTGCTGCGTCCTTGCAGCACGCGACCCCGCAGTGACGCGATGCGAGGGTCCGACACTCGTGTCAACACAAGTTCCGTGACCTTCAGCCACGTCCGACGCGACACGAAGTACGACACGCGACCCGAGTCGTGGTCCTTAGCCAGGAAACGAGCGTACACCTACACGACAAGAAAAAAAAAACCGTTTAAATATTACTTAAAACTGGTGAAAAGTCACGCAAAACTTTGTGACCTTTATAAATACAAAGGTACACCCACACAGTTACCAACGCCAATTACCGTGATTGGTGGGCGAGCCCGTTGCCATTTATCGCGGGCAATTTTGAGGTTTTTTCTTAACAGAAAGAGTTAATTATGCTCGTACACTTCGCTCAAACGTTGGCGTTGTTAAGCACCTGGCTATTAGGTACTCAAGCCGTCAAGCAACCACTCTGTTGAAATTACGTTAATTGTTGAAGAAAGAGGGTGTCACCGGTGACCACAGAGCCCATATAATGCCGGTGACACGCAATCGTATTGTAAGGATTTTAAGTTAAATAAACGGACGTTCCCCTTTTGGTTTCCTCACTATGTTTTTCTTCACCATTCAAAACAGCGGTGAACTTCAAAAGTATTGTGTGCCTGGTTCGATGTTACAGATTTGACCAAAGCTACGACAACACACGGGGGGTTTATCTAATCAAATTCACACAATCTAACCAGGATGCATAACAACACTTTGCTTATTTGTATATTTAGTGAACTTCCTGGAGGACTGCCGATATAGAACGACGTATAAATGAATGGCATCCTTACCTCAACATTACTCTGCTGGTACCGCAGCCGGCACGAGCGCTGCTCGTTCAGCGAGTTGGTGTTGTCGGGCCTGGCGCCGCCCCAGCCTCGCGCAGACAGTGAACGCTTTGCTCGCTCCTTCGTGTTCGCGTCATCCGGGACTTTCCATCCTTTGCCATGCAATATTCAGTTAGAAATCGCGATTTAAGAAAGTTCGTGGATTATAAAATAATGTGCAACCGTCCCTCATTAATTCGATATTATCACGTCTGTAATTTCCACCCACATTTCGTCAGTTCTGTTTAAATCCCATGTAAAACCTTAATTAATAATTTATAAAACTTAAACTCTAGTCTCGCACTGAAAAGTAATTATGTAACTTCTTCTTTAATGATTACTTTTCAGTGCAAAACTAGTCGAAGAAGTTATTTAGTTGATTTTAGTTTCTTAAATGACGTCGCTCACTCAATTGCCTAGATAAATAAAACATGGACTAAACTTTAAAGTTGTTTCCAAAGAATTTAAGTGAGTAAATAAATAGTGATCGTCACTCACTTGTGTAATTAGACTAGAAATTGACATGACTTTAAAACTCGTATGTTGTTTCCAAAGAATTTAAACAGCGTTAAAACTTGGTAAACCTATTTGTATAACTGTAAAGTCAATTCATATCAATTGTAGATACTTAAATTTTCATCGTTTGAAGCACTACAAGTACGAAATAATGATCAACAACACAAACCGACATTTTGATCGAGCACAATCGATGTTTACCTTTGATTTGCGACAGCCTGTTGTCATCGACGTCAATCTCCAGAGGGTACTCGGGCATCCACACAGTGAACCGCGCCAAACCGGTGTAAGTGCCGTATTTGACGATGACGGAGGCATTGGAAGAGCCCCGGATCTCTGACCCGTCCACGTACACTGAGCTGCATGATGACGATACCTGGTTGGGTCACCAAATAGCTTAGATGACATTGTCGGGATGAGCTCAACACTTTAAACTAAGATTGGTTCTAAGAGAACCGGGAAAAAAGTAGAGAGCCTTTGCCCTGATGTAGGGTAGGTAAGGCGGGTAAAATGTGCTGTAACACTTAACTGATACCTTGACCTGTCCTACAATTGATTAGGCATGGTTAAGTCCCTGGTGTTCATGCATGGTGGATTTAAGTTCCTCATTTGAAGGCTCTACTCTACTAACAAAGCTGTTTCATACTTATTTTCAGCCGTTTCAATAGGTTTGTAGGGGCATTAACTCGCAATCTTTCTTTACAACTGCTTAAAGATATCGGAATTAAGAACAATTCAGATATGAAAAAAAAAACGGATAATACGAGTCGGACTCGCGCACCGAGGGTTCCGTACAAACTTGCAACATAGACGGCCATATATTTTGGCTGCGTGAGGGTTAATTTTTTACAGTTCCAAGGGACCACGGACGAATTTTAACTTCATATCTCCACGCGTTTTTGAGCTAAAGGGTCTTGACACACAGAAAGTGATCCTATAAGGGTTCTATTTTTTCCTTTTGAGGTACGGAACCTTAAAAATCAGGAAAAACTAAAAATAACTTGTAAGTAGGGTAGTCATGTAAAGTCAAGACAAACTGCTTTATTTAAATACCAACCCTACAAATTTTTCATTGATACGAGTACCTATCATTCTTTTTTGTAAGTTTAGCGCGTGGTAGGTAAATCGTTTCATTAAACCTTATGAAGCGACTACCCACTTTGTTGGATAGATCATAAACCTTAGATTCCTTTGACGCTTACCTTAAGCACGCTCTCGTCCTCAGAGTGGCAGGAGCTCTGCAGTGTGACGTCAGCGACTTGACCAGCCTGGGACACGATCAGCACCTTCATAGCTTGGGACACCTGACGACCCGTCAGCACTGCAGTGTTCAGTACTTCCCAGTTCTGATGGAAAAACATCCCATTGAAGTACTTTAAAAAAATACAAAATAGATACGATAATGCGGCCTAGCCCGTAATTGCAGAGAATCATATACTTACTACTATACTCACACCTGTAATCAACGGTTAGGCAGACAGAGATGTGACATGTGACCCAATACTACACCCACATATATTTAACTAGCTTTTGCCCGCGGCTTCGCTCGCGTTAAATTTGGGGGTAACACGTTCAACTTTCCATCAGTTCTCAGAATATCTATCACCTTGCAATTATGACACCATAATCATCATCAAAATCGTTTCTTTTATAACAACTTCAGTAACTAAATTGAATGAGACGGCCATTCACAGTCGTAAAGACAGGTGAGAAAAAATCATCAAAGTAGTAGATAGTAATAAAAGAATCCATTAGTCAGAAGTAATCAGTTGATTAACACTTGTGAATGTAACCCTGGAGATCGTTAAAAAGAACGATTGGGAACGAGTCTACTTTCAAAGGTATTAATTTGAGGACAGATTAAACACTACTTTCTCTTTAATAGCTTTAGGTAATACATTCTCGTGACCTAGACAGTTTGTCAAGTAACTAGTAAAGTAACTGTTGCTTTTTATTTCCTAACTGTCCTCGCCGAGCAATTGCGGCCTACAGGTTTTAAAGGTGACACTAGACAATTCAGTCCACCAATAATGGTCACTATCTACAGCTACAATAGTGAAGTTCGTACAAACACTCCATCACTCACGTCGTAATTTAATTGCTTTAATCATCTAGTTGGGTAGACAAGGAGCGAGCGTTCATCCGTCAGTGAGCAGATATGGAGAGCCCACTCCAGTCGGAGCGCCCGCGGCCCGACTTAATGACTCCACGCTAATATTGAGATAAACTAATTGCTTTATAAATATTATTCTGTAACTTCATTTAAAGCCGCACCGGTGGGACCGCACACGTTGCTGCTGACGTATGAAAATTATACGGGCGCCCGGAACAATGTGTTTCACTGTTTGCCTGCCTCGACAGCCACACAATTCCCCAAAGTCCCACAACCCGATTCCCCGATTTAATAGAACGTTCAAATTAAATGAACGACGAGTCCGTGCTACAAGAAATGGAAAAAAAACAAATTGCTTGAAAAGATAATAAACGTGGATCGTGTTCTTGAAGTTTGATGTAATTTGAATGTTAAGTTTTGTTGATCCCTAATTCGTTATTATGACAGAGTAATGGCTGTAAAATTATTTCAAAAGAATAGGGAGATTACAGTGAAATATTATTAAAGTTTTTGCGAACTATCAAAGCATTAAATAAAGATGGTATTTTATGATACCGCAAAATGTTAAAATATGAACATTGATTTTGATATCAGACAATTGTTTTATTTATTTATTTAAACTTCATGCAACACAAAAGTACATAGGCGGACTTAATGCCTTAGGCATTCTCTACCAGTCAACCAAGGGTGGTGAAGAGATAACATGGCAGGTGCATAGTTATTAAAATTATTATCAATACTGTCTAATTAAAATAAACATACATAAATATTTAGTATAATAAATACCTATATATAAACATACATATATATAATATATATTTTACAGTAATAGAAAGGTTATAGTGATGACTTCTGCTATTTGGAGAGAAAATAACTCTGCAATTTCCGCTTAAATGCAAACCGACTGGTAGCCGCTCGGATATCGAGAGGAAGCGTGTTCCAGAGTAGAATGGACTGAATCTGAAAAGAAGAATGAACAAAATCAGAAGTGTGAGAAGGACAAAGCAGGAGAAGATTGTTAGAAGAACGCAGGTTCCTAGTATGTGAAGAACATAGGTATTGAAAGTGAGAAATAAGGTAAGAAGGAGGGGTGGGAGAGTTAAGTAGAGAGAAAAGGGTGGTCAAAGCACGAAAATTCCTTCTCTGCCGGATAGGTATCCATTTGAGTTCAGACCTGTAGCTTGACACATGATCATATTTCCTGAGGTTGAAAATGAACCGAATGCAGTTGTTGAGGACCCTATCGAGCTTATCGAGGAAGACCGCGTTCAAGTCAAAGTAGCACACGTCACCATAGTCGATTATAGGGAAAATTAAAGTCTGCACAAGCATAGTCTTGGTCTTAGCGGGTAGAAAGTTTCTCAGACGATACAAGGACCGCAAAGTGCCATTGGCTCTCTGACTTACACTAGAAACCTGGTGCTGCCAGCTAAGTGTAGAATCAAGATGCAAACCGAGATCTTTCACATTAGGACTAATGGGAATGACGGTACCATTGAACATAATCGGAGGAAGAGAGCTAACCGCCACTCTACCCATCATGCGTGAGCTACCAATCACAATGGCCTGACATTTTGAGGGGTTAACAGACACCCCAAATCTGTCAGCCCAGTTTTTGACAGCAACCAAATCCCGGTTTACATCTTCTATAGCGACCGACAAACTTTCCACCCGCACAGATGTATACAGTTGAAGATCATCGGCATAAAGATGATACGAACACCGAAGACAGAGTATGATGAAATTAATGAAGATGGAAAACAACAACGGAGAGAGAATACCGCCTTGTGGAACACCAGCATCCAGATCACGCCAACTCGACGAGTTCTCATCAACGCGAACTGACTGCTGGCGTCCCCGAAGATAAGAAGAGAACCATTCCAGCGCCTCGGAAGAAACCATAAGATGAGAAAGGAGAGATAGGAGAATATCGTGACTGACAGCATTAAAAGCATTGGAGAAATCAATTAATACCAAAACGGTAACCTTGGTATCCTCCATTGCCTCTCTAATGTCACCAGTCACTTTAAGGAGGGCAGTGGCTGTACTGTGCCCAGGCCTGAAACCAGACTGGAATGAGCTGACGAGGTTATTCCGGTGAACAAACCCTGCAAGCTGCTTGTGCACACAGGCCTCAAGCACTTTAGATAGGAAAGGGAGAATGGAAATTGGTCGAAAATGTATAGGTAGCGAGGGATTTGAAATTTTAGGAAGTGGACGGACATAGGCCATACGCCACAGGGATGGGAATTGACCGGAATCAAGGGAGAAGTTGATTATGTGGGAAATCGGAGGAAGAAGAGAGTCAAGGATCAGGGTGACCATATAACGACTGATGTCATCGTAGCCCACAGCCTTGGATTTAATGGATAATATGATAATATGATGTTTTCGTTGAATAATTATGAACAGTTAAAGCAGTTATTCACAATGTGACGAGGCGCACAAGACGCGCGGCCACAGTGCGGGCGCGGGCGCGGGCGCTAGCGCGGTGGGCGGCTACGGCCCACCATAGCCTCCATTAACTCGCGATAAAGCTCCCATTACACCACTTCATTCATAATAAGAGTGTACCATTAAAAGTTAATCTCAGCTATTTGGTACAATCGAGCTCCTAACAGACATAATAATACTCCAAAAGTTTAGAATAATTCAGACGAAAAGAATATTATGAAACCTAAATGTGCCATTTATAAACCCAACAATAATGACTGCTACTACATATTTAACTGACAGAGGGTCGCGTCGATCGCAACGAGTTACTCTCATAAAAACCTCTGGAACCCAATAAAGATATCGTTATAGTAATAAAAGGGGCTCCCTTCGTACCATTAATTACTAAGAAAATACCTTTCGGGTAATTTATCGCTTACAATCGATATCTTAATAAATTGTTGATTTCGAGCACCTGTCTCGATAATAGTCGAATAATCGAGTGGGTGTCCGTGATTGTAATCACTATTCGCATTTATTACATAGATACGTTTTAAATGGAAAGAAAGATAAAAACGTATAGGTGTTAATACTTTTTAATCGTAGTAAATTGGTAGGGAGTAGACCGTTCACAAGAACATACATCTGTTAAAGTGTTATGCTTTCACTGAAAGTATTTCAAAGTTTTAATCAAGAGCAGGCCGTGAATATCCCTATAAAATGCTTTCAACATGCTATAAATCCTGTTTAAATTAATTTTATGTAAATTGCGGAAGATGATATGGCTACGGTTAACAAGTCGTTAAATTACCTTAGAAATTGGCAGCACAGCTTGTATGTCATCTTTTTCGATGTCAAGTCTGGTGTTGACTCTGTGTTCGTGGGGTGGTTCTTCCGTCGTAGAGGTTATAGTGGGTGCTGAAGATACTTTGGCTGACCAGCTAATGCGGGCAGTTCCCCGCCCTGACTCTCCTTCAGACCCCTCCCCGTCTCCCTCCCCCTCAGCGCCGACCTCCACCAGCCATGTGAGGATCTCTTCCCAGCCAGGCTCGCCGACGCCACTGCTCTCCTCAGAATCCCTATATCATAAAATGAAGTTACAATATTCAGTTCATAAACTCACTGAGCCTAAAAGCTTTTATTACCTAAAAGGTTGTTTATTGAGGTCGAACATCTTGAAGGTGAAATACCCGGGTCATAATAAATCAATAGCCGTATTATGTGGACTTTACTCTTTACTCTCAAAGTTCACGTTCTATTCGGGTGTAGTCGCTTTGTGTTTCGCTGTGGGAACACAAAATTATCTAAACAATAAAAAGTTAGTCGTGACATCGAGTTTCATTAAGCGGAAAAGCGCTGACAAAATTTATGGCTGTGCAAATGCAAAGTAGTCGTGGGCGAAATTGTGAACAAATCCCGCCAAAGAAATGAGAAATGGAAACATTCTGTTATAAAACGTGAAGAATAAAAATAAATTTTCATTTTGGTGCGAAACTCGTTCAACTAGATGTATATTTATGTTCGGGTACATGGAACAAATGAACGGCATGGGCGTTTATGAGCCATATACGACTGATGCATAAATTATATAAAAGTCTTTGTACGCATCGAAATGTGATTTATAACAATTTATAATGCCTGGCAATAGTGCTGCTACCTCTTTCTTTACTTAGCTTTAATATGACCTTAACAGAATACTGGAGTACAAGCCAAAGACGAACTTAAGAAATAACTGGAACTGGAATGAGTTATTGAAAGTCTCTCGTAGAGATGACCGGCTAGCGAGAACCGCTAGAAGGCGCCCACTTTATCTACGATCAATCCGATTGCAGAGCATTTTATCGCTAAAACGGAAAAACGTAGAATTGCAAATGGCATTTTTATTTTATAGGATTTATTTTTGAAAATGAACGTATCTTTTCAATTTTATTGCAATTTCTGCCGTTATTTCTGGGTGGAGCTGAAATTACTCTTGTTCAACGATCTTATTGTTTAAATTAACAATACCGTCGAAGAGATTATTACGCCGCATCCGGATACTGTTATAACGGAAAATAGTAGTTAGTGTTAATCTTGTCGTTGGAAACTGCAATAAAGTTTGCTCTGAAAGTGGATGTAAAAAGGAACTTGTGCTCATGCTTCTTATTTAGTTAATTATCTTCACCTAGTCTAATGTAGTTTCGACTAACAAGCTAGAAAAGGGGTTCTTTGTTCGTTTAGAATATGATGCAACACTTGGACTAATTTGGAAATTAATTTATAAGAATCTGGAAGTCGGCCGGTCAAAAGAATTCCGCCGCTTTTAAAGAAAATGAATTAACACGCCTTGAACACCTCTGTGTAACCCATTTTAGAGAAACATATGGATCACAGATTACGCTCATTACTTAGAAGATAACGGCTTAAGTGATTAGTTTATCGATTAGACTTGCCTCAACAACCCTTTTGATCAGCAAATGAAGCGTTCAATCAAACCGTTAACTAACAGAAACTATATACGTCACATTAGGCAGGGTACATACGTGTCGGGGGCTTCATCGTCTCGCAGTGGTTGTTCAAGTCTTGTCGCCGTCACAGTTGCAGCTCGAGGCTTTACTTCAGCAGTCACCGCCCAGCGGGAGTTCGCAGCTGTCACGCTCACCAGCCGTAGACCTGACTTCACCTTCATTCTAAAGGACAACATACAGTTGTTTAGAATAGTCGTAATTATCGCGTGATTCACACTGTGGTTGTGCTGTGATTGTTACTCTGCCTGACCTAGCCTGCAGTTTTAAAGTTAAGTACTTCGAAACATTACGCAAACAAAATAAGTATGAAAAAACTGTCTGTTTTTTTATTTTTAATTAAATAAAATATCTAAAATACATCTTCTTTTTAACACACTGTGAGAAGTTCATCAGTGTAACATAAATTAAAACTAATCAACTGCGTAGTTATGATTAAAAAATTGAAGTCCTGAATATTGATAACCCATTGTTGATTGTGACGTGTAAGGCCAGCATAAAAATGGCGATAACCTGCATTCATTAATAACTAAACAATCATTGTTTGTGTATCATCTTTTGTCCTCATTCCCTCACTTGTGTTTACTGTATAATGTGTGCTTTGCACTTCTTCCGGTTCTAAAGTACACTGGCACAAATGCGCCTCTTAGAATACCAATCGTAAAAGAGATGAGATCAAAGCTATAGTTAACTGAATGCAGAATTCCCTGCATTGAAGATAATTTATTTCATGCTTTGAACTTTCCTTAGCTAGTTTCCCCCAATGCATTAAACCAAAGTTAGTTTTAAAAACGAACTTACGTAAGGTCTTAGGTACTCTAGAAGGGGTAACGAAGGATCAGGATCACGTAAAGCCACAGTTAGATAAACTGTCTCACGTTATTGTTAGAATAGTAAAATTTATTTTAATAGCTAAGCCGAAAACGTCATAAATTTCCATTTAGCCGGTTGCAGTCGAGTATTCCCGTGCGGGAGCGACCCGAACCGTAACTCAAAACGAGAAACAGATACTCGTACCCGCGATGAAGGTTCGGAGCAGGTGGTGCTTAATGTATGGTACGGTTATACGTACATCATATATCTACATCATGGGTACTTCCCTATTACTTACACTTCAAAGGGTTCAATCAAATCTTTTCGCAGCAACATTTCCTACAAACATATCCGTTAGTTTCTTTTGAAATAGACTGGCTGGTTTTAGCAATATTATCGACAGGATATTGATTCCATTAGATTCTCGTGTAGCACTTGAAGCTCCACCCGTTTGTAAAGACTGCAGTAGTGCACGTCGGCACACAATCATTGCGAACGCCACAGTACCGCAATCACTGCCTTTTTACACGGCAGCTAGAAATTGAACACGCTGTATTTTGATCTTGGTTTTATTGTTCGTATAATGTGTACACTGGTGGCATTGGGCTTATAAGGACGAGGCATCGCTCAAGCGGTAAGTGCTGTGTGAACTGAACACATGTATTTAAAATTGATTAAAATAATATGGTCACAACTTTACGTTATATTGATTACGTTCTTGTCCATAAGTTGTATTCCTTGATGTCAGGGTCTCTAAAATCTCCTGTACTTACTCGAATCTATTCTGTTGTAAATTCGAATGACCGAATTTCTCTATTTTGAATTTAACAACCATAAAATTTCCCTACTGTTCCCGACCCAAAACTGCAGGTCATAAATAATATCATCGTGGATTTAGAACTAGAATTCTGGCTACAAATTGTATTGGCGATGTTGAAAAGGATTGTTATATTCATGGCTGACTTTAGCTGCATTTGTTATAACTATAAGATCATTTATCAATATTTGCGCAGTGTTCTTCGAATTTTCGTTCTCGAATGCTCTTGTGCAGTAGTAGTATATAACAGTTAGAAGGAATAGAAAAGCAGCTAGTGGAACGTCGTAACTCAATATTAGAGTTGAACTTGGGAAATTGTCTTTCCTGCTTATAGGATGAATAGGCGTGACGAAAGATTTTAAAATCCTCTTCCATAATGTGGGTACACTTTTACTATTTACAAAAAAGCCTTTATTTCGGTAATAAACTTAAGTTTAACAAAGTTTGAAGCCATTTTTCTCATAATTTTTCAATATTGCCCGAAAACAGCTCGCATGTGTCATGGCGTCGGCATGACGTCACAGTTAAATAAAAATGACATTGTTTCTATAACAACGTCCCATAAATCACATAACCGTGACGTCATACGCTGTGATCGGTGTTTCAGTCAAAATGACCGATTGCAGTATTTTAATGTTTTATTTTATTGAAAATCTTAATAATCTGTTGTTTTTAAATAAAACTAAACCTGTGTTTACTTTTTTTTTAATATGACTTCTCCCCTGTCATCACTGAATCAGCGATTTTTTTATACTGTCGTCATGCCTATTATGATAGTTGAGTACTTAGAATAAGATTAGCTCTACTAGTTCTAGGTAGTATTTCTCTGGGCATAAATGAAGCCTAAAAGAAAAAACCGTAAAGACTAAGTAGGATCTCAGGTAGCATGAAGTAACAGCAGGACTTACGTTGAATACTTAATCGTGTGGATTTTGGATTTAATTTAATTCTAACAATGATATCAATCTAATGTGGGTACAACGCAACGTTAATGTGTATTTCTTCTTATAACGACCTCAGAATTTTAACAAAGAGCTTTTGGTAATCTAAGTAAACGACTTTAGACGCAATTTATATAAACTTAAAACAAAGTAATCATAAAGTTGTAAAATAAATCAAATAAAGTTGAGAAAAGCCTCTTCAATTTAACACCTAATGTAATTTTCACGATGAAAATGTCATCACTTGTTCTATTTGATCTTGCGGTCGCGATGTCTAAAACGCGACCAATAGATTCGAGGAATAAAGTATAAGTATTACAAAGAGCAATAAATTGAGCGAAATAAACGAGGTGATTTTGAAGCAGTCGTTATTCAGTTAAAAACTAGAATAACTGAAAAACTTTTAATTGGCGCGTAGAGGTCGACAGTTTGCAGTTATGCCGTGAGATGCGAGTGCCTGTTCAGTACTTCAACGTGCATGTGAACTTGCTTTGTTGGCAGTTGGCACTTCGTCCCTTCGCCAACCGCTGTGGAGTGTGGCGTGCCACTCACAACTTGCCAAAAGTTAGGACAGAACAGTAAATTTAGTTTGTGGCAAAAATCAAATGATTGTTTACATTCTTAATGAGAATATCAATATTACTGTCAAAATAAAATGAATTACATATTTCATGTTCCTTCCCACTCAATATGAAAGATGGCGCTTGACAAGCAATAAACCAGTCCCAGTTGGGCGGAATACCAATAAATATTAGTCAGCGTGACAAAACACATAGATGCGCAAGTTGTTCGTCGGTAACTTGAAGTGGCACATGCGTTGACAGATTTTCTCCTGGCGTGGGTTTACAAACCGCTGTGTCGGGCTTACAGAAAGTCTGACACTACTTGGGTGGCATCGAGGCTACGGTTAAGCACTACCGTTTCATCACAATTTTAATGAGCATTTTCTCGTTCCTGCCCACTTTTGGAGAACAAATTACAGATTTTATGCGCATCTCATTTAAGCTTATATAAAAAAAAACATCAACTCACCTGATGACAACATGTGAAATGGTATGGCTGGTATCGCGCCGCACTACAAAGGGTAGATGTAGTCGAGAATGAGGATACAGAGGTGCTCGGGGTAGGAGGAGAGCAGTATCGCCGGCTCGAGCTTCTCTATACCCAGCACGAGCTCCAGCCAACGTGACTGAACCTAGGGGCCATGCCGGCTGCACGGACACTCGCCCACAGGCACCTTCTGCTGTTTCTCCACTACCGGCTTCAGCTGCGCTGTAAGCTAACCGCACTGTCCTTGGTGGTCTCTTGCCCTTCCCATCTGCTGGCCACCAAGCTGCTGGTACCGTTAATTCAGCGAGACAAGCACCCTCCTCGCCTTCAGGGCCACACGTTGCAGTTAATGTTCGCGATCCGTAACTCGCATGCAACGTAATACACACTCTGCGCGGTCTAGTCGCGGCACGTCTGGCACCTCCCTCACCACCCGTGTGGAACAGCACACGAAGCACTGGAGCATCGCGAGGAAGCTCCCGGAAAACTAGATGTGCCGACACATCGAGTCTGTGTGCAGTGGCGTCTTGCAATTCCATCAAAGATGCATTTCTTCTTGGTGGTTCCAAGGGATCAGGAACTGCGTATCGCGCTGGCACCGTCTGTTTAGTGGAGAAGGGCCCATACGTAGCCCGAACTGATGCTGGCGCAGAGCCTTGTAATACTGTGAATCGGTCTAGTGATAATAGGGCGCCGGGCAGGGCCGTGCCCATAGGTTCTGGCGGTGGACCCGAACCGCTCCATCTCGCCGTGTGTTTCAGAAAAAACCCACTATCCTTATTTTCGAAATGCACTTCGACGCCAAGCACCGTCCCTGAAAAGAAAGAACACTATTTATAAAATGTAATAAAACATTTGTCATCGATTTAGGAATGCGTAACACGTGTAAAATGTTAAATAAGTGTTTTATTTTTGGTATTTTGACGAGAGATAAAAGGGCGTTGAAGCACAACATTGGCGCCGCGCCAACAGCATTCTGTCCTGCAGGGGGACGTCATTTGTGTTAGTTTTATGTTTACAAACAAATCGATATTCTTACGTCGACTATGGTTTTCACGTAACCATGCCTTAATCACTCTGATTGTATTTTAGTATTATAAAGAGATCTTCGGTAGTGAAGCAGGTCATGGTTTATGACTGCTTCATTTTAAAGTAACACGCTCCATATCTCTGAGACCGTTATGCGAGGATACGTAAAATGTTATATGGCGGTAATAACAGAAACATTTTATATGTAAGCGAGGAATATAAAGGAGATTAGGTATGAAGACGCGAGAGTGGTTGTTCTTGTTTCTATGAGGGATGGCTTGGCTGGGAGCGTCACGCGTCACGCAGGCTGCGGCGCGGCCTCGTCACTCCTCCCGTTTATTGAGCCAGGATTTGTGTCACGTTCCTCTTACGAGTCTTACGGCGTTCTTACGGATTTCATTACGCGGCCTATTTATGATACTGAGTGGTTGGTCTCTTATTTATATAATGTTTTGTGATGATTAAAATTAGGTTCTTATATTTTCTTGGTGAAGATTGCGTTTGAAACGTTATGTTTTTCTTTGAGATTATTAACGTAGGTACGATAATAGAATAACATGATGAAGTTTATTTTGACCTGACATTTACGTTTTGGAATTAACATATTTGTGTAGGTGGCAGATTAATTAAACGCAAATATATATACTGGATAGTTTTCCGTAGAGTAAGAAAAGTTTAAAACAATATTAAAATAATAATCAAATTAAGCCCGCGTTAACTTAAAATCGGACTATGTTTCCTCAAGCCAGCCGCCTGCTGATCACAAAACAATAACAGTAGCCGACGTATTAATTGGTTGCTATGAAATTTCCCGTGAGCGGAAGCTATTGCTTCATTTGCAAGGAAACGGCAGGTAATTCCACGAATACGCCACATCCTTCCAGCCAGGGGGAGTAGTGAGGATAATAAAAAGCTTTAGCACGTGCCGCTCTTAGGACAAAGAAAAATTCGCAAGGCTTTCAAGTTTCAAGCTCGTTGAGAAATGTTACATTTGGTACCTAAACGCAGCAACGAAAGTCGGTTCGAGACTTTACCAAATGTAGGTAACATTTGAAAACTTCAGTATTTTGTCATCATTATTTAGCATAGTATTAACAATAAAGATTTCAACGGTTGTACCCGCTGTAACGTAATGCTGCTAATGTGCCTTTTAACCGACTTCTAAAGAGGAGAAGGTTCTATATTCGACCGTTTTTATTTATGTATGCTCTCCGATTACTCCGCCAACTGTGAAACGATTTTCATTTTTTTTTTGTGTTCGAATGAGTATACTGCCGAGGCCCATTTTAATTTAATTTACATTGCTTGAGTAGTTAATCCTTACTAATATTATAAAGCGAAAGTGAGTTTGTTTGTTTGTTTGTTACCTCTTCACGCCTTAATGGCTAAACCGATTTTGATGAATTTTGGTACAGAGATAGTTGGGACCTAGGAGGCGGACATAGGCTCACTTTTTATTAAAAATTAGTGGGATATGAGGGAGAAAGAGGGAAGAAAAGAGAAAACTTAGCTTTGTTATTACAAATCAATAAGGCGCAAGGGTTAAAACTGCAGGTAGTACTTACCTGTAAATCAGGAAAGGGGAACTGTGTTACCCCGAATTTAACGCGAGCGAAGCCGCGGGCAAAAGCTAGTGAGTTAAATAAAATAAATCATCTATAATACATATTTTTTCTTCTATGTCTATATGGACGTTCTGCTAATATCTTTTAGTAACAATGGATAAGAATACTCGATAAAAACTTGTGTGTGATATTGTCATACCATAAAGAACTAAACATGTTGAAATAAAAACTTTTTTGACGATGAAACGAAACAAACAAGAGTGTCCGACTTCCGGAACTAAAGTTATTTAAACTTATTAGGTTTTTTTTGGAAGTCGGTTTTTTTTAAAGAAAGTATACCTAGTTCCCTACCCGATAGATGGCGCCATCCGAAGCAGGGGCCGTTAGCCAGTAGACATTTTATGTAAAAGTAGGTAATCGTGTTGCAGCAACCTTAGGCCCTAGTTGACCACGCCACATTAGGTTGCGTGTAGCGTAATTTTTAACTTTATTGCCTCTTTGTGAATTCAAAAAAAGTGCTAATAACCCAAGGCTGGGTGCTAGGAACGTAATGAGCGGCAATTATGCAAAGCCATATTGACTTTTACATTCCTTAGCAGATGTTATTGATCCGGGCACATAATGAATATTCAAAAGCTTACGGCTATGGGTTTTTAATAATAAAAAGCTGACTTGCTACTCTACTTCAAACACATCAACGGAGAATAGTTAATCGTTTAAATAAACGTTTTGTATAGAGCTCTTTCAACCACAGTTGGCAACTAATTTTACGCAATTTTTTCTCTGATTGTCTACCTCGCTACGAAACGCGTTTAATTCAATCAGTCCCTACCGTATAACAATAAGATTGCTGACATTTGCTTTACAATGGTAATTCATATTTTTAATGAACGTCATTGTTCGTACGCGTTTCCATACATTTTAATTTTCCCCCGGACGCGATCGCAACAAAAAGAGAAGTTTCGCGAATTGATATCGCGTTTTCCGATCGCACCCTCGATTGTGGGCAGCATTGGTGGGAGCCCGGGGGGGCGCAACGAACACACGGGGGACAAGGGGACACGTAGCGGGTGTAATAACTGCCACAGAACTAAATCCTTAGATATGGCCCACGCGTGCCCACTGCCCCCTCCCAACCGTCTTTATCAGACTGACCTTCCAATAACTCCTACTTTATATACATATTCATACAATATACATATTTTCCACAAAATATCCAGCTCTTATTTTTATTGTTACTACTACCCGGACCGTAGATGTAGATAGGGAAAAAATACTCCAATGGGCACGAATACCTTAATATTTCTTTTATCTTTTGCTATACCACACTCAATCGACTAAATGTAGACTAAGCTTTGATAAAGTTGCCGAAAACGAGGTTGGGCAGTCTTTTAGACTGATTTCGTCTAGCTTTTCGGGTTAGACTTACCTACTTTGCAATATGTACTTTCTCTATATCATTCCCTGAACTCGATATTATTTGGCAGAGTCAACTTAAAGTAACTGGTTTGTTTAGAGCTTTCGTTTCGATAAGATTATTCAGTCGCTATACGAGATTTTCGAGCAGTTTTGTTATTTATTTTAGAGCTTTTTTTCAACTTCTCTCATCTACAGCCGGTATATTTGCACTTTCTTTCCGGTGAGCTATGACAGTTTCTAGTTTCAAAAGACTAAACAACTTTTGTTGAACTACCTATGTTGATCGTAAAGTTTGAGAAAATAAACTTCTCAGTTTCCACTGTAGGTACGTTGTTGCTTAAGTTGTTTATAGTTTGTTTCTATTCACCACACGCACCATTCAAACAACATAAGTATCTCCATACCCACCCTCGCCAACCACCTCCTTGGGAAATTATTTACATATCTATTTACTCAGTTTACATTGTTAATTAGGTATTATCCTCGTATTCATGTTTTCCCACGTAGATAGGACTTCACGAAAAGCTTCTGCGAATTTCATGCTAAATATGTTTCTACGGCAACCTCATTATATTAATGATATTATATTTCGCTGGAAAATCCGGCCATCCCGTTAATGAAACACTATAGCCCTCGCACCACCTTTGTGTTTGTTATTAATATAACGTCCCGCGAATTCATTACCCCGTCCATTTTGAAAATGAACACAACAACCGCGCTGGCTGATACGTTACGATAGCCGTGTGAACGTTTGCTAGATATTATAAAGCCTCATTGAAGGGTAATAAAGCGGACGCGTATGTGTCGGACTCCATTAACAGTAAATATTTGTTCATTTGTCATGCTGTGTTGTCAATGGACAGCTCTTTGACGTGAGCGCAAACCGCTGCCTTTACAATTTTACATAAACGTCGCATAACTCCATTTTCAGCTAAATGATTTATAACACACGCTTGTCTCGTTAAAAAGTCAACTGGGTTTTACCCTCGTAGCTCTTACCCTGCTAAGCCTTTGGGATGAAGGGTACTTGACGTCATAGGTTTTTCGTGGTTCCGGAATATTTTAAGCGAGCTGCTTAGATTAGGCGGAGCGAGCGGGGATCGTTGCAAAAACATCGATTGTGCGAGTTTAAGGCTGTAATACTTACTTATAGCCCATTGAATATAAGGGAAACACCACTATGAATGGTTAAACTACATTCTTACTTACGTATCATTTAAAAAATACTTGTTATATCTAAGCAATTATGACATTAAGATTGTTTCAAGAGTAACGCTTTAATTGAAAAGGGTGCAAGCAAGGTATAATAAATGTACGAATAGGTAATAACCCAAATATTTGATTGCTTTCGTAACTCAAATAGGAATCCTAAACAAACAATCTAAAAGGTCTCTCTTAAAAATACTCAGTGAATTTTTAAATTAACTTCTAAACGTTGTTTTAATTAAGATTTTTGTGGCATTGCATATTTTGTAATGAAATTATATTTCAACCGAGTAAATAATTCAAATTCAGTTATAACCTGCTAGAAAACGAAATATTTCGTTATTTTAAGCACTTTAGTTACATTTTCATGATGCAACTAAACCACAATGATTTTACATCCTGACCAAATTGTCCCTAAAATATAGTGGTAGCAATCGACTAAATTGTAGGGTATGTCTGCAGTGATATCAACGTTTTAACAATAGGTATATCTTATGTATGTCACCAAATTCTTGTATAAAAGCTAGTCGGTACTCATCTATACATAACGATTCTCGTCATCGCACAAATTCTTTTAAATTATAAAGTCTTGTAACCCACTGGTAGCAGTGAGTTTCAAGAGTATGGTATACTTAATAAAGTATTATAATGCTGGAATATGTAGATAATAACTTGGCATACCAAGATATCTGCAGGCCGCACAATGGAGCACATTAGCTACAAATCGATGGCCATCGATCCATTCGCATACAAGACCAGCAAAGCAACATTAATTATTAAAAGAACAATTACAATTTGTGGATCATTAATTATGCAACAGACCCATTTCAGGGAACCCTTGAGAATATAAGTGCACCAAAGTCTATGGTGTGCAAAAATAAGTCGTTTTTCTAGTAAAAAGCACTTGGGTATCAAAACTTAGGAGTAGCTGATGATAGCATCATATTTTCATAACCGTTGCTTCGATGAACACAATAGGTAACGTGACTCTTTCTGCATAACAAATTATTTTTGCTCGAGAAAATGTGTTGCCATTATCCTCCCGACGCGAGTATCTTATAGGATCCATGTACCTGTCAGTATGGAGATGTGAATTCCTTTTTTATTTGAATTTTTATTCGAGTTTTTATTTATATACAAAAACATGGGATTAGATCCGATTCGGATACTATATGTATGTAGGTATGTCCAAACATGTGCGTTGTTTGTTGACGCAGATTTGAAATTGATTAGCGTGTAGGTACGATTCGTGTTTACTAACGTGTGTTTTATTGATCCTATTGAAATGTTATACGGTCGCATGCCAATTTATCTTACAAGTATAATTTGACTCTGGTTTAGCTATTCGAAGGAGAGCGATCGCACAACCAGAAGAATAAGATCGCACAACCAGAAGAATAACTATTTTAGTATAGGATTTTCGATTCCAATTAACTCTCTTATTTACTGAGAAATAAAGAAGAAACGTAAGTACGTAAATCGTATCAACTGCTTATCTTCAGTTAAAGTCGTAAAAGTGAACCGAACGAAATGGGTTGGTTAATGGTGCTCGGCGATGGATTACCACCTTGTCACCACTGCAATCTTCCGATCCTATAGGTACATTATTGAATACGACGGTCTTGGCTCCGAGGGATCGTTACTGCTGATTTACTTACTTGTTCTCCTTTCTCCTCAGTTGACGACAAAAATATGTAGAAGGAATAGAAAGGGAAAGAATATGGTTTAATTTAAGGAAAACTCTTTTCAAAATATGGTAAGGCGTACAATGACGCAAGATGTCTTTAAAAACATGGCTGTAATGTTTGTTTTCAGCAAGTCATAAAATATTAACAGGGACTTTCGGATATATTGTGATATTCGTTAAGCAAAACCGAATCGAATAGCTCCTAAAATTTGTATAAAACGACAATAAACTGGGAAAAATTGAGGTGAAAGGAGGCGGCGTAAAAAATAATGGCGTACCCTCAGCGGACGAGCAAGGGTGGACTGCTAAATAAATTGTTTGCCTTTTTCAATTTCACAGCGAATCCACAGTACGTATCACCGTTACAGCCTCAACGTGCATACATATGTAGATATGGCACTGAATTCAATCTGTTGTACGGGTATCAAATACAATCAACTCAACGACGTGTTGTGGTTGGAGAATTGTAGCGGTTTCTTATTGTTATTGGGTTTCCACGCATATTTCAAAGTTTCTGGTAATTATAAAGTACCCTGAAACCATGGAAGACTTGCTTAAAATAATACCACTTTACATAAAGAACATATGTAAACACGTAGAGAAAGAAAAACATTAGCACAAAGCGAATAAAAAACATAACCAGAAACCGATACCTCGGATCCTTTACCCCATAACAACACGGAAGTGAACTGAATAGATATTGAAAACAAAGACATTTTTCCTTCGTCGATATGAGCATGAGCAGGTATATTCCGGATTCGGTAACGGATGTATTCAAAACGAGCATCATTACGTGCCATCAATAACTCGACATCGGATTTGAAAGGCTTGAGACAACGGTGGGTATTCATGAGCGCGGGCCCTTATGTCTATGTGTCTGTGGTTTTACGACAACAGACTTGTCACGTAGTATAACTACATTGTATTCCTTTTTATGTAACATACTTGTACGAGAGGAGTATTGATTCGCAGACGTGAGATTGATGGATTGACATGAAAGGAGACCATTTTTTTTGCCGCGAAAACTTGTTTGACACTTTTGTTGGCATTCTTGGAGCTGGGAAAGATTTGATCAAATCCAGCTAAATGCTGAGATCAAAGATAATGTGCTTGCAATCATCTCTTGGCACAAACTATTAAAGCATATTTATGCATGAAACAACCTGGTTCATGGTCCTTAAAGGTCAACTCATGCTAGCACAAGCTCTACAAACACAATTTTCCATTTTCATTCATATCACAGCGAAGAGGAATATTACTAAGGACCTACGACGCTATATTTCATGACGTAAAGAAAAAATGTGCATCAGAGACGTGCAATGTTAACAAGAATGCGCGCCTTGCCGACGACACCGTACATAACGTATAACTGGCGACAGTTTCTTAGAACAAGTTACGCCTGACTCACGAAACGGGACGAATGGTGATTTAACAATGTCTAAAATAGACTTCCTTGTGGAATGCGACTACATCAACTACAGCCATAATACTAATATCTGTGATCAACGAATAGTTGAACAGTTACGCATGACATTATTCTTGTTTCGACGAGAGGCCAGCAAAGCTTCTACTGTGTTGTATTAGAATTTGAAGATGGCTGAAGTAGACTGGTTTGTATTGTATTGAAAAATGTTTTCTATTTGGCAAAAAACCGTTAACATCCAAAAACAATTTTAGATGAAATACAACACAAACCATTCAAGTTCAGCCATTATCAAATTCTTTTTCTTGTAAACAAACAACAGCCGCTTAGAAATCGATCAATACATGATTTCCTGAAGAATACACCTGAATCATCTAAAAACAGATAATTATCTCACACACCTAGCTCGAAAACACTCATAATATCTCTGAATATCTAAGCAGTTTGTGCGAATATTATCATAAGAGTCAACCATTATCATGCATCATCTAATAATTATCGTACCTTTCGCAAAACATATTATTTAGGCCGTCAACTCTTCCGCCCTCAATGTCGTCATGCACTCGAACCTTCGTCCTTGTCGAGCTGAACGACTCGCGATTGTTAGTGGTATTGTTATTTATTTTTAATAACCCCTTGCGCGTATATAACTGTAACCGCGATACACGTCATGCCACTCGACAAGACGTTCTAGGGACGTCAACCTCTTGAGCACTCGACCTCAAGTGTGCTTCTATGAACAGCTCCTACGCGCAATATGTTCCTTCGAGATAATTTACGCTTCACTACATAATTCAAGAGCCACTGTAGCTAGAAAAACTTGTTTGTTGTGCAATATTCACCTAGGGAAATTATCTTTTTTAAACGCTTTCATGCCTACCTTATTTGTGTTTCAATCGCATTATTTTCGCACCCCTACACTATGCTTGGAGTATTTTGTAAAAACTCGTTAACTGGAAATTATTGTAAATACATGGTGTAAACGAAAGGATACAACATTTTAGGGATTATGGGTAAACAGCATTTTTTTAAGTTCTGATGAACAGCATTTTTAACACAAATTACAATTATTCTCGTATTAAATTATCCAAATTCATGTTCGATATTTTTGTTATTATTTCTCTGTGCATGTTAGGTATTTTTCTTGGTATTTATGTTATGTATTCAAACCGAATCAATATACTTCAATTATCTTTCAGATTTATTCATAGAAATTGTCATTCATAATTCAATCAAGCCAAATGTATTCATCAAGCAACCTACAGCTAAGACAGGATTATCCCTCGCGGGTAGTCAGGCACTTGCCGAAGAACGGATTAACTGCAATTAGTAACAGGAACCATTTCACAGGTTATTGCTTTAAGGAACAACTAATCATCGTGAATCCCTGGCCGAAGAGCCGGAGATGAATCGCCCCCGCACATACTTGTCGTGTTTACAATTCCTCTTGTAGTGTCGTGTCGTGAGACCGGACGGCTATGCGCTTTTCCTAATCATTGTGAACAACTTGCGTAGGCCTGCGTAGAATGGACGTACTTTTGTGCACTCAAATTAAGAATGATTTATATGAGTAACTGTAGAGGCAGGCGAACTGCGTCGTCCATGGTGTTTGATTTATTGTAAGTAGATAATTTTACGTGTCGAAACTTGTGACAATTACGGTTTAATAACCGTGAGTGCCCACAATGTAAGTAAAACAAACAAAACTTGTATCTATCAAAGCGCGGAGGAAGCTAAACAAGCTTATGTAAGCACTAAATATTGATTTTCCATATTTTCCGAGCGCTCGTTTGGCCTACGACTACGCCCGGGCTGAGCGGTGCCTGTGAAGACACTTGTCACTGCCGCCTAACGGTAGACCCTTATCCGATGTTTGATGACAGAGATTTACTACTGGCTACCTGTTTGGATATGATGTGCTACATCAGCTGTTTTGTTTGATAAACACTCGGGAAAAGTTTTCTCTTCATTGCGTGCCGTTACGACATTATCACCGCATTACTATTTATTCAACTGAATATATTGCACAGGCATTAGGCAAATGGGCTTAATAGCTTGTAAAGTTGACTGCATAGTCGCATTCTACAAGATATTTACATGTTTATTTATTCAATTATCGATAAGATTAGTCTCATAAAACATTCAGAGGGATTAAACTGTGATTGCGCAAATGCTCTTACTCAGGTAGATGTCATATCGTGCATTAGGCGGTTTACTCATTTGGCTTTAATTGGCAATTACATAGGTTTACTGTTAGTGTCGGTAATTAGTCGTGGGGAAGGCAGGCGGTGACTCGGAACTTGGTGAGGCGAGGCCGCGCGCCCGGCCGCCTCCCGCACTCCACAATAACTTGTCGCACCCATCTAAATGCAAATAAAGGGAGCGACCTACCCTTGATCTTTGTATGCGCATCCCTCATTTGTCAACGTTTTGTTGAAAAACGTGTTATTAAAAATATTTGAATATTTATCGCTGGTTTGAATAACAAATGGTCACTTAAAACGATGACGGCCGAAAGGAGCCTAGGCTTGCTGTTGTTTATTAGACGCATAAGGAATTTTTAATTATAACTTGCACGTCGCGTCGTTTAGTTAGCCTATTCATTAGATAATTTTGGAAACTAAGGAACATTAGGTTACAACATGTCTGTTTATCAACGTAGAGTAAGTGATTTAGCTTACAAGCTGACTTCAATTAAGGAGAAAATTAATCTTGAAGGAGCATGCAGTGGCATAAAATTGCCAATTTGCCAACAACCTGGCGTGCACCGTGTGCCAGCCTGGCACGCCGCACAGGAGCAAGTATATAACTTAATTCAGTGTCCTGGCAAGCCAATTTAACTTCGGCCACCGCTGACCAAAGTATTCCTAGAGTATGGCAATCGTTCCACTCCAGCCTTTAGGTACCAATTAATAGTAGGTTGCAAAATACAAGGAAAAAGGTTCCGATTTTCGTAACATTGGTTAATGCAGGCGTTTCTATGTTGCCAGGGTTGGGTAGTAGATGGGCAGCATCTATTTCAAATGATAGGTAGCCCCTTCGCAAAAAACCAGAATCTCTTCACTAGAAATCCTTCAACAAAAAGCATCAATATGAATAGGGGCACAGATTCTAACAACGAAGAGATAAACTATGGAATAGGCAATCGACCTTATTCTTCTACAAGTACCAAAGCTTCACAACTTATTTTAGCAACAATATTGCAGTAAACATTTGAAAACATGATGGCGCCAACAACAGGTAACCTATATGGATTAAAGCAACTACTTTATGTATCAGGAATGGGGTCATAGCTGTGTTCAGCATAAGTAGCGACAATTTTGTTGCCAGATACGATATCAGCTTACAGAATTACCATGAACTGTGATAAACTACTCCGACCCATGAAATAACTGTTCCGTTCACATCCGATAAGTTTGTGGGACGCATTCTTTTGATATTATTGTTGAGAAACGTCGTTGTTCGGTGAGTAGATGAAATGAACAGGCGTTTTACTATCGTTTCATTTGACAGAAACGACTCACGCGTTACATAGCGGTACATAAAAAAATCATCTATATTATTTTAAATTAGGGTTTATACGGTCAGTGAAATTGTAATCGTGACCAATTGCAGTAAGTAACGCGCCCTCCTGCTGCGCGCGCGCCGCCGACACAGCAGGGAAGCGTCACTCACTATATACATGCCCATAGGTACTACAATGAGACAAGTGGCTTACGAAGAACCCGATTATTCATGATTATTTTATTACATATCTATTGACTATCGACGGTGATTTGCATTTTTCAAAGCTTGGGAACTGTTGTGTAATGTAACTTATTGAAGTTTAGATTTCCAAATTTATTGTTCATAAAATACACATACAAGTTCTATAAAATGAATGCGTGACACGAATAAAAGAATAGAAATAGCATTATGGAAATAAAGCGCAATATTTTAACAAGCGCTAACAGTCGCGCCAACACCAAACGTGAGATTTGTGTAAACTCTACGGATTTAACAACAGAGAGGAAATCTTTAGAGAATCCCTTTCGCCTCGTTACGACACTCCATTTATATTATATGAAATATTTCTGTTAAGAAAATGCCGCAGACAACCTCAAAAACACGCAAAATAAAATATCTGATAGATTCGATTGTGATTGGAAGCAACAAAGGCGCTTTTATTGTATCAAATAAAAGCAATTTGATTTCGTAAAACTTTGATAACAGACAAGTAACAACCTTTTATTTTCTGACAAACTGTTCTGAACAATAAAGTTGTTTAAAAATTGAAGCAACGGGACTCCAACAAGTTACTACAAGTTACTAGTAACTTTTCGCAAGGTGGAGGAAGGTGGAATCATTTTGAGATTGCAACTGGAGAGGGATATGCTGAAAGTTCTCCATCAGCAAGATTGATACATTAGCAGCAGAACTAAGTGCATGAGGTTGTACGACACAAAGGCAAGATGCTGATGCACTCTCTTTGCTTTCACAGTTATTGTCACTGCATGTATCTCTTCATACCCTGTGTTTTGTTGCCTGAGGTAAATTCTTTGCTACACAGGCGTATTTTTACCACGGAAAACTTGTTCCTACGTTCCCAATTTTTGTTGTAGGATGTCGCGCGCCGAAACGTGTAGGTACTACCTTTACCCATAAAAGGTTTTATGTTTCGCGTCTAATAAGACGACAATATAGTCGCTGTAATTCGCCTATAAGCAGCGGTCGTGCGACTTGCGACAAATTGTGAAACATGTAGAAAGACATCTTATTGATTGAGTACAGCACAGTTATTGGTTCAATTGGAAGTAATGGCAGTTTTGTACGACGATCCATTGACTCTCAATTTAAATGTAGACGCGTTGCAATTGACCAATTGTTTCAAAATGTGACGGGTGTCATTTGTTAAGATAAGAACTTGTGTTTATTAAACGTTGAGTAATCACCATGGTAAGGGCAAAGGTAGATTCTGGTGCGGGTAATTGTTTGCATAATTAAATGCACCCGTATTACAGCCTATTTAACAAGGGTGGGTGAGGTGTGTTTGGGTGCCACAGGAATACGAACGACTGTGCAGTCGTTCGTATTCCTGCACGCCTGTGGTTGGGAATCCCATGATTCCAAAACCGTGTAAAGTCACGTAACGCCGAACGCGATCACTATCGTAGTAGGTATATAAACGAATATCGCCAGACTGTCTGTAAGGCACCCCTGCTACTTTAATATCATATCTGATATTGCAGTCTTTGAAGGCTTTTAATTTAATTAAAACCATTTGTATCACATGCAATTCGAATGAATACATTTCCATTCGATTTTTAACCGGCTTCCAAAGAGAGTCAGCCTTTTATGCAAGAAATGCATTTCTTTTAGTGCATGCCTTTTAGGTTTATACAGCCTAAAAGCAGATACGTGAAATTGACGACACGGTTGGCGCAGTGGCTGAGCGATCGACTGCTGCGCTGCGTGTCGCGGTTTCGATCCCCGCACGGAACAAATATTTGTATGGCCTACAGATAGTTGTTCCGGGTCTGGCTGTTTGTGTATGTGAGATTGAATGTTGTAAACGCACCCACGATACAGGAGAAATTCTAATGTGGGGCAACGTTTTTTTAAAAAAAGAAAGAAAAGATACGTGAAATCTTATTCCTCATAAATGTAGAATATTCTACACAAAACCGTCTTATCATTATCCGTCTATAACAAGAGAATTAATGAGTAAATCAAGCTACAAACGAGCAAGAACACTCAATGAAAGCATTCGAACGCTTTAGAAGATCATTTACGTTATAAGGCACACAATGTTCACGAGTAACACACGATTACATTCAATTAATTTGTTCGCTGGTTGGGACGAAGAGTAAGCTCAACGATTGCGAGCGATTTATTTAAACCCAGATATTCGGTGTTTCACACATGACTGCTGGGTGTACCTATATGAGACGCGATAATGTCAGGGATTTGTTATCGCCCTTCCATATCAAACCCTCTAATTCATACTGCTTATTTCACTTGCTGAAGCAAAGTTGATTTAAACACAAATTGCTGATTTTAAAACTACGTCGGAGTAAAGGCCTCGATCCGAAAAAGCTCCGAGTTTAGTTTGACGTCAAACAAGTTTTTTTTTTAGAGAAATCCGTGGGCTTCATAGCCGGAGCAGATCTTTGAGGGTTCCAGTGCACTTCTCGATTGCTCGATCAGTAATTTAATTAAAGCGAGTGCGCATTAGAAATGCCGGGAGGTGAACGGGAGCTTCGCTTTGCTGGGCTCGGCGCAGCGTCTACTGGGAGTACGTTTTTATTTGAACTACGGAAAATTTCAAGCATCTTCTCTTGTACTTGAGACGATGCTCTAATTGTTCAAAGAAGCGTGCTTTCATGTCTCAAAGGAATACAATCCCTAGAACGGTAATAGATGGACGATGATACTTTTTAAACGTTTCACATTATGTCCAGTTATTTTACACCGTGTTAAACTAATTATATACTGTTACGATTATGCGCACAATCATAACACTGGGCATTATTTCCTATTAATGTCAATTAGTGTATACCAAGCATTTAAGGCCACTTAATTCGTTTATTGTAAATTATTAACCACGTATTTTAGTATATTATTATCAAAATTAATCGAATGGTGACTGCGAAATATCCATTAGGCGATACACCAGCTCAAAAAGTAAAGTTCTTTATAAATAAACCCATATTAATAAGAATCTAACCGTGAAAGCAATACTAAAGTAGCCAGAATTACAGGTTTCGCTTCAAAAGGCAGCATTTTTCTTCCATTTCTTTTGTAATGGCAATTCGAGTTGATTAGACGGACGTGGAATCAGGATAAAGGTATTATCTGGTGAACGTACCTGCCAGTAAAGGGTATTATCGCATGGTTTTGTGTGTTCACTAATGAATAAAACCAACTAAGTATAGTGTGCCTACACTAGTTTAGCATTAGTATCTACAATGGCTGCCTAATGCTCTGTAAAATGTATGAGCTTTGGTAGATAGCGAGCCTTATTGTCTGCCTTAAATCTCTGCAAACACAGCAGACTTTCCCTGCTGCAATAAAACATTGGGGTGCTTTATCGCTCGGAAGATGTGCAGGCTTGCAGTAGCAGATACCAAAAAAATAGAAAATGTTTCTTTAGAGCTTATTGACCATGTGACCATAAAACTTGTATGAACATTTATTTAATAGTTTATGCACACACATGTGTTTTTGTTGAAAAATAAACCTCATATGTAGTTACTTACGTCTTGTCTTCTTATGCCAAGTTAACTATGTAAGTCATTCACTATGTAATTAAAATTCAATGGATGAGTACTACTTACTACGTAGTGTAGAAGTGCGTGTCCACGACGTATTATTATCTAAATAATAATAGACGCGATGAATGGACACGACGCGGGTGTCCCCCTGCTCAGTGGCACCGTGGCCATGCTCCCGACTAATTACATTATTAAAACTTCATTGATGACACCATTATTAATACGTGTTTATACTCGGCTTACATGTAATTATACTCTATAATGTGGATGGACTCCCAGATTGATATACAGCTGTGGTCGGTTTCAAATTTGACGCTGTAATAGCTTTAATTGGAGGTTTTATGAACTGAAAGTCCAAACTGCAGACCGTTCAATAGCAACATTATTGAAACTGTAGTGATGTAACTGTTCTCAATTTCAATTCAGATCGTTCAGCAAGCAATATTTCGATCCTCAATTAGAGGGAATTGAACCTACATTAACTTGCTACTAGACGGATATTTCAAAGGGCATGGACGAAGCCAGATAAATGGATAAATTGGGGTCTACGATAAATTGATATTAGCTAAACGGTATTGTATTTGGAGCGTTTGTTTTACAAGTAACCGTACCTACTGAATAGAAATACGGTCGGGTATTATTTCATTAATAGCGTGACTCGACGAAAAAAAAAAACAAGACATGACAGGGTAAATGAAGTGATAGGTGGATTGAACGTGTTCAGGCTTGGGTGCGGATAGCGCAGCGTGCGAACTGGCAAGCGGTCCGGCATCGGCGTCGGCACTCGGCACGGGACCCATTTACATAACCGGACGTGTCACGAATAATATGGAAATGACCCGGCGCCCTGCGAGGAAGCGCGGCTGCACTACGACCTGCCGTCACTTCGAAATTGCCTCCATTTACAACGGGAATGCAATCTAGTTGATGCTAATGTAATGTATGTGCGCACATTGAAGCGTAACGCCCGCGCCTCCCAGAGCTCATAGTCCGCACCTTTTGTCACAAAAGATTTAGTGCATGCAACTAAAACATTATGCATTTCAAACAATCTCTCTTCGCCGTAGCACAAACAGCTGCGAGCTCGCGAGAGTTTAAAGTTTAAAACTGCATTACATCTTGAAAATAATTTAGACTTAGGAGACGTGTGCAAATTACGTAAGCCTGACAGCATAATTTCAATTAATTATCTCTTTCCCTTGTGCTGGCAGATAAATGAGTCCCGGGAGCGCCGTCCGGGCTGAAAACATGAAACTTTGTACACATCCATCCCGCCCACCGACTGCTCCAGAATCCTAACTTTTGAATTATTTCTCCTTTCAAGATTTTTTACGCAGCCCAAAAAACCCGACACTTCCCGAATCCTTCCAAGATTTTAAATAAGTAGGTACTTATGTTGACATCGTTAACTTTTTGAACTATTAACTAAAATATTAATATGTGTGAATTATTAAACAGTACCTAGACGTCCTTTTGAAATCAAAATGGGTTCCAAAAACAAACTACGTTTGAGAAAAAAGTTGTAGCTGGCGTGGGCCGCCGGTGTTCCTGTGCGATATGTCGGTTGTCGGAGTGGCAGCCAGTTTCCCAAGCGTACAATGACTTCAGCATTGGGTCGAACTCAATTTCACGCGTGATTTGTACACTTTTATTTCATTTCCACTCCAACAGAATTGCTGATAGAGTAGGCGGTGGTATTAAGCCATCCTTATACCTATAAACGCCTAAGCTCCGTTTCTTTTAACATTGAAAAGGTATTCTTCGCAATTTTATCCCTACTTTAAATATGAAGTGAGTACCCATAGTGAAACTATGAATCATTTTGCTAGTATTATGCGGTTTTCAGACAAACAACGCTGTGCATATTGGTTAGGAAGTCGCGCAGCGCAACTTGACAAACAACGGCTCGTGTAGCAACATCTTGCGGCTCACGGCAAAGTCGAGCCGACAACTTGATATATTGGGTTGCTTTGTGAGGGCGAGCGGGTAAACACACGCAACCCGAGCGCGCCGCCACCGCGCCACGCGCACCCAGCGCAGATAACGTCTTCCAGGACGAGGCTACTAAATTATTATTATCTTCAACTCTTGCACAAGTCTTCGCACTTATCTGAAGTTACAGGAAGCGTTTTGAAAGTCGAAAGAATCTTAAACTTGTTACAAATTCAATTAATCCTTCCCTCAAGTGTCGTAAGCTTCCCATTCAATTTTATCAAAACCGGGTCTCGATTTCGCACCTCATGCCATTTCATAATATGTAAAAATTGGTTAAAATTCAAGAGTCATATGCTGTGAGCAAACGGCCGTAGGAACATCATGAGAGCAGCAAAATTCCACGGCTCGGTAGACAAGCCGTGTCGCTCGGAACTTTATGACCGGCAAACGATGCGTATGTGCACGACAGTAAAGGCGGTACGTCGATAAAAAGTCCATTGTCGACACCGGGCCGCTTAAGGGTTCGCAAATGACGGGAGGAGCACGAGGAAACGCGATAAAAACTGAGGACGACCGTCTACGTGCCGTCGAACGACAAAGAAATGCTATGTTGGGCTGAAACCTCGACAAGCGTGAAATTTAATTGGCTTCTACAAAGAAAATATCGAGCAAAGACGCCGTCGCGTAGGTGTGCTCAAACCTCGGCAGCCTCTGTTACATGTTGGCGAAGAGAAACGTCCTCGATAGCGAAGGATTCATTACCTGAAACAAACAAATGTTTTATTAAATTAATTGATCAACAAACAACATTGCAACCAGCCACCAAACCACATTGTATCTATGTTTATTGAATAAAGGCTAAAATTAACTATGAATCAATGAAAAACAACGCGGCGACCTAATGTAATTAAGATTAGGTAAACTAGGCCCTGCTTAGTAGCTACAAATACTAATTTCATTAAAACTTGTTCTGAGATAATTAATTGTATTCTATAAATCTTTCTCTGAGCAACATTACTTTGATCAGCAACGGAATTTATCGTTTCATTAAGAAATTCTTCGGTCAAAGAAATTTCCAATATAAGGTAGGTATGTCTATGAAAATGGCTTCCGGCTAAAAGAAAACAGCGCGAAGTTACCAATATACCAATAGTAAGTATTTTTTATTTTAGTTAAACTACCTACTAACAAAGTATTCAGTAGGCCGGGGGCCTTGTTTGTTATTTCACTAATCCAGTTTGTGTCAACACTTAGCGCCCACTAAACTAAACAATGCGTTTTGAAATATTTCACGCACATGCGGATCTATTATGGTTTAGTCGATATTATAAATAAATAAATTCTGTGTACACTAGCATGTTGTAGTATTTCATACAAAGGGCGTTATGAACTTTTGAAAGTGGGTTAATTCAAAATCGCTCAATGCGTTGCGTGACTCGGCAAACGGTCGACGAGGTTTCGTGTCTTTCAGTCGCCCTCTGTATAAAAGTAACATTTTCACGTTGTGTTTGTAAAACGAAGAATAGTTTCACAAAGCTGACTCTGTTTCACACGAAACCGTTCGATTTGTCGGTTGCTTTGCAAGTTTCGTTCGAAGGGCGTTGTCTGCGTCCATTATGCAAATGGAGGCTCCGCGAGCCGCGGTGGACGTATTTAGCCGATCTATTCACAGAGCCTGCCCGACAGACGACAGGATTCAACTATGTACCTACTTTGATCGAGGCAACGGGTTACTCGTAAATAAAATAAATGCTGGCTAGTTTCCACGCTAATGCTGAAACGCAAACAATACAAAAACACTTTTTTTCTCGTTTCAATTGCAAGCGCGGCTAAAGTTCTGCTAAAATACAGCCTTTATTCAAATAACGTTTGGAATTCAGTGGCAGGTATTTCTGTTATGTTTATCGTTTTGTATTTTTTTCACTTTACTTCTTTTGTATTTTGAAATTAAAAACAGGTTACCTATGTTTCATTGTCGACTATGCATTTGCTCATTTACTGCGGGTGCTGGTTTTTTATATGGAAGTACAAAATATAAAAAGCTCATTTGATGTGTGTGCACAAAATGTTGATACAAGTAATGGTTGTATAATCATCATCAGGGTGTATCATGTGTGTGTTGGCAATGTTGGTCCCTGGGGGCGCGGCTGGTCGCTCCTCCATTCCGGAGAGTGGCGACACGAGCCGACAAGTGTTTTGATACTATCGCGCTAATGTGTTCTGCTATAATCGATACCGACACACGAAAGCGGAATTTTTATCACACCATATAATGTGGTATTGAACTGTTTCATGAGTCCGTTGACTTGCCATGCGGTATATGTAAAAGTAGATATTTCCCCAGTCAACACAGTTTTTTCTTAACAACGTCGTTAAAAGCTGGCTAATGTTACTACAAATAGATTTCAAGTTTATAATGGTAATTATTTTCTCAATTTGCTTACGGACACGGTTGGTGTCTGGAAGAACCTATAAACACGATCGTGGGAGTTGCACTATAGCGGATAATAGTTTAATAACCAGCCCACATCCTTCCCCGTGTATACTTGTCATTAATAGAAACCGAATGGGTATTAGCTTAATTAGTAATCTCTTAACTAATCTCGTAATGTCCAGAAAGTGCTTCCCACGACATGATACATTACCCTTCCCCGGATGTTTACAAAGGGGACACATGTACCTACAGGATTACGTTAAAGTGTCTTCGTATATTAGATACACCGATGTCAAAGTCGATTCAAAGGCTATTCAAGAGCTTTTTCAGAACCATTTGCGTTCGAAAAATTGCTTACGTAAGTAGAGGCATACAGACACATTTTCCCGACTTTCCTTCATAGTTGTACTTCGCGCAAACTAAATAAACTAGTTTTCAAGGGTTTCTCCCACAGGATACCCACACCCTTGTAAGCCCTTGTTAACTTTATTTGACTGAAATTCGGTTCAGAAATACTTTTACTGTAACTGAAAATATACTGATAAACAATATAATAAATTAAGAGTTGATGTGGCGGGGGAGTCCTGTGTATTCAGAATGACGATACACTAAATGATGTTTGTCTACTTTGACTAGCACTAGGGGAGTGCCTTCACGTCAATTTTGCTTGTGTAACTGTTGCGTCACTCAAATGTTTGAACAGCACATGACATACATATGTATGCAGGATATTGCTCACCAGAACACTGATGAAAGCCACCCAATAGACAACGTAATTGGGTAGTTGAGTTGCGAAAGCGAAGTCATCAAAACCAACTCGTTTGAACGCTTGCAAAAATACTGCTCACGTCTTTTCAAATTATTCTATTCATTACAATCTGGATCCGCTTACATGAAACCTCAAGTTTCATTTTAAATTCTGTTAAAATATGATATTGGGTTCCGGAAACTCGGCGCTAGTAATTTGTTGTTGCGGTATAGTATCCACAGAACCGCCGCCTCTGAAGGTTTCATTTGAAGATATTGCACTGACTCTGGACTAATATTGCCAACGTTGTGATGTAACAGCTCTATTGATCGAGGAAATGAGAAAGAAACAATTTTAAAGCAGAAAAGGAAAAATGCCTCCGCGTCCAGCAAGTTAATTAACAGAACTCGTGTAAGGCCCCAAAAATAACAGCGATAAGGCAAAAAGTGAAACATTGGGGTTGTGTTTTTTTGAATTTTATTTCAGCAACCACCGCTAAAAAAATGATTAAAAACGAAGATTTTATGTTATACGTTTGTTTATTTTCGGGATAAAATAGAGCAACCTTCACATGAATGAATGGATTGAACGGTTAAAACATGGTCATTCAATTACTAAAAATAAATTAACAGAGGTTTAAAACTGTGCCAGAAAATGCCTAGTCGGCACATTATCTATCGACAGCGACATCTGCGACACCAATTCGTTCTGCGTCACGTACTCCGAACAAACTTCATGGGAAAACTTTAATTGGAAAATACTCCTAGTTTGCTCAGAATAGGTGTTTTCAGCGCTATCAGCTATTAGCTGTGTACCTAAAACTATTGATTATTCAACGATTCGATGTTACTTTAAGCTTAGATTGGAGCTTTCTTGTTGGAAGTATCTATTTGACTTAGTTTTAAAATAGTTTTTGAGATAACTAGACACATGTATGCACGTGCTGCAATGTTTCTGCTTAGCTGATTGGTCTTTGCCTTAGGTATGTATTTGTAGCTAAAATGATCTCGCTTCACCAACTAGGAATTCGAGATCTGAGAATTAGGATATTAGTATGCACATCTGTACATTTCTGATACTCATACACATTTATGATCTCTGGTCATCTCTTATGATATCCGAGAACATCTACACTACTAAAATAATAGCATATAGACGCTTATGATAGCATATGAATACGCATGAAATAAACATTCAAATCATATTTTGCAATCAAACTTCGCAATCAACCGTACCACAATGTAGGCATTCAGACATTGTGTCCCCCAATCGAAAAATAAAATCTAGATAGGAATTTGAGCGAGTATTTAAACGCCCACCGCCCAAACATGACTGCTATCGATTGGGACTTAATAATAGAGCCATGTCAGACGCTACGAATGATACATGAGCCAGCGATTATGCGAAAAAGCAATATCGCCCACTATAAATATTAGCTCGGGACTGCAAAAGAGTAATTCGAAATAAATTCAATTAACTTCGCCTATCAGTCATGTAATAAAGTTGCATTTACAATTGAATTGAATTTTCTTGAAAACTCTAAATCTTAAAAGTAGCGTTAGTTTTTTTGTAAAAAAAACTAACGCTACTTTTAAGATTTAGAGCACATTTAACAAAGTACAATTCTTCTTTTTGTCCTCGCATGACAACAATGGATATTCCAAAACTATGATAAACAATTTTAACAATGAGGGACATAAATCGAGTAGCATGTTGCAGCTTGCAGCCGATTGTATTCTATCTGCCGAGATGGATGCTGCATATTATAACAGCAGCAAGCATTTGCCGCTCGGGAGCCAGCTGTGCAGCTCGCATCGTACGACCATAATGAGGCCGCGCTGACTACCACACGGTGCGAGCTCCTTCGTTTGCTATGCTAATTGGTCGGATAAGCTGCCAACACGTACATACCGACCTGCCTAATTAGAAATCCATGAAAAAATAGTGGCTTTGCAACGTATACATAATGAAGTAGCTCCAAGTTAGAGTTAGAAACAAAGTTCCTAAGTATTGACGCGGACGGTGCCATCGCGTACCAACCACATTATTGTCATGTTTATAATTTTATTAGGAACCGGAAGCAGAAAGTTTTAATTTGGCTGCTTACTAGTATAGTTAGAAATTACGATTTTATTTTATTATACAAGCTACATATATAAATGAGTTTGTGACCGTAGCTAAGAATTTAGGTTTACAACCTTTTTAAGTAGGAGTAATTTGATTTGAGAGGGCGTTGCACGACAGTACAGTATGAGTTTTTTCCCGCAGTCACTAATTAGGTAACGCTGTCAACATGATATGAGCAACTAAAAATTGTGAAAACTAAAAACGTGGGTATTCATGTGAGGCCATTCATACGCATCCGTATTCTGCATGTAAAGTATTCACACGCTCGGGTGCAGCGCTAATGAAGTTTTCGCGCGCCGCCGCCACACAGCTCTCTTCTCATCTCTTATAATTTGCGTATTTTTATCACCTAATGAGATTTTCTTTGCATACGATTTCTAGACTGAATAATGGCAAGTTTATTACAATAAGGTTTGTAATACATTAAAACTTCGTTCCATTACGTATTCTTTTCGCTGTACTTTATATTCATGTTATGAAAAATAGCCAGCGAACAGATACCTAAGAATTCTTTTAAAACTTATATTATTGTATGGCACATTTAGTTCTATTTCTTTATCACATTAAAGTTAATTTTAAATAAATCAGTAAAATTATCAAAACGACATGTTTCCGACCTTTTTTTTCGTTTGCACGCACACTGTTCACAAAGTTTGGTACAAACTCAATAATGGGCTTGTCACTATTGCACTCCCGGTACCCAAATCACATTACCAGGCGAAACGCGGAAAATAAGGGGATTTTTTTTACTTTACTCTCCACATTTTCTCTGAAATCGTATTTATCAGAAGACGCACAATACGCTGTTACTTACAGACTTCGATACGAATGGTAAATGTCAAATGATGTGAAAATAAAAGCAATATGTAAGATACAGTCGTGTTACGTGGAGAGAATATAATAACATAGAGTTTTCGGTCCAAACCAGTGAAGTGTTTATAGATAAACTATAGAGCTACACCACTTCGCAACTTCTACCTACCTCGTTCTCAAATCGTATCTTATCCTGTCTGACATCGACTCCTACTTTCAATATCAATTGAAGTGTAGTAGATTAACATTTAATCAATAAACTTGTAGGTACTTATCATCATCTTCAATTAGTAGATTAGTAGTCAAAGACGTCTCGATCCTCCGCTGTTGAGAGCCGGCGCACCACAAAGCCTATACATTGTTGAGTTAACGAACACTAACAAGCGCGTGCTCTATCTACAGTACCGAACGTATCAATTAAGAGCTATTTCTAGACACTGTATGCCTAATTCTACGCGAATTTAACAACCGATCTTTATGCTAAAGCTATGTAGATTAGCTATTTGATCCGGAATGTAACGTTATTGTGAGTTTAAGTGTGCAAAATCGAATAAACGTACATTGTAGGCAGATAATTACTGTCCTGCGGTTTGTAATCGATAGTCGATTGACTGTTTCCCGTTGTATCCCTCTATTAGTTGATTCAAAGCAGCCGTTTAAAGATAAACAACGCTTAAATACATATTTCCTGTGGTTCCATATTTTTGCAGCTAGGTACATACTTTCGAGTTTAAAATATGGCATACATTACAATTTATTTTTGCTGTGATTCTTGTATGTAGATTTACATAAAAATATGACGAGTATACAGAGCGGCATGAAAGTAGGTACAATTTATTCAAAGCCCGAGGCACGTGGACCCGAGGGATTCCGGGCTGGACAAAGGCTCAAATTCTCATTACATAACAGAATTTCAATTTTGAAAAATAAACAGCGCTCGTGATTATTTATTACAGAGTAGCTGTATTCGATAATCAATATGTACATATGTCGGTAGTTACAAATTTTCGGAAAATTAATATTAAACAAGTAAAAGAGTCAAAGATGCGAAGTAAAGAGCAGAAGGAAGTTTAATTGGAAATGTCTTCTGAAATTGATAGGTAGCACTTTAAGAAGTTTAGCCAATTTGCTTCGGGAATTTGAGAACGACTTCAGATTCCATTTCCTCGATCTCCGCGTTCAGTAAGTAATTCAAATTTGAGCGAATTATATGAACAAAACGAATTACACGAACAACGTTTTCATGGCGTGTAGGCAGCTAATAACAATAGCGAAAAATAAAAACTTACTGTTGGAAACGTATTGTATAGAAGAAAACAGTGGGAGTTTATTCAGTTGTTTTTTCTACGCTTACCTATAGCCGTTTCACTTACAAACTTTTATGATATCAATTTTCTAAGTATGTATATATAGTACTTGAGTTTTGAATAATAAAAAGGTGCCTTCTAGGTAGAGGCTTTGTAGACGCTATCCACATTTTAAAGATTGCTTCTGAATAAAAACGACATTAAAAAAATAAATACCTAAAGGCATTCTATATTTTTGAGCATTTGAAATATTGCATTAAATATTCACGCATTTCACAAAAAAGCTTTTCAAGCTTATAAAAAGAAAAGCCGCAAATAGGTATATTCTGCGTTAAATAATATGATAGCACATACAGTCAAATACATTATAGTAAGTTATTGAAACACGCTCCATCGGCGGAGCGACCAAGTGCAACGTGGAGTGGTGCTTCAAAACGCATTAGCATTACTCGCCTGATGAAACTTATGCATATTGTACGTCAACTTATTGAAACTAAGGTTAGAGGGAGATAGAGCTATAGAACCAAAGTGGCTTCGGCAGGTTGCGAGCTCGACGACGAAGATCCGCCTTTAGTCAATGTTAGCTCTACACTTCACTGGTACACTAATCAAATAATTTAGATGATGTAAATTCAATTCCATTTTGTTTGATTGCTGCGTGTGGCTTATCGTGATTTTATGTTACACTGGAATGCCACTAGAAGGTGAACTTTCTGTTAGTTCAAGTACCTAAGAATTACCTTGTGTCTTGGGTCACAAAAGTTTCTACGACTTAGTGATTAGTTATAAGTCATACCTGTCCATTTTAGTTTGAACAAATCAACACAGTATATATAGGGCAGATTTAATGATTCACTTTATATTCAACCTTTCCTTTCACAAATTCCGTTTAATGCCTTACACGTTAAATTGCAAAATTAAGGATGGTATTTAAAAGTACTTCAATTTATTCCCATTTCGTTTACCTAATTTTGCCTGTGTTGCACCAAATATACTGAATGTGCACCAAAATATGTTAATTAAAATATGTCATAACGAGCATCAGTGCACTACAATAAAAAAGTGTTATATAAAGATATAACACTTTTTTATTGAAAATTTTTTTTTTTATAGAAAATGGATAAAGATCCATTTTCTATTAATGCAAGTCGTTACTGGCGGTCACGTAGGGTGTCACAGTTTTAACCTAACCTAACCTACGCATTTTTTAAACATTCAGGAAAGAATATTTGGTGCACGATCAGTATTTTTGGTGAACACAAAAATATTATCCCAAAATTAATAGCACGAGCGCTCACATAAGTCAAAATTTTAAGTTTGACTATGATAAACAATGTATTTAATTGGTCATCAAATTAACATCAGTTCCACGTCCAGCCAGCAAACGATAAGTTGGTTTTCAAAGATTAGGTTTTCAAATAAATCTAATATTTTTATTGCGGTCTACCTTCTTGGTATCGTCATAACATTTTAAGTACCACGCTATGAAGTTAGCAAGTTGTGTAGGTGTGCCTTTATTCATACTTACTTGCTAGTTAAAAGAACATTTCTACGTTTTTGGAAAAGATATTACAAGTACCTACGCCTACTTCAAAAAGTTTAAGAAGTCCGACCAGCGACTGAATCATAATATTTTCTCTAAGATAAAGATTATGAAAAAGATTATTCAAGTTTTATCGAAGCAAACTTTCCAGTTAACTTGTTAACTTGTTCCAGTGTCCTTCTTTCTAGGGAACAATTCAAACAACTCGAATTTAAACGGTACAGTGTTGATACAGCTTCAATTTTTATAGTGTCAGTGCTAAGCGGAGCGAGCACGGCGGTGCCAGAGGCGCTTACAACTCCTGACAATATTTGAACACTGCATTGAACAAACATATTCTTCAACAAAAGCTTATTCTAACAGCAACCAGGCGATACACCGATAGCGACACTTTACAAACAATGAGTATGAAAATCGTACAGAATGTACATCCTTTTACGAGCTTCTTTACAAAAATCTGTGTACGCGTGAAGATTACGCTTTTATCTCATACGAGGCAAGGACAACTCATCGCCTTTGGAGTATTGTCGGTTTTACATACATAATGTTCTGACTTAAGCTGGTGTGCTTCCTTCCACAACATTTATTCCGCCGACTATGCTTTGTCTACACCCTTACATAACACATAAAGAAACGGATTTTATGTCAATCATTTTCCCTCTCTTTTATTTCAGGAATAAACTTTATCCGCACATACTGACGGGCCTGTTGGTCTAGTGGTTAGTGGCCCTGACTGCTGAGCCGGAGGTCGTGGGTTCGATTCCCACCCAGGACAAACTTTGTGTGATGAGCATGATTGTCTGTTCTGTGTCTGGGTGTGATTTATCTATAATATGTATGTATTTATAAATTATATAAGTATGTATATCAGTTGTCTGGTTACCATAACACAAGCTCTGCTTAGCTTGGGATCAGATAGCCGTGTGTGAGTTGTCCCAAGATATTTATTATTTATTTATTTATACTATGGAACTGTAGCCACGAACCATTATAATTTCTTCATCCATCAATTTGTCTGTATCTCATAAGCTCGCACTTTTAGATGTATTTTATCTATCCCGTTTATGTTTCGATATTTTGGAATAGCTTCAACTTATTTTATCGGACTGTAATCGATTGAACACCTCGTAAATTATCAAGATTAAATGAATATGTATTTGCAGTCAACACTTGTATGAAATACGCCATTTTCAGAGTTAATACTTGTTACGCAGACGTAAGTCCACATTATGCTATCCTTTATCCAAAAATAGTTGTTGAGCACTACTTAGGCATAGGAAAGACGCGAGTCACATCCGTTCCACAAGGATGCCTATGTTTTATTACATTCCTAACACACGGCAAGACATTACGACGTACGTGCGCGGTCAAAATTACCTCCCTCGTTCATTCATGACAATGCCCTATTAAGGATACAATGTTACAATGTACACGATCCCTAATATTACCCAGTTAAAGATGCTCGTTTCGAATGTGGAGCTCCAGTTTGTAGTACAGATGGAATTTCGGGAGGCTCGTTCGAATATACGCTTGGGGCTTGAGAACTCTCATTATCGGCTATTGTCACGTTCGTGTTCTTTGCAATGCAAGCTTTGCTTTTTTTTCTAGCGAAAAAGTAGAAATACAAAAGGGGTTTTCATCTTCCCGTCCTCATCAATATTTCCGTGGAGACCTCGATCCCAAAATAAGCCATTGTTATTGATGTCAACGTTGCCTCTCTTTGTGCTTCCGACAAGATATTAAATGACAAAGTAGTGCATTATTGCTCGGAAGTGCCTTTTGTGAACATTTATTACTGAATAGTTACTTTGATATTGTTGCGACTTAAGTCTTAACTTAAGAAAATGCGATTCTAGTTTTTGCTCAGAATGTTGTTTTATAAGAGACAAATATATAAAGAGAACAATAAAAGGAAAACCTTCAGAAAATGAAGAAGCAAACTGAATTATAGTTAACAGCACATTTAATTTAAATCACCATTTTTATTCTTCCAATACACTTTCAAAGGTGTTTCACAAACGCGAAAGTCACCGTAACTGTAAGAGAAGAAAATAAAGTCAGTTTTCTTCAAATTCCCTTCACGTCGGCACTTACAGGCAGCACTATTCAATGTTTTATCAAAATGGAAACCGAACTGAACGAAATACGTCCTTGATACGCGTGGACGAACATGTTCAAAATATAAAGCATTCACGAACCTCCGAGGGAAGGATGACACATTTTTACTCAATTAGGACCTACCTTACCAGTTCTACATAACATATACTTCACGTAACAAATCCCTGTGGGGTTAGGCAGAGGTATTTCATAAGGTAGGTAAACCCCCATTTCGCAAGTATGTTTTAATTCCCATGTAATAAGGATAAGGAGGAGCTCGTGGCTAAATAATAGCAGCCGCTCAGGTCGATTTTTAGGTTAGTCCGCGCTTGCCTAGGTTGGTCGTTACCCGTTACATACCGAGTTTCCTCCGAGTAAGCTGTTGGTCCCGGCTGTCATTTGTAGATCTTTGACAGTCGTTACAGATAGTCAGTGTCCTGAAAGTCTGACAACCAGTCTTACCAAGGGGTATCGTATTACCCAGTAGGTACCTACTAACTGGGTTATGGAGGTCAGTTAGGCAGTCGCTCCATGTAAAATACTGGTATTCAGCTGCATCCGGTAAGACTAGAAGCAGACCCCAACATAGTTGGGAAAAGGCTAGCCAGATGTAATAGGGAGCGAGCCTATTGCCATTAATCGGGAACAAGTCTAAACTCTGTGGCTGCTGAATAATGCCTGATTGAAAAACCCAACAAAATTCTGCCCGATTAGAGAATCGAACCTAGAACCTCGTGCTCAGGAGTCACTCTTGAGACCACCAGACCAACGATGCAGACAAGGATTCTACCTTGCACCTACGATATTAAACAATATCTATAAAGTTAGACAATTGTCAGAGCATCTTCGCGCTGAAAACTTATACTTGGTGTTTGACGGAGTTCCGTTCCCGTTCGACGCCAGCTGTATGCTCTTGGCTTTATTTCATTAGCCTGGCGTCGCGTCGGCTACATCTGATTATATCATAGCGGAAATTGAATCGTTGCGAACAGATACCGGTACAGCACGTTGGCATACTAAGAACTAAGTTTATACTCTTGTACAGTCACTTCCAAGTAACAACACAGCCATATTTTACTGTGCAATAACGGTGAGTTACCTTTTTTTTATTTATTACGAAAATGTTAAAAGGCAGCAGCCTATTTCTGTCAATATAAGCAGTTAATCGTGATAAATTGTTGCTTTGATTAATGTTAACTCTTGAGTCGTTTCTGGAAACACGCGAGCACGCTGCTCAACCCTACGGTGCACGCAATTTATTAAATTCCCTTTTAACCTCAAAAACGTATACTTTTTATTCATAATATGCTTCAACGACTTACAAGGCCCTGTGATGTTGACCCGACATGTTCTCCCGTAAATCGAGTCGGTCTTCGAGGCATGTTTCATTAATATTTATGACTGGAACATTATCATTAAAAATATATTTTGACTGGCCGGGCATCACCGATACGCCCCTTTCAATATCCTTTTACAACCGCTAAGCTTATTAAAGTTTTTAATTTCGAAATCAAAATATAAAACATGTATGTCATCTGGAAACACGGTCTTAATTATTTCGGGCTATTAACAAAGCTAATGTAACATATAATTTGCCTGTCGTATCGTGTGCAAGTTTACGAATCGATTTAGAGAAATAGGTTAATGCAGTGCTTGTAGATAGGTAACGGTCTAGCAAACGTGTCAATGGTAAAGCATTATGCGTAGGTATAGGTATCTTCTATCTCCTAGCGTTTCCCTGACGTACTGCCTGATAATGATTCGCTCGAATAATTCAGTCGTGCTCCTATCCATGACGTTAATCTATGCTACGGCTTTTAATTTTGCTAACGAGCGATCGCAACTCTTTAAAAAATAAAACCAGCCCAATGCGAGTCGGACTCGTGCACCAAAGATAAACGGTCATTTTTATTGACTGCATAGACTTAGAAGGTTGAGATTTTTACAGGTCCAAAGGATCACAGACTTGAGTATATAGTTCATTTCACTCGATACCTCCACGCGATCTTGAGATAAATGGTCATGACAGACAGACAAACAAACAATAAAGTGACACTATAAGGGCTCCTTTTTTTCCTTTTGAGGTACGAAACCCTAAAAAGAAACATTAAACCCAGCATTCAACTTAATATGGTTGACATTTGAAAAACTGAATTCGCTGAAATATATGAAGCAAAATCTTCGAAAGAAAACAGGAAAACAAGAGCTATTTTTCAAAAGTAACCAAGAGCACAGCATTCGGAAAAAATACCCCAAACACACAATGCCCTGACGACTAAGTGAAAGCCATTCCTGATTCCAGACTGAAGACCAACTAAGAAACAGAGGCAAGGCATATAAAAGAAGTCCTCAGTGGCTTTAATGTACGCTTAACGGATACTCAGACAGATATTGATGCTTTGATGACTATCTTTCGGATGCCTAGTCTTAAGTTACTTTTCTTGCAAGGTAAAACAAGCGTGAAGATTAATATATCCTACATTCATTATAAGTTTACTGCCCATTTCTGCTTTCTTTTAATGTCTCGTAGTTAGTGGCTGCTATTAAATTGCTTTTAGTTGACCGCTAACCATTAATAACTCAGCGCAGATTTAATGCGGGAAAGTAAAATATTGTTAACATTTACAATATTGTACAGACTACGTTGTCAAAGATATTCTTTTTGATAACACGGACAGGAGGTGCTGTGATATCCCAATGCTTGCATTCGCCAAATAAGGCTTTAGTTTTTTATAGAAAAGGCCAGATTCTGCTTGGGTCACTGATTTTGCGTCGTTTATATCATGTGTATCGCTACTGCTTTTGTTGTTAACTCTATTATAGCAATATTATTGGCACCCAGTAAAATACAAGTGCATTATTCCCGCACTCGATCGACCATCGGGTACAGTTGCTACTGCTCGACCCAGAATCTTCACCCTATACAACTACCGACACTTGGGTCGGAGCATGCCATAATCAATTTGCTAAGCATAATGTATCAAGTGTTGAAATTCAAATATTTATCGTCGGTTCCCAGGCGCATGCGCTGGCCGACCGTTGACCCTGCGCCCGCGCGCCCGTTCGCCGAGAATGCGTCTGCTTTCTGTACGCTGCGCCTGGGCACCCGGATCGGGACATGACAAACAACTACAAGTTCTCGATACTGCTAAGAGAACATGATGTGACGACACAAACACTGAACGACGACATAGACCTAAACATATTTGTCTATTAGCGTACTTCTTAAGAAGGGTCAACATACGGTGGAGCTTTCAACATTAAAATTAATTGAATTGTAAAATTGACCCATTTATTCAATGAATAGGATAATTAATTCCCAGTACCTATTTGTCTAATGATACAATGGCTATACAATTTGGGACGCCGAACTGTCGGAGTCACTGGAGTACGCTCCAAATGTCTATAACACCTAATTCCCTAACAATAACAATATCGATCTGTCAGCTGTGACGCAACCGACCGTTTGGCTCTCACTTACCGCGCTAGAGGAAGCCATCTACCGTACTACTACAAACAGTTTAATAACACACAATACCCATCTGAACATTTATCGCACAGAATGAGTTATAGTGTCTACAAAACATTTCTCTGTATGATCATGTTAACCCAAATAGAACGGAAACTGAAAGTATGTGCTACGAAAAAATATTACCCCATGTTATCGAAGAAATATGTATTCGTTGATAACATATAAACAGCCGAAATAACAAGTCGATAAAAGCAATTACTGGAGCCAAACGAAAAATATTACAACCGAACAGATCTGGTGAATGCCGTTCATTAAGCCCCAATTATATTGATTTTAATACTTTTGCCAAGTCGGCAAAAGGAATACGAAAATGTTTTATTTCTCTATAAATTAAGCACGGATTGTTAAATCATAACACTTGCTAACTACAAGGGTAATTACCATAATGAAAAGGTTATTTGTATAACTGGTTTGTGTCGTTTTTTTTTATAAAATTAATGGAAAGCCAGTAGAATCACGTCAAAATGTGAACGCGACACAGAGTGCGATGATGAAACACGCAAGTAATACGCCGCAAAATTAATGACCAAACACGCTCTGACTTACGCAGTCAGACATCTGACTTTTGGTATTATAGAGCACAGGCATTGCATGTCACCTCGACTGTGATTACTTGTGTGCGTCCTGTTTGGATAACCCTAACGTTAACCTAAATTATGTGCTGAGGCTCGGAAGTCATAAGTCATCTTCATAGCAAATTACTAGAAATTAATCTTCCGTGTATTCATGTAGCAAGATAATAATATGTAGGTACTACTGCAGCGCCGTATGTTATGCAATTAGTAGATTAGTGCCATCCAAAAATAAAAATACATCGTGATATGGCTTTTGCATCCCTCGAGCTAAAGTAATAACATGATGGAAGCTGAAATATTAACATTATGTAGTTATTTAGAGTAGCAGACGGGTCACTGGTTCGCGCAGACACAAGTCAATTTATTAAATGTCAACGCGCCCAATGCATCGAAAGCGTCGAATGCAGGGATTAATATCAGTATTCACTCAGATAGGCAATACCGCATTTATATCCACTCAATGGAATCCATATTCCATTTTATTGAAGGCATATGTGCGCAGTCTATTACATGCAAAGTCAAAGTGTGCTACACTTCGGCATTTGACATTGGAATTCATATTTCTGTAAACGGCACACATACCGCTGATCGATTCAACATGCGACACTGTGCCAGTATTCCCGGAATTCGTTTTGTAACAAAGTGTATAAAATTGGTATCGGCACCTAGATGATAGCATCTACAAATATGTAGGTATAAAAGCTTTTTATTTGTTTTACATACGCTCTATTGTACTTTTGTGGACGTACAGAATGGCATACCTTTTTGAAAAACAAGCATACAGCCGTTTTAAAACAAAAACTGAGCTTTAAATGGCTTCATGAGGGTAATCACAATGAAGGGGTTCCATTATTAATATCGAGTTAAAGAGCGCTTTACCTGAAGAGCTCTCCAAGTCATTAGGTCGCGGCGCCCATTACGGACAGGTCTCATAATGGAAGCACCTTATGTTACGAGCCGCTCCCTGGACTAATGGCGCGTCAGGCTTTAATACAGTTAGGACTCTTAATTAATTTACACATAACTCGTTTATGGATTTATTTCAATATTGATATTCAAGAATCAGTAAGAAACTGCGCCCTCTCTAAAGAACTTCAGCATTTTTACGTTGTTCATTTTGTACATGTTTCTGCCGCAATCACAGAGCTGTGTTCCCGCAGACCACTAATAAACATTCCAACCGACCTAACCTCTTGTGAATCTTCGAGTCAGGATTCCACTTAGAAAGAAAATAAAAAGACGGGGCTTGTTGCTATTTTTAACTTTATATCCAAGACATTGATAAGTAGGTTTTTAAGAACCCGTTTGGAAGCTTGTAGAACTGTAGAGGTTCAAGAATATGCGAAGCCCGAGCTGAGTTGGAGCACAAAATCTTGAAAAAATAAATCCTAGCCTAACAAGTTTCAAACTTTTCAGAGCAGAGGCTCGGGTCGTAGCCGTCAGAGGTGATGGTGATTACTCAAGTAACTAACAGTGAATAAATCTTAATAAAAAAGAGTAGTTTGAAAGAATACGCAAATAAGAACTAAAAGCAGCAATCATCCTTTAGTCGCATCCCCAAATGAAAATCTTTCATCAATGCTGGTTTGTCTCATTCATCATTACGTACAGAAATTATCCAAAATGAAATGTCACGTGTTCACCATGGCTTGAGACCACCGGAGCCCAAACAAAATCGAATTAATTTTTTATTCAGAATTAACAGTAAAACCGAATATGTTTCAGCTCTTGTTACAAAAAGAGTTTTAATTAACTGAAGTACTTAATTACGTGAGTACAAATGTAAGATGATTTTAATCTTCTAAATGAGTCTACCGTTACAACTTCCCCGGTCTTATGTTCCTGTTCGCGGGCAATGCATTTCCTGAGCAAGTTTGAATATTAGTACGAACTAGTTCCTAAGTTCCTACAAGATTTTCTTAACAAATTCCATGTTAAACACATTTCTACTTAAGTAACTGCGCTTTCTGCTTATTTTTGGTGAAGACCTGTTTTTGTACTAAATGAGTGAACTGTAAATGTATATACTGAGATGGTTATTTAATTAAGAAGCTGTTTAATTAATTGAAAGTAAACCACATGAGCTTAAAGTGAGCATTAATGTCAATTAACAAGTATTAATGGAAGCTGTGATTCGTATAGCCGGCTTCTGTTAACTCCTGTGAGTATCGGATCCATTTGATTGAACACCCAGTGAACTGCGCCGCTTAATCACGGTTGCGTATTGCCATAATGTATACTAGCACAGACAGGGGTTGCTCTGTAATCGCACGCAATATGCTCTTGTAGCTAGAGAGCATACTGCATATCAGTACAGAGACAGACTGAAATAAAATACACTTTGCTCTAATTCGTGAGAGCAAAACACATACGAGTACAGACAATTTGGCTGCCGTAGTAGGCACCCCGACATGGACAGGTTAGGTTCGAAGGGTTAGATTACTTTAAACCCTTCGTGTTAGGTTACTTTAAACCTTGAATGCAGAGGTAGGAGCCCCGCGAAGCGGGGCTCCGTCGAGCCACTTTGATAGGTAGTAATCAGTGAGAGCTCGGGACTTGGGGCACCCCGACATGGACAGGTTAGGTTCGAAGGGGATGGCGGGGTCTGAAAGACCCCGCCATCCCCTTCGTGTTAGGTTACTTTAAACCTTGAATGCAGAGGTAGGAGCCCCGCGAAGCGGGGCTCCGTCGAGCCACTTTGATAGGTAGTAATCAGTGAGAGCACATTTTGCTTTAGACATATGCGAACAAACCGTATACTTATACAGACAGGTCTGTAGTCATACGTAGTTTGCTTTAAAAATATGCAAGCAAACTGTATACTTATACAGACTGGTCTGTAGTTATACGTAGTTTGCTTTAGAGTATTTGTTATTTTTAAGAGCACAAAGTGATCTAGTACAGACTATGGGTGTCTGTACTGATATACACAATGGCAATACGCATCACGGTTACACGGAGTGTTGCTTCATTATAGGGATGTGTTGCTGCAACACTGACTCCAACCTTTTAGATGTTTTACTTGAGAAGGCAACTTTTGTATTAGTCTGTTCAATGGAGCAGTAAATGCGGATTTGTATCGGACTTATTGAAATGATGAAGACAGTCTTGTAACATGGATTATATTGTTGAGGAATAACAGTTTTAAAAGAAATCAGGACTATCAGTTTTTGATTGGTTTTGACGGCACGGTTGGCGTAGAGGCTGATCGATAAGCTGCTGCGCTGCGTTTCGCGGGTTCGATCTCCGCAACGAACAAATATATCTATAATATGACCTGCAGATACTTCCGTTCCGGGTCTGGCTGTTTGTGTATGTGAGCGTAAATGTTTGTAAACGCACCCACGATACAGGAGAAATTCCTAGTGTGGAGGAAGATTAACAAAAAAAAATGTATGTAAGGACTAGTTCTGATATAACTACGCTTGCTTCAAGATTCATATAATGCTTCAAATCAAACTGAATAAAATACAAACAAAAACTAAAAGCTGATGCTAGGCAAAAAGAAAGCAATAAGTTGAATCCCGAGTCCCAACTTTGAGAGAGGTCTTTTTAAGATCGAATAGGCAATCAAAAGAAGCTAGCACTTGTAACTTCGTATTGTAAGTGAACGTACTCTTACTTGTTATTGCTGTCTGTTTAATAGAAATCCACGTCCAAAGCGTCTACAAAGTTTTAAGAAAATAAAGAAGGTGAATACAAATACAAAATAAAGCTGCTTCAAACGAACTTACATTTTGTAAGTTGTTGTACCTATTTATCTTACTTTTGACTAGACTTGTAGAAACTTGTCTGAAGTTTTCCTACCTAATCAAACGAGAAGTTTGCAGAAAATAGCGTCAGAAGTTTGACTACAACACCAGAGCTGGTTCAAACTTGAGGCCCGCCTTTGCAACGAAATGTTCCCCGGAGACGTCCTGAGCTAAGTAATTCTTAACTGCACAAGACCAGTTTTAATACTCAGGAAGAGAAATTCAAGCATCATAAGGAAATCCGGTGTTCTTAAGTCACAAGTTTTAGTTTATAGTAAAATTTTATGAAATCCGTAGTAAAATTATGGCACAAAGCCACATGCGTAAATCTATAAGTACCTACTTACTTAGTTTTTAAAGAGGAAAACTTTGTTTGTTTGTATCGAATAGGCTCCTACCCACAGGAGCGGGGCAGCAACTTTTATTAATAAAAATCGGCTTATGTTTAACTTACCACCAGATATAGTTACAAATAGCAGACAAAAATAGTAAATGATCACCAAAATGAAACTCGCATTTTAATGTAAAATTTAAAACCAAAGTTTTAACACTTTGCTATCCTATTTAAGCAAAATGATTCCAAATAAATCGTGGTTAACCCAAAAATAGTAAATGATCACCAAAATTAAACCAGCATTTTAAAGTAAAATTATAACCAAAGTTTTTACATCTTGGTATCCTATTTAAGCAAAATACCACCTGCCCTAAGATAGGTCGACGGAGCCTATTTCTGGGTGGTTTAAAAAAAAAACCTTTACGCCTTTGCCTTCCAACCTAACCTATCCAGGTCGGGGTACTCTGAGTCGTGGTGTTAACCATAATTGTATGGCAATCACAGAGGTTTATATAGGCAGAATTAACACATTAATTCACTCGGCAAGATTTGGTGATCATTTACTACATTTGGTGGTCGAATACAATTTAGAGTGCAGTCATGACTAAAATAGCTGGTACTATTGTAATTTTAGACATTATTTTTCTGGTGTTAAGTAGATATTTTTGGTTACATAGCTAAGGGTATCAAACCATTTTATGGTGGTCATTATATTTAACCCCATAATTTTTTTTGTTATGAGGTAGAAATTATATATTATGTACTTCAACTCGATGTGGGTGATTTTTTATAAACGCTGAATATGCATATCAGGGACAACTAACTGACCCATTATTTTATCTGGATATTTTCTTAGATTAGATCTTTGAAACACACGAGTCGCATAGAACACTTAAACGAGAAGTGATTAAACGGCGGCTAAGTGAATCCGACGTTTTATTATAGAACATCAATAAAACACCCACATCGACGCTCCACGAATTTTATTGATAATGTGACGATATAAAACGTAAAATTTTACATCCGTATCTAGGAATTGTATTCAGCAGTTGCGATAAAACCTGACTAGTTGTTAAATAAAGGCCATGTTATGATATGTACCTACGCAAGGTTAAAAGCCCTAGAAAACTTTATTTTCCAAATTCAAAGCATGTCTATGTATCTAAGTCCTACTTGAGTCCTGAGAAATGGTGCGCACAAAAACAAATAGAAAATATAATCGAGGCTTTCCATTTTGTGTAAATACGCAGTTTGAGTTCTCGTGATTGATGACGTCTGAAAACGTAGACGAAATTTCGGGGGAAAAATATCCTACAGAATTCGTAAAGTGAAACAAGGATTGCGTAAATGTTACGACCACCCCCGTCCTAGTCCTAGCCGCGCCGGCGTCGGGAGTGGCTAGACGGCGCGTCTCCATATTGCCACAATGCAACCTCGTTAAATAAACGAGCTCATATACACTACCCTAGTCTCCTTGATGTTCTTTTGTTTTACAGGTGGAGAAGAGACACGCTAATCTACCTGGATGAAGAAACAGTCATAAAAATACGACGCATAGCGCCATAAACCAAGACTATCAAGTGTCAATCATAGTGATGAACGTTGGCGTTTGATGTGTCCATGTTGCGCCATCATACCAAACATGACAGATGACGTAACCATCGGAAGTTCCGATATACCTATAATACAGCATACGTACAGAGTTTTCAAATATCTAAGGTTTCTTCCGTACCTACTCACTACTCAAAATATACCAATATCCTTGAAAAAAAAATCCCTTTCAAACGAGATTCACATCAAAAGAAAGTCTTGAAAACCAAAAGAATAAGTCATCTTCGTGATAAAATTAGAGATCGTAACTTGTACTCAAGTGTAATTTGGGCACTCTCCATGATTTAATGATATCGCCTGCGTCATAGCAACAAAAGATAAAATCAATACATTGTATACCACATTCCCACATTCAAGTTACGAGGTTTTCCAATAAATCTAAAAATAAACTTATTGTACAGTTTATTTTTAGTTGGACTGAACACTTTCGTACCTTTTCCACGATTCTGGAATTAAAATCATCTAGTGGGAGTGAGTAAATTCGACTTCGTGATTTTCATTTACGAGGAAATACACTTTAACAATAATTCATGCCTTGCGTGACTTCAAAGCAGTATTGATGCTGCCGGAGTTCAGTTAATCGTAAAAGTGTAAGCAACGTAAAATATGACCCAATTGCCCTGAAACAAGACTGAACTTCCAGTCAAAACTTCGGCAAAGTAATTCTTTCGCATAATTTTGTTGCAAAAGAAATGATGATTTATTTATAAATGAAAATAAAAGTAATTACGATACTTTAAATGACTTGAACCTTGCGGCATTGTTCAGTAGACAGTGTCAAACCACGAGCTTAAAACAAAAGAAGCTACTGTGAAAAGTGAGTGCATGTGTAGGTAACCTTTTTTATACGAGTAGCTTACCTAACAGATTCACGTTTTCTAAGCTTCTCATTCACCCAAAATCAGTTACAACTGTACACAAACTGACTCAGAATTAGAATCGTGTCGACGAATGTTAATCGGCTTAACCCCTGTCAGTTTAAAACCTCCCTTGCGAACTGTAGGTGTACGACAGAACACCTTTGCCCTTTTGAAAATCATTGGCCTTAGGTAGGTTAACGCTTCTTGATCTTCAGTCTATTTTACATTAATAAGGACTAAATATTCAATCAGTTTATAAAGGACTAGCTGGCGCCGCGGCTCGGCCCACGTGATGATCGAAAAAAAATGTATCCTATGTGTTATTCCAGACTATAATCTACCTCTGTGCCAAATTTCATCAAGATCCGTTCAGTCATTTTGACGTGAAAGAGTAACAAGCATCCATACGGATGTATGGGTGTTTGTTAATGTTCACAAACATTCGCATTTATAATATTAAAGTGGGATAGTAGGATTTTATGAAACAGTTTTGGTTTTTGCAAACGCCTAAGAGGCGTATGTGTATGTATTTCATGTATGGTACCTATGCCTCATTATTTGTAACATGTTTGTGTCAATTCTATCTAAAAGGTTTTTTAAAAGATATCTTCTGACAGTCCTTAGAGGCTATGCTTACTTACTTAGATTTAAAATGTAAACTTTGGGATAGGAAATCCAAAATTCCTGAATTATACAATATCAGACGTCAGAGGACACTAATATAACAAGTTTTAGTTCATGTGGCGGTCCATAGGTAGGTACTTACGCCACTAATTTAGGACTAGGACGCTGTCACGAAATACGGGGAAACAAAACTGCGCAACAGTTATTTTTAATTTAGTCGAATTCGTAGAAAGATTTATTTTATTATTTTTTGAGCAGTGTGATCTTGTAGGGACATTTTGATCTTTTTGAATAATTTGAACTTTTTGGAAGAACTTGTGAGTACTGCCGAAAAGTTCACCCAACCCAATTAAGGCACGCCACAATAGTGGTGGCGATAAGTCCCTTCTTTGAGGAGTGGCTGGAGAGGCGTGTTCTCACCTATTCATCCACCGCAAAGATGTGTCTTCGATCGGCGGCGGCGACCTCTCGAGTCCGGCCTTGGTTCAGTCCATGGTCCGAAGCGAAAGCGAATGGGAAGCGATCACCTTCTTCTGCGAAGCAGTGAAAGCGAGTTGCCTAGACGTTTGTGGATGAGAACTTCAAACCAACCCATCCGCCGCGGAAGACGCTCCGGGCATCGGGTGCCGCGAGACGACTCCCGGCCACCGTAAACGTGGTACTGTGGACGGTGAGCAATGGGTAGCTCCTCGTCCGTGCATCTAATGACGACAAGCAGTGTCGAAGGCGAGCTGGTGTTGCACGTGCGCCTCAAAGAGATGTCAGCAAAGCAGACAGACCCGCCAGTGCCACTGCCTGCCGGGGTTGCGGGTTGTTCGAAAGAGATACCGCGGTTAAAGGGATACTACATCCTGGCAAAAGAAGAAACATGGATGGGTTACACTCAGTTTCCTTCCGCTCCGATCAGCAAGAAGTTATTTGATGATTTCCCATCCGAAAAAAAAACAACATACCAGCAGCCAAGTTAGGTATAGCTACATTTTAAGTAGGTATGTAAGAAACCCAAACGAATACTACCTACATATACGTTTGCAAACTTCAGTTCCTCTAATAATCCTCTTCATGTTCCCATTACGATTTCGCGTGCCTGTGATTACTGGCAATGCAAACAATTCTCCAACCACAATCAGTGTTTTTGCTGTCGGTAAGCGCTACAAAATGCAAATTGCAGGGTCAGCAACGAACGTTTTGTGCAACGGCTGACACGTTGCCACCATTATCTATGTTCCAGAGAGTACCGCAAACACAATGAAACCGCATTAACTTGCGCCTACAGAATACACATATTATTACTTGCGTGTAATTTGCTGCAAACGGTTGTAGCTCTTGAATTGTTTGGAATAGAAATGCATTAGCAAAGCCCAAAACCAAAGTGCAAAATACCACTAACATTTGGAGAATAAAGCTCGCGTTGTCAGTTGTTGAGCTAATCTTGCAAATGAATGGTTGAATTTAGTGTTAACTTTAAACGTTTCCCTGAAGCGTTTTGTGTGAAATTCACGTTTATTTTTCTTTCAGTGTTGAGAATTTCATGCTGTTTACAGTATTTCACACATTTCGCAGTGCAAACAGCAACCAGTGGTGAAGTTTATTACAGTTTTGCTTAAGTTAGTTGGCTGCACAGGTTGTTCCCGATGAAGATCAAAACAAGCCGGCTGCGGCCAATTGACTTTTACAACTTGCACAAGATATTCAGCAGCTGGTAGGTGCTTACAATCAGTTTCTAAGTTAAGGCGTTATAGGGCGGATACTTTCAACGTTTCCATATATTTTATTTAGAGTCTAAAACCTTTTCAAAGTAATAGGTAAGTAACCAGCTTGTAAGTCAATGTTATTTCGAGGTTCCGTTGAGAAATACCTTAAAAGCAATTGTACTGCGTAACCCACTCTCTAAGCAGTCACTTTGAATTCTCAAGATACACAAGAATACACATTTAATCAGAGTGTGGCGAATACAACCCTCATTAAAGGGAATTAAGCTTGAATTCCAAAGTTATAGCAATTTATACGGGTTTAGAGTTCTTTCATTCTTTATTCATTGAAACTGGAATTATGTAGCTTCATTATTTCGTGGAACACATGAATTGGTTATCAGCAAAGTAACAGCTACCTACTAAGTGCTCAAGTTTTGAAACGTTTTTTCTCACTCAAAACAATGGATGAAAATTATTGTGTCTGAAAATACCATTACCCAACATAATGTAATTTCTAATCACGCATTTAAATATCTAAAAAAAAAATAACTTGGCGGTCTAGATTAAAACACTACAGTATTAAACGTGTGACCAAACGTGTTGTCTCAATCGCTTTCCTAAGAAAGTTCCCCAAGGTAACAGAAACAGACCAAGGATACATACAAAGCAAATACGAAGAATATAAAAGGAACAACTTGGAAATGAAGAAAAGACAGATTTTATATTAGGGTCCGTACACACAGCGGGAGACTTCGGCCATTCCCGGGTTCGCAGGAACATATAAAAGTACATAAAGTTGCGACCACAATGCTTGTGGCGTTCAACTTGATTGCTAAACGCTTTACCAACAAAAGGAACTGTTTAATGTTACGGCACGCACCGCTAGCATTCGATACGGTTTAATAGTGGCTTTATTTCACGGCCATAGTTAAATCCTCGGTATTAGCGTCGCACATAGGTACGTGTCATTGAAAAGCGTGTAATTCGATTATATAAATCTGTAGTCCAACAATCTGGAATGACGTTGAGATTGATGTTGTGGACACACAAAATAAATCTTACAAATAATTTCTTATAGTAAATCAATCAATGGTTTACAACAGGTCGTGGTAATCGTAGCTTTTGATGGCTCAACGCTGAATGACGGGCACGCATTATCCTATTAAGACTTAGTCTTAGCATATTATATAAAGTTGTTTCTTTATTCAAGTTTGTTCTCAGAAACTAGAATTTAACTTTGACTGTTATTAAACTTGTTTTCATGCTCGTCGTCGGTACATACAGCAATGACACATTTTGTTGATTTTTAACCACCATTCTTTTTCTTTGCCCCTTTAGGTACATACTCATGGCACAACACCACATCATCCATCCACTACACAATATTGAACATAATAATTAAATGAAATATGAAATCTCCTATCAGTTTTCACAAAGACTGTTGGGAGGTCCGAGAAGACTGACTAGATTAGAGCTTATATTACCCAGAAATACCAGCGTTTATGCACTATTGACTGGTAACCCAATACCAGGCGAAGAGCTTTTATTTCAAAGGAAGTATGGACCTGCGAAGAAATGCATGAAATAATCAAAACACGTAGTACGAATCTACGAATGCCGCGGAAATTCTAGACAGGTTTCGCTTAATCGAACTATTCTACAAATAGCTGAGCCGGTTTTCTTAAACGATTGACCGATTAATTTAATTTAACGTGTTTTAATAAAGTAATCGGACATTTTTAAGACTGTTATAGAGGTATTAAAAATTAGGGACGCCAATTTCTTCTATGACTTAAATGTTAATAAATACGTCATTATATTATTTCAGTAGAGACACCGTAATTTTCCTGGAATTCAGGCTTAAGTTGTTGCCTTTTCAAACGGAACAGTCATTACTGCAGTTACTGGGCTAATAGTAAGCCGTAACTTCAAAATTTACTGTTGGGAACACAAAGCGTAAGAAGTAGTCAACAGCTAAAACTTTCAGCATTCGCCGTATATGAAACATAAAAGATAATGAATCATTTGCACGGTAATGTTGCATATTAATGATGATCTAGTGTTGGTAACATTATACACGAAGTTTAAATGTGAGCTCATAGAGATACGACCTGCAGTTTGACAACATAATAGCTGTCATGATTTAAAACTTGGAAGAGTGAACAGAATATGAATGAAAATATTTCTACATTATGTTTTAATTTTCTTTCTCTACTACGAGCTCAAGGCAGTCATTTTTCGAAACAACGCTAGGGGCATCACGTTTTTAAAAGCACTTCAGTCAGCTGTTCTTGGAAGCTTTAAAACTTCATTTTTCGTCTAAAAACAAGTTAGCAAGAGTGCGTGTCTTGAATGGCGGGTGAGTCGTTAACTTTGGCGTGGTTATAAATCTCGTGAATGGCCAGCTTTATCGGCGTTCGTTAGACTCCCACAAACTGACGCTTCAAAGCAATATCAAAGGGATTTTAATTGCCAGTCGACCGACACTTACCGACATTATTACTCTAATAACAATCTGCAGATAATCCCTATGATGATGATGATAATTACAAACTAAAGACTAATAGGGAGTTCCTTAAAGAATTAAACTGTTAAACAAGTTGCAAGTAACAAAAATGTTATCAGCCGCTGGCGTCGCGACACCTCTGAACAGAAACGAAGTCATTTTCAGTAGACAAACACAAAAACTTTTATCAGTAAATAGTAAGGGAATAAGACTTATAACTAATGTAATATTACTGAAAATAGTAGCACTACCGTCCCTTAAACATAATGAAGCTAAATACAGTTAATGCAGCGGCTATTTCAGTACCACCACCAAATTGAAAATGAAGAGGTGAAACCTAACGTAATGCCGCCGCCTGAAATTGCTAAAATAACGAAATTGCAGTGGGGCATGTCAGCTCTAACGTAGGTGAAGCAGCACCTAAACAGCTTGGAAAAGATTAATGGGCTTAAAATTGCATCGCAGCTGTGCAATAAAAGCAAGCCGGTGGAATCAGCGGCAGGCTCCGAAATGCAGTGTTATATCACTTACGACGTGTAAGTGCATCCCAACTATTTCACTGGAATTAAAACGAAATGAACTTTAAATATCGCCGCTTTGACCCCTTTTTGCAAACATATTTTAACCACCCGAGCAGAGATAAAGCAGCATTCAACTGCCAGCTAAATAATATTATGAAGAATTACTGCGATTTAAATTTTAATGGAGCTCTCGACTCTATTATTTTTAATGATAATCCTACGTCTCTTATTATCGTGTTGAGCTTTATCAACTTTTTCTTTTTAAAGTTTTTGTTTTTGTTCTTGTTCAGTACTAAAACTACTAAACTGACTAAATAGTTATAGTAATTTTCTGTGTTTTTAATAAATTCAGTTGTATTTTCAAATGTGGAGAGTGAGATCGTCCGTGATGCAGAATGTACGAGTATATTCGCTAGATTGTAATCTAACTAATGCCTTATCTATTATGGCATCTCTATCGACAGGTAGGTGAAGGACAATCAACAGAACTAATAACTCGTACCTGACTACTTCTATTATTACTAGCTGTGCCAAGCGGTTTTATCCGCCTGCTCAGCTAAAATAAAGTAGATTACGACCGATTCTCAGACCTACCGAAAATATATTCAAAATTTCATAAAAAACAGTCAAGCCGTTTCAGAGGATAGGTAATGGCAGCTAAAACTGTGACAAGAGAATTTTATAAACAAGATATTTGACGTCTGGTTTATAAAAGGTATTTGAAAGATTTATCCGAACTTGATATCGAATAACTCTTACTAACCTAATGAATTATAAATCAGGGACTCTCCGAACGTTCCATACTTTTGCGTCGCTGGAGCAAAAAGCAAATTGCGTTTGACCGGTACCGTCTGAAGAACGTTCTAAATACGTAGGAGGACGCGCCGCACAATACGAACAATTGAGAATGAGGACACTACTCACCTAGACAGTTATAAACACTAGAACCGACTCAATAGAGAACCACAAATGAGAAACGTATTGATAACGATTCATGAAAGAAATTACTAATCTCCGAGCAACAATAAAACTACAGTTTCCTTTGACATACGAAACATGGACTCTATTTCGGGGACAATATTATTTCAATGAAGACCTATGCTTTTATTATAGAGAGACCTTATTATTATGGCCTTAAAGGTTAACATTTTTATTCTTCGCAGCAAAACTGGGATAGTAATGTCACGCGCCATTAATTTTCCCAGCTAAATAAAGTTTCAGAAACGGAAAAGTCCACAACGGAGTTTTCCTTTGTTGTTGAGGGCAAATAACTTGCGGGACAAGAAAATATACAAGACTACGAGAAATTCTTGAGATCAAAAGATATTAGAAGAGAATGTGTTCCATGGAAAGAAAGATTATCGTGGACTTGTGTTTCTTAATATGTGGTACATCAAGAAACAAGTGAATTGAGCTAATAAGGTTGACCTCAAAAACTTTATCTAGCAATCATGCGCCTATCAAAACTAGGTTCACATAAAATGCGTAATAAAGTTTCGATAAACCTAGGCGCCAATGCTATAACAAGAATCATATCATTCAGTCACCCACATACATCACTCAGTTGTTATCGAAACAATTGCAACAAATAGCTAATTATATTAACGCGAACACATACAGTTTCACTGGTGCAATTTTACTAGTTATTTATTTTGTCACTTAGAACAAGCAATCAAGTTTATTTATTCAATATGAATGGATGTTGCTAAGTGACATCAATTAACGTTTATCGGAGCATTGGGACTGCATGCGCTTGGTTTACGTATGCGCCACATGACACTACTGACGTCAGCGTGGAAGAATGTAAGTGTTCAAACTATCTAAAGTATCTATGTTCGTAGAACTTGTAGGTCAAGCTTTCAACATTTGATTCTTGCTTTATTCAAGCTATGGTCCATGTTGCCTCGCAGCTTATTCTACTAGAACAAATTAAAGCATTTGTCCAGGACAAAATTTCATAGACCTACAACGCAAAAGCTCAAGGAGAAAAACAGACTAACCAAACACAATAAGATGTTATTACTCCTACGAACGTATTTAGATAGACTACAAAAATAGAAATGGTAACTTAACTACTAAATAAACGAAAGTCACCATTCCAGAGCATGTAAGAGTAATCCTCAGGGAAAGCTTCACAAGAAAAGGGAGCTCTGTGGGGAGTTCACGGTATCGACTAAACACAGAATTCAGAGTTCATGCGGTGGTTTCTAGTGTAGATAACGATAATCCACAAAACCGAGATGGCTGTAAATCTTGAGCATTTTACAATACGACAGTTAACAGTTTACTGCATCAAATGATGTATGGAGAAGTAAAAGAAGAAATGGGACAAACATTCTCGAGCGCCCCGATAAGATATCAGCAGTAAAGTTACTCGATTCGCAAATTAAACCAATTCGCGATGACGTCGGGTGGATCGATAACCAGATAAACAAGTTGGGGTGGGGCAGCGACCCCTGTACTCTTGAGGACGCAGATGCCCATACATGGCACGGCAACATTACGACAGTTAGACGGTTTAATCTGGTCCCGACGCCGAACTGGGGTGGACTATAACAAGACACACTTGTGGGACACTCTTTGCAATGATTTTGCTAGTTTGCTGATTCCAAACAAATTGTAATTCAACTGAGGGGGAATAAGCCATTATGTGTTACTTGGGAGCTGCGGGCGTTGGACCCTTATTCGACTACAACTATAATATTGAACTTAAATGAGAGTATGCCGCGTCCCTTATTAAGTGGTAGTACATTTTTTCTCAGAAGTGATAATGGAACTTACCTAGTCTTTAACGGGTAGATAAAATCCGAAGCCATAAACCATCGGAGGAATAGATTGACAACCAATGTGTTTACCAGCACATAATAATACTCCAGATACATATGCTGTATTAATAAATGGAGGCACTATGTTAAAATAAACAATCTGAAATTTTGAAATAATCGGTAATATGCTATGCGTAAGCATCTGGTACCAAAGCTTTGGTTACGAAACCTTATGTCCGTGTGTTTTATTCTCAGACAAAAGTGCAAAGCATATCTATGAATATTTCTCGTTGGCCATGCTCGTATGTCAAGCTTTATGATTTAAAGCTAATGGATCTCATGTCTGCGATAAGAACCCCAGACACATTAGGAATCTGATTCCCAAAAAAATAATCCCAAAACACACACTGGGAAAAGGGGAGCCACACGTCTAATCCCCCGAATGGCGCCACCGCCTGTGACATTCTGTGACAATGTGGAGCAAACGACTCCCCAAGTCCCTGACACTTCGCGAGACTTGCACAGTTCGCGCCCCGGTTAATTTCGACAGTAAAAGGGCATTAAAACCTTCGACGATGTTTGTATGTTCAGAGTTATTCGGAATTTCTAAAAGATTATTTTTTTCAATAACAAAGTTGAAACACAAACATATCAACTTGCAATATAGGTTACTTTGAAATATTTGAACAAGCAGAGGAAAATATTTTCCTCTATACTGATATATTCATTCAGTCAAGCAACATCGGATCTACCACAAATACCGTATCCACCAACATAGGTATTACCTAGGTATTGAAAATCCATTTGTAAGGGGACTGGACTGGACGTTAGCGAGCTTCAAGTTTCATTTGATTTGAGGTGTATCGGATAGCCGGTCCGTTACGTAGGTGCCGCATTATGTGGCTTCGTGAGCCGCAAACCGCTCGTAGTACACCTCACTCGGGAAACACGCTACTCTTGGAATATTCAAGGATAAGTGTAATACAGCTGCTAGTATCGATTCGCTATGACTTAATACTTTACTTTGTAAACCCGAGTTGCATTTCCCACGTCTATAATTTATGGCTACAAAAAGAGAAATATACAAAAGTAAAAGCGTCAAATATCACACCAAGCTACTCACCAGTCACCGGTAACAAAGAATCAATACCTTGTGCCTAAAATAAAATGTAACAATAGGCCGCGCCGCATTATAGGACAACCGCTTAAAATGCTTTCCATGTTCGGAGTCATCCGGCGCTGACCGCTCGCTGTGCCCGCACTCGCCTGTCGGCCCGGAAGTAAGACATGGGAATCTAACCACTTACTCGATCTTATCTGCCTCCAAATATTTTAACTTTTATGAAAATAAATAATCGCCATGTCAGAAAGTCATTAATTTCACTTGTAACCAGGATGTTAGTTGTGACTTGTGACGCGAAAGCGCCAGTTTGTTTTATGATAAGACTATCGGTTTGAGTTTATAAGCATTCATAAAGCTTCAATGGCTTCGGTAAGAACCGACAATATAGCTGTGCTAAACTCATTACAAGTATAGATCACGTTCGTCAACGGGTCGCTTCTTTGCATAAAAAGTTTTTTTCAATATTAATATCCGCATGAATTTAATCGATTTTGATAGCCTGAGCAAATTATCTATTATAGAACAGATAAAAATAAATCGAACGTAATAAAAACATCTCTTTAGAAAAAATACTGTTATGTGATTCAGCATTTGGCATAAGAGGCGCCCTCAAAAAGCGAGCGTGAGTCGGCAAATTGTAACTAATGGATCTCCCAGAAGATGACTCATGAGTCCCACATGTCACTCTAAGTAAGTCACAGACTGATTTTATAGAGACGCGGGTCGGGGCCCGTTATTTTTGGAACGATGGGGAATGGGGCCAGTTTCTGTATGCATACAAAAACTTACCCTTACGAATTCACTGACAAAGTAGGTTATACGTAGCTTCTATATTTGAAATACAGTAACAGCTATGTAAGCGTAGATAAAATGACTTGAACAACGATCTTTAAGACGCCACAATGAGACAATGACGCCAGCTCACATAATACTCAGAAATACTAATTGATCTGAATTAAACAATAAGATGAATGTCTGTCTGGTTATGAAGTGACTGCACAAAACATGCCTGTTCTAATTGGTTAATTTGTTCTGTTTGTCAGAACAGAACACAGTCTCAATCACAATTTAATTATAAGGACATCAAAAGTTAGTAGAGATCAAGAGATTGCACTAAAAATATAAATAGATGACAACGGAATTCCATAAACTTCTGAAAATCATTAATGACAGTGACATGTAAAGATATCCCATGTCACCACAATAGGATTACATAAATTAAAGCTGGATTTGAAAACGCAAAACATGGATTCCCATTGCGTGAAAGCAATTCAATCTCCTAAGCACACATGCGGACTTCATAAATCTCATGTCAGATCGGTAGAAGCGCGTTTTATGTCATAAATACAGCGGGTATGTATGTCAAAACATGGGGGATTTGGGCGCGCTCTCCCTGCGCGGACGACCAACCGTCGCGCGACGCCAGCCGAGATAATGAAAAAAGAAGATTTATGATCAAACTCTAATCAAATTTTATTACCGTCTACGACCCTTCACGTTATTATTCGTTGCGTACTGCGTTTTCATTATCGATTCAGTTTCGAGTTCACTATGTCAAAGCGCCCGACGCTAGAAGTAAAAAAAAAATCTAGATCTCACGATTTGAAATTGCTCCAACATTATCACCTAAATACAAAGCAGATGAAAAATCAAAATGTAGCCAAGTTTCCTTAGCCAAAGGGGTCGTGAGACACATTACCATAAAGTTTCCAGCACGGAATGTGGTGTTGTAATATAGCGGGCAATAATATAGCCATTCGTACGCAACGTGGAATAACGCTCGCACCTCCCCCTACCACCATGATCCCGTCCTTCACCTCCCTGACCCAATTATGCGGAACATATTATATTTTTTATCCCTTACCTACAGCAGAACCACCTCTCCACTCACAAGCGGCTAATAATGACATTATAAAATGACCATGAACTTGAATGTCGCGAAATTCAAGAAGGGTTAACCCCACATCATGCTTTGTATAAACAAACGAAACCGGTTTGTGACCCACAAGTACAACACGAGTGATTTGAAGTTCAGCACCTAATTGTATCACAAAACAAGCGACGCTCAAATTCCATTGTAGCTAAATAGCAATCACATAAATTATCAATATACGTGAAACCAAACAACTCACTCATTCCTTCTTTATCAAATAAGCTGATATTGCGGCCCAGTTCTAGGATTGCTTGATTATAAGTTCATATTATTGGTATAGAGGTCATCAAGAGCATCTACATTATTGTTATGTCCCCACTTTCATTCATTGCCCGTTCAATTTACGTTTTCAACAGCGGAAGCAATCTGCTGCAGGTTTTTAACAACTATTCTCAGGAGCTGAAATTATATTTCTTTGGTAGCGTCTGTCCGCTTCGCCATTTAATGGGCTTTTAATAGAACTTCAGTATTGTTAAGAATAATAAATTGTTATGAATACGTTCATGTTTTAAAATGAACAGTACTCGTTTTTCAACCTTTCAAAATATTTTTACAAAAACATGCTTGGTATGACCCTCATCTCGAGCAATGAGAGCAAAGGGTGCCACAAAAAGGGCTATTATGTACAGTAAAGCGCAATGACTTGAATTAGTTATTCAGTTGATTATGCCTCCCCTCTGGCCACTCTATCATTATCGTTTTACTTCACGCACGTGCCGACTTGCGCAGGCACCCTTGTAGTCTTCAAGGTCGATAATTACAGCCTGCACAGTCTTTTGTTCCTCGCTTGCTACCCTCTCTTTACGAGTAAATATTATTCTGCCTTCGTATGGAATTTAAGTAGGTACTTTAAAAACTCTGAACAGAAGTCATAGGTTAGGTATGGCGTCCGTTTGTTTTCTGGTTTTTGTAAATGCTAAAAATCTGGATAAAAAGTGAAAAAATCAATAATATAATGGAAATATCTATTCTAAGTTTGATTTTTAATCTATCAACGTTCGATCAATGTTTTCACACACGAGTGATAGCAGATTTGTCGCAAAGCTTCGTTTCAAGGTTACGTAGGTTCGCTAGGTGCATTTTTTACTTGCCTATCTTATTGGTGACCACTTCAAAACAACTGTGTTTCTGACGACTTTTAACAAGAAAGCGATCCTCTTATACAGATTAAAAGAAGATAAGCGGATCAGATCTCCCAAAAAAATATTAGCGTGCGGTTTTTTCCATTGCACATTCAGCTACGGTATGAATACGGAAAACGGTATGATCCAACAAGCAGATATCGCTAAACCACACTGAATGCAACTATACGCCAGGCTTTGCGGTAGAGACGATGAAAAATTCTTGTCAAGCTTGCCAAAAATCCAACTCGATCCAAATATTGTTTCTCTTTTTGTCGGTTTACTCGATTCACTCTCTTGTATAAGGCAAACCGAATTATTGTAACAAGATTCTAATCCCTAAAGAGCGGTTGATTCGATTGATAGTAGATTAATTGCAAGCTCTGTTGTGAACAGTTAGATGTTATAACTGGAAGCAGTTTGGAGACCCATCGTCATACCGCTGGGGAAATAACTCGCGGACTGCTTGATATTTGGTTACAGCAAAAGAATCTCCAAGCTAATACTGCACCAGTGTTTCCTAGTGAGAATAACTAAGTTATAAAGCACGAATATAAATTCCAAATGTTATAACCGCTTTATGAGCGGATTAAGAATTATGTCTAACTATCGTAAAGCTTGTTATCCCGCAGTTTTAGGATAAGCAAATTGGGTCTTAAGTTTATACAAACATTCCGTTGTACTCCGTCTTAACATAAGCGGCAAAAGAGGTAACTTTTGTAATAAGTTTATTTATACTAGAGATTAGGCATTGCGGGTCGCTTCGGACTCTTCGGGGAAATTTAGAGCTGCCCAAATTGCACCTGGGAAATCACATTCTCACCAAAATGTTGTAAAGAAATAACAAAGGGTCCTGGACTAGAATAGTAACTGCGGTACGAAAACTAGTGCAAGAAAATAATAGTAGTAGTTTATAATTTTACACAATAGTTGAATAAAATGGTGCTCCCAATAAAAAAAACTTTTCTAGAAGTTCAAAACTAAAATTCTTCGCCAAAAAACTGCAAACAGATGAAAAGTCGCAATTAATTGCAACTGAAAATTACAAAATCTGTGGCGTCTAATTACAACATAATTTAAGTACCTAGGTTGTTTTTACAAGTCTTTCCCTTTCGGGGATAGGGATAACTGCCACAAATATTTCTAGCGCATGCGCAAGCACTAACATTTTTTTACTAGCTTTTGCCCGCGGCTTCGCTCGCGTTAAATTCGGTAGCGCCTTATTGATTTGTAATAGCAACGCTAAGTTTTCCCGTTTCTTCCCTCTTTCTCCCTCATATCCCACTCTTTTTTAAAAAATAATAGCCCATGTCCGTCTCTTGGTTCCCAACTATCTCTGTACCAAAATTCATCAAAATCGGTTTAGCCATTAAAGCGTGAAGAGGTAACAAACAAACAAACTCACTTTCGCTTTCATAATATTAGTAAGGATTAACTAGTGATCGAAGGTTTACGAACTTGTATTTACAAAGTATAGCAAGTATAACATGTATTTATATTTATAGAATTTTATTTTATAATTATAGTATTTTATATAACCATGTAGAATCAATTATTATCTGTATTACATCTACCACTATTCGTCTCTGCATCACCCAAAAGTTGAGTGGTAGAAAATGCCTATGGCAGTAAGTCCGCCACTATAATTTGTGCTAAATAAAAATATGGATCATCGAATAATCTCAATACTTTACAATAATAGTAATTTGGAAGTCTTGAATGAGTACCAATAATAAAAACTTCAAATGAACATTGAAATGTATCCGTGAACATACTTAAATAAAACTCACACGAGTGCACTAGTCTTGACTAAAGTGCGCGGGCGCAGGCCACACCGCCACAGACGGCGCAACCCGACGAGTGTAAACACACGCACCACTGAGATGAAACGATGGAAGCCGGCACTGGCCACTTATCGACTCCTGCACCCGTTTTGATTATGCCTGCTCTGTCAACACCCCGAAATAGAAACATACAGAGCGCCGTATTTCTTCACCAAATTGAGAAAAATGGTACCTACAACCGTCTAAATGGCGTGCCTCATTAAGACTATTAGTTTAAATTAGTCATCATGTCACCATACGCAACGAATGCCTATGTTGTGCAAATAAAATATTATTTTGTAAGGCAATTACTGTTCACTAGATCTATGGAATAACTAATGCGAAAATGATAAATGAAATCAATTCGAGCAAAAGCAAATAAAGTGTCAAGAAATTGAAGATTGGCCACTCAGTAGAAGTGGCGCCTAGGTGTATAGAAACGACTACATCAACACAATGTTACATCAATGTGATGACTTAAAATCCTCTTAGTATTTTTATCTGACTCGGCCATAATCTAGATATTACCTTTCAACCACATAATCCTGGTAATGGTAGATAAATATCTATTTCATTGATAGCTAAGTTCGGATAAATCCTAAACAAACTCAAAACGGCCTCATAAAATATATCAAAACGTATTTGAAAACATTTTTCGTAGAGCTGGTGTACTAAAATAAATTCTTAACTTAAAATGCGTTGAAAAAATGAGCGGAGGCCAGGTGCAGTCCATATCCGCTCGAAAAAAATGGGTGCTCTTTGAGAGGTAGAGAGTACTACATTAATTTCGTTTCTTTTTTGTGCTCGAGAGACATAATATCCTCCGCTCATTAAAGAGTCCCCTGAACCGTATGGTCGTATTTATTTTGCAAACTTTTCAAAAATGTTATATACTACCTACCATACGAAAATTGCATTCATTAAATCAATTATTTCATTAAAATCAGACTACAAACGCGAATGACTTTTGCAAACCGGCGCGGGCATCTAGGTTTTCGGGTGGCTAAGCAACCTTTGAAAAATCTTTTAAAGACTTAACACGCTCTTGTGATTACCAAAACTTTGCCAAAGGTAAACAAGTTTAATGTCTTCACAATAAAAAATGTGAAAGGTCTGATGAAAAAGTTTTCCGTCGTACTTTGTAGGTTGTCAGTGACATTGCGGCGAAGTCAACTCATAGTGGATTCAATACACCTAACAGTAGATTGATGAGGGAAAGACCCCACTTTTTCCAACTTTTCTTATTTTTCCTCGCAAGAAACTTTTCGATTTATCATATTCTATTTGAAATGGGGTTCGGAACAAATTATTCGAGAGCAAAAGTTTTCAATGATAGCTTCCTTCAAGACGTGGACAACAATGGGTTTAAAAAACCTATCAACATTTTTATAGAAAGGAATGATCGCGGTGGTAATGTTATTTTTATTGCTTTCTTCTCTAGTCTTGAGACTCTTACCAACGTTCTTTTGGGGGCTTATATGCAATTGCATTTTCAAGATTTTCTTCTATTTAGTAAACCCTGTTTGAACCGCTTATTTTCTTCTCATAATCCCATATCGTTTGCATGTTAAAAGGGTGTAGATACCAAGTTAGTGAACGAATCCAAAACTTCTGCCAATGTTGTGTTTTTTATTAATATTCGTGCTGATACTTCTGGTCCATTGATTGAGCGATTCTGTTATAACAAAAGCAAACCCGTCGGTTGGCCAGCGCCACGTCTACCTGCGTTGTTGAACACCTGCCACAGGACTCGCAGGCTGTTGCCTATAACTTGTATTATTTAGAAAAAAAAAAACCTTAAATCCCAGCTGTTTGGGATTACATTAAGAATAGCTAAGGAACGCAAAATTTTGGTCCAAGCCAGTAACTTTGCTCATGTAGAGTACCATTTTTAAGTAAGATAGGCTTTATGCATCTGAAAGACCTTAAGTAGGTATGTACTTGCCGGGTTTGCGGGTTGTTTGAAAGAGATACCGCGACCCCGGAACACACAGGGCAAAAAAGGAACATGGATGGGTTTTAGTCAGTAAAAGTCTGACACTCCCTTGTGCTCCGCCCAGAGCGGGAGAAGTTATTTGATTTCCCATCAAAAAAAGGTAGTATGTACCTACTGGATTATGTAGGTTCCTAAACCTTCTTACAATACAAAATGGCAATAGTATTTCATATTAAGAAAATGCTTATTATGCTGCATCACGATTTGATATGACGCATAAAAGGCAATTCTCATTGATGGTACCGGCAGATGTCCATTTAACAATAGGTACGCTTTCAATAATAATACAACCTCATCGGGTCGTGATTTGATAGTATTCTTTTATTCAAATTACTTAAGAAATAGTAGAATGGGAAGGACAGATTTCTAATGTGCTGTAACCTTTTTGTTAATTATAAAATAAATTAAATTAACAATGAAGGTGGCTATTAACAAAAGCCTATTGCCATAAAAACAACCATAATTTTATTGTTCTCAGAAATGAGATTGGCGCCCCGCAAAAAGTGCTCTTTCTCAAACGGTCCCATTTGTTCCCTGAATTGCCCGGAATGAGGGTCCCTCGGCTGAATTACAACTTATTTTTCAAGCCATATGACACATACACCTATCTAAATATAGTCCTATTGTGTAGTTCAGTTTCTTTTTATAATGGTAATCTTTATAATAACGTTACCTAGTGTGGTTATCTAAGGTAAGGGTTATCTAAGTGCTAGAAACTAAGTACGTACTTAGATAACCCCATAAACATAGGTATAGTGTTATCTGGAAAGAAGGCGACTAAGTAAGAAAACGACGCACTAGCTATAAAACGACTAGAACAGCTGCTCCAATTGGGGGATATAATAAATAACAACAAACACAAGATCTACAAAATCATAATTTAGTTGGTTACCTAAGTTAAGAGCAAAATTTATAAAAAAAAATTACTACAAATCAAAGAAGAAGCTTGCAATCTTACCTGTTAGTAGGAACAGCAGAATTAAACGCCGCATGACGGAATGCTTTCAGGACAGCGTGGAACGTTTACGCGCGTGTGTTTACTGCAGCCATCGTCAACAGTCCCGTCACTCAACTATGTAGCCAATGTTTACGCGACTCAGCTGATGTCTTCGTCTATTATGTTCGCCAATTAACCACACACTCGCGCACTGCGGGATCCGCACGCTGCAGTGTCAACGGCCACGAGCTTACGAGAAAAACTAGACACTTGGCGAAAGCTGCCTTTCTGGGAAGCAACCGGAATTGTCCCACGTTTGCCGCTATCTTCCAGTGACTTACTCATTCATCTTGCGAAATACCAATTGCGGAAACTAGACGACAGATCCTTCTGTGATGAAAACATCACACATGGTTAGAGCGGCGACGAAAGCTCTCTCGCGCGCGATCACAGCGCACGGCGGCTGAGTCGCGAGTTGCGTGAGTGGGCTGGCAGCGGCCGGGGGGCGGAGGGGAGGGGGAGGGGGTCGTCCACGCCTGCGCACCGCGCCCGCACCGCACCACCTCCAGTATTGACCGACGACGCCTCCATCCTACATTTCACATCCTTAACTAGGTACTACGAATTCTCCTTTGAAAAATCCCCTAATTCCATCCCTTCGATTGAGATAGGCCACGTCTATGATCCATGAAATAAGCTCACCTGATATTTACAAGCAATAAAGTTTTGAATTACTTAAGACTAGATTACTTGCAACATTTTCCCTGCCTACACTAATGCTGCCTCGAGCTTGGAGGGTTGAAATCCCAGGCGCTCAAAAAAGTGATGAAAGTTATAAACCATATTGCGAAGTTAGCGCGAGGGCAAACAATTCAACCTTTCTTGATGCATTGACGACTGGAATGTTTAGCCTGGATGGCAAGTTGCTCACACATCGCACAATTTACAATTAATAAAATGGCCTATTAAATATTGGTCCTGAACATAAGTAATTTTGCAGGCTAATGAGCAGTCTTTATTTATTAATGCAGCTATCAAGTCTGGACCCTGGTCATCCGAAATCACACGTCTCTATTGCACAAAACGAATTTCAAAAGAAGAATCACAATTTAAAAAATGTAAGTGGGTACAGATAATGTGAAGTCTTCATTCCTCACGAGTACGTAATAAAAAGGTCGTGAAGTCGTCGTGATTGATCTAGTCTAGGCGACAGCCTAGTTGGCCTGCAGCCTATATATACGCAGTTGATGACGTCAGTCAGAGTAAGTTGGCAACGAGTAGACGCCCGCAAAGCGAATTAACTTGGGATGTAGTGGCACTCAAGGATGACATAAGCTATGTCCTAAGAAGTGGACCAAGTCTGTCGTGCTAACTGCATCTCTATTTACTATTCAGAGAGCAATATTTGAACTGTCTTGTAAATTATGATTTCTTATTTAGGTATATTATAGAAGAATAAACTCTTTGCTAAGTTACTGTAGATTTCAAAAAGGATAATCTTTATGGGACCTACTTACTTTATTACTCAAACTTTAAAGTAGTTGAAACTACGCACGACCTCTTTCCAAGGATTTTATTCCGATCAGGAAAAGTGTCGTGTACCGGAGAATGGAAAATTTACTCATATAAAACGAGTCAAGGCTCTGGGTACAATAGGATAACATTTGCTGCAAGCTGATTTACGTGAATATTGTCATTATCTTTAGAATTTACACATTTCGAAATAGAAGAATTTCTTTGGAAGTGGATGTTAATAAAATTCGCTTCATTCGATATTATTCGCAAAAATATTAAGAAAATGGAGATAAGTATCGACACATCTGCCAAAAAAAGAGTATTTATATGTGTTTCTAGTTTTAAACAGGTTTTAACTATATATACACATATAGATAATGCTAGACTAAATAAAGTAGGATTTATAATCATACTCGTAGACTGTTTAAACCGCAAATTAGTAGGCAGGACCTACCTACCTATTTGCTATTCCATCCCCTTTGGACAGAGCGATAACAGTTACCATATTTACTTATTAGGTTGGCTCTTTGCAATTTGCGTGAAATGAAAACCGCAGCACACAGCCTATTTCATTTTAGTGTTTAGAAGGCGATTAGACTGTACGACTTTTTTTACGTATAAATGGTATAAAATAATAACGTATTACGAGTATCTATGTGTGACCACTAAAACATTCTAAACTATGAATAAAATTGTAATGCGGTTTTTCGCCAGTATGTAGAGAATTTATTAAGGAAGGTTTCTGTGTATTTATTAGTGTTCTAAATATAAATGTAGGTACTATATAGAGAATACTTGATGTTTTGTCAAATCGTAAAACCAAGTTAAGTACATATAAAAATGGATATTGGACTACGTGGATATAAATAAATTAAGTGTTATAAGTTGATAAATAATGTTAGTAGAACCTGTAGGAATGTTTTGATGGATATTATTTATTAACTTCTTGAAATAGTTCCCCCTATCTTCGAATGGGGGAAGTTTTCATTCTGAAGGTTTTTTGGCAAACAAGCTATTTAAAAGTTCCAGATGGGGCCGGTAGGTGACGCTTGCATAAGTTACTTTACAAACACTTCTAAATGTTACATTAATTTAGATTTCGCAAGGTTTGGAGTAAGAACAATATACTAGGTATCTACATTGTGACCTTTTATCTATTTTTTTTTTATTTTTAAGGTTCCGTACCTCAGAAGGACAAACGGCACCCTTATAGGATCACTTTGTTGTCTGTCTGTCAAGACCCTTTACCTCGGGAACACGTGGAGGTATCGAGTTAAAATTAAAACCACATACTCAAGTCTGTGGTCCCTTGGAGCTGTAATAAAATCCACCTTTTATGTCTAAACAGTCGAAAGATATGGCCGTTTATTATATATAGATAACTAGCTTTAGCCCGCGGCTTCGCTCGCGTTAAATTCGGGGTAACACAGTTCCCCTTGCGCCTTATTGATTTGTAATAGCAACGCTAAGTTTTCCCTTTTCTTCCCTCTTTCTCCCTCACATCCCACATTTTTCAAAAAAAATTAGCCTGTCCGCCTCCTGGTTCCCAACTATCTTTGTACCAATTCATCAAAATCGGTTTAGCCATTAAAGCGTGAAGAGGTAACAAACAAACTCACTTTCGCTTTTATAATATTAGTAAGGAAGTAAGGATGGTACGGAACCCTTCGTGCCACACGCACTTGGCAAGTTTTTTTATACTAATTAGTCTTAGTCCGTGATTAGACCTGTTCTACTGTATGGGTCAGAATGCTGGGCTGTAAAAAAGGTGGATGCAAAACGATTGCATGTTGCGGAGATGAGAATGTTGAGATGGATGTGTGGAGTGAAAAGAATGGATAAAGTAAGGAATGAGTACCTACATTAGAGGAAGTTTGAAGGTTGCGCCTGTTACAGAAAAATTGAAAGGGAGTCGTTTGTCTTGGTATGGACATGTAATGAGGAGGGATGAAGCACATGTGACTAAAAGAGTGATGAATCTGAATGTTGATGGACGGAGAGCGAGAGGAAGGCCAAAGAAAGGATGGACGGATTGTGTAAGGAATGATATGAAGGAGAAAGGAGTAAATGATGCCGTGACGTCTGATAGGGGAGAATGGAAGAAGAAAACGTGTTGCGCCGACCTCAAATAGAATGGGACAACGGCAGGAAAATGATGATGATGCTTATATTTCGCCCCAACTCACTGTGATGTGAAGCGATGGTGCGGCCCAGTGTGGGGCATGTTGACCAGAAGAAACCGATTCATTCGAAGTTTGAAGAGGTCCTGATTAAAATGATTAGGAAATAGAGAAGCCGGCAGTAAATTCCACAGACTGGCAGTTCACACAATATATTTATGTGGAAGTGCTTTGTTTGGATTCGTGAAAGAGTTTCGTACCTACCTTAAACGATTAACGATAACGGTATTTCTGAATATTTTGAAAGGACTTTATGATAAATCATGATTTGAACCCGAATATAGATTGTTCTTACTAAATTAAAGTGTTGTTAAAATGTATTGCATGTAGTCTGCTACGTTTTCTAACACATTCGAAGGTATGGGAACTTGTGTCGACGGCGCGTTCGTGTTCAACGCGCGCAGTTAACAAAGCAGAGGGGCCTGCTAGAGCACCTACCAGGGTTGCGGGCTGTTCGAATGAGATACCGCGGCTTCGGAACATAAAGGGCAAAAGAACGAACTTACGAAATGGGTGGGTTTTAGTCAATAAAAGTTTGACACTCCTCCCCGCTCCGCCCAGAGAGAATTAATGATTTCCCATCAATAAAAAAAAACAACGAAACTTGTTAGAGCATTGCCACACCATTTTTATCTAACCACTGTAAATGACTAACAACGAATGACGGTATAGTTGCAATCAATTTGCTACTAATCAGATCTCTGACTCATCATCATCTGCCTAGCCTCTTCCCTACTGTATGCGGTTGGCTTCCAGTCTTACCAGATGCAACAGAATACCAGTATTTTATATGGAGCGACTGCCTATCTTACCTACACAACCCAGTTAGTACTGAGTTGTCAAGTTCTCTAACTGTACATAAAATATCACAACACACTAAATACCAACAATCATTATCTACATTTGCATAATATGTATTTCAGAGTCAAAAACATGTATTTTTTAAATTGTTATAATCATTAACAATTGATTCAAACTATGCTACATTACTATTATCTATTATATACTTTTTAAATACTAATTAACTAAATAGTTTCTATCTTTTGCCTTGTAAGTTTCTCCTGGGTCCACATTTTGATGAGCTGTTTTCTGATTTCGAATGCAATGACAGCTGTAGCCATTCCCGTGTTTAAACTGTCTACTCCTCTTTGCAGAGGAATATTTAACCTGACGCCATTTTTATTTGCTGCTAGCCTGAAAATAATAATATCAAGGTCAGTTACATTCTAGAAAAAGCACTTTAATGAATATATAATTACTAGCTATACCTGCAACTTCATACACGTTAGGTTAGCGATTTGTCTTGCCTTATAGCCGTACTAATGCGTGTGTTAGTTGTCAGTTGTAAAACCGTTGAGGAATATGGACACAAGGCAATATTGCTAGCGTGATAATAAAATAGCCTATGACTTTTTCCAAGTTGAAATAGATCTTCTTGCCAAATTTCATAAGGACGCTACATCAGCTGTTTAGTTGTCAAAAGGTACAAACAAACAGTTACTTTAACATTTGTAATACAGTATGGATTGGCATTGACTTACTTGTAGCTATCATGACTTATTCCTTCAGTTTCTCCACCTAGTATTAAAGTTGTGTGTTTAAATTGTGAGAATTCTACACCATAGTATGGCAACACTGGCATCTGATTTATTTCATTATTATCATATGTTTCATCTTTATCATCTGCTGTTGTGGTGTTGCTGTCAGCAATAAAAATTGATGTGTTTGGATCTAGGTAGCTTGGCATATCAGTCCAGTCTATTGAGTGGTAAACAGGGAGCCTGAAATGAGCTCCAGCTGCACTTCTTATCACCTTTGGGTCCCATACATCAACACATCCTGAAAAAATATAGCTCTTAGTAAGGGGTAGAATACTTTACCATCACACATACATTGCAGAAGTTTTTAAGTTAAGTAAATATTTTAATGCAAAAAAAAAACAATAGAGACATTCTATCCTATCACACTGTATGGGTCAGAGATTAGAGATGAGAAAAAGATGGATGTATGAATGACAAGAATGGATAAAGTTAGGAATGAGTATATTAGACCAAGTTTAAAAATGCATCTGTTACAGAAAAATTGAAATACAAACATACTCTTTTTAATTTTTTTGTCTTGGTATGGACATTGTAATGAGGATGGATGAAACGCATCTGACCAAAACAGTGATAGATACATATTTTGATAGATTGAGAGGGAGAGGAAGGCCAAAGAAAAGATGGATGGATTGTTTACGGAATGATATGATAGAAAAAGGAGTAAATGATGCAACGACATCACCAGTCACCAAAGAGCAAAAGTAAATATTTTTTTAAGTACCTTTCAACAGCAGTACTTTTTCGCAGCCAGCACCAACAGCCACACGTAATATAGCCCCCAAGTTACCTGGCTCTCTGATGTTATCACAGATAAACTGAAGAGGTAATGGTCTTGATAAGCTCTTTACGTTGTCTGCATTAGGAGTTTCAAATATGCCTGAAATTAAATAAATGGTGAATATAAAAAAGATGTGGTCATTTAGTCTTTTTCCTAGTATGGCATTCCTCAATTAATTAATAGAGAAGGTTAAATAAGCAGTTGCTCCATCTTAAATTCTAATACTCATTATAATGAGTAAATTATTTAGAATAAATTCTAGATAGATGGGAGCCAACCCCAATATGGTTTGTAAAAACCAAAACAAATGATGCTGACATAGTATGCAATCTCATTTTTGTTGTAGTTTTATAAAAATATTAACATGAGATGATGCATGATGACCTCTGAAGGCAAATGGTTATTTAGATAATTAATATATTCAAATAGTGCTAGAAGCCACACAACATTTAAAGTATGTAATTGAAGTGTAATTACTAACACTACATTAACAACTCAAGGCTCACATTATGTTCTGGGGCCGGGGTATCCCTTTCAAGCAACCCGCGTGCCTGGAACACAATGGACAAAAGACATGCCCCCTTCTCCGCCCAGAGCGTGGGAAGTTATTTGATGGTTTCTCATCTGGCTCGCATTAGTTAGCTAAACCTTCAATCTAAGCCTTTATGCTAGACTTCCACCTACTATGACTGACACAATGGACAAACTCACCAAAAATACCAGGACTTGTTTCAAGATCAGACCATAATTGCATCTCTTTGTAAGATATTTTGTAGAACTTAACCCCAGATTTAGGTAAGAATGGTCGTAAATTGTTTAGTTCTTCAGTTCTGCTAAAGATGACATGCCTCAGCATGCATTTAGCTTCTAACCCATCTACTATCAGCCTCCAACCTTCTACCAGTGTGTGGCCTGATCGTAATCTTTCCTTTTTTGATTTCAATTTCACCAATAGGGAACTGTAATTGAAAAATTTTAGAATCTATAGGTGCATTTCCAAAAAAAACTGTGGATAATATTAACATTACGTATTAGATAAAATTAAAATACCTTAAACGCCCATCGTTTTCTTTCAATTTTTCATAAATAATATCACCATTGTCATCAAAAACTTTCTGTTGGCTCAGATAAAATTTGTATTTTTTCAACTTTTCGTCTCGTTTTTCTTTGATTTGTTTAGTTTTTTCTGGTGGTAGCGATGATCGTAGTTGTCCTTCTTCAATTTCATGCTTTTCACTTAAATTTCCTTCTTTGGCTTGGGTTTTGTTAAGAACGGAAGGATCTAGGTTTATAACCTTTTCTTTTTTGAGATTAGGTTTTTCTGTGAAAGGTAATAGAACCTTAGCGGGAGACCTATGTGTCCACCTCGAGTATAACCTCTCTGAATTATATACCGGTACAGGTGGTTGACGAATTAAAAATTTTGAAACCAGTCTATTGATACTCTTTGCCATAACTGTAGTAAACTGTATTGCTATAATATGACGCTTGACCAAGTATTTGTTTTCTGTTGAAAATCAATATTTTTATCTACTAGTATTGCAATGTAGGTATTCTTTTTGATTATTTAGATCTGCATCTGATCGATCTGATCAGAAGATGTCAAACTAATTTGTTAGTATTCAGGTGGTATTCAGTTTTGTCACACTTGTCAGTATTTCAGTAACTGTCACTTGCTTGACCATGGCATGGCCTGACAAATACGCTAAACGTGGAACTAGTAAGTTCTATGAAAAGTCATCATTTTCCTGCCTTTGTTCCATTCTATTTGGGGTCGGCGCAACACGTTTTCTTCTTCCATTCTCCCCTATCAGAAGTCCATCCCATTAATTAGTAAGTACCACACAAAGTGTCCAACTTTATGAAATCGAACGATCAACGGTTTATCGTGGTTTTCACGAGGCATGACAAAGTATCGATATGTTCTTGTTGTTTGTTATTCCAGACTATAACCTATCTTTGTACCTCTAAATCCATAAAGCCAAACAACATCCATCATGCATAACAAACATTTATTGTGGAGAAGCCTACCATACTACTTAGTCATTTATGTTCAGTAGGTTAAATCGTTTTCTTGTTTGTGTAAGACGATACATACGTTGAGTTTGAGCCACTTGCAGCGTCAATCTTGAGGAAAGGTAAAGATACAATTATTTGGACTATTTTAATTATGAAAATAATGTTAATTTAATTTAGTTAGCTAATTTTCATTGTGTGTGTTTCTTTATTGTGTGGTAAATAATTTTTAATAATTTGGATTTTTGTGCGTTTGTAGCAATGAGATGCATATCGTATGTGATGGTCAAATTTCAGTAGTGTGCTGTATGTGTTTACCTCGCTCCAAGTAAAAAGTGTCCGCGAATTTTGTTCGACGATTCGCTCCGATGCGTTCTCCAGTATTATTTACTCTACGGAATGAACTAGTAACATAAAAATTTTACTACCTACCGAAAACTCTAGTCAATATTACCTTTGGTAAATATTTTAACTCTGGTAAATATTTGAATGTTTTTGCCGAAACCCGACCGAAACCGTTAACAGTAATAATTACCAGTTTAACGATGGTTTAGCAATAAGATTGGCCTTGGATTGGCCACTTACACAACCCTCTATATTATTATACTCTGGTCACACTTAAAACTGTCTGTGACAATTTAGATTTTTCTAGAAGAGCGTGATGTAACAAATTGTATGAAAATATTAAGTGCAAAGCAGATGACATAACTAACAACCACAGAACAATATACTCCTCTAACAACCCTTTAGTTGACAAATACATAAATATAACACTAATCTTGTCCTTGATCAAATGTATTCCAAAAGTGAGTTTACATTGATTTTGTGTTACCACTTTAAAATAAATAACACATATTGGGAAATATTCCTAATTTAACGCAGTGGACTGGGAATAATCTTTTTTTTTTTTTTTTTTTTTTAGGTTGGGCCACTCGCATTTCAACTCGCTTGAGTTGTTAGACTGCTTAACCGGACTATCCTGTGTGACCTCAATAAATTAAGGCCCCCAGCCAGGGCTACAAAAACTACTAGTATGCTAAGTGCTCGCTCGCTAAGGGCACCCCCTGTGGGGTACGGACCTCGGCTTAGGGCGTCACTGAGGGAGGGCAACAAGGGTGGCTGGGTCGATTAATTAGGGACTTTAAGATTTACTGCTCAGCATCGCGGGCTGGCTTGTAGACCAAGGGACGGTTTCGTTACTGGGGGTTTCGCGACGGGCCTCGGCGGCGAGGTCGGAAGACGGATCGCGACTGGGAATAATCTCCTCAAAACTTCAAACTGCTTTGAAATGGATAATCACAAAAACAAGATGTGTTAATTTTAACGGTAGAACTAGTTGTTGAAGCTTTTGGTATTGGCCGAAATACTAAATAAATTGGCAAAAATAAAAAGGGACATCATTTCTGACTAGGACAGTGATATTCATGTCGATAACGTCATGAAGTCATTAGTTATATGCATAACAGAGTCAGGCGAATCGAGTAACGATTTAGGTGGCTTTGACTCTGTTTAGTCATATTAAACCAACAATTTAATTAAATTTAAGCGTAAGGGCAGTACTGTCCTGCGCACCACCCGCCAAAACCAGGGGCAGGGGAAGGTCCTCCGCGACCACCACCACCAACACCGCCGCTCCAGCTGCCGCCGCTGGCGCCACTGCTGCCGCCGCTGCCACTGCCACCGCTGACGCCACAGCGGTGGTAGCCGGGCCATCAGAGGGGGCCCAGGAGGGGGCTGTAATGGAGTGCCAATAACGGCCCCATTACGCCTCCTACAGGCGAACATCAACCACTGCGCCTGTGCTCAGGATCTCTTGCTCCAGAGCATGGCGCAGTGGTCGATTCATATCGCCGTGGTCGCTGAGCCGTACTTTGCCCTCCCCAGGGACGACTGGGCTGAGGACCTGAGCGGCTCAGTGACCATAATTTCGTCGGCCGCCGCCGGTACCCCGTCCTTCGAGGGTGTCAGGAAGGGTCAGAGGTGCGTCGCAGCACGGTTCGGGGATATAGTCGTAGCGGGCGTCTACTTCTCCCCGAGCCGAACTCTCGCCGAGTTCCACAACTCCCTGAGGGAGTTGACCGTCGTCGTCGGTAAGTGCTCCCTCCCCGTGCTAGTGCTCGGGGACTTCAACGCCAAGAACTTAGCTTGGGGTTCTCGCTGCACGGATGTGCGGGGAAGGATGGTGTAGGACTGGGCACTGGAGCCAGGCCTGGTCGTCCTAAATCGGGGTTCTGTTCCCACGTGTGTGCGGATGCGGGGCGAGTCGGTGGTGGACATTTCGTTCGCCAGCCCCGCTCTGTCGCCGTTTGTCGTCGACTGGCGCGTCATGGAGGAGGTGGAGACCTACTCCGATCACCGGTACATCCGGCTCGACGTCTCCACCCAGACCTCCAGCACGCCGGTCCTACAGGCCCCGAGTGGTCCGCGGTGGGCGCTGAAACAGCTGGACTGGGAGCTCCTCCTGGAAGCCTCGATCGTGCAGGCCTGGGTGTCATTACCGGACAGGCCTGCCGACACCAACCAGGAGGCCATGTCAGAGATCTGTGACGCTGACGTGGCAATGCCCCGAGTCCGGTCTGGAAGCCCCCGGCGTCAGGTGTACTGGTGGTCGCGAGAGCTGACGGCACTGCGAGAGGCATGCGTCGCTGCGCGACACCTGTATGCCAGGCACCGCAGGCTCCGCATTCGAGCACCGGATGCGGCAGCCATTGAGGCGGAGTTGTATGAGGGGTACAGAGTGGCGAAGACCGCCCTCCTAGAAGGTGTCTTGCGGGCCAAAGACTTGGCCCGCGAGGAGATGCTGGAGTCTCTAGATGGAGATCCGTGGGGGCGCCCATACAAGATGGTGCGGGATAAACTCCGCACCAGGGCCCCCCCGCTGACGCAGAGTCTCCGGCCCCAACTAGTTGAGGATGTGGTGAGCGCTCTGTTCCCTTCGCGAGGGGAGCGTGCTCCTCCGCCCATGGCTCCGCCGCTTGCGGTGCCACAAGCGGACCACGAGGACAACGACGACGACGACGTTCCGGAGGTGACTGGGGTAGACCTGAGAGTGGCGGTGGGCAGGCTGAAAGCCAAAAACACCGCCCCGGGACCCGATGGCTTGCATGGCAAAGCCTGGGTCCTGGCCCTGGAGGCTCTCGGGCCCCGACTACTAGGGCTCCTAAGCGCATGCTTGGAGAGAGGCCAGTTCCCACTTCGTTGGAAGACGAGGAACCAGCGTCCTCATACGGAAGCCGGGGCGCCCTGCGGACTCTCCGTCCGCATTCCGGCCCATTGTGCTGCTCGACGAGGTGGGCAAGCTCTTTGAAAGAGTAATTGCAAACCGCCTCGTCGGGCACCTTGTGGGGACGGGGCCGGATCTTGCGGAGCACCAGTATGGTTTCCGCAAGGGGCGCTCGACGGTGGACGCCATCATGCGTGTGAGAGCCCTCACGACGGGGGCTGCAGTGTCCAGGGGTGGGGTAGTCGTGGCGGTGTGTCTCGACATCGCCAACGCGTTCAACTCCATGCCTTGGAGCTGCATCAGGGAGGCACTTCGATACCACCGGATGCCGACCTACCTTCGTCGCGTGGTCGGGGCATATCTGACGGACAGGGCCGTCATCTACCCCGGTCGCTCTGGAGATTGGAACCAGCGAGAGATGTCGTGCGGTGTCCCACAGGGATCGGTCTTGGGGCCGCTCCTGTGGGACATCGGTTACGACTGGGTGCTGCGCGCCGACCTCCCCAGCGGCGTCAGCGTAGTTTGCTACGCTGACGACACGCTCGTTCTGGCTCAGGGGGGGTCGCACCAGGCGGCGGCCGACAGTATGACACGTGGGGTTGCGATAGTCGCGGAGAGGATCCGGCTACTGGGTCTCGAGGTGGCCTTGCACAAATCCGAGGCCATGGTATTTCATGGCCGCGGAAACACGCCACCGTCGGGATCCCAGTTGACGGTAGGAGGGGTTCGCAGCGTCGGGTCGACGAACTCGACGATGAAGTACCTGGGAACGGCCGGTGGAACTTCGTGGAACACTTCCGACGTTTGGCTCCCAAGCTCGAGCGGACGGGGACTGCTTTCAAGCGGCTCCTGCCCAATCTGAGGGGGCCAAACGCCTCCTGCCGGAGGCTCTATGCTGGAGTCGTGCGGTCCATGGCCCTTTACGGGGCCCCAGTATGGGCGCGTTCTTTAGGGCGGCGCGCCGCCCACTACCTGAACGCGCCCCAAAAGGTGGTGGCCATACGGCTTATCCGGGGCTACCGCACGATCTCCGGCGAGGCAGCGAGCCTCCTTGCCGGACTGCCACCGTGGGATCAGGATGTGATAGTCCTCGCGCGCCTGTTTGAGTGGCGCGCGGAGGCACTACACCGGGGGGAAAACCCGCTGCCGCGGCAAATTGCCGCTCAGCGGACAGACCTCCGGTGCGATCTCATGGTGGCATGGAGAGAGCGACTGTCGCAACCCCGTGCAGGGCACGCCACAATAGTGGCGGTAAGTCCCCTCTTTGAGGAGTGGCTGGAGAGGCGTCATGGCGTCCTCACCTACCGCCTGACGCAGGTCCTCACCGGACACGGAAGTTTCAGGAGGTTCCTGCACATCATCGGGCGGGAGGAAGCGCCCGGGTGTCACCATTGTGACGATCGCCCGGAGGACACGGTGGAGCACACAGTGGCGGTCTGCCCAGCTTGGGCGGAGCACCGCCGTGCCCTCGTAGAGGCGATCGGCGGCGGCGATCTCCCGTGTCCGGCCCTGGTCCAGGCCATGGTCCGGAGCGAGAGGGAATGGGAAGCGGTCACCACCTTCTGCGAAGCAGTAATGCTAGCAAAGGAGGTGGCCGGGCGGTTGAGGGAGAGAACATGTGCCCAACCCAGCCGCCGCGGGAGACGCCCAGGGCGCCGGGCGCCGCGAGACGACTCCCGGCCACCGTAGGTGCGGGCCTGTGGACGGTGAGCAATGGGTAGCTCACCGTCCGTCCGTCTATTGACGACAGGCCGTGTCGACGGCGCGTTCGTGTTTCACGCGCGCCTCAAAGAGAGTCAGCAAAGCAGAGGGGCTTGCCAGGGCCTCCGCCTGCCGGGGTTGCGGGTTGTTCGAAAGACCGCGGCCCCGGAACGTAAAGGGCAACAGATGGAACATGGGTGGGTTTTAGTCAGTACAAGTCTGACATGCCCCCCAGCTCCGCCCAGAGCGGGGGAAGTCATTGGATGATTTCCCAACCGAAAAAAAAGGGCAGTACTGTTGTTTCATTTAAGGCTATAGATAAGTAAAAAAAAAAAACTGAACGTAAACTTCTTTTTCTGTAAAATGAAATCGACTAACCATCATAGCAATACATCCCATCACTAAATATTTCAATTCGCTTTGCTTCATTTTCAATTTGATTTTTAGTTAAAAACATTTTGGATGTTTTTTTTTTTTAATTTTTACTTTAGTTATTACTGATTCCGTATTTTACGACTAAGATATTTATTGACCACTTAAAAAAATCAGCCATATTGGTCTTTCGTGGTTATGTTCAACATTGAAAAGGTACGGTTTATTACGTTACTTACACCATGCTACTGTTAAATGGGTAATTTCGATTTATAACATTGTAACACACCTATAAAAAACCGGCATACGTGTGAAATACTATTCTTACTCTTAGTTATCTGTGGTCCATCCGTGGCCTGTTTAAAAGATTTTTTTGCCCGAACAACATTGCATTTTCTTATCACTCGTCAATCGTCAGCTGAAAATAATTTTGTGGATGCGTATTTTGTGTTTATTTATAAATCAGTCAAGGAACGCTAAACAAAATGGCAACGGGAGTTAAACCTCGTGATGATGAAAGTCGCCTTTCCAGAGAAGACCTGGAGACAATACAAGACGCCATGAAGACTAAGAAGTTTCGAGATCTTTTAGTGGAGTACTGCGAGGAGATACGTGACCCGGCAAACCAACAACTTTATCAGAAAGAAATGACCCAACTCGAGAAAGAACGAGGCTACGACGTAACATTCCTTAATCCGAAGGGAGGTTATGTTATCAAAACAAGTGTCGCCGGCGATAGAAAAGCATTCATTAACATTTGTAGCAATGATAATGTCGACAAACCGACATATAAGGTAGAAGTTGTTGATGGAAAAAGGGGAATGAACTGGCAAATACCGTACTCAATAGTACCACCACGAGAGGACTATGATAAAAACCGAAAAAGTTGTATCATTTACGACATCATTTTCCATACATACACTCTGCGCATGGCGGAGGTTAATAAAGAATTCCGTGAGTTAGTAAACAAAACGGCCTTTGATGCATTGAAAAATACGTATAAAATTCACTTAGACAGCAACAACTTTCGATTTCCGAAATCTCAGTATAAAGGGATGTGCACACCTGCTGTTATCAGAAAAGAAGATCCCAACTATCAACCACCGGGAGAGGAAGAAACTGAGAGTTTGACGCCTGAAATGATTGAAAAACTGTATCCTCAGCGCAATTATTCTGAAAATAAACCTGAAACAGAGACTCCTAAAGAAACATCTAAACCAGGTAGACTAGGAAGGAGAAATAAGACAGAGTTTGCACATGTATCTGAAGATGGCTATACTATTCCAAAGTATGTCATCAAACAACAAAAAAATGTAGATCTTCAAGACTTCACTTATCATAAAGATTGTAAACAGTATAGTGCTATACCATGTCAAATAGTAGTTGAAGTATATCTTCCACTTCTGTCATCTACAAAAGATTGCACTCTGGATGTTCAAGAGAAATATCTCAAGTTGGTATCAGAGAAACCAGCAAAATATAAACTAAACATTACACTGCCTTATTTAGTTAATGATGATTGTGGTACTGCCAAATTTGATAAAAGCAAACACATGTTAATAGTGACTTTACCAGTGATCAAAAGGAACTTAAACAATAATAATGAAAACTCTTTAAAGGTTGATAGTGGTGTGGAAAGTGAAGAAAATTCAGGTTCACAAAGTGATGAGGATAATTTTAGGTCCAACTTGATTGAGGAGTTGTCGTCCTCCCCTGCTGATACTCTAGCAGCTCCTGAGCCTTGTAATGTTATAACGCGTAACTCTGAAGAGTTTTTGGACTCCTCATTTGGTTACATACTGCCTCCCTACACACACAATGTTTTGGACGACATTGTAGCTTTAACATTCCATGTTAAAAATACAGAACCAGATTCTGTCAAGGTAAAGAACATTGGTAATGAAATCTACATAAAGTTTACTTCAGTCGGAGCTGGCTTTGTGCCGGTACACTATGCTGCAATCATTACATTTGATACAGAAGTCAAATTTGACAATGTAACAGGGGAAGCATGGGACAATAATGTCATTTTGCAGTTGGAACTGGCTGGAACTCTACCCCAGAAATTCCACATTGGCTTAGACAAGGATTCTATGACTTGTGAATGCTTTGATGTATCTCAGGTTAAGAAGACAAATCTTGAAGAAAAGTCAGCAGGATCTGAGACTGAAGATGTTACACCTGTTGTCGAGGTAACCAATCTGGGAACTGAGACAAATATAGTAGTGTCATCTAATCATATGGAGTATGATGAAGATGATGATTTTGAGTCTCCAACATCAATGGATAGAGATATAGTGTTCACAGAATCTGGGAGTTGTGAGAATGGTGCCAAAAGCATACTCCGCAAGCCAAACATGATGCGCAGTTACTCTGAGTCCAGTGTTGGTGACGTTGCCTCTTCTATGGATTATATCAGTTCTGATTGTATCCCAGAAGAATCTAGTTTGAAAAAGACTGTTAGGTTTAGTGATGTCATAGCCAAACAGTTTTACAGGTAATTAATAAAACAGAAGCATCTGTTATTTATGTATTATAAAGTAGTTGATAGATACATGTACTTAAAAATGAACCATCCGTAATAGATTATTAATTTATCAATATAGGTTATCAGGCTAAAGTTGTGTTTGGATGTGGATAACAAAAAATGACTGACCATTTTTAATCATATTCAATTTGTTTTTTTTCTAGACAGATCATAACAATCTACCAGGAATGTATAAAACGTTATCACATTACTTGTCCTAGTTCTTCCAATTCAGAACTCATCTATAATGCACTTCTAAAACTCATAGTAACTGGCGTATCTCTACTGAATGGTGAAGCCTTATCAGAGCAAGCTGTATCATGTTTTGTATGTCCTTAGTATTAAGATAAGATATTACATATATTACTAAACAAACAATTCGTAATTTTCCATCATATATAAAGCTACATTTAAATGTTTATGTGTACATTTCAGGTACAATTCATCAATAGAAGGCCAGAAAAAGAAAAATCAACGAAAAAAGAGTAAAAAGCGGACTCAGGATCGGCGAAAGAGCGAAAGTGAAGCTGAGGACGACTTCACTAGCAGCTCTGAGGTACTGATCAGTTCATCGACAACTGTTTAGCGATCTATCCTTATTATTCAAATTACCCAAAAAGGAACATAACCGCGTCGCACGGCCGTAATACCTGTAACATTTATACATCATCATCATGGTCATAAATTACATAATAATATTCATTTATTACATCATGGTCATCTTTTCCTAACTAGCTATTAACATGACATCACGCCATTAGTCCCCAAGGGATAGGCAGAGGTGTACATAAAAGTACACCCACATTTCGCCAGTTATGTTAAGTCTCGTGTAATAGGGGCGAGCCTATTGCCATCAACCGGGCATACATCAAGACACCGTGGTTGCTACTGAGAAATCCCTGATGAAAAAACCCGATAACAATCTGCCGTACCCGGAATTCGAACCCAGGACCTCTTGCTGAGCAGTTCCGATCACTAGACCGACGCGTGGTAGCTATTATAACTAACTATGAAATAGGTATCTACAACATTGATAATTTTAGGTATTTTAATGAGTGCACAATAACTGTACATGCTTACATAAACCTCCTGTTTGTTTGCACAAATGATAGAAAAAATGCAAACAATAACAGTCAAAGAATAATAAACAATGTTTCATTTTGCTTGATTCATGCAAAGTGATCAATTTTATCAGTAGGTTACCTACTAGCTGAATGTTATTGCATGGAAATTTTCTTTGGCCTTGATATTGTCTTTAAAGAATGTTCAATGGTTACAAGAGTGCTATTATTTTTACGTTTTAGTTAGAATGTGTGAAATTATACACGCATGACAACGCCATAAAGACGGATGTGACCATAAAATTGTATGTTTATTAAATTATACTGTACACGTCAAACAATACCGACATTAGATATCGCTTCAGTTGGCTACTGACTATACGAATACTGAATACATGCTTTATTACGACTGCTACTAAGGGTTTGTGACCAAATAATCCATCGGGAAAAACGCGATGTACTACAATTTCAAAACGTAAAAGTCCTAAGATGCGATCAGCTACCCTACCATGACGTCTTAAATAAATAAATAAAAAACGTGATAGTTACGTGAATATAAATGACGTCTTAAAGAGCTATACAGGGTGTCTAGCACCATCTCTTTCTCACACAGGAATAAGAACTGCTATAAGATGTCATGGTAACCCTACAGATAATTTTAAGAACGAATCCTCCTTGTATAAAGCTTCTAAATCATAATGGTAACTGTAACTTATGTCTTTATATTTTATCATTTCAGAACCTGAAGCCAAGGTTGAAATCTGTTCTGAAGCCTCGACGTGACAGTGGTCTGGCAGATACATCCGATGCTGAGTCCGAGTGCAAGAACACCGCAGATGAAGGATCCTGCAATTCTGCCAACGAAGACGGCTTCAGCGAAAACGATAACAATGAGAAAGCATCATTCAATAAGTCAATCTTTAACATAGTTGGTAATGAGGATAATGAAGACGATAAATCGGAGGCTGAAATTTGGGAATCGGAGCCATCAAAACATCCCCAAGGAAAGCAAGATCGCACTACATCCGTTATTCAGCATAATACGGACCTCTACGATCCCGATAAATTAAACAAAGGCAAATACTTAGAAGTTATGTTCAAAAATGATCTCATATTTGATTTAGACATGTGAGATTTAAACCATGTCTATTTTAGCTCCTTTAGACAAGGGCTTGTTTGGAATGTTTTAACCTTACACTAATAGATGTAATTTGTTAGAAATCCAGTGATTTTGTTTGTGTAGAAACACTTAGTTTAGTATTACATATTCCTTATGATTATGGCTTAGATTTATTATAGATGTTCCTTCCATGGTGTATTTTCAAATTTGCTAAGTTTATGACAATAGTTTGTATTCTATTTTAACTTATTTTTATTCTCGTGTGTTCAAAGTTTCAAACATTGTCAATTGAAATGAATTATGTTGTTTTTTTTTCAAAATCATAATTGTTATACTAACATGGTTTAAAGTCATTTTGCAGAACTTAGTAAATTTCGAAAATATGAAAAAAAACTTGTTTAGCATTGTCTTATAAATACAAACATATTTGGTAATTGTAACTGCTCATTTTTAGACAATATACATAATTAGTAGTCAACCTGCATTTCATGGTACAAATTAGATTTACGTCACTATTGGTTAAGAGATAGGAATTGATTTTAAATGAGAATAAGGCCTACCTCTAACCTAAGTAATTAGATGATAACACTTTACTGCACTGCTAAGATAACAGTAGTATGCTAGGTTTACACACTGCAACATGTTTTGAACACGAAGAAATGCGTGAGTTTATTAAATAAGGACTGAGTAAGTGTCCACGGAATTATACACTTGGTTTAGTCAATTCATAACATAGTTATATTTGACGCTTAACACAAATCAGTGCCTTTCGTCTGTATAGTAAACGAAGCCACCAGTGAAAATATTTCCGTCGACTGTTGTCATAAACCATGCATTTTGTTTTACTAATTAACTAAGAATCTTGTATGTATTGAACGAGCAATTATGCAAGTTATGTAAAGTTTACAAATTATTTAATGATGAATGAATTGTGATTTGGTGACTTAGTTTGAATACACGAATGAATTTAAAATCGATGTTTGATTTACTCGTTGGAATTATATCACAATGCTGCTTTGCTGAAACCGTTGCGTATGGTGGCGGTTCTTGCATGATGTGGGCTGGAATTTCCTTAGAAGGAAAAACGGAACTTGTGTTCGTTCCTGGAGGAGCCCTGCGAGGAGGTCTGACCAGTGATCGTTACATTGAAGATGTTTTACTGGATCAAGTTGTCCCTTATCAAGGCTTTATTGGGGATAATTTCATCTTGATGCATGACAATGCCCGATGTCACACTGCTCGAGCCACACGTGAGTTCCTCAACGAAGTTGGAATTGACACTATGGATTGGCCAGCGCTCAGCCCTGATTTAAATCCCATTGAGCACATATGGGACGAGCTCAAAAAGAAAGTTAGAGCGAGGAATCCAGCTCCTACAAACACAAATGAGCTCAAGACTGCGTTGGTAGAAGAGTGTGGGGTCGAATACCACAATCATCAATAAAAAAGTTGATTAGGTCTATGAAGAATCGCATGAGAGCAGTGATCAGGGCTTGAGGGGGGAATACCAAATATTGACACGAATAATTTCTTTTTCTTAGACACATTTTGTTTCATTTATACACAATAACCTCATATTGTGAAATTGTGTGAATTTTCAATGTTTTTAACAATGTCATTGACATAAACCTTTTTTACTTAACTACTGAATCGATTATAATGCAACTTACGCCATTTTAAAGCCTAATTACTAGGCTTTAAATATGTAAAACATTATATAGAAGTAAAATAAGTTATATCACTTTTTATGCGCACTTGAGGCTTGAGTCGATTTACTTGCACGCGAGTGTAGATAATAGAATTATGCCAGTCATAATAGGGGTTTTATTTTGCCTCAGAATTAGAGACAAAAAGCTGGAAACTTTTATACACCTTCATTTTGTCGTTCTAGAAGTTGTGCCAAAAGTCTCATGATGACAGCTCAAGTAAAGGGCTCAACCCTTTACTTGAGTTGTCATCATGAGACTTTTTCCTTAAAAAAAAAGTAACGTATTGTTTTAAATGATGTTTATTTTGCAAGTAGGTACGTTTACACAAACACTCATAAACGTCTTTTTTAAAAACTAGATGAGGCCGGTGTTTCGTACCCGACTACTTTGAGAAGAAACAGTCGAAACAAACTCTGAGTATATTATTATTATATATTACTAGCTTTCGCCCGCGGCTTCGCTCGCATTAAATTCGGTATAACACACCAAACAGACCTGCAGTTTTTGCTCTTGCGCCTGATGGATTTGTAATAGCAACGCTAAGTTTTCTCTTTTCTTCCCTCGTTCTCCCTCATATCCCACTTTTTTTTAATAAAAATTAGCCTATGTCCGTCTCCTGGTTCCCAACTATCTCTGTACCAAAATTCATCAAAATCGGTTTAGCCATTAAAGCGTGAAGAGGTAACAAACAAACAAACAAACAAACTCACTTTCGCTTTTATAATATTAGTAAGGAAGTAAGGATTATTATCATAGTCTCTTTTAAGGTCCAGACAAAAAATCTTGGTCAACTTACATGAGGACTATGCAGATTAGTGTCTGAAATGGTCTTTTGAAAGCACCACACAGATTGAGTGGACCTGTCCAGTCAGTGCAAGCATTTGACAGTTATCGTGTAGCTCGACTCATAACCCAAGGAGCTCAACGACACGACGAACAATACCAAAAAAAGGACATTTGTGTAGGTCCCTTAAAGTACTCAAACTGCCAGACAATCGTCAAAAACAAACAAAGTAAATAAAACTTTTGGTCCACATGGTCCTCACATTTACAATAAATAACTACAGACTAGAAAATATTTACAAAATTAAATTAATGAGATCTTATTGAAATCATAAAATGTCACAAATCAAACATAATAACTAAAAAAATGTAATGTTAAATAAAAAGTAATAAAATATAAAACAAAGTAAATAAAAGTATAGAATTAGTAAGGGTGGCACTGAAGGGCAAGGATGTGTAACAGAACTCTTAGAAAAAGTTTCGCGCTTCAACTCTTCCAATTCTTACCTATATTCTCGCTAGAAAGTAGGTAAGAATTGGAAAGGAAAACTTACATACGCTGGGTGTGTGTGTGTGAGTGTGTAAGAAAGTATATGCTTCGAGTGAGTCCAACCCTTAACTTGGGAGTAACTTTCAAATAGCTACTTAGGCTACCCATTTGTATTTCAAATAAGTTAGGGTACGGGTCTTAATTAGACACATCTGTTTAACTTCAAATCAGCTACTTATGTACCTACCTTGTTACCGCTATAACAAAATTATACTTCGCTTGCAATATTATAATGTTGCATTGTACTTGCATTTTCTTAAACATGGTTCAGCTCTAATATTGTTACTCATACATTATATAAGTAGGTACTCTTTGATTTGAAATTTAAAAAATAATCATTCATTATTATATGCTTTATTTATTTGCACATATTTTTCATTTTTAAATATTTCATAAAAACACATTTAAAAAATACATTTATTATTTTAAAAAATGTCTTCCGCCGGTATCGGGAGCAGGGTTCAAGATACCTGTGATTAGGGCTCCAGAGACAGGGAGAACCTCCTCACTATGCGAGCCGTATCGAGGTACTGACTTCTGAATCAAGCCCTTGATCCAATCGCCTAAGGAGAGCTTCGACAGCTGGTCGTAGACGCTCTTGGCTATCAAGCCATTTGCCGTTACGACAATCGGCACAATGATAGCCGAGTTCACATTCCACATGTCTACAACCTCGTGTGCCAAGTCGAGGTATTTTAGTTGTTTCACTTTCTCAGCTTTCACGAGGGTCATGCGGGATGGTAAGATCGATTATCATTACGCGGCGCGCTGATCGGTCTGTTACCACTATCTTAGGTTTATTGGCGACAATAGTCTTGTCAGTAATGATAGACCGATCCCAGTACAACGTGACATGGTTTTTCTCGAGCACTGTGTCGGGCAGGGTTAGCTAGACGAGAACAACTAGTAATATTATGCTGATGGATTCGCTCGGACGGTGGTATGCCTGACACACATATATGGTATATGGTGGTATAATTTACAAGTGGTACAAACTGAGATATATGATAGTTGTGAATGTTCTCACTCCGTAATGTTTTCAGATAGTATAGGAAGGGGTGTAGGTAAATTATTAAGTAATAACCTGAGTTTTCCCAGTCAAAATAATTGTATGCCAGGGTTAAATTATAAACAGATAATGGCATTAGTAACTGGAAATGTTTATAGTAAAAATACTGATTTAACTATATTTATAGGAAATAGTTCAAAAATTACAAAAGAAGACATCACAGGTAGTGTAACTGAGTTGTTAAAGTTGAACTGTCGTAAAATAATATTGTGTGCTTTTCCATATTTTGAAAGATTATCGAAACGAATTAACAATTATATTCACATGCTGAATAAGCATGTTCATTTTTTGGTAGGTCACTATTGTGACAAACTCATGTATCTGGATATTAACAATGTTGTTGATAAACTTAGGTCGACACGGGGTAATGTGTTTCTACCTACTAGTTGTAGACACAAAATAGCTAGGCTATTAGCTTATAATATTCACTCGGACATAAATATTATGTCTATGTTTTCTTCTATTATTAACACTGCGACTATTAGTACTTATACTAAGATACCTTTTTACAAGGAAGGCGGGGGAGTATTGTCACTCACTCCGGCTCATTTAAACTAGCTAGTAAGACAACAGAAGATATAAATAACATAAGTGTTACACTCACTAACACCAAGGTACCTTCTTGCTCTCAAATAATTAAATTTAAAAAAGGGGCTAAGCAGAATTCCTTGAAATTATTCCATCAAAATATTCAAGGTTTCTCTTCGAAACAACTAGAGATTGAATTGTTTTTAGAAAAAACCAAGTTTGATATTGTATGTTTCACCGAACATTGGCTAAAAGATCATGAAATGTTAATTAACTTTGAGAATTACAGTGTAGGCAGTTCCTTTAACCGCAAATCTAAGATGCGTGGGGGTTCACTTATCTTAATTAAAAATGGCATTAAATTTAAAACTCGTAATGATATAATTGATCTTTCGGTTGAACATAATATTGAAATGTCTTGTGTTGAGCTAGATAAGCATGTCATAGTGTGCGTTTACAGACCCCCAAATTATCAAAACTACTCTGTATTTGAGTCAGTAATGGAAGATGCTTTAGCAAAACTTGCAAAAGGTAATAAATTACTAGTTATCTGTGGTGACTTTAATATTAATATTTTAGATATAAATTCAAATAGCAGTAGATTCTTACATCTTTTTAAATCATTTAATTTGATAAATGTCTTTTCGGAGCCTACCCGAATTACTACAGACACTGCTACATGTATTGATAATGTCTTTTGTTGCTGCGACTACTTAAATAAAGCCATTGTAAATTACCTTCCATCTGATCACAGCGGTCAAACCGTCGTTTTCGAGTCTTACACACCGTCACAAAAAACACAGATAAAATCTAGACAAATAACACCCAGCAATTTGAATAAATTTAATAATAATTTAATTAGTAATTTAAGTACTACGGGATTTAATATTGAAAAAGTAAATCAATTTTATGAGGAATTCTTTTCGGTGGTCTACACAGAGTTCAATGATACGTTAAAAATAAAAACTAAATCTATTAGCCCAAAGTTTATGTTTAGTGATTGGGCAACTAAGGGTATAAGAAAAAGTAGGGAACGATTGTTTGAGCTTTACGGCCTTAAGCCTTACTTCAACTCAGAAACTTTCAATCACTATGTTGCAACTTACTCAAAAATTTTTAAAAACACCTGCCAATTAGCTAAATCTTTATTCATTAGCAACAAGATTAAATCCGCCGATAATAAAATTAAGACGGTTTGGAAAATCATTAATAGTGAAACTAACAGAAACAAAAAATGTAATAATGAGATCACACTAGAGTCTTCGCGTGGTCTTCTAACCACTAAAAACGAAGTTGCTCAAGAATTTGTAGATTTCTTTACTAGTATCCCACTTAAAACTACTGAAACATTAAATTCTTCACCCTTGCTTTCCATTGATTTATTAAGAGCAAACGTTTCACCATGTCCGGTTGAGTTTCAATTTAAGCATATTAAGCCCACTGCAGTCATTAAAGCTTTCAAGCAAATCAAAATCAAATTAACCGAAGATCTTTGGGGAATGTCTATTAAAGTTTGTCAAGCTATTATTGAGACAATAGCACCGTACTTAGCCATAATATTCAATTTGTGTGTGGACCAAGGAGTTTTTCCGGACCTTATGAAATACAGTAAAGTTATACCCCTTTTCAAATCTGGGGATAGTAAAGACACCAATAACTATAGACCCGTATCCGTTTTGCCGGTTTTCAGCAAGGTGTTTGAAAAGGTAATGCTTAATCAAATGCTCAACCACTTTAACACCAATAAGATCTTACATGAAAAACAGTATGGTTTCACCAAAGGACGTTGTACGACTGACGCTGGTGTTACCTTGTTAAAACACATATTTACTGCGTGGGAAGAGGCACAGGATGCCATAGGAATTTTTTGTGACCTTTCAAAAGCGTTTGATTGTGTTAGCCACGAAACCCTACTCTTGAAACTTGAACATTACGGCCTAGGAAAACTTGCGCTTAGTTTAGTAAAATCATATTTAAATGATAGACAGCAGCAAGTGCAAATAAATGGTGTCAATTCAATGGGTTTAAATGTAAAGATGGGTGTACCACAAGGATCGATATTAGGTCCCTTCCTCTTTTTAGTATATATTAATGATCTACCCCATTTATTTAAAAACCAACCACAAATGGTGTTGTTTGCTGACGATACTTCTTTAATATTTAAGAGAAATAGACGTGCCACAAATCTAGACGACTTAAATAACGCCCTATTACAGGTAAATGGTTGGTTCACCGCCAATAATTTGGTATTAAATGGGAAAAAAACGAAGTGCATAAGATTTGCTCTGCCAAACGTCAAAAGTAGTGATTGTGACATAGTATTGAATCAAGAGAAACTAGAATTCGTCGATAAAACTGTTTTCCTGGGGATAACGCTCGATTCAAGGCTACAATGGGGTCCGCATATAACATCTCTTGCAGGACGGCTTAGTTCAGCAGCATATGCTGTCAGAAAAATCCGTCAGTTTACTGATGTAGATACCGCGAGGCTAGTCTATTTTAGTTATTTTCATAGTATAATGTCATACGGTATTTTACTTTGGGGACGGGCTGCAGACATCGAGTCTGTATTTATTCTGCAGAAAAGAGCCATTAGAGCCATTTATAATCTACGTAGACGAGATTCTCTAAGAGAACAGTTTAAGGAAATTAACATCATGACAGTACCTTGTCAATATATCTATGAAAACATCATGTACGTCAGAAAAAATTTGCATCTATTTGGTAAACGAGGTGATAGACACAAGTATAATACTAGAAACAGGGACCAATTGGTTCAGCCGGGTTTCAGGTTAGCTAAAGTAGACTCATCTTTCATGGGGTACTGTTTGAAATGCTACAATAAAATACCTCCCCACATTCTTCAACTGAATGAAACGAAATTTAAATCTTGTATTAAACGCACACTATGTAGGCAAGCATATTATAAGTTGGGGGATTATATTGATGATAAAAATGCTTGGCTCAATGCTGGTCCTGCTCCTCAAGCATAGGGGTAAACTCATTGATAAGTACCCGAAGCTATAGTGGAAGCTGCAGAAGATTGTAAGACTATCTTTGCAATGTATAGAATCAATTCTCTAGTATTGTATAATTATTAAGCCCATATGTGAGTGCTATGTATTATCATTGACTTGACGAGGCCCTGGTGGTTAATAGTGTCATGCTCACTTAAATGTCTCGCTGATAGTGGCGGGTGTGTCGGGTCATTTAGCTCCCTTCAAAATGGTCGAGCTGAATGGGGCTGATCCATACGTCATGTTCGTGAACGGGCGCTGTCAGTTGGGACTGGTCATTTTTTTAACTACCACGGTCATTTTTTTTTTAACTTATTTAGATTTTAAATTGAATTTTGCTTTTTATTTACTCTGGACGCTCTTACTGTGCACGTCTTTCTACATCGTTCTCACATATTTGTATAATCTCAACACGAATGATGTAAATACGATTTTGTAAAAATATTATAATTTAAAAGAGTGTCCATGGAGTTTCTTGCCCATTCTTCTCCATAGAGATCAACGCTTTGGAATGGGCAACTACAGTACTTTCACAAGTTATTATGCCTTGTGACCGGGATTGTAGCAGCATCATTTTTTTGTTCTTGTTTTTATGACATTCAAAAGTGCCTGTAATGGTCTAATTGAAATAAATGCTTTGAGTTTTGAGTTTTGACACGTCAACAGCTCCGTCCTTCATAATATATTTCCGAAAGTTGTTCATCATCATAACTTCATCCATAATCGCACAAATAAAACCTTAAGTTTTACCAAAAAGATCACCGAATCGTAGCCACGGATTTTTTAGCGTCCGTATGGACGCTAAAAAATCTACATCGGGTTATGAAGAGCCCGGTAAAAGCGCCCGTAAAGCTCCTTGCCTTACCATACTTCTTTGCGGTCATCGGTGCCTAGCAAGTCCTACAGGTTTGCGCTAGTCCTCATTAGCTATGGACAGTGGGGTGAGTCCCTTGTCCACTGCGACCACATGTCGGTGTATATCCATCTCGGCTTTTAACTGCCCATCTCTCCGTTGTAGAGAGTATTCGCCTTTAAAAAGTCTTGACCCCCACACTTCCGAGGGATGTTCAATCGTGGGTAATGTATCCGGTTTGCAGTCAACAGTGTACGAACTCTCTTATCCAGGGCATCGAGTTCAGTCTGAGTCCATTTAAGTATGCCGAAAGTGTACATTAAAACCGGCATGACCCAACTATTGAAGGCGCGCATCTTGTTCCCGTCCGAAAGAAGGCTAATTATTATTATTTGACATTTTAAAATCTGTTATTAAGATTCTAAGTGAATAGTGTATACCTTAATTTTCCCGTAATAAAACAGTACTGGTTTAAATTCATAATTTCAATCTTTCCATCTACACCTACATCTTGCACGAAACGATAATTTTCAGTATGATCATGCTAGATAATATAATAGGCATGACGACAGTATAAAAAAATCGCTGATTCGGTGATGACAAGGGAGAAGTCATATTAAAAAAAAAAAGTAAACACAGGTTTAGTTTTATTTAAAAATAACAGATTATTAAGATTTTCAATAAAATAAAACATTAAAATACTGCAATCGGCCATTTTGACTGAAACACCGATCACAGCGTATGACGTCACGGTTATGTGATTTAAGGGACGTTGTTATAGAAACAATGTCATTTTTATTTAACTGTGACGTCATGCCGATGCCATGACACATGCGAGCTGTTTTCGGGCACTATTGAAAATTTATGAGAAAAATGGCTTCAAACTTTGTTAAACTTAAGTTTATTACCGAAATAAAGGCTTTTTTGTAAATAGTAAAAGTGTACCCACATTATGGAAGAGGATTTTAAAATCTTTCGTCACGCCTATTCAAATGTCAGTCAACCACACACAAACGTGACCATCGTTTGACGCGGCCAGACCGCGTCACAAAGAACACATATGTTAACAAAGAACTTTACATCTACTACCTACGAGTACGTAGGTACCTACAACAAAGAGCTTTATTTATCGTATTATTACTAGATCATAAATACAAAACATAGATACCTAAATTCAATTCACATGCATGTCTATCTTACCTTCATCAATTTAAATGTAAATAGTCTTCAAGTACTTTAAACATTAAGTCGAGCAACTAAACACAGATCTCATAACGATACGGCTGCAAACTTTCAGATATTAACGACGACGTCTTCTAAGAACTTCATTTAACTTATCCTTCAGTATTAGGTATTTTAATTATTTTATCGTAGCTTTCGTATTCCATTTAAGTAAATAACTGGGAAATACTCTCTGGGCTAAATTTGTATGCCTTCTAAAAGTACTATTCGTAAATCCATTTTAAATAAACCAGCCAAGTATGGGTCGGACTCGCGCACCGATGGTTCCGTACAAATTTGCGACATATTCGGCCCTAACTCTTGACTGTGTAAACTTAGAGGGTTGATTTTTCACAGCTCCAAGGAAGGGACTACAGACTTGACTATATATATGGTTTTAATTTCAACCCGATACCTCCACGCATTCCCGTCACATACAGACAGACGGAAAACAAACACCTAAACTACAAGGCACCTAGAAGCTCCGGGCGTCGGGCGTCGTGAGACGACTCCCGGCTACCGTATTTGCGGGTCTGTGGACGGTGAGCAATGGGTGGCTCAATGGTCCGTCCGTCTATTGACGATAGGCCGTGTCGACGGCGCGTTAGTGTTTCACATGCGTCTCAAAGAGATGTCAGATTACATTAAAACCCACCCATGTTCCTTCTTTTACCTTTTATGTTCCGGGGCCGCGGTATCTATTTCGAACGACCCGCAACTCCGGCAGACGGTGGCCCTGGAAGGCCCCTCTGCATATTAGCACACTTACGAGGTCAAGATAGAGGAAACTTAATCTTTCAAAACAGTAGCGCGGCTATAGTTAAAAACTAGATTCTAAAGGGTCATTATTTAAAACCGACAAAGGAATAACCTTCCTTCCTTAAATAACCTTCCTTGGATCTGTTCCTAAACTATGTATTTATCTCACTCCAAGCAGATTTCAAAAACTTGCGGAAAAATGTACCGCGCAAGGCATTTTCTGTCAAATGTCAGGAAAGAATAGGAGCATGGACAATTTTTTTAAACGTTGCTCCACACTAGGAATATCTGTGAGTACTGGCCACTCAGTACTTGTAGTGACACCGCACTGTTATAGTCTTCCATTTCTACAGGACGTTATTTACTCTTCAAGGAAACACTGATCTTTAATACTGTATAATATACTTTTAATAACGTAAACTTATAAAACAATCATGACTGGTCCTTGTAAAAAACTCTAAACATATTATTCTACTCTGTGCTCTAAACCAAACTGATCCCCAATTTTCTCATGACACATCTCTTGTCAAATAAACATTCTCAGTTTAAAATACATTTTCTTTTAATACAAAAGACAATTAAAATTTCTTTCTCTAACATCCCCTCTAAATTTTATATAACTCAAATAATATCTAATTTAAATCACCTTACATAAAACTTTAACAATCATTTAGGACAACCTGTTAATAACTTCAACAACACTCAACATAGGCCCATCATAAGCCCAACAACACATCACATAATACAAAAATAAAAACACATAGTAGTATTCACTTTCTAACAATAATACTACTAGTTTCTTCAATCAACTTGTCTGCATCTTCAAAGAAACATACAAAAATGTCCCCTCTCAAACTGACATTCACCATCAGTTGTTTTGCTTCTTACAAAATTTCTCCCAACTTTTCTTCAACACCATACAAAACTTTATAAAAAATTGACCTTTAACATCAATTGTTTTTCTCCTCCTTCTTACAAAATCTTCACCAACATACAAAACTTTATAAAAAATTGACCTTCAACATCAATTATTTTTCTACTCCTTCTTACAAAATCTGAAGTTTTCTACTCCCAAGTCTTCTTCAGCAACATATAAAAATCTTTATAAAACAATTGACATACACCATCAATTGTTTTTCTTCACCCAACTTTATCTTCTTCTTCTTACAAAACCCGGAGTTTCCACTCCCAACTCTTATCTTCTTCTTCTTACAAAATACGGAGTTTCCACTCCCAACTCTTATCTTCTTCTTCTTATAAAATCCGGAGTTTCCACTTCCATCTTCTTCTTCTTATAAAATCTTGTCTTTCTACTTCAAATTAATTTACTCAAATTTAAAAACTCCTAAACATCATTGTGGCGCAGTGGAAGCGTGCTGGGCCCATAACCTGTTATAGTCTTCCATTTCTACAGGACGTTATTTACTCTTCAAGGAAACACTGATCTTTAATACTGTATAATATACTTTTAATAACGTAAACTTATAAAACAATCATGACTGGTCCTTGTAAAAAACTCTAAACATATTATTCTACTCTGTGCTCTAAACCAAACTGATCCCCAATTTTCTCATGAGACATCTCTTGTCAAATAAACATTCTCAGTTTAAAATACATTTTCTTTTAATACAAAAGACAATTAAAATTTCTTTCTCTAACAGAATTTTGCCAAAAAGAGATAGAAGGTTGCCAATAAGATTGAAAGATTATGACTTGGAAACATCATTTTTAACTTATAGCGAGGTGTTGAAGAGTGATGAGAGGTGTTTATGGGAGAAAGCTATTAAAGAAGAAAAGGATTCTTTGGAGAAAAATAAAACTTGGGAAATATGTGATAAGGAAAAAGCTGGTAATAGAAGAATAATAACTAGTAAATGGATTTTTTCTGTAAAGCCGGGTGGTAGATACAAAGCACGATTAGTTGCTAGAGGGTTTTTACAAAAATATAATATTGATTATAAAGAAACATATAGTCCAGTGGTGAATACAACTAGTGTTAGACTATTGCTTTCGATTGCTGCACAGAAAGGTTTGAAAATAAAACAATTTGATGTCAAAACAGCGTTTTTGTATGGTGAATTAAATGAAGATATTTTTATGGAAATACCATTGGGATATAATTATGGTGAAAATAAAGTATGTAAATTAAAGAAAAGTCTTTATGGACTTAAGCAAGCACCACTCATGTGGAATAAAAGGTTAACTGAATACTTAAAGAAATTGGGTTTTCAACAATTAAAGTTAGATCCATGTTTGTTTTTGTGTAAAGATAAGGAAATTTATTTGGCTATTTATGTTGATGATGGAATTTTGATTGGAAATTGTGAAAAAGAATTGAATAATACAATAATAGGACTTGAAAAAGAATTTGAAATTAAAAAATTTGATAAAGTAGAAAAGTTTATTGGAATAGATATACAGGTTGAAGAAAATTATTTGAAAATTTATCAGGAATCTTATATTGAGCAGTTATTTAAAAATTTTGGATATGCAGATTTAAAAGAAAATTTTTATCCAAACATTTTAGTTGATACACATCAAGAGGGGTTGTTAGAGAAAGAAATTTTAATTGTCTTTTGTATTAAAAGAAAATGTATTTTAAACTGAGAATGTTTATTTGACAAGAGATGTGTCATGAGAAAATTGGGGATCAGTTTGGTTTAGAGCACAGAGTAGAATAATATGTTTAGAGTTTTTTACAAGGACCAGTCATGATTGTTTTATAAGTTTACGTTATTAAAAGTATATTATGCAGTATTAAAGATCAGTGTTTCCTTGAAGAGTAAATAACGTCCTGTAGAAATGGAAGACTATAACAGGTTATGGGCCCAGCACGCTTCCACTGCGCGACAATGATGTTTCGGAGTTTTTAAATTTGAGTAAATTAATTTGAAGTAGAAAGACAAGATTTTATAAGAAGAAGAAGATGGAAGTGGAAACTCCGGATTTTATAAGAAGAAGAAGATAAGAGTTGGGAGTGGAAACTCCGTATTTTGTAAGAAGAAGAAGATAAGAGTTGGGAGTGGAAACTCCGGGTTTTGTAAGAAGAAGAAGATAAAGTTGGGTGAAGAAAAACAATTGATGGTGTATGTCAATTGTTTTATAAAGATTTTTATATGTTGCTGAAGAAGACTTGGGAGTAGAAAACTTCAGATTTTGTAAGAAGGAGTAGAAAAATAATTGATGTTGAAGGTCAATTTTTTATAAAGTTTTGTATGTTGGTGAAGATTTTGTAAGAAGGAGGAGAAAAACAATTGATGTTAAAGGTCAATTTTTTATAAAGTTTTGTATGGTGTTGAAGAAAAGTTGGGAGAAATTTTGTAAGAAGCAAAACAACTGATGGTGAATGTCAGTTTGAGAGGGGACATTTTTGTATGTTTCTTTGAAGATGCAGACAAGTTGATTGAAGAAACTAGTAGTATTATTGTTAGAAAGTGAATACTACTATGTGTTTTTATTTTTGTATTATGTGATGTGTTGTTGGGCTTATGATGGGCCTATGTTGAGTGTTGTTGAAGTTATTAACAGGTTGTCCTAAATGATTGTTAAAGTTTTATGTAAGGTGATTTAAATTAGATATTATTTGAGTTATATAAAATTTAGAGGGGATGTTAGAGAAAGAAATTTTAATTGTCTTTTGTATTAAAAGAAAATGTATTTTAAACTGAGAATGTTTATTTGACAAGAGATGTGTCATGAGAAAATTGGGGATCAGTTTGGTTTAGAGCACAGAGTAGAATAATATGGTTTAGAGAATTTTTTACAATGAACCGGTTGTTTTGATAAGTCTACTACATATTAAAATTATAATCATGAAGATCAGTGTTTCCTTGAAGAGTAAATAACGTCCTGTAGAAATGGAAGACTATAACAGGTTATGGGCCCAGCACGCTTCCACGCACGTCGTTAAGGCCTTCTGCCTTAGTTACCTAAAATAACAGTTGTGTCATATATAATAAAATATATTATGGTTTGTAAAACGTTTGCGTGTTTATTTAAAACCTCACAAATTGGTAGCAGAGCGTGGTTGATTGCATAAAAAGAATATGGCATCAACTACGAATTATCGGCACGTAGAACTATTAAACAAAACCAATTACGACACATGGTATTTGCATGCCCAAGCAATCCTAGTCAAAAATGATTTCTGGGACATAGTAAGCGGCACACAAATATCACCACCAGCTACGGATGCGGCGGCGAGAGCGGCGTTAGCGGCGTTCAACAAAGAGGACTTGAAGGCAAGAGCTGAAATCCTACTTTTATTGTCACCGTCCGAATTAAAACAAATTAAAGCCTGCACGACATCGAAAGCTGTATGGGACAAGTTGAAAGCTACTTATCAAAGCAGTGGACCTGCGAGGAAAGCTACCCTATTGAAAAAGTTGGTTCTAAAGCGAGTGACCTCAGGGGAAGATATACATGACCATTTAAATAACTTCATGGACATCGTAGACAAACTCGCAGACATGGATATTAAAATACCTCCAGAACTGCTTAGTATAATACTTCTCTATAGTTTGCCGACAAATTTTGAGAACTTTAGAATAGCCATCGAATCTCGAGACGCCCTTCCTAATCCTGAAGATCTAAAAGTAAAGATTCTGGAAGAAAACCAAGCAAGGAGCGGAAATGAACAGCCTGATAGCTCAGAAGCATATCATGTCAAGAAAAACAGAAAAAGTTTGTACTGCAAGAGCTGTAAAAAGAAAGGCCACACTATCGAGACATGTTGGGGTAAGAAGAAAGATAACGGAAACAAATGTAAATATAACTTTTGTCTTAACACCGTAAATTCGGATACTGGTAAAAATGTCTGGTGTCTAGATAGCGGCTGCTCATCATACATGTGCGGTGATGAATCGTTATTTTCAACCATAATCCCTCAAAATGGCACCCTAAAGTTAGCATCAGAAAAATATACGAGTCAAATTCAAGGTAAAGGAAGAGTTACAATCAGTACCGATAAACAAGGCTTTGATTTCAATGACACCCTATATGTTCCCGATATATCAGTAAACCTTTTATCCGTCGCCAAGATAACGGACAGAGGACATAAGGTCGTTTTTCATAAAGAGAAAGCCATCGTCGTAGAAAAAACCGGCAAAAGGATACTGACTGCTGGAAAGAAAAATGGACTTTATTACTTTGAGCCTGAACTAAAAGAAACTGCAAACTATACACCAAAAGATAACAGTGACATTATGGAATGGCATCGCAAACTCGGCCACATTAACGAAAAAGATCTGAAGAAGATGGCGAAAGATAACCTTATGTATGGCTTAAATTTGAATGATAAAGACATGGAATCTTGTGAGGCCTGCATTAAAGGTAAATTATCCAGATTACCGTTCGTAAGACATGATGGTCTATACACAACTGATAACCTGGAAATAATTCATAGCGACGTTTGCGGACCATTCGAATGTGAAACACTAGCAGGATCAAAGTACTATGTTACTTTTACAGACGACTATAGTCGCTATTGTCACATATATTTCATTAAAAGATAAAGTGACGTATTCAATGTTTTCAAAGAATATAAAAATGAAGTTGAGACTTTCCATAATAAGAAGATTAAGAACCTGCAGACCGACAATGGCACAGAATACCGCAACAAGGATTTTGATATTTTTCTCAAATCGCATGGCATCCAAAGAAGATTGACCACTGTTTACACCCCTCAACAAAATGGGATTAGCGAGAGAAAAAACAGATCATTAATAGAAAAAGCCAAATGTCTGCTAATAGAGGCCAATGCACCTAAAAAGCTCTGGGCGGAAGCGGTAGCAACCGCAAACTACCTCATCAACCGTAGCCCGTCCAAAGCACTCAATGGTGAAACTCCGTTCAAGAAATGGTTAGGCCGAATACCAAGCGGAAATCATCTGTACGTGTATGGTAGGAAGACCTTTGTTTTGAAAAAGAACAAACGAGGCAAATTAACCCAGAATGCCAAAGAAGGCGTATTCATGGGGTACTCAAAGACCTCAAAGGCTTACAGAGTGTACATACCCGCAGAAGATGATGTAGTTATAAGCAGGGACATTAAAGTCATAGACAAGATGTACTTCGAAGAAAGTCAAAACTATGATCAACTTATTAAAGAAACGGAAGACTCTCAGATCAGTGGAAAACAACACAAAATTGATAAAAATAATAAAAAGGGAAAACAAATAGAAATTGAAATAACGGAAAATAAAAAGGAAAATACGTTACAAAATTTAAATGAGCAGGATGAAGTTTCTTCAGCAGATGAAACAGAATCTTACGATGATGCATCAGAGGTTCCAGAAATATCCGAAAATGGGAGGCCACAAAGAGCGAGACACCCGCCTGCGTGGACCAGAGATTTTGTACTGGACCAAAGTGAAGAAAATCACGTAGTCTCGGATATATCATATATATCCGATGAGAATGAAGATGATGAATACTAGCATGATGCTATAAAAGCTGAGATTAAAGCACATGTTAAGAACGGAACCTGGAAAATAGAAAATAAAAACAAAGACATGAAAGAAGTGGATTACAAAATGGTTTTAAGGAACAAAATTGGACCCGACAACAGTATTACAAAGAAAGCCAGACTTGTAGCACGGGGCTTCACTCAGCGACCAGGAATCGACTACAACGAAACATTCGCACCTGTAGCTAAACTGAGTACGATAAGATCTGTTGTCGGAATAGCCATTGAAGAAGGTTTAAAATTGAACCAGATGGACGTTACAACGGCGTACCTAAATGGCGAACTAGACGAAAAGATAGTAATGAAGTATCCTGACTATTTAGAAAAATACCTCACTGAAATCATGGTTGAAAGTAAACAAGAAAATGGAACTTTGTACAGCAAAACAAAGAGAATGTTAAAAGACATTAAAAACAATCCAAAAGGAAAAGTTTGTCATCTCATAAAAGCTCTTTACGGACTCAAACAGGCAGGGAGGCAATGGTACAAGAAACTCGACACAGAACTAAAGAACATAGGTTTTAGAGCATCAGAAGCTGACCCATGTCTATACTTACTACAGAAAAGAGGAGTTAAAGTAATAATAGTCATATATGTTGACGATTTACTAATTGCCTATTCGTGTCCTAAGAAGCTAAAAGAAATAAAAGACCTGTTAAATACGAAATTTGAAATAAAAGACTTAGGAACACCTAAACGGTTAATAGGGATAGACGTTGCATATAAAGGTGATGATATCAACCTTAACCAAGAGAAGTTTATAGAAGACACCCTTAAAAAGTACAAAATGGAAGATTGCAAGACCACGTCTACACCTTTAGAACCAGGTCTTAAACTTGAAAAAGGAGTAAAAGGTGAAAGGAACGATTTGCCCTACAAAAATTTGATTGGTACACTAATGTATCTGGCAGTAGCAACTAGACCCGATATAATGTTTGCCATAAGCTATCTCTCCCAATTTAATGATTGTTATGGAGAAGAGCATTTCAAGTGTGCAAAAAGAGTGCTGCGATACTTAAAGGGGACAAAAAGTGTTGGTCTCACATTCAGAAAAACTAGTCAAGAATTACATGGCATGGCTGACGCTGATTGGGGCTCATGTAAACTTGATCGGAAATCTTTTTCGGGCTGTTGTTTTAAATATGCTGGAACGGCCATAAGCTGGATGTCGAAGAAACAAAAGTCTGTGGCTCTATCGACTGCCGAAGCGGAATATGTCGCTTTAACTGAAGCTACAAAAGAGGCTATTCACTTGAAAAATCTGTTCAAAGACTTCGGGGCCAACTATGACAGTATAGTCATATTAAATGATAACCAAGCCGCCCTCAAGTTAAGCGAAAACACAATGGTCACGTCTAAGTCTAAACATATTGATTTAAAAATGCATTTCATACGAAATTGCATAATGGATGGAGCGATAAAGGTCAGGTATCTGCGAACTGAAGATATGGAAGCAGACATCCTAACCAAAGCCCTAGCCGGCCCGCGGCTGTTGAAACTGCGAAATGGCTTAGGAGTATCCTGAACTCCTGATGACCACGACGTTGCCGTGAAGAGGAGTTCACAAAATAAATGAATTTGAATTTGAATTTGAATTTGGAGTGTGAGTACTGGCCACTCAGTACTTGTAGTGACACCGCACGTCGTTAAGGCCTTCTGCCTTAGTTACCTAAAATAACAGTTGTGTCATATATAATAAAATATATTATGGTTTGTAAAACGTTTGCGTGTTTATTTAAAACCTCACAATATCTCTGTATCGTGGGTGCATTTACAAACATTTAAACTCACATACACAAACAGCCAGAACCAGAACCGAAACAACTACCTGTCTACCTTCCATGCGGGGATCGGACCCGCGACACGCAACGCAGCATTCGACCGCTCAGCCACTGCGCCAACCGTGTCGTCAAATTATGTGTCGTCAGATTAGTACTGATTAGCCAGGGACCGCAACTCATACGAATTTGTCCAGTAGTGGGACTTAATATCATAAAACAATGTTTGGACTATAACCAATGGATGGTTTTAGTCCTGTAGTGATGATGGTTTTAATATTTCTATGACCACAACGCTTCCTTAAGAGTGAACTAGTCGCGGGCTCGAACTCACTGAAGGGCGTGGCCAAAAAGCGCACTGTCTCATTTGACATCGTGAGCGACAGAGAGGTGTGATGAGCAGTTACACGCTAGTCTGTACGCACAACGTCTTGTTCGCACGCGCACTAGTACTATTTCGAACTGAAATGGCATTAGATTGCACGAAAGTGCGTTTTTATTATTGTGTGCGTAAGCCCCTGCCTCCCGTGCCGCCAGGGGGGACATTTTCTGAGTGAACAGTACGATAATTCATAGCAAAATGAGCGCGTAAAAATTGCGATTAGTGCTTTGAAAGATGGGGTTTTATGGAAAAACCAATGCATTAATCAATTTTAAATAAATTTTATTAAACTCTTCGGTAATTCAACTGTGTCGGTACCGACTTACTTTTCGAAATTTTACATTACACTACATTTTTGTTTTTACTTTCTTGGCTCATAACTTTTTACTGGTATTTTATTTTTATTTTCTGTTCCCGTACAGACAAATTTAATAGTTAGATAAAACGATATCATGTTTCATATTGGATGTACAATATCAAATAGTGGAGCAAAACCCCCCGAAAGTATGGAAAAAATATCGACTAGTGCAACCTTAACATCCCTGTTCCTTTTAGAATTGCTACGGCGTAGAGAAGAACCTACGGGCTCGTAGCAAATGGCCTCTACGACAGCTACGCGCTACGCCTACGAACTTTGATCACATGTATTTTTTTTTCGTTTGGAGGTGATTAATTTCTTGATTTACTTTTTCATTAATGCTAATTGATCCCAGGGTCAACATAAGATTTCATTTAATTAACAAAATAACAAAGTAGACTTATCTACCGAACATTCTTTCTTTCTTCCAACTTCAACATTAGCGGATTAAATGGATCTACCCAATTACTTTGGATCAAATGTAATGTAACAGAGAGTTCGCTGTGTAGGTAAGTACATATACTACTGCTTCCACAAAGATGTTGTATCTCTTATTGTATAGGCAGTGCAATTATCGTAAATATAAATAATTGGTTCCATGGTTCAGTCTTTCCTAACAGGCACCGAAAATATTGGAACGAAACAAAAGTGATAGTATATTATTATTCATCATAAGTACGAACAGCAGCATTATTTAACTTTACAGCATAATAAACAAATATAGGTTATATAAGTTTTAATAAAAAAATATTGCGAGCATCTAGTAATAATAAAACAGTTAATTAATCTACGAGCAATTTGTATGCAGTCAAGTCATGGTGAAAAATTTAATTAACTAAATATACCGTTTAATATTGAGTAATTTGTCTGTGAAACCAATTAAGAGAGACTAATTACGTGCGCGGGTGGCATTCTGTGTTACTTCGTGCTCAGAAGCCCATGTTGTTGATTTTAGAGTTTTCCTTGTTGTTTCTGGTGATTGGTGATTATTGCATGACTTTGGCATTTGAAGTTTACCGACTTCGGTGATATAATATCATGCATGTATTGATCGAAGGTCTAGCAACGGTTTCTACATTAACGTTTGAATCTTAAAATGGACAGACTTGTTGGCGACCGAGTTAGCACTTTAGACTGCTTTTGTAAAATTTTTGATGGAAATAGAAATAGAATAGAATAGAAAAATATTTTTTCGAAACAGACACAACACAACAGCAAAAGAAAAAAAAAGGTACACAGAACGGAAAAACATGGACAAGGTTGCGCTGAGCGTGCCCATAACGAAAGGGTTAAAATACTCAGAAACAGATTCAATTCAATTACATTATTAAATCAAACTAAAAGCATTTATTTCAATTAGACCATTACAGGCACTTTTGAATGTCATGCAAACAAAAAAAACCGGCCAAGAGCGTGTCGGGCCACGCTCAGTGTAGGGTTCCGTAGTTTCCCGTCCGTCACAATAAGTGTTCCCACTTATGAGTTTAAAGGTGGAGGAGGAAATTATTTTGTACAACTTTTTGTCTGTTTTGTACAAAAACTGTTGTGTCAATCAAGTTCAAAATGATTTTCCTAGAAAGTCCTTATAAAGTTCTACTTTTCAGATTTTTTTCATATTTTCTAAACTTATGGTTCAAAAGTTAGAGGGGGGGGGGACACATTGTTTTTTACTTTTGGAGCGATTATTTCCGAAATTATAGACATTATCAAAAAATGATTTTAGTAAACCCCTATTCATTTTTAAATACCTTTCCAACAATATATCACACGTTAGGGTTGAAATTAAATAAAAAATCACTTCCCACTTTACATAAAACATTTTTTTCCAATTTTTATTTTACCACTTTGTCGGCGTGATTGATATACATATTGGTACCAAATTTCAGCTTTCTAGTGCTAACGGTCACAGAGATTAAGCGAGGACGGACGGACGGACGGACGGACGGACGGACAGACAGACATGGCGAAACTATAAGGGTTCCTAGTTGACTACGGAACCCTAAAAAAAGATGCTGCTACAGTCCCAGTCAGAAAACATAATAACTTGTGAAAGTACTGTAATTGCCCAAATGCATCTCACATGTGTTTTACCCTGTTGGGCACAACAATTTAACAAAAAAATATGGTTACATTCTTAATAATTAACAGTATTATATGTATATTAGGTGATATTAAGTTTATTTAACCAACCTAGTAACTGTCAATATTAGCATAATTCTCTTTTGTTCTCATGTAAGTGACTTTGACTTTTTTGATACAATATCTTTAAACCTAAACTTATTAAAATAAGCATCAATGTCACAGCTAAAACTATTAAAAATATCAAGTCGAATACAATAACAGTCAAATACAATATGTCAATAAAATAATAATCCAAGTAGTTGCAATAAGTAAATAAAACAATTATCAAATCAGTAAACAATAAAAGTCACTCCATTTTTATGTCAGCTTTAAAAAAACACTTCACTTCACTTATTTATTTAATGGCGTCTGCGAATGTTAAAAAAAATACATTGAATGTGATATCATTTGTCAACTAAAAGTTTTCTGACTCTTATGTAATTAGTTTGATGTTAGTTTTGTGATTACTAGACGATCAAGACAGACACTTTAATTAAAAATATAGGTTATTTTTATTGCTTCTATTCTATGTGTTGATTGCAATGAGGTTTAAACGTGCGAGAGTGTTACCTACGGGGCTGTAGTTAGTTTAGATTAGTTGCGATTTATTTTTACAGATAATGCGCTGTTTTTCGAATACCAATTAGTTTTCCGGATATATATTGACTAAAATAAGGACTATAATAATATAGGTTGACTAAGTTTATGAACCTTATCTTGGTCACATATTATTCTTTGCATCAAATCCAATTTAAAACTTAGGTACTTCCTGTACCGGGGTTGTGGGTTGTTAGAAAGAGATACCACGGCCCTGGAACACAAAATATAAAATAAGGAACATGGATAGGTTTTGGTCAGTAAAAGTCTGACGCTCCTCCGTTCCTCCGCTTCGCTCAGAAAGTTTTTTGATGATTACCAATCCAAAAAAAAAGACTTAGGTACCTACGCATAATTATGTTTCACGAGTTTCGCACAATATAAAATAGTAAGTAGGTACTATTAAAATGAAATAAAGGAATAGTGTTTCTCCAGGGCGACTTGTTTCACTAAAAGCTTTATTGAATATACATAAATGATTAGAAGTCTAGCGAAACCAATCAAAATGAAACTCGAAAATAATTCCGATCACTTCTAGGTAATATACTTATTTAAATAAATACCTACTTATAAAAAGCTTTCTTTATCTATTCAGGATAAAGAGGATAAAAGTAAGAACATAAGTATCGATGTGTTTATACATAAAAGGAAGGTGAAGTTGATGAAAATCGGAAGTTTCCATTAAAGGTGCTTATTTCAAAAGAAGTCTACTCAGTCAGTTCGCAAATATTCCATTTCTTGACGGATAATACCTGTCTCGTGAGTGAAAGTACCGATCAATTTAAAGGAGATGTTCAACTAACTTTGAAGATCAAAGGTTTGCAGAAACTTTATTCAAAAATCTTGCTATCTACATACCTCGCCCGAAAGGTGGTTGAGGCGCTCTCAAAAATGTAATTTTCGAACTTAAGACTCCATTGAACTTTCAATGTTGCCTCTACGCTACCTATTTCTGTCAGTTAAATACCAATTTAATAGAAACTTTAAAGCTGTGTCTGGGGTTGATGCCTTTAAAACAGAAGAGGACGAGAAGGGTTTCTAATAAAGTTGCTACATTAGCTCCTAGACGGTTGAATGTGGACACCGGAGAAAATGTTCATTAACCGTCCGAACGTGTCAAAAGCAATAAGATCGTCTAGACGGAGAATCGTTATATTATTGCTTTGTATTGATAACAAAGGACGGATAATTACCACATTTCAAATGAATAACGATTCATTTTGATTCTGAAATGAAGCAAATAGTATGAACAGTTGAGTTCATTTCGTGTGAAAAGACAGTGGACACAAAAGTGTATTGTATTCGGAGCTTTTGAACTAAAATGTAGTTTTACCGGTGCAACCAACTGTCCAACGTTCGCCCTACATGCGACAGTTAACGGCACGGCAGATGAAAATGGCTGCCTTTTAATAATGCATGGAGTTGGTCTCAATGGGCATTCAATATTTCGCCACTTGTGTCTACGAAAGCAAAATGGACTATGGTTAAAGAACAAAAGCTCATTGTAAATTTCAATGGTGATTGTTGGGCACTTTTGTAATCATTTTCATGTGAAAATCGGTGAAAAGCGCTTTTTATATGAGCCTTAAGAGCTGTTCAATTCTCCATTCATCTTTCATAACGGCTTGTGCACATTGCTCACTAAAATATACGATCCCTTGTTTTCGACGAAAACGTCAATAATAGTTATTTAAGCGTAACATATTCTCAAGGTTGTTGTTCCATAATCTATGTGGAAATGTTAGATAATCGCCATTAACAGGGCTTGTCACTTATGATTACCATCCTTATCAGAGAATTATTGCGGACCCTTTTTCTTTCGGCTCCCGACGCCGGGAGTGTCTCCCGCAGTGGCCGGGTACAGTTTGAGATTTTCTCCCTCAAACGTCTAGCCACCTCCTTCGCTAGCATAAATAGTTCGCAAAAACAGGTGACTGCTTCCCGTTCTCTCTTGCTCCGTACCATGGACTGAACCAGGGCTGGACGCGAGAGGTCGCCACCGTTTACGGACCCTAATGTAGAAAAGCTTAAGAAACAAATATATACGAGAATAAATATGTAAAATTCTCACTATTAGGTATAGGAAAAGAAGACTCGTGTCTAACTGACCTAACCCGTGCAACAACTAAATTACAGATTTTATTGATTCCATTGCGGCCATAGTAGAGAATTATTCTTTATTGTTTTTTTTTTGTCAAGACACTGGTGATATATTAGTTAATATGATTATTACATAAAGGATTGCAGTAACATACCTGTACGGTAGCCAAAATTTTATGAATGAAATTCTACTGCAATGAATACGAAAAAAGTATCTAAGTACATAAAAACAACAAAGTAATCCTTTAAACTGCACTGAAAATCGTTTTCCATCGTCAAGTTTAACGATGTTATTCATGGAGATAAGCAGTTAACTTACTGATCGCCTTTCCTCTACGTTAAAATTCTAAAAAAAAACATATATTGGTTAAGAATCTATTTATTTTAGCTACCTTTTGCGGTTCAAAAGTTGATACGATTTGTTCTTGATTTTTTGTTTAAATAAATTAGGCGTCTTACAACTTATTGACTAAAGCTACAATCTGAGCTATTGCCTTTGCAGCTGTTGTGGCTACGCCCGCCGCAAGGCTGCTACGCGCGTAGCCGCAACCCAACGCGCGTAGCATCGCCATAGTAGCATGAGCTTGTTGTGCAATTATATTATATACTTACTTATTTACACTGGCTTTTCCCGCACATTGCGTCTAACGCGTAACATATCATTCTGTCAAACACAAGTGCTGCTCAAATATAATATAGAGGAAAACGCCGCTTACGAGTCTCACATAGGTAATATAAACATAAAAGCCATTCAACATTTATCATTGTCTTTTATTACTCATTGTTGTGCAAATAAGGAGGAGCTCGTGGCTAAATAATAGCAGCCGCTCGGGTCGATCTTTAGGTTAAGCCGCGCTTGCCTAGGTTGGTCTGTGGATGGGTGACCACCCGTTACATACCGAGTTTCCTCCGTGCCTCGGAAAGCACGTTAAGCCATTGGTCCCGGCTGTCATTTGTAGATCTTTGACAGTCGTTACAGGTAGTCAGTGTCCCGAAAGTCTGACAACCAGTCTTACCAAGGGGTATCGTATTACCCAGTACTAACTGGGTTGTGGAGGTCAGATAGGCAGTCGCTCCATGTAAAATACTGATATTCAGCTGCATCCGGTTAGACTGGAAGCCGACCCCAACATGGTTGGGAAAAGGCTAGGCAGATGATTGTTGTGCAAATAAGTAGTACTGTTTTTTTTATTATACATTTACTTTAAGTCCGAAATAATTTGGAATTTGTCTTCGCAACAACCAAACCTATTTTTCATTGTGTAAATTAAGGCAATGAAATTACTGAAAGACGAAAAAGCCTCGCAAATGTTTTTATTTAATTTTCATGAAAACAAATTCTCAGAATTAACGAGATGTTTTTTGTTTACTCGAATATTTTGAAGAGTAAACGCCTCAGTTTGGCGATGGAGATCTTAGAATATTTTTAAAATACAACAAACATTTGCTGTATGACTGGGAACGCTTGATACAATGTACATAGTCCGAATTGGACACTGGTTTTAAACTCTGATTAAATTAAATGTATTCCTATTTTCATACTTTACTACGCCAATATGAAAAAAGGTGAAATTGAAGCATTTCCTTGCAATAAGAATAGAATAGAATAGAATATATTTATTCAAAGATCAAACAATTGGCACTATAAATACAATTTAAATCCTAGAAATAAATAAATAAATATCTTGGGACAACTCACACACGGCTATCTGATTCCAAGCTAAGCAGAGCTTGTGTTATGGTAACCAGACAACTGATATACATACTTATATAATTTATAAATACATACATATTATAGATAAATCACACCCAGACACAGAACAAACAATCATGCTCATCACACGAAGTTTGTCCTGAGTGGGAATCGAACCCACGACCTCCGGCTTAGCAGTCAGGGCCACTAACCAGTAGACCAACAGGCCCGTCATTATTGTCGTCGACAATAATGTTGGTATAACAAATTTCGATGCCTGGACTAGGTTAAATTAAACCTGTAGGTATCACAGGCGGCATTTTCTAATAATTAGGAAATATTATTATTTCCTAATTATATTACTATGTATATAGGAAATATTATTATTTCCTAATTATATTATTAATAAGGAAAGCGAAGGTAACTTTAATAATTACAAAGCTCGGCGAGTAACAAGTTTCGTTCGCAATTATGCAACTGCTCACGTTGAGTAGTGAAACTAATGAACCGAGCGAATGCACCGTGCGCCCATGACGAAACCATACACGTATGTTTATTAATAATTAAAGAAACGCGAGCGGAGCGGCGACATAATATAAGCTTTCTTTTATTAAGGTACTCGAAATATACTCCATACGTAGAGTTTTACTTAGATATCTCATTTACTTAAGAAGTAAATAAGTTGACGACACGGTTGGCGCAGTGGCTGAGCGATCGACTGCTGCGCTGCGTGTCGCGGGTTCGATTCTCGCACGGAACATATATTTGTATGGCCTACAGATAATTGTTCCGGGTCTGGCTGTTTGTGTATGTGAATTTAAATGTTTGTAAAAGCACCCACGATACAGGAGAAATTCCTAGTGTGGGGCAACGTTTGACTAAAAAAAAAAGTGTGTTTATATCGAATTTCATTTTACTGAAAAGCGGTTACTTTTTAATACATGCCAAAGTTTAATGTCATCAATGCATCCACTTATAAAAAGCATGACTACTAGTTAGTGAGGTAAAGTTACTTACTATGAACTTGCCTACATTTATAGGATCACTAGCTTTTGCCCGCGGCTTCGCTCGCGTTAAATTCGGGGTAACACAGTTCCCCTTGCGCCTTATTGATTTGTAATAGCAACGCTAAGTTTTCCCTTTTCTTCCCTCTTTCTCACTCACATCCCACTTAAAAAAAAATTAGTCTATGTCCGTCTCCTGGTTTCCAACTATCTCTGTACCAAAATTCATCAAAATCGGTTTAGCCATTAAAGCGTGAAGAGGTAACAAACAAACAAACAAACTCACTTTCGCTTTTATAATATTAGTAAGGATGCATTCAACCAAGTCGAAGTAGATGTGTATATATATAATAGGATTACACCAATTGAATGAAATTAAAGCACAATTGCGTTTTCTGTGAATACAAATATAATTTATTAAAAAAGACGTTTTTATACAATGGTTTTTTACACATTTTTTATATAAATAACTTTTATTACTTACCTGTGAATACAAAAAACAACATTTAATGTCTTTTTCAGGTTTAGTTATTTATAATACAATATCATCTTATTTAAACTTTATAGGCGAATTTTCAGTTCTCTTAGATGTCACTGTCAAAAATGACATCTATAAAATGGTTACGAAAAACGAAGAGCAATGAGGTTTTCTTTACATCTCCCACCCTCGGAGAGCAATTAATGCAAGTAATTGTTTGATTAAATATTAATTTCTACTGGAGTTAGCTTCGAAATATGGTAGAAATTTGATTGTGCTTTCCTGTGTCCAGTGTTTACTTCATATATTGAGTTAGAAATCTTATTTAAGATTTTGTATGGTCCAATCTTCAGTTCATCCATTTTGTTCCTATTCAATCGACTTCCATTTTCTACAAAGACTCTGTCCCCCACTTCAAATTTATATTCTTTTCTATTTAGATCATATAGTATTTTATTATTGTTGTGAGATTTCATTGAATTTTCTAAGGCTAGCTTTCTATCTCTTTTCAGATCTTCATTTGTGTACTTCGATTTTAATTCAAGTGGTAGGATGTTTACATTTTCGCCTTCTAAAAGGTATTTTGGAGTAAATTTCGTTACTGTATGTTCGGTTTCATTATATTTTGCTATACATTTTTGTGCAACAGTTGTCCATGCTGTTTTCTTATCACCTTCATTTATTTTGCATCTTATCTTATTGATTAGAGTTTGATTAAGCCTTTCATTTAATCCATTTGAAAATGGTGCATTTACAGCTGTGAACACTATTGTTATATTATTCTGTTTTAGGAAGTCTTTAAATTCCTTGGAATTTATACCAGGGTATTGATCTGTTAAGACCAATTCAATATTATGTGATACATTTTTGATAAGTTTGATAAAATCATTTGAGTTTTGATTTCTTGATGTTATAATGTAAGCATATCTTGTAAAATGATCAACCAAAAGATGCAAATATTTTTTTGTAGACCTTGATCCTCCAAAGCCCCCAATGGTATCAATTGATACAATTTCAAATGGGCGTGTTGCTGGGCCTAAATGTGACATCAAACCAAATTTTGGTTTTCTTCTTGATTTGTTCTTTATACAAATTTCACATTCATCACAAATTTTCTTTATGTTTGTGAAGATATTCTTTGCTGTGTAGAATGGTGTTATTTTATTTATCATCTGGGTCCTTCCAATGTGACAGTAGGTGTCATGTACATCTTTAATTAGTGTTTTGCTAAGTGTTTCTGACAGTATGATTTTATTTCGTTTCTTATTCTTTTTGTAATAAACTTCATTCTCTAGTATAAACTTGGATTTTCTATTTTGTAGATCTAGATTTATGTATTGGTCATTTTTTATATCATCCAGGTTGATTAGATTTACAACTTTTAAAACATCATCAGTATTTTCACAAGGTTCTAGGACTGGGTTTCTGCTTAAGCAGTCTGCTTCTTGATTTGATTTTCCCGGGTTGTACTTTATTTTGAAGTTGTATTGCGATAAGTAATATGTCAAATCGCCAAGTTCTTCATCAGTTCTAGCTTTTATATTTAGATTCTCCAATGGTTTATGATCTGAATATACTACAAATTCTTTTCCCATAAGCCAGTGTTGCCAATATTTTACAGCTTCTTTTATTGCTAGGCATTCTATATATATCGCCTTCTTTTTCTTTTGAGATTCTGTCAATTTTTTTGAGAAATAAGCTACTGGTTTATTTACTCCGTTTTTATCTTCTTGTTTTAGCACAGCTCCTATTCCTTTAATGCTAGCATCTGTGTAAATTTTTATTGGTTGTTCATGGTCAAATATTTTTAAAATTGGTTTTGAACAAAGTAATTCTTTCATTTTATCAAATGATTTCTGGCATTCTGGGGTCCATATAAATTTAACATCTTTCCTTAGTAGATTGTGCAATGGATCTAGGATAATTGCGCTGTGTGGTATAAACTTATGATGAAAATTGACTTTCCCGAGAAATTGGCGGATATTTTTTCTTGTTTCTGGAGTTGGGAATTTTTTTATAGCAGTTAAGTAATCTTTAAGAGGTTTAACAGAATTATTTTCTATTATATGTCCCAAATATTTGGCATAATCTTTTGCAAAAGTACATTTCGAAAATTTCAGTCTAAATCCTTCTGTTTTTATTGCCTCAAGTAGTCTAGATATATGTTGTAGGTGTTCCTCAAAACTTTTAGAAAAAATCAATATATCATCTATAAAATTTACTGTAAATTCAGAGAGTTTGTATTTCCTTATAATATTACTTAATATTCTCTGGAATATAGCTGGAGCTGTCTTTAATCCAAATGGTAAGCAAGTCCATTGAAAGTGGCCTGTTTGTGTGACAAATGCCGTTTTATATCTGTCTTGAATTTTCATAGGAATTGACCAAAATGCAGAATTTATATCAAATGTAGAAAAGTACTTACAGTTTACAGTTTTTACCATTAAATCTTCAATTAAAGGAAATGGCTGTAATTGTGGTACAACGATTTTGTTCAGTTCTCTAAAATCAATACATAGTCTGGTCTTTTTATCATCCTCTTTTTTATAAGCCAGAGTAACAGGGGCAGCAAATGGGCTGTAAGATTCCTCAATCAATTTTTGTTTTAATAATAATGATATTTGGTTTTCAATTTCTTTTCTATCTCCAGTGGTGCACCTGTATGGACGTTTGTAACAATACTTATCCACCATCAAGTCTATATGAGCTTCGTAGTCCCGTACAGTACCAACATCATATTTATCTTTAGCAAAGACTGTGCCGTATTTTTTTATTAATTTATCAATTTCTGTTTGTTGATGTAAATTTAGATAATTTTTTGTTATTTCAAAATTTTCTAAATTTATATGTTCATTGAAATTCACTTCAATTACTTTATTCCATACTTCAGAATATAAAGAATCATTTTTTTCTCTTTTGTCACCTAGTTCATCAGGAATATTGACATTTTCAATCTTCATATTCTCTTTATTTAAGAATTTCTTCTTTTGCTCTTGATTTTTACACTGTATAATATTTAATTCTTCAGTTTGCATAAGATTAAACTTTTTGATGCAATCCAAACCAATCAGGAAATCATAATGAAAATTTTCATTATCTATCACAAAAATATCCATGATTCGTTCTATGTCATAAATTTTTATTTTAAGTGTTACTATACCCTTAGTTTTTTTCTCACCATTAATAGTTTTCAGTTTACTGGTTGTTTATTCCATGAATCTTGTTTATTTTTGAGTTTCAATAATTTAGCATTAATTAATGACACATTTGAACCCGAATCGTAAATTCCAGAAACTTGTAAGGTATCATTTAGTTGTAATTTTACTTGTATTAATGGTGGAACTTCTAGTTTTTTGGATTCTCCTTATTTAGTTCAATTTCTAATTCAGAGTTATTCACACTTCTCACAGCTGTTTTGTAATTTCTTTCTTTGAACCAACAATTTTCTTCAGGATGGTATCGTTTTCCTTTTTTTTCAGTCATGCAGATTTGACATGGCTTTTTCTCTTCATTGTTCCTGTTTTTTGTATTTGAGTATGTTAAGTGTTTTTCATACTTATTTCTTCCAACACAATGTTCCAATTTACCAATCTCATTGTAAAGATCTTCAGTTTCTTTTATAGTCTCTCGGTCAATTTTGTCAACCAAATAATTTGGCAAGCCTGATGCTATGAGGTCTATGAGTGTCCCAGTGTCGATCGACTTCCTGACTTCTAATAATAACTTTTCTTTTTTTAGCGCATATTCAAGCAGCGAACCTGTTTGATACTTAAAAGAAAGTGCATATCTGATGGGTGACCAACCTTTGTTTGCAAATGTATCGCAGAAATTTTTCTCCCATTTATTCCACTCTGATTTTATAGTAATTTTCATTAACATACAGCTGTACCAGTCTTGGCTGGAATTTTCCATAAAATATTTTAATATTTCTATCTTCTTTTCGTCTTCTGTAATAAGGAAGCGTTCACATTCTTTGTTGAACTCTTTAATCCATTGGTGAGCATTGGCATTTTTACCGGTGAATTTTTCAATCATGAAATCTTTTGAAATTTTCCCTAAATTCAGATTTTCAGATTTACTTTGTTTTTCTTCGAGTAATTTTTCTAAGAGTTTTTCTAAGTTCTGATTTGAATCACTGGGTAAGGGTTTTTTTTCATATGTGTCTTCCGTAATTTCTTCCAAATAATAATCATTGAATTGTAAATTTTGTTCTTTATCCAAATATACCTGCGATATATCATCTGTTAAAGTTATCCAAATTTTTCTTGTTTGGTGCCTTTTACTTAATGTTTTTTTTATCTTGGTATAGCTTGAAGTAGATGTTATTACTTGGTGTAAACTGGCGGGTTGATATTCGGCCGGTAAACAATAAGTCTGTTCATTTGGTGTACCTATTGAGGTTATGCAAATTACGTTTGATTTTCCATCGCTCGAAGCTTTCACAGTGAAATCAAACCTTAACTTCTCCATACTTCTTGAGAGTTTTGCAGTAAATGTTGTTTTATAATAGGATTACACCAATTGAATGAAATTAAAGCACAATTGCGTTTTCTGTGAATACAAATATAATTTATTAAAAAAGACGTTTTTATACAATGGTTTTTTACACATTTTTTATATAAATAACTTTTATTACTTACCTATGAATACAAAAAACAACATTTAATGTCTTTAATTCAGGTTTAGTTATTTATAATACAATATCATCTTATTTAAACTTTATAGGCGAATTTTCAGTTCTCTTAGATGTCACTGTCAAAAATGACATCTATAAAATGGTTACGAAAAACGAAGAGCAATGAGGTTTTCTTTACATATATATGTGTAAACTAAAGATAAACGATGTACATTTCGAAAAGTTCAATACATTACAGGTGCGTGAATTCTTTTGACCCAATTCGTTCAGCTGTTTCGATGACCGAGAACAAAAGGCCGTTCTTAACGTCAGATAAAGTGTAATGGCTGTTATTTTTAACGGCAGAACGGCGCTGTAAAATACAGAAAAAATAGCAGAGGAAGTAATCCGGAGTTGAACGCTATTGTGGACGTTGTAACAATGCTGTGATTAATGATATGAAGGCCAACTGAAGGCTTCATACACAGAAATTGTGTGTCCCTTAACAAAACACACGCTATTGTCAGTCTTATTCCTTTAGAGCAAAGTTTATGATGGTTTCAACAATAAAAACCGTAAATATGATGTGTGTCGCTTTAGTAAAATATTTCATAATCAACGTTATTTTGGACAAGACGTTATAGATAGACGATATTCTATTAAAATATAAATCAAAAGTAACATAATAAATATGTTTGATATATTTATAGTTGGCGCAGTGGTTGCGCGATCGACTGCTGCGCTGCGTGTCGCGGGTGCGGTCCCCGCACGGAGCAAATATTTGTATAACCTGCAGGTAGTTGTTTCGGGTCTGGCTGTTTGTGTACGTGAGTTTAAATGTTTGTAAACGCACCCACGATACAGGAGAAATTCCTACTGGGGGGCAACGTTTAAAAAATAAAATGTGTGTATAGGCTTAGTACATAGGATGATTTACTTAAATGTATGGATATACAATTATGCACCTGATATCAGCACTCTCTTGAAGTATGACTGACTGCCTAACTATCGATAGAATCCGCACGCTGACCAACGTTCTGTTCAATTCATTTTATCTAGTGGCTCCACTCAAACCGTCTTCCGGCCCGTTCATCTAGTTCGACATGTTCAATTTTTCGGGACTTCGTGCCTCTGAAACGTGAAAAATCCCCGAATAATACTCTTATCGTCCGCGCATTGGGTCCATTACTGTGTTTTCATAATGGAAATCGATACGCCTACAAACTTGAGGAAAGCTTTTATCGATGTGAAAGCCCAATGCAAGCACTTGTGACGTTGTGACCTCGGGTTTACTGGGATTTGATACCGCGGGCGCTGAAATCATATTAGTGTTACCATAATTTTCGTTTTACTTGGTTAGATACACGCCAGCGAAGGAATTAGTGCAACCTTATTAAAACAATCAACTTTTAGATACTGCGTACCACAGGTACGTACCTAACTATTCTGAACAGTATTTGCAATATTTAAATTTGATGTATTTTTTCTCTCATAAAAGCTTTTCGAGAACCAAATGCAAACACGTTACATATACGTACGTATACACAGACACGTCTCACGCTCATATTTACAAACATTTATTACGTTGCATAAAGGGAAGCTTCAGTGAGTGTAGCAAATGTAACAGCGCTTGTTATGTTATCAATCATGCCGCGCATGCTATTATGAGCTCTATTTTTATCTGCATAACGCCAAGAAAAGATACACAAGTTGACAGGACGCATATGCCTGTGAACGTTATAGTTTACACAAGAGGTGCGTTCTAGGACATATTTATCGATACAGTTTAGTTGGTAAAGAAAGGTATAAATTACGTAAAGTTTAGCTGCCCTTAACGGCAACTCTTCCACTACAAATCCCGTAAAAATAATTCCGGTTCTTGACTCTTTCCGCTTTAAAAACCCATCTATAAAAACCGCATAAATCTCATGAGCTTTCTTGGATAGTAAGCGATGGTGAAGTGGGAATACCTGTGCAAACAAGCGAAAATTTTGTCATAATATGGATGGTTACACATTGGCCGCCGCAGGGCGAAGGACAAAGGGTTATCCAAAGCACCTTATTCTAAAGCCAAACACAGCAAATAAAAGATTGAACTATGGAAAGTACGTAACAACCAGCTGTACGGTACGGAATACAGCTCTGCCTCGTTTAGAGTTAACGAACATTTTTTAGTTACGCAGACGAATGAAACGACCAAATAAAATTCTAGTTATTTTTAATTGGGGCCGGATTTTATGTTAGAAAAGTAAAGAATTTCACGAGCACTAGTAACATTAAATTCAATTAATGTAGGTATAGTATGCAGTTAATATAACAGTTTTTCTTTCAGTAAATGCAGACACTGCATTTTAAAAACACAGATGTCTTTTGGGAACCTTATGGGGACATTCGACCGAAGGATATTTCGATATTTCAAAGATAAATATAAATATAAGCCGACAAGAAATAATTTTCTAAAACAAGAACTTAACTCGAATTTCCTCTTAACAACGTCATTAACACTTTAGGCATCGAGGGTAGGTCGATAGCTCATGATCGTTAAATTATTTTCTTGATAACAGATTTAATGAACCAACTAGTTAATTATAGCCATCGCCGTAAACAGTTCGTATTTCATTAGGTTGAGTTTTAATGTTAAATAGGTTATAGGACCAAAGCACATTTTGACCAAATCTTACCATACAGTTACGATGAGATGAACGATACATGTTAATGAACGTGATGATCAATACTATTGGCTATATTTTATCCCATATATACTTAATATTCGGCTCGAACGAAACGAATAGAACCTTCGCTATTTAGGTGTTAGCGTTTTACTCTATCTTACTGACACAAAGCCTGGAGGTCGTGGCTTAATATTCTTTATTAGGTACACCATACAAATTACAAGAATAACATTAAACAACTCATAAATAGGGTGACACAATGGGCGGTCTTATTGCTAAAAGCGATCTTTTCAAGACAACCTTTGATTTAAGGGAGGAGAAACAGTACTGTAGGTAGTCACTAACATTTTTCAAAATTAATAGCTGCATTTAAAAAACAAATCCTTACAAATATTATAAAAGCGAAAGTGAGTTTGTTTGTTTGTTTGTTACCTCTTCACGCTTTAATGGCTTAACCGATTTAGATGAATTTTGGTACAGAGATAGTTGGGAACCAGGAGACGGACATAAGCTATTTCTTTTTTTTAAAGTGGGATGAGGAAGAACGAGGGAAGAAAAGGGAAAACTTAGCGTTGCTATTACAAATCAATAAGGCGCAAGGGCAAACACTGCAGGTAGCAGGTACTGTGTTATACCGAATTTAACGCGTGCGAAGCCGCGGGCAAAAGCTAGTACTCATATATAAATACAAATAATAACAACTGCTTGGGTCGATCTTTAGGTCAAACCACGCTTGTTGATTAGATTGGTTTGTGGATAAGATTTGCATACCGACTCCATTACATACCGAGTTCCCTCCGTGTCTCGGAGAGCACGTAAGCCAGTCGTAACAGGTAGTCAATGGCCCGAAGGCTGACAACCAGTCTTACCAAAGGGTTGTGTAGGTCAGATAGGCAGTCGCTTCATGTAAATACTAGTATTCTGCTGCATCTAAATAGTCTGGAAGCTTACCTTAGCAGATGTTGATTTCACTCCACCTTGTACATCGTTCTGAAGCTTTTCATAATAGAACGGTAAACAAAGAAATACTGTGAAAATAAAGATAACGAGCTGATTTAAGCCAAGCGATTTTACCCTCTACACAGTAAAAATTAAAAAAAAATAGTTTACGACAGATTCTCAGATCTACCGAATATCCATACAAAATTTTATAAAATCGATCAGGTTTCGGAGGAGTTAGGCAACTAAAACTGTGATACGCGAATTTTATATTTATATAAAAAGATTAACCGATTTGCCATAGGAGTGGATTACTATTTCGACTGATTTTTATTCAGTAGCAGGTAGCAGTTCGCTCATAAGCCGTAAAAGTCACAGCTTTGTCTCAGTTTTATTATCTGTCAGTTTACTGAATTCAGTAAACGCGTCACCATTTTGAAGATAATTCAACTTTCATTGCCTTGTCTTCCTTGTCAATCTACTTTAATCCTGTTAAAGTTCGCCGGCATTTAAAGTTTCGATTGTTCTTCAAAGAAAAGGAAGACAACACAATGTCGGCAATTACAATTATTCACACGCAGTTCCTTTTTCTTAGTTAAAAAGTTCAAATTAATTTGCTAACAAGTCGGTCTGCCAAATTAATTAGAAGTTTTTAAGTGGACACAACGCTGCCTGAATATAAAACAACGCTCGTTCCATTATACAATTGTGCAATCGTTAGTAAAAGTACCTGCAGCCAGACTTTACACTTCTTTTTTAGATTTGATCACAAAAATTCTTTCACATTGAAGAGTTGCGACGCTAAATGAATTTTACGACACATAAACTTTCAGAATGAATTATCTTAATGTATTAAGGGCGTAATAAAATTATCCAACGGTCAATTTATTTGTATTGATGGACCACATGAATAGAGAATTATCGGATTCGGGTATTGAATAGGAACTCTTCAAAGGAGATCACGAATTGATGAGAATTTCGTGACCTCCTGGGACTTACAATAAATGGATAGGTTTCCGTTGCTGACGACCATAAAGAAGCTCACCTAGGTACCCACTGTTTTATCCTCAAAGGGATTTCCTAAACAAACAAAATTATATCAGAATAATTCAAAGTAACGAAACAAAACAAATCCGATAAAACTCTCCGAAAGTAGCTGGCACAAAGAAAATTGTAAGCTTCCAAATAAACGCTTTATTAGATTTTGCTGAATAAGGTACGAGGAGAGTTTTTACTGGGACAAGCCGTCGACTGATGTGGTGACGGACGCCAGTGTGAGGTGCTGACTCCGGAGACGATAATGAGGATGTAAATTGGCGTGTGCGGCGCTGGCAGGGTGGTGTGGGCGCGGGTGGCCCGGGCCGCCCAACCTGTGGCGTATCTGTTGCGCGCCTCCGACCGCGCGCCCCGGCCCGACCCGGCCCGGCCCCGGCCGCACGCAGTCTGTGTCACCGCGCCGCCGACGCCGCCGCCGCCGCCCGCGCGACGCTCAACCGTACTCATACACTTTTCCGGTTAAACACGTGCATTATATCAACCTATCAGATAAATCTTCGCGCTCCATATAAATCTACTGTTACTATAATAAAATATACTTATAAACAATATTTTATTTTAAAAGTTCTTAGTTATTTTCCGATCTCATAAATTTTTTGAAAGTGTTTTTAAGTTTTTGTTTTCATCGGATCTTTGTTGCTGGAAAAATCATTTATGTTTTAAACTGGTCTCGGTTAGTGTAAGTATTTATTAAAAACTTACAATAGGTAATTTTAATGAAATTTAAAGGAAATTGTTTTTATTTATAAAGATATATTGGATTGCAATTAATAAAACATAGCTTGTTAAACAGTGTGGCGTTAAAAAATAACCAATTAATATTACTAGACGTATTTTTTATTCTCCTAAAACTTATCTAAGCTCTGATTTTATTGGAAAAATCGAAATTTTTGTATGGTCTTAACGCTCAAATTAAGGAATTATTTATTTTCTTTTGTACCACATAAACTCTTCTGTATCTCTCAACACATTAATGTTGGTTTCTATAAAAAAAACATGCGTTGATGTGTGATTTTTACCGTTAAAATCACGATTTTTCATGTACAAATTTATGTTATAGAAGGTCGCTACCAATATTTGACTAAATAAATTCATTTTTTTCTAATAGGTAAGAGATTTTATTTAAATACAACAATATTCTCTCTCCTCGACAGATAATTAGAATCCTGAATATTTTAATTGATGACTCCTAATTAAGATTTGCGTTTTACTGAAACACTTAGTTCCTGGGTAAATGATATAATAACGGTTTAAAAAAACTGTGAAGAACTTAAATTGGTTTTCCAGATAGATTTCAGGTGTGTAAAAGTTTTCTTCTACTTATTGTAGTAGTTATTTAATATAAAAGAACCTTAGTTTCTACACATTTTATTTTGTACTTTCTTGAAGTTAAATGTTCTGTTCTCCGCTTCTCAAATTCGCTTTCCACACGTAAAGTTTAATTTTTTTCAAAGTTGAAAAAAGTATAAGAACTCTTAAGTAAAGACGCTTGTAGCTATTGCCTTGTCTGTCTTCAAAAGTTTTGTGCAAAAGTGGAACATTAGGGATGTTGCTATTTGAATATTTTGTTCTCGGTTCAATTCGCAAGGAAATCATTATGTCCGTCAGGGTTCCGGGCACCGATTTCGGGCCTCTTGTCACTCACTATTTACATTTACACAATAGAACCCTACCGACGGAACCCAAGGACATTATCTTTTGATTTGAGTGTTATGTCTCGCTTTGAGTCACTTTAAATAACTGGCAATATAATTTTTATTGTTTTTTTTTTATGAATCTAGAACTATTGGTGATCATATTTTATCACGAATCTCTATTTTATTAGGAACTAGCTTTTGCTCGCGACTTCGTTCGCGTGGAATAGTGACTTCCGGCAGATTTTTGGTTTTACCCACATAGTTCCATAGTTTCATAGTTTTAAGAAAAGACAGACAGACAGAAAAACAGACAGACAGAGTTACTTTCGCATTTATAATATTAGTTTGGATTATTTTTTGTAATAAAAACTATCCTATGTCCTTTCTCAAGTTCCAAACTATGTCTGTACCAAATTTCACACAAATCGGTTCAGTAGTTTAGGCGTGAAGAAAAGACAGACAGACAGACAGACAGAGTTACTTTCGCATTTATAATATAATATATAAAATATATAATATATATATATATATATATATATATTAAATATTAATATTATTATATTATATAATTATATAATAATTATATATATTATATAGTTTGGATAAAGTAGTGCGTATATCGGTTAAAATAAAATGTATTCAATGTTCCATTAATTTTCCGACGCTATATGCCGAAGAGCTACATTTTCTTCCAACTCGCAAGATTCTACTGATGCAAGCTGATGCTTGTAGATTAGGTACTCAATTATAGATGAACCTGCAATCCATCACAACTAAGTGGTTCACTACTATCTGTTGCATAATATAACAACGCAACGTTATTGTTTCATGTGCGATATTGTACGGGCTACTTGAAAAATCATTTTTCAGCGATAACTTTGTGCCACGTGCATACAATCGATTTACACTCATTGGAAATCAGTAGTGTTTTATTTATGTTGCAATCTGTTCTATCTTTATTTCATTACAGTTAGCTTAAATATTTAGTTCAACGACTTTAGGACTTAGGTACATAAGGATCTCCTGGGATTACTACTTAGTTCCAATCTGTAGCAGCAGCAATCTAGTCTATCCTCAGTCATTAGTCCCTGAACTTATCGTAGATAAGAACCATTATCTCTGACTGATATCTAGATCGATACATGTAGGTACACATTTGTAATTCGGGTTTCAATACCACACTCGGTTACAATCGGTGAACAATTCCTGTTTGACGAATCAAGTTTTTATTTGATACATATTTTTGGTTACGCGATTTTCTTTTCCTGTTCATTCTATTCACTTTTCATTCCTTCCTCACAGGACCAGTCAAGAAACAAAGACGTTAGTTGTAAATGTGTGAATGTTCAGTGATTGACATTTGGAAGATTGCATCGAAGAATAAAGTGCAGTGTAGTGCGTACGAGAAGTATCGTGTGCGGGTCCCGATGGCCGGCTCGGCCCGGCCGCGCTAGATCGATCCCGCCACAGCGGCGCGGCTCACGTCGGTCAGTGCATCCCTCCTACTACACCCCATATGCAATCACTATGCTGCACATCTGACACAACACACCACACGCCTACTTCAACACAATCACGATAAAAAATACGAGCATATCGTGAGTAACGCCAACACAAAGCACGTGTGCAAACTTTGCAGTTATGAAATTTCTAATTTAGATCGTGTTGTGCGTCGGTAGTAAGGGCGTAGTTCAGGAAATATCGTTTATTGAAAGGATATTGAACTATTGAACAATACGACTGACCGAGAAATCCAATTTAGACAGCTTATGAGCGATTAAATTGCTTCTCATGTTTTGTCGGTGATGCCGTTTCTTATGTTTTGTTCAATTATCAGTACTATTACAACAGTAAGGTGGACGCACAGGTATAACATGGAATGATGCCAAAAACTGTTGTCTACTGTTTTTCTTTAATAAAAAGCGTTATTCTATAAATTAATCCTCTGTTTGTTTGTTACAACAAAGCAGCGGTTACCGACACAAAAATACTTTCACTGAAATATCGCAATCATAAACCGGCATGGCCCGGGCAGCGTGTATTTATTTATTTTAGGCAATACTTACACGTTCCGCGGAAATATATTTATTTACCTACGGTTAGAATACGTGAAGGCGGTAAAATGGGAATTACTCCCGTAACTTTAGCTTCAGGTTGGAAAATATATAATTACTGTGTGTATTTATAACACCCGAAAAGTACACCCTTTTTGTGAAACCATGCGTCCCACAGTTATGTCGGTAACTCGCCAGATGCGTATTTTAAGCTAGAATTAAATATGAATGGTTGACAAAGTAGGCATCGATTTTCTTATTTTTAAACACAAAAGCCTTCACAATATCAACCTTTTTTTTCAAAAAGTAGGGTGTCGAACGGATACCGAAACAACTGTTATTGTCTAACCATTCAATCGTTTTAACTTATTGAAAATATTATAAACATGCATTATACTTTAGCATACTTACTCAAGAAAAATAAAAAGCAGAAAGCTTTTAGAACCGTACCAAACTCAAGCCCCAAGGGTATGAAATGGATTCAAACCTATTTACACAATAATTTGTTGGCTATCCACACATTTTCAGAAAATGAAAACCTAAACAGATTTATCCGACTCAGATGGGTTTGACTAAAAAATTATAGCATGATAATGAGAAATAAATGAAAGCTCTTTTTTAGCCCACTTTTATTTTCAACTTCAATATTTTAGGGAAAGCTGTTTCCCGTTTATATTGAAACGCTTTCGGAACCCAAATTCTGAGGTTTAAAAATCAATTGTTTTTTATAACTGTTGTGTTGATTTGCGCAGTAATTTCATATGGATGTTAGCAGGGAAAGTGCGGAAGCCATCGTTTTAGATATGAAGCACGATATACTAACCTAACAACTTTGATAAATCTGAATCGTTCCGTGTAATCTGTAGATAACCGATTTAACGCACATTAACGGATATATGTAAAGGTGGCGATAGTAGGTAGGTTAGTAGTTATTTACCACCTAAATACGTTAAAACCCTACCTATATCGGGAAATAGTTAATTAGAGCCTTTGTTGGCAGTTAGGCTGCCATTCGTAACCTAACTATTTGGAAAATTAATTAGTTTGCTGATTTAATTTTTGTTAAGTTTTGCCACATCGACTGTGACCTGGCAACCGGTACCATATTATTTGTTTAATATTTCACATTCTATAACATTTTATACTATTTTGTTCTCCGCAGCGTTGAAAGGATTTTCAGATAAATCAAAATTTGACGCCAGAATCGGTTTCATTCAATTTGCGAGCATTTAATACACCTCACCTGTAATGTTGTCCAAATTGAGATAGGACCCGTTGCATGTTCATAGTTGATATGTTAAGTTACTTTTACACACATGTTCTGCTTTCACAATAAGCTTGTAAAACGTAGATGACTGTTTACAGAAATAATTAAGTCAATCAATAAATTGAGGAAGGTTACGACCTGACCTCGTATCTTTCTGGCTGCCTGACAAGCAGGAAAAAGTAAATCCTCAAAGAAAGACAGCTTTAGACATAGTTAAAATAACAAAACCGTTTCGTACAGTTGGTACGTGATATTGTATTGGTTTTACCTGAAAGATCTGAGAGAATAAAATAGAGAATACTTTATTGTACCCACAAACATTTTAAAACAGCTGTTTTACAATATTTCTAATTCTGTGGAGATTCTTGGTTTGAGAAATATGCACAGACAGTGGTTGACTACCTACGAAAAGTAATTAAAAACGTGAGCACACAGCCCTCGGAAGTAATTAAGTAAAGACACGTCACATGACGCAAGTGTTACGAGTCGAAATTGTGTCGCCGTGCTGACAGCCGCGCGAAAAATTCACGGTTCGCATCATGCGCCGCGGACTGGCAATTATCACATAAATTAAGACAAGATCATTAAAATGTTACGTACAGTGTTATAGTGACCGACATTGAGGTAAACAAGACTGAAAGCACCAACGTTTTTACACGCAAATATTTAATTTAAATATTAATGTGCATACTTATATATTAATGCGATGATAAACTGCTCCGGATGAAATGTATTGTACATTGTTCATTGGTTTTACACTTTTACAATAATATGAGTGAATTTACTTTGCGTCTTTGTCGTTTCTGGCAGATGCAGCTGGTACAAAGCCAGGATTGTTGAAAAACACACAGCTTCAAAAGCAAAACTAGTTCTACACAAGTGCACTAATTGCTGTGCATAATAGCTTCGGAAAGGAATTTTTTTATTCAGTTACCACCAAGACATATACGTTTTATGTAGTTAATCTTCCATTTCGGTTGAGCATTTCTTACAAATTGTTGCATTTCCGAACAAGTTCGATAATATTTGTGAGGTTGTTACAGGAGATGACATGGAGGCACTGTTGCAATATAGCCATTATTTATTAAGACATTTGTTTATGGACCGGAATGTCTGGCATTAAGTAAAGGAATCTGCACCATTATAGTGTCCATTTTAGAGATGAAACTCTTATATTATTTGAATGGTTTCGGTTTCTTACAACCCGCCTATATATTTCTTGTTACACCCATACGACATAATTATGACTAATAATTGTCCAGCATAGGAAATGTAGGCACACTTTTTTCCTTATGTTCAAATATTTAACAAAACAAATGTGCCTAAATTTCCACGTAGGTGTATTTTCATTTAACAATTCATGGGTTACTTTCTGTTTAAGAAAGCAATATTAACGTAGATATTAGGTGATATAATACCTACATTGCACGTAATGTTTGACCAGCCGACCTAAATAAATGTTCATGAATTTTATGGATAAATATTGAAATATTCGGCATTACTTTAACAAAACCGTGTCTTATCAGCATTCGTTTACTGAATCAAATACCATAACCGCATAAAATCACACAAACCGGACGGAATTCAATCTGTCTGTTTGTCATTCAATCGCGCCTCGGTGAAGCATATTACCTAAGTATAATAACTAAGCAGTTAACTATTCAATTTCGCGGTGAATGCAACAGATTTCATATAAATAAATTGAATGAACTATTAATATTAAATATCTATGTGTATGAGGGAGAGGAAGGCCAAAGAAAATATGGATGGATTGTGTATTATAAGGAATGATATGAAGGAGAAAGGAGTAAATGATACCATGACATTTTACAGGGGAGAATGGAAGAAGAAAACGTGTTGCGCCGACCCCAAATAGAATGGGACAAGGGTAGGAAAATGTGAAATCTATGTATTCAGGTAAATTAATTGCTTGTCATATTGATACAAGAAGCTAATTGGACGGGTTTTACCAATTCCATAAACCTGTGAATGAATGAGTTGTGATTTGAATTTAGAATTTACCATGGTTTTAACTTGGTTGCCAATTTTTTTAGCAATTTATTTCACTGAATTTACATACATACATGTTACCTGAGTAGGTACGGTATTCACTATGAAATTGTAATTAGTAAAGAGATGTAAGAGGCGTAACATAAATATCAGGTGGATAAAGGGATCTAGGAATTTTCATAACCTACATGTCATTTTAAGGCACGGTTGCCGGAAAAATTATACGAGCAGAGATAGGGAAATTGCAAAAACGCCCATAGAAATGACGTTTACATAGTTTGACTTTTCTAGCGTTTCAATTGTCCAAATAAAAACACGTTAATTAAATTAAAAATAAATTAATAGCTATCTTAATTAAACATGACAAAGCATAACTATAGGACCTAAAACAAACCTACATAAAACCTTTAAACAGCACAAAATATTAACACTGCCCAGCCTGTACATCATGGAGGTAGCTGTGTTTGTGAAATCGAATCCAAATCGTTTTAAACGTTTGGCTGACGTAGTTCCACGTAATAGACGCGACAATAACCTAGTGTGTACCCATCCCGCCAAAACGGCATTAATGCGCAAAAGTGTCTACTGTATGGCTCCGGCCATTTATAATAAAATACCTAAACAATGGAAAGAATTGCCGCTGGTTTTATTCAAAAACCAATTACGAAGGTTGTTAACGCACAAAACATATTATAATATCAGCGAATTCCTTACTGAGAAAGAATTTTGTATTGTGTAGTATTTGTCTGTACATATGTTAAAAATTTAGTGTTCGTATGTTATAAATTGTAATTGAAATTTTTTCTGACATTATTTTAATTCTTATAATTTGACATTCTTTTAATTGTTATGATTTGACATTTATTTCCTAATAACTTGCAATAAGTTCTTGTGTATATTTATAATTGTCATTAATTTTAGATATGAATATTATTTGCATGCCTATGCGACGGTAAAATATGGAGAACTATATAATATGAAAACATCTATGTACAAATTACCCATGTTTGCAAAGAATAAATGATTTGATTTAATTAAATTACATATAATAAGTCATAATTGAGGAAATTTGGCACGTCTCTCAATTACGATCTCTGCCCTATGAAGAAATTTTGGCAGGTTTTGGCCAAATATGTCTTCTGATAATGTTACAATATTCATAATGCGGGCGGCTCGCGAAATAAAAATATCGAAACGATCAACTTATTGGTTGAGCGTCACAGCGACAGAAAGTTATTTCGCATTTATTTAAATTCAAGTATCGTACAGTCGTAGATGCGGGCCTGTGGACGGTGAGCAATGGGTAGCTCACCGTCCGTCCGTCTATTGACGACAGGCCGTGTCAACGGCGCGTTCGTGTTTCACGCGCGCCTCAAATAGAGTCAGCAAAGCAGAGGGGCTTGCCAGGGCCTTCGCCTGCCGGGGTTGCGGGTTGTTCGAAAGAGATACCGCGGCCCCGGAACGTAAAGTGCAACAGAAGGAACATGGGTGGGTTTTAGTCAGTAAAAGTCTGACATGCCCCCCCGCTCCGCCCAGAGCGGGGGAAGTCATTTGATGATTTTCAACCCGAAAAAAAAAGTATCGTACAGTTATGTACAATTTGTGAATTTATAATGTACATATATTCTGAAATAAATGTAAAACTTTGCCGTAGAAAAATGAAAAGTAAAAACATGGCAAGCTCTTATTTAAATTGCCTTGTTATTATGAAAATACTGACTTTATTTCTACGTATGTTTGAGCATTAGTTGCTACAATAAAATAAACGAAACGCTGTCCAAAGTAATTGTAAGATAAACCACAATATGCTGGTATTGTAAGGTATATTTATATTTTTTTAGCAGCACCAGGTAACTTACTAAGTAAAAAACGGGTCAAGTGCGAGTGGTACTCGCGTTCCTTACAAACTTGCGACATTAAAATTGGTAAGGAATACCTTTTTCTTCATTTGTTTAATCTCAAACTGTGTCATTATTATATTATATCTTATCTTAACAAAGGGCTGATCTTTGAGTTAAGCCGCGCTTGCCTAAGTTGGTCTGTGGATGGGTGACCACCCGCTACATACCGAGTTTCCTCCGTGCTTCGGAAAGCACGTAAAGCTGTTGGCCCCGGCTTCTATTTGTAGATCTTTGACAGTCATTACAGGTAGTCAATGACTAAATGAGAGTTAAAAATATTGTTTGGTGTTACCTAAACCTAACCCTTTGCAAGGTCGCATGTCGGACTCCTACTTTGCCTAGATTTTTCATGAGCAATAGGTAATGGTTTATTTTTTTATTTTTAGGGTTCCACACCCCTAAAGGAAATCACTGTACCCTTATAGGATCACTTTGCTGTCCGCCTGTCTGTCTATCAAGCCCCTTTATGCCGGGAACTCGTAGAGATATCAATTTGAAATTAAAACCATATACCATATCTATGATCTTTTGGTGTTGTGTTAAAATCAACCCTCTAAGTCTACGCTGTCAAAAGATATGGCCGCTTATGTTGCAAATTTGTACGGAACCCTTGGTTTTTTATGTGTTATATCAGCGACGTAGCTGCTCGCTGGCCGCAGGATTATCTTGTCAGTTCGTGATTGGATTGTACCATTAGTTTTGTTATTTTTCACAAAAAAAGCCAGTTATTGATTTCAAATATAAATACTTTTCATGCTTATGATACAACTAACTTCTATAATTGGTCTTTCCAATGTTTAAGTGCTTCGAATAATCCGGCTAGTCCAAATATTTATGTTTCGCAAAATCCAAAATGAATTTTCCGCGTTAAATCCTGGTTACTATCCAGCGTGAAAATTTGTAAATTGAATAACCTTTCAAATTCAGGTGCAACGCCCGGGGTTTTAACGAACCTGGCAACCCTGAATTGGTAATGTAAAGCCGGGTCCACACTAGTTAATCTTGCTTTGTACAATATTCTCCCTTTGTATCATCAGAGCACTTGACACCACGCTTTTGTCCGGGTTGTGTATGTGAAGTCATTTGTTATTGATATTTAGGCCGGTGAGCGCGAAACCTCGTTCAAGCACAACGGTGTACATAACGTACCTTTTTGGATGTCACGTGTCTGCTATGTACGCTTTATTTTAAGGCTATTTATGTGATTAAAAAATCACATTTTCTCTTTTCGAAAAAACAAAAGTTGACCTTTGTTTTAGGATATGTTTGTGCAAGTCGTTTGTACTGTCATCATTGAGGCGGAATTATATGGTCTCTGAGTATATTTTCATGGCCATTCGCTAGACTATGAGTCAGAAAGAACCAAAGGCTGTTGGAATAAATTAAGTAGAAAATATTAAAATGGCTCGTCGGTCGTTAAGTATGCGGTCTAGTGATCTAAATAAGTATGATGTCACCATTGTGTGTTAAAGAAGCTTATACTTACTGCTGATGTTAGTGTATAACTATTTCGACACAGTATTATGACAAAAGAAGTCACAAAATTCAGTATAATAAATCTTATAATACAGTTTAAAAAAATCTCACTTTCTCGTCTATTTCTCAGCAAACCCTATCATTTGATACGCATAATAATGATATTATACCCATGAAAGTATGCATTAAATAACTGGACTGCCATCTTTGGAAGTTCGCCATATTGGATTTAGAATTACGGCATGGTCAGCTGCAAATGTCGTAATTGCATTGTCATTCAAATTAAACATGTACGCAAAAATTTAGCTCAATCAGAATCCAAAAAGTGGGTCAAATATAACTTCTAAGTTTTTTTTAATACTTAGTAACAAATAAAGCTAATAGAAGTATAATAATTAAATGACACAGATAACAAGTCAGGCGTTCAATTTAAGCATAGCAGTACAACAAACAATTACATCTTAAAAGAAAGGAATAGCTTTAAATCACTGAAATGAACGTTCTGTTTGACACAGCAATTTATAAGCCAAAATCAATTTATTTTAACAATATAGTCTTGTTACTTTTATTCTACGCAATCCATTGTAAATAATACAACATATTGTCACAAATTACATGTGTTTTATTTTTTGTGTAATAGGAGTCCACATTTGCCCATTATTAACAAATTCAATTAGCGCTAACTCACAGAGTATATTATTTATTTGCTGTTGATACGACGCACTGAAACGTACATTGTGCTTTATATGAACTTGTACAGACGCCTGCACATCAAGCTACTACAATCTGTCAGATTTCTTTGATAGATTTTCGACTTTATTTTTAAAGTATAAGGTTCAAGGTTCATTGGGAAAAATTGACAGTTTCGGGTAGCTTGACCTGCAGGCGTCTGTACATATACCTAGGTTGAAGAAGAATCTAAGTGCATTCACGAAACGTAAGTTGACCGTTTTTTCGAACCATCTGTCATTCTATGAATTCAATTTTATTTATTTATTCAGTTACAATTTTTATTGCGTTCGAATAAAATCAGCATATAACATAATATATTATGACTGCGTCTGTTGTGACCGTCTCGCCGGTCATCTGGTAGCAAGCTACTGTATATGAGGTTCTGAGTTTGATTCCCGGAAAGGGCAAAATGTTATTGGGTTTTTCCATCAAGAATTTCTCAGGAGTAGCCATGGAGTCTGGACTTACCTAGTTGATGGCAATAGGCTCGCCCCTATTACATGAGACTTAAACAAAACTGGAGAAAGATGGGTAAACAATCAAGTATACCTCTGCCTAACCCATTGGGAATAACAGGTGTGATGTTATATTAAGATAAAAAATAATATTGAAAACATAAAAGATATATAAAATGGCATTATTGCCATTTTATATAATATCTTTTATGTTTTTGCAGCAGCCAGCAAATGGCCATAGCGAGTCAATTTAGTAAACTATTTTCAATTTCGCTGGCTGTATCAATGAGCATTCTTCGTTCAATCTTTGTAAAGCAATTTGAATCTTGTTTTCTACGTCATAGTAAAAGGATAACATTGGAGTTATAATGGTCTTGTAAAGCGGAATAGCTAGTACATGCGTCAGTGGCCAGGTGTGAAGATATGCTACCATAACACTCACCTTTCTCGTCTCAAGTTAATGTTGCTAGACTTGGTAATGTGTATGAGCCGTAAAGTGTTAGGCAAGGGCAATTTACACTCTATTTTTACCCACAGGCACAGTTAGGACTATTCTGCAACGGATGCACGAGAACAGATTACTTTACATGAAACGATTCAAATATTTTCCGAACACGATTACCTCAGCAAGTCAGCAGCTGTTCCAGAATAGTTTATAAACACTATTGTACAAATTTAAACCAATTTTTATTGCCTCCCAAAAAGTAAGCCAATTAACAAGGAATGAGTCAAGGCTTGCATTGTTTTCCAGATTCTGGCATATTGCCAGCTCTTCATACCATCGATACCTAGTTAAAAGAAAACTCTCCTTAATATATAGGTCAATTTGCGAAACACTTTCTTCTAGAAGTAAGATGCACTGCATGTCCGTGAAAGCCTTTAACAACAGTCTAAGGAGAAGTTATTTTCTTTAGCTTAACTTGTTTGAAGTTGAATGTTGCTTGTTATTTGTGCTATGCATGCTCATAGACAATTGTTTGTAGACTTTTCAATGTCCGTAGAACTCAACAGTAGATTCACTTTAAAGTTTTCCAGTTCTCTTTAATTAGAAATAATTGTTTTTAAATTAATTTGAAAATACCGATTATTAAGTTTGAAATTCAGGTTGGTCAAGATTAAAATTCCAGACAAAAATAGAAAGATAAAACCACGTGCTTATCACAATTTCGTGATATCTGAAATAGATTTTACTGACCTGGTAACATTGAGCTATTGATTAACGATTGAAAAATGTAAAAGCGAGGTATCTGTTTTTTACTGATGAGGATAATGCTTCATGAGCGAATCAGCCAATCGGAAATGATTACATCGATAAGGAATGTGCTATTTTTTAGTATCATCGTAATGCCTCTATGCTATGTGATAATTCGAAAATAATCGATGATAGAATCTAACCTTGAACATTGAACGGCAATTAACTAGAACCTACATAACTCTTGCGGTCTAATCAATATCAAACAAAAACATAAAGATATCTATTCTTCTCAACCGATTGTCTTTATTTATAGGCACAATAAAACTAGTATAGCTACAGTAAACACGTCTATAAAATGATAAAATATGCGTGGTTCTTTTTCAGGGAGATCTTTTCCATGATTTTCTGTGAGGAAAGTTTTGCAATTTTTCCTTGCCTAATCCACTCATCCTATTTGGCCTGACCTCGGCTTTGACATTAAGAGTCTAAGAGATCTCCAACGGATACAGCTTCGTAAATAAGTCTGGATCTATTTCAGTTATAACAAGCTGATCAGATGTATATCTTTCTTGTTTTGATCTTAGCCTTACGAGTAGGAGGAATTTATATACAGTTAGATATTTTTATCTTAAGACCATCAAAGACTCTACCAAAATATGTCGTGTTCTGTACGCGTTATGACCCGTGTCGTGACGTGTCTATAGCGACACCAGAGGTTTTATCTATTTTATTGTTTAGTAAAAAATGTTCCCTGTGTTCAATTATATTAGGTCAGTTTACTTCAGAACTGAACGAGTGTAGGTACCTTTCGCTTTACTCTAGAGCTGGACTATTGCAATGTACAGAACATTTGGCACCGCGCCAACAATGAGACCACACTTTGTTGTTAATAGTTTATCGTATATCTATCATCGTTCTTAATTTTATTAGTTTATTCACCTGTGTTGCAGCGGACCTTTAAGGAGACGTATTACGAAATAGGTACACCTAAATAAATAATTGTAAACAAAGAATATAAGTTATAAGTGTTATAACTTCATAAGTTATGTGAAATACAAAAGCTCGCGCATCGTTGGCTGTCTGTTTAGAAACGAGACTGAATGATTTCCGAACGTAATAAATGTGTTCTTGCATGTATGTAGGTAAACTGTTACGTGTCTGCTGCGCTTGCTTTAAAACAGATGAAACTCGTTCCAGATTCTTTAAAAATAGGTAATATTCAGCAAAGTTGATAATTACAACATGTAAATATCCAAGATGGCTAGTTGGCGAGCTAACCAATGTAAAATCAACATCGACTGGCATAAATTGAAACCGAAATAGTGCGGAAAAAAAAACAAACAGGACAAAACATATATATAACTGATATACGTATATATAAAGCACTCCTACTGTAAGCTGTTAGAAATTCCCTCGAGAAACACCCTCTTTCGGATTCATTGGAGTGGATGTATGGGGATCGTGTGGAAAACAAAACAATTTATCTATTACAATATCAAAGTTCGTGCATAGAATACACAGAGTGTTGGTTTAGTTAGTAACGTTATCTTTCTGATGTCAACGTTGACGTGCTGAAGCGTTAAATTTTTCACTTTGTCGCCGGCCGTCGGCGCCGGACGGCTGATGTAGGCCACTCGGTAAATTTAGCTTAATTACCGTCTAAATACAGAGATATATGTGGAAGGCTCCGGGAAAGGACACCTATAGAATGTCTGGCTGTGTATAGCAACGTACCCACTGTAATCCGTTGCGTAGACAGACGGCACAGTACTCCATATCATCTCGTATTTTAGCGAGAGTTTTATGAAAGTACTTTATCAGTGGGTGAATGTAGCCGATCCGAGCCGATAACTTTACAAGATTTATGTGGTAGTACTTAATTTAATAGTTCTGGCATTAATAGAGCTGGTATCAGTTGTACGATTCTATTAAAGTGCTAGTGGGTAGTAGCAACTTCACTTGCATATTCTACTTATAGCAAGGTGAGTCAGTGTGCGCCTAGCCGTTATCAAGTGGTGCAGCCGCTCGAGCACCCTGCATGCTACTGATAAAGCATCTATGGTCCTGTATTCGGTTACAAGAAACATTCAAGTTTTAGCGGATATTTGAGTAAAGGTACGGTAAGCAGCATCATCAGCCCAACGTACATAGTTCGCCATTTGAAAATATAACTACAGTTATCACACCACAATATTGTAAACTTTGGTCCGGGATGAACGTCAACACTATATATTCTCACAGATCCTTGTTAAGTAAGTCTTACATCGGAGAATGATGTCGATCTGCTTCTGTCCGAAGTTAAGACTTGGTTAATTCCCTGGAGATAATAGGTTTGTGGTAACTAAGGGTCACCTGAGTCCTTTCCATGAAACTCAAACAATCTTGACAGTTTACAGAAATCTGTTAAATTCTTGAGGCGTAAAATTTTCGGACAACAGTAATTGTTTTACAAACTGTGCTTTCTATGGGATTTCCTGTCGTAAAAATTGACGAACTGTCATACAAACTTTAATCCTTTACTTAACCGCTATTAGGAATGAGCTAACAAAATCATTTTCGTAGTTTACGAAAGAAACTCTTGTGTGACTCCAAGTTCATTTTTCTTATATGTCACTGCTATTATTGTCATCTGAATAGATTTTAAAATAATAGTAAATAAAATAAATTATTGCATGTCTTAATTTTTCACAAATAACAAGATAACGAATTATTAATAAAGCTTGTCTATGATGTTTCAATCAGACATTACAGCGACAATTGAATCTATTTCGAATCGTCTTCAGTAAAGTTGTTCAGCGTGGTGCTGGAGACTAAACAACTATTAACACTAACACCTTAAGGATTAAAATCAACAGTAAATTAATCCAAATCTTAATAGTTTCTCGTTTAGAATCAACCCAATCTATTTATAGTTAGTCTCCCTATGTAGTTTGTCTGTTTACTCGAAATGTTTCGTCAGACAAACTTTACGGCAGTGGTATTGTCTGAGCAGCTTCGGAAAACTTTCCTAACTTTGTATCAGGAATTTAATCTGACCATAGCTCAATTAAGATTTAGCTTTAAACCTCTGAACCGTCCGGCGGTTCATTGAATATTGATGTTGGTAGTAGATCGGCAACCTGTTTCCGATTGACTTTTCTTGCATTATTATTTATTCCTTGTGCAAGAAGGTAGTATTGATTATTTATGGTCTGCATTCTAGCTTTATATGTAACTAGTCATGCCTAAAAATGTGGTTTTGTGATGCATTTCCTTTCGATTACAGACAGGGTGCTTCCACCAGACATGTGCTATGCTACGTTGCTAAGGATGTGTTTGAAATCCATCAGGCAAATTCATTCATACATTCACTCAAAAAAGTATCGGGAATGGATGATTTGTTTATGGTTCCAAATTAAAATTTTTGTTTTTTTTGTAGTTGTTAGATTGGCACAACTGTTTTCCATTTTGGCGCGGAGTTTGAGTTGCATCTGTTATTTATATTAAATACAGTGCTGGTTTTAGTAATATCATAAATAGTGTGTATTGCGTATTTCATAATGGACAAAAATATCAAACAAAGAGTTTGTCTTAAATTTTGCATCGCCAATGGAATTTCGTGTTCGGAGTCACTGAAAATGTTACAGAAGGCTTACGGTGAATCGACTTTATCAAAAACTCGTGCTTATGAGTGGTTCAAAGCGGTCGAGATGTGATGGAAGATTTGCCTCGCTCTGGTAGGCCGTCAACGTCTGCAACTGAAGTTAACATCGCAAAAGTGAAGAAAATAGTGACTGAAAATCCCCATTCAATTCTGAGAGAGATAGCCGCCGAACTTTCTGTATCTCACGAGTCGATCCGTACCATTGTAACTAATCATTTGGGTATGAAACATGTTGCTGCTCGGCTAGTCCCAAAAGATCTGAATTTTCTCCAAAAACTCAATCGCATGAAAGTCGCTGAGGACATGCTAGAACGAGTCAGTTCGGACCCAACATTCATGAAACGCATTGTTACTGGTGACGAGACGTGGGTTTACGAGTTTGACATGCAAACTAGTCAACAAGCTTCGGAGTGGCGCCTTCCAACTGAACCGAAACCGAAAAAACCACGCCAAAGTCGATCAAAAGTCAAAGTCATGTTGACTGTTTTCTTTGACTATCGCGGTGTTGTGCACTCTGAATTCTTACCGGAAGGTCTAACGGTAAATAAAGAATATTATTTGAGCGTTATGCGGCGTTTAAGAGAGCAAATTCGACGAAAAAGGCCAGATTTGTGGAAAGAAAATTCTTGGATTTTGCACCACGACAATGCGCCTTCGCACAAGGCTATCATTGTGAACGAATTTTTGACCAAACACTCAACAAATACCATCCAGCAACCACCATATTCACCAGATATGGCTCCTGCTGACTTTTTTCTTTTTCCTAAACTCAAATTACCACTTCGTGGCACCCGTTTTCAATCGATAGAAGACATAAAGGAGAATTCGCGGCGAGAACTGAACTCAATTCCGGAAGCAGCGTTTAAAAAATGTTTTGATGAATGGATTATTCGTTGGCGCAAGTGTATCGCTTCTAAAGGAGCATACTTTGAAGGTGATAAAATAAATTTGGATGAATAACAGACATTTTGTGTATTATTGATCTTTTCCCGGTACTTTCTTGACAGAGTAGTACATATACCTTAACACTGGTTTATCAAAACTATCTTTTTTTATAGGTGTGGATTGATGAGTGCTCTAAATGCGGGTTATGGCTGGTCGTAGTGTTGCTACGTGCAGAGCTGAGTACCTAGAATGCTAGGCTAAACGCAGCTTGAGCTATCTTAAGCTGCGGATCTTCCTCACGCATCTACTTCGCCCTCATACATAGCTGTGGAAACGGTCACACACACACATCCCAAGAGGAAAAGCACCATTGCGGTCGTGTTGCAATTTGCAAGAATTTCGGTCATGCTTGTGTGCTGGGCTTGTAGAGAGGGACCCCAAATCTATCATCCTATCTTGAATCCGAAACGCCTGTTCCGTATTCCAGATAACAGATTAGGTAACCTTTGTTCTGATTTGCTCACAGTTTAAGAACTTCTATTTATATAAGTAGATTGGTGGCAACTAAGTTTTGAAAAAAAAAACATAAGGTCGTAGATGACCTAACTAAATAAAGAATTTAAAAGTGATATAAGTTTATTGTTCGTTGACAAATGCTACGAAACTACATGACCAATAAAATATAGTAGCAAAAAAGGGAAAGACAAATCAAAAGAAAAGCATTCGAAGTTCAGTGTGAAGGACACAAGAACAAAATCCAGCTCCATTTTAATGTTTCAGTTTCATTATCACCATAATTCTAAAAAGGGGTTAACTATCTCATCGTTTTCTAAAACATCGTTGATGCATTCATTCTTCACGATAAGCTTAGTAACATGGATTCTAATATTACTAAAATGGTGATCCCTAACACGGATTAAACGTGTATTAGAGCAAGTGATTTACTGCAAATTTCTAGAGAGCAAAAACCTTTCCGTTCAATTATATTAGGTAAAATATTCTCTTGTGGATTTAAACAGTAGGTACCCTGAGAGGAACTACCTTAACTAATTTTAGTTGAAGGGACCAAGGGACTGGCCGGGCTGTTTATTGTTTGATTTATTAATTTGTAGGTACATTTTAGAATACGGGTCGTATAATTACTTTTTGAAAGCTCTGAATGAGTGACAATAAATTTATTAAACATATACAAGGGGAATGGGCATCGAAGCGAATACGGTTTCTAGTGAAAATACTGAAAAGTTCTTTAAATTATATAAAAAACAGCGTATGGAACTGCTGTTTTTTATTTTGACCGTGTACGTATTGCAGTTTTGCAAAGGTTAAAACGGGACCCTATTTCAAGACTCCGCTGCCCGTCCGTCTGTCACCAGTCTCTTATGAACCGTGACAGTTGGACATTTGAAATTTTCACAGATCATGTATTTCTGTTGCTGCTATAAAAACAAATAACTGAATACAATAAATATTTAAGGGGCTCCCATACAACAAACATGGTTTTTGCCGTTTCTCTAGATAATAGAACGGAACATTTCGTGCGTGACTCCGACTCACAATTGGCCGGTTTTTTTTAATAAACGACAAAAAAAATTGTATGCGGGTCCAGACGGAATGACTATACGGTATCTAACCGTTTTCGCATCGGTATCCCATCCACCCTAATTATGGAGAACATAAAACTTCTTAACCTGACGTCACATACTCGGTCACTGACGATGTGACGTTATTGAACAGTGTAAGTGGTCCTAAATGCCCTTGTTAGTGCTGGCAAGCATAAGAATCGGTAATAGGCACTACACGTAATAGGTACGTGTGTAGGAACGTTCACTTACCATGTCCCTTCAATCTCAGCCGTTGTTTGAATTCTATGGATTTATTCATATAAATATTGTAAATTGCCAACATTGCAGTACTGTTACGACATGCTACCTCTTAACGCTTAAATATTAAACCAACTTTATTATCCAGTGACCTACGTCTGTTCTTGAGAACTCGTGGTTAAAATCTCTTTGTTCTGCCATTCCAAGATATTTGTTTCCATTTGTTGAAAAGCAACAAGTGATCACTTGTGTGAACACACAATGTGTTACATGAAAACTCAATTTATAACACGATGGTTTCGTTTCCTCGCCGTTTTTCTTGCTTGCTGAAACGGTCTAGCGTACCTACTTAAAAAAGGGCAATGTTTAGCTTTAGATGTTACATGTTGATGTGATATTTGAAAAACTTGCAGGTTTCGGCATAAGCTTGATCGAAATCCTAAGAGCCGTTTTCGAGATCGTGACAACAAATATATACACAAACTAGCTGGCGCCCGCGGTTTCGCCCGTGTAAAATCGAATATCGAAATCCTATGTGTTATTCCAGACTATAATCTACCTCTGTGCCAAATTTCATCAAGATCCGTTCAGCCGTTTTGACGTGAAAGAGTAACAAACATCTATACATCCTCACAAACATTCGCATATTTTATAATATTACTAGGATATTCCTCAATGAATAGTATAGGACACTTGGTTAGGACCGTCTCAGTAGCAGTTACGGAGTTTGGAATTGTGCCGTTTCCTTGATTGGTTGATGGCAATAGTTACGACCCTATTCTTTTTTTAAAAACCATTTTTTTTTATTACATGGGACTTTAGCATAACTGGTGAAATGTGAGTGCAGTGTTAGGTACGCCTCTACCTACCCCATCTTGTATTACAGGCGTTATATAATATTAGGATAGTTGGTTTAATTCACTATTGGCTTTGCAGCTGCTATAAAGTCATAAATATTCATATCATCGTCATAATTCATAGAGCTGGACTTCGCTTAGAATAGAATATCAAAGAGGAAATTGTGACAATGATCACATTCATCATGATTGTTGGGCGGACGATAACCCTAGTATATAGAAAGGAAGGCACTGCCATCTATTGCGTTAAATTAACTACGAAGAAATATCAGACACATTTGCCAAAACACACGTTACACAACTAATTACACCCTCAAAAGCACCCATAGACACTATTACACCTATCTTTACTCTTCACATATAAACAGACTATCACACACATAATATTTTCTTTTCGTCACTTATATCCTAAATGTTATATTTTTTGTCATTTTTATTATACATACTGTAAAATCTCATAATTGTGTGTTGTCTATGGAAGTGAAGTGAACTGATTTCCCAGATTTAGGTTATTTACCTAGTTTGACAGTAAGACGCTCATTTAGTTTCTAGCAGCCTTTTATGTTATAACCTTGTGTAGTAAAATTTTGTACTAGGCTATATTCTACTGAGTCCAATAAACGATAATTTTAACTTCAATTTAAAAGGTACACAAATACATACATTCATGCTGTTTTACCTTGAGGGTTTCTAAAAGACACGTAGCCCAAATACCCCTTTTGAATGCATCCATGACCATTCCAAGCCAGGACTAAAATTGAAATTAGTGCTCTATGAGAATACTCACCTATTTTACTTTGTAGGACTCCTTAAGAAATCCTGAATTTAACAAACTCATCTCTTAAGAAGAGAAGGAAATTATAATTAATCAGAACCGCGGGTATCCGAGAGCGTTCGTAATTAAACTCTTTAAAGAGAACAACATTATATTTCGTCGAACAGATACGATTACATTTTGAACACTTCGTTACATAATACGGTTTCTGAAGATCCTTAATAATAATAATAACTCTGCGCACCTTCCTGAGCTCGTGTATGAGGCAATGGAATACGGTCCTTCGCTATCCAGGATGTCGGCAGATTCAGAGGAATAGTGAGCCGATAAGGATAGAGCGAGGTATATTCCAGGGCGATAGTTTGAGTCCACTTTGGTTCTGCTTAGCCTTGAATCCTCTAAGCACGTTGCTGGAGGATTCAGGTCTGGGCTATCGATTGAGGAGAGGTGGTCGGGTTATATCTCACCTCCTTTACATGGATGACCTGAAACTCTTTGCCCCCAACGATTCGCAACTGATGGAACTACTGAAGGTAACTGAAACCTTTAGTAGTGCCATCAGTATGGAATTTGGTGTGGACAAATGTGCGGTCATGCACAGAGGGGAAATTGTGGAATCTGTGGGAACCCAGCTCTCGGATTCCATACACCTTAGATCCCTCTCAGCAAACGAAACCTACAAGTATTTGGGTATGTCGGAAGCGTTGGGTATCAATGTTGCTGACATGAAGCAATCGTTGAAGGAACGCTTCTTTGGCCGCCTGAGAAAAGTATTTAATAGTCTTTTATCAGGTGGAAACAAGGTGCGTGCTTTCAACGGTTGGGTCATGCCGGTTTTGATGTACTCTTTCGGCATACTCAAATGGACTCAAACAGAACTAGATGCTCTGGATAGAAAAGTCCGTACATTGTTGACGGCATATCGTATGCATCACCCACGGTCTTCGGTTATGAGACTGTATATCCCACGGAGTTGTGGTGGTCGAGGCTTTTTAAACGCCAAGACTCTCCACAATCGTGAGATATGCAGTCTCAGGGAGTATTTCTTGGAAGCCGACGTGGGGATGCATCGAGATGTGGTTACGGTGGACAAGGGCTTTACCCCGCTCTCCTTGGCTAAAGAGAACTGGCGCAAACCTGTAGTGCTTGACACTAACGACCGCAGGGAGGTATGGCAGAGTAAGGAGCTTCACGGACGCTTTTTCCGGGCCCTACATGGACCCGATGTAGATCAATCAGCGTCCGTAGCCTGGCTACGTTCCGGGGATCTCTTTGGAGAAACTGAAGGTTTTGTCTGTGCAATTATGGATGAAGTTATGATGACGAATAACTACCGGAGATTTATTGTGAAGGACGGCACGGTTGACATATGTCGGGCATGCCACCGTCCGGGTGAATCAATTCGACACATTATCTCCGGTTGTTCTCGTCTAGCTAACGGAGAGTACTTGCATAGACACAACCTTGTAGCCAGGATTATTCATCAGCAACTTGCTCTAAAATATAGCCTTGTGGAATCGGAAGTGCCGTACTACAGGTATGAGCCCGACCCAGTTCTCGAACATGGCAATATCACATTGTACTGGGATCGATCCATCATCACTGACAGGACTATTGTTGCCAACAAGCCTGATATAGTGGTGGTGGATCGATCAGAGCGGCGCGCAATGATTGTTGACATAACAGTCCCGCATGATGAGAACCTCGTGAAAGCCGAGAAAGATAAGCAAATCAAGTATATTGACTTGGCTCGCGAGGTTGTCGACATGTGGGATGTGGACTCAGCGATCATTGTACCGATAGTCGTATCTGCCAATGGCTTAATTGCCAAGAGCCTCGACCAACACCTGAGGAGGCTCTCGTTAGGCAGCTGGATCAAGGGCTTGATACAGAAAGCGGTGCTCCTGGACACGGCTCGTATTGTTAGGAGGTTCCTTTCTCTGGAGCCCTGACCGCCGGTAGCTTGGACCCTGTTCCCGATACCGGTGGGCTACTATTTTTACATTTTTAAATGTTTTTTATTTTTTGTTTTTAAGAAATATTTAAAAATTTAATTATATGTATAGAAAACAATAAATGGACGAAAATATTTACTAGGTTCCATGGTTTTTTTTCAATTACCTTTATTAAGATGTTAATTGCTAAAAACTTTACAATGCGTGTAACGTATTTTGAAATGTTTACATAGTACAAAATGAAGTCGTTTCAGCTGTCTGTTCGCTTAGATCTTTAAAACTACTCTACGGATTTTAATGCAGTCTTCAGCAATAGATAGAGTGATTCAGGAGAAAGGTTTATATGTATAACATTAAAAGAAAGATAAGAAAAGTTTATTTGTCAGAATATAGTACTTACAAAAGATGTTACAGTTATTACAGACTCATATATTCTATCATTTCTGGTGTACAAATATTTGCATCTATCTAAATTCAATTATTAAAACATCAGGGACAACTAAAACAAAAAAAACCACAACACTATTTTTTCACCACTAAAGATTATTTTTATTTTATAAATTATATTTATTTTTCATTGAGGTATTCTATTGTTGAATAATAGCTTTTACTTTTTTACATTAGTATATTAGTATCTATATTGCACCCGCTTGAAGCCGGGGTGGGTCGCTAGTTCTTTATATAAAATAATATGCCCAAAGCTCAAATAACTCTGTATAAAAAAATAATATCCATTTTACCAAAAAATCCTATAAAATATACTTCGACGAATATTTTTCTATAACTTATTAGATTCTCGAATGACAGTGACTACCCCTTAACGAGCTTGGGGCTCGAGTTATTATGACCTTTCTCCGGTCAAAATATATTGGCAGTAATAAATTACCTCAGATTCATACCCGCTCAATATAGGGGAGATTCAATTACACAAATATAGAATAGAATCTACTTGTTATCGACGACCATGGAGCCAAGTTTCCATCAATAGGAAATACGTTATATTACATCGTAGACATGTCTTGTCAATCCTATACAGGATGTTCCTGGAAGTAATGATCAATCGATTAAAGCATGGACAAAGTAATTTCCAAACTGTTTTACTCTGAGAATATCGAATTAGTTATTTAGTTCAAAGAGTTATGTCCAATTATAGTGTTCAATCACTTTGTTAATGCTTAAAACTCTATCTGAATGCGAGCAGTTCCAACTGGTTACTTTGTTTCCAAGGTTGGTTTGTTTGTCTATTCTGAACACTACTGTGATGTGTATTTTTTTAAACATTTTCGATATTTTCTTTTGTCATGTTATTTGCCCTAGCTAGGAATGTGAGGGAGGAGGAAAACAAACCAACCAGTTAGAACTGCTCGCAATCAGGTAGAGTTTTTAGCATTATGCAAAGCGATTAAATAAACAAAAATTGGTCATAACATTTTAACCGTAAATTATTGGACCGACATTATCAGGATCAAAAAGTTTAAACATGTTCTTGTCATGCCCCTATTCGATTTTATCCTTACTTACTGGGGCACCCTGTATACACGGTACTATACCCAAATCAAACTTTAGGCATTTTGAACTATTATTTCAAGTGAAATCATAGTTCAGAAATTATGATAGCGTAGCGTCTATTCGTATTTGAAATGTAGAAGACAGAGATATTATTTAGATAACCACTCTATTTTGATACATTACTTACGAATGATATGTAGATTATAATAATGAACTATTACCTTGAGCGACACTATCAAGACCGACTGTTTTGACAAATACATACGACTATTTTATAGCGAACAATGAATTCTCCAGCTTTGATCATTACTCGATAGCAATATATGTCGTCTGTGAAATAAATTAGTCAGTGCCTACAAACATTTTAATATTCTATTCAGCGATCTGATTGGTTAAAACACATGCAGGTAGTTGGAAAAGTCTGCGTTATTTTAATCTGTATAATATATCTATTGTGAGACACAGATGTGGGGCTCAGCAGTAAACTATACTTTATTTTTGGATGCATGTGTTTCAGCCTATAAGCGGACAATAGAACGACTGTGTTGACACATGCAGCATTCTAGAACAGCTGAGTAACCGACTGAAAACGTCCACTACGCTATCTGAATTTGAACGGGAATATGGCAGACTATTTAGAGCAAAGTTCTCGAACATCGAACACGCATCACATGCCAGCACTAGACTAGCAATTACTAGACGTAGATATGAAAGATATTCTGTTGTATGTTCTAGTAAATAACTGCAAGTATTGACAGACACATTCAATCTCTTCGTTGCTCTTGGCATGATAGTCGAATGTGTTTGTATTAGAAACAGTTGAATTCTCTCTTCACTTCGAACAATTAACTTTATGTTACTTTCAGCATTTGCATAATCTGGTAAATCTTTAGCTATTTTACCGAGGAATATAATCTAAGTCATGTTCCAAATCTCTTTAACCCCTTGTTCAAGCTTCAGTACGAGTAAGGCTTCAGATTATTAATGTTCCTTTACATCTCTTTGATCGAACGAGGAAATTTTCTGACGGCAGTTACAATACCTGAAAGGGTTTGATAAGATTAAAATCCGTTCAAAGCAAAAGCCAATTAAGGGTTGTAGGCACTGATATCGTGAGAGCAAAGCCTTGTTACATTTAATAAACACAGCCCAAGCTGTGAACCATGTGTGTGAGACGTAAGTAGGTTACAACAGCTGTTAGCGAACCTTGTTTCAACTTACAAAGTATTGTTTAAAAATTCTGATAAAAAGGAAAAATCCTGGCAAATATAAAAGTGTGCCTTTTATGTATATTACGATTAGATTGACAATTCTATCAACGGGCCTATTAGTCTAGTCAACAAGTGCTTTTTTAGTCAAAACTTTTTAAAAGGCTCGGAAAAATATGGTTGAGGGCTCATTCGATTCGGGATCGAATCTAGAAAGTTTTTGGAAAAATTCAAGACCCGCTCGAAAAAATTGCAAAAGTTATTAACAAATTAGTAAACAAAAAAAAGGGGTTTAGTTTTTTTGGTATATCTCAAAAACTATTTGATATATTTTGATTTTGAAAAAAGATTCAAAAAGAGGAGAAAATTTCCTAAAAAAAACTCCCAACTTGCGACATTGTAGGACCAATATTAAAAAAATTACAGGGAGCTAAAAATAATCTGTTTGTTTATAACAATTTTATAAACAAAAAGAATTAAAATTTATAAAAAAATATTTGTAGGTAGCTTTTATTAATAGAAAAACGAATGATCATCGACATTGGAAAAAAAAATAATTCTTGTAACATTTATTTAAATATTTAATTTGCCGCCTAGGTAATTTGTTAATAACGAATCGAAAATTAACAATTTTTTTATTTACTCAACGGAAATCCTTTCTTTAATCTTTGAAGAATAGCTCCACGAGAGGAAAAAAAATTGAGATTTCTGGTTTAACAATTATGCAACTTGCAATGTTTATAGCCCAGTCGGAAGAAATTGTTAATTAATTTATGGATAACATTTTATAAAATCGCGATAAAAATATTTTTTCTACGGCATTTCATTCTTTAATTTGTCCTGTACATGTCTGAATTTTTTCAAATTTTAATATCAACATTTAATATGTTTAAATAATATTTTTCATTAAAGCGCTCGAAGGGGGCGTGGCTTGCGGAAACACGAGTACCCGTTTTCAGGCGTATTTTCAGCTCCCTGTAATTTTTTTAATATTGGTCCTACAATGTCGCAATTTGGGAGTTTTTTTTAGGAAATTTTCTCCTCTTTTTGAATGTTTTTTCAAAATCAAATATATTAAATAGTTTTTGAGATATACCAAAAAAACTAAACCCTTTTTTTTTTGTTTACTAATTTGTTAATAACTTTTGCAATTTTTTCGAGCGGGTCTTGAATTTTTTCAAAAACTTTCTGGATTCGATCCCGAATCGAATGAGCCCTCAACCATATTTTTCCGAGCCTTTTAAAAAGTTTTGACTAAAAAAGCACTTGTTGACTAGACTATATGGGAAAACCGTAAGTATTTGGATTCTCCAACGTATACAAAATTGTAATACTAAACCAACATGTATGTTTTCCTTTTAAAATTGTTTTTGTTTTGCTGACTTCGAGGTGTAATGTGGACAATATATATGCGATATACTAGATTTTTTCGAAACAAAAAATTGTTTTCAATTGAATCGATACAAACTCTACAATGAACGATTCAAATGGGCCACTACGTACCCCTAAATTGTTCTTGCAATTTGAAAACAAACACACAAGACGAACAGAAACAAACTTTATCAATTATTATTTCAGTAGGTAGGTACAACCTTTTGTATCATCAAGTTACATACAAAATCGATATTCGAAAACTTGGACATGAATTTTGATTTATAAAAGCAGATAAAACTGAGATAGTCCTTCGTGGTTCTGTTTTATTTGTCTGGGTTTTATTCCATAACTTATTATTATCTAAAAGGGTCCGTGGCTTATCTTTTGGTAAGGTAAAGGCCATCAAGTGGCGTCTGTGGTTAAAGGTTACTTGAGATAACCCTAACGTATCATACGTTAGGGTTATCTCAACCTTTATTATTAATATACAATACTAGCTTTTGCCCGCGGCTTCGCTCGCGTTAAATTCGGGGTAACACAGTCCCCCTTGCGCCTTATTGATTTGTAATAGCAACGCTAAGTTTTCCCTTTTCTTCCCTCTTTCGCAAAAAAATAGCCTATGTCCGACCAAAATTCATCAAAATCGGTTTAGCCATTAAAGCGTGAAGAGGTACCAAACAAACAAACTCACTTTCGCTTTTATAATATTAGTAAGGATTAGGAACAGTTGCAAAGTATTTATTTCACTAAGAAAGGGATGGTCGTTTTCCGTTTGTTAGAACTTCAAAGGGTAATTACTGTGTGGTTAATTGGGTCATCAAATTGGCCATCATCGGTATTATCCGCTTACCTTAGAACATTCATGTTCAAGTTACCGATGAACGGGCGTTTATAATTGGTTGGATTGCAAATCTATTGTCTTCGATTGGTAAAACTTTCAACTGTATTGCGGCGAGATAAGTTATGCACTCCTTGGTTTAAATTATTGCAGTGTTTAAAACAACGCCTGAACATGAATTTCAGAATTGATCGAATAGTTTTTCCACATTTATTGGTTGGTCCCATGTATGGGTTACAAACTGATCTTCCTCCGTCCCTCGAATTGCTTGATAAGCCGTTAGTCCGGGCTGTCATTTGTATATAATTGACAAACGTTACAAGTAGCCAGTGGCTCAAAAGTCTGACAAATAGCCAAAGCTCTTTGTAAAATACTGTTATTCTTTTGTAAACGCAGTAGATGATATCCCGTTAAAAGAAGAAAAAGTCAGAAAGTCATCAAAATTTCGAAATGCATGCCACGTTAGATAAGCAAGCAAGCGGCCTGTCTAAGCCTCCGAGGCGAATAATTAATTAAATTACTGAAAGACACAGACAGAATGATAATATTTTTATCCGGGCGTTAAATTAGTTTTCATTGAAATCCAATTAAAACTCTTCCATCATTTGTCCCGTGAATCTGGAACAAACAGATAATTTATAGAAACTGTTGTTTGTGATGTCTCTGAAGATGAACTTTCTTCAAAACACGATTTTTCTATACTTATTTTCTGTTCATTTTATCGTCCAAATGACAATTTGTAGAGGTTTAAACGAAAAAAAAATATCTCTGCTAAAAAGGTTAGGTGCCAGAGAGGTGGTCAATAAAATAATATAACTGTGCCACAGTTATATTATTTTATTGAGCTTGCCATTATTTTTTATCACTTTATTTGGTACGATAGCCATTATTAGTCTGAATAACTCATGATGTCTACAACTAAATAGTAGCAATACTACTTGATTCTAACTTAAAAGCCTGGTATCAATCCAAGTGATTACAGTTAAGTGGAAGCTTAAATTAGTTAAAGGTACCAATTTCAAAAACATTATTCTCTTATCTCCTGTAATTCGAGTACTTTTTCCGTCCACTTCAAGATCAAATTTCAGTTCATTCCAACAAAGTGATTGACTGAAAGTCAAGGCGATGTTTAACCTGTCCTGCAAAGCTTTATTAGCAAGTCTTAAGTCAGTAGAAGTATTCAGAGTATTCAATGAAGTGGAATATCTCCGGTTGTTATATTAGTATTGTATCGTTCTCAAACTTCTCGTCGTTCCCGGTCTATTTTGTACCTTTTTTATTGGAAGGGGAAGTAAGCTCATTTATTCACACTCTAAATTCGTCATTTCGTTAAATGATTTATGAGAAACTGCTTAACGAAAGGTCTGAAAGTGGCGTGCGTCTAAATGGACATAAATATTTCACAAGTAAATTGAAACGGGAGCCGGGGGAGGTCAACTTAGGTCCACGGTGCGCGGCGGCGGCGGGGTGTGATGGTGGCTCGCTCCTGATGAGTTGTCAGCAAAAAAAATGGCGTCAGTTGCCTTATTATTTATGGCTTATTTTTCACTTTGAAGTAAAAACGAGCAAAAGAAGAGAAAGTGCGCAACTCAACATTAAAATATTCATTCAACTTGGATAATTTATTAGATTTGAGTTTGTATCGCCATTTGCGAAATTGCCGGTTTTGTAGATTTCGTGGTAGCCTTTAGCATTTCAATTTCAATACGATTGACTGCCAAAGTGGAGTCACAAAACGAAATTCCTTATTTCAATATTGAGGACAAGTTGTCAAGTCCACTTTGGGCAACTCAAACAAATGTAGTCGACAAAGCTGACGGTTATGGAAAAAGTTTGTTGATTATAAGTTTTCAACAGATGTCAAACGTTTCCTTTCGACAATTTCGAATAAAGCTTAAATAGAAATGTGACGCAATAACTAACAAATTTGATGTTATAAACAGTCCTAGTCGGTGGCTGATAGCGACGTTAGGCTTATAGATATGGGCCAACTTAAGTCGCAAAATCCTTAGAATTTTTCTGGTTGTACTAAAAAATAAAAACACCTAAAAGACCTAAGATTGAATTGTACTGTATGTTTGGTCTAACAAGGTCGAAAAAACACGGTTTTAGGAGGTGTTTAATTTTGTATGGGTGCTCTCACATTTTCCCAATTGGTTTCTGAAATCCGGGCGGACAAAGTTGCGAGTAAAACTAGTTCCGAGCAAAATATGTATGTAGGTAGCCTGTGATAAAAAATAGACCTGCTTCGTAGTCATAAGAGGAATTTAAATCAGTAAGACCCACATGATAAGCAATTTCACAAATATTGGTGAAATATCACATGATATGATAATCCTTGTTAGCGCAGACAGTATGTACGAGACTTGAATAAATTGAGGCAGGCTCGTATGTCGACATGAACGGTTCTAGGAAATTGATATTTTAGATATTTGAAGATCATTGTTATTTGACGTTAGGTATGGAGCTGCTTGCTCAAGTATCTAATAACATTCGGTTGTAATAAAATAATACTAAAAAATAACTTGTTAATTTTGAGAGTTTTATGTCATTTAAACTGTCCACTACTAATGGTACTGAGAGTAAATTTACAAAATATTTATTTTTGCGAGTTTTATTTAAATTTACGTCTGTAAATACAAAATGTAAAACTAAATTTTGATGACAGTTACTCTAAGAAGAAGCATATGACACTTTGTCGTTACTTATTATCCATCAAAATCAGGCTACAATCACTGTCTTTAAAATGTCAGTTGGCGTTCTATTTCTTTCTAACAAAGAAATCTTCGCGCTTCACTAATACCGTCTTTAAGAGAGAGGAATGTAAATACTAGGTAATACGGGTAATACGTATAAGGGGGCAACTAATTATTTCGTCAATAGGACTTATCGACAAGGTCAGCAACTATTATGTCATGTCTTTTGTAAATAACTTGCGAATTAAGCAAAAAGGTAAGATTATTTCGATGGTAAGAGTTTGCATTAAATCATTGTGAACATAGACGTAATGTTCGCTGAGTATATCATGACAGCCGTTGTAAGTACGGGAGCAAGGTTACTTTCGTGAAATGTTATTAAAACAATAGCACAAATATATATGCATTAGGTACATCCACGCCTACTCTACTTATAAATAAGAAAATATTTACAAACTTTGCATTTACCTTGAAACTGAACAGGTTTGTGTTTATGTACGCTTACCTACGTTTTTAATTGAAAATACAATTGGAGGCAATTAAAAGTTTGAATAATAAATTGGATGATTGTAAAATGCCAAATCTTAGGAGTGATTTCTCAATAGCCAAATATACCTTTTCTTCAGAATCATTTCGAAGTTTTGAAAGCTTTTCTTGGGTAAATCTGGCCATTACACAAATTCCTCCCGGGACGGTATGAATATTATTTAAGACCCGAACCCGACTAGTATGTTTTTTTATTTATTTCCTTCGATTCTTTTGCCTTCACAAGTTTTGTCTACAACCATTGTCAGGTATTACATATTTAATTCCTCCCCAGTGCCTCTACACGACAACTTGTGAACGTTATCTCCTAATAAAAACAATATAAAAGTTTTGTACGATTCATCTTACTTACGACAAGATTGAACGGAATAAGAGATATCTGTACAAACGATATTGAATTTATGATATTTTTAAATAAACACAGAATTTATAGCTTCCATTTCACAGTAATTCGAACAAATGGCAAAATTTGCGAGAAATTATGTGTAAACCAGACAAGTGCTCTGTACCTACACTTTAGATACTCCAACCTTTGAAAATAAATGTTTCTGTTCGTCTGAAACTGTTTAAATTAATTTCTCCACGACCAACGGACTGATATTTCATAGCTTGTGATTGGCACTTTTATTTATTTCTGGCTTTATTTCTGTTTCACGGTGTATTGTATTTGTGAGTGCGGTCTAGCAGGAAGGGGCAGAGAGCCATACTGGGTACACTGTAATAATAATAGTTAGTTCAAATTCAAACAAATTGCAATCCTTACTAATATTATAAAAGCGAAAGTGAGGTTGTTTGTCTGTTACGTCTTCACGCCTAAATGGCAAAACCGATTTTGATGAATTTTGTTACAGAGATAGTTCGGACCCTGGAGACGGACATAGGCTAGAGAATTGAGGGAGAATGAGGGAAAAAAGGGAAAACTTAGCTTTGCTATTACAATAAATAAGGCATAATCAGGAAACTGTGTAACCCCGAATTTAACGCGAGCGAAGCCTAGGGCAAAAGCTAGTTAAATATATTTTGCACAAAATTCAGCTATGCGAACTCCGCTCACTTATGTAGTCAAAAGATCGTCAAGTGAGCAGGTGTCAAGGCATGCAGCGCAAGATGGAAGGTGGACCATTATCTGTGGAGACACGCCGCATACACACTTGAATCTGAGCCGTCTATAAACCCCCATCTTTAGAGATTGTCTATGTTTCGGCGGGCTTGAGTTCGGAGTTTATTTGTTTCTTTAATTAATTGCCATTGTTCGATGAAAATGTGTTTTGTGTGTGAAATTATTTTATTTAATAATTTATGTACACACACTAGGCAAGATAGAAAAAAAAAACATGAAGTTCTTCATTGACATTTTCTGTCAGACATTTATTTAAAACTAGCATTTGCCCGCCGCTTAACTCGCGTCCAATTTTCTCCCCCTTCGTCTCCAGGGTCCCAACTATCTCTGTACCAAAATTCATCAAAATCGTTTTGGCCATTTAGGCGTGAAGACGTAACAAACTCACTTTCGCTTTTCTAATATTAGTAAGTATTGCACTTATCTTACCTATCAAAATTGAACTAATATTATACCGCAGTTGAAGCCTTAGGGAGCGCTTTAGCGTGATCGCTTAATTATGATACTTGGTAACTATGATACGATCCAAGCACTCATGGCGGAAGTCAAACAATCTAATACATCCAACCAGATACTTAGCAAACAACTACTTGTTGATAGAAGCAATTGTCAAGAAAAATGCTCCCTTATTCCTTAAAAATAACGTTTATACAAACAATATTAAAAACGTAGGCATAACATCACATGCCAATTCAAAGACACCACTTTATAAAACTACTTTGAATAAGAAAACAAACAAATGTACAACTTAAAACTCGTAAATCACAAAAAGTCGTATGAGTTCCCGACGCTACCCTCAATAGAAAAGTTTTACAAAGTTGAACGAAATACAGCTGTATGTCAAAAGGACCCATATTTTCACAGCGTTATATATCACTTGCAAAGTGGGAAAAGATATATTATCCAGCAGAGTAGACGGGATCAGAAAGAAAGGTCTCATAATTATTCACCATCGTACGTACTTACGTAGAAAGAATTCCAAATGAGCAAGTACTTAGGTTCTTATGCAGGTTATTAAAAATAGCGCGCCGTCACTTGTTATTTCTGTTTGGTATCAACCGTGCTACTAACAGCCAAGTACTTGCTACTGAAATACGAGAATCAAAGCTCTAATGATGAAATGTACTCGGGGAATAATATTTACTTGGTTTTGATACAGAAAGCGGTACTCTTAGACACGGCTCGTATTGTTAGGAAGTTCCTTTCTCTAGAGCCCTAGCTTGGACCCTGACCCCAATACGGGTGTGGGCTACTATTTCTTGTATTTTAAATTAATAAATAGGTTTTATTCTAACCACTAATTAGTTTGTGATGTTCCCATTGCTGGGTCTGTGCTGGGACACAAGCCTCCTCTCTAGGAAAAAGATTATAAGTAGATACCACAAAAATGTAAATATGTAACAAATAATAATAAATAAAGAATACCTAATGAATTGGTAGTCCTTGTAAATCTGGCAATATTATTATGTTCAATGTCCGCATAATAATACAGTATCTACAAAAAACCGCAAATAAATAAAAAAGAAACGAATCCGAAAAACGAACAAAGAAATAACTCAAGAGCTTATTGTTTGCAATAAAAACTTATTTGTAATAAAGGGCGCGGATTTCCAGCTTATCGTTCAGATCTATTCAATTGAAAATAAAGATTTAAATTGTTTCTATGTGCGGCTAGCGACGGATTGAGATCAAAGAAAATAATAGCAGGCGGGCGTCAGGACGCTCCCGTACAACGCTCACGCGGTAAATTATGTACAAACAAACAATACGGTGACTGATCTGCATTTTATTGTTCCCAGTACATACAGAGCTATTCTATTAATACAGGCACCTATTCCATTTAACGAAACTCGAATAAGGACGTACGTTAAAAGCTGTTGGTCCCGGCTATCATTTGTAGATTTTAGAGAGTTAGCACGGTGGATTATGTTTGAAATATAATATTTTTTATGTTTTCACCATAGTTGCATAGTTATTTATTATTATAAAATTGTACTTATGTTACATTTTTGTCCTTATACTTGTACATATGTATGTAAGTATATTTTTACATTGTTTTTAAAGTCATAATTTGCTTAATGTTTTTATGTAAGTATTCTATTTTCTCTTTTTGTACGCACTGTGTCAACATCTCTTTTTATTAACTGTCCTTTCACTGGAATGCTGGATGAGGTTTCTTTAGAAATAAGCCAGCATCCAGCATTCTAGTGAATGCTGAAATTTAGTTTGTACATAAATTGAACATTATATCCTTCAATAAATATTTGCAACCAGTCTACCCTAAGGACATTGTAATATATTACTTAGTTGCTGGATTGTGAAGGTCAAGCAGTCGCCATTCGGCAGTATACATGAGTTGCTGGTGACATAAGAGATAGACTTGAGTCCACAGCATATATATGAAAAGTTAGTCAGCTCATGAATACTCAAATAAGTAGATAAATTGGGACACATAATTCCCTTTCACTATTTTTTATCTGTGCTCTACAAAGAGAAGAAAACTATGAATGATTAACTTTTGTAATCCTGCATAAGTTGTAAGTTTTAAACTTGGAGAAATAGGTCATCATGAAGCTGGCGGGCGCTCGACTGTGTGAGGATTAGGTATACCTACGTCTGTATAATATACTAGTTATATTCATTGAACAACGAGCATTTAAAAGTGGCTCCCAATTCATTCTATATTCTACACTTTTTCACTAGCACAGTGTGTATTTCCGTTATAAATATGGTACGGTCCGTTATGTATGGTCTACAAGACTATGTATAACTGACGGAGACTGCCTCATTGGTCTTGTGTTTTGGCTGGACAATAAGGCATTGATTCCCAAACCGGGCAGTGTTATTGATTTTTTATATCTCGAACCTTTTAGTAGCAGGGTTGTTACTTTGTGCCCGGTTTGCTCCTATCTTCTTCATCATTCACTCACTGCCGAAGATCGCGACCACATATGTCTCGAAGCCATGAGATATCCTGTAGTGTGAACCGCTCGGTACAAAATTGCCTCGAACAGGCTTCTTAATTGCGTCTGACCATCTTGCCGGTGCTTTGCTTTGCGGGTGTTTGTCTTCTACCCAACTCAGTATTATTTAAGTCTTTTCAGACAATGTCTAGGCGGGCTAATATGTCCGCAAAATCTGACCGGGTACATTCCAGGCAGATGGTGGAAAGCCGTTAGGTAATGATGAGTTCCCTAGACATGGGAATTAAACATAACGGGCAATACGGGTGTACTTAGTTTTTGTAATCCTTTATATATTTATTCGGAGACACACAGGCGTTATGTAATTGCTGAACGAATATACACGGTGGACCTTCGCACTTCGTACTAAAATAATGTAAAAACAATTTCCTACACAAAAAAAACAAATTTTCGAGTCATGAAGATGAATATCGTTGACATTTTCGTTTCGTGTCTATTCTGACCATAAATAACAAATGTTATGTGGGGATAAAACACGGATCGTAAACTTACTATCCAATTCTACATCTATGTATGATCTGCCTAAAGATATGTGTGCTAGGAGACGAAGAGGGACGGGAGACTTACGTTCTAATATACGTAACAAAAACATTGTAGCGAGGGGCTACCCTTAGGGGCTTATTTATTGACCAATGCTTGGAATATAATCGGATTATTTTAAGTTACAAAACATGGGTACAAAAAGTCTTTTAACAACATTACTGAAAATTATAACATGGGTTCTGTATAATACCTGCAATTTGTCGAATGAAATTTGAATATAAGAATAGGCACGCACCAAATCATTATATTTTAGTTTTACGAGACGCGAATTGTTCTTTCAATTTTCATTTTCATATTCTATTTATTGCATTCACAAATAAAAAAAAAATACACACATATTGAAATTTATAGCAAACGTGCAATAGCGAGCTTAAGTCAGAATTGGGTTTTCTTAAAGCAAACCTTATCATGCGATTGCGAGATTTGCAAAAGACACCTTTATTCAAAACAGTACACTAAAAACTTAAATGAACTAAATTCATAAACAAAACTAAAATATTATATGTAATACATGCAATACATAATTTATAGATAACCATACCTACATATTAAATTCAATATACATACATACAAACATAATATTGATTTTATTGGCAAACTCAAACTCGGTGGCATTTATTTTAATTAGACCATTACAAACGCTTTTCAATGACAAGAAACAAAGAATAAAGCTGCAGTCCCAGTCACAAGGCATAAAAACTGTGTACAGTGAAACTACTCTAGTTGCCTATTCCAAAGCGTTGATCTCTATGGAGAAGTATGGGCAAGAAACCCCATAGACACTCATTCGTGTTGAGATTCTTCAAATATGCGAGAATGATGTAGTTCAACTTGCACATAAAGAGCGTCCAGAGTAGTGGTAGTATGACCAGCCCCAACTGACAATGCCCCTTCACGAACATGACGCATAGATCAGCACATCCTAAATTCCGACACTTGCCCGAAAATAAAGTGAATACACAAGTTCTGCAAACGCTCGAGCTTATGAAGAAGTTCCCCAGTCGCATCAAGGAAACAGACATCAGCATAGTCTAGAAGAGGTAGAAGAAGAGATTGAGCTAGAGTAATTTCAGTTTTGAATGGCAGGAACTTCTGTAAACGCCTATATGAACAAAACACCAACATACACCCAACACCAACACAAGCCAACGTATTTTTTAAATCTTGTCTCCAAAATGGGTAGGTATACTCAATCAAAATTCATCAAAATATTATGCGTAATCTCAAGAAGGACAGTGATCAATATTGATTACACTTATTAAGAAGTTTGGTACAATTTTCTTACATGATAGGGCCTTATCGAATTTGTGAGTGTAGGCAACCATTCGCGAAGCTGTAACGATGTTATCTCATGTTTACTCGCTTTGGCATTCTGAAACAAGTCGATCGTTTACCTGAATTACCCTTTATGCTATGTTTTTATGACATGAAATACCTGTTCTGAGAACGAAAGTAGGTAATAAAAGTAACTGCGTGTTATCTACAAACATTATGTGATGGAAAACTCACAAAGCTTGCATTGAGGGATTAGGAGAGATTCGGGACGTAGCGAGAAAGTACCTACCGTTGACGTATGAGTTTGAAGGAATTACAGCTACATTACATTAGTCGTATTACTCAGCTGGGAATTGTTCAAGGATGCCTTGATGCCATTGCTAGACTCAATTTGATTTGTTTCTTTTCATCTCACTTACACTCGCTCAGATTCCGGTCGATGATTGATTAATGACTAAAGTGATTTACGGATGGTTCCCGCAAAAAATATACTAGCTACTTTCGCTACGAAGTAACCTTTCATTGGGGATTAGCAAAAAAATATCGAAGTTAGATTTTTTTTTCTAAAAATATTACACATCTAATCAAAATCTCTTAAAATCAACATTAATGAAATTGAAGAATTATACGAATTTACACATACCCACAGAAATGACTAAAATATATTCGTTATTCGAGTGAATTGAATCAAATTGTAAGTTACAAATTGTTTCCGACATATGCAAAGCGAAACAAAACTATGAACGGCTCTGAAAACTTATGAATGTCAGTGTTAAATAGTCCATGTAGCATTTCAGTAGCAGCTCAAAGTTAGTACTACTGAAATTCCCAGCATCAGTTAGGAATGCCTGCTATGAAATGAGTGTGTACGTTGAAGGCTGCATCGACTACTTTAATTGGTTGCGGAATTCTAAAGTTCACAGCTCGCTGAATTGAAAACATCACCTTTAATCAATGCTTAATTAATCAATTTTAACGAAGCTAACTCTTGATGCTCTAATGGATATTACTCGTTAATAATTAACGTATTGATTATTATTACTAGTCTCGCATCTGATCACGCTCCATTATAATTTGCTTCCCATAGTGATTGACACTGTAATGGACTTACATTGACGGACATGAGGGCAATGTCTACGATAAATAAACACTTAAATCGTATCAAAGAGTTTAACCAGTTACTAAAGTGCTACAAGGTAACTGACAACATATTGTTTATGCTAACGCTAAAACACAAGATTTTCAACATATTTTCGTGGCATGTTCTTTAGAACTTAGTAAATAGAGAGTGATGGCAAACCGATGGCTCGCAACCCAACCAAAATTCCGTTTCTTTATTAGTAAACATGACCTATTGATACACTTTCCTGGGTCATGACTAAACAACCGCGCGAGATACTACGCGTTCAGTATATAGTTATGAAAGGATTCCCACCAAATAAAGATATGTCCCAAGTTATTCAATTGTTTTTTTTGTTGTGCACGAGCTCCATTCAAATGTCTCATACATTTCAATGGAATTTTCAATATCGGTCTGCATTTAAATCCGCTTAGCTGTTGTTCAGCAGAACACATTTTACGGAAAATATATGAATTTTATGTGAAATAATTCAGAACGTTACGTTATTTTTCCGACAAGTGTAGAATTTCAGCTTGTTTACAACTGTTAATTGAGCATTTTTATCGTCGTCTCCGGAGTTTTGACAGCTGATTTAATCTACACCTTCTGTCCCATATTTCTTTTTCGCTGCTTTGAAGTTTTATTAATAAAATATATATCTTCAAGGTCATCAGGTCGTTCATCAGATACAAGTAAAAAAAATAGCTTCGGCCGTCTATGCAGCCGTAATCACTGGCCTTATAATATTACCAATAAAGTTTCTATTGAAATAAGACCCTCTGACGCGTCCAGCACATCCCTTCAGAGGTCCTTTATCCGGGATGGATTTCCAACAAAAGTACGTAATCAAGTATATATAGGAGGATAAGGCGGAGTTGAGTGTGCTTGTGAAATAGAACTCCCAAGCCAATAACAGCGTTATTAATGTCCCTGAACTTACTGCTTATGAACATTGCCTTATCTGTATTATTAATATACTTACTCCATAATATTACCTAGTGTTTGGTATGCATGTTTATATTTTGCGGAATATTAAATTATTTGGTATGACCTTACCTATGTAGTCAACGGTATCTTTATAAACCGAGGTTTGGAACGGGTATGCTTGGAGTTTCCCAACGTAATCGAATTAGAAATGAGGAGATCCGTAGGTGAACTAAAGTTGCAAACAGCTCGAAAGCTGAATGGGCAGGGGGCCCATTGCCACTTTAGCTTTGCTTTTCGGCATAGCCCGAAGAAGAGATGGCCGAAGAAACACGCAGCGTGGGACTGCCGACCATGCCGACAGTCGCAGGTTGCTAGCGGCTCAAGGCCAAACGCTGTGCCAGGAGCTACGCCACGCCACTGCCTAGCTATGGACGTCTTTAATGATGATGATGATGACCTTTATTTATAGGTCATAGAACTCACATACGCTTTCAATTTGGCCAGACCCGAACTAATGTTGAAGAAACTAACGACCTCTCCAAAAATTCGATTCGATTTTCTTTTTTCGAATTGTTTGCTAATATTTTTTTCAAAAACCAGTTAGATTTATGGGTTCGTCTATGTACGAATAAAGTGGTAGAGCTTTTAATTTTCAATAGGTTTGAATAACTGTACATAACGTAGCACTCATGGTTTTATAGGAATATTTTGAGTAAAAGGGTTTTATGAGGTATTAACATGAAACGTGTTGGTACTGTTAAAATATTTTGTTACTCTAGGGTTCATTTTCAATTTCTAGTAACTTTAATATGGAATACGTCATCTAGAGTGAGAGAATCAAGGTTTCAGTTGATGGGTAATTATCAAAAAACTTCTCCGCTCTGAGCGGAGCGGGGGAACTATCAGACTTTTACAGACTAAACCCCATCCATGTTCCGTCTTCTGCCCTTTGTGTTCCGGGGTCACGGTATCTCTTTCGAAAAACCCGCAACTCTGGCAACCAGCCCTCTGCTTGCTGACATCTCTGTGAGGCACGCGTGGGACACGAACGCGCCTTTAAAACGGCCTGTCATAACTAGACGGACGGACGGCGAGCTACCCATTGCTCATCGTCTACAGACCCGCGTCTGCGGTAGCCGAGAGTCGACTCGAGACATTCCCATCCTAGGCTCAGTTCTCATTAATTAGTTTAGTATTTATCACCTTCCTTGACTTAAGAATCAAGTTCAAAAAATCAAACCATATGATCCACACAAGTCTTTTGGATACTAACGAGTGTAAATGGTAATTACTGAAAGGTCAAAAAAATCTGGAAATCCAGTTTTCCCGGAAGTCACAAGATATTATTTGCTTACAGTAACATAATATTTTGTCCAGAACCAGTTTACATTTTCCGCACTTTGTGAACATTGGCAATTTGCATAGGTATATACATATAAATCCGTTACAGAGGCGTTTGTGCGAAACGGATTACATAGCAATTAGCATATGGTTCTTTACTTCTAACCGCGTTTTACTATAAGTTACTAGTCTACTTCTGGATATAAGCCTTTCTTTCTTTATGCCCTTGAAGCATAAAGGTTTGAGAGCAGTTTCGTAACGTAGTTTCTCTTATATTTTGTATTCATGAGTACAAGCAAAAACATATAGCTTCATAATCGAACACATTTTTCTCTAGGGGGTAGCAAAAACTCAGATTAGACGAAAAAATATTTACAATTAGAAATCCAAAGATCTTCTTGAATAGTCTTTAAGGACGATATTGTAAAGACCAGAACATCACAGGAGAGATATATAAAGTCAGCATCGTCGTGGGCGAAACCTAGAGTTTAATGAAGTGTTTTCTCCTAAATCACAAAATTCCCGAGACGCTTAGCTGAAGTACAATTTCACTCATTATAATATATTGTATACTAGATTTTGCCCGCGGCTTCGCTCGCGTTAAATTCGGGGTAACACAGTTCCCCTTGCGCCTTATTGATTTGTAATAGCAACGCTAAGTTTTCCCTTTTCTTCCCTCTTTCTCCCTCATATCCCATTATTTTTAAATAAAAATTAGCCTATGTCCGTCTCCTGGTTCCCAACTAACTCTGTACCAAAATTCATCAAAATCGGTGTAGCCATTAAAGCGTGAAGAGGTAACAAACAAACTCACTTTCGCTTTTATAATATTAGTAAGGATGTTTAAATAGAAATACGAATATTTAAGATGTTAGAAGTAATATTTGCGATGTTTTCGTACACACTTGTGTATTTTCGTTCTAACATAAATTGTGGAAGTATGTATTGTGCTGTACTCGCTTACTGCCGAGAATTTAGCACACTGAAAAGATTATTCTTAATTAGTTTCTAAAATACCGTTTTAATATTTCGTGGGTGGAGTTTGTAATTTCATTACAAACCGGTCCCAAAGGTTAATCCTAAAATAATGCTGCCTTCTCGCCGTTATACAAATTGTCAGATCTATACAAATACACATTTTCGATTAAAATGGATACCGTTATAACATTTCACTGAGAAATACATACTTATTGGATATTTCTGATAAAATCTTAAATTAATTTAAACCCTTTTTGGTTATAAATAATGAGGGTCTTTAGCAGACTGAAGGTATCACGTGAAAATAAAGAGAAAATTGAATTTACAAAGATACAAAGTTTAGTAGATACACAGGTATATAAAATAGGTAATACATATTATTGTATACTATACAAATACATAAGGAAGTTATACAAACACTTGTGTAAACACCTTGGTGTACTTTTTATATCCAATCATCCTATTTTGTGTGTTGCAAAACGATTTTAAGAATTTCTCAGCAAACGATAAAGAAACTGTGAACTTTTTTGAATCTAAATCCGATAAATCACGCCAGAAATAACTGTAGTACTATTTGTATCTTAGCTGTCATCATAGAATTCACACCGAACTTTTGCCATCACCTAGCACTGCACTACTCTAACGATATTCCTTTCTTTCGTATTGAACCAATCGGAAAAACTACATCTAAAAAGAAAATAAAATCTTTTTACAACAAAGATAAAATGATACCTAACTAAAAAAATAATGTTATTTGCAAAGTACTATTAGGTAAACATGACAAACATTATTTCACGTTAAGCTAAGTAAGCTTATCATAAGGAAAATCTTCGCTCACAATTTATCTTCCATCAAAATATAGTGTACAACATTAGTTCACCTCACGTACGATCAAAATAATTTGTCCTCAAGGGCTTTCAGCTAATATCTACGTAAAATTGCCTCTAATTAAAAGTTTAATTAACGGTTTGTACCTTGGAAGATAAACACAACTCCAAGAAATTACGTAGAATACTTATCTACCTATGTTCTGAAATGTTACTACATTTGTTTATACAGTTTAAAAACCAACTAAAGAAACTCATTTCTCATGAAAATATGGGTAAAAAGATGGCAGACAATACAACAGGACCCAGTTTCTTTGACGGTCGCTTGTTAAATAATGATACTAATTCCGTTCACAAAAGACTAATTAACGTTCTTCAGTTAATATATAACCAAATTAGTACACAAAGGAGAAATTAAATAGCGTTTGCATTTTACCTTCAATATTAGGCTAAAATTATTCGCAAGTTTCTGAATTTAGTAGAGAACGGCGCCTTTTTTGTAAAAAAAAAAAACTGTAATTAAGATGAATGGAACGAAAAGATAAAAAGTGTTTCGTCTAACTTTTATTAAGCGCTTTATATAAAGTACTGCTGAGATGATACAGCTACATTAAAACGTCGCATTCCGGAATATCTAGTAGTCATAACATACAAATTGGCACTCGTTGCACGGCACTGTCACAATTTATTACCTTTTATACGATTATTTAGATTAGTAACGGTTGTGAGTTTGTTTGTTTTCAGTATAATATTGGATAACGTTTATATGCAATTAATGTTCAACAGAAAGTATGTTTAGCTTTGGCAATATTCCGCGGATTTAGGGCTTACCCAGAGTAACAAAAAGCTGCGCTCATTTATTCAGGTTAATGGAACGATAATGCTTTTTAATATAGGTAGAATTCTTTCTGCATAGCCCGCACAGTTTGTAAGCTACGATTATAAATCTACCAGTATCAGCTGGGCTTATATTTTCAGGCTAAATTGCTATTAAATTTTACCTTGGATAATCAATCATTTCTTAACTATAACGAACTCCTAAAGCTTTGTTCAAAATCCTCTTAGTCCATTATTTTAACATTTTCATCAAGAAAATGAAAAATGTAGGTACAATTCACTATCCGTTACCGTCTTACCGTTTTCTAATACTTTTTTTGCGCATGGGAAATCATGAAATAATTTCCACGGCTCTGGACGGACTTAAACTGATTAAAACTCACACATGTTCCTTCTTATGCCCTTTGTGTTCCGGGGCCGCGGTGGCCCTGGTGGCCCTGGCAGGCTTCTCTGCTACCGTTTTCTAATACTTGGAGTTAACATGTTCGCGACATAAAAAGGCACAACAGACATGTCTCCCTGACGCGCGATATTACTTATCGCGATCATACATTGTGGATATTCAAATAAAATGACACACAAAAGTACACTCACATTCACAAGTCTTCCCTCATATTATATATGTGCCATAATATTATGATAACTTGATGTTATTTTTAGCAGAAAGCACTCCGTTTTATTACGTCAAACTGTGAATACATTTAATCTTGATGCATCAAAATATATTAACGTGAAACATTTTTAACGGAGTGTACTGGACCGGCCTTGACTTATTATGATAAAGTGGGAAGTGACATTCGAAGCCGTTCGTAAACTATCCAGAGACACATAGAAGTTTCTCGGGTATGTACGGACGCGATAAAAGTCCAACCTAAATTGTGCGACAAAGAAATGAAGTATTATATGTAACAGTCAGCTGGAATGGTACTGAGTGATCTACATTTGTCAAAAGACCATTCAACAGATGCGTTTTTTACTGAACTGAATATCTATTGGATAATTTAGAATAGAGCACTTCCAGACCATTTAACTTCTTAAGGTATCATGACAAAAAAATCTATCATGCTATCTAGAATGCGTATGAAAGACGATTTTAGGACCAGCTGTGGATTACGCTATAATTATACGATGGACTGAGTAAACTCCATTTATTTTATCAGTCACAATTCTTTCAACTCAATGCCAATGTCGGGAATAAATTACTTTATTTGTATGAAATATTTCTGATGTAAAGCACATGCCTATCGCGTGTGGTTTCCCATGGTTCTTCGAATTCGAATGCTTAAATTATTAGATCATAAAGACAAAAATACTGACATACAAGACATTACACGTTGTATTTACGTTAACTTCCCTGGTTTCGATATAAAAATAGCGGAGGTACTGAACCCGTTGTGTCGGCGTACTGTGCTCCGCAAATAGTCACAAGATTGACGACGACGTGGAAAATTGGGTAAATATATTTTATTTGTGAACACGTGCTCAAACGATGGATTGTAACAGCGATGTTGGTTTTTAAATTATAGTCAAAAAACTCTCCATAGTGTGGTAATGAAACTGTAAAGAAGAAAACTATGGCGTTTTCGGACGTCATAGTTTTCGGCGGTTTTTATAAACGCACCCACGATGTAGGAGAAATTCCTAGTATAGGGCAACGTTTTACAAAAAAAATGTCCAAACTTTTGGACTTCACCGATTATGTTATTATTCCAACTTCTCACACAAAGTGAAACCAAAGATGTAGCTTCCTTATGTGATTTTAGTAAAGGTGTTGGGATTGGCTTTAGAGTCACTATTGCCCGCTCTAATTACAACGTTACGAGTATCCCTCTACCAAGTGACCTAATTAAAGCAAACTCATCTTGCATGATAAAACCCTCCACCAACAGTTAAGTACACCTCTTAGGGTTATAACAATAATTACGTTCTACCACAACGTCCCTCTCTCGTTATTATAACTAAGTACGGGGATCTAGGCTGCTTTAAATTGACTACATACCTTCACGCCTGTTTTCCACGGACGAATTGGCAGAGGTGTAGCGTACAAACCCGTTTTATTTGTTACTAGAGACCCGCACCTGCTTCGCACGGGTGCAATGTAGATAATAAAGTTATGCATATAAACCTTCCTCTTAAATCACTCTATCTATTGTTGAAACTGCATTAGAATCCGTTGGGTAATTTAAAAGGTCTAAGTGAACAGGCAGCGGAGGCGACTTCATTTTAAACTATATAAAGATGTTTGAATTTTGTCACATAAGCGGGAACAACGGGCGAAACAACTCCAGATTTACATTTTTCAATTAAATTACCTGATAACCGACCTAGACGCGTCCCGCGAAGGCTTGTTTGAGATTGCATGAGAAAAGAGTCTGTGTGTTTTTTTTTATTTATTAAAACTTTATGCATATGTATAAAAAACACTGAACAAAAGCAGAATTAATGCCTTAAGCATTTTCTGCCACTCTACCTTAGTGGGATGCAGAGAAAAAACATAGTAGGTGCAGCATAACATAACTTGAATTATTAATGTAAGGACCATGGGCAATCTCATGGTGGCGTGGACAGATCTCATGGTGGCATGGAGAGAGCGAATGTCGCAACCCCGTGCAGGGCACGCCACAATAGTGGCGGTAAGTCCCATCTTTGAGCAGTGGTTGGAGAGGCGTCATGTCGTCCTCACCTACCGTCTGACGCAGGTCCTCACCGGACACGGAAGCTTCGGGAGGTTCCTGCACATAATCGGGCGGGAGGAAACGCCCGGGTGGCACCATTGTGATGATCGCCCGGAGGACATGGTGGAGCACACAATGGCGGTCTGCCAGCTTGGGCGGAGCACCGCCGTGTCCTCGTAGATGCGATCGGCGGCGGCAATCACTCGCGTCCGGCCCTGGTTCAGTCCATGGTCCGGAGCGAGAGCGAATAGGAAGCGGTCACTTCCTTTTGCGAAGCAGTCATGCTAGCGAAGGAGGTGGCCGGGCGTTTGAGGGGGAGAACCTTAAGCCAACCCAGCCGCCGCGCCGCGAGACGACTCCCGGCCACCGTAGATGCGGGCCGGTGGACGGTGAGCAATGGGACGACGGCGCGTTAGTGTTCCACGCGCGCCTCAAAGAGATGCCAGCAAAGCAGAGTGGCCTGCCAGGGCTACCGCCTGCCGAGGTTGCGGGTTGTTCGAAAGAGATACCGCGGCCCCGGAACATAATGGGCAATAGAGATAGTCAGTATAAGTCTGACACTCCCCCCTGCTCCGCCCAGAGCAGGGGAAGTTATTTGTAATTTGAATTATTTATGTAAGGACCATAGGTCATTTCATTTGTTTTTTTTTTGCTTTGTTTGTTTTTATTGTTTGTCCGGCAGTTTAAGTAATTTAAGCAACCTACACAAATGTAATTTTTAGATATTGTTCGTCATGTCGTTGAGGTCCTTGAATTATTTATTTATTTAAACTTCATGTACAATAGTGGTACATAGGCGGACTTAATGCCATAAGGCATTCTCTACCAGTCAACCTTTGGGTAAAATACGACAATATTGTGATAGGACAATACATAAAATATCTAAAACTATTTTTGCGAAAACATATATTTTTATACGGATACTAATACACATATACATATCAAATAAACTAATATATATGTTACTGTAAAAGCCCGAACTACGGTAAATCTTAAGATTTTCCAGTAAAACCTAAGATTTACCGATTATGAATGGTAAATGTCCATATAAGTTTGGGATTCGAACTTTTACCATCATTTACTTGGTAAATCTTAGGATTTACATTAAAGGAACGGTAAATGTCGAATAAAATCGGGTCCACCCTTTATAGCAGAAATTTTTATGTCATAATTTTATTTTGCATAAAAACGGATAGCATAAACTTCATTTCGCAGAAAATTGTTTGGCAGGCACTCATTTATCATACATTCAAAACTCATAATTTTGTAAGTCAGAATTATCTCTATAATCATTAAACGGCTGAATTGTCATATCGCAGAAAGTTTATAGTTAGAATCATCTTTGTCAATATTTGTTGTCATTTATTTTAATTATTTATTTCTTGGAAATAATGTCATTTAATTCAATAAGTAATTATCCTAATCTAAATAGTTCAGTTCTAAGTAACCTACTATAAACAATCTCTTTTTTTCTATTAATGCAAGTCGTTTCTGAGACTCGCCGGCTGCTGCCGCGGCACAGCTCGCTCGGCTCGTGCGTAGGGGGTCACAGGTTTAACCTAACCTAACCTACCCATTTCTTTTTTTTAAAGGAATTAACCTAATCTAAATAGTTGAGTTCCGGGTAACCTAATAAAAACAATTTCTTTTTTTCTATATTTTAACCAAAAAATCTTATTTTTGCCTTAATATTTTTTGTATAATTGTAACTCACTGTATCTAAATCATATATCATATCATAATCTGTATCTGTGTAAATATTGGGAACTCAAAATAAATAACAAACATGGTAAATACCCCGTTTTAACCGTTAATAATAATGTTAGTGACCATGTCAGTTTAAAATTATTCTTAATGAAATTCTGCCATCTGTACAATATGAAAAGTGAAATTATACCAAATAATCATCGCTCTAAATGAACATTATGCTATACGATATAATGCTAAATTTGAACTCTGCCAATCCTAATTATACTAAATTTCATTCTGCCATCTTAAAAGTATGTCATTGTAAATTCAGAGTTTTAAGCAACCAAACGATAATTATATCAAATAATTTTTACGCCTTATTATTCTTAAAACCAACATTTACCAGTCCACATTGGTAAAACCTAGCATGTATCTACTGAATTGGAATGGCAAAAGTCCGAAAAAGTCGTTCCTTTATAATAAACTAGCTTTTGCCCGCGGCTTCGCTCGCGTTAACTTCGGTAGCGCCTTATTGATTTGTAATAGCAACGCTAAATTTTCCCGTTTCGTCCCTCGTTCTCCCTCATATCCCACTCTTTTTTTTAAAAAAATAGCCTATGTCCGTCTCCTGGTTTCCAACTATCTCTGTACCAAATTTCATCAAAATCGGTTCAGCCATTAAAGCGTGAAGAGGTAACAAACAAACAAACAAACAAACAAACTCACTTTCGCTTTTATAATATTAGTAAGGATACTTACATTTACCAACTCATGTCGGTAAATCTTAGGTTTTACTGGAAAATCTTAAGATTTACCGTAGTTCGAGCTTTTGCAGTAACATATACATTTAAAAATAAACAAAAATGAGAACTTTAACAGTAATTACAATGACTTTTAATTGGCAGACGGACCTAAATAGTGGTTACGAACTTTTCTTTTAAAAGTAAATTTACTTTCAGCTTTTTTAATGTCAAAGGGTAGTTCGTTCCAGAGCTTGAATTATGACTCGAACTACACGATAAATTACAAATGCTTGCACTGACTGGACAGATCCATTCAAATCTGTATTCTTTTTTAACAAGACTATCTCAGACACTAATCGGCGTAGTCCTCAGGTAAGTTGACCAAGATTTTGTTCTGGACCTTTAAAGAGACCTCTTAGTTTGTTACGGCTGTTTCCTCTTAAAAGTACGAAACACCAGATTGATCTAGTTTAAAGTATTTGTACTGGGAAAGGTAGGGCTATGAATTTTAACCTAAACCTCTGTGTGACAGAAATTATGGGCTTTCCATCACAGAGAAGGAGGAAATCACCGGAGTAAAGGGAGAAATTAACAATCTGGGAGATCGCAGGAAGGAGGTCGTCAAGAGCAGTCATAACCATATGGCGACTGCTGTTATCACAGTCCACTGCTTGGTTTTTTATGGACACACACCTTGATCTCTCCCCGAGTCGACTGGAATAAAGATAAAGGGTGTTATATCGGGATATGTCAAACTAGCAACGAAGTAAATGGTTTGACATGTGATTAGACTATCAAGATTAGGATCACTTGAAGAGAAATTAGAGGAGACCATTCTTTACCCAGCAGAGGAACAGTATAGGAAAAACAAAAAAAGCAACAACGAATAATACTGTTGTAGTAGTAAAAGTAGATCCAACCAAGAAGATCCGCATGTTCCACAAAGAATTATTGTAAACTTGAACGTGGCAACATTGTTAGACGTGACTTCACGTGACTGATCGGCAGATAAATCGATCGGTCTGCTCTGGAGCGATTAACCCTCACACCCTCAATGTACCCTAACTGTGTTGATCATAGATAAAAGCTGGAAGGCTTCGCGGAGTTATGTACTTGAATATTCTAGGATCTGATTCCCAAACTAAAACTCAATAACAGAAGCTGATTGAACTAATATGATTATTCCAAAGAACAACCAATTTTCAAAATGTTAATGGCAAGTTTTGGAAATGTCCAATATAATAATAATAATCTTATCAGACTTCACTAAGACTGTGAAATTTAAAATCAATACCCATTACATTTTAAAAGTAAATTCCAACATTCAGCGCCTTTACGTCAACTAGGATAATCTGATAAAACTATGAGCACGAACTTTTTTAATAGGATTACAAGGATCAAACACTATTTTAGTAGATTTGCGAAAAAGTTTCCTCTACCATGTACTATATATATAATATTACAACTTTCCCCATTGTTAGAATCAATTTTCCGCCAAACCCCATTTTAGCGCGTTGACTTGATGGGTTGACAGTTGATCTGACAGAATTACTTCCCCTTTTCCGCTCGCTATATTTTGTACCTTATTAGACCAGGGTAGAAGCCTTTAAAAATAATAAAAAGCGAAAACAAATTACAGTAGGATGAAACCCATTAGAAAAGGAGGGGAATATGATCAAAATGAAAGGAAAAATAAATTACGGTCGATCCGAGTTCGGGAAGGGGATGGGGGAGGGGGTTTAAGGGTAAAAAACGGTTTTTCTCGATTTCCGGCAAAACTAAAAGTCCTATCGAAAAAAGTCAAATGGCAAAGTTGTAGGTAATAAAATGATCTAAAACTTTTGCATTCACACTTTTTTCACATAACCTCAAAATTTATGTGAAAAATTCAAAAAACCAAGTTTTTGGTTTTTTATTTTTATCTTTTACAAAAATTGTTTTTTTATAACGAAATTTGGTGAAAACTTACTTTTTTATGTCCCAAATACGCTGTAATTTATTTGATTAAAAATATTTATTTTTTCACCTTATATTGAATTAATATCGAAAAAGCAGCCTCATTTTCAATCGAAAATTCTGACGTCAAAATATCAGTTTTTTTCAAAAAGTTGGTATGTTTTCTGTTCGTTGAAATCTCTACTTTCCGATGGTGTAAAAAAATATATATGTTACTTTAGTAAATCTTCTCAGAAAATCCAAAATTGTAGATGATCCAGAATCCAAATATTGTAGATGTCTTATTAAATATTAATTTTATTAACTTATTTGTTTGTTAATTATAGTAGTATATTTTGATTTCCAATTTTTTTATCAATGTAGCATGTAATCTAACGTTTTTCGAGTAATTAAAGTGTAAATTTTAATAAATAGCTTAAAATTATTTATAATAATAAAAAAATTCGAATTAGGTTTTTTGCATTTTCTGAGAAGATTTACTAAAGTAACATATATATTTTTTTACACCATCGGAAAGTAGAGATTTCAACGAACAGAAAACATACCAACTTTTTGAAAAAAGCTGATATTTTGACGTCAGAATTTTCGATTGAAAATGAGGCTGCTTTTTCGTTATTAATTCAATATAAGGTGAAAAAATAAATATTTTTAATCAAATAAATTACAGCGTATTTGGGACATAAAAAAGTAAGTTTTCACCAAATTTCGTTATAAAAAAACAATTTTTGTAAAAGATAAAAATAAAAAACCAAAAACTTGGTTTTTTGAATTTTTCACATAAATTTTGAGGTTATGTGAAAAAAGTGTGAATGCAAAAGTTTTAGATCATTTTATTACCTACAACTTTGCCATTTGACTTTTTTCGATAGGACTTTTAGTTTTGCCGGAAATCGAGAAAAACCGTTTTTTACCCTTAAACCCCCTCCCCCATCCCCTTCCCGAACTCGGATCGACCGTAATTTATTTTTCCTTTCATTTTGATCATATTCCCCTCCTTTTCTAATGGGTTTCATCCTACTGTAATTTTTTTTGGTTTCAAAAATTATCGACCCTGGTCTATATGGTCCCACTGTGTTTACACAATGATCCATATACTGGCCACTGTATGTTCGCGTAGAAAGAAACGCCCGTTTGGGTTTCGTCACAGGATTTCATACACTACGTGACTGTACACACCAATCAAGCTATCGAAATCAAAAAACCACAATGTTATTAAAATGTTGAGCTAGCAATGTCAATGTGTATACTACCTATTGATTAAACGTTACTTTTTACATGACCGATTCGTTATTATTTCTCCTATAAGAAATTATTGATTCAACTGAAAATTTTAGTTTGCAAGAGTTGAACCCCCAAGCAATTATGTAAAAGAAGCGGTTCTTTACCAACATTCACAAATACAAATTCATTTCAGTTTGAATGGGACTTTGATTTGTTATTCATATATTTTAATAGCCTCTCGGTCCTCATCCATCGATTCTCAAGTATCGAGAGCGGAAAAAATACTTGTCCAGTTCTGATAATTATCGGGAAAACCCGCATTTTCTACAAGTAATAAAGCAGAATACATGGTTCTTGTTTCCAGCAAGCATTATCATTATTGGTCTTCACTTTCGCAAGTTTCTAGTAAAAATTGTATCTATAATGGCCGTATAATTGATTTAAGTAATATCTGTGATAGGTAACGTAAGTAGTTATGTATATACTTAATGTCATCATAATGTGATAATTATAAAGTATTCCGTGACGCAAGTTATAAAGCCCAATATCTACAAGAGTCTGGCACGAGTGATCGCATAATTAATTCATTAAAAAAATAAGCGTTTTCTTATCAGCGATTATTAATTTCAGAAAACATTATAACAGATTTATGAGCAGACTAATCTCTTTCGACCTGCAAACTCAACATATCTTGTTTACGTGGACCAAAAGAATATGGATAGCAAAAGAGCATAACGCAACCTCAGAAAACCATTAATTCATATTTACTGCCCTCGTATTTATGAAACATAAAAAGTTTATGGTGAAGTAGGAAGGCTGCAGCAGTATTCTAACGCGCTCACTACGTTTTATGGGTCACCTTAAATGGTGCTTTAATTAGACATATAAGATTTACGGATGGTTAATGAGAATCGGGACGTAAAATTTACCTCTTACGGTCAGTACGTTCAAGTAAAATGCCGAAATTCATCAATCAGAACCTATGTTCAAAACTTAGTCGTCAGGTTCATTCAAAGTTATGTTTTCTGTGTAATGTGTGTAAATTTGTTAATATCTCATCTTTCACGATAAAAGTCAAGCAACAATCGCTTTAGTGCGAATGAGGCAGCTAAAATAAACTTATGACATAAATGGGATTTAAGTGCGGCATTAAGGGAAATTTAGCTTTCTTCGAGCGTGGTATGTTTGGCAGATTCGTAAACAGATGTTATTAATGTACGCATATGTCGTGTTTCCTTTGTATGAGTTTCAAAGTAAGTTTAACGTTATTAAAGGCCTCAAAAGGATTCATGTTTCAACAATGTTAAACTAAATTTTGGGGAAATAATAACAATATCCTTATCCGATTTCAATAACACTGTCATTTTTCATTCATTTCGGCAACAGAATTAGAGGAAATATCCAGCTATGAATTGGCACAAGCAATTAGGGGGATATTCATAAAATAACCGTGCCAAGGAAAATCAATTTGACTGTATAAATCCTTGAATCAGAGCAATTACTTCGTTTTATATAAGATGAATGTTTAGCCAGCTATATTACTTTATCATTTATTAACGTTCCGAGTACGACCTCCCCGTATCAGGAAGCTCTTAAGAAACAAGAAAATAAATAAATTATGAACAAGAATTATATACAATGGGAAGAAGCGGCTGAGACAAAATGCTATTATCAAAACACCACCGATTACAATTGACAATTCTTGACAAAGAAAAGAGTAACGGCAATAATTAGAAGAACCTGTAAATAATGTCATCGTTATCGATAAATTAATCTTTATACCTATTCGTGAACAATAGGCCTTCGTTATCGGTGGCGGCCGGCGATTCTTAACCAACACTCTCTATATTTTAAAAGCTTCTTTTTTCTCTCTCACAAAAGTAGTAACAAATATAACATTCCAAACTCTTTGTATCTTTATGTTCGTAAATTTTTCCTCCGGCAGGAATTGCGGACATGACCATTTTCATATTGAACCCCATTCAGACTTATGCTCACTCAGCTTTAAGAAAGATTGGTTCCTTCTCAAAGCTCCTTCGTCTAGGGCCCCTTAGTGTAACGTAAAAAATGGGGCAATCTATCTAACTCACACATCAAACTTAAGACTATTTTACCCTCGTTTTTCAAATATGAAATCATCAAATAACTCCCCCTGCTCTGGAAAGACCGAAGGGGTGTGCCAGACTTTTACTGACTAAAACCCACCCATGTTCCTCCTTTTGCCCTTTATGTTCCGTGGCCGCGGCATCTCTTTCGAACAGAACAACCCGCAATCCCGGCAGGCGGTGGCCCTGGCAGGCATCTCTGCTTTTCTGATATTTCTTTGAGGCGCGCGTAGAATACGACGCGCGGGCAATACGGCATGGCGTCACTAGACGGAGGAACGGTGAGCTACCCATTGCTCGTCTTCCACATGCCATCTACGGTGGCCAAGAGTCATCTCGCGGCGCCCACCGACCGGAGCGTCTCCCGCGGCGGCTGGGTTTATTTGAGGTTCTCTCCCTCAAACGTCCGAGCACCTGCTTCGCAAGCATGACTACTTCGCAGAAGGAGGTGACCGCTTTTCATTCCATGGACTGAACCAGGGCAGGAGAATTCGCAGCCGCCGATCGCCTTTACGAAGATACAGCGGTGCTCCGCCGACCGCCACAGTGTGGAGTATTTTACCCTTTTTTTTCGGGTGGAAAATCATCAAATGACTTTCCCCGCTCTGGGCGGAGCGAGGGGGCATGTCAGACTTTTACTGACTAAAACCCACCCATGTTCCTTCTATTGCCCTTTACGTTTCGGGGCCGCGGTATCTCTTTCGAACAACCCGCAACGAGTATTTTACCCTTGAACGTTGAAAATATCTACAACCCTCCAAAAATAAATAGCAATATTCACGCTCCATAAACGAAGCCCGTTTTAAACTCATTTATGGGCCTGTCGGATGTTAACCGATTACCACTTCAAGGGTCACCGCGCAAGCCTTTGATGGAATATCGCAGTTATCAAGTCTCATGACTATGTAGATTTGTATAATGACATAATTTAATTGATTTACGTGTGTAGATAGTAGTTATTACGAGGCGTTTATTTACACATCTAACAAAGATTAATGAATCTGTGTGTGGAACCATCAGTTAAAGGATTGACAACATTGTGTCGGATTAAGAGAAGTGTCATTGAAATATCGGGAAGTGTCAACTCCTCACTGTCAGCCGAGTTTAGTTGTTTAGAGGACCTATATAAAGTGACACCAATGATAATGATGGTGGAAAATCTAATAATATGTTTAACACGCTTTTGAGTAACGTCATTATTTCTCGTATTCTGCGCATCAAAGCCTTTCATTTGATCCTTATAACATGGGAATGTCATCCTACTTCTTACTATATTATATTATAAATGCGAATGTTTGTGAGGATGGATGTATGGATATGGATGTTTGTGACTCTCGTCAAAACGGCTGGATGAATCTTGTTGAAATTTGGCACAGATTTAGGTTATAGTCTGGAATAACACATGGGATACTTGTTTTTTCAATCATCACGCGGGTGAAGCCGCGGGTGCCGGTTAGTATCATATAAAATAAGCACTCCGCTGTCTTTAGGAGTCCGTCACATTGGATTTTGAGTGACGCCACTTACCTAACCATATATTGTCATCGAAACTAATTGTAAGCAAAATTACAGCCTAATCGGAAACCGAGCAATGACTTAAATGTAACTTCTAATAATTTTTACTTCGTTAGTCAAAGCGCTGTTGACATGACTGAAGTGTCATGGGAAATGGTCCTTGGTCGTAGGTAACAACATGGCGTTTTCCTGTCTTCACACAAACCTTTTTTGTCTGTTGTTTCGAGTCTGCTTGTCTTCATATTAACTTGGACATTTTATATCGAAAGCATTTTCAGTAGGTAACAAACTTGATAGCAACTGTCTTTTTTGAAATTGTCAACAAGTCATGGTACTTTAGTTCGAGTCAAGATACACATAGGCATTATTTGTAGCACTCCTATTAGCCATTAATTAATGCCTCCCAGTAAGTAAATGGGTATATTAATTTGACCCTTATTTACATAATACACGTCTACGATCGCTGGGATATGACAAAATCGGTTTATATCTGTTGAAATTTCGCCGGATCTCAATTCTAGAGAGTGATTGTTCTCATTAAGCTTTTGTTCTGCCACTTTTTGAAATTCGCCTTTAATGAATACTTTGAGTCAACCTGAGTAAGAATGAAAAAGGCACAATTGTGCATTTTTAACAAAAGCTAACTCCCGTAATTACAGTCATTCAGTCCAGCGAGGTAACTTGTACCTTGTAATTACGCGGGGCCGCGAAGGGTCTGTTTAAACCTACCTTCAATCACCAAATTAATAAATTCAGTGTTTTATATTATTCTACATTTATGAAAACTAAGCCTAAATTTCTTTTATAGATAGATACTTTTAATGTAAGCCCACAACATTAACGGACTACTCTTTATGAATAGCAAATGGCCGAAAACCTCCTAGTCATCAATCTACAGAGCAGCAACTGTGGAAAATGGCGCGAGTAAAATACGAGACGTGAAAAATCTCTTCGCTATTGGTCGACTGGATACAAATAGCTTTTATATAGTGGCACGCTTTATAAAAACTTGCTGAGTACCTACGTGTTGGTCCACAGATTTAGTAGGGTACCGTGGAAATCAATAACTCCTAAACTTGAATAGAAAATAAAAATCATTTCGCAAGACTTACGTAAAATTGGTCGGATTAGTCGCTATTTTACTTATCAACTTTGAATAACTCCGGAGGTATTAATTGGTCGATGTTTAATTGAAACAATTTCAATCAAAAGTTTGATAAACTACCGATTCTTTTTTCATACTTGAAGCTCGATACAGCCGAAAAGTTACAGGCCTGATATTTCGGGCATTCCAACTTTAAACTCGTATGACGGTTAGAATCGATAAACTTTAAGAAAGTAAAGCTTTCTATTATTCATTTAATTAATGTGTGATATGTTACTTGTTTCAGGTGGAGGGGGGTGAGCGCGGGGTGCGCGGCGCGGGGGGATGCCCGTGCGCAAGGGGCTGCTCGCGCCCCAGAACACCTTCCTCGATACCATCGCCACTCGTTTCGATGGCACACGTAAGTACCTTAAACTAATATTATAGTTATAAGAGCTTCTTAAAACTTAGACATTTTCTTTAGGACAAGTAGTACTAAGGAAACAACAGACAATCGTATGATATATAGAGTTTATATGAAATTATTTATAGGACATATATCAACCATGCCATCCATCCATCCACCATACTTGTAATTTATTATTAAATATATGTATTATAAGCAGTTTCTGACACCAAACAAAGCCGGATACTGCTGAAATACGATACATTTGCGTGTCTCTATCCGACGCAGCCTAATACCTTTATAATTCAACAAAACTTTCCTCTTCTCCTTCAAAACTTAGTAATTTTGTTATACCACTTATACTTCTATCTAATTTTCACTGAAACTTTTTATGAGGAGGATTTCCTGTGTAAACTTTAGTATGTAGTCTAGAAAATTTCTTCGTTAATGGAATAAGGCTATTTCTGACTTAACGGTGTAGTGGTATTCTATGTACCTGTAATGGCAAAGAGTAATGCAATTTCTCAAACAATGTAAGTCATAATCAAATATTTATGTTAAGTTAATGGAGTTGTTAGCAGAAGATTGTTCTAAATTCCGTAATTGGCCAAACACAAACAAAACAGAACTGAAACTTCCCTAATACCGTATAGTACCGTATAGTATGTTAACTTCGGCTAACCCCTTAGAGAACGGAGGCGTGACATGTCTAAACGTATTACGTCCCTAATTCGAGTCGGACAGCCGACAGTGTCGGCATAACAATATGCATAATTATAATAGAACATGCAGACGTTGCATCTAAGGTCTCGTTCATGACTTCAAGCGACGAGACTTGCTTGTGAAGTAAACTGCGCGATTGTCATTTGTTTCCTTCGTGTGAGTACCGTTGCGATGAATAGCATCTCTTAACACCTTTCATTTGTTTTATCCTTAACCGTTGTCGCAATATGCTTATCGCTTGAACGTGTAGCTTGTGTCCAACCCGTAACAATATACATAATTACAATAGTACATGCAGGCGCTGTATGCATCTAAATCTACGTTATCTTATGCAGCCGACGTGAGCGCGAACTACGTTATAATCTAATTAACGTTTCCATTCTCGACGTTGCTAATGTAACGTATTTAAACGCAGCCTCGTTTAGCGCAGCTCCGGTAATTAATCGATGCTTAAATAAAAACTTTGCATCAGACATTTTTGGATAATCGTTCACAGATGTCTGCAACTGAAGTACTGATATATTGCTCTTTTTTCTGTATCTTCAGCAAAATTTGCAAATTTAGCTTGCAATATTTATAATCTGGATGTAATTAGTACCCGTTCTTTCTTTGTATGAGTAGCGGTCATTGCACTGAAACGTTTTAGGCTGGTTTATGGCTTATTGCCAACCAAGATGTCTAAACATTTTTAACATAATTTTGCATTGTTTTATTTTTAATTCGTCCTAACGTTCTACATACAACGAGTAGATGTGTAACATTTAACAACAAACAAGCAATCTCAATAAAGTTCCAATTTCACGGTCCACGATCGACATTGTTTACAATAGTCTCGATATTCTACTATGAGTTACGATATACCAGCTATTCATCGTATACACGTCAAACAGAGTTCCTGTACCCTACTACTAATAGTAGTCTGCCAAACCTGCTGAAACAATAGTTCATAATATTTGTCGTAACTTTCAGCTGAATGGCACAAACACAATCAATGTTATAGTCCTAACTTAGAACTACAGTTTGTTATAGTTGTTCCAAGACGTTTTAATAACAAGTTACTGTATGGCTCCAGGCTGTGAAACGCACTTTAAGTTCATAATGTTCTAAGTTCTTATTAGAATTAAGTTTATTGTGAATACAAAATACAATTTAAGTACAGCTTATTCAGTCAGTTGTATTATTTTTATACTTATTTTGCAATCAATTGTCGGTCTTCAATCGTATTTTACTTAGACAAGTTTTTACTGTGGGCTGCTATGAGATAATATTTATTCTTTCTCAAAGGCAGTCCTCGGTCTACTTCCGTATGTTTAAAGATCAATCTTAAAACTAAAGATAACGAAAAGAAACCGCAAGAGTACGAAAGGAATCTTATGATTACAAGATTTCTCGTTTACAAATCGTTTCAGCTATCCTTATGTAATTTCCTCTCTTCTCGGATTGTTCTGGGGTTGTTTTAATAAAATTCTTTTCTAATTTTAAGTCGGAAATCCAATAGAAAAGGATTATCTTTAGCAAGCCAATTTTTTGCTCTTATTTTTCATCCCGTGTTTAAAATTTTGCGAGAAAACTTTATAAACGAGTATTGTGGAAACGCAAAGTTTATCATGAAATCAATGTTGATTAAAATTTGTGCACAAAATATGATGAGAACAGAGAAGCGTTTATCGAAAGCTATTTCAGTCAGTAATATCGATTCCATGGATCCGATACGAAAATTTGTCGTATTTAGAGTTGAGGCATCAGCTTTCAATCAATCGATATCTCCACGTATGTAAATCTACCCAGTTTGAGGAGCAACTCTTGCTGTTTCAACAGTGTTGTATTACGTAGCCACTCTATTCAAACGTTTGCTCTGCATTGCACTCCTAGACGATAGGTTTATTTAGAGGTACACTTACAGTATGTGTAATGGTATTGATCTTATCTGCGTATGTTCATACCGAACAGAACACATTATCGGAGTGTCTGGCACGAAGTGAGATCGTCTGATGAAAGCAATGGGAAAATCGCTCCGTCTGAGATTTCAACGCGCACCGCAAATTAGCAATGAAGAATTAATTATGAAGCAAATAAGCTAATACTCGTAGACTAGATGGTTCTCCATTTACTGAAGTATCTCGATAAGTACTGTTAGTAAGGAATAATAGAGGTTGTTTGTTTCGAAATCAGTGTAGTGTTTTGTTTTAGTTGTGAACAGTTTGTATCACAGAATACAGCAGTGATTGTCGATCATATTCAAGAACTACTTATAGATAGATACATATATGACATAACTATGATAGTTATTATCTAACATTAACTGAATTATCAGTCATCAAATATTGCGTTTTATTAAATATTCAATTAGAACTTCGTTTGTTATAATATTGAATGCGAAAGTTTGTGCGGATAGACGGATAGACGTTGGTTACTCTTTTATGCAAAAAGTACAAATCCTTTACACTTTTCCTTTTGACAGCAACGTGGACGAATTTTTGACGCCCTGTAATCCTTTTCTCATTTTGATATTTTTAGTTTGTAAATAGTAATTAATTTAAAAAAAAAGATATTTCCATTTCAGTTACATTGGAAGTCCAAAAATTTATAAATAGTTTCTAGCATAAGTATTCGAAATATGAACAAAGTAAAATAAATGCTTCAAATCTCAGACCATTCAATTAGATGAGAAACTTACAGATGAATGATGATAAAGTATGACGACGTAGGTAATTCCCTCAAACACTTTCACTTCTTCGGGTCGTTGCTCTATGAAAGACGAAACCGTCTCACGTTGTTAGCAGTACAAAGATTTCTACTCCAGAGACTTGAAAATTAACTGGAAATATTTATTTTTCACCCTTACCTACACAAATAAAACTGTATATATGAGCAGTCTAGTCCTATTCTACTAATATTATAAATGAGAATGTTTGTGACGATGGATGGATGTATGGATGTTTGTTACACTTTCACGTCAAAACGGCTGAACGTATCTTGATGAAATTTGGCAAAGAGGTAGATTATGGTCTGGTATAACACATAGGAAACTTTTTTTTTCGATATGACGCGGGCGAAGCCGAGGGCGCTAGCTAGTCGTTAAGAAACCCCTTAAAATCTGTCTGGTTTTTTTTTTACTTCATATTAAAATCAAAAAGGTTTTTTTACTATGTATGAACAAGTGAATATTTTCTTTTCGTGTTTGTTGAAGTGGAAACAGAAGTCCATCGTAAAGGGATGAATGGGTGGTTTTTATTGTAATGGTTAACGAAACATTGAATCGGTACCTACTCAATGTGTTTTTAGGAGATACAATATCCTATTCTTGAATATAGGCACTTTTAGATTGGGATTTGCGTTCTAATAAAAAAGGCTTTGTTTGAAAAATTCGTGTCTTTGCCTATCGCCGGGTAACTGAATAAACTGACCGTAAATATAATGTTGATTATGATAAAGATGATTTAAAAAAAATGCAATAGACCCTGACGGAAATGAAACCTCATTTGCCGGGATTGCGGGTTGTTGCCAGGGTTGCGGGTTTTTCGCAAGAGATACTGCGGCCCCGGAACAGAAAGGGCAAAAGAAGGAATATGGGTGGATTTTAGTCTGACACTTCCCCCCGCTCCGGTCAGAGTTATTTGATGATTTCACATCACAAAAAAAAACTAATTTAAGTGGTTCTCATAAAATAGGCAAAAGCAACATTCGCAATTTAAGCCTTTTGTTTGTCAAAACCGTTCCGAAATTAATTAGTATAGCTTTTAGATTTTGGTTCCCACTCATTAAACCTGCAAATAATGTTGCCCAATACATGAAAAATAAAATAAAAATACAAACTCCAATAAAATGACAGCATTTTCATAGGGATAAGCTTCGTTTGCTTCCACTTAAGATAACAACATTAACTAAGTAAATACGAAAACAACAACCGTTGAGCAAATTGAGAGATTAAAAAGACAAGCAGAATTTATTTAGAAAATCCTTCTAGTGCTACGTAAAATTTTAATTAAGTACATACTTATGTTACTGAAAGATTTACTTCGAAATATGATGACTGCGCATTCTCATCCGCTGATTATACTAAAGATTTGCTCATCTTGTTAACTTTACAAACCACTGAAATAACTTTATTATAAACCTTTTGTCTAAGTTAATTTAATGAGTCTCACTTTAATACGACGCCAGTCTGCTTTTCTCATTTTCAGTAAAAACGTGATGAGATAAACTACACGAATATAATGTAATTTAATATTAACTCTATCATTTTCTTAGGTAAGGATAATGAGATTTAGGACCATTTTTTTTCGGGTGGGTAATCATAAAATGACTTCCCCCGCTCTGGGCGGAGCGGGGGGGCATGTCAGACTTTTACTGACTAAAACCCACCCATGTTCCTTCTATTGCCCTTTACGTTCCGGGGCCGCGGTATCTATTTCGAACAACCCGCAACCTCGGAGATTTAGGACCCTTGGTTATTGTTAGAAACCTCGCTGATACGTAAGTACAAAACCTTTTCTACAAGCTCACTTAGTTTATATAAATATAAAGAACGAAGGCAAGTTTTAATAAACGATCGGATCCTTTAAGTCCTAAAGCTGAAAGGAAAAAGCTATGAAAAAAGGTAAAAAGGAGCATGAAACAGGACCGCGGATCAGCTGCTATTCAACGGCCAACCATAATCTCACTCCCTGTACGCCTTTATAGGAATTCTGATGAATGCAGGGGATTAACTTCGCCCAAAGACACGTTCAAAGCGTACCTACAAGAAAAATGTAATAATATTTGTATTGGAGTTGAACAAACTCAATTTATTTCGTACAAGTTCAACTTGACTTGCAATTTCGGCGAAGAGTAGAGCTTACATCGAACACAGTATATTTCAGGTACCTACTGATTCATTATTACAGCGATTTGTTGACTCGGAATAAACATTCGTGATGTATTGTGTTCATTCAACATCAACAGATTGTCGAACAGTTAACACATGTTCGAATTGAACAAATGAATAATTATAGGAATTGTAGTAGGTACTTGCATGTAGGTAATATTATTAATAATATTATTTAGTAGTATGCTGGTCAAGCATGTGATGCGCATCATCTTACTGAAGTAGTTTGATTGCACATTATATCGGGTCGAATGGGCGCCAGTTTCAATTAACTGCCTGTTATTTCTGTTTCGCTCCTGAATCGTCGGCGCATTGACCGAACCGATTCAGTAAAATTAGCCACAGATTCGCAAACGTGCACTATGCTGCAGTCATGACCGCGATAAAGTTATTTCTAGTTATACCTAAATGGTGTGCAGCCACTTACACATCACGATGTGACTAACATTTATCAATTAAATTGATATTTATTTGTTCGGCTTTTTGAATTAATGTTTGTCAAAGGCTGATATCTTGAAGGGACAAATAGCTTAATCGATACAACAAACAACGTTCGCCGGAGGGAAGTAACTAGATACCATTTGTTCAATTCAGATCCCTTACGTTTGTCGAAAGGAGTGCGAGATTGCGTCACGTCCGTCACGTTGAGGTCACATCTCCCCTTTAACTTGATTGTGTCATTGGTCCATTCATATCTCGAACACCTGCGGGGTAAGGGTTCTCAATACTAAGTATTTTTTAATAATAGAACATCTTTATTCACGTTGCCATTTTGCGTTAAAAATCCCTTCAGGTTCCACTCAAATGTCTGCCATATCCTACTAGTATTATAAATGCGAATGTTTGTGAAAATGGATGTCTGGATGTTTGTAACTCTTTCACTTCAAAACGGCTGAACGGATCTTGATGAAATTTGACACAGAGGTAGAATATAGTCTGGAATAACACATTAAATAGTTTTTTTTTCGATCATCACGCGGGCGAAGCCGCGGGCGAAGCAGCTAGTCCTTCTATAATCAATGGAAGACGCTTCAAAGGTAATCTCTTATCGAACCTTCATCGTTGGCGCACATCCGATGAATCTAACGTGTAGTAATTTTGTCGCGCTGATCTCATTAATTAATTATAAAGGGAAAGCCGATTATTATTAATTCCATTTAAGTCTATGGAACACTCTCTGTAATTAGCAGATAAAGTTATTTATTGAAAATCAATAGATTAACGCGTTTTGAAGGCTGTTCACGTGATATTGGACGAGAATTTAGACAGGCTTTATTTTTCGTGAAGTCTTTTTTACTTAACATCTGTGCATAAACACAGGCATAGTTATTTCGCGATATTACAGCGGGCTAACAAAATGGTGTTCTGAAAATCTGAAAAGAGAAGGTCTAAGTGTGTCCTATTTTTAGACGTAGTGTGATGTCAAATGAATAGAATCGCGTGTGTGGGTGTCTAGCCTGCGCGAACCGCTAAGAAATTGCCACCAGCAACGAAAACTGTTTACAACTCCGTATAAACCTGCGCTAAGGCTGCGTTCACCCGCCGTGCCCTCGTGGAGGCGATCGGCGGCGGCGATCTCTCGCGTCCGGCCCTGGTCCAGGCCATGGTCCGGAGCGAGAGGGAATGGGAAGCGGTCACCTCCTTCTGCGAAGCAGTAATGCTAGCAAAGGAGGTGGCCGGGCATTTGAGGGAGAGAACATCTACCCAACCCAGCCGCCGCGGGAGACGCCACGGGCGCCGGGCGCCGCGAGACGACTTCCGGCCACCGTAGTTGCGGGCCTGTGGACGGTAAGCAATGGGTAACTTACCGTCCGTCCGTCGATTGACGACAGGCCGTGTCGACGGCGCGTTCGTGTTTCACGCGCGCCTCAAAGAGATGTCAGCAAAGCAGAGGGGCTTGCCAGAGCCTCCGCCTGCCGGGGTTGCGGGTTGTTCGAAAAAGATACCGCGGCTCCGGAACGTAAAGGGCAATAGAAGGAACATGGGTGGGTTTTAGTCAGTACAAGTCTGACATGCACCCCTGCTCCGCCCAGAGCGGGGGAAGTCATTGGATGACTTCCCACCCGGAAAAAAAAAGAAGGCTGCGTTCACAACAAAGCGTGCACTCTAGAGTGAGTGTCCTGCACAAATTCTATGACAAAACTACAAGGCTTTTCACACATTTTACATAAAGACATACATGATGTAAACGCGGCCTAAAGAAAGACGTTTCAATAAAAAAAACGGCTAAACCGAGGGTTCCGTAGAAACTTGTGACATTAACTAACATATCTTTTGACTTTGTAGACTTAGAGGATTGATTTTTTCACAGACTTGAGTATAGACATCGTTTTAATTTGATGTCGTTACCGTTCCCCAAATAAAGGTTCCTGACAGGCAGACAAACGGACAATAAAGCATATAAGGGTTGCGTTTTTCCTTTTTGAGTTACACAACCCTAAACACATCGCCCGTAGCATTTCCTTTTAACCTCACAGACCTTACCCACCAATGTTTTTTTCTCATATAACAGTATACCAACCTATAATTTGTCGCGAAGGACGACACGCGTGTAATACGTTCTCATTGCCTCAGGGAGGATGTCCAACAAACCATACATATAACAAGATTTATATCTAGTCGTTATCAGACCGTGTTTGTGTTCTGCGGATGTGAAATATCACTAAAACAATGGCTCGCATTAGTCGGATAGGAAATATCATCTATCTCCTCGGAAACGGAGAGGGTAATACTAAATGTACCTAAGCTATTTTAGAAATACTAAGCGTAGTATGTGATACTACTGAAATCCAACGCTTTGCTGTGGGCTCCCATAGCACAGCCTAAGCTGAGTTATATATATATACTAGCTGTGCCCAGCGGTTTCACCCGCTGAGGTTTAGGGGTATGAAAAATAGATGTTAGCCGATTCTCAGACCTACCCAATATGTACCCAAAATTTCATAAGAATCAGTCGAGCCTTTTCGGAGGAGTACGGTAACTAACATTGTGACACGGAAAATTTATATATTAGAAGATGTATCTTTTTTTGTTCTGTTTTTGTTCGGTATGTACTTATTTATAAATAAAATTATTATTGCATGTAGCAGAGATGAGTATGTTGAGATGGATGTGTGGAGTGACAAGAATGGATAAAGTAAGGAATGAGTTTATTAGAGGAAATTTGAAAGGAAATCGTTTGTCTTAGTATAAAAAATAATGTTTATTTCTCACCACAAGCCAAAAAATACAAACAATATTTACACAAATAACCATTAGCTGACAATTTTTGGTTGTGGATCGCTGGTGCCTGTGGTAGGTAGTAACACCTGTAGTACAGGTCACCAGGTCCCCACCTGTTCCGAGTTGCATAAATAGTAGCTTAAAATTTAAACAGCAAGTAAGACAAATTTCAAATAAATTAGTGAGTCTAGTAACCACATGAGAAACATAAGTAAAAAAACAATTAGAAAAAAATAAAACAATATGGTTAGGTATGTATGGGGAGGCTTTGATGTGTATACGTTTGTGTTTGAGGGGTGTTGGGGTCTGTGCATGTGTGATAGTGATGGTGGTTTGGGATTTGTGTGATTAGACTAATACGTCAAAGAGAGCTTCTGTAGCAGTGTATGTTTGGCTTTGGAGCCAGGTTTGTACAGCGAGTTTAAAATTATATTTGTTCAAGAGTGGAGGGAAAGAATTCGGTGCAATTTATTGTAAAGATAAGGACCAAGAAAAATAAAAATAAAAGAGGTTTTAAGAGGAGTAGCTATAGCTACTAGATGGTTGCGGCGATTGGTTTCCTGAAAGTAGTTGGTAATAGCGTGTTGCTTGATAGCAGTGACCAATACGAACAATTGTCTAACAGCGAGAACTTGACAATATTCATAGAGCCTAAGTGGAATAAAGTCTTGGTTTAAAGCAGCACACCTTAAGCAGAGCTCTCTGTGCGCGTTCGATCCGGATATAGTGAGATTTCGCCGCACCTCCCCAGGAAGAGATACAATATACCAGAATATACCTTAGTATGGACATGTAATGAGGAGGGACAAAGCACATGTGACTAAAAGAGTGATGGATCTGAATGTTGATGGATGGAGAGGGCGAGGAAAGCTAAAAACAGATGGATTGATTGTGTAAGGAATGATATGAAGGAGAAAGAAGTAAATGATGCCGTGACGTCTGACTGGGGAGAATGGAAGAAGAAAACGTGTTGCACCGACCCCAAATAGAATGGGACAAGGGCAGGCGAATGATGATGTATTTATAAATATCTGTTGTTTATTTTTTGATTTTATAGCTCGTCGTCATTTGCGACTAAGACATATTTTTTCTTTCTTTTCTTTACATAAAGTATGTGTACCAAAAAGAAAAGAAAGTTAGACTAATTAAATCCCAGTTACAAAAGAAAATATTAGCTTAGAAAATGTATAACTGTCAATTAAGTATTTACTTCCGTAAGCTGTTTTATTTCTGGCAAACTCATTTCCAAAATTCGTTCCTTTTTGCTCGGGTTTACAGAAAATCTAGTTCTAATCTAAATTGGTAAAACAAAAGGGAACCATAAAATATAATAAGTACCTACCTATTAGATACAAGGACCGTTGAATTGTAAACTAGATGGTTATCATTTGCACGGGTTTTGGATTAATACAATGGTAGGTGAAATGTGAAATAATATTCCTGTTTAGTTCACCTTACAAATTCTATCCACCCTTATGTATTGAAATAAATACGTTGGTTTTGCTCTATTTACTCAGACTACCTCAAATATCTTTCTTATTTTCATATTTTTTGGATGGGGAAATCATCAAATAACTTCAGTGTCAAACTTTTATTGATTGAAAATCAGTAAATATATCATCCTTCTTTTGCCCTACCCCACACCAAGAATGTCTCCTGTATCGTGGGTGCGTTTACAAACATTTAAACTCACACACATAAACAGCCAGAACCGGAGCAATTATCTGTAGGCCATAAAAAATATTTGTATGGCCTACAGATAGTTGCTCCGGTTGTTGCCAACCGTGTCGACAAATCTTTGTGTGCCGGGGCCTCGGTATCTCTTTCGAACAACTCCCAACCCGTCAGTTGCCCTGACAGGCCCCTCCTAGCATCTCTTTAAGTCACTAGACGGACGGTGAGCCACCCATTGCTCTTCGCCCACAGACTCGCTTCGTGGCCGGGAGTCGTCTCGCGAGAAAAACCACTTACCAACTTATAGTAGATAAACTGCATGTTCTTTAGACAACAACCTAATTTATCGCTTTTCAAATATTAGGCAAAACCTCACTTTTCTTCGAAGCTTCAATATTTGCCCACACTGTTACAGAATATTAAAGAACTTTCATATTTTTTAACTGTTAATTAAAACTTTGCTCCATTATAGAGACTTCTGAGCTTTACATAACAGGCACGAAGGCTGAATTATCATTTTTAAAACATTAGCTACCTTTATTATGCAAGTAATTAAGGTTTTTGTTATTTAATTAAATGAAACTGTTGTAACGGAGTTAATTTTGACTTTGACATGGGTTTTTAGACCGAAGCAATTTATCAGTGGTAAAAACTTGTTAGAATGTTTACCCACAACGTCTCCACAAGCTGATTTTCACTTAAATATTTAATCGAAAATCGTCCGATAATTACATACAAGGCAAAGCTTCTGGTTGCGGGTTGTTCAAAAGAGATACTGCGGCCCCGGAACATAAAGGGCCATAAAAGGAACATGGGTGGGTTACAGCCAGTACAAGTCTGACACCCCCCTTCCTTCGCTCCGCCCAGAGCGGGCGAAGTTATTTGATGATTTCCCATTCGCAAAAAAAGACAAAATCTTCTAGCTTTAAATTTCGGGCATAAATTTGCGATAACAACAAACTGTTTAGAATTCGGCAGTAAAATATTTATTTCTCTGTACGTATTATCAGTCAGTATTGTATTTATCTGTACGTAGTGATTTGTATATTCATGAATTTTATTCATATTTGGCTTCACCTTCGTCTTGATCAATTAATTTAATCTACAAGTAGGTACCCTTTATTTAATGGATCTGGCAGATTGATTGATTGTTTTTTTTCTGTTACGAATTAGAAAACCACAAATGTTACAAGTTAACAATTTTTTCCCGTAATTTTGTTCAGGCAAAACGTTTGTATTATCAAGTTATTATCTCTGCTTTGACTTTTATTTTGAAACAATATAAATCACTTCAACTAAAGATATTCTAACTGTATCACGACAGGACAATTTAGATTATACAAAAAACACGAGAAGAAAACGCAGTTATTGCATATTCCCATCTGTCCTAAGTCCTGACATAACAACTACTATCGCAGCACACCATTATGAAAATAAACCGTAAAATAAATAATATTCTTTATCGATACGTCATACATATTTGGGTGACGTGAATCAGCAAATAAATTCCGTAGTGCGGGGCTCGAGTCACGAGGTATACACGATACTTTACCCACGTTAACGCTAGAGTGGGTTTTGTAACTTGAAAAGATGAAATATACATACCTGTGTAGCTACAGGTCGAGAGGGGCGATAAGGAAGCGCCAGCAGGGTTGTCACCCAAACCAATTTTGTTATAGGTATGCATTTCTACCTACATTTCCGAAATTGCTTTACGCTTTGCGTTGGCGCCAAATGGAATCCAACATGATTTTCTCTCAATTATCACCCGAAATAGTTTGCGATACTCGAATTGTTTGAATTATTTTAGAGCTTTATTACAAAGAATGTTAAAGTTTCAAGCGTTGAATTTTGATGAAGTGAAATCATTACTTTGTAGAACGCAACTTTTACAACCTTTCTTGACACCTTGTTGGTATGATGGTTGCAATAGTAAGAATAGATAAATTACTGATCTAAAAACTCTCTAATCTAATTACTGTCTAGATAAATTACCAAAGGGTACTACTCTTAATACGGCACATTTTATTTTCTGACTATTAATCTGTTTTCTAATTTTAAATAATGAATTATATTATTTTTATTCTATTCTATGTTTGAAACCTTCAGTTAAGGTTTCAAACGTATTTCCACTAGTTAGCCATATATTCTAGAACCAGTTTGCTGGAATGCAATTTCGTCTATGTTTTGAGATTGCTTGAATATTAAGGCAATGCAATTGCCTTCCGGTTGGTTCGTAACATCACCCGTTGAACGAGCTAAATACTAATACTGCCATGTTTGATATCGGGTTCAGCTAGGGATGGGATGTAGACGAAACCCGAAGAGTAGAATTTCGACCGCAAATATTCCAAGCATGAATAACAACTATTTTCCCTTTTCATAAATTAGTTTTGGGAGCTTTTGAGTAACTTTGTAACGTTGAATTGGGTTCGTTTTTTTTATTAGATTGTTCACAGGCATTCTGAGTATTTTTAGGCTTCGTGAATAGAATCAGTATCAGAATACTTTATTTGTAAACATAGGTCAAGTTACATAGTGTGAGATGTTACAGATAGGTAGGTAGATCCTCTATGTTTTGCCCAGAGGCGTACAAATATATTTGATGAACATGACACTATTTTTCTTATCTTATTTATCACATTTGATTTTTTAAATATCATTAATTTGGTAGAATCAACTGTTTACAATGGCAATAAAAAAAAAGTATGCATCTATTTTACGATCCCATCTTGTTTATTATTCAGGAGAGTAAAACGGTTAGAGGTGCCTGCCTCTACCTGCCGTGGTTGCGGGTTGTTCGAAAGAGATATCACGGCTCCGGAACATAAAAAGGGCAAAAGAAGAAGCATGTGTGGGTTTTAGTCAGTAAAAGTCTGACACTCCTCCCCGCTCCGTTTAGAGCGGGGGACGTTATTTGATGATTCCTATTCGTAAAAAAAGAGTAAAATGGTACTGTTGTTATTAAGCCGTCAATTATTACGATAAGGGGGAACATGATAAAGTGCATTTACAAGGAAATAGCTCCAATTTTTCCTGTACCATTTTCCTGCGTTTTTATTTCAACCCCTCGCGACATCTGGGGCTTCATAAAAAATGTAGACGTGCGTCTTATGGATACAAACACTTACCTACGTCAAATGCTATGACCAAAGTTCCAGGATTAAACGCTCGTCGTCCGCTCTCCGCTTAAATGTGGGGAGGGGGCGCTCAGCGGAGAGCAATCAAAACTTTCACCTAACCGGTACTGTACCTAGGCACGCTTTTATGGCATTCAATAGGTATACGTCCCAATCGTTCTTTTATTTTACCCGTAAACGAAATGAGTCTCTCTTTATTTGGTAAAATATCTGTGAATACAGTTGAATAAATCCTAAGCTTTTATGAAAGCTACGAACGAAAGTCTGAAAAAATATTTAATGTCAGGTTGGATTTTCCTAAACTTTAGGACACAATAGAGTCCGTACATTGCTCTCCTAAGTTTTCAACGAACATAGACTTCTCAATAACTTCTTATAATAAGACGCAAAACAACAACCGACTTCTTTGAATTTTAATGCTTAAATTGAGACGCTTATCACAAAATGACTATCAGGCAGATCGTTTGATCTACGAGGTCAAGAGCTGGAAGGGGACCAGGTATTTACATATTGACAATGCTCCCAGCTAAGACCACTTTAAACCATTACCCTTTTTTATACAAAATCCTGTGTCGGAGATCAGAACTATAAAAATCCGATAACCACGGTTATCGGATTTTTGTGTCGCAAGGTTCGTTGACGTCACACATGCACGTGATCACGTGATATGCACTTCATGAAATCAGAGATACACAGGTACAGTCAGGAAAAGGAATAAGTAGCCAGGCTCGTCAGATAAAGTTTATTTTTCTTTACCGATGTAATCGATATTTTCTATAACACATTTAACTGTATTCGAAAACATTCATGAATTTTTAAGATATTTTCAGGGCATTGCGTGCCGTGTCTGTGTATCCTACTGGGTTAGGTACGCACACCAGTGCTCGGTTCTGCGTAGGATGCAGCTGATGGCATTTACATTGATATTACTGATCAAATTGGCTTCAGAATTGAGTGGATTTAATATATATAAACTCCGTGGTAAATACTGATTTCTAAATAAAGTAATGTTGTACCTGCGTATGACGAACTTATGGACTCATTTTTATAGGTAATTCTCTGTGAAAAGATTGTGATACCTTTGTAGAAAACACTCAATGTAAATAAACAGAAATTCATCACAATCAGCTAAGTAAATGCAAAAGCTACAATCCCAACAGTTGGGATATCATAGCTCTTTCAGCAGTATAATTAAATTAACGGGCACGTTGTTTTAGTGTTAGCTCAAAGCGAATATTAGAATGGCAATTTTAAGTGTGAAATACAACGGAACGTGTAAACGAGTCTTAACAAAGCACCGCCACACGCGACTAACTTGATTTAATGTTGCACATACAAATGTCACTTGTAGAAATTAGTTATAGTTTCAAATTATATAGGTAAGCATTTAACTTTAATTTAATTATTTTAATTACAGCTATATAGTTATTGCTTTCAATAAAGCTTTAGTTCCAGTATGGTACTTATTTTTGACTTGTATTTATATACATACTAGCTTTTGCCCGCGGCTTCGCTCGCGTTAAATTCGGGGTAACACAGTTCCCCTTGCGCCTTATTGATTTGTAATAGCAACGCTAAGTTTTCCCTTTTCTTCCCTCTTTCTCCCTCATATCCCACTATTTTTAAATAAAAATTAGCCTATGTCCGTCTCCTGGTTCCCAACTATCTCTGTACCAAAATTCATCAAAATCGGTGTAGCCATTAAAGCGTGAAGAGGTAACAAACAAACAAACAAATAAACAAACAAACAAACAAACTCACTTTCGCTTTTATAATATGTATTAGTAAGGATATGGCGTTATAAGGAGTATTGTAACAAGTAAAAGGTAGCAAGTGAATATATCAGTTGTATGTATGTGTAATTTAAACTAGCGTCAAGTTTTTCTTTTGGTAATTGAATTTGTATCTAAGCGGAAACTTGATGATGGATGAAAAATAGAATAAACGCCATTTATATTTTATTATTATTATTTTATCGTTAATTTTTTATTTGGCTGCCTGATAATCTGACAAGTGTATTGAAGTATCCGTTTTCACTAGAATTTCAGAAGTGTGCATGCAAAAAAATACTTTAATGGCATAGCACAGCACCCCATTACAGTAAGACACTATTACGGTCACGTCACATAACCAATTTTCGTTGCGTCAGCGGAATCCTTACGCATTAACTTTTTGTCGATAGTGGCAAAGAACTAGGTGACGTAAAGTATATTTGTCTAGTTCACTGAAGATGTGTTAAACAGAACACGATTGTTGAAGAGCACACGGTTATTACGATTGAGTCCCAGGGAGATTTAATGACAAAAGGTATTTGCTAGGTAGATTTCAATGAAAACCCTGTGGTTTGGCGATGTTAAAACATGGAGTTAGCACAATAAATATTCAGGGTGTCCCGAAACTCAAACTCAAGTGGATACGGGGCAAAAAGCTAGGTTATACTAGTTCTAGTAAAAGTAAGCAGTAATAGTTTATACAGATAACGTTTTTAGTTAGTCTACCCCCGTCCGAAAAAGGTTTAAGTAAGAATCTTAAACGACACTTTAAAAGTCGACCTTTTTTTTAAACATTGAAATGGTAACACCTGTGTACTATTCGTACTGCTACACTTGACGTTGGACCCGTCTCTATCATCTTTTGTTTTTGTCAACAGACAGCAACTTCGTGCTCGGCAACGCGCAGGTGCCGTGCTACCCCATCGTGTACTGCTCGGATGGGTTCTGCGAGCTGACGGGCTGGGCGCGCGCGCACATCATGCAGAAAGGGTGCGCGTGCAAGTTCCTGCATGGGCCTGACACGAGGGACGAACATCGGCACGAGATCGACACCGCGCTCGAAGCCAAACACGAACTTAAACTAGAACTTATATTTTATAAGAAAAATGGTGAGTTGGAATTAAAATCTTTTATCATTCTCATACGCTCTATCTATTTCAGTTATTCGAATAAATTTGGTTGGTTAAATATACGGGTACCATAAAGGTTATAGCACATTATACCGGCACCGCAACTGCACAGCTGCAGCACGGCGTCGCCTTGAATTTAGACTACGGCTAGCTGCCAGCACGCTAATTACGCGTTGTTCGCAAGGTGCAAGCTCGCAGTCCGCACGCCGGCCGCGACGTGTAAGCTCACAGTCCGCGAGGTGCAAGCTTGCTGTCACCGCGAACTCAATATTGTTTCAAGGCATTTATGATTCAACACGCCTAGGACTTGCAATGCAGTGCAGCGAGGCGCGAAAGGCGATGGTGGTACGCGGGCGTCGTGCGACGACGCCATGACGTTGTTTCGCTGCCGACTCGGAGTCGGCGCGTAATAAGCATGCCGTCGGCGCGCTGTGCGCACAAGGTCCGCTCGCTTGCAGCACGCGGGCTGCGAGTTGAGTTGTGTGGTAGCGGCAAGCGCGCTGACTGCCCGCCGTTGGCTTTTTCATATTGACATTATGAAAATATATTATACTGCACACGATTTAATGCTCTAAATTGAATGACAAGTTAATTGCTGGTTTGGAGCGGTGCTGTTGCGGTGCCGGTATAATGTGCCATGACCTTAAGTCCGTTTGCACGAAATCTGGGCATCGGTTTAATTACCACTTAGTAAGTTTCTAAGAGAGAACTTCAAAGTGTCAATAACAGACGTTTCCTAATCCTAATTGGTGCTGCTGCATCACCTTGAAGAACTATCCTTGACTTTGATATCCTTATTTATTATGTAAACGTCATCCATTAAAGTGATTAAACTTCGGTTAAAATTGAACGAAATATTTTAATTTAATATTTTGGTAAAAGATGACTGCTGAACCAATATTTTCTAGAAGCCAGTAAAAAAAAATAGGGTATGTAAATTATAATAAGAATAACCATTAAGTGAATTGCCTTTTAAAGGCGCAAAACTCAGTGGAGAGAAGCTTTTCCGTTAAATTGCATTCGTGGAAAAGCTTTGCACTTTCGAATTTCGCCCGTATCGAAGTTTCCAACGTGGCAGTTTTTTTGTAATCAGAACTCACCTGCGTCTGTACTAAGGTTACTTTTATCATCGTGTGCCTTTATTTGATTTGGCCGATCGATGGATTAACTCATAAAATAAAGTTGTGTTATTTTTCCTCTGATGTCGTATTTTCTAAGCCACATGTGCATAAATGATTCACTTATCTATTAATATTAATTGCGCAGTGGCATGCTCAGTTAGCGTTACACGGTCTAGTGACAAAATAACGAAAGAAATAGTGTGGTATGATATAAATATAATAAATTTAAAAAGTAGAGTCATGAAACTGGTTTTTTAAAGAAAGACTTTTCATTCGACCCTCGATCCTTTGCATTTAATGACTTTGCAAAACGTCGTCCATGCCACAATCGTAAACAAAACCAATAAGAGGTTTACGATTCCATTCGACAAAATTAAACTTTTACAAGCTGCCAGCTGTTCCTCGTCAGTAGCATTAACTGCCTTTAGAATGACGCTCTTCCGAGCACTGACACCATGTTGAGGATCCACTTCAAAATGAGGCCCGACGAACGCTTTACGGAACATTAAAGTCTCGATCACCGGTTCACAAAAATTTGGAGCTTCATTCATACATAATCAATGTTTCTTAAGGCACTCGTTCCTTCCTTTGAATTTCAACCGAAATTAACATTCATTAAACTTTACAGGATCTCCCTTTTGGTGCCTGCTCGACATCGTCCCAATTAAGAATGAGAAACGAGAAGTGGTTTTATTTCTCGCCTCCTTCAAGGACATCACCAACACTAAGATGGCCGCCATGAACACTAATGAGAACTTCGACAGCGGTGAGTGCCTTTGTAATGATGACACTCGAAACTTCTTAACAAATTGCAACCTTCAATAAATTATAATAAGTACGTACTTTCCAAATAGTGACCTTGTTCCAAAGCCTTCTGAATACTTAATAAGATGTTTTTCGAGGATGCTGACAGTTGTGCATTTGTATTAACTCATCACTCAGCACGTTGTTCTAGTGCTCTAGGTACATCTATAAGATTGATAGCATTAGATTGAGCTCCCGTAGCTCCCCGTTGCCATAGCGAGTCGACCATCACCGCACGGTAAAGTTCCTTTACGAGTTTTGTATCGTACCCACTGTGTAGACTTTATAAACTAGTCTGTAGCTAGACAGGCAATAAGTCTGAGTAGATAGAATTTTCATTGTAAGTAAACACTTCGTAGCAAATATAACTCTATTGTTTTTCTTTGTACAAATGCATCACTTGACTCAACACGGTCGTATAAGTTAATGAGGATGAAGTTAGCGCCGATCTGTTAGCAAAGGACCTCGTTCGATAACTGTATGTAGGTGTAAGCTAAACAGCAACACTTTCTCTACTTAGTTTTAATGATATCTTTAATACTTTTGCTTGTTTTTTAACAAATAGTCGTCTTCAAAAGACAGCTGATGCTTCAAGCACATAAACGTTGCAAAATTCTGCGAAACAAATGTTGTCAAAATGTGTGACAGATATTTTGAGAGTTATATTTTAATTCTAGCGAGATTTCACATTAGTTTGTACCTCCTACTGTAGCGGTACCAGCAATATTTAATAAAACTTGAAGCATGGGCTGTTTGTTCAAGAATTCAAATACCCTTTGAATACCACAAACTTGTTTATCAAATTAGTTCAAACCACCCTGTATTTCGATTTAACTTTGAGGAACAATAATAACTAACAGCATCTACTAAGCCCTTGTTTAATACATCTTAATCGAATATATCGCCAGTTTGCATTTTATGAATTGTTTCATGGTCCATACGCTGCCCAATAGGTACTACATATTTTCATTTTCTGGATTTATTTTTACGAAAACATGTTTTTATACATACATTTTTAATACAAACATCCGTGACTGTGAATACAGGTGGTTTATATCGCACTGCAAAAACAAAGTGTAATCAAAAAAATATCATTTTTATTTTATAAACGGCGTTGCTCCACACTCGCAATTTGTCCTGTATCATGAGTACGTGTTAAAACACAAATCTCGCATAAAGCCAGATTCGGAACAACTATTTGTAGGTCACTCAAATATTTGATCTGTGTGGAAATAGAATTGGTGATAGGTACGTGCGTGGCACAGCGCAATTCCAATGCCGTATAGTAACACCTATAAATTCGATTCTTTTTTGATCATGCTCCGTAGGGGATCGGAATTCTGAGTTTACAAAGTTCTGAAGTGAACCGCCTGTATTTTCAGCTAACCCCATGCTAAACCTAAACCCTATACTAGACAGATAACTACTCTCTTACTTTGCAGACTGCATGTACACATGATGCATGTTAACTTTCTACTTAGACATACATACATTCTCTGTTACTTAAATTCCTTTTATTTTTCTCCGTTTCTTTACCGAGTTGGTTAAATATGGCATGAAGCTTTAAAATTCAATTTTGATTAGTCTTTACTTAAATTGTGCTTAATCCGTCATTTTCTGCTTTGTAGTACGAACAAACAAAGGGGAATGCCCATTCGAGGCCCACAGTGGACAACAGACTAGAGAAAAAATAACTTATGCATAAATTTTAGCATATTAAAATATGTTTTTACTTTCTTCCATTTATGCGCCACTACAATCCACAACAATTCTTTTAAAAAAGTAAGTTTACTGATAAAATAAACTGTATTTTCCTATTTAACGCTAGCAAATATTGCCAGCAGCAAAAAATATTTTGAGTATTACGACTAATGAATCGATTCGAATTGATTTATAAAAAAATACTATAACCCCAATATCATACCCACGAGACTTTACAGGTATTGTAATTACTTGCTTTAATAAAACCAACTTAAGGAAATATAAAAAACCAGTTTGTACCCTCAAAAAAAAAAAAGAATGAGGATAACAAATCAATAATCGGTTTAGAAAAAAAAAATCGATTTAATGTTTTTTTTTCGTGGTAGTGACAACACTGAACTGAATTTGATTCTGACACTGACAGTTTGCTTGTTGCTTCTGCCAAATGTGGATGTTTTGATTTGTGAACAAAATAGCAACCTACCAAGTGAATTACTTAATGCGAACTGCTATCTTTTCTCTTAACTATAATTTGATGAAAATATATTAGGATCATCCCTCCTATTATAATTTAATTAACAAGTATTGACAAAGAGAAGTTTTCTTATTATCTCATACTCAAAGACATTATTATATGGAAAATAAACCCCAAAATGTTATTTATTTTTAATATTTCTAAAATAGTGGCGTCAATTTGAATATATTTTTTAGATATCTAATACAGTTAAGATTTTAAAACAATCAACTTTTATTGTAATATTTGATGTCCACCTTGGGCCTAGGACACCATGGAGAGTGGGCATTCCCCTTTATATGAATATTCATAGTGTCATAAATGGCAAAGAAATAATTCGCTAAATCAAGCATGATGCTTAATAATTTTTAATAGACTTTGTGTATTAGGATCAATGTTTTTTTTTAATTGTTTGATAAAACGCGTTCGTTTTGTAGTGTAGACAGAATTTAAATAAATATTTAAGCTACGTCTCTTTTGTAAAAACCAACATTCATAACTGTTATTTTCAGGAAACGAACTGAATTTAAAGATGTTATGTAACCCAATCAGTGTCTAAAATTAATTAAAAGGGGCATGATTATGATTTTCAATGTTTAAAAACTAAAATTATTATATCAAATCTTATCAAAAAGGTTTACATACTCGGTTAATACACATTAACCGGCTGTTATTGCAGAAAAAAAAGGATAAAAACCATTAGTTATTAAAAATAATAAATTAAGAATAATAATTGGCATCCTGTCATTATTTTGTAAAATGGTTGCCAGTTTGTATTGTATTGTATTGTATAACGGGCTGGTGTCATGGTTGCCAGTTATTTGTATTTATATTATGGAAGAATTACAAAGGTTTTATGTATATAACCAAACAAAAACAAACAAAGAGTCATAAAAAAATGATACATTAATGGCATTGCGATATTTTTAAAGAAAAAAGCCAGTTAAATATCTTTTTGAATTAAAGATGATACCAAACTACGAAGGTTTTATTTTTCTTAAAACCAAACTAGCAGGACACTTTTATTACTTTAAACTTCGCAAATACTATACCTACTTAAGTATTTTATTATTTGTAAATCCCTATTGAAAAAAGTTTTGCTATCCAAATTAGGTGGCCATAGTTGGAAATAATACAATTCAATTACCATTGATAAAGTCACAAATGATTGCCAACAGCACCCTTAGGTAAATATAATTCCAATGGCAGAACTAAGCTGCATTTCTATTAATTAAAAAGATAAGTAACTTTTAAAAACATAGCAGGACACATAAAGCTCAGGAACAAAAAAAATTAAACTAAGGAAATAAAACTAAAATGCAAAAATCAGATAAGAAAAACAAAATAATTAAAAAATAATTAGAATTAACTTTTTTTTTTGGTATGGCGCTAGTTGTCTCTTTGTGCCAATTTCGGGTAGAATTATGCTTATTACGTGAACATCCAAAATAATGACAAGGCTCTATGGCAAGAAAATACTATCAAAACGAAACTATTGAGTGCCCATATCGTTTTCTACGTTTATTGAATGAATCCCAACACAAGACAGCACTCTGTCTGGTTTCAATCAGCTAAATGTGTTAGTCTGCGTCCATCTAGGGAATTAATTCCAACGTATTTTTTTGGTTTGCCCAATGATCCCGAATAGCAAAAAATTAACGCGCAATATCGATTAAAGCAAACTTTCATTTGGTAAGTAATAGTAGTTACGTACTAGATTTTAATTCTATGAAACTGTAATCCCAAAAGTTTTCTATTTATCCATTTGTGTTTAACAGTGGGCCAAACGGAAAACTTTTCTTTTAATGAACACAATTTAGAAACTAAACAAAACAGCTTTACTGACTACAGAATGTGGCCATTTTGTGTAATTTCAAAAAGTTTTCAAGTCAGAAGAGTACTTGGCTACAAATTGGGGATTAAGTGATACGTGCTGACTGCGCTCTCCAATACCTTTTAAGAATGAAATTTTAGGTAAAACTTTTATAAATTAATTATTTACATAAAAGTCTACACCTATTTTTAATTACAGGTAGGTAGAACCTAGTTGTAGCGGTCATTGACCTGCAGAAAGATTAGGTAATGTCTAGTTATCTTATAGCTATTGTCGTTGTACTTGTAAGTAGTTACTTAACATAGTATAGAAAGGTTACTTACTAACACCAACATTTTTCAAATCCAATTTATGGCATCGAGGTAAATTTCAATTATTTCGTTGCGAAGTGGACTACAGCAAAATCAGCTGTCCCATACATTTGGATCGATTAGGTATTTTAATTTTGTACGAGACAGTTTAATAATGGACAACTTAAATGTCAAACAAGAACAACGAACGAACATCGACGTCAATAATGTAATTATCCAGTCTTATTAAGGGGTGTCGTATTACCCAGTATTAACTGGGTTATGGAAGTCAGATAGTCGCTCCATGTAACATACTGGTATTCAGCTGCATCCGGTTAGACTGGAAGCAAGTGAAACCGATGATGAATGATGAGAACTTAGATGTATTCATAATTTGAGAGCCTTCTCTATTTTGGTTAACTCAAGCCATAAATATTATCACCGACACTATCAAGGAGAATGTAGTTCTTAATTTAAAGGTAAACAGCCTTTGACGACAATAACATTTAAAACAAAACTACAGTAAAGTGTGTAGTATCATTAAAAAAATAATATAGATAGACAATGGACTTAGATATAAATTACTTAGATGTTTACCCTCGCTTCCTCGTGCTTTTGAATTTCTTTACATTTTACCCTTTCTCTTTTACAATGTCCGTCATGTTTTAATTTACATTATGTATTGTTTAATTCTTATGATTATGATCTACAAATCTTTCAATTGTCGCACCGTAGGCTGCTTGGTACTTGCTTACTTTCATTTCTGGCGACATTCTGTTTTTGATACAAACTCGCGAAAGTTCAAAACCCAAATAAACCGCATCATTATGTTTAATACCGATCTTCTTATCAATATATTAATAAAGTTTATGGCGGTCGCTCTGTTTGTCAGTATAGTAAACGCCTAATAATAATCTAATCAAAGTTTTCGAATCAAAGAAATGCTTATAAATATACTTCGGTATTTTGAACGTTCGTGGTATCAAAGCAGCATTACTGCCTACTTACAAGATTTTCTTATATTAAATGTGGAAAGATAATTCTTGTACCTAAATAATTTAATTTTCCTCGAAACTCCCTTTTACTGAGATATTTTACTTCAGTGATTTAGAGCTAATTAGATTTACTTAAATTAGGCGTAATCAAGAAATATCTTTTATACGGCTTTATAAGAAAATCCCTCAAGGGGCAAAGTTTCTTTACACTAAGTAGTCATTACTCGTAGCTGGTACTTAGCCAGTGGTCCAGTGTGTAACAGGGTGGTTTATGCATGCAGGAGCCGCGGTGCGGCCTTCGGCTGGCGTGGTCACTCTAGCGTTATCCCCATTTGTACCCGCAGCGGCACTCTTGGGCGCCCGGTTCCGCGCTGAATCTAGTTGCCTACTTCCAGACCCGAATGGCAATCTTGACCCCGAAGCGCCGTCGCCCGCGAACATGGGCAGGCGACGCTCTAGGGCGGTACTATACCAGCTTTCAGGACATTATAAACCGGACAAAGCGAAGACAAAACTAAAACTCAACAATGTTAGTAAGGTAATCTTTTTTTTATCCGAGAGGCATTTTAGTTTTCCGGTACAGTAGGTACTCGGGCGCCCACTTCCGATCCTTCCGGTTTGGGACGGTTCCTGAGTACTCGTGAAAACTTTTCATGAATTAAATATGGCGCGTACGCCGAAATAATTTTAATAATACAGTTGACTGTTGAGAGCTGCTATAAAATTATGTAAATTATTTCAGAATCTATTACACTCATCGGATCCTCCGTTGCCTGAATATAAAACATCAGCATTAAAAAAGTCTAGATTTATAATATCACACTATGGGGTCTTTAAAACATTCTGGGATTGGCTGATCCTCATAGCCACGTTTTATGTGGCCGTGGTGGTTCCTTACAATGCCAGTTTCGTAGACGAAGGACACCCCAGGATAAGTGTGACAAGTGATGTCGTGGTAGAAGCGCTCTTCATTATCGGTAAATCACTTCAGTTACTTTTTAATATCCTTTATGGGAAAGTTTTACACCTCATATGTACGTTTTGCAGATATAGTGCTTAATTTCCGGACGACATTCGTAAGTAAGAAAGGAGAAGTAGTCTCCGATTCTAAGCCGATAGCCCTTAATTACATCCGGAGCTGGTTTGTGGTGGATCTCCTAGCAGCGCTGCCGTTTGACCTACTTTACGCGTCCGACGTGTACAGCGGCGCGGTGAGTTAACACTACCCACTAATTAATGTAACAGCTTTGTTATTCATTATATTTTTGAATAAAACAACCCAGGTTCTTACCGCCGCATTCTGTTATAGTTACAACCTTTCCGTATTTTCTTGTGCCTGCTATTAATTCTTTGACTTTTCGCTTAGAGGATATACTCATTAATTCTTTACTTTATTGCCGCAGGAGTCGGCACATGGGAACGTGCATTTAGTAAAATTAACAAGACTGCTGCGACTCGCCCGGCTGCTACAGAAGATGGATCGATACTCGCAGTACTCGGCTTTGATACTGACGTTGCTAATGCTCTCTTTCACTTTGCTGGCTCACTGGCTCGCCTGCATTTGGTTCATTATAGCCGACAAAGAGATTGAAATTCACAAAAACGAAAGTTGGGATCTAGGTAATAAAGACTGATTTGAAGTTTAGTATTGAGAATCGTAAGAATATGACCTTAACAGAACACTATTTTTAAGGCCATTCGAGATACGTTCACGATAAAATACACTTAAATAAACCTACTCGATATAAATTCAGCAATCCGATTTCCAACTTGTGCAAAACTTCAGCTGTGAGATACATCAATAAGATTCTCGGAGATAAAACTTTTTTATTACTTCGTTTGGGTAAAGTGGAGTTGTTTAATTCTAGGATGGATAAACAATCTGGCGGAGAGGCTGAAAGTGCCGATCCCGAACATCTCTCACAGCGAGAGCTACGTAACAGCGCTGTACTTCACGTGCTCCTCGCTTACCAGCGTCGGCTTCGGCAACGTGTCCGCCAACACCCTCGCAGAGAAGATCTTCAGCATCATCACCATGCTCATCGGAGGTGCGTCACCTACCGTCATCATTATTGATCATTGTTATCGTCGAATCATTCAGTACTACACCCAACAACATTACAATATTTTTTTCGTCCACTTTTTCACACCTGTTACATTTACTCGTATGTTGTTTATCCTGGACATTACTTTTTTATCATATTCCTGTACTGACTTGTAAGCAAAGGTAAACAGCTATCAATTTACACAACCAAGACGATTTAAAGCAAATCATGCTTTACTAAAGTCTAAAAATAAACACCTTCACAGAATATCCTGTTTCTTTGATCGATCGTCGACTATATCCAGGTTAATATAAAACTGTCAAATTCTAATTTGGGAACGACTCAATGCATTGAAGTGGAATGTAATGTAGGTTAATGTCACGTACTTATTAAGTCATACTCCATCAGACGATCACAATGACGCACCATAATAAATGTTTTAATTATGTGTTTTGCACGTAGTTAATAACACGAGTAACTTTTAGTGGTGTGCAAATAACGAACTTGAAACCGCAGCATCAACCTCATCGCCACTTTAACGATAAAACGAGTATTAAATGGCACATTTCCACTGTTTTAGCACTGATGCACGCCGTAGTGTTTGGTAACGTGACGGCCATCATTCAGCGCATGTATTCGCGCCGGTCCATGTATCAAAGCAAGTGGCGCGATCTCAAAGACTTTCTTAGCATAAACCAAGTACCCAAGGAGCTGAAGCAGCGGATGCAAGATTACTTCCAGACTATGTGGTCATTGAACCACGGTATTGATATACATGAGGTAATTATGTACTTGAGAATGATTTTACGCCCGCTGCCAAAGATTTTTTTTATTGCACTTATTAAATTGTCTGTGTAATGTAAGTATATGTGCTCCCGTCAGTACGATTAATTTGCAATAGTTACGGGTAATTATTGATAATTCATCATGCAAATTAAGTTCTCTTTGGCAATCAGTGAACTAATTTTGTAAAATGAATAGTTTAGCATAATCTAGCAACGAATGTTCTCTTGATTTTATGTATAATAAATGTGCTAATTAAGATAAAAATATAGAACTCAAAATACATTGTTTTTATACGCATCGGTGAGGAAGTATCAAATGGAGATATGCGGATAAGATAACAGAGCTTTGAAGTTCGTGCGGACGCCAACTGTGCTAAATGGGTTGGAAACGAAATATAATGCGATAAACTTAATCCCCATAACACTGCTTTTTTAAATATATTTTTACTGAGCCCTTATATTTTCATAAAATCTCATTTACACGTAAGTCTAACTTTATGTCGATGCAAATCGCGGCCGCTTTGAAGTCATATGAGAAATTATTCCAGTAGCTGTGTTTGAAGGGTGTGTTTATTTTTAGACTCTCAAAGAATTTCCCGAGGAACTGAGGGGGGACGTGTCGTTACACTTACACCGTGAGATATTGTCCTTACCGATATTCGAGTCAGCGTCGCAGGGCTGCCTCAAGCTTCTGTCCCTGCACATTCGAAACAACTTCTGCGCCCCCGGCGAGTACCTCGTGCACAAAGGGGACGCGCTGACGTATATCTACTACATATGCAACGGTTCTATGGAAGTGATGCAGAACGACATGGTCGTCGCTATACTGGGTGAGTCACACAAATGAACCCATTGTTCGTACCACGTAGCATTCTCACACCTACACGTGTCTACCTCTCTCATTACTCCAATATGTAAAAATATTCATAAGCCGTTTATTAAATAGGCAAAGGAGATTTGGTGGGATGCGACATGAATACCCATCTGCAAGCTTACAACGGTTCAGGCTCGTCACACGCACAGGGGAATAATCCTGATGTTGTGGTGAAATCGAGCAGTGATGTTAAGGTAAACTGAATTATTCATTAGCCGCTTTTAAAACACCATAATAAACGGTAGCACTCAGTATTTTTCTAAAAATAACGGCTTTTTTCTTTCATACCAACAGGCTCTAACCTACTGTGATTTAAAATGTATACACATGGGTGGCTTAGGCGAAGCTTTACGGCTATATCCCGAGTACCAGCAAGAGTTCATGCACGACATCCAACACGACCTGACATACAACTTAAGGGAGGGCTATGAGGCTGAGGCAGAGTCTGACGGGAACGGTCATCCATCACTAACACTGCCTTCAATATCAGAAGACGATGAAAACGCCGCTGAGGATTCAGCACTCACACCCAAAAAACTACCCGGATCAAACGCAAATAGCCCTCGGCATCAGAAATTCAGGTTCCATTTCATTCAATGCCAACTACACTTATGAAAATCATTTCAACCGGAGTAATACCTCGTGTTTGGTTTATAATTTCAAAAGCATTCTGTTTTCCAATTGGAAATTGGTTTTCATTGTGAATACAAATGGAATTCTTTTTATGAAATATTATTGGAACACTTTTGTAAACTAAAATGTTTATTGTGTAAATCATAAGACACTAATGTTTTCAGAACGGATGGACAACCACGGCTGTCTCATAGAGAATTACGTGAAAGAATAGAAAGACAGCGCTCTATAGCTGCGCCTAAAGTTTCAAGAGCTGATTCTTTGGAAGGGCTAAATTTAGAAGTGCACAATACGAGGTCATCCGTGGACAGACTTGACACGCAGGTGTCGAGCTTGCACCACGATGTGGCGGCGCTCAGCATGGAGGCAAGTATACAATGATGTCACTAATACAATGATATCATTCAGTCTTGAGATGAGGATTTATGACCTCACGTTCTCTATTCACCTACTTTTTGTGATGGACTAAAACGTTTTGTATGCGAACTATTTCAACGTACTGGGAAATTTGACCCTTGAAAAAAATTCTTGTAAAATCCCGACTCTACGTGTGCTTCAAACTTTAAAGCACAGCAGAACTTTAACACTTCAACAGAATTCCGATTAAGAGAGTGTTATGTATGTCGTTTAGGTCCGTCACGCCATCCAAGCGCTGCAGGAGATGACGGCAGCGCCCACCGGGTGGCACGCAGCACATTCCAATCCCAATCTCCAGTGGAGCACTCCTCCCAACCAGCTCGCGCGGAGCTGTAGCCATCCGCCCGACGTTTTCTGTTGGGATCAGGTCAGTAGAGCAGTTGTGAAAAGCAATGTAAGTAAATTGGCAACTCTATTACATATACCTTATTTATAATGAAAAAAATATCTCCAACAGCAAGACCGGCCGCTTACCCCGGAGCGTCCGAAAGCGCACAAGTGTACACAAACTGAGCCATTCCTGCACCTCGTCACGCAGTATATCATGGAGCACCCGGCCACCGTGATGTTGCTGCTGGGAATCGACCCCATGGCGAACCTGACGCCGGTCATGCCCAGCGCCGTGGACTACTACACCGACACCCGCGGCCGCCGCCCCAGCACGCTCGAGCAGATCATTGAATCTGAGACAGGGAGTCAAACGCCCTCTAGCACTACTAGCGAGAAGATTGAACAGATTAGAAGCCCCTCTGGCAGTGTCGGTAGTGTCAGAGATCTCGAAATCCAAATAGAAAATGAAGTGAAGAAAACACCGGATAAAGAGAATATCCCGGCGACTCTGAGGCGTAGCCGCTACTCCGCCAGCGACCTGTGCGAGGCGTCGGAGCGCCTGCTGGCCACGCGCTCCACGCACCCCAGCACACGTTCCCTCAAGTTTAACATCAACAGCTAAGTTTATGATTCCATTTCGTCTTAAATATGCTCATTAGACTTTAGACTTCCAATAATAAATGCCATTAGTTTAATTGTACATTTGGTTACCTTAAACTCTACCTTGTAAGTGTATTTCGTTTGTTAATTTTAGATAAATGTACCTACTATTGTATTTTTTTATCATTACTTCTCAATCAACGAAATCTATCTATATCATTACTTAATATTTGGTAGTTAGTATGTATAGGACATACTAAACGATTGTACATATCAAGTTTATGAGAAGTTTTAATTGTTAGCTTAGTCTATAATACTACTTTATCTAGTCACTGTGTAGGCTTAATGAAAGAGAGAGACGTTGGGAATTATTTCTGACTTAAATCTGATCAGTAACTGATATTGAAATACCAACAGACTATTGAGTTCTTACTGTGTGAGTCCCGCGGGAAATTTTACTTGTGATGCTTGTTAAGTGGAAACTGTCGTCGTGTCAAATTACACTGATAAAGGATCTTTTGAAACATTGATTCCGCCAGTTTTCTTAAAATAAAAACAGGTATCACCAAGCCAAAGTATCGATTCGGCAAATATTAGGTCATCGCTTAACGGAATAGAATAAAGAATCATTTATAAAAAAAAACCGTGTTTCAGTAAATGGCCTTGAGGCAAGCTTCTTTGTAAAAATGTAAAGACGTTTATGTCAGACACTTATCCGTATTTTCATAAAAATCGTTCTCTATTTTTAAAAGCCATTTTAAAAGATGCCGATAATTCGGTGTGTTTATGTAAGACAATACTAAACATAATTCTTCTACGTACCACATCTCCCTCTGATCTCAAAATACATTTTATATCTATTTATAGAAACACGATGTAGTCTTCCTTTGAAGTTATTAGAAACCAGTAAACTAACTCTGATGTGTATGACGAGTTAGGTAACTGCCTTGTCTCTGCCTGGTCAACTATAACTTTGTGCCAAAACCCGCAATATTCGTGACAATGTCATAAAATTAATTAACAATGTCTATTCTCATAAAGTATAGCAAACTATTGCTATTTAGTTTTTTACGAGAACAATTTGATGTAGATATCTACTTAGAATATTTGAGCCCTCTCCATTGTGACCAAATTATTATAATGAAGAGCATTTACATTGAATTATATTTTTAAAATATATGTTACTAAAGCAACCATGTCAAACTATAACTATGAGATATTTTCCAAAGGCACTGTCTTGTAACGCGTATTTTATAGATTAGTATCGTGTGACAGAACTACGTTCTGTCTGTCGTCTGAAAAAGCCCGTAGGGCAGAATTCTTCTCGATTATTTTATTTGTCGGACAATATTCCAAGAACTAATCGTAATATCGTTTATTTTGTCTGGCATTAAGAAAAATAAACAACTAGAAAAATGAGTAAGAAATATGATATTACAAAGATTACTGCTAATTAACTGACATTCAATAACACTCTATATTCTAGGTATATATAATAAATATTATCTGGAACTGTTTGTAAGCAATACTTAGTATTTCTAGAAACATTATAATTGTTAATTTTGTGTTCCAGACATATTTCTATACATATGAGTACCTAGATAGAGGTTGTTAGATATATGTTTATGCCTCTTAATGATTCTCGATTGATATAAACTTTGATGAACTCTACAATATTTGGAACTATTAGGCATTTATTTTGAATTCAAGTGTAGAAGTAACAAAGTTATTTATGGTTCCGCAATAGTAGGGCCAATACACTTTAAATGTTATTATTAATTAAATGTACATTCGAGTAGAAATGAAATTCAAAAATTATCATTGATAATAAATTGTTATAAGAACGGAAACGCTTACTAGAATAATAAATGTGGTGTACGTTGTATATAACCCATGAATGTGATATGATGTTAAACACGTGCAGTGCCTAAAATCTCATTTATTTATTTAATTACTTAATGATTCTGTATCTTTTACTAAATCTAAACTATTTTACTAAACGTTATGATTACGCATACGTTTTGAACATATTTTGTAAATATTGAAACTTAATCTTGTAGTACAAAGTTTTAGTTACCATAAAGTTTAATAAAGACAAATTGATGTTGAAACCAGTCTTTCATTTAATTTAGAATAAGATGTAAAATTTTACAACGTTGGTTATCAGAAGCCGGTTCCTGATAATAAAATATACTAATGTGATCTTGCAGCTAAATTAATTCAAGGGGAAGTTGTAAATAGTAAAGTAAATATACACAACGTGTACATTTACTTTCACGCCAGCCTGATCTCGACATTCAATATACTATAATGTAAATAAATAAAATTGTCTGGCATTGAATATTCTCGGAAAGATGGGAAACGTCAATAACAAAATAATCTTTGTCGATCTGAGGCACGTACGAAACACTGAAAATTGACCTCATTATAATGTTTTGACGCGTTTGTACCGAAAGGTGCTTATTTCTGTTTTCCTTCGACTGTCTTTCAATCATCATATCGTAATTTTATACTTACCTATTTATAAAATTTGGGTACAGGTTCTGAAACTACAAAATATTGAGCCATAAAAGGAAAGAATGAAAGGCATGGGGCTGAAATAAAATGTAACGTAAATGGATAAAATGAAAAAGGAATGAGTACATAAGAGGAAGTGTGAAAGTGGCGCCGTTGACTAAATTCTTGCGTAAGAATCGGTTATCGTGGTATGGACATGTTGTGATGCGGGGGAATGAGGAAAATTCTTAATAAAAAATCTATACATATAATAAGACTGTAAAAGATCGATTTCTGTACATTGAAGATTTTTATGAAAAATTGTTACAGGGGGTCTTAATTACCGTAATAGAAGCCAAAACAACAATTTTTAAAATTTTTGTCTGTCTGTCTGTCTGTCTGTCTGTCTGTCTGTTTGTCCGGGCTAATCTCAGAATCTACTGGACCGATTTTGACGGGACTTTTTTTATTTGACTCAGTATCACCTGGAGAGTAAACTGGGATATAAATAATCACGCCGATGAACTTAGGGGGCAGGCAGGAAATTGAATCTCAGAATCTACTAAACCGATTTTAATGGGACTTTTTTTTATTTGACTCAACATTACTTGGAAGGTAAAGAAGGATAGAAATAATCACGCCAATAGACTAAGGGGGTAGGCAGAAAATTGAATCTCGGAAACTACTGGGCCGATTTTAATGGGACTTTTTTTATTTGACTCAGCATCACTTGCAATAATCACGCCAATAGACTAAGAGGGTAGGCAGGAAATTGAATATCAGAAACAAAGTAACTATGCCACGCGGACGAAGTCGCGGGCGGAAGCTAGTTCTTAATATGAATGTGAATGGCTGCAAGAGTAGAGGGAGACAATGGATTGAGATTGAAGGATGATATGGCTAGAAAGGAAGTGAGACGCACGGACGAGAGTGACATGCTGATCTGACTCCAAATAGGTTGAGATAAGGGCAGGAAAATGATAATGTTCAAAGACTACAGCAAACATATTACAATTAAATGTATTTTCTAGATCTGACTTCACAACAGTTTATTATATTAGATAATGGGCGCGCCACAAGGACTACACCAAACCTCCTTCATCCCACCGAACTCGATTACAGCCGCTTTTATTCAGGACAGAAAATGTTCACAAACAATTCATGCCGAGGAACTTTAGCTGAGCGTCATAGTCTTATGCAAACAATGTAAAAGCACAGTCAACAACAATAGAGGGCTTCCATCTCAAGTCTGGTGTATTGTATATTGTGCGTGTTTACATATTTTCTTATGAACCGTTTCTTATGAATAGAGAACGAATACGTTCTAAAAACCAAATTATTTTCTAGAACTCGTAAAAAATCTTGCCAGTAATCTGTTTTTTTTTTAAATTACACCAAACACTATAATTAAATCTGAGTAAACGAAGATGTGTTCTGATACCAATCAAATTGAAATCGCACTTCGATTTATTCCGTAGCATTGGATTAAGCGTTCCTTTGCGATGAAATGTTTATCAACATCTGACAGGAAATCATTTTTCAAAGACCGAAGAGAGAAAGGAAAAATGGTTAATCTTTCAATCACACGGAATTGTCGGATATTTTCATCACAACATGTTCTCTCTACATTTACGACGGACTCGTTATGAATGAGTGCTTTCAAAATTTTACTCGAAATGATGAAGACATTTTTCGGCAATAATAGACTATTATTTACACGAGCACAATAAAAAGGTGGACATTTCAACAACGTGCAGACTATCTATCATTCATGACTATTATATGATTGAATCATGAGCGCAGCAAAGGATTTTATAGTTGAATCCTGAGCGGTGGCGAGCGCTTCAAAGACACGAGATGCAAATAATTTGTAATATACATAACTTTTCACTTCAGCAGCGAGAACCTATCCAACAGAGTGTATTTCACGTTCTGCTACGAACAAGGTCATATACCGTATGATAATTATGATGGTCTTAAGCTAAAGTTTTATTCTATGTTAATTTTTTGTGTGGTTAGTGCCCAAACAAAATAAAAACAATGAACAGGCATAAATTGAATTGAAATAACGTTTATAAAAGCATTCAGAAACCCGTGATATTTTATTTTTAAATGTAATATGGTTGAATTTTGATATCATTATTTTTCAGGTTAATATCAGTTTTATCTGCTGTAATAAATACTTAATTTCGTTTACAAACAATAATAAATTTAAAATCCAATCATTTACATAAAAACATAATTATCTATTTTACAAAATATCTTTAAATAATATGTTATTACGCGTTTCCGAACGTAATAACGAGTATGCACGGCTCCCTTTATTAAAAAAATAAAAAGTTACTTTGCTGTTTTCATGCAGCAAAACAGTCAATTTGTTGTTGTGTAGTGTTGTAGATATCAACATGATCTACAAAGATGTTCAATTGTTTGCACTTAAGTCGTTAATTCCTCGTTTTTGTGAAATGAGGTTTCGCTGAGTAACCGAGTCGTACGGTGCAAAAGTTGAAGCCACTCGGCTATTGTTCCGTACCTACTTTCGTGCATGGTCGTATAATAAGGTTTCCATGAGATACATCATGTAGCAGTCAATCTAGTAGGTAATTAGTACATCCACGCTTGTACAGATGTCATCTGCATCTTGAGAATAGAAGGAAACTACGAGTATATATACAGGGTGGAATTTTGTATAGCCACCAGAAGGGGAAGTACTCTTAATACTTTAGATAGAAAATTTTACTCAAAGAAAACATTCCTTTAATTTTGCTCTGCTGTTATGTTATGTTTTATTATGTTATGTTTCATTGTTTTCCTTTCATTTAACCTAAGTAGTTTTTACAATAAAAGTACAGGGTGCAACTTTTACAGATTTCAGTCGGTTCGATTACCGTGTGCGGCAAGCGAATTTTTAAAAATCTTTGAATGCCGTTTTCTTTCTTTTCAAAAATAAAGGAATGTTTTCTTTAAGTAAAATTTTCTATCTAAAGTATTAAGAGTACTTCCCCTTCAGGTGGCATTATAAAATTCCACCCTGTATATATATGTACAAGAGAATCTTATGGAATGGTAACGCACAGCGTGTACTCCAGAAGCCCCATTGGTGAAGGCTATTTTGTAGGCACGTAAAAGGTCAAGAAGTAAAGTAATAAACTCATATGCTCCATTAAAATGTACATAGAAAATAACTTGTCCATAAAATGCAAAGCTGTGCAAGTTGTAGCCTTCGCCGCGGCGCGTAATAAAGTAAGTAATGATGTAAATGTAGGTCGTAGCTCGGTGGCTCGTGACGAGCAGGCTCGCTTTAATTTCCCGCGACCCAGCTACGAGCATTTCTGGAGTTTAAAGCTATCAAACTATTAGTGAATTTGTTCTACCAGCTGAATAAATTATTAAATAGGGCATGGACTGGAATTAATATTTTATACTATATAGGCTTTCGTTTGTCTCATCGTGTCGTATTTACTCTCTACTTTGATACCTCGATGAAGATTTGTAAACGGGAAAAGTTATTTCCCGTATTGAAAGCACAAGAATTATATTTTGAATGTATTAGATAATTTATAAGTCATAGGTACATTCTGTTAAAACCAATTAATTAAAAATGTAAAAACTAACTTTAAATAAATTGAAAAAAAAAACAAGTTTAGTCCAAAAGTGTAGAAAGCAATTTTATTGCTGCAACTAATAGTGCAACCTATTAAATGATCTGGACTAAAACATAATACCCAATATGGGTTTAAGTTTTATTTTTATTTATTTTTTTACGCTTTCGGATTACTCCATTTATTATATTTTTTTTGCTTACACACTTTTTAGTTTTCATTTACATTCAAAAATATGTGTCCATCACAAATCGCCCTTTAAACCCGATACTTTCAGACCCATCGATAGATTTTAAGTCACTTCCACGAATTCATAACCCGAAAAAAATAACCCTCCTTTCGGAAGTCGGGTAAAAATATGTGAACTTTAATTCCGTGATAATCTGAAAATGCATGTCTGTAAACTCACGTCGATTTTGGCAACGGTTTAAAAGCATGTACAAAAAATTAGAAAATTCTAAAACGCAATTGAGTTGCAATCAGTAAGAATTCGATTCACTTGGTCAAGCTAAAATATGAAAATCGCATGGATTGGAATAAGAGCATGGAACACGAATAAAAAACAATTCTTACCAATATGTATTTCCATTAAAAAATATCAATTGTAAACTTTCACGAAAATTGAAACTGCCTGCGGGCGGCCATTTCACTGAAACTGATACTTTCATTGTTATTCTATATGAATGTCAGCAGTTGTCACTTTAATTAATAACTATTTTACAACTTTGTTTATATTGTTGTTTAAACCACAACACAAAAAGGTAAAAACATTAGCCTTAAAATGAATTGTAGTGGCAACACTTTGTTTTTGTAGTTATTTACGCAACCACGAAACAAAGAGGTAAAACATTAACTAACCACAGGAAACACTGAGGTAACCAGAAGCGTGCTAAAAATTATCGACACCGCTGGCCTCCAACGGCGGTTATCCCAAATAAAGCTTGAAGGATAATGTCAATGGGATGACTTTGAAAAGTTTGAATGCCTAGCAACAGTCTGGAGTCTCAGTGCACCCATCAACAAGAAGAAAAGCGTCACCTCGATATGGTAAAAGCCAAAGTCGAACGTAGATGTTACCTCCCGTAGAAGACCTTGATGTTCCTTTGCCACACCTGACAGAGTGCAAGACATCATTAAATGACTACAGCCGCGGAAAGCTTCCGGTTCTGACGGAATCACCAATAATCTTCTTTAACTCCTCCCCGCCCAGCTCCTTGCATATGTGCAACCATAGTCTATGTTACCTTTAGCAATAACATCTTCTCACAAGTATGGAAAAAGGCCACTGTAATCAGTATCCTCAAGCCAGGCAAGCCCAAGTCTGATCTTTCGAGCTATCGATCTATCAGACTTCCGAACGCACTATGCAAAATCTACGAGAGACTTTTTTATAATTGACTTTGCCGAGACTAAAAATCTCATCCCCAACGAACAATTCCGTTTCAGGACCGAACACTCTTGTATCCCCGATGCGATAGCGGAAGGTGCGGTTCGATGCGCGCTCTGCTGAGTCAGTAGTTTCAAACCAGTCCCCAAATAAGAACATCACTCAAATCCTTAGTAAACGAGAACCTTATTATAGGTTGACCTTCGAGATGCCATGTACAAAAAAAAGAAAACAAGTAAGAAGTCCATAGGTTTCTCAGACGAAACCAATTTTATCTGACTAGCCCTAACCGGGCTCGTAGAAACCTATGGACTTCTTCAACTTAAAATATTTAATGAACTGTTTATTTATCCTTACTAATTTTATAAAAGCGAAAGTGAGTTTGTTTGTTTGTTTGTTACCTCTTCACGCCCAAATGGCTAAACCGATTTTGATGAATTGGACTTGGGACCCTGGAGACGGACATAGGCAATTTTTTTTAAAACGATTGATATAATAGGGAGAAAGAGGGAAGAAAAGGGAAAACTTAGCATTGCTATTACAATAAATCAGGCGCAAGGGCAAAAACTACAGGTAGCTGCAAATCAGGAAAGCGGAACCGTGTTACACCGAATTTAACGTGAGCGAAGCCGCGGGCAAAAGCTAGTGTCAAATAAATTTAGCGTTATTCGAAAACATTTACGGATTTTTAACATGATATTTATTTTATTGACTGTATTGACTGTACTATCTCCGAGTATATTCTATGACCGTCCATAACAGTGATCATTACAAGACAAGTTATTTTGCAGTTTTTGGCGATCGTCAACATATTCATATTATCGTAAGAGTTGTTATACTAAGGAATAATGTAACCATTTTTTCGCACATTTGGAGTGCTTGCTCGAGGGATGGCGTTGTTATTATTTTTGATGTATTTTATCCTGTTCGTGTCTTTATATGTATTTCCGACATTCGACGTTCAGCGGAATGCCGCACATTTTTGTAAACTTGCAATAAACACTATGCTCCGAACATATGTTGAACATCTGTGACTCTGTGAGGAATTTGTGAAGATTCTTTTTCCCATAGACTTTCCCGTTTCTTTTTGCTGATTTCGGACACGGTCTTATTGTTTTTCTATGTGAACCTGAAACAATAAAGATATTCACTATAATTTGTCAATATCGGTCCAGCGGCTGTTATTTATTCAATAAATGAGAACATACCTAACTGTAACTTGTATATGTATAATATTTGTGTCAGGTTGATGGCAAAAGGCTCGTCCCCGATTACGTGGAACTTAACATAACTGCGATATGTGGATATACTGTTAGGTTTCTCCTGTATCGTGAGTGCGTTACCAAACTATTAAACCCACACACACCAACAGCCAGACCCGGGACAACTATCTGTAGGTCATATAAATATTTATTCCGAGCGGGGATCGAATCTGCGACACATAGCGCACCAGCCAGTCACTGCGACAAACGTACCGTACCGTGTCGTGCGTCTTCGGCGATTACAAGAATGATGATATGTTATGTATGAATTCATGGAATAGAATAGGTATAATGGTATCTATGTAGGTAGGTATAAACCATTATAATAAAAATCATAATCCTTACTAATATTATAAAAGCGAAAGTGAGTTTCTTTGTTTGTTACGTATTCACGCCTTCCTGGCAAAATCGATTTTGATGAATTTTGGTACAGAGATAGTTGGGAGCCTGGAGACGGATACCTATAGGCTTTTTTTTAAAGTGAGAAGTGAGGGAGAAAGAGGGAAGAAAAGGGAAAACTTAGCATTGCCATTACAATCAATAAGGCGCAAGGGCGAAAACTACAGGTAGCAGGTACCTGCAAATCAGGAAAGGGGAACTGTGTTACCCCGAATTTAATGCGAATGAAGCCGCGGGCAAAAGCTAGTGTGATTATAATTAGGTGCTGGCCCAACAAAGGAATTTGTTTCGTCCCATCGAACGTAATAGCCCATTGTCAACTTACACGTAGGTAAATATTAAAATAAATCTAGATTTAACGTTTCTGACCACCGACGACCACTTCAAATGTGTACAGACATGATCACTCCCTATTGTCATATTAATGAAAATCTATTGTGAAGTGTTTCTGTTCAATTAGTTTTTCGCTCCGAATGTCTCTTTGTATACTAAAGGTGTCAATCATTTTTCAATACACTTCCTCTAAAACTAGCTTTTATTGCACTACTATTAGGTCCAACATGGAATGTATTTCACACGCATGTTTTTATCGCAACGAGGGCTTTAATTTTTTCTGATTTCACTACAGGTAGAACATAAAACAACTGTTGAAATCCCTATAATCGACCTTATTTTTTTTTAGAGCATGGAGTCCTGATGTTTTGAGGCCATCATCATTCTCCTGCCCTTATCCCAAGTTTTTGGTGTTTTTTTTTTTAAATTTAATTGTGGTTATAAACAGAATGTCACAAATAGACACGATCATATAGAAAATAATTTGCATAGAAGAACAAATTGTCATTTATTACAGTTCTAAATTCAAAAATATTTGAATCTCTTATTTTTAATATTAGGCTGATTAGCGTCTTACCTTTGTTTCTTCTTCAGCCTGAGAAGTAAAAGCGCGGGAAAAAAATCACGTTAAATCATAGTGACTAATGACTAAAACACTTTTTGTTTTGTTATTTAATTTCTCCGTAAGTGTATTGGAAAACGTCATTTGATTTACGTGATAATTCGTCACTGCTGTTCTCGGCTTCATAACACCCTCAGCTAATGGGTCTTGTGTAAATTTCGCCTAGGTCGCAATTTTAAAAAAATGTAGCTTTTCATAAATATATATTACTTGTATTGCTGCTTCAAAGACATTCGATAACTAACTATCTTTATTTCTTATATAATTTGTACTTCGAAACACCACCAAGCAGAACCCGTGATATCATTTTCACTGAATTCCTAGCCAGACGTAAAATATTTTATGTTTAATTAAATAATTTTAATAGATAAAGAGGAGACAACATTGTGTAATTACTTAGATGATTAAAATTCTCTAAGTTTCGGTGCGAGCCATGTTGACGTCAGTGCGCTCGAGGCTCGCGAGCCGTGAAATGCAATTTGTCGACGCTGCACGCTGCAACGAGCCAACTACGTCACATATAAACTGGAGCTATACCCATATTTAACCGTTCTATATTTTGAGACAAAGTTGAGCTCAAAATTTTCTGAATTATGAAAACATAAGCTTCATTGGACTGGAAATATAAATACGAACTGAATACCCAAAACTTTTAGTTGATCAGAAAACAAGAGAGTTACTCGGTCCCGTCGTGCGTCGCCTTTCTCTAATACATTTTATGTTATTTTGATTAGCATCCGAGCTCGGTTGCAAATGTCTATTTCCTCTCCAATGATATTGTAGCGACTAGAAAGTAGGTATCAGAAAAGCAGAAAATAAATACGAAAATAAGATCGCCTTCGCTTTACTTTTGTTTAAGAGTTCGGTAAAACGAAATGTAGGTAATGGAAGAATTTATCTCAATTTCTGCTCCGTTTTATTCCACGCACGTGCAGGTTGGCCACTTAATTATCCCCTAAACATTAACAACCCTCTATTTATTTTATTACAATCGTTAATGAATATTTTAATCCTAAGGTTGAAAGGAAACTGTTAGGACTGCGAATGAACCATTATTTCCCGTAAATTCAGGAAGGGCTGACGTTGGGATTATATCATTCCGCATATAACTGAACTGCTGACGGAACTATTCAAGATAGCGGATATGTTTGGTTATTATCTGCGGGAAAAGCCGATTTCCCGTTGACCCGTATGCGTATAGCGACGATCGTACAATTATTCAGTAATCCCCTACCGTTCAAAACTACATAGATATGTCTATGAACATACACAGTTTCAGATTGGACCGCTAACACTAAACAAATACGGGACTGTAAAGTACACAAATAGTTTTATTTGCTGTATGATTACTATCGGGCGGGACACACGCGGCACGGGAGCGTGATTGATTGCCTGACACGCTTGTGGAACTGTAATCTCGTGTATGGACGTGTCATACACACACATGAGCCTGATGCTGTGTGTGTATTGTGTAGCGGACTACAAGGCAGCATGAAAAGTTGATTTTTCAGGTTTGTACACAAAGGCGGCTCATGGCGGTGGGTTTATAAAAGCTGCGGTTAATGATGCATGCGGTCTTTGTTCTTGGTAGTAAAATGTTGATACTTATTACAGCCTGCGTTTTTCCAATCGGTACATTGTAATGAAGACCTTTTTGTGACCCTGCATACATAAACAAAAAACTGACGAATATGCATTTCACTTGTTATTGTAATGTGAAATTTTATTGATTATTTTTCCGACCCAAATATCGACCAATAGAATGGGCAAGATGACAGTAAGATAGAATCATTAAAATATTGTGTTTATCTGATAAAATATGATGTATGTATTGTGGAAAAAATCTCCATTTTTAGATTTAAGACGAGATTATTATTTTATTTTAGAAAATAAAATTACAAAATACTGCCATCCGCCATGCTTTTTAAAACACCAATCAAAGTGTGTTACGTCAGCCCTCAGTAAATACTGTCACTGTCACCGAATTTATTTCGAGTTTCGACTATCTCTTGAGTTTTTACATTGTTTAAATTGATTAAAAGTGGTATCATAAGATCAGTATCGGTCTTTTGCTTACTTCATTAACTAGTTAAGCCATGGAACTAGGATTTACTAAGGCAAACAGTTCTAATTTGCCCCGAATTGATTTGTTAATGCTGGGAGAGTTCCTGGCGACAAACAAAGATTTCTGTTCAGCAGAATTCAGAAACGTGAAAACTGCAGCGTAAGTACTATTATTACTGTATGATTTTTTTATAAATTTAGAAGATATTTTGTAAAATATCACTTGATATATTTAGTATTTGAGGTTATGTTTTCGTTATGAGAATTTGTTTTGTGTATGTAACCTACGATTAATATTATGAATATATGGAATAACGTTACAACTTACGTCGAAGTGATCTTCACAGAAATAAATAGAAGTATCAAGACTAACAGCTTTAGGATCTCGCCGTGCCAGAGTTAGCCACTTAAATCGCATCGTTTTATCGTTTGGCACGTAAATAAACACTTTGTTAGGGGTTTTTAATGACGTATTAGTGCACTGAGGGACCGCACACCACTTATATCCTTTGGAATTTATATTTAAATAATATTTAATATGTTTTATTTGTTGCTTTGACTCTAATGTTTACAAGTTTACTGAGGGTTGACGTCACAGCAAATGTCAACGCCGGTGACTGCGTTTTGGCGCGAATTTAAGAACGTTTCATTAAAATTTCATTTTTTTCAATAATAATTTTATAAATTACAGAAATATTATATTTTTTAGAAATAGTAGATACTTAAGAATATTTTAAAACACATTTTCAAAAATTGTCATCTTGCCCATTGCACCATTCGACGTCACGTGGTACAACCTACATGGTATTATACTGATAATTTTTTGAAAATTTTCTCTGGTCGTTGCTATGCATAAAAAACAAAACATGATCCAGTCAAATTAACCACACTGTAACGGACGCCGAGATATAGCAGCTAAGCTGTAACAAACGACGAGATAAACGTCTCACACATATGCCTATAAATAGTATGTTTAAAGTATATTGTTCAACATTCCTTGAATTCCTTGTTAAAACTAGCATAATGTAAAGTATGTACTGTATGACTGTTAACTTAGTGGATAACATGTAAATAAAATGTTTATTGTTGTAAGTAAATAAGATATACGTAACTAGGTAACTAAGTTTAGTAAATAAAGATAAGAAGTTGTTTGATTGGTTAATATTGTAAGGTCCGGCGGACCAGCATTCCTGCAGCGACAAGTCTCGACCTGTCGAAACCTGCTCGCGCCGCTCCGCCGGGCTACGCGTAGCTATTGGCCAATGGGCAGGGGGCGTAACGACACACGACCGCGACGTGCGCCCCGCTGCCCAGACGATATATATAGGCGGCCTTAGCAGAACACGCACGATCCTGTGAAAAATTGTAAATTGTCGAATTGCTGTCCGAATAATAAACGGTGAAGAATAATGTGCAGTTTAATTGTGAGTCAAGAACACTTCAAATAAAACACAAGAACCCAGAAAACACTCATTTAATACAGTCCACTACAGTCTGGTCCTCCGAGCGCCGGATTAAGAACTAAGTGAAGTGAAAATCGACTAATTAGCTGCCAGCAGACGCATCGATCAAGACCGACAGTGTTAGTGCCGACCTAGAGTGCCTAGCTCCGTGACGAACCGACCGGACCTAGACTACGTCGTCACCATCTACGTGCCGGGCAGCGACCGACCGAATCGTCTGCGCATCGATCAAGACCGACAGTGTTAGTGCCGACCTAGAGTGCCTAGCTCCGTGACGAACCGACCGGACCTAGACTACGTCGTCACCATCTACGTGCCGGGCAGCGACCGACCGAACCGTCTGCGTGCCGACACGACCCGAACCGTCTGTGCGCCGAATCAAACCGACAGTGTTAGTGCCGACCCAAAGTGACTAGCTCCGTGACGAACCGATCGGACCTAGACCACGTCGTCACCATCCACGTGCCGGACAACGAACCGAAGACGTACTGAAACGTAAGTTCAAGCAAAATATTAAAATGGTTATCACTCGAAGTCACTCGGACTTGGCCGAGGTTGAAGAACAACGACGCAACGAGCAACAAGAATCCATTCGACGCCGTGAACAAGAACGCATAGAACAAGAGCGATTACGACGAATCTCACTTGACCCGCCGGCCTCACCCTTTTCAAGACCAGCAGAAGCCAGCATCGCCGGGCCCTCGGGAATTCAAACGACAGTGACCGTGAGACAACGACCGAGATCACCGACACAATCACTACGTTCACACCGCTCGAACACAAGTGTCACGACGCGACTACGAATGGCGGAACTAAACGCTGCTGAGAGACTCGCGGCGCTCCAGAGAAAACAACTTGAAATGGAAGCAGACTTGGTGAAGAAAAGACTAGCTGCAGAGGTGTCTGCCATCAACGATGAAGAGTCAATAAACGACGAACCTGTCCCTGAGGCACCGCATCAGAGAGTAGACGAGTGGCTGAGAACCAATCCGATCGACGCACGGGGGGAGGAAGCAGCAAGGGGAACCAGAGAAGAACCAAGACAGATAAGGTTTGAGGTACCTCGGGCACGATCGCCGACTCCAACCAGAACGAGAAACAGCATCGACCAATTGGCCGCCACACTTGAGAAGATGGCCAGACCACGACCGCGACACACCGACCTGCCTACGTTCACCGGAGCCGCCAACGAGTGGCTGGCTTTTAAAGCAGCCTTAAGAGACTCAACACAGATGTACCAGATCACAGCAGCAGAGAACATACAGAGACTAAGAAGCTGCCTGAAGGGAGAAGCTCGAGAAGCAGTGGCCGCGCTACTACATACGGCCACCGATCCAGACACAATCATGAAAACCCTGGAACAGTGCTTTGGGCGACCCGAGGTAATCATAGACCGGGCGCTCGAAGACTTGAAGAAGCTACCGAAACCTGGAGCAGCAGCAGCCGACCTCAATAGCTTCGCAGTCAAACTACAAAACATCATCTGCGTGTTGAAAACAATAGACCGAAGAGGCTACCTCTTCAACCCGCCGCTGACAAGAGAAGTACTGGACAAACTGAGTCCACATCTCCGTTCCCGTTGGTGCGACTACGCCTACGAAAACGAGGGAACAGCTGACCCAGAGATCGTCGTTATATCTCGCTTCTTAATGAGAGAAGCGGATAGGGCATTACGATACACATATGCCCCATCTACGTGTGCGGTAGCAAGCACGAAGAAAGAAACACGACCCGCCGTTACCTTCAAGAAGAAAGCTATGGTGTATACTACGGTCAACGAAGCGGAGGAAGAGAAACTACAGTGCCCTGGCTGTGAGCAAGCACACACACTGCCACAGTGCCCCAAATACAAGGCACTCACTATCGACCAACGATGGGAATTTTTAAAAGAAAAGAAGATCTGTTTCAAGTGCGCCCAACGAAGACACCGACGCATCGGATGCAAAGCGAAGCCCTGCGGTGTGGAACAATGTCGCCGACCGCATCATGCGACGCTACACAAGACACCACAGGCAGAAGAGGTCAAGCCAGCCGAGCCCGCCAAGGAAGAGGTCGTCCTGTCAGTGGCAACACAATCAGCTGCTGGGCCACGAGCAGTCCTATTGAAGATGTGCCCAATCATCGTGTCCGGACCACGGGGAGAGGTGCAGACCTACGCGCTCCTAGACGAAGGGGCAACCATAACGCTAGTCGACAAGGAGCTAGCAGCCAGCATCGGGGCAGTGGGGCCATCACGACCACTGCGCCTAAACGGTGTCAACATGTCACAACAAGAAACAGAGAGTCAACTGGTCACCATTAAAGTACGTGGCCTGAAAGAAAATCAAGGTTACAAGTTCAGAGCGAGGACTATGAAGAACTTAAGAATGCATCAGCAGGCCATTCCCGAGAGCTTGCTCGAGTATGACCATCTGAAGAACCTGCCCAGGGACGAGGTGTGCTACGAACGCGCACGCCCGGGACTGCTAGTGGGGACCGACCACTGGGAGTGCATCGTCTCGCGGGAACTCAAGACTGGCGGCCCGAACGAACCGGCCGCATCAAGAACCAACTTAGGATGGGTGGTGCACGGAACAGCACCACGCAGCGCCATCGTATTGGAAGACAAGGTGCTGCACATATATGAGCCCGACCAAGAAACGAACGTGAGCAATCAGGAACTTCACAACTTAGTCGAGGCTCATTTTCAAATTGAAGCACTCGGAATACATAAGAAACCACGAGTCACCGAAGCGAATCAGCGCGCTATCAAGATCGTCGAGACGACCACTAAGAAGACCGACGTAGGGTACGAGGTGGGACTACCGTGGCGACGAGACAACACCGTCATGCCACCCAGCTACAACCAAGCGTTTCGACGACTGAAGAAGATTGAAAACAAGATGGACGCCGACCCTAAGTTCGCGAGGGAATACTCCAACCAGATCGAGAACCTGTTGAAGAAAGGCTACGCAACACCATGCGACGGCTCGGAACGTACGAGCCCGATATGCTGGTACCTGCCACACTTTGCCGTGCAGAACCCGAACAAGCCCGGCAAGTGCAGACTAGTGTTCGACGCAGCAGCAAAGAGCAACGGGGTATGTCTCAACGACGAACTGCTGGAGGGACCGGATCTACTGTTGTCACTGCCGGGAATCCTATTTAGATTCCGGGAAAAGGCGGTCGCGATAACAGCTGACATTCAAGAGATGTTCCTGAGAATCCAGATAAGACGTGAAGACCAACCGGCACAACAGTTCCTGTGGCGAGGTGATGAACGAGAGGCGCCTCCAGCCAAGTATAAGATGACCAGCATGATCTTCGGCGCAGCGAGCTCCCCGGACATGGCTCACTATGTCCGGAACCACAACGCGGACATTCACGGGCCGGAGTTCCCACGAGCCCTGGCAGCCATCAAGGAGAGTCATTACATGGACGATCTGGTGGCCAGCTACGATGACCCGATGGAAGCATGGAAGGCGGTAGAAGAAACAAGAACAGTACACGCTCACGCCGGCTTCACGCTACGAGGATGGAGTGCAAGTAATAAAGCAGTGCTACGCGACGTACCATCAGAGTTGCACGCCACCACCCCTGCACAACTGGGGGGAGAACAGCCGGAGAACAAGATCCTCGGCCTGTACTGGAACGCGGAGCGGGATGAACTCGGCTTCAACACCTCGATGAGCCGAGTCCCAGTGGAGGTACGAGACCGAGCACGCGCGCCGACCAAGCGTGAAGCCCTCAGCGCCGTGATGTCCATCTACGACCCGCTCGGGCTGCTGAGCCACTACACAATTCGGTCGAAGATAATCCTACAGAGCTTGTGGCGCCTCCAGACGACGTGGGACGAGCAGATACCGGCTGAAGAAAACGAGCTCTTCGCAGCGTGGCTGGCACACCTCAAGGAGATTGGCAAGCTGCGACTACCGCGCTGCTACACGACAAAGGTACGCGAACGCATCGACCTCCACGTACTCTGCGACGCCAGCGAACAGGCCTACGCGACCGTGGCCTACTGGAGAATCACAAACAGCGACGGGAGTATCGACGTGGTGTTGGTGGCCGCTAAAGCCAAGGTAGTGCCAAGGCAGGCGCAGACTATACCCCGGCTCGAGCTACAAGCCGCGGTCATCGGAGCGAGACTTGCCGATAACATAAAGAAAGAACACAGAATAAAGATCGGTCGAACGACCTACTGGACCGACTCGTCGACGGTGGTACACTGGATCCATCACGACATGCGACGCTACACACCATTCGTAGCACACAGGCTGGGTGAGATTGCTGAGCTGACTCAAAAGGAAGAATGGCGATGGCTACCTACAGAACACAACGTGGCGGACGACGCGACGCGACTCAACGACGCATCTCTAACCATAGAGGATCGATGGTTCCAAGGGCCCAGCTTCCTCTACGAACCGGAAGAGCAGTGCAGCAGCACGTCGACAAGAGAAGAAGACGAAGAAGAGACCCTGCATACGACAGAAGAACCAAGACGAGACAGCTGGCTCCCGAACCCTGCACGCTTCTCGAAGTACGAGGTACTAGTAAGGGCCACCGCACGCGCTCTCGCCTTCACAGATATCTGTCGAAAGAGGGCCACGAAGATGGAACATCGTCACGTCGAGCGCGCCGAGTTAGAACTGCTCCGACACGCGCAAGAAGAAAGTTTCAAAGAAGAGATGGAAAGAATCAAGTCGGCTCGACCATTAAGTAAAGCAAGTAAGCTGTACCGACTAGACCCCGTAATTGAAGATGGACTACTAAGGGTACGAGGACGAATCGAGGCTTCTTCAGCACCAACGGAGACAAAGCGGCCTGTCATAATGGACGGCCGGCAGTCCGGCACCCGCTGACCAAGCTCATCGTGCTACGGGAACACTGCGCTGCGGGACACGCCAACCGCGAGCGCGTGACGAACGACCTACGACAACGCTACTGGGTCATTCACCTGCGACCCACCGTGCGCACCGTTGAACGAAACTGTGCCCTTTGTCAGCGACTGAAGGGGACACCACAGACGCCGGCTACAGGAGACCTACCGGGCGCCCGCCTGGACCTGTTCCACCGCCCGTTCACTAACTGCGGGGTGGACTACTTCGGCCCAATGATGGTCAAAGTGGGCCGTCGCCGAGAGAAAAGGTGGGGGGCATTGTTTACATGTCTCACCTCCCGCGCCGTGCACATCGAACTCGTCGCGTCCCTCTCAACCGACTCTGCAATCATGGCGCTAAGAAGAATGGCGGCACGAAGAGGATGGCCGCAACTTATGTACTCAGACAACGCGACCAACTTTCGAGGGGCTGATCACGAGCTCCGAGTCGCCTACACCGAGTGGCTGCCTGCACTGCAAGACGAGGGGCTACAACAGCGAATGGAGTGGCGCTTCATACCTCCTGGGGCGCCCAATCAGGGAGGCGCATGGGAGAGAATGGTACGGTCAGTCAAGGCCGCCCTCAAAGTGACCCTAAGAGAGAAGGCGCCGGCAGAGGAAGTCCTCAGCACATTACTCACCGAGGCTGAGTTCTCCATCAACGCACGACCACTCACTCACGTCAGCGTTGACCCTACAGACTAGGGCTTTCAATACCGGTTTTACGGGATCCCGTAATACCGTAATCACGGATATATTTTGGTCTTTTTTCAATAACGGTACTGACGAGCCAATACCGTGATTACGGTATTACAATAATTTTATAATTTTAATTAATAGACATTAATAGTAGAATGCAAGACAACATGGAGCAGTATGGCTGATACGATTGGACGCTTTTTGAAACTAAAGGATTGTGTTTTAAAAGTTTTAATCGATCTAAAATTAAACTCCGATTTTGAATTAGACGAATTCGATTTGACAATTTAAAAAAATATTTACAACAGCCTTTCTGTAGTCAAAGTAACTGTATTAGAAATTTGTAAACGGGATGCCAATTTACTAAAAGCGGATATTGCGCTAAAATTTATGTTGACAAAGTTAGATGGTCAAGCTAATGACTTAAGCCAAAATCTTGCAAAAACACTTCGAAGACGCATAAAGGAGCGACGATTTTTAATATCTGGAGTATTACAATATGTATTTGCATGACCCTGAAACTTTTTTCAGTAATGATGATAGCTATGACGACACCTTTATAAAACCCACATCTGATGAAATATTAGTTATTATAAATTATCTACTTACACGTTTAAAATATAATAATAACATAACAAGACAGTCTCAAAGAGACAGTGAGAATATGGCTGATATGACGATAGAAGAACCTTCTTCTTCTTCAAGTTGTGAAATTGATGACACGTCCATACAATTAGAAAGGGAGATATCTAAATTGCCTAAAAGTAAGGATGCTGCCTCGGCTGTAACCACAAGCACTGATTTTAGATCAATAATAAGAGTAGAGATTTGTGTCTTTGAAACTGCTGGGGGTGGACGTGAGATATTTCTATCGGCGGCATACAAATATTTACTGTCTGTTGTACCGGCAAGTGTTGAAGCAGAGCGTGCTTTTTCGTCAGCAGGCTATTTATTTAACAGGCTAAAAAGTTCGCTTTCTGATTCGACCTTAAATGCACTTTCTTTTTTGCGATCACACTTTCAAAATAAAAAAAGAAACGAAAATATCTTTTGATTAAAAATGTTTCAATATGATACATTTAAGTTTAGATTTTTATTATTGTTTGTCAGCAAATTTGCAAAATACTATTTGATTTATTTTGTTACTTGTTTAATTTTGGATTTTATGATTGTTTTTTTTTTAATAAACATAATAGCGTTAGTAAAATGAAAACCTAATGATTGCTGTAATAATAAATATAAGTATAGATCTCATTATCATTGTAATTTGCATATTCTATGTAAACGTAATCAAAACTTAAACTAAATGTGATATCGCAGTAGGCAATTACTACTGCGATATTACATTTAGTTTAAGTTTTGATTACGTTTATAAATCCTAGTCCTATAATCAATCAATACCAAATTGTTATGCTATTAAAAGAGAATAAAGACTGATTTGGAAACAAAAATACGTATCTAAAGGGTTTTATTAATGCCCTAATTAAAGTTCTTATAAACCTTAGAAGAATCCCTTAGAAGGGATGACAGTCAAGCGATAGTTTATTTTTTTTTTAAAAAGCTTGAAAAACTTGAGTTCAATACCGTGATCACGTGATCACGGTATTGGAATTTCTAATACCGGTACTGATACCGGTATTGAAAAAATCCGGTATTTGAAAGCCCTACTACAGACCCCGAGGCCCTGACCCCCAACCACTTTCTGTTGGGGTCGTCAAAAGGCCTACCAGCGACGGGACCCTGCGACGAAGCCGACCGACGAGCATGGCGAGCTAGCCAAGCGCTCGCCGACCACTTCTGGCGGCGTTGGCTGCGTGAGTACCTACCTACCCTGGTACCCCGCGGCGAGCCGAAGAACGACACGCGACCCCTGCAAGCTGGCGACGTAGTCCTCGTGGTGGACAACACGCTGCCCCGCAACACCTGGCCGATGGGAGTCGTCGAGAACACGCATCTTGGAACAGACGGCAGCATCCGAGTCGTCGAGGTGCGAACCCGCACCGGCATCTTCAGGCGGCCTACAAGCAAGCTCGTCGTCCTGATTAAGAAAGAAGAGGCTACGCAGGCTGCGCCGGGGGGGAGAACTGTAACGGACGCCGAGATATAGCAGCTAAGCTGTAACAAACGACGAGATAAACGTCTCACACATATGCCTATAAATAGTATGTTTAAAGTATATTGTTCAACATTCCTTGAATTCCTTGTTAAAACTAGCATAATGTAAAGTATGTACTGTATGACTGTTAACTTAGTGGATAACATGTAAATAAAATGTTTATTGTTGTAAGTAAATAAGATATACGTAACTAGGTAACTAAGTTTAGTAAATAAAGATAAGAAGTTGTTTGATTGGTTAATATTGTAAGGTCCGGCGGACCAGCATTCCTGCAGCGACAAGTCTCGACCTGTCGAAACCTGCTCGCGCCGCTCCGCCGGGCTACGCGTAGCTATTGGCCAATGGGCAGGGGGCGTAACGACACACGACCGCGACGTGCGCCCCGCTGCCCAGACGATATATATAGGCGGCCTTAGCAGAACACGCACGATCCAGTGAAAAATTGTAAATTGTCGAATTGCTGTCCGAATAATAAACGGTGAAGAATAATGTGCAGTTTAAAGGTTATAGCACATTATACCGGCACCGCAACTGCACAGCTGCAGCACGGTGTCGCCTTGAATTTAGACTACGGCTAGCTGCCAGCGCGCTAACTACGCGTTGTCCGCAAGGTGCAAGCTCGCAGTCCGCGCGCCGGCTGCGACGTGTAAGCTCACAGTCCGCTTGGTGGCCGCGAGGTGCAAGCTTGCTGTCACCGCGAACTCAATATTGTTTCAAGGCATTTATGATTGAACACGCCTAGGACTTGCACGTTTTCATAATGTCTCGGTTTACATTGCGCGAACTAGCGACGTGCGACGACGCAATGACGTTGTTTCGCTGCCGACTCGGAGTCGGCGCGTAACAAGCATGCTGTCGGCGCGCTGTGCGCACAAGGTCCGCTCGCTTGTAGCACACGGGCTGCGAGTCGAGTCGTGTGTTAGCGGCAAGCGCGCTGACTGCCCGCCGTTGGCTTTTTCATATTGACATTATGAAATATATTATACTGCACACGATTTAATGCTCTAAATTGAATGACAAGTTAATTGCTGGTTTGGAGCGGTGCTGTTGCGGTGCCGGTATAATGTGCCATGACCTTAATTGTGAGTCAAGAACACTTCAAATAAAACACAAGAACCCAGAAAACACTCATTTAATACAGTCCACTACACACACGTCAAACTGACAGGTTGAATTCAATTGTGAAAATTGGAGATTTTGCATGAAAATGAGTCGATTTGGAGTTTGTGCAATTCTATTGGCCGACATTTGGGACGGAAAAATAATCCCCCGAATGCCACACGAGCTTCAAAATTATCTAAATCGTCAAGTTTTTCAGGAAAAATCACTCGCGCCTTCATTTGTTTGCAACGAACCTATCGGGAAATACCCGATAATTTTGAAGCTCTTGTGGTATTATAAGTGAATAAAAATAGATTTTACCTTGCATCAAATCTTACTATACTTATACCCGCAGTCAGACCAGAAGATTAATTCATTATTTAAATTTTTTGTACAAAATCTCTGTCAAATTTTGTAAGACTTATAGTCGCGTCGGTCTCACAGACCGATATTCGACTTATTGGGCCAAATGTGCTATTTACATAAACACGTTTGTCGTATAATTCATAGCAACTATCATGCAGCGAACAGGAAGTACAGAATGCCGACATTGTTAAAAAAAAACGCGAATGATTGTTTTATCGGTCTCATCGACCAACGCACGGGTATAGGAAGGTTAAAACCTTTCTGCAATGAACGAGTGTTGATACATGGAACAACCCTTTACGAACATAGTAACGTGGGAGTATGGAAGTATCACTCGTTACAGAGCAAACACGAGGATATTTAAGTCGCATCACGTTTCCTATTGCCAATAAAAACAACATTGCCGTAAGCAATTTGCAAGTTAGTATGCAGATCTGTATTAACTGCTATTGTTTCACTTGTATCCTCTTATCTGAAGTATTGGAAAGCTGTACCGATAGAGGCATTGGGAATCTGTGTGAAGAATATTCTAGAATATATAGTCGATGTGATCATCTACCTCGCCTTTTTCAAACTATGTTAGGGTCGGCTTCCAGTCTTACTGGATTCAGCTGAAACTGACTACCAGTATTTTACATGGAGTGCCTGCCTATCTGACCACCACAACCCATTAATAACTGGGTAATACGATACTCTTTGGTAAAACTTTTGAGCCACTACCTGTATCGACTGTCAAAGATTCAAATGACAGCTGGGACGTGCTCTGAAACTCGGTATGTAGCGGGTGGTTACCCATACGCGGACTAACCTAAGCAAGCGTGGCTTAGCCTAAAGATCAACCAGAGCGGTAGTTTTTAATTAGTCAAGAGTTACTTCCATTAATATATAAAACCGGATCTACCGCCGTCGGTAAAATCCATCTGCTTAATCGGTGATGGCGGCTGCCGGCACAGAAAACATATCTGTACCCGGCAGCCGCCATTACTGATTAAGCTTGATCACGATATAACAGCATTTAACACCCGAAGGGCTAGGTAAAGGTGTACTAAATAAAACATCTACATTATGCCAGTTATGTTTAGGTCCCATGAAATAGGAGGCGATCCTATTGACATCTACCGGGCACAAGTTTCGACTCCGCGGTTGCTACTGAGATATCGTAATTAAAAAATTAAACACATTGCCCGAGACGAGATTTTTTTTTACGGATCTGAAATCATCAAATAACTTCACCCGCTCGGAAGGGAGTGTCAGACTTTTATTGACTAAAACCCACCCATGTTCCTTCTTTTTACTTTTATATTCTGGGGCCGCGGTCTTTTGTTCAAAAGTTGCGCTTGCAATCAGTCAATCAACAAATGTTGTCTCATAAGATATAAAAATCAGTGTTCAAATGAAAATCCTAGCCAAATACTATGTGAGTTGTGTCATAATTGTTGTAGCCGTGCCCACCATTTATTGATCTACCTGCAAGCAAGAGCTCATTTGTTCCATATGTACGAACATAACGCCGGATGAGTGAATAAAAATCCGTCGCTCGGCTTCATTGAGTCGCATTGAGAACACGAAAATGGAGGAATCTAATGAAATGTAAAAAAAGAAATATAATTTTAAGTACAGAAAAAATTACAAATCAGCCAGTATTTGATGAAACATTGATTTTAGATTGGAAGCTTGAGTGTGTTAATAAAATTCGCCTATTTTTTTTTAAACATAATTTGTTACTAACTCACTGCATGGCATCATTAACACCTTGGTTTATCATTATGATTAATCTCGAAAAGCATTAATAACGTACCTTTAATTAAAACAAGCAGTAAATGACATTGTGGTGATTAACACAATCTCACCAACTGACAGTGGCGGAAAACCGTTTTCAACACTCTCGTCCACAAATTACTGTTCACATTAACGCCTTCAATCACAATAATGTATTAAAATTCATGTTCGACTGGGAAAACCGATTAATCATGTAACTATTATTGGCATATTTATATTTCTAAATCTCTTTGTGCGTAATCTCTTCTGTGTAAACACCTAAGTATAAACTTCTTAATAAATATGTATAGGTTAATTATAATAACCACAATAAGTTTTAATTGTCTCAGCGTTATCAACTAATTTAATATACTATGTACAATTATTTATACAATGACTATTTACAATCCATCGTCATCATATTTAACATTTTGTTTAGTGAAATTTTTATTGTTTTTTTTTTATTTATTGTTTTTAGCTGTTACAGATTAATGAAATAATTATTAATGGTTAATTAATGTAATTCAAACACAATGCATATTGTTATATGAATATACTAGCGGCCCGGTACGTGCTTCGCTACGCCATTTATTGAATTCATTTGTTACAAAAAATGTGATAAATGAAGAACCGCTCGACCGATTTTGTGCAAACTTCTCATAAACCATCTACTAAATAGTCCAAACAAAACCTAAACATTTGGTTTGGATAGGTGAGCCTGTTCTTGGGTTATAAAATCACAACGAAACGTGGTATTGATATTTATATATACATTGATAAATAATCATAACTTAGTGAATACAACTTTACACAGGATGAATTGTAAACTTCACGCAAAACAGGGCAGCGTTAAGCGCTTAAAACCTGAAATACCTGTTACATCGTACAAAGTATAGTAAGTACCAGGTACTAAGAATTTTGTGATTCTCCCATCAGTCGGCGCTTTACAGCGTCATTTTACGTTATGTGCTCAAGTTACGAGCATGTTTAGTATTCTTCCTGTAAGGCTAGAATATTTTTGAGCACAACGAGAATTTTTAAATTAATTTGAAAGTAAAACGGTTTTTTGACGATCGGACGTTCCAGTCCAAAGATTCATGAAAAAATTGAATATAAAGTTCAGGCATCAATGAGTTGGAAACTTCCATTTTCAAAGCAGATAAGAAGGAGGGCCGAAGTGAAGGAATATGAGTTCACAATCTAGTGAGGCTTCGAGGAGACTTCATAAATGATAGACGGAAAAAGCCCACATAATTATCCTTATAGTTGATAAATAAATTTGTAACACAATGCCGTAATGTTGACATATTACTATGTGAATAAAAAGTAGTTTATCAAAGTTGAGTTGAGAAATGATATCGTTGACAAGACGAAACTTATAAATACTTAACCTCGACAACATAGACGGCACAGTCAGAAAATATGATGAAAAACCCTCAAAACTTTCACCAAAGTAAAACTAACAACTACTCGTGTCGTCGACTCGAACAGGCGTAAAGAATACGTAAGAGCTTTGTGTTGTGTTATGATACTGAAGTATTTGAAGCACTTTTGAAACTCAGGAGTGTTAGCAGGTATAAAGTCGCGATCGTTATACCTGAAGGGGCTGCGGAAATATTGGATACTCACCCTGTAAGTGGCAACATTAGCGATGTTACCGCTCCACGCTTCGTCATCATTTATCACGATTGTAACCGAAGTGAGAGAAAAATCAATCAATATTTATATAAACGTGTTTGTACGTACTTGATTCATCTGATGAATATGTGAATATTGTTTGGTTTTCGACCTACGGCTTTATTTAAATAATGTATGTGAGAAATTACGTAGTAATCCTTACTAATATTATAAAAGCGAAAGTTTTATTTGTTTTCACGCCTAAATAGCCGAACCGATTTTGATGAATTTTGGTACAGAGATAGTTGGGACCCTGGAGACGGACATAGGCTAATATTTTTGAAAAAAAAGCGAGAAAGAGGGAAGAAAAAGGGTGAGAAAGATACATTTTTTCGATCATCACGCGGGTTAAAGTTAACGTTAGTCCAAAGTAACTATGCCACGCGGACGAAGTCGCGAGTGGAAGCTAGTAAATTATACAACCAGGCTATGCATTGTCGTTCTTTCAAAGAAAAAATCATGTAAGCGAACACCGGAATAGGTTTCTATTGTTCTCGAAAACGACAAGCTCGATTGATACACCGATTTGTAGCTTATGCACAATTTGGATTTGCAACCTATGCATTATTCATGTTCGTGTAATAAAGCAACTGAAACAATACGGGCTGAAACAAGTTGAATTTGATTCAGTATTTCGAATTCCGTATTTTACCCAGTATTTTATGAAATACGCAAAATATACGAAATTCTAATAATACAAAAAAAAACAATTACTTTGAGTATGCATACACTTCAGGAAGCTCGCAGTTTATAATACATATTTTCGTGCTACGGGTTACCCAGTAAATAACTACGAGTCTTGTAGTACTTACGTACCTACTCGTAGCGTATGCAAGGGCGTAGCTGTGTTCTACGAAATGTGCTACGAAGCTACGCACTTGACCTTTTTACTAGATATTGCAATTTATTATGGCCAGTTCATGAGTTTCAGAGGCATCTCATCGCAGCAGTCAGCACTTCTAGTTATATGGCCGCTATAAACCCCTTAAGTTAATCGCCTTTCACACATCCTTTCCAAACGGTTGAGCAGTTGAGCTGCTGATACCCAAGGGAATACCTTTTTATTTCCTCTTCGCTATAAATCTGTTTACGCTTTCCTCGAATGGTATAATGAGTTTGAGTTGTCATAAATAAATTGAAAAAATATACTAAAAATGTTGTATGTGAAGCTATGCACGTGATTGAGTAGTTGCCTGAAAATAAAATAAACCTTTAAAAAGCCATATTCATATAGAAAGAAAGGAATACACAAATACCACACTTGGTATAATTCACCGACGTATTCTTAGACCTCGTATAGGCGATTGGCGGCGGCGATATCTCGCGTCCGGCCCTGGTTCAGTCCATCGTCCGGAGCTAGAGGGAATGGGTAGCGGACACCTCCTTCTGCGTAGCAGTTATGCTAGTGAAGGAGGTGGCCGGACGTTTGAGGGAGAGAACCTCAAACTAACCTAGACGCCGCGGCAGACGCTCCGAACGTCGGGCGCCTCGAGACGACTCCCGGCCACCGTAGATGCTTCCGTCTAGTGACGACAGGCAGGTAGATAGATACAAAAAGTGACTTTATTTTATACTATTGAGAGATAGCCATGTTGTAGCATCCGGGATCTGCCATCTAACCTTAGGGTAGGTAGTCAGTGTTCCGAAAGTCTGACAACCAGTCTTACCAAGGGGTATCGTATTACCCAGTATTAACTGGGTTGTGGAGGTCAGATAGGCAGTCGCTCCAAGTAAAATACTGATATTCAGCTACATCCGGTTAGACTGGAAGCCGACCCCAACATAGTTGGGAAAAGGCTAGGCAGATGATGACTTAAGTACTAATTACTTCTATCATAAGGGAATAGTAGGTATTGTTTACACATCTATCATCTCATCAAACTGCTGCTTCTCAAAACAGGATTTAAACTAAAAACATGCTTGTTATCATCATAAATTATTACGTTTTTCACACGGGTTTTTTTTCTATTCAATAGATTTAACATGTATATGATCACATTCTACAGAAAAATCGATGATGATGATGGTGATGATGTAGTCTGTAGATGCTATAGACCTTGTAGTCACGGATAACATTAAAAAAACGTCAAAAAATGCTTGCTCTATTTTCCACACAGTAAACGCACCCGTAAACCCCGTTGACCCACATGCGACAATATCAATATGTTATTGCCCCTGAATGCCCCTGATATTTGCATGCAAATACGCAGATTTCGTATGCATCTATGCACACAAAGTTATCACTACCGTTACCAATCACAAGCAACGTCATTCATTTTTGTTGATACTTGTAATGTAATTAACATTTTTTGCAACGTGACTTATACTTTGTTTGGAGTTTCGTACTAAATAATGCCGACATAAATTTTCATTAGACTACATCTGAAGGATAAGACAAAGATTTATGAGCGTTGTTTAGATAACTAATTGAGTAACAGTGTTGACTAAGTCCTTATAACAAATAAAACAGGCGATATCAAGTTAGAATTTATTTTATGACCTAAAAAATAAGAATAAAAGTAAGGATCTTTTTTTTATTAATTGTAAACACAAAAGATTGTGAACCGTATAACTTATTATATGAAAATAGTAAATTGGATTTCTACTTACTATATTTTACCAACATTGTCGGAATTAACGAAGTCATATTATAGTGTTCCATTCTCTCCTCCCCTTTTTTCGAATTAGAAATCATTAAATACATTCCCCCGTTCTGTGCGGAGCAGGCGCGGGTGTCAGACATTTACTGACTTAAACCCACCCACGATCCTTCTTTTGCCCTTTACTATGCCGGAGCCGCGGTCTCTTTTGAACAACTCGCAACCCTGGATTCTCTCCTCCTTTAGCGTTAGTTTCGGTACATCAAGTGCGCTGTGGTTCTCCAGTTTTGCGACAGGGGAGTAATACAAATAGTGCTGCGGCAACAGAACGAGAAACTATGAATAACTAAAAGGCTGTTCTGATAGGCACTTCAGGAAATTGCTAGAGCACTAGTCATGCCAATGGAAAATAAAGTAAAGTAACTATTCATAGAAATGATAATTATTAACTACTAGCTTTTGCCCGCGACTTCGCTCGCGTTAAATTCGGGGTAACACAGTTCCTGTCTCCTGATTTGCAGATACCTGCTACTTGTATTTTTTTTCCCTTGCGCCTTATTTATTGTAATAGCAAAGCTAAGTTTTCCCTTTTCTTCCCTCTTTCTCCCTCATTTCTCACTTTAAAAACAAAAATTACCCTATGTCCGTCTCCAGGGTCCCAAATATCTCTGTACCAAAATTCATCAAAATCGGTTTAACCATTTAGGCTTGAAGACGTAACAAACAAACAAACTCCCTTTCGCTTTTATAACATTAGTAAGAATTGAAGTCAGTTAAGACAAGTTTTAATGGGCATGGGACCTAACTAAACACAACCGGTAAAATGTAGTTATACTATTAGAAACACCTTTGCCGTACCTGCGATGGTATACCTGACCCAAGAAACAATATTTATTTCGACAAATTAGGTCTTCCAAGAATACAACATTCCCGAAGGTCACAAAACAAAATAAGTAGCTTAGGGCTTCTGAATAGGTACCTAACCTAAATATTTGTACTCGTAAAATATTTACTGGTTTTGTCCTAGGTAGGTACGTGCCTAATACAGGGAATCATAAAAGGTCCTACCTAGTAAACCCACCGAACTATTTATTATTTTTATATTGTAGGATATAAGGAAAGTAGGTTTATATTAAAGCGCATGGTTACAGGGTAACGGTAGTAGCTATAAGTAGGTATCCTAAGGGACCTACCTACAATAATATAGGTATAAAAAAGTGGTCGCTATTGTGTAGTCAGCCATGCCATTGTATGATTATGGTATGGACTACACCACAAATGTGCTAGGAAGGCATGGAAAGTAACACGACATGGACATACTAGCTATACATATATGCACACTAGAACCTATCAACAGCGCATCATATCTCTACTAAAACGATTTGGTATGGTATGGTAAGGTGTAGCGGGCCCGGGGTTTGGGTTGTTCGACAGAGATACCGGAACCCCGGAACATAAGAAAGAAAGAAAAGAGCAAAAGAAGGAACATGGGTGAGTTTTAGTAAGTAAAAGACTGATACTCCCCCCGCTCCGCCCAGAGCAGGGGAAGTTATTTAACGATTTCCCATCCGCAAAAAAACGTGTAAGTAGTAGGCAGATATATCGTAAATTGAAATGAAAAAGGCGGAAAAAAACAAGAAGATGGGTACCTATTGTCAAAATCTTAAAGATAAACGCAGTGAAATAAAGAAGCGAAATAAACTTTTTCGGTGATAAAAATTGATAACAAATCTATAATCCTTATCGTAAGGTATAATTGTACGGGCGGGAGGAAGCGCCCGGGTGTCACCATTGTGACGATCGCCCGGAGGACACGGTGGAGCACACAGTGGCGGTCTGCCCAGCTTGGGCGGAGCACCGCCGTGCCCTCGTGGAGGCGATCGGCGGCGGCGATCTCTCGCGTCCGGCCCTGGTTCAGGCCATGGTCCGGAGCGAGAGGGAATGGGAAGCGGTCACCACCTTCTGCGAAGCAGTAATGCTAGCAAAGGAGGTGGCCGGGCGTTTGAGGGAGAGAACATCTGCCCAACCCAGCCGCCGCGGGAGACGCCCATGGCGCCGGGCGCCGCGAGACGACTTCCGGCCACCGTAGATGCGGGCCTGTGGGCGGTGAGCAATGGGTAGTTCACCGTCCGTCCGTCGATTGACGACAGGCCGTGTCGACGGCGCGTTCGTGTTTCACGCGCGCCTCAAAGAGAGTCAGCAAAGCAGAGGGGCTTGCCAGAGCCTCCGCCTGCCGGGGTTGCGGGTTGTTCGAAAGAGATACCGCGGCCCCGGAACGTAAAGGGCAATAGAAGGAACATGGGTGGGTTTTAGTCAGTACAAGTCTGACATGCCCCCCTGCTCCACCCAGAGCGGGGGAAGTCATTGGATGATTTCCCACCCGAAAAAAAAAAAAAAAAAAGGTATAATTGTAATTATGGGTGTACTACCTGAAATAAATGAATTTTATTTATAATATTATAAAAGCGAAAGTGAGTTTGTTTGTTTGTTTGTTACCTCTTCACGCTTTAATGGCTAAACCGATTTTGATGAATTTTGGTACAGAGATAGTTGGGAACCAGGAGACGGACATAGGCTAATTTTTTTAAAGTGGGATTTGAGGGAGAAAGAGGGAAGGAAAGGGAAAACTTAGCGTTGCAATTACAAATCAATAAGGCGCAAGGGGAACTGTGTTACCCCGAATTTAACGCGAGCGAAGCCGCGGGCAATAGCTAGTAAGTTTATACTTCCGGAAATCGGTCACTTTTGCTTGATTCATCGATTTGTTTTGGCACCGAGTTCCGAAAGTAAGCTTACTTTCCGTCCTTTCAGCATAATGTTGCAAGATAAGCTGACGCCAACCACAATAAAGTTAAGTTTGTCTTCAGTTTGTATTTGATAGGTACTCGTACCAGCACTTATGTGCTACCGGCAGGTCCTATTTAGGCAAAACAAACTCTTCTTAGAAATTTAACTTACTCGCAAGTGTGATGTGAAGATATCTAGGTACTAAATCTAGCTGTTACCAGCGGTTTCACCCGTTGTTCAGGATCCCTTCTGATAAAAGCCATTCTATGTCACGGGTGTAAAAAAAATTGAGAGACCTACCCAAAATAGGTACATAGATCTATACACATAAAATATAATAAATATCGGTCAAGCCGTTTCGGAGGAGTATGGCAACTAAAACTAAGACACGAGAATTTTATATAATTGAAAAAATAATTTAGTGTTGGATATCCCATTTATCGAAGAAGGCTATAGGGCCTGTAGCCTTCCTCGATAAATGGGATCTGCATAATTGCATTTACATCGTGCACGTAGGAGCTCAGCGGTGAAATCGCTGGGCACTGCGAGTTATATTATTGGTGCGAATGTATGCAGGTTCCTACTTTACAGATACCTTAGGTACTTACCTATACCTATACTTAGCACTTAGTAAGTTCAATGTAGCAACATAACATATGCAATAATGAAAGTACCTCTTACGACAGATCACTTAACCAATTATAGTAAGGTAAATCTAACGCATGCCAAACACCTTGGTGCGCAGAGTAATCAAGCCGCTCTGGGTGGAGCGAGGGGAGAGTTTCAGACATTTGCTGACTAAAACCCTCCCATGTTCCTTCTTTTGCCCTTTAGGTTCCGATGCCGCGGTATCTCTTTCGAGCAAACCGCAACTCCGGCAGGCGGTGGCCCTGGCTGGACCCTCTTCTTTGCTGACATCTCTATAAGGCGCGCGTGGCACACCAACGCGCCGTCGACGCGGCTTGTAAAAGAAAGAAAGAAAGAACTACTGAATTGATTGTCTTGCTAACACGACCTATGCAGAAGTTAAGATAAATACCATAAGTTACCAGACCATAAGCTTCTCCGCCATACCTGCAGGTTATTTATTAATAATTGGCTATCACAATCAGTATCGTATCAGAATCGATTACGTTAATTCTAAATTTCGTAGAATGGAAATAAAGGTCCCGGCGTTCAATCTAAAGTACTTTTGAACCGCAACCAATCGTCTTAAATGTAATACTGAAATTGAAATGGATTCGATTTTATATTTCCATCGCAAGAGCTTTAGCTGTATAGATTTTACCTATGGTGGAACCAATCGCAAGGGCAGCCCGCGAAATTCAATGTCTTATGTTTTTTTTGCAATTTTCAGGTCAGTTCCAGGTTGTATGCTGATTAAAAATATAAATTGCGACCGTAACAAATATGGTTTTGCAGAATTTTTATAAATAAAATCATTATAACAACCCTGTACATACATTTTACGCCAAAAAATTACCATTTCATGAAAAACCCACTTAAAAACGACGAAAAATTTAAATTTCGTGGGCTACGCTGGCGCTTTCACCTTAGGTAAGTAAAATATTCATATCATATTGTAGATAAAGACTACAACAAGTAAAAATGTAGTGTAGATACATAGTTCGTCTGCAGATATGTGATATGAACAGACGAAGTGCGTGCACATTATCTTAACAAGAACGAGCAGAAATGATAGTTTTTTTTTTTTGCGGATGGGAAATCAATAAATAACTTTCCCCGCTCTGGGCGGAGCGGGGTGGAGTGTCAGACTTGTACTGACTAAAACCCCCATGTTCCTTCTTTTGCCCTTTATGTTTCAGGGCCGCGGTATCTCTTTCGAACAACCCGCAACCCCGGCAAGAAATGTTAGCATACGTTATCCCTTCGCTGTCCAACCATTCGATAGTACCTATGTTTCCGTTTAGAGAGTTCATTTGTTCAGCATGACTCAGCATCTTCTACTAGGGACTCGTTCTGGCTATGTTTTCTCAAGACTCCACAAGCTACCTACCTACTTTACAAAACTCATAAATTAACAAAAGATGCGTAGGTAGACTAGGTAAGTAGGTTGTGCCACCAACCCTTACTTACTATTCAAAAGCTAATGTGTTAAGAACACAGCTGATTCTCAACACCTACATAAACCGTATACATGATAAGGAGCTATTAAAATTCGGAGCGCACTTTCGCCTTCCATAAGTTATTCTTAGGTAATGGAAATTCAATGTCGCATCTCAATTTTCTAAGAGTGTTTCATTGAAGTAAACACACTTGTGCAATAATAACGAGTTTAACCTTTGCCTAAGTTATTTTACACGTACCTGTCTGTTGGTACTTATCATCTTCTTCTTAATCGTACACTCTTGACAGAGTGGTCGTGATCATGGTATGTCCTTGGTGGCTGCCCTTGCGATTCCTCTCCACTTTTTTCTGTTAGTGGCATTCCTCGCGCACTCCACTATTGAGCTGGATGTCACTGATTTTATAAGGTCCGTCCATCTAGTTGGTGACCGACCGCGCGGACGCTGCCCCTCTATTCTCCCTTGCACCACCAATCGTTCCATTGAGTCTTCGTTTCGGATGATATGCCCAAACATTTTACTTATCATCTACCTACGTGTAATGAGTAGGTACCTGTTGTTACATAAAACAATTTTTAAGAAGGTACTTATTCTTACTCCGGACCACCGGATGCCAACATACCTTCGTCGTGTGATCGAGGCATATCTGATGGACAGGGCCGTCATATACCCCGGTCGCTCCTGAGAGTGGAACCGGCGAGAGATGTCGTACGGTGTCCCACGGTCTTGGGGCCGCTCCTGTGGGACATCCCCACAGGAGATGTCCTGTGGGGACAATCCACAACCAATCCACAACCAATCCACAACCGTGGCCCCAATCCCACGGTCTTGGGGCCGCTCCTGTGGGACATCGGTTACGATTGGGTACCTACTGCGCTCCGACCTCCTTAGCGGCGACACGCTCGTCCTCGCAGAAGGGGTCGCACCCGGTGGCGGCCGAAATAATGACACGTGGGGTTGCGATAGTCGCAGAGAGTATACGGCTACTTTGTCTTGAGGTGGCATTGCACAAATCCGAGGCCATGGTCTTTCATGGCCGCGGGAATACGCCACCGTCGGGATTCCAGCTGACGAGTCGTTGATGAAGTACATACCTGGGAAACGTCCTCGACACGGCTGTGGAATGTCGTGAAACATTTCCGACGTTGGGCTCCCAAACTTGAGCGGGAAGCGATAAGTATAAATATGTACCTACTAAATATTTAAACAACAAGCATTGGGTTGTGCCATCAGGAATTTTTCAGTAGAAACAGGAGTCTGGATTTGTGCCCAGTTGATGACAATAGGCTATTACATGAAATCCTTACTAATATTATAAAAACGAAAGTGAGTTTGTTTGTTTGTTACGTCTTCACGCCTTAATGGCTAAACTGATTTTGATGAATTTTGGTACAGAGATAGTTGGGACCCTGGAGACGGATATAGGCTTTTTTTAAAAAAAATGTGAGTAATGAGGGAGAAAGAGGAAAGAAAAGGGAAAAATTAACATTGCTATTACAATAAATAAGGCGCAAAGGCAAAAACTACAGGTAGTAGAATAGGTACTTGCAAATCAGGAAAGGGGAACTGTGTTACCCCGAATTTAACGCGAGCGAAGCCGCGGGCAAAAGCTAGTGTAATATAAATGGCGAATTCAAATAGGTAGGTACGTGTTACACAAATAATCATTTTCTGTGGGTAGGTAAGGTAAAGGTATGCACAATACAAGACCTTCATAAGAAAATCACCGAAAAACTGTCGAAGATAACTTCGTCTGTGTGATATAGGGTAAATCCTTAGATAATATTTACTCGACACGCCACCCTCTGAGACAATTTCAATTTCACGCGCGAAAATCACAGGAATTCATAAATCCGTGAAAATAAGTAATAGCTATTGATACGTAGGTAATGGGAGTCCTCGTGGAATTTGAGTAAGTAGATAAAGTATTCGGTAGATTATTATTTTTTTTTTGTTTGAAACTTCTATTTAACGGCAAAAATAGACTCTGGAAGGTCAAACTTTGGACCGCCAAACATTGTTACCTAAATATACCTAACTACATCATTAAAAAAATATATATACTACCTACATAACGTAGATAGATTCTTCTAGCTAGTTCTTATGTTTTACAAGGAAGCACCAACCTACTAAATTGATATGATGGAAAAATACCCGGCATAATTACTTAGATGAGACAAAATAAGACTGGGATGGGATTTCTTCAAATAACTTGTCCCTTTCTGGACGGAACGAAAGGCAGTGACCGACTTGCACTCACTAAAACCCATCCATAATCACTAAAGCACTACCTACCTCTCTCCTTAAACAACAACACGAAATATTTCTTTGCTTTTCATGATTACTATTTTATATGTATACTAGCTGTGCCCCGGCATGCGTTGCAATGCAATTTTCTACGTACCCTACCTACCCTGTTGGATCAAACTGCACACGGTGTGCAAATTTAATTTAAAATCGGTTAAGTAGTTTAGGAGTCCATCGCGGACAAACTCAACGTGACACGTGATTTATATATATTAAGATTATATATATAAGTATTTTTTTTTCATAAAATGTAGCTATTCGTTCGTAAAATGAAACACCACAGACTACCTACAGTACTGTATCTCCTCCTTTAAATCCATCCAAAGGTTGTCTTGAAAAGATCGCTTTTAACGATAAGACCGCCCATTTTGTCACCCTATTTATAAGTTGTACATATATTGTTATTCTTGTCATTTGTATGGTGTAGATAATAAAGAATATTCTATCTATCATGATCGTTCTTTAGCCCTTACTGTTCCGGGGCTGCAATATCTTTGTAAATTTGCATGCTATAATTATGGCGAAGTGTGACACACTTTTCTAAGATCCTTTTATATTACACTAGCTTTTGCCCGCGGCTTCGCTCGCGTTAAATTCGGGGTAACACAGTTCCCCTTGCGCCTTATTGATTTGTAATAGCAACGCTAAGTTTTCCCTTTTCTTCCCTCTTTCTCCCTCACATCCCACTTTTTTCAAATAAAAATTAGCCTATGTCCGTCTCCTGGTTCCCAACTATCTCTGTACGAAAATTCATCAAAATCGGTTTAGCCATTAAAGCGTGAAGAGGTAACAAACAAACAAACAAACTCACTTTCGCTTTTATAATATTAGTAAGGATTTTATGCAAATAAATATACTTACACTCACAAACCCCTCGGGGTTAAGAGAGCTGTACAGCAGTAAATAGGTATAGAATAACACGTCTCTGTTCGGTGCTCACACCATCGATGATGAGAATTGCGACAGGTTTGATTGTACTGTCACTAAAGCTTTGAATGAGTACAAGTACCTAGAGGAGTAGTTGTGTGTGAAGACACAAAATCCTTTTGTTTTGAGAAAATGGCAGTCCAACAAGGCTAGGGATGGTAAAGGACTGACTGTGCCTGACTACTGTAACACTCTCCAGCAGACCAGTTACCCTGTCAAGAGTAACTTACAAGTGTTTCCCCTAATCGCAATCCGCACTAGAGTTCCTTTTTCTTACATGCGACAAGTGCTGTCGTCGGTTTTTCAATGCATCGGCAAAACCAAAAAAAAAAAAAGAAAGTTCCGTTACAACGCTGCAACACCTGCTGACATTTTGGCGGCTATCCAAAGGTTGCGCAACCGGCAGTCGCTGAAACATTAATATTTGTGCCGTGCGGGCATCGAACCTACGACTTTTTGCGCAAATAATAACAGTAGGTACTTAGCAAAACGATTTTTCACGAGGTAAAGTATGGCTCGCCCAAACGTAGCCAACAATAAAATGTAAAGTTTGAAGTGCACTAGCGCTAGTTGGTCATTGCAGCATAAAAAGTTCTGATAACTGGCTAAGCAAAGGGTATTGAACGTAGGCGCTGAATTGAACAACGCCAATACACAATACCTACTCTGCGCATCAAAACAGATGCTGACATGTTATTTATTATGTACCTGTAGGTAATTTAAGCCTGTTTAGATTAGTGCTTTATATCAGTAAACGTCAATAACAAAAGATCATGCAAACAATCCTGGTCAGTGACTCTTTTAAGGTTTATAAATATTTAAATTCAAACAAACTTAAACAGTGTAATTTATATTTCATTCTGCAACTTTGAACCTAAAATAATAAGACATAATGTAATAGATAAAATATCTTATTCGAGTTTGCTGTTTGTTGCGTAAAGAAATGAAAGTAAATAGCTGTCTGAGGATTTGAGTTCAAAGCTCTCATTCATAAAACTGTTCAATAAACTCACTGGTTACATCAATATTTTCCTTTATCATTGATTTAATAAGTAGCTACCATGTACTACATCCATGTTTGTTAAGTAATAAAATTAAAATTAATATCAATCAGACACTAGCTATTTCTTAAAGAACTGATCATACATTTAATACTACAATATTCTTTAAAAGAAAACATAAGACATGGATATTACTTTACTTTAACTTTTATTTATACCTTCGTTTTATTTGTACATCTGCTACAAACACATAAGATACAGATCTTGTGTTTGCTACAGATTTATAGAGAATAGTTTAAATGTTTTATCAACTAGCATTATGTGGTTTTCATTTTTCAACTATTTACATAGATACCGTCTATGACATGCATTTTTAACAACATACGTTAACAACAATAATTATATAGAGCTGAAAATATTCTACCACATATCTAAGTAATTATACAAGTGTTACAACATATACAAATAGTAAAGTACATCAATTATTAATATTATTTATTGCATAAACTTATATTGTGATCTGGCATCTAATAGTAATGTTACAATAACATATTTTATCCTACAATGATAATGATATTTTACTTTAACTTACTACAGAATGAATACGAGAGCTATTGATATAGTTTGCCTATGTAATTAAGTAATTTTAAGTATTGTGCAACACACGTAAGTGCCATCCTACGACAGACACCAAATCACAATAACATAGTAGTGTTGTGAGCTCAGAACTGCACCCAGTTCTGTTGGTTGGCAGGTGTCACTGGCTGTTGTTGACTGGGAGCACTGGAAACAAAACAACAACCATATATTTACCAAGTATGTTTGCATTATTAATCTACATTTACATGAGTGACTCTATTTGCTAGGTGGGCAACAAACAAATACATTTTAAAAAATGGTTACTGTATTTCTTTCAAGCTTAATAAACAGTATTTTATTATAATGATTTCAAATCGTCTCAGACACATGGAATAAGCTACAAGGAATTTTTTGCAAGTTCAGTCTAAGAATGTTTTAGAAACAACACTCCAAAATTTCCAATTGGGTTTACCTGGCTGAATTGAAGTCACCCCATTCTGAACTAGCAGGAGCAGGTGCAGGAGCAGCAGTGGCTGGAGAGGGAGCATGTTGTGGTGAAGGAGGGGGTGGCAGTCGAGAGCCTCCTGGTGGGGGTGGTAGCAAGCCTCCAACACCACCCGCCCCAACACCACGACGGGGCCTGCTGCCTTCACTACCATCCTTTTTCTGTGAAATAGAAAACCACACTACATTGACAACAAATCACAATGACAACCCATTGTGGAATATTACAATTCAAGCAACAAATAGTTTTTTATCTAATTAGATGACTCACTACACAATTACATTAGCAGGGTTGACTCAGTTGCCCTTTAATGTTATAACATGATTTTCTGCATTTACATAACTATACATTCAAAATACTTACAGTAATCTTCATGTTGATTTTTATTGTTTCTCCTTCTTTAAAGCCCAGATCAAGATTCTGCTGTGGGGCTTGCTCTCCTTCTTGTTCTTTTCTCAACCATTTGAAATGGTCTTGTAAGGCGACATTTAGATCAAATGAGTCTGATCGATCTCCAAATCCTAGACCTATGTAAGCAGTCCGACCTGAAATAATATACCAATTATAAAACTACAATATTAGATCAAGCTAAAATAAGTTGAGTGAAATGTATATAATTTAAATTTCTCTTGCCATTATCATCTTGAATCCTGACAACGAAGTAACGTGAACTATCAGTGACGGACTCGAGAGCCACCCCCGGATATTTGTCAATAGGGCATTTGGCAAACAGCTCTCCAGAACTTTTGTCTTCCAGTTTCATTATCAGTTCCTCTGCTTTTGCAACAAGTCTCATACGTCCCGTCCATTGCGGTTCTTGTAAGTTCCAATCGGCTGCCCTAAAAACACCCACCGTTTTATCGTTTTCCTACAAAACAATTACCCGCTAATACAAAAAAATATTTCACCTACCTATACCCCCTATTTGAAGTTTTAGGTGGTATTTTAAACACAAACACTTCATTCTTAACAAGAATAACACTTTCATAAGATTCCATTTTCCACTGCAATTCAATTTATCATGAAAAACAATGAAATTTTTGGGATAAGTATTTTGATAGCAGCTATCAAAGAGTAAAGTAAGTATAGCAGCTATTGACCACTGACGTTAGTGACGTGACATGACGTGCACAAAAAAATATAAATGCAAAGGAAGTTCTTTATACAGCATCATGATAAAGCAATACGTACTCTTTTTTGTAAAAGAGATATCAGACTAAGAAAAGATAACTCTGGAATGCGAAGAAAAGAGATAGTCATTTAGCTAATGAAGCATAAAAGTAGAAAATAGTTTCTAGCACATACATCGCAGTTTATCACAGGTTTTAGGATACTAATTACAAAGGGTTTTTCACAGAAAATAGTTTAATCTAGGACTAGTTTCATGACTTTAATCTATGGATTTATTAATCAAAACTGTCAAGTTTGTTGTCACTTTATTAATTTCTGTTCTGTCACTGTCAGTCTAGAAGTCTAGTTGATTTGATGGGGCCCAAAATTTGTTCCTCTCCTAAATAAAAAGTTTTACATCCTGCGAATTACAGTTATCGTAATCATTTAACCAAAGTAACACAATCATATAAGAAAACAATCATTCATCCACTTGCACTAGAAGTAAGTATTGGTTCCTTAGTAACTAGTAAACAAAGTATAATAATATTACTTTCCAATCTGTAATTTGTTTTAAGTATCAATGGGAATTTATTTATAAATTATTGACTGTTATAGTTCAGCTCTATTTATTTCAGGTTTGAAGAAAAGTGATGGCTTATAATGTAAGTATTAAGAGTAATGTAAGTATTAAACTATCATGATATCAAGAAACCAGAAATACTTTTTTAATTAACATATGTATTACAAACAAACAACATAATTAGAACATGAAAAATAGATCAGAAACGTTTTGGTCACAGGTTATTACTGTTAGTTACAAAAATGAAGAATAAAGAAGATTGCCACTTAGGACAATAGTTAGAACCATAATGTACCATTGAGCAGTACCATGCTCTGTATACCAGCAATGATTTAATAATGAGAGTAAAATAAGAAATGCAACTTTACCTAAAACTAAATAAGGAGATACTAATTAGAACATAATATTTCTTTAAATATTCTTGTTCCTTGTGTTTCTAGTTATAAGTTACTTACTTACCTTCTTTATAAAACCCAATTTAAAAGAAAAAAGTTTAAAATTGTATAGAAACTACATTGATTGTTTTAGTAGTAACTGTTTCTAACAAAAATATGAAGTGTTTCATTAAGTATCTAATAGTAATAGTTGTTTACTAAGATAGTGTAAGTTGAGGTCAACAGTCAGCACCTAAATTAAGGTTAAAGACAAGTTCAGTACTGTTAATTAGTCAGCAAATCAGAGAGGCTCGGTCATGCACCTCCCAGCTTTGGGTTGGTTTGAAAGATATACTGCTGCCCAGAAACACGAAGGGTAAAAAAGGAACATTGATGGGTTTTGGTCAGTACAGGTCTGCCTCCTCCTTTCTGCTGTGCTGTCTGCCAATACTGTGTCACTGTCAAGTCTGTCTAAGTCTAGTGACGACAATGTGGCAGACAAAAATCTCTGATTATGATAGGTGAAAGTTAGAGACAAAATAACTGTGAAAGGACTAGTGCTAAATTATTATTCTGTATTTAGGAAAAACAAACAAACATGCAATGTGTGTTACTATAAAATGAAGGTAGATTTATGGGTAAATGTATAAATTGGAAATCCACTACTTTACTGCAGTATATCTGTGTAAATCATTAATTAAGTAGGTATCACAAATTATGCTTAAATACCATCTTAGGTACTAATCAAATTTTATTTTGTTTTTAACAATTGCACAAAGAGGATATAATTTATTTTTTGAAATTACTTTTCTGATAGAAATAAGTTTATATTGCACACAAAATTAAAAAATACACATAAATTCCAATATCAAAGCATGAATCTCAATAGATTGTGATTGTTCTGACGGATAGTTACAAAATCATTTACTAATAGAGCCCTCTTTCAAGACAACAGAAATGCATGAATTTGCTAGAGGCATTCCGGTAGCTTGAGGTCTTCATGAAAATAGTGTTAGCGCTTTTTAAAAACGTTTTTTATTCATATTTAAGATTGTGGTCAAGAATAATTCAAGATAGAAGCCATTCCTGGTTAATTATAACTTGTAGATTTAGATAGCAAATTAGCATCTAAAATTGTTAATACTTTTAAGAATGATTTTTAAATGTTTTCTGCTAGCTAATTTTAGGGACAATATTGTATCTAAAGCTTAAAATAGTTGATTTACCAAATAAAATAATAGTTACTCTACAAAAATGAACTTTGTGTTCTTGAAATTGAAAATAGATATTAGATAGTGAAAACACATTTTAAAAATGAGGGGACATGTGGGAGGTATCTCAGTGCCATCTTCTCATTGATCAATAAAGATAATATTCATCATATTCTGAACGACCTGTGTCCAGCCATTTCACCCGGTGCTCAGCTCCTAAAAATCATAGTGTGAGCCTACGATACTTCCTGGTAAATTAGATTTCTGTTGATGAAAAAATGGTTAAAATCGGTTGAGTAGCTATGGAGCCTATTCGGTATAACCAAACAATTGACTCAATTGAGTGTATTGTGTTTTTGTTGTTTTACGATTTTAATCACAAAACTCAATAAAACGGTAACCCTACGGAAAATAAATAAAAATATTGTTAAAAGCTGATTTAGTGGAAAACTAATGTTTCTTTTCTTTTGCACAGATATCTAGCTTTTTTTTCTACATTCTGACTAGACAACAGCCGCAGAGAGCGATGAGCGATGCCTCTTTCTATATATTTTTTTTTAAAAAACGTTGCCCCACACTAGGAATTTCTCCTGTGACGTGGGTGCTTTTAAAAACATTACACAAACAGCCAGACCCGAAACAACTATCTGTACGTCATACAAATATTTGTTCCATTAGGGAATCGAACCCGCGACACGCAGCGTAGCAGTCGCTCAGCCACTGCGCCAACCGTGCCGTCAATTGTAATAATTAATTTTATTATACTTCAATTTAAGTCTCTTGATTATCTTCTTAATAATATATATTAATCACGTGTCACGTTGCTTGTCCGCGATGGACTCCTAAACTACTTAACCGATTTTAAATTAAATTTTCACACCGTGTGCAGTTTGATCCAACTTAAAAGATAGGGTAAGTAGGGTAGGCAGAAAGGTACAAAAATGCAATGCAACGCATGCCAGGGCACAGCTAGTATATATATATAAATGGTATGCAACAATCAAAATCATTTACAAACGACAGTAGCGACACTTAACGTAAGCGAGTCTGTACCCCAATTACTGTCAAGTGTCAAACTGTCCGCTATGTCACGCTACCACCTGCCATGCCACCTGTGAATATGCATTATGTGCATGTGCAACTTACAGTCGGTTTTTTGCCTTTTGGTATACGTGTGCAGCCGAAAAATCGTCGTTATCTAGTGATGATACAAAAACTACAAAATGCACTAATATGAAAATTAATAAATAATGTTCAATCTTAAATATACGCTGACTGACACTTTTGAGATACCTTAACCAAGAATATCGGGCACTTAAAATAATAGGAAATCATAGATAGATGTAATAAAACGTGAAAGCTTAATACCTAGTGTTTAATCTTAATTAAATTAAGATTTAACACTGTATAACACTTTTCATTAATATTTAGATTGTATATATATAAATAGTGTTTGAAGCTTGTTGGAGTATATGGGATACCAGAGAAAGGAAGTGTTACTTGAAAAACCTTTTATTAATTAATTGAACACAACACATACCGCTATACAACGCAACCGCCATTATACGAGAGAGTTACCATAGTCAAGACCACAGACTAAGAACTCATAATAGTGATGCTACATTGTAATCTCTAATACCCTTCCTCAATGTAAACATCACTCACAATCATAAAACTAACTTTCATCACAATACTTCAATGCAACTATTACTTCAATGCAACTATTACTTCAATACTGACTCTACATTACAAACTACTATAATTAAAAAATCCAAACTTATAATACTAAGAGAACAACATTTCTCTCAACTTAACAAAGGTAACTTTACATAATCCTTTAGTACATATATCAGCAAGCTGATCCCCTGAAGGTACATACTCCAAACATACAATTTTATTCTCAACTTTCTGTCTCACAAAATGATACTTAATATCTATATGTTTAAGGCGCTTATGATATTCTGGGTTTTTTGCAACATGAATTGCAGACTGATTATCAATTTTTATAATAAAACTTTTACAATCAACTCCTATTTCTCCTAATAAATTCCTAATCCAGCAACCCTCTGCGATTCCCTTTCCTAATGCTACATATTCTGATTCTGTACTTGACAATGATATACACTGCTGTTTATTAGAAGACCATGACACTATGTTACCAAAAACTTTAATTATATACCCTGATGTAGATTTCCTATCCCCTTGATCTCCTGCCCAATCAGCATCTGTATACCCTTCTAACGGCACATCTACTCTTTTTCTATAAATTAGTTTTAATCCTATAGTACCCTTGATATATCTCAAAATTCCTTTTAATGCCTTCCATAAGCTCTCATTAGCACAACATTGAAAACGACTTAGATAACTCAATGCATAACACAAATCTGGACGTGTTCCTAACATGGCATACATGAGACTTCCTATTAACTGTCTGCACCTTTTTATCAATTCTTTATCTGTAGTCACTTCTTTTTCTAAGACTAAACCTTGTTCTATGGGTGTTGCTATAGGCTTACATCCTTCCATATTATACTTCTTCAATAAATTCGTTAAATACTGCTCTTGGTTTAACTCAATTACATCATTCTTCTTAGTTATATTTATTCCTAGATATTTTAAATTATTACTCCCTAAGTCTTTCATATCAAATTTTTCTTGTAATGCTTCTTTAAATATTTTTATCTCTTGTTCATCTTCACAAAGTAAAATCAAATCATCAACATAAAGTAAGATATAGAACTTCTTATCCTTCTTATAATATAAACAGTAATCACTCTGGTTTCTTTGGAACCCTTCCTGAACCATAAATTGATTAAATTTGTCATTCCAATATCTTGGAGATTTCTTTAATCCATACAAAGACCGTTGTAATTTCAATACTTTGCCATCTTTCTTCATACCTTTTGGTTTCTCCACAAACACCTCCTCCTCTATGTTCCCATATAAAAATGCACTTCTGACATCCATCTGATGAATATCCATGTTATATTCACTAGCTATTGCTAATAAAATCCGCAGTGTAGGTAGTTTAGCTACTGGAGCATAAATCTCCGAGTGATCGAACTTATCTTCTTGCTTAAAGCCTCTTACAACTAATCTAGCTTTATAAAGATCTTTATTTCCTTCTTTCTTGATTTTAAATACCCACTTAGTATCAATTAATTTCTTGCCTTTTGGTAAACTAACTTCTTTCCATGTATTATTTTTGTTTAGTGCTTCTAACTCTACTTCTATTGCTTTTAGCCATTCTTCTTTATGTTCTCCACTAACAGCTTCTTCATAAGTTAATTGTTCTTCTCCTTGTGCTATCAATGCCATCTCGTAATCTTTTGTCCATACAGGCTTCTTCACTTTCCTTCTACTTCTAGAAATTGTATTTTCTTCAGATGTCTCTTCTTCTGCATCTAAGAATTCTTCCTCTAAGTACTCTTCCATCATGTCAACTTCACTTGATCTTTCATCTTCTACATTACTTCCTAGCCCGTCTTCGTGCTGTTCAACTTCTTTGCATTTTTCTATCTCAATCTCTTTATTTTCTTCCTCCACTTGTTTATCTTCTTGATTCTGTTCCCTGTTGTCTATATCAAGAGGGGGTTCTTGTACAATAACATCTTCATCTGTTAGTAAAATGCTTGAACTTATATTGTTCTCTACTAGTTCTTTTGTGTTTTTGATAAATACAACATCCCTATGAGTTTCTACTCTTCTTGTGTTAGAATACCACACTCTGTATCCTTTTGTACGATCACCATAACCCACAAAAACTCCTAATTTACTCTTAGAGTCCCACTTCAATCTAAGCTGTTTAGGTACATGTGTACATACCTTAGAACCAAAATCTCTCAATAAAGTAACATCAAAACTCTTATTATACAACAACTCATACGGTGTCTTCCCACTCACCTTACTTTTACCTGTCCTATTTATTGTAAACACCGCTGTATTCACTGCTTCAGCCCAAAGTTCTTTCCCTAAACCAGACTGAATAATCATTGTTCTCGCAGACTCAACTACAGTACGCATCTCACGCTCAATTCTACCATTTTGCTCAGGAGTATAACTAACTGTTAACTCATGTACTATACCTTTTGTCTTAAATAAATTCTCTACTACTCTATTCACAAACTCTGTTCCGTTATCTGACCTAAATCTTTTTATTTTACGCCTAAACTCATTTTCAAACAGCTCTATAAATTCCACAATTTTCTCTTTAATTTCGTACTTGTTCTTGATAAAATAAACAAATCTGTAACTACTATAATCATCCTTCAATAAAAGAAAATATGAAGAGCCCCCTATTGACACTTCCTCCATTGGACCGCATAGATCCATGTGTATGAGTTCACCTGGTTCAACTGACCTACTACTACTCTGATGAAAGGGTAACCTATGCTGTTTTCCCTGGATACACGGTAAACACTGATCAGTCTGCCCTTCATATTTTATGCCTTTTAAATCTAAAAACTCTTTTACATACTGATAATTTTGGTGTGCCATCTTACTATGCCAATCTGTCAAAGTTAACAAAGCTACATCACTAAATTTAAATTTCATCACATACATTTTATCATATTTCTCAGCTACACCAGTTACGGAACCATTTTTATAAAACTTACATCCATTAGAATCTGAAACCATCTTGTGACCTTTATTAATGGCTGACCCGAGAGAAAACAAATTCACATTTAATTGAGGCACATACAACACATCATGTAAAGTACACAGAGTATACTCTGAATCATTATAGGCATACACATCAACTTTTCCAATACCTAAAACTTCTAAATTATTACCATTACCAATTGTAACAAATCTTTTAGTATTTATTTCAGAAAACTCTGAATACATCTCTTTAATATAACACATATGGTCACTTGCCCCTGAATCTAACACAAAATTCTTTGAATTTAATAAATTACCTTGAATCTCTCTTGTTACAAAAGAAGTTTTTGAATTGGTTTTCATATTTTTCTCAATAGGTTTATTTTTCTGAAACTTACAGTCTTTCATTAAATGACCCACCTTGTGACAGTTATTACACTTTCTATTTCTACACTCACTCCTTTTATGGCCTATTTTACCACACTCAAAGCACTTTATAGTATGCTGTGCACCGGCTACCAATGCAGAATTTTGCTGTCCGCTGCTACTAGCACTGGAAATGGCACCATTGCCACTGCGCTCCTCTTCAACTAGCAACCTGCCTGTCAGCTCCTGCAATGTCCGTTTTTCTTCTGGAATACTTTCCCAAGCTGAGGCAAAATGTTTGTATTTGTCAGGTAATGACATAAGTATCTTTGTTGTTATCATATTTTCTGATATCTTTTCTCCTGCTGATGCCAACTGGTTAACACACTCCTCAACCTTCGTTATGAACACAGCTATTGGGTCCTCATACTTTATATTAAAAAATCTCTGTTGCAACAAATGCACCCCGACTCTCGTTGCCGGTTCATATAAGGTACATAACTTCTGCCACATTTCACGACTACTGGAACACGAAATCAAATACGTCATCACTGTCTCCTCGACTCTAGTAACGATCACCTCTTGGGCTTTATTTTCTCTCTCATCCCATAATTCTTGTGTTTTACCAGCTTCCGCAGGCCTCACTTCAGTGCCTGTCACGATTCCCAATAACTTCTTTGAACGAAGAACTATTGTTGTTTGAAAACGCCACGCTTGCCAATTGCGACCATTAAGAACGATCGTCTTATGACTCTCCGAACTCGACATTTTTGTTAAGATGCACGCAATCTCACACAAATAGAATTGCCGCGCAAACCACTGCCGCCATTAAACTTCTTGTTTGCTTGTTCGAACCACGGGCTACGTAGGGCTCCAACCTTTGCTACACCGCGACTTAATCGAATCAAACTCGCAAAATAGGTTCTCTCAATCTTTCATGCCTGGGCCCATAACCTGTTGGAGTATATGGGATACCAGAGAAAGGAAGTGTTACTTGAAAAACCTTTTATTAATTAATTGAACACAACACATACCGCTATACAACGCAACCGCCATTATACGAGAGAGTTACCATAGTCAAGACCACAGACTAAGAACTCATAATAGTGATGCTACATTGTAATCTCTAATAAAGCTGTTAACCTGTGTAATTTATGTAATGCTTCATTAAAATCGTACAATTAATCTTAACGGGTACCTACTAAACGAATATTATTTTGTTTGCAGTCGTTTTTTTATATTTGAAACTACTATCAAAGAAACAAAAAAATTAAAACGATGTGAAGTAAAAAACCGGTAACCGATAAATCAACCAAAGTGCGTACCTACTGGACATCACTACAAACAATGAATAAAATAAAATGGCCGTCGAGTGGGTCGCCGTAAATATGTTGAGTTATTTTTCAAATCGTTCGTTTTTATCACTATTACAATGCGAATATTGTCAGAAATGAGTTTTGAAAGAGTGTGTTTTACTAAAGACTTTGTGTGTGTCTCATTAGTGTCCGGAATTATGTAAGAACAAAGAGTTATCGCCGTTTGTTGCATCTATCGGGCAGCTTTACAAATGCATGAAAATGGGACTCTCTCATTTGTTGTTGTTTATAGCGATAATCCGTTTGATATGTTTTTCCATAAATGCAGAAAACATTGAGTGCCCACATAAATGTGATTGCCTGGAACAGTATGTCGATTGTTCAAAGAAGAATTTCGTATCTGTGCCAAAAATTCCTAAGTGGGTGGAACGATTGGATCTTAGTTACAATAGGTTGAATGAAAATGTAACGGAGGCTTTTGACAAACTATTGAATTTACAAGAATTGAAGCTGGACAAAAACTCCTTTCATTTCATACCAAGCCTGCTGCATCATGAACAAATACAGGAACTGAGTTTGAATAGGAATAACATTGGATCAATAGACACAGGTACCTTTCCTGCTAATAGTTCCATCAGAATACTGAATGTAAACAGTAACCATATTAAATTCATACAGGAAGGAGCATTAACAAACTTGACAAATATGGAAGTATTAAAACTGAATAGGAATGAAATAAAATCACTACCTAATCACTTGTTTATGTATCAAACTAATCTGAGAACACTAGAATTAAACCATAACAAGTTACATGTGATCAGTCCACTGCTGTTTCAAGGGTTGTCAAATTTAACAACATTAAAGCTGAGGTTTAATAATATTGACAATATAATGGATGGTGCCTTTTTTGGATTCAAGTCTATGAATTTGTTACAATTGGACCATAATAGAATAAGGAATATTTCTAAAGGATGGATGTATGGATTGGAGTCATTGATAACTTTATCCTTGTCAAACAATTTGATATCAGAAATAGATTCTGGAAGCTGGGAACTATGCACAAACCTAGAAGTCTTGGATTTATCTCATAATCATCTATTAGAGGTAGAGGGACGATCATTTCAACATTTGGCAAACCTTCAAACTTTGAGCCTTGGGTATAATAAAATTTCATCAATTTCTCAGGATGCTTTTGGCTATTTGACCCAGTTGCAAACACTACAGTTAAATAATAACAAAATATCTTGGACTGTTGAAGATATGTCTGGACCATTTTCAAAATTGCAGAACTTGAATTCCTTTAGCCTGGCTGCTAACCATATTAAATCTATTAATTCAAGAGCTTTTGATGGATTGTCAAATCTTGTTGAATTAGATTTAAAAGGGAATAATATTACCTCTATTCAACAGCATGCTTTTGATTCTATGTCAAAATTAAGAAAGTTACATTTGAACTCTTCATCCCTGTTGTGTGATTGCAATTTATTATGGATAGTAAAATGGATAAAAGAAAAGGCTGAACAAAAATATGTTACAGCTAACTGTGCCTATCCATCTGAAGTCAGAGGAGTTTCTGTGACAAAACTGAAGGAAGAAAACTGTGGTGACTCACCCAAACCTAAAGTGGTGGAACATCCTAAAACTCATCTTGCCATAAAGGGAAGGTCAGCCAATTTAGTTTGCTCTGCAACATCCATTCCATTTAACAACATGACGTTTTTGTGGAGAAAGAACAATGGTAATGTTAGCAGCCCTATGGTATATGAAAATATCACTATTGGACCCAATGGTCAACCACGAGCAACATCAGTTTTAGTGATTCCTAATGTCACTCATGCTGATTCTGGAAAATATCAGTGCGTTGTTGGTAATAATTTTGGAACAACATACTCTACCAAGGCGAAAGTAAATATTGTCACTTTTCCACGGTTTACAAAAACTCCAACAAATGTTACTGTGAAAACAGGGGAGACTGTAACACTTAATTGTGCTGCTACAGGGGATCCACCACCAGAGATATCTTGGAAAAAAGATGGAGGTAATGATTTTCCAGCTGCAAGAGAAAGAAGAATGAATGTAATGCCAACTGACCATTTGTTTTTTATAGTAAATGCTAAAACCACAGATATGGGTATCTACAGCTGTGCAGCTAAAAATCCAGCTGGGACAATTATAGCTAATGCTACACTTACAGTATTGCAAGAACCTTCATTTGTCAGAGTTATGGAAAATAAAGAAGTTACAAGTGGTGACTCTGTGGTATTACAATGTATGATATCTGGATCTCCCAAGCCTGTAATAAAATGGCTTAAAAATGGAACACCCATTACTGGTACAGAACGTCATTTCCTTACAAATGATGATCAGCTGCTGATCATTATTGGATCCGAGGCAAGTGATGCAGGACGTTATGAATGTGAGATTACTAATGAGTTGGGTACTAAAAAAGACATGACTGAGTTACGTGTGTTGCCTCCAGTAGCCATTATGGTGAATGAAGAAAATATGGCTGGTATTATAATTATAACAGTTGTGTGTTGTGCTGTAGGAACTTCTATTATATGGGTGGTAATCATTTATCACACTCGTAGACGCATGGCTAGCGCCGTGCATACTTTTCCCGCCGAAAGTATAAAAATGACACATGTAGTGCATAGTGACAGTGATTCACCTCAAATGTTTTCAGACAATATATCGGAGCACTCATCATGTAAAGATAGTGGAACTGGTGATTCTGCTAAACAAACAAGCTTTGATGGAGTGCCTACTGATAGAAGTGAACAAGTGCATTTCGAGACTGTATGCCAGAGTTATTCTCCAGTGCCTGAGGCACATAAACTTCTTCCATCATCTTTTAAACCCTCAATTCAAGTGTGTGTAAACACATCTGTTACACCAGCTACATATAGTTTTTCTAGTCACAGTGGTAATGTTTAAGTTTCTAATGTATATTTCTATAGTTTATATTACGTAATAGGTAAACAATACCTATGTTTTCTGCAGTTTCACTAATTACATTTATCTTCTTATTTCACCCCACACTTTTTATATTTCTTGCTTCAGATGTCAAATAGTGAATAGGTAATGTCAGGACACATTAGATCTAAACCATTTTATTTAAACGAGAAATTAATACTTGTTGTATTAATTTGATAATTACTACTCAAAAGCATTTTTTTATGATCTGAAACTTTTACCTAAACAGCTAAGTATTGAATCATTTAGTGGGGCCATATTATTGCAGACATTTGATGTCATTTCACAGAAAGTTACTATTGAGTTTAAAACTGTTAGGTCCATTTAAAGATAACTTAGTGACATTATTCATAAAACCCATATTCATTCTCAATAAAATATTGCAATGTAATAAAGTATATAAGTAAATGTGAAATAATAAGGAATCAATAATCAACTCTCAGTTTTGAAATTCAACAAAACTTGAATCATCATAAGAACTATAGCAAATAGGTATTTCAACTAAATGTATATTGGGCAGCTATGTATTTGTATACATTATCATAAACTTATCTAAGTATTATACTGAGTTAATCACTATTCTCCCAGTTATTATACAAATAATAGGTATTTATAAAAAGTTGTTCATAAATATTAGTGTAGTTAGTGAAATGGCAATAAAGTTAGGCATCTATGTAACTTGATTGCTTAGTACAAAATGTAACAAACTTGCCAGTATTGGTTTTGATGTAAAAGACTGAATGTCGTGTAAGTAATAAGTGTATGATTACTGTTATTTTGTAATATTAAATAGGCAATAAATATTTTTAAATTTGTTATTTCATAACAGTTTTTTAGATGCTATGTCATGTGATTTACCTAGCAGCTTTTTTATTATTAAATATTAGGTCAAACTTGATATAGACATAAGTATATAATATAATATGTGACATTATAATTTTAGAAATTCATCTGCATTTTGGAAAAAATACTTGAAAGTGCACTTAAAAATATTAAAACCAAAGTCAGGTTCAGAAAATATTTTTTTTGTTATTGATTTTCGCTATATTGACTAAAATGCAGTGATTTGTGAGTGCTTTTTAGGCATAACACCTAAAATTATATTACCATAGTAATCCACCTCTACTGATATGATGTAACTAGGAATTATAACATTACATAAAATATCGTTAATTTGAGGATAATTAACTATACAAACCTTAGTAATGTTATATTATATATATTGCAGGTAATTTAAGTAGCTACTAAAATGTGTAAGTATACATAGGTGTAGCAATATGTGTGATGGAAGTGAGATTATTGGATATTTATGATTTGGAGCATACAAACTATTGTCATAAGAGAAATGCAGGTCAAGCAATAATATTTATTGAATTACTTGTTGTTAACAAATCTGAAGGAGAATCATAAATTCATTCAAACTTTACTTTCTCATCTTAGGAAGTCAAAGATTGGATATATAGTGCTCATTTGTAAAGACACATGTTTCTTACGTACCTAGGAAGTGCAGCATATGTAATGTAAATACATAAATGTAGGTAAATTCCACGTGATTATAAAAGTATAATTATTTATTTGTCGTTCCATGCATCCGAGTCGTGCCCGCTCTTGTTCGTGTCGGGAATTTCGAACTAGCAAACCCGCCTGGTTTTGGCTTTTATCGGCTCGGGCCGACCGGTAAACTTACGTTCGCTGTTGCTAAATCAAGTTCAAATCGACTCTGCACACAAGTTCTTATTCCCCGAAAGCATAATCTCATAATTATATTAGATACCTATCTACATTTAGTATCGTCGCCCGGATCTGTAGTAGGATGTCAATGGCGAATGTCTGTAGCTTACCTGGTGTTAATTAAACACAACTCTATACAAAGAGAAATTATCTTATTAGTAAGTTAGACTACTTGCTGAGTACTGAACGCTAGATACTGGTCTGTTGTCTAGTATTATAAAAAATAGATTTTACTTCAACGGAGAAATAAAATTTTACGAAGCCTTCCCAAATGAGGAGTTGGAACCAACGTACAACATTATGGTACCAAGACTCTTAGTTTAAATTTCGACTAGGGAGGGATCTTCGTTCCTTTTTTTAAAGAGACAACATTCATGATTTATTTTTCTACCTCAGTGATGAAAAACCTTTTTTGTCGAATACCTAACAGTGAAATTTGCATTGCTGCATTTCTTAATTTAATACCTATTGATAAGTGTAAAAACGTAAATATTAATAATGCAGTTTTTTATTGTTCATAATGTGTAAATACGGTAATAACTATTTATATACTTTACAGAATAAAATAATCTAAGAAAACAATTTTTTTTTATCTTCCTGTGCAATGTGTGGTCCCTGGGCCCTTTTGGTGACCTTAACTCCACAAAAGAATAAAATATGAAACGTACCGGACTACTGATGGTTAGTGTTCAGGACGAAATGCCAATGGCCGCGGTCTGAAATCCCGACAGTGTAAATTATTTCGTCTGAGTCGAGTTCCTTCAGACCTTTAGCCCTGTTGTATGCAACTGCTAAAATCAAACAATGCAGAGAACCTTCATTTCAACTCCGGCCGTCGCGTAGTTCTCAATCGTAATGCTAGATTGAAGCCACAGCTAACTATCTACGTTTTCGGCTTTGGATTACATTACCTACCTGCGCTACGGCTTGGTCGATATTGGTTGAATAATATTATCATAGGGACAGTTTCGAGGTCTGTTCACATCCACTTACAACCGTAGCAGAATCGGTTACAACTGGATAGGTAGATATTATGTATAAAGAATGTACCTCTGGACAATGAATCTTCCATAGGTTTTTTTTTAAATGAAGTGAAGCGACAAAAAAATTGTGTCATCTGAACACCTGCAACGATATGCTAAGTCGAGCTTAAAAAAATATATTTTAAACCCTTACCTATTCGGCACACAATAGGCTCATTTCTATCAGACATTTTAACAAAAAAAAAACGCAGTTGCTGCATCAAATCCGGTCCGCAACATTTTATATTTATGCTTAAATGATGATTTTGATCTTGTAAAACTATTATGATTTAAAAGTGTGAACATGGATTTTCTTGCCCATTCTTCTTCATAGAGATCAACGCTTTGGAATGGGCAATAGCAGTACTTTCACAAGTTATTATGCATTTTGTCTGGGACTGTAGCATTATTTTGGTTGTTGACATTCAATTTCAAATAAATGCTTTGAGTTTTATAGACCACCATACCTTTATGGAACAACTCTTGTAAGTAGTCGGCAACGTACAGCAAAAAAGCAATTGGTACTGTCTGTGTGCATTTACAGTCAACAAGTGATAAATATCCAGGCTCTTATGATAGTTATTTTTTTCTTAAAAATCCATGGATTTTGGACGTGGTTAGCTTTATTCTGCAATAAACTTGTTGCTGGAAGAGGCCATACCTGACGAATGGTGTATCAGTTCGTTGGTGCCTATCTTTAAAAGCAAAGGCTGGAGTGCAAAAATTATAGAGGAATAAAGCTAATGTCACACAGTATGAAAGTTTGGGAGAAAGTTATTGCAAGAAGAGTTGAGCGTCCATTATCAATGGACGCTCTCACGTCGGACTTCCAGGAAGAGGCACCCTGGTGCATGCTGTTTGCCGATGGCATTGTGTTGGTTGCCGTGAACGGCCAAGAGGTCCAGAGTAGATTGGAAGTGTGGTGGCAAAGACTGGAGAACGTTGGCCTGAAAAACTAAAACAGAATACTTGTTCTGCGATTTTGGCGGTCTCCAATCCTGTGCCCATAACTCTTGCCGGAACGCCTATACCGATCTGTTCCAACTTCCAGTACCTCAGGTCGCTTGTCCAAGGTGATGGCGAAGTAGACCGGGACGTAGCGCACCGGAAAAACGCAAGATGGATGAAATGGCGACAGGTCACTGGAACAACTCGTGACCCACGAATGCCCCTCAAGTTAAAAGGGAAAATATACAAGTCCGTGATTAGACCTGTTGTACTGTACGGGTCAGAATGCTGGGCCGTAAAAAAGGTGGATGAAAAACAATTACATGTAGCGGAGATGACAATATTGAGATGGATGTGTGTTGTGTGGAGTGACAAGAATGTATAAAGTAAGGAATGAGTATATTAGAGGAAGTTTAAAAGTGCCTGTTACAGAAAAAATGAAAGGCAGTCGTTTGTCTTGGTATGGATATGTAATCAGGAGGAATGAAGCACATGTGACTAAAAGAGTGATGGATCTGAATGTTGATGGACAGAGAGCGAGAGGAACGCCAAAGAAAAGATGGATGGATTGTGTAAGGAACGATATGAAGGAGAAAGGAGTGAATGAAGCCGTGACGTCTGATAGGGGAGAATGGAAGAAGAAAACATGTTGTGCCTACCCCAAATAGAATGGGACAGGGGCAGGAAGATGATGATGATTAAAAAAACCGGCCAAGTGCGAGTCGGACTCGCACACACAGGGTTGCGTAGCACCAATAACACAATAATAATATTTTAACGGACCTTCAAATAATTTGGAAATTTACATTCTAGCGCAAAACTAAAAATATAGGAAATCTCTACCTATTGATAGACACCTCCCACAATATTCGAACATATTCTTTTTCTCAACCCTCAGTTACATGTATGGAGAGCCACCCCAATTTTTTTTTACATTATTTGACATTACTTTTGTCTACTGTGGTTCATAGGTTGTGCCAACAGTCTCGAATATAAGGGTTTCGTTTTAGCCATTTGACTACGGAACCCTAAGATACAGATTATTAACTAATTAAATTTGAGTTAAAGTCATCCATCGGTTTCTAAGAAAAAATGAACTATCCAATGAACCTGGTTGTCTCTTTTGTTGACTATACTTAGTACTTTTATGTCAAGAAATGACAAGTTTATTAAACGAAATAATTCTAAAAAATGTACTTTCCAGCCTGGCTACGGCGGTGGAGGCGCGCCTCAAGGGTATGGACAGCCTCCCGCTGGCTACGGAGGACAGCCTCCTGCTGGGTATGGAGGTCCGCCACCGGGGCAGCTGGAAATGGGACATGGCCCATACCCGTCAATAGGAGCTGGAGGGGGAGTTAATCCTCAAGTCCAAAATTGGTTTGTTGCAGTCGATAAAGATCGTTCAGGATTTATTACAAGTACAGAGCTGAAGGCAGCGTTGATAAATGCACAAGGTCAAACATTCTCTGAAACTGCCTGCAATTTAATGATCGGTAAGTTGACATTTTTAGTAGTAGGTAGGTAGTGCTTGTAAGCACTACACGCGCTCACTTTTGATGATTTAAAATGGCGGGATCATTGTATCATAATACTAGCTGTGCCCCGGCCGGCATGCGTTGCAATGCAGTTTTCTACCTTTCTACCTACTCTACCTACCCTACTTGCCCTACCTACCCTACCTACCAAATAGAACGTGCGTTGTCAAAGGTTGTATCAAAATCACCTCTTGTTTTTTCCGTATATTTTACTTTTTTTTTACTTATTCTGCTATTCACGTACGGAGACAAAACAACAAGCCGTACTCGACTTATAAGTGTTCGAACAAACCCGACTTTGTTTTATATATTAAGATATCTTGTTTTTTTTCTAATAAATGGCATGCGTTTTTTACAGGGATGTTCGACAAAGACCGTTCAGGACACATCAATGTTGAAGAGTTTGAAAAACTGTACACCTATATTAATCAGTGGCTGGCGGTGTTCAAGACGTACGATACGGATCAATCGGGGAACATAGAGGAGAAAGAACTTTCCAATGGTAATTATTAATGGTTTCTTTTTGTATGAAATGACCCCTCCTCCAGTCTTCGGTTGCGACCGGTTTCATTCTAGGGCATTATTGTCCATATAGACTCGTATGGGCTACGGATGCCACTTTTCGCGCTTCAAGAAACCGAACGCGCATACAAGCACTGATTCTGGGGTAGTCGCGCCGCAGATGTCTCTCGTGGCTCTCGGTTTAAAAAATGCGCACCCACACAAAAGAACCGCCACTTTATTTTAAAATACTAACTGTGCTTTTATCCTATTATAATCAATAGCTGGTAACAATATGAACATGACATGTATGAGGAGGCAAAATTTCCAAAAGTCAACATTTACGAAATTATTTTAATAAATTCCCTATACCATAGAATTATAGAACTTGGCTGTCGAATTGCGTGTTTCCTATACAGCGTTATAAATAATATACAGTCGTAATGGCATTTTTTGTAATGTATTATTTAAACAACTTTTCAGCGTTGACGCAGATGGGTTTCCGTTTTACACCGGAGTTCATAAGCTTCCTAGTGAAGAGATGCGACGCCAAGGAAGGGAAAGTGTCAGTGGATTACTTCATTGTTCTGTGTGTGCAGATCCAACGTTTTACTGAAGCATTTAGAGCACGTGACTCACAGCAGAATGGAACCGTAACCATCGGATTCGAAGATTTCCTCAATGTTGCTCTGAGTTGCTCTATATGAGAGAAACAACACGCCTAATGGAGTTGAAGCAATTCTCTTTACGCTCTGCCTTCACACTTTGTAAAGCAGAGAATATAATTATTTTATTTATTAAGTTACAATATTCCACCTCTATTTTAATTTAACATAATATCACGGCTTAATACTTTGAAGCATAATATTTTTATGATAAAACAACATAAATTAATAACATGGGTATGATACCAGATGCCTTGCAACCAGCTTTAAAGTTGAAATAGTATTTAAACGTCATTAATCGAAATTCTGATGGTTTTCGCGGTTCATCTCGATTAATTTACTTGCTATGATTCGGAGTTTAAACAAAATCAGTTTATGATCATGACCTAAGACAACCTCATCTTAGTAAATAAATACTAATTAATATATCTAGTTGCTTGTCTCTAGAATTATGTATCATTAAATACAGTTTTGCCACTTAGCCAGGAATAGTTTTTAGATAGTCTTTTGGTCTCACATAAACCACCTCAGTTTAATTTTATTGTTGGCAAATAATGATAATGTAATATTTTATGCTCGTTGATACATTTCTTTACCACTCTTGATGAAATTATCTTTATTTTTGTTATTAGAGCAATATAAATTTTATACATCGATTTTATGAGTATTATTGACGAAGCTAGCTATGGCTTGGTAAAGGGAAATAAATAAACAGATGTTTTGTAATTCTGTTTGTTTTATTTCAGTTTTCTTTTTACCTGGCCGTTACATGATTGTTTTAACTAGATGTTACAGTACAACTTGAAAGCCCCAAGCCATGCTCCTCTCTTCAACAATTGACTGCACACCAGAAATACGTTGGCATAATATAGTTTCAAAATTCTATTGACATATCTGAAACAATAAAACGGTATGAGAATATGATGCATATCAAAATAAAAGGATAGCTAAAAACATATGGGTATATCAAAACAGAACTTAGGTTCTATTTCCACCATTCTAAGACATCAGAATCTCAAGCAGACACAAAACCAAAGAAGAAGCCAAGGAAATCGTATATAAACTACAAATAAAACTAGCAGTTGAATATATGTCAAGAGATTGAAATAAACTTCGAAAATAATGTACTTACTAGCATCATTCTTTCTCCTGATTGCCTCAGCTTTCTCCAAAGAAAATACAATTTCTTGAAAGTTTTTTACTGCTGTCCTCATATTGATCTCATGCTGTGCGTTATCTGGGGCACTGTCATCAAGCAAACTGTAGATTGAAGGTATTTCATCCAGTTTCATGTTCCTTGCATTACTTGGTTTGAATACCACAGAAACTTTGCCTGTCTTTGGGTGAATACTGAATGGTGACTTGAGCAAATGGTTGAACCCTTTCGTAACATTTACATCCAATCTGGGGTAACAATACTGTATTTTAATTTCTTCTACTAGGTACCTTATTTTCCAATTGTTATTTCCTGACTGAAAAATAAGATTTTGATAAGGTTATAATAGCGAAAGAAAGTTCTCTTAACTCATTGTTTGTCGGTTTTTGTGGAACTTTGGGGAGTGTTAGACTTTTACTGACTAAAACCCATCCATGTTCCTTCTTTTGCCCTTTGTGTTCCATTCCAGTTTTTAGTGTTTGCCGCGGTATCGCTTTCGAACGACCCGCAACCCCGGGTACCCACATACCTTAAGTTCCTAAGGTGGATTAAGACATAAATAACTGAAGTTAACTTACTTTTTTAATATAATTATGGATTTCATAAACCTTTATCTGGCTTTCATGGACTACACAGTGAATTTTGATGGTGTATATACAGCGCCATATTCTCAGCCTTATGAAGCCAAGGTTTAGAAGAAATATTTAGTACAGTTAAAAAATATTAACAATAACAGCATGGCTATTAAAATTATTCATCACTAGCTTTTGCCCGCGGCTTCGCTCGCGTTAAATTCGGTAGCGCCTTATTAATTTGTAATAGCAACGCTAATTTTTCCCGTTTCTTCCCTCTTTCTCGCTCATATCCCACTCTTTTTAAAAAAATAATAGCCTATGTCCGTCTCCTGGTTCCCAACTATCTCTGTACCAAAATTCATCAAAATCGGTTTAGCCATTAAAGCGTGAAGAGGTAACAAACAAACAAACTCACTTTCGCTTTTATAATATTAGTAAGGATATAAAATTGACCAAGGAGTAAAACAGGGTGACCCGCTCTTCCCTTATCTATTCACCAGCACCCTTTTTTTTTTTTCGGGTGGGAAATTATCCAATGACTTCCCCCGAGGAGCGGGGGGCATGTCAGACTTTTACTGACTAAAACCCACCCATGTTCCTTCTATTGCCCTTTACGTTCCGGGGCCGCGGTATCTCTTTCAAACAACCCGCAACCCCGGCAGGCGGAGGCTCTGGCAAGCCCCCTCTGCTTTGCTAACATCTCTTTGAGGCGCGCGTGAAACACGAACGCGCCGTCGACACGGCCTGTCGTCAATCGACGGACGGACGGTGAGCTACCCATTGCTCACCGTCCACAGGCCCGTGAGCCACCTTTCTGTCACCAGCACCCTTAAGGAGGTATTTAAAAAACTTGCTGACACGTGGATAACGCAAGGCATTCCAATCGGTGATAAAATGCTATCAAACCTTCGCTTTGCAGACGATACTGTTCTTTTTGCTTCTGAAGCAGATCAACTGCAACAAATGCTCATGTTAGACTGACGATGAATCGGTCAAAGACTGAAAGATGTCATGACCAATGGCGTTAAACACAGGGTCGAGATCGATGGGCAGGAAATACACTACGTTGACGAATGCATTTACCTTGGCCTGCTGGTTTCTTTTAACAACAGATCGACAAAGAGATCGCCGTCGAGTGAAAAATGCCTGGAGAAGCTACTGCTCCATGGAGACGCTTGTGAAGGGCACTTCCAATGTCACTGAAGCGTAAGTTTGTCGACATGTGTATCCTGTCTATCCTAACCTATGGCACCTATGGGTCTTTGACGGAGGTTCTGAAGTCCAAACTCAAGGTTTGCCAAAGAGTGATGGAGCATAGCATTTTAAATATCAAGCTCACCAATCATCTATTAAACGCTCCAAGACAGTTATCGCCGCCGTGTGCCGGTCTGCCTAGCGTGGGTGAAGCGTGTGCGTTCGCGCAGCGAAATGTTGTTGAATTTAAAGATTTTAATTATGCAGATATTTAGTGTATGACGTTGTATAATTGTGTATGGTAAAAAAAAAATTGTGCACGCATTGTGGAGAAATTCGCCAAAAACTGATTCCGCTGGGCGAACGTTGTCCTAGCGGAACTTTTTTTGAATTATAGACTTTAGAAGAAAAGAGACGTGTCTAAAAATTAGTGTGTAATTGTGTATGTATGAATAAAATTAGTGCATGCATAAACTTCGGAGAAAATCAAGTTTCCGCTGCGCGAACGTTTGGCCATTAGCTAGTTTTCATATAAAGCGCTTACATAAAGAGCTGTAGATTTTTACATACATTGTTTTGAATTTGTTTATATTTGTGTAAAAAACAGACTTAGAAAAAATCACAGGGCTTAAAAGATAAAAATATAAACGTAAAATAAGCTTATTAGGTCTTAGTTCTTAAACTCTGCTCTTTGGGGTCTAGATTTTCACGTTTATACAAACCTTGTAAGTGTCTGCAACATGTGGCCAAGTATCAATGATGTTCCGTTAGTAATTAAAGAGTTATAGGACAATTTACCATGAATAGATCACTGTTTACAAAGCAGTCAAATATCACGACGTTCTAAAGGAATTACATGGTAAAATGTATACCAATAATTAGTGTATTCATTCAACTATTCACATGCAAAATTTCATGTCATTAAATTCAGTAATTAAAGAAAAACAATTATAATACTGACGAAGCATCGAAAACCTACATAACCCGACCAAGTTCGGATGGCTACAAAAAAGCGGCCGTGCAATATATTTAGGTAACATCCCAAAATTTACAGTATAATACCGGTATTGAATTGGTATAAGTGATAACACAATTGTTGTTTTGATATAATTGGACCTATTTATGCAAATAGGAACCAATCCACATACGTGCCAGAGATCAGAGACCAAATTAACTAACAATTTAATGTTTTAGTCTATGAAAATTAGATGCCTTTAAGCCTCACAGGGTTTTTAAAAATTGTCAGATACCTCTACAGGGTTGGTAGAAAAAGCATGCAGCTTTCGGTATTTCTATATCAACTCTGGCATATGTGGTTTGGATCCTGTTTGCATAAATAGGCCCAATTTATAGGTCATTTATTTTTTTGTACACCTACTTTTTTAAATGTATTTGACTATGACAGAAAGTAGGTACTATTTACGTAGGTACTTTATATAAGTATGCGCTTGAGATTTGAGATATAATCTGGATATATTGTTCACAAATAAAATTCATACAACTAATTTCTATTGAAGATTTCACGGATCAGTCTAGTTATGTGATGTGACTGATGTGATTTTAATTTTTATTGAAGCTCGAAATATTATACTTACGTTTAAGTCTATTGCTGTCGTTGCAAGCGTTTGTTAACGTTATTATAATTACATAATTATTTTATTATATGTTATTAAAAATATTTTTGTACACGGATATTTAAATAGAGAAGTACTTGTTAATTGAAGATTTATTTTTATCGTAGATAGTGGCGTTATTATTTAAAAATATTTTTCATTCAAGAAATGCAATTGTTTTATTTTTTCCTAGCGCTTGTGTACGCAACTGTACCAAATTAATAAATACTATTATATATTGGAAGGTTAAGAACGTTTGTTAGATATATGGCACGGCCGCTTTTTTGTAGCCATCCGAACTTGGTCGGGTTATGTAGGTTTTCGATGCTTCGTCAGTATTATAATTGTTTTTCTTTAATTACTGAATTTAATGACATGAAATTTTGCATGTGAATAGTTGAATGAATACACTAATTATTGGTATACATTTTACCATGTAATTCCTTTAGAACGTCGTGATATTTTACTGCTTTGTAAACAGTGATCTATTCATGGTAAATTGTCCTATAAGTCTTTAATTACTAACGGAACATCATTGATACTTGGCAACATGTTGCAGACACTTACAAGGTTTGTATAAACGTGAAAATCTAGACCCCAAAGTGCAGACTTTAAGAACTAAGACCTAATAAGCGTATTTTACGTTTATATTTTTATCTTTTAAGATCTGCGATTTTTTCTAAATCTGTTTTTTACACAAATATAAACAAATTCAAAACAATGTATGTAAAAATCTACAGCTCTTTATGTAAGCGCTTTATATGAAAACTAGCTAATGGCCAAACGTTCGCGCAGCGGAAACTTGAATTTCTCCGAAGTTTATGCATGCACTAATTTTATTCATACATACACAATTACACACAAATACACACTAATTTTGAGACACATCTCTTTTCTTCTAAAGTCTATAATTCAAAAAAAGTTCCGCTAGGACTATGTTCGCCCAGCGGAATCAGTTTTTGGTGAATTTCTCCACAATGGCTGCGTGCACAATTTTTTTTTTACCATACACAATTATACGACGTCATACACTAAATATCTGCATAATTAAAATCTTTAAATTCAACAACATTCCGCTGCGCGAACGCACACGGGTGGAGCACCGCCCCGTGTCCTCGTAGATGCGATCGGCTGCGGCGATCTCTCGCGTCCGGCCCTGGTTCTGTCCGTGGTCCGTAGCGAGAGTGAATGAAAAGAAAGTGAGGGAAGCAGTTATGCTAGGGAAGGAGTTGGCCGGGCATTCGAGGGAGAGAACCTCAAACCAACCCAGCCTGCGTGGGAGACGATTCGCGGCCACCGTAGATGCGGGTCTGTGGACGACAGTGACGACAGGCCGTGTCGACGGCGCGTTAGTGTTGCACACGCGCCTCAAAGAGATGTCAGGAAAGCAGAGGGGATCTTATCAGGCTCATTAGATAAGAATTGTCACACAATAGGTGCCTGAAGACGGTTGTGGTCTTCAAGGAAACCCAAAATAGTTTCTCAAGTGTCAAAATGGCCAGAGAAGAAAACACCGAGAGAGTTAAAAGGAATACGGGAGGCCTTTTCCCAGCAGTGGGACAAAATAGGCTTAATAAAAAAATACTTACTTCTCTACTGTAATTTTCATACACACTTATAAAAGTTTTCCATCTCTCTACAGAACAATCAGATATACTTTCTAAGCTCTTTTGAACTTGTGACCTCAATGTTTCATCTGGAATCATTTTCAGCAACTTTTCTAAGCGGTCAAAGGTGCTAAAAAATTCTTGATCCTGCAGTAGCTGCTCAAAGTATTTATCAATGACAGTCAGTGCTCTCCTGTAAAACAGAAGAGTGGCAATTGAATACAAAACATTAAAATGACCAATCCAGGATCATATACAGGCTGTAATTGAACTCTTTGTGATGGAACTTCAATAATACACACTCAAAACACTGAGCTGATGGATGCATTTGATAGTATGGAGTTCAAGCAGGTATTTGAGGTAAAGATAAAAAAATTGTAATAAATTAAATAAAATCTAGTCAAGCAGAAACTAGAAGGTACCCAAGTATAGTCTAAATTTTAGACTATACTTGGGTACCTTCTTGAAAGTCTTCTCAATCTCCCTGTCATTGTGATTTGTTTTAGACTCTAAAACAAATCACAATGATAGGGAGATTGAGAAGACTTTCGGCTTTATTAAGGGTACTGTTTCATCCTTTAAATCAAATGAGTGATTTGCAAGAAGAGAGCTTTTAACCAGTAAAAGAAAATAATTTAGTCTTGTAAAGTCAATTTTTACATTCTGACAGGCGGCTTGCTTAGGATCTAGATACTCAAAATCTGGTTTATTTGGATTTATAATTGGATGTTATAATTTCAGAATGTTTGTTTCACTGCTAATTGCTAAATATTAATCAAGCCACCAGTCAGGGCCCTATCACTTGATACTAAATAATTGTACTTGATGCAAAATTACCCACTTGAAATTTAGATAAGTAATTCAATGAAATTGGTGTGGGTGTAATTATATGTACATATTTGCAATAGATAAGTATCCTAAGTAGTCTACAGCACTCATTAGATAAGGACCAATAATGCTACTTATTTACCTTATACTTGAATGAAGATTATCACTGCCTAAATGCACCTTCTTGTTTTGATTGTCACCACCCATGATCAAGCACAGGTAGTCGGCCACTGCTCCTCGACCGGGACTATCCAGGGTCCTTGCTTCATAGTCAGACACCCAACAATGGATACCTCTTCTTCCAGAGAACACCCATAGAATGCTTTGGAAACCAAAGTCCTCTGAAAATTTGAGAATTACTATTTAATGTAATTAGAAATAAATATAACAAAACCCTTTAAATGGTAATAGCATCTGGTAAGGCTAGAAGCCAACCCCAATATAGTTGGAAAAGGCTAGGCAGACAAGTATGCTGTTTTAAATAACATTTTTAATTAATAAGTTATTATTATATATAGTTATGATAGGTTATTTAGAGTTTATATGCGAAAGTAATCTAATAAAATTAACAAATATTCACCTTTTAAAGTCTTATCAATAATTTCACAGGCAATCACCATGAACATCCAACATTTCTCACAAACCTTCGCTTCTTGGCAGCATGTTCTCACTTCATCATAGTCTGTAAGATCTATATCAAACACCAGTTCTCTAGATAGCACCACTGCATCATGGCGGCCTATTGAAGGTCTGCAATATAAAAATTGAAAAAATAAACACTTGTATAATATGTATGTGATATATGCTCAATGTAAAAATAGCATTACAAAGTAGTGGAGAATTTACGCTTTAAATAGAAAAGTTTAAAGAACAGTTTTCTTACTTAGTATTGTAGACAGCTCCAATATCCAACTTGTGTGGACATTTCTTCTGAAGCAGCGTTTGTAGTTCTTTTTGATTACAAATTGACAAATACCGCAAATAAACATCATCTGCCAGCGTGAACGATAATTCTCTGTTCGACAGTGGCTGTGGCGAACTTCCACATGTTAGCCACCTACAAAACACGTTTTGAGGAAAATGCCTCGTGTAATAGATAGGCAACATCTCAGGCAGCATGTTTTCATCATAATGCCCTACCTAGAAGAGCGAAAAAATTAGTTACTACATGGAACTTTAGCAGAAACACTTTTAGACTAACCACGCATGTTTCTTTTTCATTACCATGTTTAAAAAGTTTTAGATGTCTTTTAGATGAATGTTTACCCAAAGATCTCTCTGATATATGGGTTACCTTTTATTTTTAATAAAATAAATTGATTTTAACAACACACTAAAATACTTCCGTTCAATGATTTCAAAGTGTCATTCACTGTCAAGTCAATTGTCAAATTTTGGCGCGAAAGTAATGGTTTTAAAACTGGTCATCAATGGGTAGACAAAAGTCATAAACTGTGCAGCCTTGAAATGTATTGCCAACTTCAAACCCACGTCTCCCACACCCAAGAAACAGGAAACCCGACGCCATTATGAATACATACATTCTTTCATTTCCAATACATTTCATATGAAAGTCTTTGTCATTTAAAAATACGAATAGAGATTAGTTTAGTATCTGGAAGGTTAAAAAGTCTTTACAAAATTTAGGATTCAAACTTATCTTTCGTTGTTTTTAATGCAAATGCTTGTAGGTATGTACCCAAAAATACGATATCGATAAGCCTCATTTCATCAAGTGATCTATCGTTGATAAGACGTATGGTATACCTGCATGCTTTTTGTCCTATTTTAAATAATTAAAATACCAGTTGTTATTTTCTGGGCGAAAAATGGAGATTAATATTAAAAATGCATTTAAAGAAGCAGTCAAATTTTCATGTGGTAAGTACACCGATTGTTTTAGTACATATTTTAAATGTTTTAAATTTAAAAAATGGAACAAGTCTGTGATTATATTTTTTGTTTCTTTTCCAGGACCTTGCGTCGAGAAATATCACTTATTAACGGAAATTAATCATATGTTATGTCTCCAAATGATAAGTTTTTTCTTGAAAAGACCTTTTCTGACAACGGCATTATTTTCCGTGTTTATAATTTTGTTCATTATTATTTTGTCAGCTGCATTTATTATATTAGTAGGAGTACTAATCATTGCTATTGTTATTTTGCTATTTGAAGGTAAGATTCACTTAAGGATTTCCTACCTATTTTTCAAAGAGTTTTTTTTTTACTAGTTTTTTAATTTTGAACGGTATTTTTCACTTTATTAATTTTTCTTGTTTCAGGTTTCATTTTCATCGTACTTGTAATTGTAATTAGTATGATTATTGCTACAGTCACCCTCATAGTAATGATTGTGGTTGGGGTAAAGTACAAAGTCTCAATAATACATCATTTAGATTAGGATGGTCGTTATCATCTGCTGGTTGTTTATTTTTGTGAGTAGTATTACTGAGTATGAGTAGTATTACTGACTGATATTATTATGTTAATTAGTATTAACCCTTAATAAAACCGTGGGAGTATAGTATATAGTAAGTATAGTGGTTATAAAACTACAGTTTTGTTAAAAAATATAAATATAAAATACCAAAACTATTTATTCTTGCAGACGACCTTTTCCAGATTAAATATGTTTAAAGGAATATGGCGGCAGTTCTTTTCATTTAATGTTTTGAATGTTTGTAAGGTTAATGACTAATATCTCTGAATATAATTATATTATAACGCTATGGTCCCTTTTATTATTTAGCAGCCAAAAGAAAAACATTGAAAAAATAAATATAACAATTATTTTAAAGGCGTGAGTAATAGATTCTTTTCGGTTAGCTCGTTCTATCGTTGAACTCACCTTTTACCTCGAATCAAGAGAGATAAAATATAATATAATAAAAATGATATAGTCCCAACTATATCATTTTTAAACATAAAGAAACACTGAATTCAATTACCAAAAAATACAACCAATTAGTCAATTGCTACTACAGTACCTACTAAGGTTGCCATTAATGTGTAATAATAATGGCTATTATTTTGTTGGTACTTTTTCTTTTTATAAAGATAACGATCAATTTTTTTTGAACTGGTAAATTATAAATTCAAAAATAAAATTTCTCACGAAAAATCCTAGACTAATATTATAAAAGCGAAAGTGAATTTGTTTGTTACCTCTTCACGCTTTAATGGCTAAACCGATTTTGGTACATAGATAGTTGGGAACCAGGAGACGGACATAGGCTATGTTTTAAAAAAAAGAGTGGGATATGAGGGAGAAAGAGGGACGAAACGGGAAAACTTAGCGTTGCTATTACAAATCAATAAGGCGCTACCGAATTTAACGCGAGCGAAGCCGCGGGCAAAAGCTAGTATTTAATATTCTTAAATTTGATCTTTAGTCGTACTGCGAAAGAGTTTCGAAAAAACTATTTTACATAAAAGTTGAAAGAGTTTTTTTTGTCAAAATCTAATAACAAAATATGACAATAGCTGTATATACTAACAAATAAGTTTCTAATACTACCCGGAACCTAAAATAAAGCCACATAAATTCAAGAGGCGCTATTTATTTGACAGTTGGTAATGTAATTATACTAATTAACACATTATAATAATTTTATTCTCGATATTCTGTATTATTTATAAAAGTTGTATTTTTTGTAAAAAATGTATCTGTATTTACTGATGTTTGCTAATCAAGAGACTTGGAACCATTGACCTGGGTCAACTTTCTGAGAGTCCTTACACCTATTGATCTGGGAACGTTTGGCTGTGTGCCAAAAATGAAGGAGTTCACTACTCTTGGTGCAGCGTACAACTTGTAACCTCACAACTTGGTGCTTGTAAGAACGTAGTTATATGTAGTGTAGTGTGTGAGTGAATATTGTAGATAATTTAAAATGTTCTGAACGCCTTTTTTTTTTTTTTTTTTCGGGTGGGAAATCATCCAATGACTTCCCCCGCTCTGGGTGGAGCGGGGGGGCATGTCAGACTTGTACTGACTAAAACCCACCCATGTTCCTTCTATTGCCCTTTACGTTCCGGGGCCGCGGTATCTCTTTCGAACAACCCGCAACCCCGGCCGAACAACCCGCAACCCCGGCTTCTCTTCTGAACGCCTAAGATGGTGTCATATATGGGGAGTTTTTTTATTAAATGCTTGCAACACCGTATGGGGCTGTCTGTCTGTGAATGTGATGAATGAATAAAAAAATCGGAACGAACCGAATGATAGTGGCGAACGGGGAACGCGGGGACAGAAAATAAGATTTGTTGTAAAATACTAATACAAACTATTGCAAACAGTGATATTTGGTGGAATAAAGTAATAGTTGTATGTGTTTATATTATGCGCGAGAAGACTTTGAACTGAAAACGTGAACGTGTGTACAAAAGAACTGTTACAAGACTGATGGATGGAGTCTTTGAGGTTTTTGGCAGCAAGGTCACAGTTGCAGCAATGATGTAAATATGACAGTAAGTTATAACTGGTTTTTGTTAACAGTATCTGTAGAATAGCATGTGCCGAAAAAAATTACGTCACTTCGTCCACAGGTTTCAAAATGCAACTAGAAATTGCACTTTGCAGATTGCTTTGCTTTGATTCATTTGGTGTGCTTTTTGAAGTTTCCAAAGTAAGCATTCTTAGTAAAACAGATGCTATTCAAGAGGAGATACTTTAATGGACCTGTAAAACACTATGTTACTTTGCTTTCCACTCCATAAGTAAATATATGACTGGTTGTTACTCATTTTTCTAGCTAATACATAAGTGTTGAAGCGTGACGAATGCACAGGTCACACGTTACCAGTAATTTCGCCTTTTATCTATGTTTAATGTCGAGGGAGGTATTAAATAATAGTCTTATCAGTCAAAGTTAGGTCACTCACACTTGTATTTCAAAATAAAATTGTTGTCACACAGCTCAAACAAGTCACATAACTCGAGTTGTCCTCATAATTACACATCTACTGTATCAGTCATGATTTTTGTTAAAAATTCAAGATATTTTGTCATAATTTGTTTGTTCAATTCAATAGCTAGAGGTTGGTTGTTTCCAACCTTGGAACAAACAGGTATAGTCCAAATTGAATGGTTTCTATCTCCCTAAGTCCCTAATAGTTTCAAGACTTCTGTTGGTGCTCATGAAATAAACAATGCAATTGAATTTTCTATTTTAGCGTGCTATCATTATATAGCATGCTATAATAGGTTTTGAACTTAACGGTAATCCATAAAGTTAAAACTCCATCCATTTTCAGTATTTATTGAAACATGTTTGCTTTAACATCAAATTTAAAAAACTTTCACACCAACTCAAAATTTAACTTAGGCATAAACCCAGATTAATCCATACTAGTATTATAAATGCAAAGTAAGTCTGTCTGGCGCTTATTCTTGCAATTGATGACCAAATTCTAAAAATGTTGTATAGAAGTTTTAATATTTGTAGAATATTCCTTAGGGATTGTTTTCCATATGGGTAAAACACAGCTAAAAGCTGGTTCATAATTATGGTAGTTACAGTTTTATAATTTAAAATCAGAAATGAAGGCTCAAACATCACTGTATGAAAGAGGCAGAGCCTTTTGTGCTAATGTTATTTATATTAAACACTATAATAAGAAACAATGCTGTTTAATTTCTGCTGTATAGGGGCACTGTATCCATCAATATCATTATACATGCATTAAAATCTTTGCAGATTTCTTTTCATTGCAACCTTTTTTATTTTTTCCAGAAATTAAAATTAATAAATGCCTGCTACGGTCATCTAAATTGATTCTGTGAGTAATTATAAAATTATTAAACCTCGGCTTATTGATTCGTTTTATCCTTTTACTTATAAGATAATGTAAAGGCAAGACTGTCTAAGTTATGTATTGATGATTTTAAGTAGAAATGTGTTCACACTTTTCTTGTGAATAATAAGGAACTGAAATTATCAAGATTCAAAAGTCAATGAAATGGTATTCTATTTCTAATTCATCTTTCTGATATAAAACATGTAAACTCTATTAACCCATGCTAATATTATAATTAAGCATAATATGCATATTCTGCTTATCCACACCTTACAGTTTAAACAAAGGAGTTTTAATGTTTTGACTTGCTTAAGTTTCCCCATTTCATTTTCAAAATAGCAGCCACACATCAATTTTGTCTATCTATTTATAGCTGGTATCAATACAAATTAGTATTGTATAAAGCAAAATCTAAAGGGACACATTTCTGAGACATCGTCTAGTCAGGTAAAGATACCTATCAAACCCCTTTGGCACAAAGGTCCACATTATGCTGAAATTATTTATGAATTTAAAATAACAATCAGCCACAGATACAAGAACTAGTCTTTCAAGAAAACTATCAGTTGCTAGTGCTACTAGAATATCACCTGTAATTATGTCGAGGCTGTATTTACTCACACAATTATCACAATGCATTAACAGCCTGTCTATGTGCTACAAAGCATGTAGGACTATTACACATTGTATTTGATTTGTGGCTTATCTATACCAGCAAGTCTATTGAACTAAAGGGCTGCTGAAAGATAGTCTGGTAATCTACATACAACTTATCTGAGCGAAAGTGGCTGCAGTTTATGCAGTGTGCTGCAGTGATCATGTGTAATAACAGATAAGGTAAAAAGTGGAAAGTTTAGTTGCCCCTGTTAGTTTTTTTTTTGTGTAAGTCTTGAGTAGTTGTTTTTCTAATTGTCGCGTGTATTTTTAGGGCAGATCGTCAAGCTGGCGGCCCTTCAGGATGCGGCTCGTGCGCCCTCGCTAGCACCGCGCGTTCGCCACGTCGCCACAATCACAGGTATTATGCCCAGCATTTACTTTACTCCGGTAGTCATATTGTGTGTTGAAAGTAAACTTAAATTAAGAATCTTAGATCATAATCAAGTTTGGGAACAAAAACCTCAGTGGCGTCCAAGACAAAGTTCAAATTCCATTGCCACCAATATTTATTTAAGATCGTGTAAAATAAGTTTGACTATAGTAAAGTAGATAGTTGAGTGTCTATACTATAGAACAGGGGTGGCCAACTTGAAAACACCCAAGATCTACTTTTTACGGGCGAAACCCTGTGCGATCTACCAATGACATCCCTCTTATAATTTTTAATGAAACAGTATCATTATGTAGTATTTGTTTTTTATTAAAAATCACACAATATGATACGCGTAGAATTTTGGTGATTACGTTATTTATCTGTTAGACATTATTTATTTTGTGTGCCATGCCGCGATCGACTGGAGTAATAGACGCGATCGACTTCTTTGGCTATCCCTGCTGTAGAACGCTATCCCTGCTATAGAACATCAAAGAGTCTGAATTTCAGGGTAGATTTAGCAATAAACCAATTATCCACCCAGCCTTGTCTTAACTATGTCGGATAATCGTAAGAATAAGACAACCGGGCGGAACTAACGGCTTCAAGGTACAGAGGTCTGGGATTGTAAACAATGGTCACTCATCCGCAGACAGACTGTACCAATAGCACATTTATAGTTCCGTGATGCTGTAGTTTTCCATCTACCCTAGAAAAAAATAATATAAATGAGAACAATTACGAGTACGAGCGTGATTAGGAAATGACTATTAAAACTATGGCATTATGAATCTGCACTTTATAATAAAGTGCAGATTTGTATGGTGCGTTTGTGAGATGCCGTTTTGAAGCAAAGGAATAAAGGATGTAAGTTACAAAGTTTATTGCTTTAGCAAAACTTCATGTCTAAAAATACGCGAGAATTCAAGTGTTGTAAATTGGTATGACTAATTGGGAAAACAATGGTGAGGCATTCATATAAGAAGTTTAAGGTGGTCTGCAGTTTTTTTTCCATAAACGGTTTTAGGTTGATTATGAATGGGGTAAAATTGTAATGAAGGCGTGGGATTGGCTAGGTGCCAGGTGGTGGCTATTCTGGGCGGGCGGGCGGCGCGCGCGCATCCAGTCGATCGCCGCGTTTCTACCTCCCAACTGTTTGGGAGGAACTCGCTTGCACGATACATAGCGTAGGAGAATCTTACCGTTCGTTTATTATAATTATTTGTTTTTAATTAAGTTAACATATAAATAAAAAAAAAACGCTTACTCAAAGTAAAGAAAATATTGATAAATCTTTTAGATGATGCCCCAAAGTGGTTGTTCTTGTTTTTTGAATCAATATTGTTTTGTATTTAGAAATAATAGTTAGGTTTTATGGTTTGCCCATAAATTACCAATAGTGTGCTGACTGGTTTCGATTAATTGTTGACATAAGATTCATTAGAAACTCACGAACTAGTATTGTTCACAGTTTTTATAACAATCGGTTGTGTTGATGATGTAATTATAGTGTTTTTATTTATTTACCATCAAGGTCTGATGACAACCTGAAAACTCCACTTAATACAAGAATGAAAGGTATTACAAACCAAGTTACAGTTTGTCTTGAATGGCATGCTTGTAATTGTGAACTTTTGATTTGAAATGATTAACAAGTCTAATAAAAATAAAATTTGGTTATCACAGCAATTTTAAAGGCACTCAGTTACTGAAATCAAGAGACAGTCTTGAAAACTAACAATTCTTATTTGTTCACAAGTCATCTTAATTTTTCCCTAAAACTTTAACATCTTATTTCATAGACTGTCGACGGTCAATTTATTTGCTGTTGAACAGGGTCTGTCAAACGGTATCAAACTAATTAATCGTGTTATTTGACTTTCATTTTATCTGATAAGAGAAGTCTAAAAACCGAAAGTAAATCGAAAGTGAGTTTACAACGACAAAGAAATCGAGCCAATTAATCTATTGTATTGAGTCTATACATCGTGCGGCGCTATGAACTGACAGCCTTATGTAATCAATTCTATGCACAGTTCATCTCAAGTCTCAGTATAATCACATGGAATTTTGCATTGATTTGTTTCGTTTTAGTTATTTATAACGACTGTACTAATAGGATTTTCAGAATTAAACTATGGCAGCCAAATTGGAACAACTAACCTTTGTATGTTATGTAATCATCGTCTCTATTATGGCTTGTTCAATGAATGGGATAATTATGTTATAATGTAAGGCCCTTATTTAAGCTGTAAGTGACAAGGTCACAAAATTGCGTCACCGAGTTAGCGGGGCAACCCGTGGCGGAGGTGACCCCGCTATGGTAGCGATGCCAACATATTGACGACATCCTTATTTTTATTGGTTATTCGAATGAGTACGTCGACCGTACCGCCTCCGCCGCTGAACTGTGCGTGTGGCCTCGCAATGTGTCTATTTGCAGGCCTTTCCATGTCAATAGTAACTATATGTATTATCCCACTATCGGTCAAAAATAGAAAGCCTGTAGAATTTCTCCGCACTCGAAATTAGGACGAAATCGCACGTAGAACTGCATGCAGGTTAAAATTATGCGGTAAAGATAAATGTATAACGGTCGGTATTTGCTATCTATATCCAAGCAACATTTTATTTTTGATAAATTTTCACGCGAAGTTGTAGACAGTGTTCGTTCCGTTATTAATAATCACACTAGACATAACTTGATGAAATGAAGTCTATCAATATTGCGATTTTGGATCAGTGTCATCTGCAGTGTGCATGTTGACACAGTTGTTAAAGATCGAGAGTCGTGACGCCCATATTCGTTAGAGAGATGTGTATTGTTAAACAGCCAGTTGAAACGTTGATGCAATAATAAATTTGCATGTGATCGGTGCGACACCGTTGTAGTGCGGAGAACCGGTGTCTGAGCAAACAATTTCTAGTCAGCCAACTGGCTTGTACTGTAGAACACTAAGCAGTTACCTTGCGGCGCGGTACTTTGGAGTAGGATAGAATACAAAGGGATTGTTATTATTTTATTGAAACATCATTATTAAAGTTGTGGTCGGCGATAAGTCACGTTCACTCTTTTATTTTTCTTTAATCATTGTTGCTAGTTGTAGGCGATCGGTTCAGCGCTTTTCGTTATCGGATTTCTGACGTTGCGGACATTATCTCCTATCTCTAGCTAATTACAACGTTTGATTGTTTGGTAGGCTGATACACGGTGCACGTCCGCAGATGTATGGTGAAAGTGATGTTCCTCTTAGATAGGTACCTGATGTGCAATGTGATGTGATAATAGTATAAGTTAGTGTAATATATGTGTTCGGATTATGACTGAAAAAAGACACCGGCCTCGGCCGCGGCGTCGGGATGAGTTGCACGAGAGGCAACAGGATTTGCTGCTAGCTTGGAGTCATGGTGAGCTATTGCCTAAGCATAGATTTAAGAAGGTGCATTGTGTTATTGCATAACAAACTGTAGTTATAGACTCTTCACATGACAAGAAAATGCATTTTCTCCGGTCTCGCTAATGTAGTATCTTTATGCATGATGCTAATGTAAGAGATAGTCATTGAAATGTAGCTTCTCAATAGAAACAAAAACCTCTGCAACAACCTACACTTTCTATTAAGTTATGAACATATCGATAGCTGTTCATCCCATGAGAATGGCGGAGAGGTCTGTACCTACTCAGTTCTAATTTCCTAAAAATCGATTGCTGGTTGCTGGTGCAAGTATCGCAGGCGTTTTACAACGTACTTACACGGAAACAACGGTTGTGCACCTATTTCGTTTTATTACAATGATACAGGATTTGAACGGAAACAATCAACTGCTTTTATTATATAACGAAAGCGAAAGAGTATGTTTTGCGTGGGAAATTTCGGCACATTCCTTTTCACATACGAGTAATCAGGACTAGTTGATACTCAAAATAATTGACTTGAATTAAGTAACATATTGTTTTTGTTTGTTTGTTTATTGAACCACTCAAAGAAGTGCGTATAATATTTTTTGGGCAGCTTCCAACGGATACACTAAAATAAAAATTGTTTTAGGAATGGGCACATGATTGTAGGGATATAGGGATATTTCAATAGTGTATTGTTTTCTTTCACAAACAATAATTATTTGTTCTATAAATACAAAACAAGCATATTACCATACGTACTTAGAATCGATGATATCAATCGATAGCTGCTGAATGATATTGCTATACACGTGGAAAAAGGCGTCAATGTAACGTGCGCCATGTACCTTCATACCTACACCGGTAAATCCCTTATCAGTTATCAATAAAGTAGTCGGGACTGTATCATTTTATTTCAATGTCGCTAATGTGTTAAGCTCAAGTGGTTGCCTATCCGCCTTCGCCGGAATGCTCACATCTTATCATTACTGTACAGTATTCTTTTTAATCCAACAACACCCTCTTATCTCAAAGAACGTTTCAAGTTCCTTCATGACACACATATTAGACACTTGAGATCATCGGAGAATTTGAGACTTTTGATGCCTGAACATTCCACAAAATTTTATGACCAGTCTTTCACGGTTCAGGCTGTCCGTTTATGGAACGAATTGCCGTTGTGAGTAAGACAAGCTCAGTCACTTGTTGCTTTTAAAACCTTAGTTGCAAACCATTATCTTTCCCTTTAATGTCATCGGATTTTTCTGAAGCTATGAATATTATAAAACACATGTTAAATGAATAGATTATGTGTATTTATGTATTCATATATTTTAAATAAAAAGCTTTATTTTAATTGTTTATGTAGTATTAGCAGTAGGTACACCATTAACTACCCCCCGTTGTATTTTTATATTCGAACAGTCCATCCAAAGGTTGTCTGGAAGATATCGCTATTAGCGATAAGACCGCCATTGTAACCATAGATATAGCATTTTATTGTAAAACAGCTTTAATTCAATTTTGGTGTGCAATAAAGTATATTCTATTCTATTCTATTCTAACTTGCTCTAATTCAGCTGATATCATTGAAATGTTTATCTAAGCTTTAAAATATGAATTTCCGTTTTGGGGTAAATAAAAGATATAACTAAGTTCCCCAATGCAACTTTAATGTTTCCTCACTTCTCATGCTTGGGCCAGTTAGTAGAAAATACATTTAAAAATGGCATACAAATTACAATCACAGCCATGTGCAGTCATATAATATTGATATTCGATTAAGATCATCTCAGGCTGCATTTGATGAGAAAATTGTTTGAAAACATCCATTCTTTACGTTGGATATGACGTAGTTATCGGGGTTGCGTCTTCTGTAATCTTCAGCAACCCAACTGGAGGTTATCAGTTGACAAGAGAACCATTTGATCGACCATCGTACCAGTTTCCACGCTCCTTGCCCACGAGTAGAGGTGGGTTATTATTATTCAGTAGAAACTACACGACACAAGTCTGATATCATCATTCTAAAAAAGAGGAAAGTTTCGTTTGTTTCAGCACCAATACAATATTATTTTTAATAAATGGATACATACTTGACTTTTGTTATTAATCACTTGTTAGTTTTGCCAGAGCTTACTGGGACGCTACAGGAAAAGTAATCATAACTTAAGCGTCAAAGTTAAGGGCACGCCACAATAGTGGCGGTAAGTCCCCTCTTTGAGGAGTGGCTGGAGAGGCGTCATGGCGTCCTCACCTACCGCCTGACGCAGGTCCTCACCGGACACGGAAGTTTCGGGAGGTTCCTGCACATAATCGGGCGGGAGGAAACGCCCGGGTGTCACCATTGTGACGATCGCCCGGAGGACACGGTGGAGCACACAGTGGCGGTCTGCCCAGCTTGGGCGGAGCACCGCCGGCGCCGTGCCCTCGTGGAGGCGATCGGCGGCGGCGATCTCTCGCGTCCGGCCCTGGTCCAGGCCATGGTCCGGAGCGAGAGGGAATGGGAAGCGGTCACCTCCTTCTGCGAAGCAGTAATGCTAGCAAAGGAGGTGGCCGGGCGTTTGAGGGAGAGATCATCTACCCAACCCAGCCGCCGCGGGAGACGCCCCGGGCGCCAGGCGCCGCGAGACGACTCCCGGCCACCGTAGATGCGGGCCTGTGGACGGTGAGCAATGGGTAGCTCACCGTCCGTCCGTCGATTGACGACAGGCCTTGTCGACGGCGCGTTCGTGTTTTTCGCGCGCCTCAAAGAGATGTCAGCAAAGCAGAGGGGCTTGCAAGAGCCTCCGCCTGCCGGGGGTTGTTCGAAAGAGATACCGCGGCTCCGGTACGTAAAGGGCAATAGAAGGAACATGGGTGGGTTTTAGTCAGTACAAGTCTGACATGCCCACCGCTCCGCCCAGAGCGGGGGAAGTCATTAGATGATTTCCCACGCGAAAAAAAAAAAGCGTCAAAGTTAATTATTGTGTAAGGCAGGTAGTAAGAAATACATATATAATATATAAGTATTTAATGAATAATTAACACATTTGGGTAATTTATTTATTTGGCAATTTTGTTTTGTATAATATACTAGGTTGTTTGTTTAGCTTTTTCCCACAAAAAAAGGAATCATTAAATTTAGAATGTTATTGTGTATCATGTAAGAACCTACAGCAAAATATTATTAGGTCAAGTTAGTATCATCGAAGGCAAGCTTAACTTGACCTTCCGCATTGTTAAGTACCTGCTAGGTCAGCTCCGAAACCTAAATACATACCTGAAACATTTCTAGCTAGAACTTGAATAATATCAAGTCCTTCTTCAAGTGTTAGTACATAAATGCGTTTGATTTTCAGTCGGCTACTGAATAAAAACAATTGTTCCATTATACGCTGCACCTTGTGATATTTATAAGTAAGAGGTAAAAATAATTAGTATTGTTAAATTGATATGAAGACTCGTCGCCCTAATGGGGGTTCCGGTAGGTACCGGTTCTGTGCCAAACAGATAAATACATGTTGAATTTAACGCTGAAAATGTAATAAATATTACGTAGCTGTATGTGATATTAGTCAAAGATTCATTTGATTGAAAGTAGTTAATGTACACACGACGGCAGGTCAACCTTTTCTAAACTATTATAACCTGATCTCTCTACTACGGATCGCACACCGTAGTAGAGAGATCAGGTTGAAATGGTTTTTTATAGGTTGATGTGCCGTCGTGTGTACACTACAGAAAAAATAAAACTCATTACGTTAGTGGTAATAACTAACCAGTTTTTTTTCGTTTAACTGTGTTGGTTTAATTTGTACATAATTAACTCAAGTTCATTGTGTGGTTAATTAAACGTAATAAACATACATTTGTAACTGTGTATATGTAAGCAATCCTACTTCAAATCATTTCATACTATTAACATTAACGCGGTATGAAACACGTTGTACGTAGAGGAATTTACAGAAGTGCATGCCCCCACAGATCGGGCAGCCACCGACGCGCCGGGAGGCAGATATTGATTCCGTCTGCAAGCGCCCTACCCATACTAAATACGGAAAGTAGACGGTCTCTACAACATACAAAGCGGCTATACAGTTAAATACTGCAATGCGCTCAACTTTTCTAGTCACGACATTGCGTTGAAACTTGCAGCTTTCCAACTATTCATTATCTTGATCCATACCTGTTCTACTGGCTACTACTGCTTAGAAAAATGTAAATAAATCTGTTTCTATGATTGTTGATGCTAGCACATCATTTAATGTTTCTTTTGTCAACAGAGGTGTGCAATAACGACGAGGTGCCGGAGGTAGAGATAGTCAGTCTTCTACAAGAACATATACCAAAATATCGCTTGAGAGCCGACAGTCTTACACAATTTGGAGGTACAGATACTTTTACGCGCTTTGCTTATATATTTTCACTTTTTCATTTATACATTTCGAACTGGCACTCAGCAATTGTATCATTATCACCCAAAGTATTTATTTTTCTCACGGTCGCTATTTTCATTATATTTTATAACCACGCTCAAAGGTTTTATTTGTCAAAATATTTAATAGAGCTTACCAAAATACAAAGAGATCGTATTGAAAACTCATGAAAACATCGGGAGTACGACTAAAGTCGCTATAACAACTTGTAAATCAAAATGGGGGGTGGGGGGAAGTTTCGCCATTTACGGCCAGATTCACCCAAAAAATCAATACTCGTTTTCACGGCCACGTTCATCATTTACAACGTCTAAATTTAGCTTTGAGGGAAACATTTCTGCTGGAAGGGTGTTGTTAAAGTATGAGTAACGCGTCTGCAACAATGTTCCTATGTGTTTCAAAATAATAATTGAGCGTATCCTGTGACCGAACGATGTTTAGAAGTTTTTGGTCGAGTCATGCATTTTTTAAAGCGCTGTAGCGTTATTTTGGAATCTTTCCAAAGCTAAAAAGACTTTTTCTGGATCACAAAATGCTGATTAGTTCCCGACTTTGTCGCTTCATTTGTGTTCGGTGAAGTTGAGTCACTGTTTTTATTTTATTATACGCTGAATTTTATACAGCAAATGAGAATAAATATTCTCTCAGCGTTATCTACGAGTCCAATGAAAGAGAGTAAATTTACAGAGGGAGAACTTCAATTTTTTTCTACACTTGAATAAACTGTTTCAATTTATGCTGGTTTCTATTAGATTTGAATAGATTATTGGTCATGTCCATAAGCGAAGGTACAGAAAAAATATACTTTTCTGCAACCTGTGAATTTTCTTAAACTTACATACTTTAGTATACTTAGAAAAACTCAGGGTAAGTCATTGATTCCTTGTTCAAATAAGCGGCAGGCACGACCTGGTACTAATTTGTTAGCTTGATGCGGACCTACGCAATAATGTCTTTAAATCACGAAGTAAAACCTTGTCTAATACTTGGGAAGTTGATGTATAGAAAATGGCAGAAAATTTGAATTTGTACAATTATAAAAGATATATAATATAGTACTAAAACATGATGAAACTTCAAGGAGCATGTGTCAATCCAGAATATAAACTACCTGTGTGTCAAATTTCATCCGAATACGCTCAGTAGATTTTGCGTGAAAGAGTAACAAACGTCCATACCTTTATCCATCTATACATCCTTACAAACTTTCGTTTTTATAATATTAATAGTAAGAACTAGGATAGGGTTTGAAAATATTAATTACCACATGTTTACCAAAATAATATGGTCACTTTGGTTTGTAATAACGAATCTTTTTAAGTTGACATTTAGAATGCTCCATAAAAAAAAGTATGAGCAAAGCCTTATGTAAATATTCATCTTTGAGCCGTCCTAGTTTTGTTTCAGTAGTTCTGCGTAAATTTCATCAGGTCAGTGTTCAGGAAGTAGGGCGTAGCCTACTTGTAAGCATTTTTGCTCGACATTGTTGATAGGCTCGAGATATTCGAGCTGGGAGAAGTAACACATTGTTGGTTGTAATACATTTTAGAACGATTCTATACGCTGTATGCCATTGTACCGTATTTATAAGTGTGATAGGCGTATGATTGAATGCTTTGTATTATATGTGTATTCATTAGATTATAATACACCAGTCTCAATACTCAATTCCAATGAACGAGAACGTTTAGATTTCAGGCCTAATGAAAGACGGTGTGCAACGACTCCATTGGAATGGCAAGGTCTCTTGCGAGACAGGGACACAATAGTTTCTCGAAATGTCAGACTGTCATACAAAATGGAATATGGTTTTCAAGTACTTTGTGAAAGTAAATGGTAGTTAGGAAATGTTTTCTTATGATTTCACTCTAGACATGTACCTAATCATGTCCGACTTGATAAATACTAAATTGAGATATGTTTTTTATCCCAATAAAGTTTAATGACAATCATTTAGCTTAAATAGTCATAAGCCATAATCATAGTCATAAGGAAATGTAATAAATAAAATGAATATTATACCAACATAAAATTTCTTGTCAGTTAATCGCAGGTGAACTTTCTACTCTTTGCTGCCTCATTTTATATTTAATCAAAAATAATTACATTCACAATATCTGACCATCATTAAATATTATGACTCATTTGTCTAAGCATGTTAGTGAAGCGATATTAATGTGGGATTTCATTTCCGAAATCTCTCTGTTTACATAATATATTTAAAAGAAATGGTAAGAATTTAACAAAGTTGGAGTGGGCTATATGTGGTGTTCCGTCTTAGTAAGTGTTAGAGTCGCGGTTTCCGGCGCCGGCGCCGTTCTTAGCGCTATAAATAATGGTGTCTCATCGGCCGAGTCATCGCCCGCTGGCCACTATGAGTCCCCAACCGGTCTGATGCGTGCCATCTGTCAACTTGCTGCGTTCGCTGCACATACCACCAGAACTATTCGATGCTAAGATGTTTTAATGGAAATACCGTTGAAGGCAATGCTCTACTAATCAACTGCATACTGAAAGTGTATTCATACTGTCTACTTACGTTATGCTCCCCTGCAACTGTATAACAAGGAAGACCTTTAGTGGCTTCTAAGTCGAACAGCTAGTTTGTATGTGCGCTCATATGCTGTTGTGTAACTTTAAAACCGTAATGATATAATTACGCCGGGCCTGTAGTAAGTAGGTGTACTCACAGGTGTAAAATTAAAGCAATGTATTCTTAGTTCATGAGAAGTTCTCGACATTTAGTTAAAAGTCATTGTAATAGGACGCGATCTGAATAGATTTGAATTGGTGGTGGGATAAAGCGGTTGACGGCGGTTGATGTATCGTGTGATTCAGCGGCCTTATGACGTTGTCGTGTGTTTGGGCTCATACAGTACTGAGTATAAGTAATTATTTCAATGAGTGTATTATACAGCAATTGGTACAAATTGAACTAGGTACTAGCACACACCATACCAAGTACAAAGTTGTTTCGTGTCATAGATATAATGTTGATGGTATAATGTTTATAAAAGCTATGTTCTAAAATATGTTGATGTTTTCCAGGATACGAGAACCAAGATTGGTTCATACCATCCCCGGCGCTGCCGGTGAGCGACAAAGACCTCGCGCTCACTCCTGACCAGATCAGGGAGACTCTCAATTACTTCCGTGAGTATGCACAATGTTGAATAGTTTACAAGTTACGGTTATCGCAAACTGCATTGTCTTTGAATGTTTAAATATCAAAGGATAAGCAGATTCTTATACATAATGTAATTAATGAAAGGTATTTTATTGAATGTTTCATCAAGAGGAATTTATTTCAATGGGGTTTATTGTAAAATAGGATGAATTGTATTATGAAACAATGAAATAACGCGTAAGGAAAGCATTAATAATAATACCATCCTATTACTGTCCCACTGCTGGGCAAAGGTCTTCTCATACAGACAAGGTACGAACATTGATCACCACGCTTGCTCAAGACGGGTGGTATTACCGAGTAAAAATGATTTAAATACACATACATGAAAATGATAAATGAATGATAAGTGATCATGATCCATGTTCTATTGCCCCCCTGTGTTCCGGGGCCGCGGTATATCCTTTGAATAACCGCAACCTCTGAACATTATGGTCTAAATCAAAATAATAATACTAGAGTATTGTGTTCTATAGCATATTTATTTTATATAGATACATGTATATGTAGATGCCTCCTGTTCAAAATAAAACAACCAGAATATTTTACATAACAATAATTGGTCGTGAACTAGAGCTTCAAAACATACTTGGTTTATTGCGCTATTTACAGAGCGTCTCTTCATTGATTATGATTAAACGAGAAATAATTACAAAAAATGTAGTAAAGTTTAAACGAGTGGTTTTGAATAAAGCGGTGTGAGTATAATTACGTCGGGAAATAAAAAAAAAACGGCGAAGACCGAGTCAGACTCGCGCACCGAGGGTTCTGTAGAAACTAGTGACATAAACAGCCATATCTTTTGACTGCGTAGACTTACAGGGTTGATTTTTTTACAGCACCAAGGCCGCATAGTTGAGTATATGGTTTTAATTTCAACTCGATACCTCCACGCGTGCCCGAGGTAAAGGGACTTGATAGACAGACAGATAACAAACTGATTCAATAATGGTTCCGTTTTTCCTAGGTACATAACCCTAAACACCGGCCAAGTGCGACTCTAACTCGCGCATAAAGATTCAGTAACACCAAACAACACTAAATAAATATTTTAAAATCACCTGATTTCAGTCAATGATTGAATCTGTGATTAAAATAAAAATGGTTAAAAAAAACGTTGATTTAAAATAATTTTCTTTTTTAATGCAAAAAAAGTAACATGTATTTCTGTGCACACGTACGTGCAACGGTGCAGTGATATGTTTATCTACATAATTCTGATATTTGTCGAAATGTAAATTCGCTATATGATTTGTGTGTTTGGCGCATTTTCTATTTTGTGCATACCAAAATGAAAAATAGGTTAGGCGCAGAGAAAGCAGCCAAATTAGTCCGTTAATATAAGTCTTTAAACTGTCATAGTTACAAACATTATAATTAACACTTGAAACGGGAAATTTACCATGTTGCAAACGCCGTGATCACGGATGAACTATATGATATCCGTGATCATGGCGTTTGCAACATCGCCGAAATATCGGAAACTCGAAACAAATAACAAGTATGGTAAATATCCCGTTTCAAGTGTTAATTATAGTTCGTTAAAAAGGACCTGAATGGAAAATATCAGTAAAACATATCATTGAATCTTTCTCTTGCCCTTATCCTCTCCCTCCCTTATCCCTTATATTTAGGCTCGTATAGCATGTATTCCATACTTCTCTATTGCTCGTCATCTAATCAAACCTCCTTTCTCGGTATGACATCCTTCACGTACCCCATCTATAATTTCGTTGGTCCCTGCAATTGACTGCTGCAGTAGCAACACAGTTACTGATGCAATTTCACGAAAAATTAGCATATCTCAGAAAGCAAGTTAGTGTCACCATCTTAATCAAGCAGTTTTCATTAAAAGTATTTTCAACGTTTTTCTTTTTGCCTAATTTCATGTCACTCTAGGGTAACGCTTCATAGAAGCCTACATCTACTTCAAATGTGTGGTGCCAACAGTCTCGGGAGTAAAATGGCTGCGACGTGGGCAGACACACGGACAGAACGAATCCATATGGGTTCGTTTTTTTGACATTTCGTCTGGAACGGAACTCTTAAAAGGATTTTCGTAATATTTTCCTTATTTGTTTCAGTCACACACTGAGAAGTTCTGACTTACTTACACAGTGTGGCTCATGAACGCCCATACCCAAATACTTGAATTTTTAGCTAAATGTTCATTTCAAAAGTTCATTTTACGAAGTCAGTAGTCAGTTGGTGACGTTCTTCCGAAAGGTCAAGTGCGTAGTACCTGCAATGTACAATTTCAATTTGAGTAACCATTTAAATCAATGGTAATTTTAATCCGTGTGGTGCTTGGTGACTGGGCTTATCTTGGTTGTAGCCGTCTCTTTGTGCCTGTAGGCATAGCTCTGTTGATCGATCTCCTGTTTCGCTGCTTGATATAGAGGAACATTAAAGTATGTAGTTTACACCTCTGCTTTTCTTTTCTGTTTGGTCGCAGGATTTAAGACAGCCGTCTCGTTTCTCCGGGACTTATCGAGTTTCATTGCCAGGACGCTGTTCTGTCGGTTCGATGGCTGGCAATTGTTGATTTCAAATGTTGCACTGGTTGGGCGTAGTGCGACGAGTTTGTAAAAGAACTAGCCAAGTGCGAGTTAAAATCGCGCACCAAGGGTTCCGTAGATACCATTATTATAAAAACGGCAAAAAACATGTTTGTTGTATAGGACCCTTAAATATTTATCTTATTATGTTTGTTAGTATTTGTTGTTAAAGCGGCAACAGAAATCCATCATCTGTGTATTAACTGTCTAACTATCACGGTCACGGCTCATGAGATACAGCTTTTTGACAGACGGACAGACAGCGGATTCTTAGTAATAGGGTTCCGTTTTACCCTTAGTCTAACAGCAACTTATTGTAAGGTGTTGTGAGATTTTTATGGGTTTTATTTTGTAGATCCTAGGTTATTAATTGCCTCTTGCAAGGCGTCCTAGCTGTACGTCTACGAAAGAAACTTTAGTAAGTATTAAAGTTTACCGTAACATAATATTATGGCTCAATAATGGTCAAGGTTCAATTAAGTTCATAAAATAATCCTCAGAGCTGTCAATTGGTAATTGGTGTCCTCAAGAGATGTTGTATGACAATGCTTAGCCTCCAGACAAAGTAAAAGCCACCCCTGGGGTCAATGGAAGTGTCAACTAAACGTTTTGAAATATTCTTAAAAAGGCACAAGGACCCCCACCGTCCCAGAGCTTTAACCCCAAACGGCTCGAAAATATAGTAGCCAATAAGGTTACTATATTTACGCCTCAAGAGGTTCTCGGCCGCAGCAGCGCCAGCGTAGCACGAACAGCTAAGAAGATGGGATGGAGCAAAAATCGACAAATGTTGCGTCCCAGACTAGAGCAAAGAGCTCCTAAACGAAAGCCAAGTCAACAGGCTCCACGCTTAACAGTAGTGACAGACGTGTACAGTAGATCTGAAGTACCCCGCAGAGCGGCTCGTCCCACCGTCTGGGAAGTGGATGGTTGGGTTCTTCAGTATTCAGGCAAATGACTTTTCAAGCATATTTATAGCCTCGGAGAAGTACCGCGCATTAAAATCCAAATTGTTCAGTTATTTTTTAAGTTGATTTCTTTAAGTTATTTCAATTTAATTTGTATACCTACCATATTTAGTTACAAGGTATAATATAAGTACCTAAATAAATTTGAAACAAAATAAATTTCATAATATTCGGTAGGATAATTAAATAGAAGTACCTTATAATGTACTTGAATTGATTTGCATCATAATTGTTCCACACTGACGAGTGCGGTATATTTTTATTTCATGTTCCTAACCCTTTACTGAATGATTTTTTATTGTATAAGTATAAATTATAGTCTACCCGCATTGTTTATGTGGGTGAGTGACGTATCTGTCCGTCGAGTGGTCGGTATGCTAGTCATATCAGTCTGTGGCAGCACTGCGCTTGCGCGAGCATAGAGACGCGCGACCACCAGTGCCGGTCGCGCCGGTAGCCACGCGGCACGCGTGCTCCCTCATCGCCCGCCGCGCGCCGCAACGGCTCGATCGATACCGCGACGCCGAAAAACGACGTGCGCCGCACGCATCGCGCATCATACGCCCCGAGCCGTGCTAAACTTAGAGAGTAGAGGTGCACCGTTGCACCGGCCCGGTACCTAAGAGTTTTTATCACACGTGCCTCATCCTGTCGGCAAAAGAACCGGTATAGCGCTAGGCAAACCAAGTTCTTTGCGTTCGTGTTTTATACTGTATTTTGTGATAGTAATATCTTATGTAAGAGGGTGAAACATTCCGCTTGTAGCCTTATTAGTGTTTTACATTTTTCTCAGTTTGATCAACATTCTGGTATTACCAGTAAAATATTCGGCATGTTGTAGAAGGTTAATTAGCAAGTCTGTGCGTCATCGATTAAGGGTGGTTTGGGAGTTGGGGGTCACAGACGCGACGGCGACGCGGCGCCGCACCGCGCAACAGCTGTGAGCCAGATCTTTTATCTTGACCGTGAGAGCATAATTATTATTATGTTCATTGTTTTGTTGTGTAGTACTTAACAAAATTTCAATATAATAGCAACTATCTGTTTCCCGCATTTAAACGTATTTAGGCTTCCAAGAAAATTGCAATTTCAGCGCAATGATTTCTATCAACTTTATCGTAAAGCAGTCATTAAATAATAACGCAGGTGGAATTATTCTATTGTTTCTTTCAGTTTTATAAATATACAAGTTATAATATTACCCGCAGCGTATGCTTTCATAAACAATTATTATCTATTTACAAGAGTAGTATGTTGTACCTATGTATACATATGTTTACACAGTCGTATATTATATCTATTTGCTTTATGCATATGTATTTATGGTATTTGTTTTGGTATCTACACCGGAGATTTTCCCAATGTTAAAAAATTTTTGGTCACCCTTCAGCCATTTCGCAAGCCCCAAGCATAAAGTTGTGGGCATGCGTATAACAGTCTTCAAAGCCATTGTTTTCAACGCAATCACTCACAGATATAAATGAGAAGTTGTTCAATTAATATTGGTAATAAGATCTAAGTATCTTCGATTCAAATAAGAAGGTCATGCGGCAAACAGACGTTTTACTCTGAAATAATCCTAAAAGCTTCTTACATGGATTCGGTGATTAATAGGACCTGTTAGATATTGATTCAATACTGTTATTTATTACTTCTGATAGTATTTTCAGTATATAAATATTATCCGGCCAGATATCTGGCATTCAATTTCAATTTTCAACACAACGATTTTTTGCAAAATTCTTGCTCGAACTTGCACATTTAATTCACTACATTTTAATATTAAAAAAGAACGTTATTTTTGCCACAGTACAGTTAAAAGAATATTATTAAGCTGTGCGCACTTAACCACTGACTAGGAAATATAATAACCTGAATCATTATGCGTAACGGTCTGCGATTGAACATTCATTGGGTGCAAGTGATTTTTAACTGAAGCATGCAACACAATTATTTGAAAAGCAACTCGGTTAAGAAATTAATTGGTAGCTAATTATTAACCCGAGTCATAAAATGGATTAAGAGGAGATTAATAACATCCGATTTTCCCAATTAGTCAGATTTTTCCCAACGCCAAAGACAGGAAAAAAATCCAAAAAATAAACGGATCGATTTCAGTTTCTGCCAACATCCTTTATAAAAAATCTCACGATAAAAAGTCTTAGTTCTAGGTGCTTCCTGTAATTCAGATTGAGCCTTAGTACCATGATGCGATTGTAGGTAAACAGTACACGTCTATTTAATTTATCATCTATGTTTAAGGTATAATACTTATGTGTAGTGTGTATGACGTATTATGTATGGTTCACCCTTGTTTGGTCGAACAACGTTTGATACAATACTACTAAATCGAACAACGTTTAAGAAAATCATCACTTAGTATAATATCGTTTGACAGAATTTTCAGTTCGTCGAATATTTATTTGCTATAACAACATTTGTGCTAATGATCAAAAGGTATAATGTTCATTTGATGTAATGTTCAGATGGTATAACATGTATTTTATCGAATAATCAATTGGTGTAAAGTAATGCAGAAAAAAATGGGTGTGTAACGATTGACATAATAACAAAATATCTAACGTTCACTTGACATAATTTTAGTTAACATAATTTTGTTTAACATAACGATCAGTTGACATAATGAATTGTTGATATAATTTCATTTTACCTAATTTCATATGACATAATGAACATTTCCTATAATGCATATTTCACATAATATTCATTTAGCATATTATTCATTTACTATAATATTCATAATCTCCGCCACCCTCAACTATTGTTACCAGGAGAAACTAGATGCAATCTGGACTTTAGGGCACCCCGACTCGGATAGGTTAGGTTAGAAGGGGATGGCGGGGTCGTGTGAGCGAGCGAAGCGAGCGAATAGACCCCGCCATCCCCTTCGTGGTTATTTTTTTATAAACCACCCAGAAGTAGGAGCCCCGCGAAGCGGGGCTCCGTCGACCAAGCCCACCCTCGACCATGCAAAGAATATTTTAAGGTTTGGTTAAGTGCCATTTGAGTTAGGCTAGAACTGTGCCCATTAAACATGAATTTTAGGTCAAAAGAATATATGCATAAAATTTGTGCATTTGAAAATTCGGTGAAATGAAATTTGTTCAATTGAAATTAGTTCAAATAAATAATTATGCAAAATAAAAATTTACCAATGAATTATTCGGTCAAATGAATAATTCTACAAAATGACTTTATTGCAACTAAAATTCGCCGAAGTGATTTTCGACGAAACATTGTTCGACCAAACAAGGGTGAACCATAATGTATTCGTCAGAAAACTTGCTTATTTAACCTAAGACCTTCAGCAGTATAGTATCATGGGTTTAAAACAGTTTACTCTATATTTAGGTTATAATCTTTCTATTTATTCAACACAACATTACATAAACATGTTTATTTAATTCTAAAATAAACCAAGAATTATAAATTAAAACTGAAATTATGACGCTTACGATATTAGCTTTGCTTTTAGTCAATTTATTTTATGTAGGTATCTGAAATGTTTTCATTATACTTATGTAGATAATTTAATAATAATCGCACTTTGAAATTTTAATATTTTAGTCATTTTTAGTCGTATCACTTGCGTGCTCGTTATCTCTGACGGCTTATCTTAATAAATTGGTTGGTCGTAGTGAGGAGTGTATGAGTAGCGCCGTTTAATCATATACATAGTGCAAGTCGGCGTCGTGAGTAATGTTAGTATGACTTGAACGTAAGTGTAGAATACTAATTTAGTTTTAGTTATTGGTATGGTATCGACGGAAGTGGACGTGGCCGGTCGTTCGCCGCGCGAATCTGTCTCGATACCGTTCATATGTGTCGTGTTTGCGCAAATAGCGTGCTGCCTCCGTACTGCAGACGCCTGCACTTGATCGTGAAAGTTTATTACCACTGGCCTCAAACACTAGAACCGTTACTAAAAGAAATCGCCTTGTTTTGAGATAAAGGTTGTTTTGTGTGTAATTTCAGTGGTTAGATTGGAATTTATATTATTATTGTGTGGCTTAATTCAAAAGCTTATCGATAATTCATTTTATGTGATGGTTATAATAGTCGGTATTTTATGTGAATCATGTGTTGTGTATGCATGCTGTTTGTATAGTGGCGTACCTACCACTTATGTTTAAATCTATACAATATGTTGATTTGCATCCTCGTCAAAATTTAGGAGGTGCTAGTAAAAGTCATAAATAATCAATGAAAATTACGGTACCTGATCAATAATAATATACGGCGCTTTTATGATCTGTCTCTGTGTGTTTAAATTTAACAGTATTACAGAATATTTCACTTCAAAAGTAGAGAATCACCTACAGAACACACAGAACAGTGTGCGTGAGCGTCGGCGCATACGTATCATACAGCGGCATGCACGCACCTGTGTGCACTTACCGATTTTTGAAAATACGAAAAAAGTAAAAAAAAAAAAACTACTTATTTTATTATCGATTCGGGTCGAGAATCATTAGCATAGTTACGTCCTTGAATTTGACGAGGATGCAAAACAACACGCTGTATTTACGAATAATACCGGTGATAATACCTTTCACTTGGTTATGCTTGTTAAGCTTGGAGTAGGTATTGGCCGTCACGTGATGCGCCCTCTGATTACACACCATCACCAAACTTGAACAGACCCCAACACTGTTAATGGCTTGTTACTGGCGCGTCTGACATTGTCTGCTCATTGGTATGAGTGTATTCGCAGGCGTGCGTACAGGGCCAAAATTACGTCAGATTGTGTTAACCTACTTTCATTTTACTATTAAGTTTGTAAGGTAATTGTTATAGCAAAATTTAAGATCAATGTCATTGATAAATAACCACGTAATAGAATTATTCGTCTGAACATTTAACGGTCTTGTTAAATAGTAATTTTGAACACTGAAACTGAAATTACGTTAGTATGATCCCATTGAAACATATGTAAAAAGTAACTATTATATTTATCAAAAAAAAAAAACTAGTAATTGAGACAGGTAAAATTTCATACATTACATAGACCGATAAATCATTCGGTCTGGTAACTTAAAACTAGTAAGACTCGGTCGATTAGGTACGTGCGATTATTTCGGTTGATCGTGCGGGTTGTCCATGCGCAACATTATGTATATGTAATGTTGGACTAATTGCTTCAAGTATAAAAATGCATTGCCGTCTAATAAATCACCTGAATCGTAAAGCAAGGGAAATGTCTTAGTCAACAAAGTTGAAGTTAGGAAGGCCAGCGGGACGAAGGTAAACGGCCATAAAAATGACCGTGACCATGAGATGGGATATAATAATCATAAAAAGTTGGTACCTATGTCGTTTGAATTGACAACCGATTGAGCTATGACAAACGACGTGAGGTCATTGTAATTGTATGCATTAATTTTGGAATCGATAAACTATTTCCCTAAATCAAACACGATAAATGAGTTTTTCTAGAATATTTTCAGTCGTGCACAAAGTTGTCGTTTGTTCGCCTCCGTGCCTTACCGGTTGTGTTGTAAAGCCTTTCAGAGAAGTTGTTCGACGTCAATATTGAATCACGTGCAGCTTGACCTTCCCTTCTCAAACAACTTGATAAACTACTATACAAAATGACAATAATACAACAACTAAGAAATATCAATTAATAGATAATCAACAATGTACATTAGACTAATAGTTCAGCTTATATGACACTCCTAGGAAAATTGTATTAACACCGTTTAAAAAGTTAAGTAATTTGGACTGTACTTGCTGTTCTTATCCATGAAACAATTCTTAAACATGAACAAGTCAGTAGCGCACTTCAGGCTCATCTTCTTAAGGTTATTTAGTAAATTAGAGGCAACTGAGCAATTACACCGTAAATGCGTTTGTTTTTTTTCTATTTGACCGTGAAAACGTGACCAAGTAAAATACGGGTGATTAACAGACTATTGGGTTTGCAAAATTTTTTTACATTCATCGAATTTATCAATCTACGTCGATATTTTACTATTGACACTCGAGTATGTGTCAATAGATGAATACCAAAGTACGAGTACCTACCTACTTTGCATCGACTGGCTAGATAAACACGATCAATGAAGAATAGGAATTGTTTGTCTGGGTAGGGTATTGTTCCAACGTTTATCGTTCTACTATCGCTGATAAATTTATTTATTTTCTTCCTTTGTTACGTCAATATCTGCCATTTTATAAATAACTAGCTGACCCGGCGAACTTCGTACCGCCTTAGCGTAGCTTTGATGCACTACTTTATTTTGTATAGCTGACAGTTGTCCTATCTTAGGTATGAGTACCTATTCAATTAGAACTGGAATCTATAATATCCTCCATATAAAAATGAATCCCTGTTTCCCTAGTCTCGCCATAACTGAGAAGGACATTACTAATTTCATAATTTTATTAAATAAAAAAGAAAGTAAATTAGTGCGATAGAATTTAATTAAGTAACCACATTTCCGAACAAACGATGCTCTTTCAATATAGTCTATGGCTGTGAATGACGTTGACATTAATTACGCGCGTTTTTTTAAATAAGCAAAATTAAATGTTTTTTTTTTCAATCTTTCTGAGACATTTTCTTAATATTTTTCCGTAAGAACCTTCTACAGATAATTAGAAAACTACAAAAAAAAATCAGCCAAATCGGTCTTGCCGTTCTCAAGTTATGGCGTGACAACGGGAAACGGGTTTTATTTTTATTTATATAGATATAGATTAAAGTATTTTTGTCATAAAAAGCTAAAAGAAAATTGAAATGTCCTGAAATTATTTTCATATTTTACAGGCAAAGCATTTACTTGAGTTAGTATTGTATTCTATAACGGGTTGGTACCTATGTGTAATTAAATTTTATAATAGCAGTATAGTAGTGACAGTTCAATAACTTAGGTACAAAAATCATTAAATACTAAAACGTTGTTCTCCTTTGTTTTTCTTTATTAAACAAAACACTGTATAAAACATACTTTATTCTTAATTATTACATCTAACATTACCTGAACGAAGGCGTGGGTGCGCCCGACTCTGCCCTCATTTCGGTGTAAAAATCGATAACTCCAACAAAGTAAAACCTCATTCACTTACTAACACTTGGTTTTAGACATATATATGGCGTGAGCGCTATAATCAGGCTTTGCGTTTTATGAATTTCATAAGAGAGTTAATTTAAGCAGCTCGCTTGGCCACCCGAGCGTGCTGCTGATATCCACCAGCTACTCACACTATCCTGTAAGACGTGTTCCATTACATCCTCATGTGAATGGTAGACACGATTGTCGTGATTTTACAGGTATTACGTCACTATAAATATTGGTTTAAGCAAAGTGTAAAATGGTTTGTCAGTTCAGTTCGTTTGTGACTTTTCGTCGGAGACATTGTGCATAGGTGTCGTAGTGTAATACAGTGACTACAAGTGGACACATAGAAGGAAGTCGATCAGCGCTTGGGAGTCGTCGCCAGCGTGAAGCGGGCGGAGCAGATGGTCGCGGGTCGCGCGCGTCACGGCGGAGGGCTGCGCGGGCGCGGGCGCGGGGTGCGCGGACGGCTCGCGCGCCTCGCCGCCGCCAGGCTTCGATCCCGAGCTCTTCCAGGAGCTGAGCTTCTTGCCCGACGCGGAGCTCAAAGAGTGTCTCGGAGAGTACCCCGACTTCCTGTACCACCTTGCGAGAGACAAATTTGGACGACTATACTTTCGCGTCATCAGGACCTTGCTCCTTGATCGAGGTATAGCATCATGTTCATGGGTACGGTTGTCATTGTCGATCACCTCATCGCTGGCTGCCACTTCCTATGTCGTCTAACCATCTTCTCGCTTTTCTTCTCTGCAAAGCGGTGATTTGCAAACCATTTCCTTTATTTATGCTTATTGCCATGTAATCACTTTAACAATGTAACATAAAGGGGCAGATAATAACCTAACCAGCATCGCTAAACATCTCTAAATGACTTTAGCAAGTAACCTTTAACTATATAAAACCTTTTTACTGTAAAATCAGCATAATCCATTTATGTAGCCAAACCTTTACATTGCTTCCCAAATTGATGTCGCTAAATGTGCACTTCTTCTTCCTTCGTGTAGTAAGAACTTCTTCATTAAAAACATTTCCGTCGCGTTCTATGTATGACCTAACAATTATGACTTCCATGAGTAAGACTTGCATAGAATTGCCAGACAGATCCCATGATTTGCTTTTTTACAAGCATTATTTAACTTGTTTTGAATGTATAGGGTCTTACTGAAAGTTAATTATTTCAATATATCAAATTAATTGTTTTAGATAGTAGGAAACTCGATATAGTTTTCTTAGAGATAGAGGGAGTTATTTATCTTATTTCAGAAAATGCGAGCACCAAGTCATAGTTTTTTTTTTAATAGATGACTTACCTCTATTGGAACCCCATATGTTGGTGTCATCTACAATGCAATTTTCTTTAAAAAAAAGTTTTTTTTTTCGAGCCAATTAACAGATGGCGCTACCATCTTTATGAAATGTCGCTTGTGAGGTTTTGGTGTGACACAAGTTTCTGAACATGTCACCCGACTAAAACGATTTTAAAGACGTTATCACGTCAAAAAATATGTCTGTGATCCTAAGACATTAAATTACCATTAATTATATGCAATTTCTTTAAATTTAAAAGCAAAACTTAATTTGTACGCACTAGGAAATATCACCCGCAATCACTAAAATAAATGTGTTAATCCTTCTACCAAACATATGTTCAAACATAAAAATAACAAAATTCGATCATATATTATTTAAACAAAACTGATCTTAATTTGTTAGTTTTGTTGTCTTAAATATGGCAACACTATCATGTTTTGTACTACTGGAAGTAAGTGCAACAAAAACTGTGAAAGTCTTTCAGTATCGTGTGAGAGATGTTAGCATGAACACAATCAATATCCGCTGTAATCTTGAGAGTTAGGTAAGAGTGGGAAACACTCGCATACCTGCGCCCGCGTCGCATTCAATGGAGCTATTATATCAGTCGTTCCCATAAGTTTTTATTCTTGAAAGCAGCTTCGCCGTTAAGCATTTTGTACTTCATTAATGTTTATGCTGTAAACAGTTAAAAACACTCATCATCATAAAAGTTTTGCACACCTTTGACACTTATGAGTGTAAACTGTAATAAACTATACAAGTAACTTCTTTGGACATATACGTTTATGTTTTATCCCCTTATAGACCAACTAACACAACTTACTTAATTATTAAAACAATAATACTATAACTCATGTGAGAATCGAAAGCGAAACAATGTGTTTAGTGAATCATTAAAAATTACCAAGTTAACTGTAAAAAAATGTCGATGTGTATTTGTTTTGTAATTCACTGTTCCCACAGAATGGATACAATAGAAAAGTATGTTTTGTGTGCCCTCCACAAGAGCGCCATGGAGTCCACACGCCATTGCGTAGTACACGCGCCCCACAGTCGCTAACTTGATCGGGAACTTCACGCTCGTATTTGTCGTTTTGTCGCCAACGTTACTAGCCGGTGCAGTTCATCGATGTAACATCCAGCCAGCGCCATTCCTCGAACTGCTAGTTCATGTGTAATGTTGCATTTAGTGATCGAACAATAGGGGTTCGATGAACGCCCAGAGGCCAAACACACGTGATGTACTCCCGGGTTCGTAGATAATATAATGTATAAGTAGAACAAGTAATTGTAATCACAATGGGTGAATTGTAAATATTGAGTGCAAAATTTAAAATTCTGTGATATCTTATCAGTGTGATTGAAACGGGCAAGCGGCGAAACTAAACGTTATTCGGTGTTTACAGTGCGAGCTTACACGATGTTTTGCGATACTTAGTGATTTGAGTTCGCTAAGTACCGTGCATAGTATCGAATTATCCGCCCATTGTGCCTGTGTATTACTGTGATTGTTTGCACGAATAAAGGGGCAATATTATGCACGGGAAGTCGAGATTGTAGTTACAATGTTTTTAGTGTGCAAAAGTTTTTGCAAAGGCTCTACGAGTGGACATACCCGTACTATAAAAACATCGAATCATTATACAACTAATACCGGTTTGATTTTAATTTGTTTTTATTTGGTCATTTAGATTAAAATAATTTTAATTTCTTTTAAAGATTTACTTTCTTTTGAGCTAAATAAAAACATTTATTAGCAGGTATGTTAGTATAATTGATTTGCTGAAATGCAAAATAAAACTGTCCGGAAAATCCCTTGCTTAACCCAAACAGTCTGACTCTTTGCGATTTCATTTCAAGCTACATTTCTAAAGTTTTGTTTATTTTTTTGTATCAAATATTCATATTCATTTATATTATTAATAAATGATTTTACAACAAGGTTTAATAAATAGTTTTTGTTGAGTAGATACTAAATATTTTCTTCAAAAAATCGCCAAGTACTTATGAAAAAGTCAAAAAATCCATATAAAATTCTTAGCATTTCTATGAATCACATCAATTAATGCACAGTATCTAATCTGCAGCACCTGCTGCTTTTTTGGTACCAATAAAAAAAATAACCTGCGTTATAATATAATACAAGTGTGCTATACAACTTTAACCTTTATTTCTACAAAGTACCAACCACATCTAGGTCACTGATCCAATCGATTGCTTTATTAATAGGATAGCTTTGAGATGAATTTAGTCTTGACGCTATTTAAGTACTTTCAAATATAAAATATTGATCCACTGTGAGCCCCTTTGGAAATACTCTGTAGTTTACGAACGTTCACAGTGTCCAAAATAGATTGTTACCTCACTATCTCAAGAATAATAAATATTGATTTTTAGGCAAGGTAACCATAAACTATGTGTAAACTTTACGAAATACCTGAATCATAGCATAGATACAAATTACACCGAATGAAGTAGACTTAATTTTAAACTAAATAAAAAGAAACTAACTAAAACGATGATAAATCTTAAAAGAAATGACTCCTGATTTTTATTGAATCTGTGTCCACTGATATTATAATAAGCATTATATTATGAAGAGATCGATAATGTAACCGCAGTCTGTGGTCATCTTGAAGGTTAACATACTGTGTGTAAAGTGGTTGGGACATGTTTTACCGAATCACGAGTTTCATTTAACGTGTATCTAACTAAAAACATCATTATCAGAATGTTACTGAGCAGACGCAGACTCGGTCTAATAGCGACTGGAAATAGTGCCAGAATCAGTATTGCCGGGAAAACATTTAGATACGTCCGTAACAGCTACACGATTTTGTTTCTAAGGTATAAATATATCTGTTTTCTGAATTACAATAAAAAACACACTGGAATATTGGAGTCTAAATAAGATTTTCTTTAGAGCAGCCGTCTTTATGTCGAGGAGTTCACTACACAATTACATCGTAAACGTAAAAGATATAAAATTAATGTCATTAACATTTAGCATTTAAGAAACAAACAATTTAGAAAACAAGCCCCCTATTTAACTTGACTTTAATTGAACCAATGCAAGTAGTTTCTCAGGATACCTCTATCTGATCGTGTTTGGTATCAATATCGTAAGTACTTGGCCCAAGAATGTACTTATCTAACCCAGTCCCGGATCCGGTTTTTCAAGTCAACGAAATTTTGATCCGTAGTGCTTTTACTTGCCCATAGTTAAGCGGAAGATAGCAACGTAATCGATTGACCAAGTATGTTTTGTAACATATTGTACGACAATCTTATTGTTTAGTCCTTGTTCAAAACCAATTATTTTTTGTTACTTACGCGTAGCGAAACATTATGTGAGCAGATGCACTTTAGTTATGAGGCGTTACGCCAAAATAATCACTAGTATGCTTATGAAGTTTGATAATTAATATTGTGAGGTTGATATTTTATAATTCTTATTACAATTATTGACTAAGCAATATTAATATGTATCCTATTAATAAACAAAGGTAAAGATAAATGGTAGACAGTCACTAATGAAATATCTATTTATCAGCACCAATACTATCAATGAAAACACTTAGGATTAATCTCTTCATCGCCAGAGATAATTTAAAGTATGATTACTTGTATCACGTATTAGTCTCGACACATTCCTAATATAAGGCTGTATATAATTTGCGCTTGCTTTGTAGAAATGCTATACTTAATATAGCATTGCTGAAGTTGTTGCTGTTTGCTACATCGTGATGTTCTTTTTACAGTTCTATGCAGCAACAGGGTGAGCCAAATGACAAAAACCTACAATGACATCGAAGCGGTAACACGGCTCTTAGAAGAAGTGAGTTATGCTATTTATTCTGCTAATGTAATTCGTCTAGAGAGGTATTACGTAACTAGGAGTCCGAGGACTTCAAGGCGAACTCCACGGCTCGTCGACTGGTTTATGTCACAATCTCGTTTGTCTTCAGAAATCGAATGTTTTGTATGTATGTGCAGGTTTAAACTTTTGTCTGTTTTGGACCTTCATCTTATCGCTGTAATATTTGGCGCTTTTTAATATTATTTGAGCTATGTAGTTTTGTTGGTACATCTTATCAAATTAAAGGGAATAGTGAGAGGATCGCCAGAACTTTTTTTGATATACTGCAACTCTTCACAGAAAGAAAAAGATTTAGAGCTAACTGCTCGCATCGGCAAGGAATTGCTGACTGCCAATGGTCGTTTGGAGGCGCGAGTCACCGCACTCGAGAGCGAGTTGCGCAGCGCTCGGGATCTCATCACACAGCTGAGGCACGACCTCAACGCCAAAGCGGATCTACTACAGGTAAACCCAAAAAGATAATCTTATTTTGTATTTCCCAAAAGAAATATACATAGATATTGAGAAAAAGAATCGCATCTGTAGCGTTCAACCTATCAAGGAGTTAAGTGAATGTGTGAGAGTTAAAGAATGACCGATTCGTTAAGGTTCTGTTTAGCAATAACAATAAGAATTTATCCACTCATCTGACCTCCAATGCGTTATGCTCGCCGTTGACGCGCATGTTAAGAATAAATAATCTTTTATTATCCTGAATGATATCATCACCATCACTTCATTAAACAAGGAAAACCAAAATTGTTGTGCAAAACTTAATGGGTATTATCTTGCTAAGGAAACAGAATCTAGTTTGAGAAAATTTCTTGTTAGGGTTACTCATAATAGAGTCGAATTCAAGATTTTTGCAAACAGGTAAACCCATTTGGTCAAGTCATGTTACACATATGTACAAGGAATCCTTCAAATTCAAACCAGGGCAATAACACCGTTTTAAACTTAAAGTTACGTCGTTTTTGTTATGTTGGATTCTTAATAAAAGATATTCCGTTGGGTATGATACTGGTTTATTGACAGGAGACACAGGAGGTACACATCGTAAGACATGACAGAAAGAAGTGTGGCAGAGCGCCAGCAGATCACAGATAATACATAGACTAGTGAAGACCATAATAGTAACATACTAAATAGTGATGTTACAACATCCCCCTTGTTGAGTTCAAATTAGACCCCTGACTGACAATTAATATAAGTGCTATGCTATTTGACTTTATACAAGACAACATGCTTAATTATACTTATAGTTATACTTAAACTTTACTTATGACTTTATTTATAACTTAACTTAATCAATTTCTTCAATTAACCTTCTGGTAGGTTTTACAATACGACCTGACCTAGTTGTTACATTTGAGGATTGTTGAGATGAGGATCCTTGATGCCTAGACTCCTGTCTGTCACCTTCCTCTCCCCTTTGTGACGAGTTGGATTGCATGGGAGGGTTAGCACAATTATGAGAATATTTATGTCTTAAGTGAATTCTATTCCTCCTATACCTAACTCCATTGACATCCTCAACAACATATGATCTATTATTTGACAATCTTTGCTTAACAATAGCTTGTTCCCAGTTGCTATTAGGGTTTCTCTTAAAATAGACATGATCATTATGATGTAACATAGACATTGACTTGGCATTCTTATTGTAGTATTTTGACTTATTTTGATCATTTTTCTTGACAGACTCTTTGTAATCTTTAAATGTTACCACTTTTGGCTTTAACTTCTTATATGATGTTGGAATGTTATCTCTTAAGTTCCTAGACATGAGTAACTGTGCTGGTGATGAAAAATTATTTTTACCTGTATTTCTATATTGTAACAATGCTATGTATGGATCTGATCCATTTTCTTTGCATTTTCTTAGCATGTTTTTTATAATTTTGACTGAACTCTCTGCTTGTCCATTAGACTGTGAATGATATGGGCTAGTAACAACATGTTCTATGTCCCATTCTTGCAAAAAAAAATTGAATTGGATTGACTGAAAAGGAGGTCCACCATCTGAGACTAGTGACAATGGTATTCCATGGCGTGCAAAAATTGACTTTAAATGAGTAATAACATTTTGAGATGTACTGTTTTTATTTAATAATGCTATTTCTATGTATTTTGAGTAATAGTCTGTGACAATTAAATATACTAAACTATCAAAATGCATTAAATCAATACCTACTTGTTGCCATGGGTATTTACAGATTTCAAAATTTTGTAGTGGTTCCTTTTGATTGCTTTGTTTAAACTTAGCACATATAAGACATTGGTCTACTAAATTCTTAATATCACTTGACATATTTGGCCAATACAGAGATTCTTTAGCTAGTTTTAAACATTTGTTTATACCCTGGTGACCTTTGTGAATCTGTTCTAACATTCCTTTGTACATAGACTGTGGTACTATTAATTTTGAGCCTTTGAAAAGTAAATCTTTAATTACATGAATTTCCCCTTGAATATTCCAAAATGGTTTTACCAATGGACTGACATTGTTTTTATTGTTTGGCCATCCTTCATTATAATATTTTTTTAATAATTGCAAGGATTCATCCTTTCTGGTTTCCTGTGCCAATTGTGTACTATATTCTTTTGTAATTGCTAAGTTAGCATACATTAGATTGACATGACAAGACATTTCTGATTCATTTTCAGGTATATAGTGATCTTTCAAGGCGGCTCTTGACAAAGTGTCTGATATAAACATTTCTTTACCTGGGACATGTATAACTTCTAAATCATATTTTTGACAAGTTAACATCATACGCTGTAATCTAGCTGGGACGTCATGTAATGGTTTTTTAAACAGATAGACTAATGGTTTATGATCAGTATGAACTGTGACTCTGTTACCATATACATATTGGTGAAATTTTTCACAACCAAATTGAATTGCTAGCAGCTCCTTCTCTATTTGAGCATACCTTTCTTGGGTTTGAGTTAAAGTCTTTGAACTGTATGCTATAGGTTTATTTTTTTGTAAAATGACTGCACCTAACGCTGACTTTGACGAATCGACTGACAAGACTAATGGAATCTTGGGATTATAATGAGCTAAAACTGGTGAATTTGTAATTTCATCTTTCAGTTTCCTCAGACATTGACTATGATTCTCATCCCAAGTCCAGACTGCATCTTTTTTTAAAAGATTTCTTAACATTTGTGTTTTTTCTGACAGGTTACTTATAAAAGGTCCTAGGTAGTTTATCATACCTAGTATTCTCTGTAACTCTTTGACATTTTGTGGTGTAGGCATGTTGACAATTGCTTTGACCTTCTCAAGATCTGCCCTTGCACCATCTTTACTGAAGACATAACCTAAAAAACATACTTCTGACAGTGAAAATTTACACTTTGACTTGTTAAATTTTAAATTGACTTGACGAGCTCTTTGCATGACTTTATGTAATCTTTCATTGTGAATTGACTCGTTTGGACCATACACTAAAATATCGTCAATAAAAATTAGAACTCCTTCTATATCACCAAATAAATTCATCATGACTCTTTGAAATATTTCTGATGAGGCATTTATGCCGTATGGTAATCTTAAATATTTATATCTACCAAATGGTGTTTGAAAGGTACATAATTCTGAACTATATTCATCTAAACGTAGCATCCAAAACCCTGAAAATGCATCTAAGTGAGAAAAACATACAGCCCCTTCGAGCTGAGACCTAATCTCATCAATTGACTTGAGTGGATAATGTTCCCTCATGATATTTTTATTTAAATTTCTAGGATCAAGACAAATTCGTAACTGACCTGAACTTTTTACTGTTACAACGACTGAATTAACCCACTCTGTAGGTTTTGTAACTTTCTTAACTACTTGCATTTTCTCCATGCGATCCAACTCCTCACGCAGTTTCCCTTGTAATGCGAATGGGACTTTCCTGGGCGGATCCACACATGGTACTGCATCAGGCTTGAGTTTTAGATGACAGACTGGAGGCAGACAGCCAAGACCCTGGAATACATCATTATATTGTGTATGAATTTGTTCACAAAAGTCTTGTTTTGATACTGAAAAGACACGTTTTATTATACCTAACTTTTCACAAATTGGGAGACCAAGGACATTTGGACACCCTATATCTGGTATTATAAACATTATGTTTTCAACAATGTTCTTATTGTTTAAGCAAAAATTACAAATTAAGTTGACTTTGCCTAAAATCGGAATGGATTTTCCACCAAATCCTGTGACATTTATTTGACATTTGACAAGTGACAATTTTGACAGCTTATTTTGACTTTTAACATTTTGAAATGTTTGTTTTGACATTATATTGACATCTGCACCTGAGTCTATTATGCATTTAACTTTTGTATCTCCTACCAATAAGCTAATTTCCCACGACTGCTTTGAGTGATTCAAAGTATTGACCACTGATGATCCATTGTGTGACTGACTGGACGACTGTGCCTTATTGTGAAATCCCTCAGACATGTGACTGATTTCATCATTGAGACTCTGACATTTTTTCTTTTGACTTTTTGACTGGACATTTTTTTCATCATTGGGATGGATGGATGGATGTGATGTCTTACTGTGTGTCTGTGTGTTCCTGTGTCTCTGACTGAGTGACTGACCGTGAGAATGACTATTATGACTTTGACCATTATGACTTTGACTATTCAGCATACCTACGAAATAATCTTGACTACCATTATCTGAATTAAACGATTGCAACTGACTGACTTTTTTATTTTTGAGACAAAATTTAGCAAAATGATTATAAGATTTACATGACCTGCATTGAACTCCTTGAGCTGGACACTTGTAGCGATGAGACTGCCCACAGCGGCTACATGTCTTCGAGCTGCTTGAAGCTGAAGGTGACTCGCGACTGCCTGAAGCTGGCTTGCGACTGCTTGAAGCTGACTTGCGACTGGAAGCTCGCTGTCGACCATCTCCTCGACTACGGCTCCTCCGACTGAGATGCATGACGTTTTCACTGGCGATGCTGCTCCCTTTGACTATTTTCTCAGCATCCTGCTGTGCGACTATGAGCGTCCTCGCTAGCTCTTGCATTCTCTGATAGGTTAAGTCATGTTCTTGCAGTAACCTTTGACGCACATGTGACAAGTCCAAATTGAGGTTTGCAATGAAAATATCTTTGATGAGCGATTCCCTGAGCGTGCCAAACTCGCATTCTTTGCTTTTATTTTCCAAATCCGTGAGGAATTCGTCGATGCTTTCGGATTTATTTTGCCTACGTGTGAAGAACAAATACCTGCACATGGTCACGTTTCTTCTTGGCTCGAAGAATTTGTCAAATTTCGATTTGACTTCGTCAAGCGTGCTCTTGTCTATTTTGAGGTTAAATGTGTTGAATATATTGAGACCTCGTTCTCCAATGCAATGTAACAGAATTGCGATTTTCCGTTTCTCGCTTGACTTATCTAGACCTGTGGCTAACAAATATAAATCGAGTTGTTGCCACCATCTTTTCCACGATTCAGCGTTATTATTCGTGGTATCTGACGAAATATTCAACTGCTTCACACGTGTTTGAAAATTTGTCTCACCATCATGGCTGACGTCCGCTTGGTCCGGCATTTTCTTCGACGACCTCGACTTTTTCTTGAATGACTTCTTCTTAAATGACTTCTGACACCATGTTATGTTGGATTCTTAATAAAAGATATTCCGTTGGGTATGATACTGGTTTATTGACAGGAGACACAGGAGTAACATCACTATTTAGTATGTTACTATTATGGTCTTCACTAGTCTATGTATTATCTGTGATCTGCTGGCGCTCTGCCACACTTCTTCCTGTCATGTCTTACGATGTGTACCTCCTGTGTCTCCTGCCAATAAACCACTATCATACCCAACGGAATATCTTTTATTAAGAATCCAACATAACAGTTTTCTCTTATAATTCTCACTTATAATACCACAAGAGCTTTTTTTCAGAAAAAATCACTCGCGCTTCGCGCTCGTGATTTTTTAACCTGAAAAACTTGACGATTTTATTTGTTTGCAGGGAACCTATCGGGAAATGCCAGATAATTTTGAAGCTCGTGTGGTATTCGGGGGATTATTTTTCCGTCCCAAATGTCGGCCAATAGAATTGCACAAACTCCAAATCGACTCATTTTCATGCAAAATCTCCAATTTTCACAATTGAATTCAACCTGTCAGTTTGACGTGTGGTTAATTTGACTGGATCATGTTTTGTTTTTTATGCATAGCAACGACCAGAGAAAATTTCCAAAAAAATATCAGTATAATACCATGTAGGTTGTACCACGTGACGTCGAATGGTGCAATTCTATTGGTCGATATTTGGGTCGGAAAAATAATCGTTATAATTAAACTACAATTTTTGCTTTTTTAGTTCTAATACCTATATTTTGTTAATTTAAAGACCAGTGTATTTCTGTATGAGGGATTTCTGTATGTCTTAGAAATTCCTCTCACATCTGCTTTGTAAATATTTTTTATACGCAAAATACGCGCCTCAGACGTGGAGTTGCGGACACCAGCCCGTTATACAATACAATACAATAAGGCAAGGCTAATCTTAGCAAATACTTTCCAATTTTTGGCATAACATGTTTTCAATCGCAACGTTGTCATCTCACTTAAATCTCAATTTACAAACTATTGCGCAGGTACTAACAAATGACACAGAGGAGGTCTCATCCCCGGAGGAGCAGGAGGCCGCATCCGCGGCGCTGCTGCGCAGGCGCACGGGAGCGCTTGAACGCGAGAACCGAGCGCTGCGCGAAGAGGCCACGCGCCTCGCCGCCGGCGCCGACTGCGCAGAGCTGGCCGAGCGACAGCTGCTCAGGGATATCGCACACCAGCTCGGTATGACTACTTTGAACCAAGTAATAATAGTGCTGCCTTGTTCTTTTACAGTCGAAGCAAGCGCCGCCATCTTGTTTTTTTAATGCAATTTCACAAATGTTTACAAACAACGCCCGCCCTGACAATGTAATTCAGCGCCACAGGAGCTACTCCGTACTACTTTCTCAGACTCCACTTTGCCGGGACTGCCCAGAACGGTTAAGGCAAAATAAAGAAAAGTACAAACGACAATCCTGTCTCTGAAAGAGATGTTGGCATGAAGCCCCCAGCAAGCATTCATGTGGAAGCAAAATAAAAGCTGCACAACATTATAGTTGTAACATTTATATTGCTGGAAACATTTTATACAGTATGGGTGTCAAATGTGTTTCAACAAGTCATGTTACTTGATGTTCTGTAACACTTTTTTTGTAATTTTGTTTACCATGAACACGGGCTAAACAAAAGCAGATTTACCGCACGCAATGTCGCAATAATGGATGACTTTTCCGCTATCAGTCAATCTTTAACTATCAGTAAGCTGTGAGTTGCGGATGTCCAAAGGTTTATCTACAGAAAAACTCGGAACTTTTCGTATGTATATATTGGAATTTTATGTTATCAAGACTTTAAACATTGATTAGTCGTGCCGAAATTTAATTGGTTCATGCATTTTTATCATTAGGGATAATATGATATTCTTCTAGAAGTTTCCGATTTGTATTTTACAAAGGCATGTCAATTAATTGTGTATATTTTCCAAAAGGTTAAGAGTGTGATTATTGCTAACGTATTTCTTCGCAATAAATAAATGGCATTCTTCGTTTTCCATTTTTGACGGGCCTGTTGGTCTAGTGGTTAGTGGCCCTGACTGCTGAGCCGGAGGTCGTGGGTTCGATTCCCACCCAGGACAAACTTTGTGTGATGAGCATGATTGTTTGTTCTGTGTCTGGGTGTGATTTATCTATAATATGTATGTATTTATAAATTATATAAGTATGTATATCAGTTGTCTGGTTACCATAACACAAGCTCTGCTTAGCTTGGGATCAGATAGCCGTGTGTGAGTTGTCCCAAGATATTTATATTTTTAGATATTCATTACTATTTTAGACTACGATTCTTTATATTTATGTATGTAAGATTTTTCTCACGGTGTTCTTCTATCTTTCGGTAATATTTAATAGCTTTGTTTGATGTCAACAGTCAGTAAAAATTACCTTTACGGGCTTTCCACTGAGAACTCTCACTAGTACCTGTGTGTCTGTTTAATGCTTTAATTGGGTATTTGTGTACAGAAACACGAAACTGTTGGTAGCCAATTAATGCCAAAACCCGTACATTTACGAACTCACCACGGTGAAATAATATAGTTCTTACTATGTATATTATTGACAAGTACTACTATACTTACTATATTGTGACAAGACAAATAGTGCGAGTGTTCTTACACTCGCACTACTTGTCTGAATAATGTGTAATATCCTGCTGAGGATTATTGGGTTGCGTCATGTGGGACATGAAATCCCGGCGCATCCTGGATTCATTGAACGCCAACAAGTTTTCATAACGATCATTGCACTTTAAATTGCCACTTTAGTCAATTGATTGGCTTTAAATGTGATTATGACGCAAATAATATGAGCGTGATGATATTGCTTTATGTAATGTTTTATTATCACACCCCATCTGAGTAACCGGCAGTGTTTGATACAAAACAATTGAAGCCGATTGTTTGTTGCGTCTAGTTGATAGAAGGTCGCTGGTTATCGTTATCAGTCAAACGAACGACCTACAATCGGCTTTGCAACTTACTTTGCAATAAATTAGACTATCTTGATGAATGATCGAGGATTCTACTTAAGCCTTCTTCGCAGAACTATGTAGGGTACCTAATATAATAAAAACAGTGTTTTGTATTAAACACCTTAAGACATTTACTAGGGTGAAGTATTTCGTGGCGTACTGCACGATTCTTCTTTATAATAAAGGACGATAGTGACAATTATAGCTTATCTAAGATAAAAATATTCGTATCGTAGACAGAAATGAGGTCAGCAATGTTGTTAGTAAGATGTAGGTAGTGGAATACAATTTACAAGTAATTATTACGTGGCCAAGTAACTATTGTGTATGGGGGGAGGTTCACGCACGCGCGGTGTGATGCAGGCGGTATGGTCAGTGTGTTGACCCAGCCTGTTCACATGATCATTAACCGCCAAAATGTTGATTCACATGTAATGTTGATTTACTTCGCATGTAAACACGATTATTCACGCAATACCGCTGATGCTGCGTGACTACAAGTTCAAGTCGTGTTTTTAAACAAAACAAGATGTCTATCTCGTTTTAAAACTCCCTCTGAACGTTTATTCTAATTAAATTTTTCTCAAACTTTTTTCTACGCCTGGTGACATTGACAGAAAAAACTAGAATAACAACTGTAACGTTTTTATAGGTAGCGGAAATAATTTTCGAATAAATTTTGTATGTCGTTAACGTGTCTATTGAAATTATTTAAAGTGATGGGCATACAATTTAAGTTAAAGCGCCTCATGCTTGGGAAACTCAGTTTACGTAAAGCGATTTTTTCAATCAACACTTATTATGAGGCACTGCGATCATCCTAGCTAGGTTAATCACTATAGGTTAATCTAAGTTTTTTAACCTTCTAATGATGTTTCTTAGTCGAAGAATTTAATGATGGTTTACTCAGTAATAGACCCCCTTTATACTGTTGACTAGAAATATTTATTCAGCTACACCACTTCGAAGAAATAGAAGTACGATGAAAGTCTGCAGTCTTCAAGAGAATGAGCTTGGTGACTCAAGGTGGCCTAGCAGCGTGTTTTCTCATAAGGCTTGCACCCTGTCAGACCATACTTGTTTCAACATGCCTCTAATCATCGGTAGAAGAAAGAAAACAGAAGATATTTCATTGTTTGCATACTGCTGATTATACATTGTGGTAGGTAGTCATTTAATGACAAATTATAGGTAAAATCAACGATAAATGCTATTTATATTTAACTTTGTTTAGATACGAATAACTATTCTGTTATCTTGATCGCTGTTCGATGAGGTACATAATAAATATATACGTATGTGTATTATCATAATTTTTACATTATTGCTATTGTTTCAACGTGTGACCGCAAAACGTAACAACTCATGTGAAATGAATAAATGTCTATCCATCATTCATGTTTTATTTGACGTGTTTATCATTAGTAGCAAAATGCATTTCAATCAGTTGTATAATTTTGAAGCTTAGGTTCAGCCTCGCAGTATATCTTCTATTAATTGTTAAATTTTCGACTGCTTAGTTGATGTAGTAGCCGAACGCGATATTGCAGAACAGAAATGTAAAATCAAACCACAATTTTTATTTACACCAGTTTGTCTCTGCATCGCCTAAAGGTTGACTAGAAGAGAATGCCATTGACATTAAGTCTTCGGTTACATTATGTGCTTTAAGTGTAAATAAATAAGTCTGAAATTGCGTTGCCCCCTATTCCATATGACATAAAAAAAGAAATTCTCCCTAATCTTTTAGAAATTACGTACTTGTGTGATGCTATGTTGTTTATGTGACGTATATTTTCAGCCAGTGCGAATTCGGAAGCGAGTGCATTGGGTTCCGAGCTGGTGGAAGAGCGGCAACGTTCGGCGGACATTCAGCAACAGCTTGAGAACATCAACTCTAGGCTCGCCGTTAGTGAAAGAAATTATCAACAGGTATTTATTTTTGGCATGTATTTAAATCGATATCTGTATATTCCCTTTTTTCGATCAAAATATTTCAAAGTTAAACCAAAAATACTGACTTGCACTCAAATTATGCACACTAAATAAATCAAATTCGATATACTGTTTAATGGTATTTGCAGAACTGTTTTACTGAACGAATAACTATTATCAAAATAGTATATCTAACAATTCTATAATTCAACAAACATATTAACCCTATTTTAAGGAAAACCATCACCTAATTTACTTTTAGGAACATCGTTTATTCTAAATAAAACCCAATTTAATCTTTATATAATTAGGTACACAAAAAAATAATCAAGTGCTCACTTAACATGCACCAAACATTGGCACACTGAGTGGTAACTCAGTTTAGAAAAAACACTTTAGAAAGGATGGTATTTAAAAGTACTTCAATTTATTCCCATTTCATTTACCTAATTTTACCTGTGTTCCACCAAATATACTGAATGTGCACCAAAATATGTTAATTAAAATATGTCATAACGAGCATCAGCGCACTACAATAAAAAAGTGTTATATCTTTATCCATTTTCTATTAATGCAAGTCGTTACTGGCACTCGCCGGCCGCTGCCGCGGCATCGCTCGCTCCGCTCGCTCGGCTCGTGCGTAGGGGGTCACAGTTTTAACCTAACCTAACCTACGCATTTTTTTTACATTCAGGAAAGAATGTTTGGTGCACGATCAGTATTTTTGGTGAACACAAATATATTATCCCTTTAGAAACAATACTGAGAAATTCCGTAGTAAGAAAGTACAATTTAGAGTGCAAGTTAGTATTTTTGATAAGCAATTCGTATTTTTGTTTTATAAATCATATATCCGATGTACGAACCACATTTTTGGTGTGAATTCGATAAAAAAGGTCATCTCGTTTTGTGTTATTTTTTAGTTTTTTTTTGCAGTACTTGTTTAGTTAATCAATTGGTTTTTTTGCACAGCATTCATTTTTCTGGTATGCATTCAGTTAATTAGTGGAGTTACCTAGTGTGCTGAAAAAAATATACAGATGTGCATTTAAAAATATCCCTTTATTTTTCTTGTGATTTAACTTGAACATTATCTTCGAAAAGACTAAGACGTCTTAATAAATATATTTAAATATTTTAAGTTGGCCTCGTTGGTCTAGTGGTCGAGCATGAGGTCCTTGGGTTCGATTTTCAGGACAGGCAAATTATTTTGGGGGTATTTCTTAGTAGTGATTTGTGCCCAGTAGATGGCGAAAGGCTCTCCGTGAAATGTGGGTGTACATTTAGGTACACTTCTGCCTAAACCTTTTGGGATTACAAGGCGTGATTATAATTATGTTCACGTGTTATTTATTTATTTAAATGATCTATTTTTGCAATTTAAAATACATTCTTGTAAAGAGATCGAGGCGTGTGGCCGGCACATCGTGACATAAATATTTCTAATTTGGCAAGCGTACCATGTGGTAAATCCGCACTCGCGTAACCGAACACAAAGTTGATCCTGTTTGAAAACATGCATTGCGTGTGCTGGCCACATGCGCGTAGCATTTAAACAGATATATGACGCCCAGCGTGATTTCGCTGCGTACTTTCAAATAAATTATATGATTTATTTGTGACTAAATTACAAGAATCACGTTAAAAATCACGTCATGATTTATTTTGTGCAACACGTGGATGAGTGCAAACTCGACTCATGGGGCAATCCAGGAATTATACATCCTATCCTTTTCTTCTTTAATAATTGTAGGTGTCTTAAACGCATGAACAAAGCAGTTTAACTTTTTTTGTCATTTTATATTTTTGTTACTTGAAAGCGTGTTATTTAATTTTTTGCCTGTATCCTGGGAATAACGCTGTTGATTACATAATTATTAATTAGTTTAGTTTATATCTTTATGCTTTAATAAGTAGTTGTTTGTTGTTCCAAATAAAAAAAAAGAATTAAGTAAACATAAAACAAACAAAAAAACCCCCTAAAACTCACGTTTCAACATTATCATAATCTTAAGCACATAATAGCCAGTGACATGAAAATTTCAGAATTATCTTATTAATAATCTTTCTCAATAGATATTTCTTATAGCTCAAATTCTAGATAAAACGGCAAACGGAATTGGCTTAAACTGGTAGGTAAACCGGATTACGTCAAAAGTGAGGCTACAAGTCTTAGGGGGTAAATCGGATTACTTAGTCTAGAACTAACTTTGGCTTCTTATACAGCATTTATTGCAGAAGATCGGTCATTTTAACCTCTCAAGGACCGCAATTATCTACGTCAACTATCCGTCAAGCACCGCCGCCGGGCGGGCTCTTATCGTAAGCGTAATCTGATTTTAAGACTTATCTTTACTACAAATACTGTTTTAAATCGGTCGGGTTTGGTGGCACAAATTTGTGCCAGCGGGGCTCAACGGTAATACTTTTTTATTACGTTTTTGTGCCGCTGAGGCTTTAGAGGTTAACACGTTTTTATTAGCTTAAAATTTCTTTTCGTCCACAAAAAGTGCTGGCACAAAACAAAACAGTTATAACAACATACATTTATGTCAATCAAGTTGACATTTATTGTGAAATAGGGTTACCAGCATATCAAAAATCTTTACCCTAAAGCGTGTTTTTTTATGAACTATAATATTTATTATTCAATAGATGTTTGATAATACTTGAATATGCAATGTTGAACGTTCATGTTTAATTGTTCACAGCTAACTGCAGAGCATGAGCACACGTTACGGATATTAGAAATAACAAAAGAAAATCAAAATGCTCTCGCAGCGGAGCTTGCTGACACGAAGGTAATTACTGCCACTACTGATTATTTCGGTTACTGTACAAGAATCATTGTTTTATGTTCTGCTTAAATAGAACAATAATTCTTAGCTAATAATCATATTTTTAATATTTGATTACTGATATCAATCTACAGAAAAAATCTTAAGATATTAACGATTTTACTCAAGCTACGTACAAAACTCACTGCCAACTTGTTTTTATAGCGGTAGCAAATGCATGTGCTTTCGTACTGCCCAGTATGGGTGTTTTAGGGCTTTGCCTTTAAGAATTCCTCATACTCGTACATATTTAATCGTAGTTGAAACGAATGCGTGCCTGTTGCTATGTCGTTGCTATAACATTGATATGCTTGTACCCCAGGAGCGGTACTCGGAGGTGGCGGCACACTTGGCCGAGGCACAAGAACAGCTGCGAGCGCTCCGCAAGCGCGGCGAGCCGGCGCGAGGCCTCATGCCCAGCGTGGCGGCCGCGGCCGGCCTGCTGCCGCCCAGCCTGCACCGCGAGATGCACTCCTCCATCTACTCCGAGCTCAGCCTCGACTCCGGCATCGGCGATCCTCTCGCACAGTCAGTACATACATACATACCTAGATAGAATACAGTGCGGTGATCCAGATCACTTCTCTAGTAATGGCGCACCTCAGTCACAGAAACACTGTACTGCTGAACCCGCTAAAGCGTCTCCATACGCTGTTATTGATTTGACCTACACGAAAGTGCTTAGTTAACCAGTGAGGCCAGAGGAGCTAGTAACAATATCGCCAATCATGGAGATTATTTTAATACACCAGGTGGGGTACCATGACATCTTAAAACCGTACTTCTTTTATTGAGGGAAAGAGACAGAACCATGCAGGGGTCTAGCGCCATCTCTTTTCCACACTGGCATGAGTACTGTTTTTTTTTTGGGGTGGGAAATCAACAAATAACTTCCCCCGCTCTGGGTGGAGCGGGGGGAGTGTCAGACTTACTGACTAAAACCCACCCATGTTCCTTCTATTGCCCTTTACGTTCTGGGGCCGCGGTATGTCTTTCGAACAACCCGCAACCCTGGCAGGGCATGAGTACTGCTTAAAACGTGTTGGTAACCCTACAGTCCAGGTTAACTAACCAAACTCAAATGGGAAATAAAATATCATAGACATCTTATCATCTATTACCCATTTTCACTGTTCATAAAGGTTGGTTTGCCATACATTACTGACATTCATACAGCAAACAGTTCTAAATACTACGTGAAGAACAAGAACAAGCTGACGCTAATGTTTACAAACAGTGATAGGTTACATGATTTGATAACTGATCGCCGTGTGATAACCCACTTCCTTCATAGATATCTTTTAGCTCGCACGCTTCAAATACGAGACTGTTTACTGCCTGTTCTCATTGATAACCGACCGAAAAAGAAGAGTGTAATAGAGTGTTATACGTTGGCGTGTGTATGTCTGTGGCATCGTACCTCCCAAACGGATGAACCGATTCGGTTTTTTTGTTCGTTTTGTGTTAAAGGTGACTTGTATAATTTCAGATCAAGCATGCACAAAGTGTTTGAGACCGTGCAGTGTGCATCGCGTTGGTCTGGTCAGTCGGGTCCTTCACTACCCGGCTCGGACGTTGCAGACGGGCCGTCCGTCAGCGCCCCCTACCTGCGCCCTCCGGTCAACAAACCATCCAGCGACTCCTTCCTCGACGATTCATCGGATACCGATTCCGATGATCTCTACCCGTAAGCATTGTGTACTAGTATACTTTGTTGTGTCCGTCTACATAGTGGAATACAATAAATATAATCAGTTCTTTAAGAATATTTTGAAACTGATGAACTATTCGAATCTAATCTCTTTTTTTATTAATGTAATTAGTCGCAGAAATAACCTGCAGATCATTAAAACAAAGAACTGTTTGAATAATCGACGGTTGTTGCATTAATAACAATCGACACGTTCCATACATTTCCATTCTATTTCATAAGCTTCATTATTAACTTACATGTTGACCACATTTCATAACAATTATGACATTAATGCGGTATAGATACAGACCAGTGTTTTGGTGAAATTGGCATCCTAATCTTTTTTTGGAATGGCATATCACAGGTCAACCTACAAAGTTGTCGTGTGCTTAACCGTTTTATCCTGTAGGTGTCTTGATAGTTTGACCACCAGCATGGAGCAATTAATTAAATGAAATAATGTTGTTTGTGATATAGCGGCGGCACGGGGGTGGGAGTCCCGGGAGCCCCGGGCGCGGCCGAGCTGGCGGCGGCGCTGCGTCGCCTGACGCCGCAGGAGATCAACTCGCGCCGCGCCTCGCTCACCGCGTCGCACGTGCTGCGACACCGCCGGTACACAGGTAAGGCATGCTGCCTTAAACTCTACACAGATACAGTCCTTTCATCGTTAATATACCTCTGACAGCAACCCTATTGTAACAAGATCGAACATCACTCACACAGAAATACTAAATTTGAGTTACTGTCTGCTATTCCTTTTTCTGTGAACTTCGTAATAAGCAATATTAATATTGTATTTTTTTGTGTCAGCTGTGAATGTCCCTTTTAAATTATAAATAACTAAATCACTGTTATTTTGACAGACTTGTCAGTGGCAGCAACCCAACAGCAACCTTATATAATCGAGAATAATGACACTGATTTTGGCAGTGATGCAGATGTCACAGGTAAAATATGAGTGAAAGGACTGTAGCTCTGTACTATATGATAGCGCACCACTGCGAGGCGTTTAGAATCTTCAGGAAGAGTTTTATTCAATGAATTTGTGAGAATGTATTGTGTTCCACCCCAGTGATTAATATCTTCTTATCCCTGAGTACAGCTTGCATAACAAACCTGTGAGAAGCACAAGCCTTAAACCACTCGAGACATTACTTAATTGTTTGACAAGCTATTATAGCCCGAGAGCCAGTAACAGATTTATATGACCAAGTTCCTCTCAAGTGATAATTAGTAAAACGCATCAGAAAATCGAACTATAAAGCCTCGTGAATGTCAGCTGAGGCTCGGTGGGGGGGATGAGCAGTTATAACCTCCCACGCTTGATGAAATAAAAAAAAATTCACTCATTTCCTCTCGGCTAAAAGTTTATCAAGTTATAGCTAACCCAATACCTCAACAAAAAAAAAAAGTCAGCTGGCTATAACATAGTGCATTGTACGTCAGCTGATGGCTAGATCATGGGAAAAAAAATCTTCACTTTCAGTGATATCCTCTCGGCTAAAAATTTACCAGATGATAGCTTATATGTAACTATTGATAAATATATACGTCAGCTGGCTGTATCTCGGTGGAAAAATCGTCAGCTGATACTTTGAAGGTCGTTACGTAGAAGTTAGCCAGAAGCATTTACTGACTATTTAAAGGCATCAGCTGACCAGGTTTCCCTCGACTTATTGCTAGCTGATTTTTTTTATTTATCACAGTATTATATTTAAAATCAGCTCACAAATTTTCGTGTGGGAGGAAATGACGCAAGTGTGCATTTGACCAAATTTGAGCAATATAGCATGCTCTTAAAAATTGCTGATATAGCTCTGACTCGCAAGGTGGTAGAGAAGAGCCATTCAATACCTTTCTTTGGTAACTTGAATGTCTCCGTATCCAAGAATTTATATGTTTTTTCAAACAACGCTACTCTTGCCTCATTGACCTTTTTCAGGCGATTAAATCCATACATATGGCAAACGAACTCTTGAATTTTCTCAAAAATATTGTCTCTATCCTCTAATGATTTTGACATTTGGATGAAACACTCGATGAAATCATTCGATTTAGCCATCATTGAAAATCATCAGTCCACTAGTTTTAGGCCTTAGTTAGGTCCCTAACACTATGCTAGCGTGTGTTGTTTAAATCTTTAAAAATAACAAGAATAATTAAAGAGGCGTCATTTCCTCCCACACGAAAATTTGTGAGCTGATTTTAAATATAATACTGTGATAAATAAAAAAAATCAGCCAACAATAAGTCGAGGGAAACCTGGTCAGCTGATGCCTTTAAATAGTCAGTAAATGCTTCTGGCTAACTTCTACGTAACGACCTTCAAAGTATCAGCTGACGATTTTTCCACCGAGATACAGCCAGCTGACGTATATATTTATCAATAGTTACATATAAGCTATCATCTGGTAAATTTTTAGCCGAGAGGATATCACTGAAAGTGAAGATTTTTTTTCCCATGATCTAGCCATCAGCTGACGTACAATGCACTATGTTATAGCCAGCTGACTTTTTTTTTTTGTTGAGGTATTGGGTTAGCTATAACTTGATAAACTTTTAGCCGAGAGGAAATGAGTGAATTTTTTTCTTCAAGCTTGGGAGGTTACAAATACTCATCCCCCCCACTGCGCCGCAGCTGACGGTCATAGGGCTTTATGATACTGTTGTCTGATGCGTATCGCCAATTATCTAACGAGAAGAAATAATTAACCAAATTTGCACCTGGCTCTCGGACTATTACGAAAGTGTTTGTCTGCAAAGATATGATTTCTCTATTTATGATCATTGTTATGGTCTTCGATAAAGTTTATCCTGTATCGATATGTTTGCTTGTTTGCGCGATATGTCATTGTGTTTGAAGTATTTACTTAGCTTTATCTATTTAATTATTATCGTAGAGCGGGATTCGAGCGAGGAGAGTGCGGTGTGGGGAGCGGGCGCGGGTGGCATGGCTCGGTTTCGACCGCCACACAAGCTGCAGATCGTCAAGCCTATGGAAGGCTCGCTCACCTTGCACACCTGGGCTCAGCTCGCCAAGCCTTCTATGTCAGGTAAACCCATATTTTATTACTTATCTGTTACTATTTTACATTTCTATTAGAAGATGTACGCATAGTGTTTTACATAAATTTGTGCAACTACATAGCTGGGGAGGTAGCGTTGCATTTCACATAATAATTTCTGGTCGATTGATTCATATCTGAACTTATTCTTTATGGATAATTATTTAATAATCTAGACGTCAGCAGGCTCAGAAGGGGTGGATCGAGTGGGGAAAAAAAATTAATTATGTAAAAAAAAAAATGTAAACTGGTCGTTTGAAAATTTGAACAGCAATAGTTTAAACAATAATAATAATTATAGAAATAATCAGCTGTAAAGATAATGGTGGGTTGTACGTCAGCAGGTCATATCCGCACATATTAAAAATAATTATCTTCAATTCATTTCTGGTCGAATGAAATTGATACATATTATTCTTTATGCTATTAAAATAATTAAAAAATGCCTCAGCCGACCTATTGATAGGGGTAAGATCGTCAGCAGGGGGATTATAAGTAACTATTTGTATTATCCAACTGACGACTTTCCCCTCTTCAATTATTTTGCTGACAATTTTTTTATTTAATATATTGTTTAAATTACTCTCAGTATTAATTTCAAGCGACCAGAAATTAATTTGAATATAAACAATGCCTTTTTTATTGCATATATAATCTATATACTATATGTCAGCTGGCGGACCATTTTTCCCTCTTATTATTTAGACTGTTTTTTTTATTCTATATGATGTTTAAATTACTGTTAACATTAATTTCCAGCGACTCGAAATCAATTTAATTATAAAAATTATCGTTTTAATTTGTTAATATCTACATACAATTTGAACAGATAGGAATGTGAGGAACATCAAACAAATATGTACAAATAAAATATGTTTTAAATTACGTTATTGAAACGCATCCTTTACAATCCTTACATTCCTATCTGTTCAAATTGTATGTAGATAAATTAAAACGATAATTTTATAAATAAATCAATTTCGAGTCGCTTGAAATTAATATTAAGAGTATTTTAAACAACATATTAAACAAAAAAGATAGTCAGCATAGTGATTGAAGAGGGGAAAGTCGTCAGTTGGATAATACAAATAGTTACTTATAATCCCCCTGCTGACGATCTTACCCCTATCAATAGGTCGGCTGAGGCATTTTTTAATTATTTTAATAGCATAAAGAATAATATGTATCAATTTCATTCGACCAGAAATGAATTAAAGATAATTATTTTTAATATGTGCGGATATGACCTGCTGACGTACAACCCACCATTATCTTTACTGCTGATTATTTCTATAATTATTATTATTGTTTAAACTATTGCTGTTCAAATTTTCAAACGACCAGATTACACTTTTGGTTTTTTATTTTTTGACATAAAAATATTTTTTTTCCCACTTGATCCACCCCGGGTGCGCCTGCTGACGCTTGATTCAATTATTGCCCATATCTAAGCTATCAATTTCAATCAAAATTAATCGTACAGAAATCACCATCAAAAATGCAACGCTACCTCCCCAGCTAACACAGACGGGTCCGTGAAACCATATTCGTTTTTTTTATATGGTTACTATATATATGTTCTTATTATAATTTTCTCATTTTGTATTTTCTAAAGGTCTCCTAGATGATCATGAGGGTGTCGGAGTCCGCGGGTCGCGCTCATCTGGGCACGGCCTGCGCCTGTACCGACTGTCCGACGTCGAGGAAGACGACGACATGCCGCGCCTGCCGCACTCTAGTCACGTGTATACATTCGTCAATAGCACGGTGCTCCACCCTAACGACGGCACCATGTTGAGCAGCAGCGCCAGCAGCGTGTGCAGCAGCGGCATGTCGTCGCTGGCGTCGTCCGTACTGGGTAGCGCCTGGTCGTCGCGCCTCACGTCGCGCCGCTCGTCCGCGGGCGGCTCGCCCGTTCATTCGCGCCGCGACTCCGTGTGCCTGCCGCCGCTGCACCCCGCCCACTTCACGCCCACCGCCACGCCCGCCAACAGTCCACTGCTGGGCTCGCCCGACTCCACGCCGCCCGCGTCCCCGCGGCCCGGCGACGCGCCGCCCTCGCTGCACGCGCTCATCGCGTCCGGCACGTCCATCCTGCGGCGCCGCCACCTGGCGTCGCCCGGCGGCGAGGGCTCGCCCGCGCCCATCGCGCTGCAGACGCCGGGCTCGCTGTACACGGGGCTCATGCACCGCAGCCCCATGGAGCAGCTCACGTGCCTGAAGCGCACGCTGCGCTCGCCGGCCGCGCCCGAGCGGCGCCTGGGCGAGCCGGTGGAGCCGCCGCTGGGCGTGCCGGCGCCGCCCGGCTCGGGCGCGCTGGACACGGCGGGCACGGCGAGCGCGCCGGGCTGCCTGCGCCGCCCGCCCCGCGCGCGCGCCCCCCGCCCCCGCTCGGACCTGGGCACGGTGGGGTCGAGTGTGCCGGCGCCCGCGCCGACGGTGCCGGCACACTCATCCTCCCACACGTCGGCGCTGGGCACTCTGAGCCTACTCTTTGGTCGGAAAGGTGGTCTCTTGTAGACGAGTCTCCGTAAGTCCATGAGCGACAGTACTTCGCTACCAATAGTCGATTATGTTTGTTAGCTCTTCGTCGTCCCTAGCTTTGGTTTTATCCTCTGGGACCTTAAATTATTTAGGAATTTTTTACGTTTTGACGAGTGTATTTTGGAATTATTTTGTTGAGTCGAGGTTAGCTCGAGTGCATTTATAAAAAGTAAGTGCGATCCGCTCCCAGTCTGACGCCTGCATTATTGGTAACGCTTTAATATCAAATGATAACAATAAGCTAATAATGCAGACGTTCAGTGCCTCCTTTCACATTTAGGAGCGGGCGTAGTTGGCAAGCATTTGATATTGAAGGATTAGGTGAAATTTAAAAAAAATATCAACATCTGAGTGAACGACTCATCACACGAATTATTAAAATTTTATTACTTTATTATTATTATTCATGCTATTAATATGGTAGATTTTGTAGTAATATGAACCAAACAATCCTGAAACAGAAGTCTGTAGTATTATATAATTATTTAAGGGTTGTAATATTTCTTAGGATAGGTGAATAGTGAGACTTAACACTAGGTTTAGTAGGTGCTTTATGAGTAATAATTTACATATTCCCAAATCTCATCTCATTGCGTAGTATTTTCATGCTTATGATTATTACTACATATTTCTCTAGTTATAAATTTTTGTATGTGGTATTGTAAATAATTGAATTTCCATTAACTTAGAAGAGTACAAAGTATTTATGTTAATGAATCCGATTTAGTGTAATTCATAATGAATAGCAAAATATCATCATTATTTTTTTTTAATTGCGCATCCTATATTCGGAATTGTATACCATTTTATCTTATTGGCATAAACAGTTTAAATTGATTAGTTCAATCAGCAATTATTTGTGTTAAACTTGTTGTTAACATAGGGTCTGAGTAAAATAATGGTGCATGCCATAGGATAAGTAGAACTGAATTCATTTTAAATTGATTATTTCGATGAATACAAGTTAGTATTCCGTAGTTCGTGTTAATATTTTTTTTAATAGCATCCAGTTGGTACTTTAATTTCACAGTTTACTTAGGTTATTGAAATTGGTGCTAGATATTATTTTTTTCAGCCAGTGATGTTATGTTAGTTACGATTATCTTAAACTGGTCGTTCGTATACCTTCATTTTCATTGTTTGTTTTGAATTTGTATCATTCATGTTCTTGGCCAGGGTTTCACTTTCAACGTTACAAGAATCATTTAAATGTAAAGACGCAGTAAAATGTGAAAAGGCTGTGAGGTGACTGAATGTGCGATGGTTACGAGTCGAGTGTGTCAATATCTGAGATTACAATATTACTACAGTGAGGTAGGCACAAACTGTGTAGTCTAAGGAGAATTTGTTGATATTTTGACGATTATAAAAAAAAGGAAAATGATTGAATTGTAAAGAGATATAATATAATTTATTGAATGAAAATGTGTTTAATTTCATGACTAAAAATAAGTACTACCCTGTTTCCTGAAATATATCCACATGTCTATTAATGCAAACATTAATACACACAGCCTTTTTGTGGCCCTCTTAATCACTCAGTAACGCCAGCAACTTTTAACTGAATCAATTTTGGTTTATTCTTAAGACATTCCTGTTGTTGGTTATAAAAATCTTGTTGTTGGTTATTAAAAAACACGATTTTTGCTATCAACTGGAATATATAACGTCACCTAATATGATTTGGAACAAAAGAAGTAGTATTAAACATTATTGTAAAGTAGGCTGATACTATACTTGGAGCACGACGACTTATGCTGTCGCATCAAAATTATAAGCGTTAAGGAGAAAAACGCTGGATGTGGCAGTCCATTCTGGACCAGTACATTTGTGGTCACTGGCCACCATGCTTGTGAAGGATGCCCTGGATGTGGAAAGCCCTCAAGCCCCGATGACAAAACAATTAAGTGTAGTGTGACCCGTATATATTTGAATGTCTTTGGTATGACTACTTTAAAGTATGCAGTTCAAGTTAGTTGCTTGACAAGATAAACATTTTTATGGCAAACTTTATACACATTGATTTTGGGGCTGTGTTCTTTTCGTCTGCACAGATAAATTGGTTAAAGTATATGGTCAAATAACAAAAATACTTTACCTATGTAGAGTTTTTTTTTATTCTTGATTGACATTTTCAGAAGAGCACTTATGTATTGAAATAATATAAACATTTCAGAATTACCTACCTGTGGAAATTGTATTGATAAAACATGAAGGAGGCTTCAGTTACGAGACCCAATGAGACCTACTGCCAAATATATAATAAAAGTACTCTGGTGCCAAATGAACAACGCAATATCTTTATATTCAGCAAGTTAATTTTTACTGCCATCTATCATTCTCATCGAACATTTTACCAACTATGGGTAGACTTCGAATCAGTGTCACGATAGTTTTTATAAAACGCAAGAGATGGCGCTCCTGTTACTTTCTGTTAGGTTTTCAGTGACTGTTTCCTGGACACGAAGTAAAAAGTATTCAAACACCGGTATAAAAGTACTTCACCCATTATCTATCCATGGGGAATATGCACATAGTCTCTAACAACACATATGGAAAGGGGAGGGGGAGATTCCTTAGGGAGTGCTCTTGTCTTCTCTCATTTCCTACATTGCATAGCTATTCGTTTTGTAAAATTAAACACCACTGACCACAGCAGTACTGTCTCTCCTCCTTTATATCCATCCAAAGGTTGTCTTGTAAACATCGCTTTTAGCGGTAAGACCGCCCATTGTGTCACCCTTTTTGTAATTTGTAAACTTACTGTTATTCTTGTAATTTGTATGGCGTACATAATAACTAATATTCTATCTATCTATTGAACTCTGCTGAGCGCTAGAAGCTTCTTCAAAAATCTAAAGTATATTTTTTTTCAAAATAGGCTGTTGATCAGCTCTTTTTGAACGTCATTACACAAGACAGTCTCCCAAAACGCCCACCCTTCGCCATTTCCTAGTTTTTAGCTGGAAAGAAGAAGTGGCGGAACAAACTCCCCAGCGACATAACTGTCTGATAGGTTTGATGAACCAGACTTTATTCAGTAATATCCAAGGTACCTACACATCAAAGTCCAAAATGCATCGTGACCTACACTCATTAGTATAATTACCTTCTAGGGACGACATGCCTATCTACTTAAACTTTTAAACGCCATTGTCACATTTAAGTGACAAGCGAGCGCGTGTACTGGACGCTAACGACACAAATACCTATGTTTCAAAAATGAGTACGATAACTAATTCTGAACAAATCGAGCCCTTACAATTATATAATATCATGTTAAGTTAGTTCCTTAAAATAACTGATGAAAATACCTACCGAGACGGCATTGCATATGGTGGCGTAAGATTACTTAGGTAGTCAAAGGAGCCTCTTACTCATTTACTTAGGAATAATTATAAAAATAGGAGCATGGAGGTCTCTTCGGAGATGGGTATTATAACAGCTCCCATTTGTTTATTTGAAACCGGTCCTTTGTGGGTATAAGCGGCTATTTCGGTTCTCATGTCTATTTGATGAGATTGAAATGCGAGTGTACGGTATTCGGGGTGTTTGTATTCACTTACTTAACTAAATAATTACATTTTCACTATTATTATAACATTTTAAGGTCCAAAACTTTCCTTTATTTGCTAGAATAACTTACTGGAAAATCAAACCAATATGGATTTCAGTCTTCAGCTGTTCGGTAAAGTAAGGACATAGATATGAAATAGTTTTGATTTACCTACTGACCTTATCGTTGGAAATAGCAAAAATGTTTAGTAACAAAGTTACTTGAAAGTTGCCATGGCAACGTTTAATGTCAACTAAACCTTCGCTCTGCAATAATTCCGTCGAATTTTGAGTTCTTTCATTTATTACTGTAGTAATCAGTGAGTAGGTAGGTAACAAGTGAAGACTGTTCGCAAATATCTCGCAAAATGTCGGAGCAAATGAAGTATATTGTAAAAGAAGTAAATGTGACTTTGGGGAGAAACTATGACCTCATAAAATTTGACGCATTGAACGAGAAACAACTTTTGCAGTTGCTAGTGGATCTATTAGCGAATTTCAATGCTGGAGAGAAGGCAAGCCATATCTTCTAATTTAGCTAACAAGCATTTAAATACTTAGGTGTAAATGGTGTAATAGATGAAGTAGGTATCACATTTCTAACCTATATTATATCCTAAAAGGTAAGGTACTATAGCTACCTGCTGCACTTTTACGTCAGCGTGAAACTGTAATGTGGATCAAATTCTGAATCTGGTAGCCAATAAGGATTCCTTCAAATAAGTACCATTTATTTAGCTAATAAATACTTTTATTTAAGGTATTTACCTAGTGCTTAAGAGGGCTCGTGACTAAATAATAACTGCCGCTCGGGTCGATCTTGAGGTTTGCCTAGGTTGGTCCATGGATGGATGACCACCCATTATAAACTGAATTTCCTCCATGCCTCGGAAAGCACGTTAAGCCGTTGTTCCCGGCTGTTGTGTAGATCTTTATCAGTTTTTACTGGCAGTCAGTGGCTTGAATGTCTGACAATAAGTCTCACCAAGGAGTTAGACGGGCAGTCGCTCCATGTAAAATACCGGTATTCAGCTGAATCCGGTAAGACTCGAAACCGACCGGACTTGGTTATAGGGAGTAAAATAACACTGATCAACCTAAAAATGTATACGACCTAGGTGTAATAATTACTTAGTCATTAAGCAAACATTGGACCAGTGACGAATTATTTACCTACATAAATAAATTATAACTGTCTCCTATAATTATGTTCTGCCATTAATTGCTGAAACATGAGAAACTTACCTGAATAATGTTAGCAATTTGTAACTTTATTGAGATGTTAGTCTGTATGTTCTGTACAACTTGTTTGGGAATACCTATACAAATTAATCTACTAATGAAAACAATTGTGGTCAAATACCTATATAGATAGGTTGCTATAAGCAGTGGAATTATTAGGGACGCCAGCTGTAATCTTATTTTCACTTTGACTCCGCCATGCAGAGAGTAGATGCATGGGATGAGGTACACGGAGACCTTTAATACCATTCATATTTAGCAGCTGTAAAATCGCGTAGAGCTCAAATCCGCCTCATCAGCTTTCCACGTGACAAATGCTCTAACACTGGCAACTCTACCGAGTTTTCCTTTTACAGTTGGACATAAACGAAGACGACTCTGAGACGGTATCGCTACGTTTGCTAGAAATGTTGGGTAGTGTGAAGTACCGTCCTCCGGGAGGCGTGGAGCCGACGCGGTTCAGAGCCCAGCTGTTAGCGGGCGACGCAAGGACAATACATCATGTTCTGCACTGGCTCCTGACTAATAAGGACCAGGTTAAGAATACGGCGTATCTAGCTAAGTTGGTACTATAATTAATACAGAATTTAACTCAACAAATGACTCAATGAAATCAAGCTGGGAAAGAAAATGATTCATCACACAACAACAACAACAAAATAGTAAAAAAATACCTAATTATTCGTTTTTGTTACAATCGAATAATTAGATTTTTTACTAATTCTCTAAAATTGGTACAAACAATAAATTTACATATTTTCAATCATTCGTCCCCGCTGAACTTTGGCCTTTGTATATAATAGTAACCTGTATTTATTGCTGACCATAATTATTACCAGCTAGCTCTATTATAGTTGTTTGCTATTATTTACCGAAAGCTGTTCGGGTCCATTCGGGAAACGAATTAGGTACAGTTATGGATTAACTGGTATCGGTACGACCGAGTTAGGCATTACGTGACCAGAACATAGAATGAACTGAATACAACCTTATCCAATAGGTAAGTATATTTTGTTGTCGAATCTAACGATTTTCCTCCTTTCCTCGCGAATTAATTGATGTATAAGTAAGACTCATTATTCATTGTGTGCCTAGCCGACAGCACAATTTTAGGTCACGCCTGTAAAAACACAGAAGGGTTTGTCAGGGTTTACCTAAACCTATAATACAACATTTCAATAAGTTCTATGTGACAGGGGCAAGTCTACTACGACGAGACGATAGTTCAGCTGCTACTGCAATAACTATTAGAAACTGTAGTGATAAAAGTGTAATAAGTTGTCGTTCTTTTCTTGTTAAGGTCACTTAACTTAATATAATTTTGTTTTATGTACCCTATTAAGTAACCTATCCTTATTATCTGTTATTGCACATACGATACTTCGTCTCTGCATCACCCTATGGTAGATTTTGCATAGTTTTTACTTGCGCATAAAGGTTTAATAAATAAATAAGTAGGTCAAACGCAAGCCATCCATTATGAAATAAACTTTAAAATAAAAGCCACTGGTCGAATGGTTTCCGATAAGAAATAAACAAGAGAAAGTCCTTTAGGTATCGTAAAAGACGATAACGGATCACTTCTAGATCACTGGCAGTGGTAATAAAGAGAAGGTACCTTAGCTACTAACATCTCATTTCACATCGTTATACAAGTATAAGCTGTTATACGAACCTATATATAAACGATGGCCTATGGTTTCGGCACAACCTGTAAAATAAAGACTAAAATTCGTGTTATAATTTTAAATTATTACCCGGGTAAGGGGGGGGGGGGGTGAACTGTCCAAGCTGCAGTGGATTTACTTAGTGAAGTAACGCCACTCGATGAATGTAGTGGTCGCAAGCGCTACTTCTAGAAATTTTCAGGTCCCGACCTGGGCAACGAAAAGAAACTCCATGGTTTTTTAAAATCATTTGTTATTACAATGTTGTTGTTACAGCGTTAGTACTTAAGTATGAGAGGACAGCGTAGGCCCGACAATAAGTCATTGCTTACTTTATAAAACGTAAAATAAAATAATAAGTTAACAAAAGTTAACAAGCGTCTAAGAATATACCAGGCCAACAATGTCCACTCATTCACAACGAATTGGTAAAACAGAATCTATACAAGAATTAGAAAAAATATTGCAAAAAAATAACTACAAGTCACACAGATGTGGCTATCAGTACTGTTACTATTCAGAACAAGGGTTATTAAATATAAATAATTATGTGATTTGACAACTACTGCACAAAAAAAATAAGATTGAGAATAGTTACTACTAAATTCCATCAGATTTTTTTTAACACCAGCCCAGTCTTGATTTGTGTTCGGTTGATGGTAGGTAATAGGAAACGCGCTGGTTTGATAATTGTGTACCCTTCTGCCTAACCCTTTGTGTATTTACACACGCCTATTTAGGCGTGATATGATGTACGTTTTCCAGTAAAATGATCCTTTTATTAAGTAAACAACACACTTTCAGATATTTAAAGTTGCCTGACATACCACCAGACGTAGCACGCAACAACACCGTTCAGGATCTTCTGGATATCTACCAAAACCTGATAGATGAGTTTAAGGAAGTCCACAAACGAACCAGATTGCTCCAGAAGGAGAATGCTTCAGAAATAATTAACGACATCAAGGAAATGGCGCTTGAGAGAGACATTGGTACCTAAGTTCTAAAAAACACTACAATCCTCCCCTAACATTTATTAAGTTAAATCTTTCCAAATTTTAGTAATTGTTCTAAAGTTATGACACTTGAAGTTACTTTCTTAAATCTTAACGTGACTTACAGTATAATTGTTATCGATAAACTTAAAAGTCTTCTGTAACTGACATTGCAGTGATAAAAAGATTAGAAAACGTGCAAGTTAATTTAGTGGACGTAAATGATAAAGAGGAGCTTTTAAATATTAGTAGAGCTTTGCGAGTTCAGCAAGAAAAGGCTAAAGAACTGGAAAATCAGGTAATGGAAAAACTAAATTAATATTTTGGACCAACTTTTGTTTGTTACTGTTAAATGTGCGTTCATTTTCCACACGAATCTTTTCAGTACGACGCTCAGCAATCACAATTAAAAATGGCGTCAGATCAATTAAAAAGATATCTGAATGTCATTCACGGACAAAGTGCTACTCCAAAAACGGTAAATGACGTAATGAAACGTTTGCAGGAAGAAGTTCAGGTAGTGATCAATTAATTCAATTTTAAATAATCTGTAATATTATGATACTTAGTTTAATAACACCCAACAAATTTGATTATAATTCTAGTTGAATAGTTATTTAGTGAAAGAAAAGCTGCCTCAAGAGACTAGCAATCTTCAAAAAGAGTTGAACATCATGCAAACGATAGCCGCTGAACAACATCCTACTCGCTCCGACTTAGTAGCAGTCCAGGACAAGGTGAAATCATTAATATTAATTATCAAAGTGATCAGGCATGTTAAATAATAATTAGAAAAGCTGAAGAACATTAATTTTGAAGGTCGATTCGAACTTCAAAGGCGATAGGAGACCAAAGAAATGCTTTATAGAAAGTCAAAATATGGAAGCTGCCATAAATAAATCTATTTATTTTAGTCTTCTACCTTTATATAGTGTCAATAATTTTAATTACAGTAATGAACGTTATAATATCAGTCACGGACACTTCTCTAGCAGTGTCTTATTGATAAAGAAAACAAAACGGGGGTTTTGTTTAAAATGTTTTTAGATAGCAGCAGTAAACGGTGAAATGGAGCATCTAGTTCAGCGCAAGTTAGCTTCAGCAGGGCCTCAAGAGGACAAACTGGCCCCTTTTAGACAACAGGCGGCGGTCATAAGACGTAACAAGGAGGCAAGTGCAACTCGCGTGCATGAGCTTGCTGCCACGCTCAAAGACCATGAGGCTACACTGGCTGATCTACAGTCACAGGTACTAACTAGTTAACTGAAACTATACCTAACATGATTCAAGTCCGTTTTTTCAAGGTGCTGGCCAAATCCTTACTTAATATTATAAAAGCGAAAGTGAGTCTTCACGCCTAAATGTCTAAACCAATTTTGATCTATTTTGGTACAGAGATGGAGACGGACATAGGTTAAAAAAAGTGAGAAAAAGGGGAGAAAGAGGGAAGAAAAGGGGAGAGATAGATAGTTTTTTTTCGATCATCACGCAGGTTAAAATTAGTTTTAGCCCAAAATAACTATGCCACGCGGACGAAGTTGCGGGCGGAAGCTAGTACTAAATAATGCAATTGGCAATTAAAACCTACTATTCTTACCCATTTATGGTTTTTGACAATATACTTGCAATGAGCCTCCTTTTCTATAATATCGGTTGTTACAAATAACAAGTCTCTTCCAATATTATGGTGAGCTCGGAAAAGTTTAACATTATCTTTCATGCAATTAATTCGAAGCCAAATAACATTTCGCTGTGTGTATTCCCTATAGTTATTTTAACACAACATTTTCCTTCTAACGCTATCCGTGGTTATTGCGCAAAAAATGGAGAGTATTTTGTAGTTTTTGATAAAGCAGCGGTGAACGTCAGAGTTTAATTGAAACCAAAGCCTATTGTCGTAATGTTTCGAGTACGAAACGGCAATCAGATAGAACGTCTTCCCCCATTTCAAATAATCGGTCATTATGTCGAGAAGCGGGTGTTTCCATTTAGATAATACGCTATTTCCTTTGAGATCGATGTGGAAGAAATGCTGTTGTCTGATTTATCATTTATCGTAATGGATATTTTTAGGTGACGTTGCGGACCTACTATATCTCCTTTTTGCTTTTTCTTTTCGTTTTGCAACGTAATGTTTTCAATATATAATATTCCATGAACTATTATTGGTTTATTGAACATTTAGGTCAGACAACTCCTGGGAGATACAGTCCTCAGAGGAGAAGAATTAAAGAAATACGTTAATTCTCTACGCACAAAGAGTACGGTGTACAAAAGGCAAAGAGCCAATCTCTCTACGTTCAAGGTAAATACGTACTTAATTTGATACAAAAGCTTGTTTATTCTTTATTGTTGCCGTCTATAATATTTTTATTTGTTTTGGTTTGGGTCACAGGTCGAGGCGGGTATTTTGGCTAGGACTATACATATTATAAGTGCTGCTGACCCAACTGTCGAAATGGCGCTCTTAAATCACAAGAAACTAAAAATAGAGGACGAAGAAACGATGGAAAAAAATGATAAATCTGCGGATCTAACCAAAAAGTCTTTGCATGATTTGTCTCAGGTTGGATAATATAGTATACATTTTTGATATTGAAAATATTCTCGTTGGAAAGTTTATTGAAAGTCGTATGTAAAGTAATATTTAAATATCTCTTGCCTAATCCGTAATATTATTTTACAGCTCGTCGCTCAAACTGCCCAAAAGCTAGCGCAAGTCCGGCAAGAAATCCAGCCACTAGCTGACAATATAAAGCCGGTGAAGGAGGCGTTTCAAACAGTCCAACAACAATACGAACAGAAGAAAAGGGTTTACGAAGCCACATCCATCAACATAACCTCGCAAATGGAGCCTCTCAAGAATCAAGTAAAGGAGTTGACTGACCGGCTGAATAGCAAGGAGGATGAATGGAAAAGCTTACGACAAAGAATCACAAAAGCAGAAACTTTGCAAGAAGTCGTAATGTTTGAAATGAAAAATTCAATGCAGTCCCCGAGGAAGCCCTCCAAAATGGAGGCTTTGAAGAAAAAAGTTGCTGACACGGAACAAATTGTAAAGCGTTTAGAAGAGGTAGGCATACGAGTACAATGATTTTATGTCTTGAAATGTGAATTATAGTGGAATATGATATAAAGGAAATAGGTTATGTGTCATACCATCAAAAGGCAAGTTTATGTTAATAACAGATAAAATATCTGATTTATAAATCTGTTTATTCGTTCACAGAAATCTTACTCATCAGCTTGTATCTGATAAAACTACTTACGTGATTCTATTCATAATATTCTATTTGTATCTCTGGGAATGAATGTTTACGTACACTTATCTTTTTTCAGGAGCAACAAGCCATCAGTTCTCGTCAGGGTGCTGTAGAGGAGCAAACGAAGTTGTGGGAGAACGCTCTCCAACTGCTGCGCTGTAAGATGCGTGCGCGCAGCGAGCCGGCCGCGCGGCAGGGACGCATGCACATCACGCAGCACTCGCAGATGCTCACACTTACATAAGTGATCACATTCGTTTATTGCAATACATATCACTAAAAACTTAAATATCTTGCTACGTGTGTTTACTGGCTTTAATATGAATAATCCACGTACCTGCATCAATTTATAACAACAGAGTAAACCCTCATATCAAAACACGGCCACCTGGTCCCAGCCTTAAACTAGTTTTAAGAAAAAGCTCTCTTTCATATTCAACCAGGTCACGAGGTGAAACATCGTCGCTTATATACGTGTAAAAATAATATCGTTAAGAATCGCAAAACCACTTGAATAAACTAATTTAACTTCACTTAATGTACCTTAAAGAGCAAATCGATATTTTCATCTAAACTTTTCTATACGTTCTTGATTGTGACAATGTTGTTTTCATCTTTAAACTACAGTACCGAAAGCCACCGCAGACCGCAGCAGGCCGCTGAGCGACTATTCGTAATGGTGTAACGCCAGCTACATCCTAACTATATTGGGGTCGGTTCTCAGTCTAACCGGATGTACTGCCTACCCGACTTCCAGTTAGACTGGGTAATACAATACGATACCCCTTGTAAGTCTGGTTTTCAGATTTTTGGTCTACAGTAATCACTGGCAAAGATTTATAAATGATAGCCGGTCCTAACGGTTGCACGGGCTTGCAGAGGGACGGTGGAAACTCTGTATGTAATGGGTGGTTACCCATCTAGGCAAAAGCGGCGTAAACTAAAGATCGACCCAAGCGCTTGTTATTATTTAGGCACTAGGCTACTCCGACTGCTTTATTGAACTTCATGAAAACGTGCTTGTAAATAATGATTCAAAGAACAGAGTTTCATAGAAGACTTTTGTGCCATAGTAGTTTGCGGTCTACTCTCCATTTTAGAATTGTACCCTTTTTTTTGGTGTGTGTAATCATCAAAGAACTTCCCCTGCTCTGGGCGGAGCGGGGGGAAGTGTCAGACTTGTACTGACTAAAACCCACCCATGTTCCTTCTATTGCCCTTTCCGTTCCGGGGCCGCGGTATCGCTTTCGAACAACCCGCAACTGCGGGAGGCGGTGGCCCTGGCAGGCCCCTCAGTTTTGCTGACATCTCTTTAAGGCGCGCGTGGAACAATCACGCGCCGTCGACACGGCCTGTCGTCAAAAGCCGGACGGACGGTGAGCTACCCATTGCTCATCATCCACAGGCCCGCATCTACGGTGGCCGGGAGTCGTCTCGCGGCGCCCGACGCCTGGGGCGTTTCCCGAGAATTGTACCCTTAAGTAGTGATTAAGTATTGGAGCACCTTTTTATGTCCATCAAAAATTAGTCTCAAGCGATTGAGTTTAGATATTGAAGTAGTAAAAACATGTAATTTAGGTTTTTCTTTGAACATATAAAATTGCTAATAAAATTCTTTATAGAAGTAATCAGAGTTTGATTGATAGATATAAAAGTGTATTAATAACTTTCTTATGGACTATTAGAAAGTTAATCTAGTGCCATTGCAATGTGATAAAGTTTTAATGATTTTAATGAAAGAAATGTTTCTTCACTGCGTTCCCCCTAACAACACAATAAGGCAGTATTTGCCCTATATTAGGTAAACAGCTTGCAAAACAGTTATATTTTGATCCGGAAACTGTCAACGAAATCTGCCTGAACAGTTGACAACATGAACTATAGACATAATGTAGGACACGCATTGCTACATATAACAGGAATTAATAATTCATAACACGAGTTAAAAAAGTCCATGTAAGTAAAGTTACTTTTGACATTTCAGAGGCTCGGCGTGGGGAGGGATGCAATGCATCGATGTCGGTTTCATTTGCAATGCAGATGAATCCCCCACGTTGGTTGCGTGAAAGTACCGCTCCAACCCGGGAATAGGTAACGTATTTAAATAAAAGATAGGATGCGTCATACGACATTAAAACGCTTTTAGTATTACTTTTTTTTCCTTGGTGTGAATAATACAATTTCCTGAAAGGTCGAGGGACAATTAATAGTTTTTATTAAGTTCCGAGTAGTAATATATTCATTTTATGCATTAAGGTGGTAATATTATTAGGAACAAAAATGATAAAATAAATGCTATTAACGACAAAATTTTCCGATAATTGTAATTGATAATTAAGTTATCTGCTTTATTAAACACCAAAACTTACATAACATAATTAATATGTAATACCATTTCAAAAAACCCTATTCAAACACAAGTTTTAGAACAATACCTCGTGCAGAACATCCCGTTAATTAAAAACCAAGACGAGCACATTATTCCATAGCACGTACCGCCCAAATTACTTTGTCATTAGGTAACACTGCCACTTAATTATCCTACTCAAATATTTTATCGTAGACTTTTCTAATGATATACCTATAGGGCTTCGATAGAACCAATATTGGACTAAGTACCACAGAATAATTTCCAGCTATGTAATAAAGTAACTTATATATTATGTTATGATTCGCAAAACAATGGAGCGTAAAGTTCGCCCTAAGTGTTCCGCAATCGTAGCGTGCTTAATTCTACACTTCGACGTGTACAGAATTTTTGTTTTTAGAAACAAACCTTTTCTTGGCGGTGATTTAAGTTTTTGTTTTAGCTAGCAAACTCATTACCAAGCTGTCAGCTGTCTAAAGTAGTTCAACTCCGGTTCAACTTGGGTGTAATGACTGACAGGAAAACGAAAGTTCGCTCCCGTTGATGGCCGTAGCAACCTGCCAACTCTGCTACGGCGTAGCGCTACAACGCTACGGGACGGGAAGTTCCAACTTTGTTACGCTGCTTCTGAAACTGATACATTACGGTTTCATGGTACCTACTTGTTTGTTTCGTATGCGTCTAAATGATTTATTTTGTAGAGGTATATTAAAGAAATGACTGAACAAAACACTACAGTATAAAAGCTCGATCCTTTCCATTATAGTATTGTCTGATGTACGATACAGTATTTATACTGTGGGTGTGGAAAGAAATGTAAAAAAGTAGGTGGTTTATAGTTTACGCTGACAGTACATTCATCCACTGTGTATTTCTAGAAACTTAGAAAGCTTGGAAAATAAGGATAAATCCGCGTACGTAGAGTAAGACAAGCTCTGCGGGAGTTGTTCACGATATAATCAGTGAGATAAATGGCGTCGTTTATTACCATTATCTTGGCGGGATGAGGGCAGCTATGAGGGTCGCAGAGTCATTTCTGGGTAAGCATCCATGTGACATTACACATACTATTGGAGGACTTTACAATTGTTATTATAAAACATGTTGTTTCTTCTGAAAAAATTAAAATTGAATTTTAAGGAGAAATAAATTTAATTCATTGTACTCAACATTTCGAGTTTAGAACAATGTAAGTACTGAAGATGTGCATATAAAACTACAATAATGCCAACGTACAATAATTTAAACAAACTATTCAATACCAATCATATAACGTTATACAGGCCAATATCTATTTCATTTATGTAAAAGTGCTTGTCCCGTTAATACGAGTGGAACCAATTAACTATTCATGACGTAAGGCGCCGTTCACGCGCGCCTCAAAGAGATGTCAGCAAAGCAGAGGGGCCTGCCAGGGCCTCCGCCTGCAGGGGTTGCGAAAGAGATACCGCGGGCCCGGAACGTAAATGGCAATAGAAGGAACATGGTTGGGTTTTAGTCAGTACAAGTCTGACACTCCTCCCCGGTCCGCCCAGAGCGGGGGAAGTTATTTGATGATTCCCCACCCCAAAAAAAGGCACAGTTGCATTTTAACGTGAACTTTTAAACAAATAACGCTTTGCTGGATTTTAAAACAGTTTCAATATTCTCTCTAATCCAGTTTCATTCCACTCGTTTCGATTTATCTGAACAAATCCCTGGAAATCCGATTATGCAGCGGTGAACATTCTCTCTTGGAATAATATAGATTGTTGTTGAATTAAACTTAACAAACTGATCAAATAGTTTAAAAGTTTTATTGAACAGTGGTACCCAAGTAGCAGCGGCCGCGACTTATTCAAAGTTGTAGGTCGTGGGTTCAATCCGAGACAAGCATTTTACTTTGTGTAAATTATATTGATCTAACTCTACGCTGCATTAGCAGAATCATAATAGACTAATAATACGAAATACGTTAAGACACGTTATTCTTCAAATGTTAACAGACCTAGTTATTATTTTGAATTGACTATGTAACCATTTTACGAAAAGTTAACGTAACGGTGAAGAAAATGTGTTATCTGCCTCCAAGGGTGATGGAAGTCTGTTCTTAAAATGTCGAAGAAATCATTGTGAGAAACCATGTTCTCGAAGCGAAGATAGCAGATCCACCAACTCGCAATGGGCTCTCATAGAGGATTAAGATCTCTCACTGGGAGAAGGCTAGTATCCCAGCCGTGGGAACCTATGGAACCTATACAAATAAAAATATATTGGTGTATGTTTGATTCTATAGAGCCAAAAGTTTAGTCAAGTAAACATAACAGAACAACTGTACGATTATATTTCATTCCACAATAGACTACACAGTATACAATCAACATGAAAGCATTATTTGCAAACGAAGCGATAAGAAAATTATGAGACGAGTCTGAGTCATTGTGCCTACTTGATAATAATATCTACGAGAAATTCTAAAAGCTGAGTTTATAGACTCAAGTTTATTTTACTTTGATTGTATTATATTTATCTTATTATTTGTTAGGGAAGCGGTTATTTATCTTGGGAATAAAGTAACGCCAGTCTGTCTTGAATGATGGGTAGGAAGGAATATAAATAACTTATATCTTGATTTTTCTTTTGATGTGGGTAATTCTCATGAAAATTATGCATCAGACTTGCTTACCAACACACGTATACGTCACGCTTGTATGTTCCAAATGAGTAGGCAGTTGTTTAGTGCACCTACAATAATTTATTTTCTTTTTTCTTTCTTGCTTTCTATCATTTTCGCCCATATGCCATGGGCGAGCCCAGGAAGGCTCGCCAAACGCTTCTTAAACGCTCAGCAGCTCGGTGGCACTATAGGACCAAGCCAAGGGACCTAATTGCAGAAAATAATAATCAATCTTTTGATTGTCTACCAGAGTGCATAGGGACATAAGTAGGGTTTAATTATAATAACAACTGTGTATTACCTGTGTATTAGGTGTTCAATGTATCTTATATGGGGTGACATTATGACTAAATGATAATACCCCTTAAAATAAATAGAGATCATAAAAAAACCTTTTGGTTTATGAAAATCATTTTGGTAATAAGTTTAAACCGAAAATATATAGCTTTCATCAAAACGAGCAGCTCATGTCTAATTTAGGAGAAAGGAAATCAACCAATTGGCGAGGGGAGCGGTGATGATTGATGTGCCGTTAACTTCGCGCCGAGAGGATATCGAACGAGCATCACAACGAGGCCATCTAGATGTCCTCCAATATTTCAAAATGTTGTATGGTATTATTCTGAGCCTTTTGTTGGTACAATCCATTTCAATCCATAAAATAAAAAAAAAAACCGGCCAAGAGCTGGTCAGACTCGCGCAACGAGCGTTTCGTACAAACTTGCGACATAAACAGCCATATCTTTTGACTGTGTAAACTTAGAGAGTTGATTTTTAGAGTAGAGTTGGTTTTCACAGCACGAAGGTACCACAGTGTTGAGTATTGGTTTCAATTAGAACACGATACCTCCACGCAGTTCCGAGATAAAGGGTCTTGACAGACAGACAGACGGACAACAAAGTGATCCAAGAAGGGTTCCGTTTTTTTCTTTTTGAAGTACGGAATCCTAAAAAGAAATTGCATTCCTGAAAACACCCTATTTAACGAACTACAAAGGCTCTCGTTCGGCGCAACCATGCATTAGTTTGCGCCCGAAAGCTTTGAACAAACGAATGAAATATGGAAGATCGGGATGATACGAATTTTTGCAACCGATCACTACGAACAAAATGAACACGAGAATCGCGTGTACGCTTAATTAGCGTTTTGTTTAGAATGCAGTTTTATATATAACTGAATGTATCTGTTCTATTTTTCCAAATTTATGTACCCTGCTGTCTTATTAACTCAATTTCTAGACGATGCAAAGCATTTTCCAATCTCTTCAAAGTAATTTAAGTTTAGAGGGTATCACATCATGAATGAATTGGTACCAATCTATCGCTACGAAAATCTTGGCAAAAAACAGACTACATATTTTCCGCTCTTTATACGACGCAAGTTTCAGGACTAACTAACCGAAACAATATAGTTTTTGTTCGTCAGTTAACGGAGGGACGAGGAACAAGACAGAGTCCGTACAAATACATACTCTTATATCATAAGATATTTTATGAGGGCAAAGATCTTGTTATTCTTGGGATTTTCCTCAACTATGTATGTCAATCTTGTTACATCACAAATGCTAACAAGCTTTGTTAAAATATGTAAAGCACTTGACAGAATGTCTCATAAAATACGCTGGTATAAAATTATAGCACAGTTTCCGAAACGCAGAGTTGTACCAATTGCAATCGTAAACTTCCATGAGTTGTATCTAGCAATAAGTTGGCTACATGATGCTTCCTCCCTTCGCTAAAGTGCCGCCGGAGCATTGTCACTGTATGTTATTTTGTTAAATTATAAAAGTATTTTTCACATGTAAGTATAAAAAAACACTGTACGAAGGCGGACTGAATGCCTGGGGCAATTTTATTTATTTGATTATTTTATTTATTTCTACCATGGGAAAAAGGTGCGAGTCTATTTAAGTACTAGCTGGCGCCCGCGGCTTCACCCGCCTGATTGATGATTTGAAAAAAAGTATCCTATGTGTTATTCCAGACTATAATCTAACTATGTGCCAAATTTCATCAAGGTCCGTTCTGCCGTTTTTACGTGAAAGAATAACAAACATCCATACACCCATCCATCCTCACAAACATTTGCATTTATAATATAAGTAGGATTTTAAAAAAAACCTGAGATAAATAATGCTGTATCACCGTAACACATCGAAAGAGTTGTCACGGGTAAAAGGAAATATCTAGAGTGGTTTATTGCCTATGTTGTTTGCTGCCAGAGGTTTAATATCCGCGCTCCCCACAGCTGGCAATCTGGCATATCCATTACCTACACTCGCAACTCAAACCAACAGCTCGTGTGGTACATCCCGACGCTTCGCAATCTCTCAGCATTCTCCTTCCGACTGTAATTGATTCTGTTTTCATGGATATGGGTAAGCTTCGTTTAACTCAAAAGGTTTGTTCCAGCTTTTCGAACAAGTTTTTTCTTGTGATTAATTTTGTTGCGAGATACAATACAGTTTTTAACTTGTAAGGACGTTTTTCGTTTACAGCGAGTTTGTTCTGCTTCTTGTTTATCGAGAGTTACAGCTTTTTGTAGAAAATTTAGTTCTAAATGGGGCAAATAGTGCATGTTTTATTTGTAGTATTTTCACGCAAAACGAACTGTGAAACCTGTGAGTAAAGTTGTTAGTATAGATCATTATTACTTTACGGCAGCAGGCAGTGTCGTACCTTTCTTAATAAGTACGTACGTTTTCTTTTTGTGAGCAAATTTTCACGATATGTTGGAAACAACTCAAGACAATTAAAAATATTGAACCGATACGACGTACGAAACATAATATTCAAATGGAAATGGATTGACGTTTTTTGTTCAGTTATTTGATCCATTGGAAACCACGGTCTGTGACAATATTATACACACCTAAGTGACGACTTCTATAAAAATATTCAAGATAATTCGACCCGACAGAGTTTCTCTAACAAAGTATCTAAGTGAAACTTTAGCAACAAAAAGCTCTATGCCCGTACAGGGCATCCCACAATATTGGCGATAAATCCCCTCTTTCAGGAATAGCTGGAGAGGTGCCACGGCGTCCTAACCTAACGCCAGACTCAGGTCTCCACTGGACACGGAGTTTGGGAGATTCCTGCACATAATCGAGCCGGGTTTGCGGTTGCAATAAAACTTAAGATGCGGCCATCGCAATCCAATTCTTTAGTCTTTGATGTAAGTACTTCTATAGTTAGCTATATAGTATTTAGCTTGTATACGCTTACTTCTGACAAAGAAACGCTGACTTGTAATGACTTCGATAAATATCCACCGAGATTTATACAATTTTAAATCCAATACAACAACTTAAAAATATTTCAAGAATAAATATCAAGTTGTGAAAGTTGCAGTACATTTTCTCCTTAAACTGATTCCGTTACTACTTCAGAGAATCGCTTTCGCAACAAAATAATTGTATATTTTTGCATCCATTTCTTCAATATAAAGCTCTTTTCTTACTCAGAAGGAGTGTGCGCCAACGGATTTTTACATACCACTAATTTCCTTCACTTCCACATGTTTCTTCAAAGCGGTTTTTAAATTGACTATTTTCCCTTTACTTTGAATTATGCTAGCTATTACCCACGGCTCCATTCGCATGAAACTTTTCGACTCCTGTTCTGTTCGAGGTGAAAATCGAAATATTTCTTCTTAGCGAACATTGACGTCGTACGAGTACAGAGTGCAAAACAGTGAGAGGCGATTCGTGTTCGCAGTTTTATTTCGCAAGATCAAATTATATTAGTAGTTAACTTACCTTAAGAATTTACTTTTTCATATTTATACTTTTTTTTTAAATTCGTTAAGAATGATTTATTTATTAAATTACATAATACTTCGCAAAATGTAGAGTAGTAATTATTTTTATATTAACGTATTTAAGTTTTTGCAAGGCGTGTTGAATAGACAGACATCTTTTAATATTTTCTCAAAATGATTGTCCTTTTTTGCGAAATAACTTTAGAAGAATATAGAAAACTCGTAAATATATTCTTGCGGATGGTGCGTTAGACATCCGAGAGTGGCAATCAAAACTCCACATACTGGAAACCCAGCGATAGTTTTCATATTTTTTTTATTTCTTCGGCTGTCACATTTGATTTATCCCTATCGAAGTAAGCAAGTACAAAAGATAAGGGAACGGGATGATGATAGGAAGGCGATGTGACATGGGTCGCGTCTTATATAAGAGGTTCCAATGAGGGGCGCCAGCGCGGCGGGCACGGCGACCCCATGTAGTTCTCCTAATTAGAGCTGTCTCCTTAATTGACTTGTAGACACCCTCTGATATTTTACTATATTACCTTTGGGGCACATACTTGTGGTTATTAACAATTACTAACTTGTTTGTAAAACTTAGTTCAACGCAGCCTATTTAGCAACATTGAATTAGTGCCCTAACCAACTGATTAGTAAATAATATGTTAAGGTTTCAAATCTTCTTTCTTATTCTCTCAACCAATATTAAAATAATCCAAACACAGAAAAATAAAGAAACATAAAAGATTTATTCCTTTTAAGCATCGGTTCAGTTTGATTTAGTTAGCTAGGTTTGTGTTGTTTCAGCGCACTGTGCGCCTCTACGTATCGGTGGCCAAGTCGCACAGTGCATGTAACCGGTGAAACCTTTGTTTTTATTGTTCGGACCTGTGAGTGGAGAGAATTTCCAATAAAAGTATTACTTAGCTAGAATTTATTTGCTGAAAGTTGAGAAAACTCATGAACGCTAACTTTTGTGTTACTTGTTTGGTTTTTCGCTTTGTTAATTTGGTCAGTGAGTTTTTGATTCAGGTAACTTATATATCTATCTTTTGGTAGGATGTTGCATGAGTATTTTCCTAAAATAAAAAAAAAAAAAACATTTATTTCAAGAAGGCCAGTAGCAGGCACTTTTGAACTGTCGATACAAAGACAACAATAAAATGAAGCTACAACCGCAGGCACAAGGCATAATAATTGTGAAAGTTCTGTAGTTGCCCATTCCACGGCGAAGATCTCTATGGAGAAGAATGGGCAAGAAACTCAATAGGTTGATATTTAAACTCTTTTAAATATCGACCTCTAATAGGTCCTTCAATAGGTCGTACTCCTTAACTTAAAAGTTACTGATTGTTCGCTATGATTAGACGGAAGACAATTTACTAAGGTTTTTTCTAAGTGGTCACAATTTCGGAAAACATTATCTATACAAGTAGTAGAAAATGGAGCGATTCTTGTAGGTTGTATAAAAATGTTGATCAGAATAATTGAATGAAAAAGATAAATAACCTACTGCTGCTCGAGTTTCCTTCTAAAATATTGATATTGAAATCACCACAAATAATTGCAGACTTATTACTGGCTGCAAGTTTTGTCAGGACGTCCTCCATAATTGATTCAAATAAAGAAAAGTTTTAAAAGTTTTGGGGCCAGGCACACAATGACATGTTTATCTGGCTCATACAAGACAGTTCAGTGCAACGTTTAACCGAAAGACTTAACATTTCATGAAGTTGTTGCTTATTTTTATTATTATTATTAGAGAACCTTCACGCAGCACAGGTTTGTGGTCTAAAGTAGTACTCAAAGTATAGTTCTCATCTTTATTTATCACTAGCTGGCGCCCGCGGCTTTGACCGCGTGATGATAAAAAAAGTATCCTATGTGTAATACCAGACTATAATCTACCTCTTTGCCAAATTTCATCAAGATCCGTTCAGTAGTTTTTTTGTGAAAGAGGGTCAAACATGCATCCATACTCACAAACTTTCGCATTTATAATATTGTATAGTAGGATAGGATTATAGTAGGTTTTGGAAATTCCTTAGTAAATTTTCCGTAAAACAAATAATATGAAACAAACTTTTTTCTAAAAATAATATCCGAAGTGAACCCTGAGACCCCCATGCCATCACCAGACAACGGTTCTATCACTAATACACCGTAATCGAGAATTTTCTACGGTGACACATGGATCCTCGTCAGTATTATATTTGTACACATTTATAGCACTAATGCTATATATTTATTTAAAGGAAATTGTATTTGCATGCAAATGGACAAATATACCTACAAAGACCTGTCTTTGTAGGTATATTTGTCCATTTCAGTATTACATTTTTAACGTACGCACTTTTGTCATAATTAAATATCGGGTAGAGCGCCATATTAAACGTATTAGCAAAATATACGCGCTAATAGAAAGACGCAAGTAATTAATATTCAAGCAAAAAATATTAATGTCTTATACTTTCATTAATGGTTCTGGAGTATGAGAAAGGGAGGGGAGTTTTTAACTGAAGCCCCCACAAGGCTATTTACAAGATATGTACTAAAAGTCAAAAAACGGTTCGTTAATTCTCAAATGATTACATCACAATATCGGAAGTCATTAGACTTCATTACATGTTCGTGTTCACGAGGGCGAACCATTGTGGGTGGAGGACGCTGAATATTAACAAGATTTCTGGACTCCATCATCGCTTCCTGATTCCAAGAGGGTATAGAGGTAAATGAGACCTCCCTAAATGTGAGAGTGGCGTGTGAGGTGCTATTATTTCCGCTCGAAGCCTCACCTTGCTTGATATGGGAAGGTCGATAGAGAAACTTGCGAGTAAATTTGAGGTCGTGACCTTGCTATTCATACGATATCGACTTTCCCATAGAGGTTAATCGTCACTGTAAACTACAGTCACACACATCAATTTTTCAACCACATTAAATGGCAAGGCATCTTGTAGCATTGTATGTCTTCGATTTTTTACGAGTAAAATTTTGATAAGATAATTTAAACACATACAAATTGTAACTTTGAAGAAATTAGCGTCTTTTCAATTTTTTAATCTGTATATTTACGCAGAAATAGAATAGGAAGCTGGTTCGTCGGCCGGCTCAGAGTCGGGCGTCGAGCCTCGAAGAAAAGTTATGGGTGCGGCGACAGGCGGGCACTCTCTATTGTGTAGACGGCGGCGCCTCATTTGCACCCGTCAATTAACTGCAATTAACGGCGGTTACGCGCCATTTGCGACCTGGCTTTGTTACTTCCAAGATCAAAATAAAAATGTTATTCCACTTTTGAGCGGCAGCGTTCCTTCTCGATTTTTTATTAAAGCTAAGTGACCCTTTCATGCCAAGATTTCAAAGAATTTTCGATTGATCTAGCCGAGAAACCGATACGTCTGTATTTTTAATAATGTTAATGGCTGAATGTGTGCCGTGATTATAAGTTTAATAAAGTTGCAATGAGTTTTATACCAGTACATTTAACTTTGGTCAACGTGATTAAAGTTTTAATTATAATTTGGAAGTAGCGCTATGTGGATTAGTGAAAATTACCAGTACAGCGTACTGATGCTATACGCTACGTGCTTAATACTAAAAAGAAAACTTTTAATAGGAGAACACAAGAAACTAGAGGATTGTCGTGTTCTCACTTTTAACTTAAACTTTCTAATATTCCAGAGTGGTCATTAGCCATTGACGACTAACAATAATGACTTAACTTACTCCAGCTAAATCAATTGTCTTAATACTTGTGCCTGTCTCATATTTCTATGTAAAAGCTATAAAGAAGGGAAGCTATAAGGAAATACCTTGCAAGCTTGCAACCCTTGACAGATAATGCTTAAAATCAGGTAAAGGATAATACCAAGAGGAAAGGTGACACCATCGTCCAATTGCGAGATAACAACTCTGGAATTTGAATCCCTCCGATAGCATCCCCCATTTCCCTTCCCTGGTTGTCCCGGTAAAGGTCCATTCGTATGATTACTCCACAATCCAAGAGGGATGTTGATCGTAGTATGTTGTTTACAAAGTAAGGCTTTTGTAGCAATATCATGTAAAAGCTTTTGCCCGCAGCTTCGCTCGCGTTAAATTCGGGGTAACACAGTTCCCCTTTCCTGATTTGCAGGTACCTGCTACCAGTAGTTTTTGCCCTTGCGCCTTATTTATTGTAATAGCAAAGCTAAGTTTTCCCTTTTCTTCCCTCTTTCTCCTTCATTTCTCACTTAAAAAAATATTTAATTAAAAATATTCGTCTCCAGGTTCCCAACTATCTCTGTACCCAAATTCATCAAAATCGGTTGAGACATTTAGGCGTGAAGACGTCACAAACAAACTCACTTTCGCTTTTATAATATTAGTAAGGATTTGTAAAATTTATGATCAGCGTAGGTAAGCTAAACTGCACCTCGGTCAACTTAATAGATTAAAACTCTGCCAACTTTTTAAAACAACGCGCCTGTAACTATTAGTTTAGTTGTAACCCTTTGAAGGCAATAGATGTATCCATTTCCATTAACGGGACACAACTTCAGTCTCGTGGAGAAATGCCAGATAGAAAAAAAAACACATAACACTTTGCTGGCCGACTCTGGTTTCAATATACCAACGAGGCAGCACATCACATCACATTTATAAATAATAACCCTGGAGGGTTAGGCAATGCCGGGTTACGGGTTGTTTGAAAGAGATATCGCGGCCCCGGAACATAAAGGGCAACAGAAGGAACATGGGTGGGGTTTTTTTTAACGTTTCCCCACAATAGGAATTTCTCCTGTATCGTGGGTGCATTTACAAACATTTAAACTAACATACACAAACATCCAGACCCGAAACAACTACCTGTAGGTCATACAAATATTTGTTCCGTGCGGGGATCGAACCCGCGATACGCAGCGCAGCAATCGATCGCTCAGCAACTGCTTACTGATAAGTCAGTTGACGATTTCCAACCGCAAAAAAAGGTTTAGGTAATAGTAAACCCATATCATCGTCAGCTAGAAAAAGTGAGTTGTTAGCAACTCAAAAAAATACCACCACCACCTAAGAATCGAATCCACGACAAATGAAAATGAAAAAAATGTTAATTAGGCTCAACAAGTTCTCTTACTTTACTAAGTAGTGATTGTAGCCTCCTTTTAAGCTCAAAAAGCCTATTTTAGGAGACTCCGCTCTTTCATACATTGTTGTTATTAACTAAAAACTTGTTTATCAATAAAACGATTATAAAAAGAACTATATAAACTAAAATATGGTTGATTTATAAGTTTAATTACCAATGCTTATGTTGTTTTTTTTCCATTTTTCCTATGTTGTTGTTTTCTACTGTTCATGATAACGAATGTAACTCTTGACTATTAATATAGTATTATTGGCAGCTATTTATAGATAAGTTATTCAGGAGTACAGCGTGATTGAGTTTGGTCCAGACGGCGTCGCAGAAACTCTCGCAGCCAAAATTTGGACTTAACGAATTTGCAAATGTAATCAATGTTTTGATTCTGCTTGTTATGAAACTTAGTTTGTCGCCTGTTCGGTTTCTATTTATATAGCTAAGTACCATTTTATCAGTTGGCTTGAATGTAGTGGAATTTATTTGGTGCTGTTAAATTGCATTCGAATTTAGCAGTACTTGCCAGTGTACAACATCATCATCTGCCTAGCCTTTTCCCAACTATGTTGAGGTCGGCTTCCAGTCTAACCGGATGCAGCTGAATATCAGTATTTTACATGGAGCGACTAATACGATAATACGATACCCCTTGGTAAGACTGGTTGTCAGACTTTCGGAACACTGACTACCTGTAACGACTGTCAAAGATCTACAATTGACAGCCGGGTACAACGGCTTAGCGTGCTTTCCGAGGCACGGAGGAAACTCGGTATGTAACGGGTGGTGGGTGACCACCCGTTACATACCAACCTCTCCACAGACCAACCTAGGCAAGCGCTGCTTAACCTAAAGATCGACCCGAGCGGCTACTATTTATTTAGCCACGAGCTCCTGTAGAGCCAGTGTACAACATAAAAGCCGTTAATCAAACGTTATGTACATTAAATTATGTAAGTGTACGTAAAAAATATTATTATTAAAACTTGAAACGGGATATTTACCATGTTTGGTAATTGTTTCAAGTTTCCGATATTCCGGCAATATTGCAAACGCCATGATCACGGATGAACAATAATGATGATGAATAATAATGTTAGTTTAAAAACTTGTAAAAAATATAGCTGGGTAACGACTATTGTTTTACAAAAAATCACGTTTTTCGGTAGGAGTCAATGTAACGCAATTAAAACATTGTGATAATGGGTGCATTGATTAGCACGGGTCATGGAAGTATTCAAAGTAAAGTTATAACGCTCGCCCCCGCTCCGCCCAGAGCGTGAGAGTTATTTGATGATTGCCCACCCCAAAAAAAAGGTATTCCTGTTTTCTTTTTGTTTTTAATAATGCTGAATAAACGCAATTTTATTTCATTGTTTCTACTTTTTTTAAAGGTAAAAAACAATAACTTAATAAATATGTTCGCAATTAGAATGTTTCCAGGTTTAATCCAGAACAAAACAAATGTTCACAATGACGGGGAGAACTATAAGTATATTTACACTAGCTGTGACTAGCGGTTTCACCCGCTGTACGAGTCCCCTTCTTACTTAGGGGTTTGAAAAATATTTGTTGGCCGATTCTCAGAGCTACGCGATATGTATTAAAAATGTCATACAAATCGGCCGTTTGCCGTTTTGGAGGAGAGAATTTATGTATTGAACTAGCTGTCTGAAATCCACCTTTTAGCACCTTAGCTAACGGAATAAATGTATCCTATGTACGTTTCCTGGTTCTAAGCTACCTCCCCACCAATTTTCAGCAAAATTGGGTCAGCCGTTCTTGAGTCATAAATAGTGTAACTAACAAGACTTTATTTTATGCTAGCTTATGCCCGCGGCTTCGCTCGCAATAAATTCGGGGTAACACAGTTCCCCTTTCCTTTATTGTAATAGCAAAGCTTAGTTCGCGTCACATTCGCGATTCCGCTCCATTCACGCATCTGACAGAGAGTGGCAACGTTACCGTTTAAATTAAATCCTATCTTGTAACCTTAATGCTCACGTTAAAACAGCAGCCGGCTTAACGAAGGTTTAGCTCGCCTAGTTCATAAAGTGAGATCTACTTTGTATCTAACCTCTATGCCTAATGAAATGAGGGCCGTAAAGTTGCAACTCTGGCAACACGAGCGATATCTAAGTGCTTTTAGGCATTGTCGCTGCTAGTTTACGAAGTTTATGGAATGAAATATCGCATCGGTGGAGATATAGTGGGGTTTATAAAAGGGTAAGCATTGACAAAGTTTATTTTATACCCACGTATAAAGATTTTTACCTTGAAATATTTTATAACTGAGCCGCCTATTGTTTAGTTGTCATAAATACTATATACTATTATTTTGAACATTTAATAAATAATAAATAAATATATCTTAATAAAATAAATAATAAATATCTTGGGACAACTCACACACGTTTATCTGATCCCAAGCTAAGCAGAGCTTGTGTTATGGTAACCAGACAACTGATATACATACTTATATAATTTATAAATACATACATATTATAGATAAATCACACCCAGACACAGAACAAACAATCATGCTCATCACACAAAGTTTGTCCTGAGTGGGAATCGAACCCACGACCTCCGGCTCAGCAGTCAGGGCCACTAACCACTAGACCAACAGGCCCGTCAAATTCGAACAATTTGAACTAACAATAGGTTTCATTTTTACACATGTCTGTACAGAGACCAATGAACTGGGCGTCCGTACATCTAGATTTATCAAGTGAAAGAACAGATGGAGGCGTGATAAAAATGATAAAAGATAGGGGTGTATTAGACACCGACATGTATTACGAGATTGAGACTGACTGAGCGATAGGCCAATTTAGAGTCGTGACAGACCATACGATGACGCACGAACTATACCGAACGTCATCCATCACCCGCCTAACGAATACTGGATATATGAGACGCGTTACTGAAGCCGCTATGTATCCGGCATCGATTTCACTTGACATTATAATTTTGCAATGGGTTTTTTGATCCGGAGAGACGTTAGAGGGCGACACTCGCGTCACATGCTATTCGTTATGTTAAGCGTTTAAGTTGCTGCAAATTACTATTAACATTTTGACTGAACAAGTGCAATTTTAAATTCAACGTGCCATTCTACACACAAATTAGCAAAAGAGCGTCTTACCTGATACCCTGTACCCATTGCTTTTATATCATAGACTGTGCTTTATCTGAAATCCCACCTGCACCTTATCCATTACCGATCTAGTTACACTTCACATGTATATTGATTCGCAATACATTCCTCAGCTATATTTACCAACTACGTATTGAATAGGTACGCCATTAAGATTCCGTCGCCGTGACTCCGCCTCGTAAAAGAGATTGCCGACGTGGATAGAATATCAGCGGCGGCGTACAATCACAAACCTACAGTCGTCATACGTATGCACATCGTGCCGCAGCGTTTTCCGATAAAGTGTTTAGACTTTTCAACATGCTGATTTTCTTGAATCGTCGGCGGGGACATTTGTTACTGAGCTTGCAAGAAGTTGTTCAGAAATTTATTGGCGATAAACGGATAATTTTGATGGTTGACTTCACTTGTACCAACCTACTTGATTATTCATATTCTTTTTCGTATGGTATCGTCATCTTATGTCATCTTGTGGTGAATTTAATCTTGTGCTGTTTTATCAACTCTAAACTGCACTCAAACAATATATTTTGATTCCAACTTAATTTTAAAGTAAAAATTGTATTATGTTATTTGAACCTTTAAGTTTGTTTTAATCACAACAATTGAAAAAAGCGTCACAAAAATAACTAATAAATCAAGAGTCCCAAATAGAGAGCAAAAGGGTACACCGATAATGCGTCCAAAGTACTCTTTCATTTCCGAGTTGACAGGGAAAAATATATATTATGTATTTCCGTTGACTGCATAACAATACGGGTCCAATAATACATAGGAAATATAGAACTGCCAAAATGGATGTGATTCCCGTTGTGTGTACATACAACACAATCGAGATCGCGGCGTGTTGTCAGCGGCGGTACAATATTGTGCACCTTGCGGTAATATCGACCTGCCTTCAGATCACAACCATGTAATTATATTATATTATATTATGTATTGATTCTGTGCCACTTTTCCGCACTCGTCGACGGAAGATTTTGTTTCAAACTCGCTGTTCTTATTATTTCCGGGATAAAACGTAGCGTGTTAGTCACTGACTGTGCTTTAAAGAAACAGTCAACGACAATTTGAATGCCGATTGGGCAGTTCTCCCAGAGTATATTTTAATGAAGATTACTGCCCGCTCCTGTGGGTTATAACTTGATAACATAAATCTTCTAGTTCTTGAGATAGGGCTGATCGTAACGATATTTTTTCTAATTTTAGAATTGCTTTCCCCATCATAAGTATTAAACGAAAGGTCCGATTTGAATAATTTAAAGTGTATTTTACATGTTACCTACATAATCAACCTTAACTATCAAAGACATTACAATAGATACGGATTAATATTATGATACTAATTTCACCACAATTCCATTCCACCCGTGTTAAGATTGAATAATCGTAACGAAAAGCGGTCGGTCATTGTCACTTGACCATAATAGTTAGACATAACCTCACAGACTTTTGAATAGGGAATTATAAGCATTTTAATCATGTATCACAACAATATTTTAAGGAAAAAATACTGAACCTTTATAGGATCACTTTGTTGTCCGCCTGTTTGTCAAGACCCTTTATCTCATGAACGCGAGGAGGTATCGAGTTGAAATTAAAACAATATAGGTACTCATATATCTGTTGTTCATACATATTTTTTTAATAAATTTCATATTTGACATTAAAGTCAACCGTCTATTTACGTATTCTACGTTTGTTACGTTTACGAGTGTTACTACGTAGATAGGTAAAATGTATGTGGTAGGGGCACTTACACATTTACACCCTATCTGCATACCCAGTAATTGCGTTCGGGCCATGTACGCTAATGTTATAGCACTATAAAGGCAGTTAGGCTTGCGCCGAATTGATGATTCCATGATTATTAATTACGCCTGACTAGACGTTGGTGCTTAACAGACAAAATGGCAGTTTTATAACTTTAAATAATTTCTGACGCGTGTCAAATTGTCCATCGTCTGTAATAATAACTTTGCAGTGCGTGGTTTGACAAGCCGCAGCTTAATCAGGGATTTGCAATTCTAACTAGGGTTAGACGTCTTCGCCTCGCTCGCTTTAATTACTAGCACTGACTAAGCTTTTTGGTTATTCACTTAGCTGCGTCTATGATTCGTGTCAGTTAATCTGAATTCATGGAGTCTGACGATCAACTCTGGAAACTATTTTCTCAGCGGCACCAAAAATGTAATATGAACACACAAACTTCTTTCTCGTATAATTTATGAGCTGACTTTGCATTATAATCCCTGGCTGATGGCGTAATAAATTGCGAGATCAATGTGCAATAAATCAAGATTAGGGCGGTTATCTTACCGTATCAGCAATAAATTGATAAACACATAGTGGTACCTGTAGTACATAGATAAATACTTTGATGTACAATTCAAATATAAGAGCTTTTATTTCCAATAAACGTTCTTTATTTCATTGACAGCATAATACGTAATTTCAATGTTTATTTCAAACTCCAGCTGTTGGAGTTCCCTGAGATTTGATCTTGACTCAAAGGCTTCTAACATTTCTAAACGACTAGTATTTCAAAGACATTTTCACTTTATTTTCGTCTTATTGGTACGTTCCGAGTCCATTTACTAGAATTTTCAGTAAAGTAAGAAGGCATGAATTTTACATTTTATTTTACGGCTCCTTTTATTTTTATTACCGATGTTTTTAGAAAGATATTGTTAGGCAACAATAATTTACATAAAGTACGTTTTATTTGACACCACGTTTTATTTTATTTTCAATTCACCATAAATAACAAAATGTTAAAAGTTATTTGAGTAGGCGACAGTTTGGGTAGGTGTGTTGACGCGTATGTATATACTTAGGTAGCCCATTTATAAGATGTTTATTACATAACGTATCTGTCTCATAAATAACATTTATATTAAATGGAAAAGCTTGTAAATAATACAATAAGATTAGCCCTCGGCAACATCTTTGGTCACCACTAGTGGAAAACAAAACATAAGTATTCGATTTAATGAAAGGTTCCGTAACAACTACTGTAATACGATAATGTGATGTTGTACATAAATATTATTTAAATATTACATGACAATTTCGGTGTCAATAGTCTGTTAGAGCTTTACTGTGGTAACACCAAAGGGTACTTATGCCCTAAATACCAATGTTATGATTAGAGAGTGGTAGAGGCAGACACATAACATTAACACATACACCGACCAAGTAAGTGCCTATAGTCCTAATACGTACATATTTATTATAGGTTGGAGCTAATATAAGAAACACATTTGCTCATAATGCAGGATTCGCGTCGATCAATCAGATCGCTGCTCATTCAGAACGGTATAAGGGCAAAGATTGCGGCTGCTGGCGAGGGTCACTAACTAAAAAAAATATTTAACCTCAAAGAAAGGTTAGTCTATTTACCCCGAGGCTTGTGTAATTCCATTCACAAATCCCACTCTATTACCTTATTATGTCGTGACCGTAAATGGGGATTGTTCTCTCTTTGTTGTACGTACATAGGAGTTTGTTTTGTATTTCGCTTTGTCTATCCTTACTAATATTATAAAAGCGAAAGTGAGTTTGTTTGTTTGTTTGTTACATCTTCACGCTTTAACGGCTAAACCGATTTTGATGAATTTTGGTACAGAGATAGTTGGGACCTTAGAGACGGACATAGGCTAACTTTCGTTTAAAAAAAGTGGGATGTGAGGGAGAAAGAGGGACGAAAAGGCAGAACTTAGCGTTGCTATTACAAATCAAGGGGAACTGTGTTACCCCGAATTTAACGCGAGCGAAGCCGCGGGCAAAAGCTAGTATTCTATATGAACGAGCGACAAATTATTTATTGTCATTGTATTTGTTGTATTAGCTCATTGATTGTCTGATTTTCTTTTTCTTTGGATACCCACATACGTTAAGTTCCACTGCGGGATTTAAGATATTATTCGACGGCTACGCGTTTAGTTTGTACTTGGTATAATTATCTACATTTTCCTAATGAGCTTACTAACATGTTTTCTTGACATGACAATATTTTGTTCCTCTCACACACAAAATATTTGTTAGTAACACAAAAATATTTTTATTTTTCATGAAAAACTCACTGCTTTTTGTAAGGCTCACCATAATCCCATAAAACCTTTGATAGATCCACACCAGCAGTATAATATGAAAAGAGGGGAAGTCATAAAACGTGCCTAATGAAATCCTCATTTTACTGTAATCCTGTTATCAGCTGCTTGACGTTGGTGACAAACACATGGAGGGTACTTGTGTCCTATACTGGATCATGCTCATTGTACTATGTGTCACGAAAACCGTCTTACGCGGTATTACAACTGTCTTAAAGATCATTAGCATATAGAGGTATTATCAATGTTGAAACATGAGTTGTTAAGAGCTTTTCCTGAAAATAATTCTGTTTGTTTGAATATTTTAATGTTTATAAGGCCTGTTATGGAAGATACCGCGGCCCCGGAACGTAAAGGGCAATAGAAGGAACATGGGTGGGTTTTAGTCAGTACAAGTCTGACACTCCCCGCCGCTCCGCCCAGAGCGGGGGAAGTTATTTGATAATTTCCCATCCGCAAAAAAAGCCTGTTATGGAGATATCAGTAAGACCAATACGTGTAACAATATTTTGTTTCAAATACGCTTTATCAAAATTGTGATTGTTGGAGCATCAACAAAAAGGTCGTTACTAGAAGCTGATAAAAATTACCAAACTGTATTTTCAGTGTTCAAAACGGAATTTATATTGTATCGAAACAACATAAATTCTGCTTATAGCTGGATGGAATGATGTTACAATAACAGTTACGTTTGTGTTTACTACGTCGGTCCGACGTAAAGGATCTCATATCAATCGAAATGCCCCAACAACACACATCGTGATAATCTAATAGATAGGGAGCCAATTGTGAGGGGATCCTGCGTTCCGACTCCTATCATCTTGTGGTTTGTTACAGTCAGCAACGAAACAAGGTTATTCGAAGCTTTGTCAGAGATTTATGAATGAAAATACTCTATCGTTATTGCTACAAACGTGCCGTGATGCGTATTTTTAGGATAGAAAATACTTTGAGCTAGTTAACATCATTAGGTTAACAAATAAATCCTTACTAATATTATAAAATCAAAAGTGAGTTTTTTTGTTTGTTACGTCTTCACGCCTAAATGGCTGAACCGATTTTGATGAATTTTGGTACAGAGATAATTGGGACCCTGGAGACGGACATACGCTTAAAAAGTGAGAAAAGAGGGAGAAGGAGAGAAGAAAAGGGGACAGAATGATATTTTTTTTCGATTGTCACGCGGGTTAAAGTTAGCGTTAGCCCAAAATAATTATGCCACGCGGACGAAGTAGCGGGTGGAAGCTAGTTCTAATATAAATCAAATCTCGAGATGATCAGGGACCACTTTCGTAGACTACCACCGTTGGTACACTACTACCCAATCTGATAAAGGTATGTTTACGTGACACCTAAGTAAACATGTAACTGAATTGCAGATGACGTGACGTCAATTTACATAAAATGTTGGTACCGTTTAGGAAACACGTTTGTTATTTAATTACGTACGTCGGAGCGACGCGTCGTTGTAAATCAGCGAGGGACGTAGGGTTGCTAACTCGGTTTAAAATTCAGTTTTCGCTGACGCGCTTCCAGTTAAATGCCAACTCATTATCATAAACATGTATAGATGTGCCAGCAGGTCCATACGTGTGGTTAGGACGAATGCCGATGCCGAGGCGAGGGCCCGCGATGAATACATTTTATTTCGTTGTATTTCAATTTGCAGGTTAGAGAAGTTTTTGTCTGTAATGTAATAAGGCAATAAACATTTTTGCAAAAAAAAATAAGCCTTTTCTGGATTTGAAGGAATGGTCTGACAAGAAAAAATAGAAGAAGAAAATGTGTTGCCGACCACCGATAGAATGGACAAGGGCAAAAAAAATAATGATAGTTACAGTAATCGCCTAAAACAATATCTTTTAAATTGTCACTTCAAATTGACTGATTGAATGACTATTCCATGTAACCATGACAGTTATTACCAACATTCTAACAACGAGAGACTTCAATCTAACCAAAAAAACTTAAAGGAAATCCCTGCTCATATTCCGTGAGGCACAAGCTTTACTTCGCCACGTGCAACGATCCAAAAGCTTCGCTTTGATTATAACCTGTAAGGAGAAGCTTTTTTTACGAGCTCCTTTTTGTTTCGAAAAGTGAAATATTTACCAAGAAATGTGCGTTTTTGATTGCATCCTTCTCTAAAAGAAGTTAAATAATAAATACAAATTTGCTCTTATTATTTTGCTGGTTGTATCTTTAGTAGGTTTTTAATTAACGTGCGTAATATAGTGCTATTACATTAGCTTGCAAGTTTATCTACTAAAAACGCAGCTTTGGATACTTATCTCGTTTTGTCATTTCTTTTTAAACTTAACCCCTGTTGGTAATCTTTATTACCAGTTTAGGTGATATGTTTTTATGCAACTTTTACAGATAGCAGTTCTCTTATTTTTAATTCTTTTTTTTATTATTGTATACTTACCTATATAAAGACTTAAAAAGTTTAAGTGGCAATTTATACATAGGTATTTATATATTGGTAGGTATATACTGTGCTTCGAAGAAATTAATTTTTCGCTTTTAATGTTTAGCTTGATTTTAAAATTACATATATCATGTATGTTATTACCGAAAGGTTAGCCAGAGGTGTGCCTAATAGTGAGCCCTTATATAGCAAGTTATGTTTAATTCGCTGTACATATCAAACACTTTGTAAAACGTCTAGATTTTCGTTGCAAAGATAGCCGTATCTGTACATACCACAAGCCAAAAAAATACAGTGTAGAGTGAAATACATAAAGAAAAGACTTAAACAAAAACAGTTTACAAAAGTGGTCTACGAAAAAAAAAAATTTTTGTCTCGAAATTCTCAATATTTTCAGAGACTGCAACATCATATTTTTAACAAAGCACATTTCATAGACTGTAATTATTTAAATATTTAATTAAAACTGCAAAATGACCTACATTTTGGCGGACATGATATTCAAATAAAATCAAACGCTGAAATATTTTCGATCTTATTTCTATTCTTCCGATGCACTACTGTCGTATACTTGTGTCAGTCCACGCCTAGTCTGCAGCTAGCCTCACCTCCGCGAAAACATAGAGATTAGCATCTGACCGCACTCTAACTCCCATGCCAGAGGGGCCACCCTTTTGCCATCAACTGAGCACAAATCCGAACCCTGTAGCTGCTACTAAGAACATCATAACACTTGCTGGCTTGATCTTATGAGCTATATTCTTATATTTATTAGCTCTGCAATGAAGTTTTATATCACTCTTTTATATGGTATTTCCTTTTCACTTCTCTCAACTTAATATTGAAATTGGAAGTCTTATATGGATAGACGCTTGTTCCGAACGAAATTGATTTTCACCCCGTTTGTGTTTAACTTTCATTTTACTTTTAAAATTCTATTAACCATTCGTTTATTCAACTAATCCCAGTGTTAAGAAACACCTTGTCTGCATTTCTAGGGTTACGTAAAACCTAATTTGAAACAATATTTTGGTTGTGATAAAAGAATGGAAAAGTATTTCAATTTAGTTATTTAAAATTGTGTTAGAAGTTAGTTTCATAAACTACGTTTTCATAATATAAAACTGTTATTGTTTTCTAAATAATAACCTAGCTATTTCATTCGCCAACTTTTAAGTGCGGGTACTAAAATGTCGCCATATTGTTTGGATTGTGGACGGGAACTCGTATTTATATTAATAAAAGGTGCAGAACCCGGGAGACCGACTGAAACTATTCTGCATTAGTTTATATTCATATTAAATCCTTACTAAATCCTTAATATTATAAAAGTGAAAGTGAGTTTCTTACGTCTTCACGCCTAAATGGCTAAACCGATTTTGATGATTTTTGGTACAGAGATAGTTGAGACCCTGGAGACGGCCTAAGTTTTTTTTTAAAGGGAGAATTGAGGGAAGAAAATGGAAAACTTCGTTTTTCTATTACAATAAATAACGCGTAAAAACTAGAAGGAGCAGGTACCTGCAAATCAGGAAAGGGGAAGAGTGTTAACCCCGTAAGAAATAATTGTAGAATATAATACAGCTAGGTATACAACTACACATATTTTCATAAAATCAGAAAACTCTGATAATGATAAAACCGACAATGTATCTAGGTAATAATTTATCTGTAAAATCAATCAAACTAAAGTAATTGTCATTAACTAAACGCAAATGTTGACAGGTCTACAATTAATTATAATGAGCTTCATACCAAAGATCTGAAATGTGTTACATTTCGCACTAAACAAGTTCGTAGGAATTTTACCAACTGCTTTTTAAAGATGGGTTATGCTTTTGGGTGTATGAGTATATATAATTACTACCTGCGTTATATATTGTTTTCGATATTAAACCAATAAAAGCAGAAACAAAGCAGCTTAACAAATGACAGTCATGCTCGTATTAATAAAAAAATTACACACAATTGATTTGAGCAATTTTGTCGGAAATAAAACTCATTCTTATTTTCTCCACTTTTATCGTATATCTACTCTTCAATATTTTAAGCTTCGTTAAATAAATGTACATAGTATGTATGTATGTACATTCAGTCGTACTTTAGATACAGTCGGCGACAGTTACTCGTAGAAATAAAGGTGCTATCTTGAAATTTATTGGTGCAACCGTCCCATTTTATGGCTGATCTAAACGGGTCCAGAGTTTTAGCACGTCGTCTGTAGCACCCGAGATCTGGACGTCTTTAAGTTAAGAACTACGTGCAGACGTGTTACAAACTGGAAGAATGGCCTTACTTTACGAATCATTACCATCTTCTGTGACGATCCCGGAAAGAAATAGGATATATCGATTCTGTACAGATCGTAAAAGACGACACTCACATCTGGTAACTTATGCAGATTATTGTTGATTTGGCTCTTTCCTAATTTATTTGGGGTCGACACAGCACGTCTTCTTTTCCATGCTTATCAATTACTAGCTATTGCCCGCGGCTTCGCTCGCGTTCATTTAGAATTTGACTATTAATTCGGTTTGTACTCTGCTTGTTATAGTATAATTCGGAAGACACGTGGTGGCATCTAATATCATAAGAATAAATAAAGATTTGTTTTAACAGTATTTTTTTCGGGATAAAAGGTACCCTATTTCCTTTTTTTGTACACCTAACAATGTGCCTAATCATTTTTTTAAGACGATCGGTTCAGTGGTTTAGTCCTGAAAAGGTATCCAACAAACATACTACTTACGCATTTATAATATTAGTTAGGATAAGGATTCGTAGTCTGGGTCGTCACTTTTTTTCTATTCATATCATCTTTCACTCATTCCATCCATTGTTTCTTGGACCTACTTTTATAAGAATAAGAATTCTTAGTAAAAAAGTTCTTCACATTTTCCTCATTTATTCGCATCTCATGCCTTCCAGTTTCTGTATCAGAGTTTCATAATCAGAATATTCGTAGAACACTAAACAGCTGTTTTTTTATTTAACGATTTTAATAGGCATTTAATCTTTCACCATGCTATTGCTTGACGTTGACGGCCCATCACAATGACACATTATTTGTCCAGACGTGAGGTATCATGATAAATTGTTTATCGCTATTGATAGCTTAATTGCTCCATTTGTAATGTGATCTCGATGACTTTGTTTCAGTCATGGCTAATGTCACTGCCGATGGGCGTGAATAGTTTCAGCTTTCAGATTGACGTACTGAAAGTCTGTTCTGTTAAAAATTTCGAGTTTTTTTTCTTTTCGGTAGTTCTAAGCCTTAGAGCAAGTGCCCAAAAGACCAACATGCATAACATAATATGGTAGGTTAGGTAGGAAAAAAAATATGCAAATATTTTATCAGCGAGATATTTTTCTTGAAATTGGCAGTAATATTTGGTCCAAATTCATGTTATCGTATTTTACATTGAAATTTTAATATGTATATATACAATTACAAGGATTTTGCTTTTTGTTTGGTTACAAAAACTTATATAATTTAATAAAATACGAGCAATATAAGATCGCAATTCGCGGTGTAATTTGCTTTTCGACATAAAAATTTAGCTCGATGTTTACAGAGGTCGTGAGACTTGCCCTTAGGAATAAATTGAAAGTACATTGAAACTTAATATGTCATTGAACTACTTGATACTGAGTAAAACCACTTTGCCCATTCCTTCGGGATTTTCAGGCATAGAATTATGTACAGCGTACTCACTTAAAATATTTTAACACCATCTTCCCTTGTGGGTAAAGCAGGACCGATCGGATAACATCCTGGTGAACGATCGGTATATCGCCTCCTTGATGGAAACGTGGCCAGAGCACTAAATGGTGAGCAATTTTGCTCAACACATGACCAGAATTTATTAAGAGGCTTTTGCAGGGAACCGCTATGACTTCACCACTTCATCCAGTGTCGATGAACCCGGAAACGAATTGCGTAATATGAAGTTTCGGAAAATGAGGAAAATCTGCTGAAAGTGCTGAAACCCGCTTTATTATATTCGCTTGATGGTTGAAGTAACAAACCAATTGAAACTCAATTAATGTTGTTATTATATTCGTGGAAACACAAAATTCACCCAGTGAAGTTATTTATACCCGGAATATGACCGTTAAACAGTTTGAAACAGTTGAGTAAAAAAAAATAAGCTCTGATTTTTGAAGACCAATTTAATTGTTTTCAAAACATGTGTTTTGTTAGATATTTTAAACAACCATGATAAATGCCTGTAGTATGGATTTGAAGAATTTTCCATGAGAGATTTCACCACTTTTTTGAAAATCGGTTGTTAGGGCCGATTTTGGATGAAGCAAAAGGAGGCTTTAAGATTCGTAGCGATTGTCGTTCCGTGGTTTCTGGTAACCCACATAAAAAATGGATTGAGTCTGTGTTCATATACGTGTGCTGTTAGTCAACAAAGTTGCGTGTAACGTATACATCGCCTTAATGTATCGACTTACAACGATCAATTTCGTGTCCAGCAGTCCCGATTAATGTTATTTTTCTACAAGGTTATAGCGACATTACTCACAGTCGCCGGCTGTAAGCTGACCGAGGGCGATCGAAGCATGATGAACGCTAAAGTTCAGACAGCTTTCATCCATTATTACAGACTTTCTTTCAACACATTCGAAAACATGAGGCTTTACGTTCATATGCTACTAAAAGAATGTAAAAAAAAATTGCTGAACGGATTAAACCACTTAATTAAGAAGAAACAGAGGCGTTATTGTTATAAATATACTCCAGCAATATCCTAAGGCTCAAACTCATTCGCTCATTACATACTCTTACCTACACACATAACAAACACATACAAAAACCCTCTGAATTCATCATGTACACACACTTTCACAACCATATTTTAGTTTTCGTAGATTAGGTTATTTTTATCATTGTTTTATTGATAAACAAGTTTATAGTTAACTAGCTTCCGCCCGCGACTTCGTCCTCGTGGCTCGTTACTTTAGGCTAACGCTACCTTTAACTTTAACGATCGGAATTAAATATTTTTCTCCCCCCTTTTCTTCCCTCTTTCTCCCCTTTTCTCACTTTTTTTAGCCTATGTCCGTCTCAGAGGTCCTATCTCTGTACAAAAATTCATCAAAATCAGTGTGGCCATTTAGGCGTGAAGACGTAACAAACAAACAAAATCACTTTCGCTTGTATAAGGTATGTATGTACCAACAATGTATAAGAGCGGAGGCTTAACCACTCTGCACGACAGGATTTTGACATATGACACATCAGCTGAATCGGTGGAGTGACGCGAATTGTCATGAAATTCAAGATTTTTCATCAATTTACAGCATTCAATTTTGTTATTAAAAATAAATCACAGCGGCTGTTTCATACGATAAGTTTGAGGTTTATACTTCCAAAAACCTCATAAGGTCGATAAAACGGCGTCAATCTATTGCAAAATGTGTGTAAAATACATATTACTACACCCTTCCAAAAATTAGGTACTTTAAAAACGCTGGAAATAATGTACATACACAAGATCACCATTTGATAATAAAATCGGAAATCTAAAATAAAAACAGTGACATTCCATCTGCATTCTTATTTTTGCCATTTTACATATAAATTAATAAAAAAACACGATACAAATCTCGACAAAAAATACTATAAAATGTGTTGCAATAACAATTTCTTAGTGCTGACTGTAAAACTAAGTTTCATCATTACGATTAAAAAGTTGCATTCAACCTAATCGATAATCGTAATAGAGTAAACTTTAAAAAAAAGTTTTGGGACCATTGAGGAATTTACCTATGGAGGTGGCAAAATATTCTACTATAAATAATAAAGTTGTACAAATATCTATGATATCGATTATAAAAGAAAGACATTTTGTTACGTGCTTTTTTATTATGCTATAATTATTATTTTGTTATGCGCCCAGATTTGAGGTACATTTGCTGTCAAACGGTTTCGCGGTAAAAGATTTTGGCTGTTTTCTTGAATGACGATAAATGAAAATGGCGGCCAATTTTGTAGGTCATGCTAATTCTGTAGGTAGCCAGTCAGGCAGCCCAGCCGGCACAACCATATCGTAGCGCACCTAGAAAGCCATAATAATAATAAACCGGCCAAATGCGAGTCGGACTCACGCACCAAGGGTTCCGTACAAACTGACGACATAAACGGTCATATCTTTTCTCTACATAGACTTGGAGGGTTGTTTTTCACAGCTTCAAGGGACCACAGATTTGATATTTGGGTTCTGTTATTTATTATGAGGTACGGAACCCTAAAAAGTATTTTTAAATAGTGTATCTCTCTTCCGGTAGGGTCCTGCCGGGATTGCGGGTTGTTCGAAAGAGATACCGCAGCCCCGAGTAAAAGAAGGAACATCGATCGGTGGACATTAGTCAGTAAAAGTCTGACACTCCCCCCGCTTCGCCTACAGCGGGGGAAGTTATTTGATGATATCCCACCCCAAAAAAAAACCCCGGTACACGACATTAAGAAAACTCCAGGTACAAAATGGACCCATTTTGAACCTGCAGTTTTCTTGATGTCGTGTACCGGGGTTTTTTTTCTATCTCAATTGTGGTCTCCCTCTATAGTACCCGTCACGAGAAGCTATAAATTATGTAAACAAACACCTTTTACTAAGTAAACATTTTATACTATAAATTGACCATATTCAATCGACATGAAATATAGACGGGTTATATGAAAGTAACGACCTATTTAATTAGTCGGATCATATTTTAACGACGCAAAGCGCTATCTTTTGTGTTTCTTGGTACCGGTCGCAGGGATTGTAAACTATCGGGACGCTATTTTGAAATAAACGCGTCATTCGAGTTTCGAATGCGTACGAGTTTGTTTCATTGCTTTGCATATATCGCGGATCTGGTTGTTATTGTTAATTTTGTTATTGTTTCGTTATCACTTTTTTATTGTTGTTACTTTAATTGTTGCGTTAATTTTATTTGTGATTACGTATAATGGAGCCAGTAGCCAGTACATCTAAGGAAATAAATTCGCCACGATAAAAACGTCAAAAGGTGCGTAATACAATTTATCTAGTAAAAAATGTTAAAGACAATTTTAAAACTTATGTAGTGGACGAGCTCGCAAAAAATATTGGAAGTATTGAGACTCCCGCCATATCATTGTGAGCTTAATCCAATTGAGCTAATTTGGGCCAACGTAAAAGGATAAATGTTGCTCGCAAAAATACAAATTTTAAATTTGACTAGGTAAAACAATTATTACAAGAGGGACTGCAGCAGATTACTTCGGAAAATTGGAAGCGTTGTGTGGAGCATGTTATCAAGGAAGAAGATAATTTTTATTCCAAAATCGATGAGATGATTGATAAAACTGTAGACAGCTTCTTGATACATGTCACTGATTCTGACACAGAAATGGAAACATCTGAATCTGACGAATAATTATTCTTAAATAAATGTATATTAATTAATATTTGTTACTTAATAATTTATTAAATCTTAAACAAATTCATTTTTTTTGTTGGTCCAAATGTTGTGAACTCCTGAACACTTGTTTACAAAATTTATAGCTTCTCGTGACGGGTACTTTAGGCAATTTTTACCCCAAGGCTTCCACTCCAAGAACACTGGCCTACGAGCCATGTTTTAGGAAAGAATGAAAACGCTTTCCAAATAACTAATCCAACCATACTACAAACAATTTTGTCGAACAAATATAATTTATCTTGGCAGATTTTTTTTACTGTGCTTACCAAGATCATAATAAGGGCGTTCTATATTCAACCTTATTTATTTCTGTTTGCAATTCACATTCAAATAGTAGGTACAAAACCAAATTATTAATAAAATAGCAAATAAACATTTTAATAAAAATTCGAACAGCGAGCGCATTCCTTATTTGAATTTTTATCTGAAAATAAAATTGGCGCGAATTTTGCCATAGATCAGATTCTACTGTTTGTTGTTGAGTCGGTTTTAGTGGCGTAAAAAATATTATTATCAATATTTATAGTATTTTACACGTATTACAAAATTATTCTTATTTTCATCTATCAATTTCTGATATTCCTTAATTTAATTATTCGAGTTGATTGATTTACAAGAAAATAATCGATTGAAATAATCGCATTTACACATCACAAAATTAAAAAAAAAAGAAATGGACGTCAATTTCGAAAGTGAATTTAGTAGTGGTTATGAATATTACGTGTTAATGGTCCTATTATTGCAAATTACGATAAGATCTGGGCATGTTCATGTTGTTTATAATATTTGCAATGATATTTGTCTCATTTGTTATAGAATCTATTCGCGTCCGTGTGATATAATGTGGAATGAAAAATGTAAACAAGCACGATTGGCGCGAAACTTCGACTTTAGATTTCAAAATGTATCATTACCACTGCTAATTTAAGTTCAATTAGGAAAGATTTCTGCACGTAAAAGGACACGTTAATCAGGCCCAACAATGTGGAGCTTATATGTCCGAAAACCATTTTTTTTATGATTTTTAGCGTCGACCTACACTGCCATCAAAATGGCTATGATCGTAATTTACGCACTTGGATTTTATAAAGGTTAATTAAGAAACTTGCTCAATAATTAAAGAACTTCTAACGACGTTTACATATGAGATTTTTATTCTACTATCTTAATGAATGCACACCCATATTATTTTTTAACCAGAAAATAAAATATTTACAAAAATAATGAGGAGGTCGTATGACTTAAATGTTCGACCCCTTTCGGGGCCAGTACCGAGCCAGCGGAGGTTTGAATGTCGAGCCCCCGAAGGGGTCCGTACCGAACTATACGGTTAAAATGAGGCTCCAATCACTCTCATGGTGGTATGGAGAGAGGGACTGTCGCAACCCCGTGCAGGGCACGCCACAATAGTGGCGGTAAGTCCCCTCTTTAAGCGTCATGGCGTCCTCACCTACCGCCTGACGCTGGTCCTCACCGGACACGGAAGTTTCGGGAAGTTCCTGCACATAATCGGGCGGGAGGAAACGCCCGGGTGTCACCATTGTGACGATCGCCCGGAGGACACGGTGGAGCACACAGTGGCGGTCTGCCCAGCTTGGGCGGAGCACCGCCGTGCCCTCGTAGAGTAGATTAAAAAAAAGGCTCCAATCACCACTTAGGAAGGTAAGAGAACTTGTTGAGTCTAATAATCATTTTTTTTCATTTTTTATATGCAACTGGGAAAGATATATAACCAATCAAAGTATAGAAAATTCATTAATATGATCATAAAGTCATGTGCATAAAGTCAGGAAGCAAAATAGGGTTGTTAGTGTAAGTTATATTTCAATAGGGTAGTTTCCAAGGTCAAAGTAATTACATTCTATTTATTCCGTCTTTTAGATTATTCAAAAATAAGGGACACGTTTTTTTCTATTTGTAAATTAGACCAAAATTACAAAGGGATATATAATAAGTAATCTAAAAGACGGACTAATATTTTTTTTTTGGAAACTTCTCTATAAGCGTCACTGAAAACGCAATCGCAATGGGAAAATTCATAGTAACGTGACGCCCAGCAGCTAGCAGCTAAAAATAAATGTGCGGTAGTGCCTATAAAACTGACCCATGTTTATCGCTAAAGATTTTCTCGCTGGAAAGGGTAAAAATAGCATAAGGAATCCCGGACCTCTAACCACTATTTACATTGTATATTAAATAAATGTAGTACCTAGTAGCATACGTGGACACTTACATTTGTTGGCATTTCGCATCGCACCCAGGCGGGGATTAGTGCGAACTTCATTTAAATAGTTTCCATATATCGCGTATGTTACATGTACTTGCTTTGAATATAATTACACGAAATTTTGTTTGTTTGTACAAGATAATGTAGATGGGAATTCTGGTTTTAAGGATAAATAAATGTTCTTTTGTATTGGCGAACACCGGAATTTCTTTACAATTTTAAGCTAAAATTTTAAAAATAATCTCTTATAACTTGCAAGTGACATTCAAGCTTAGAATGTTAAAGCAATTATACATTAACATCACACTCATAATATTATACATAAAGTCACAAAAGTAAATGCACCTTAAATCCAGCTGTAGTACGATATTGATTAAACTGTACTAAGTTATTCGATGACAGTTTGGCATTCATTGTTTATTATTTTATTCAGTGTTTAGATTTACACCAAAGTCACTTTTGTTTACGACCCGAGATCGAAGGAGAAGCCATTGTTTTCTTATTTATCAAGTTGAGTGTATAAAATAGTTCGTAGTATTGTTAAAGAAAGGCAAAATTATGACGGGCCTGTTGGTCTAGTGGTTAGTGGCCCTGACTGCTAAGCCGGAGGTAGTGGGTTCGATTCCCACCCAGGACAAACTTTGTGTGATGAGCATGATTGTTTGTTCTGTGTCTGGGTGTGATTTATCTATAATATGTATGTATTTATAAATTATATAAGTATGTATATCAGTTGTCTGGTTACCATAACACAAGCTCTGCTTAGCTTGGGATCAGATGACCGTGTGTGAGTTGTCCCAAGATATTTATTATTTTATTAAAGAGTCGAAGAACTTTGGGTGGCATTGTACTTTATAAGTACAAGCTAAAATTTTTTAACAGTCTATCTGAGTAAATGAATATTAAATACTTCATAATTAATTTGCTCACCACACCCTGCTGAACAATGTTATTAGTTGACGTTCTTATTTAATTAATCGGTAACGGACTGACGTCATAGTTGTCAAAAGCTTCGAATTTGTTAAGCCCAAGAAGACCGTAGTACATATATATGGGTGAGAGTGGAAAGTCTAGTTTTATTATATTCGGGGGTAGTTAGTGAGAGAAGCGGCGGCATACGAGGGCCCGCCCTTTGCCACCATTAACCCGCGTCCATTAAGTAATGGGCCCCTAATGGTGCGCTCAGCAAACATAGCGTTGGCTTAGCTCAACTTAACATGCATTTAGCTTCGTCGTCTCAACTTACGTCTTTTGTCGTACAGATAAAGACGAATAGGCACAGTCTTATTCAACGGCTGTATGCAAATGTAACATGTGGTGCAGCAAATCCTTACTAATATTATAAAAGCGAAAGTGAGTTTGTTTGTTTATTTGTTTGTTACCTCTTCACGCTTTAATGGATAAACCGATTTTGATGAATTTTGGTACAGAGATAGTTTGGAACCAGGAGACGGACATAGGCTAATTTTTAAAAAAAAGTGCGATGTGAGGGAGAACGAGGGAAGAAAAGGGAAAACTTAGCGTTGCTATTACAAATCAATAAGGCGCAAGAGCAAAAACTGCAGGTAGCAGGTATTGTGTTATACCGAATTTAACGCGAGCGAAGCCGCGGGCAAAAGCTAGTTATTAATAAGTTGAGGAAACTTTATTACGCTGCGCGAAATAAAAGTATGATGAAACAGCATACTAAGTTATTCCTTGCTTCATTGTTACTGGAAATATATAGGTACAGCAATGAAGGACAACTTTGAAATGTAACTTTCTATTACAACGAAGTTTGTGCTTCGCTAAACGAACTGCCTTCATGCACCGAACAGAAGACTGCTTTTGTTATCTTTTAATTATTTTAGCGTACTAACTTATACGCATTTGCGTATTAAACAGCTCGAATTGTTAACGTAGTTTTAATAGCGAGAAAACATTATAGACAATTTATAAAGATTCCAGTCTTCTGGGAACTTTTCTTATTGACAGCGATGTGGATGAATTTTTGAGGCCCTGTATTTCTTTTCCCTTTTTGACACTTAATTTTATAATTTGTAGTTATACTAAATTATTATAGATTGTATCCCAAATAAATGCTTTTTTCAAAAACCTATAAAATTATCAAAGAAGATATAAAATGCAAGAAACGAAACAACTCAAGCTGTTTCGCAATTAAAACCTTTTCAGTGGGTGCGATGGGTATGAATTGTTCACGAGCAGTTCCTTGCAGGGGCTGGCTGACTCCCCCCGCCCGCGTACCTCCCCCCTCGGGTCTGCTGTGTCGTCGTCGGCTTGGCTCAGTACCGCGCCAAGGACTCTTGAAATGCCCCAGTTACGAAGCAAAGAGAGTATTTCACTTTTGTGCAGGATTGACAGCTTAATGTAGTGCAAATTCTGCACGTCCGCTGCGCCATTGTACACTGAAAAAGCTTGCAATAAATAGATTTTTGGAAATATATAGGGAGATAAAGTATTATAGAGAAAAGCAGAAAATAAAGCCAGAAATATTTCATACAGTTTGGCGAGAAGGACAATTTTTTTTTCATAATTATTATTGCTGACTTCACGTTGCATATTTTAGTACCTATTGGTATGAACCCTGTCCATCACTGGATAACTGTTGGAATGACCTTGTAGTGACGTCGTGGCCGCGTCGGTGACACGGAGCGGGCCGCGTCGCCGTGTCCGGCGCGGGCGCTTGATTAATGAACCCTGCATTATTCGCACGATAGCGATCAATCAATCACGGCTAACCTGTTGCCGGCGAGCTCCTCGCACTATTACATAACTATCATTGTTATCTTGTTAGTAATTGTTTGAGCACAGGTGCTCCTGAGGTTCGGTTGACAGCTAACAATTACCAACCTAAGTGGCAATCGCCTTTTTATGAATGTGATGGAAAAGCTGTTATGATATTTACGACGCAATAAAAATGAGATTCCTTTGTCATAACTATTTGTTATTAAAGACATCGTTAGTGTCTACTACCACAGCAGCACAAAGCCAAGACTAACAATACAACTTAAATGCCACTGCACATCGGTAAAATGACTTTTTTAATCTCTGCTTTCTGAACATTATTCTTCTACGGAGATTCAATTTTATTTTACAGAACGTTGAAAATGGCTTGCCACGAGAGCGTTCAGGATTGGCACTCCGCCACGATCCGGTTCAACTGTGTCACAAACATAACTTTCTGTCAATGTAACGTACACTTAGTGATTCAGGACAGTTTTTCGCTGAAGCATGGTGCGGGTGACATTAGTTAGACGAATGTTCTTGTACAATCTGGAATGTTCCCGCAATTAACGACCATGCCTTTACCCTGTATATTATCATAGTCGTAAAGGAGTACCCATCATAGTAATATATCCCATAACTAAATATGTTTTGTCATCTAATGTAACTCGCGCCATGCTACAGCGAAAACAGTGCATGCTTAGTTGAATCTAGTTGTTATTTGGTACGAATGTTTAAATTTGCGTCTGTATCTCATGTTTAGGTCACAATGTCTTGGTCAATATAGCATCACTCATTTAGGTATAAGGTTCTGCCATGCGAGCTACTAGTCTAAATGCAACATATACCATTATTAAGTATAATTAAATCATTTCATATGCAAATTAATGTTCAGTATGTTGTCATGTTAGTAATCGCTGCTAACATCTTTGCATGTTTGTGCGATCACATAAATTAAGTGCTCCAACATAACTGTGGGAAACACGCCTACCGCACACATACATACATTTTGTTATATTATGTTTGGTGTTGTAGTTAATCACCTTTGCCTGTCACGCGACACTTCCGTCACCAGTTTTGAATCACGCCCATTTGTCCACGTGTTAATTTGCAACACTCGTAAATCTGGAATTTCAAACGCTATACAATTCGTTTTTATTTTGTAAAAGTCATCATCTGACAAGCCTTTTCTCCACTATGTTGGGGTCGGCTTCCAGTCTTACCAGATGCAGCTGAATACCAGTATTTTACATGGAGCGACTGCCTATCCATAACCCAGTTAGTACTGGGTAATAGGATACCCCTTAGTAAGACTGGTTGTTAGACTTTCGGGACACTGACTAGCTTTAACGACAGTCAAAGATCTACTAATGTCAGCCGGGACCAACAGCTTAACGTGCTTTCCGAGGCACGGAGGAAATTCGGAATGAAACGGGTGGTCACCCCTCCACAGCCCAACCTAGGCAAGTGCAGATTAACCTAAAGATCGACCTGAGCGGCTACTATTATTTAGTCACGAGCTTCTCTCCTTTTTTGTAAAAGTTAAACACTTATTTATTCGGATTTCAGATTTAAAACTTAATAAACTAATTCTCTGTTGGCGAACTTAATCGCCAACAGAGAATTAGTTTATAATTAAAAATTTGTTTTTTTTTTTATTTTTTATTTTTTTATTTATAATGAACTCACTCTTGACCTCGATCTCGCCTGATGGTAAGCGACAGATGAGGTCTACGATGGAGCGAGCGAGCCCAGAAGATGCCTATTAACTCTTGTTTTGAAGGCAGACGGGTCGTATGTGGTAGGGAACACAGAAGCTGGCAGAGAGTTCCACACCTTGGCCGTGCGCACAATAAAAGTTGAGGAAAAGCGCTTAGTACGACAAGACGGTATATCGACCAAGTGCGGGTGGTACCCTGCCGTTCGTCTGGTAGCCCGGTAGTAAAACGGAGATGGTGGGATCAGGTCATGGAGCTCCAGCGCACACTCTCCGAAGTACAATCTGTAGAAAACCGACAAGCTGGCAACGTTACGCCTATGCGCCAGGCTGTGAAGCTTGGACACAAGCATCTCATCGCCTATGAGCCTTTTGGCCCTGCGTTCCACCGAGTCGAGTGCAGCGAGCTGGTATTTTGCCGAGCCATCCCATAGGTGGCTGCAATACTCCATACAGGAACGGACCTGTGCTTTATACAAGTTACAAAGCTGTCCCGGCGTGAAGTATCGCCTCACCTTATTTAGGATGCCCAGCTTTTTAGCTGCAGTCTGTGCTTTTGACTCGATGGTTGGACCGAAGTTGAGATCTGACGTCAACTCCATGCCCAAGAGCTCCAGACGGTCGGTAATGGGTACAGATGTACTTCGGAAAGTAGGGGATAAATTAAATGGGCTCCTTTTGGCTGAGAAAAGACAAGCCTGTGTTTTCTGAGCGTTGAACTTGACCAGATTGTCATCACCCCATTGGGAAACAAGGTTTAAGGTCAAATTCATCCGCTCAACCATGGCCTCTCTAAGAGTAGCTATCTCATCCCTACCGGCTTTTGCACTGGAAATGTATCTCTCTGAGACTGTGCTGTCGTCTGCGTACCCAACAGCTCCTAGCTGAAGTAGGTCGTTGATGTGCAGCAAAAAAAGAGTAGCAGAGAGAACAGACCCTTGAGGAACACCGGCATTGATTGCCATGAGATCCGATGCGCAGCCGTCAATGACCACTCGGATCGATCGTTCACTCAAAAAGTCCGATAACCAGTTGCAAAAGTCAGCAGGGATACCAAATGCGGGAAGCTTGCCAAGCAGACTAGCATGCCAGACCCTGTCAAAGTTTCTCTCACTCACACTTGAAAAACTACAGACCTCACACTAAAACTGAATTATGTACATTTTGTGGTTTGAAATTAGATAAATTTAAAACTTTAGTCTTTCACGTGTGAATGACACTTTAAAAAAACACGAAAAGTGTAGCAATAGTGTGGAAGTGCGGCCAGATTTAGTTTGCTCGGCTTAAGTAAGCTAAGTTCGTGTAATCGTTGTGTGAGCGAGCGGGAACTCAAAGTAAACTGTAGTGAGTTGTCGGCTTCCCGCAATCACCACGCCGCATTGCCGTCCACGAGTACTCGTGACTTATATACTAGTTTAATATGATTTAAAGAATCGTATTTATTTTAGCTCTATATATTTTCAAGATTTAGGTACTCTTTTCTCGAGAACTGAGGGTTAAGACAAAGTGACAATATATCAGCCATAACGATGATGATTTCGTAAATGTATTGGATTTACATAAGCTACCGAAAAAGTTATGCCAATTTTAATGAAAGACATTGCAGAAAAAAAAAATATTGTAGAACAATGACTGAATGTCTAGACCATCATTTTCAAGATTTTTGTTTCCGAATAGCTTGGAAACAATATGAATTGTATGTATTTTGGGAAATGGCTGACTGTACTGTGAAAGAGAGTATCATAGACATTAACTGTCAGAAATCACCACGTAGCGGTCAAGTGAAGTAACAGAGGCCATTGCCCTGTTAAGAACTAGAACAGACCCGTATAATAAACATTAATGTTTCTTCCACCTAATCCATGATAAATGTGTATTCAGTTAATTAGTTCCAACCAATAAATCACGTCGAATCGTCACAGGAATTTTCCCTTTAACGAGTTTTGTTGGTCGTGGTATGAGATTAGACTACAAACTCCATCACTTTGAGCACAAACAGGCCGCCGGCGGTGACGATACTCCCAGCTTCATCAAATGGAGCGTAAACTCAACTTTTTGTCCCGTTTAGTAGTACTTGAGGAAGTTACTCTCAAACTGTCAGCCCAAGGTTGGCTGATTGATGGTTTTTGTTGTCGTATACATAAATATTAAGCCATGAGAACGTAAATATGTGTAAAGGGAAAATAAGCTTATTGCGTAGCTTTAATCTCTTGTGATTGAGATGTTATTTCGTCTGCTTAATCAGTTAAGCAGACGAAAACCTCGTCAGTTGAACTGCGAGATGCCATTCATAATATACAAACACATATGTATTACTTACTTTTTTTTTTTTGTTTTACTTGTTAGATAACGAAGAAAATCGGATCAAGAAAATCATACATTAACAATGCATGATCTGGTTGAAATGTAGCTATTTTTTTCCTTCAGAGTATGGGATCTTGTAAGTCCTTAATCTTGTTATGTACTTTGTCAAGTAAATTCGTCAATAATCCAATAAGTATTCTGCTTTATAAAGTCGAACACAATAATGTATTTATAACTTCGTATTGGAGGAGAGTGCAGACCGGTTTAATCCTTGTGCAGTAAAAGATCTATTTTCATGCAGATTTAATTCCGTGTATTATTTTACTGTTGTACATTATTGTCTTCAAATTCTATGACTTTTAGAAAGAATGGCATGCGTTAGCATATGCTACGAGCGTAGCAGCAGAACTTTGCCGAACTTACGTCATTACTTGCTACGACCGTAGCCATGCTTTTTGCGTAGCAACCCTCGACGCGCAACTACGCGCGTAGGCACGCACAGTCACTAAATTCTAACATGAAAATATATTTAGTGCGAATTATTTATTATATTTGATTAATATTTGTAATTGTACATGATACGTTTTTTATGATTGATTGTTACAATCCACTGCTGAACTAAACAATTCCACAGACTGCGTTGCTGTAACGGCTAATATTAATGCCGATGATACTAAAGTGTCCTTTAATTATGTGTGGCTGGCTATATCAGCACGTACCAGTACTTTTTCAATGACCTTTATGTGTATTTATAAGTGTAGTTCAATATACTTACATCAATTTTGTACTGCGTTGTGATGTAATCTATATAAATCACATAGGCCGCTATCGCTCTTCGATAAAAATAACATCCATTGATCATTTCCCACACGCAAAGGGTGATTAAGTACTGAAAGACTGCATATATGAAGTTTGTACCTATAGATCATGTGCGTATCAGAATTATGACGAACATAACTAATGGTTGGCGATAGCGACCTACTGATCTCTAGAGATAAATCCGTTTGATACACGATTAGGGCAACAAGATGACCACAGACTAGCTTACTGTGATCAGCAACTCCTTTGTTGTTTTGATTTGTTTTCGTATCTGATGTTTTGTCAGTAAAAAATAATTTCCAGTCTTTTTGACGATTATTCATAATCTGAGTTGGCAATATTATTTTGAAGACTATTCGTAGTCCGAGGTATTATTTATTTTGTCCGTAACGAGACATTTACTAATAAGAGAATTAGACTGTTCTATTCCGGAAATCATGGAAAAAGAGATGAAAGTTAAAACAGCATATGCTTACGTAATAGTTCCGACAAAGGGCGGCATCACCCTTATTCCAACGTCGTTAATTATGTTGGCAACCGCAGAGGGGCGCTCGCATCGCCCAATGACGTTGCACAACACTACCACTACACGTGTGCCAATTACACAGGGACATACCTATTCAAAAAAGTATAGCAGCACTTTTTGAATGGATGAATTATAGAGTCGATAGGGTTTGTTTTTTTTCTTCTTATTATTATAATCTAGAATAGTAACACTAGAAGAACACAGAAGCAAGGAACGTTGATTTTAAATAACTCCAGAAGGTAATATGAAAATGCTTTTCGGTGTAATAAAGAACATCGGAATCTTGCCAAAGTACGGCTTGAGATTTTGTTACTGAGATGTGGATATTTTTCATCAAACTGCAGCGGTAACTTCGTTTTTCATTAACATACTATGAAAACCAATTTAGTTTTGCTGCTGAGTTTATACATATGAGCGTTAAAATATTTGTATTATATTACTAGCTTTTGCCCGCGGCTTCGCTCGCGTTAAATTCGGGGTAACACAGTTCCCCTTGCGCCTTATTGATTTGTAATAGCAACGCTAAGTTTTGACTTTTCTTTCCTCTTTCTCCCTCACTTCCCATTTAAAAAAAAAGCCTATGTCCGTCTCCTGGTTCCCAACTATCTCTGTACCAAAATTCATCAAAATCGGTGTAGCCATTAAAGCGTGAAGAGGTAACAAACAAACAAACTCACTTTCGCTTTTATAATATTAGTAAGGATTTGATGCCAACCCTGTGTATGCGGAGGCTGACTGGCACTTGGCCGGTTTTGTAAAGTAATGAAGATATTTTTGATAATTGTAGAGTTGTTTTTAAAAGCGTCACACTCATCTCATGGTTGTGCGTAAGCTTGGGACCTTAGCAAGAAGAGAGTGGAACATATGATCAATCTATTACGATCTCATTGCTGGGACACAGGCGTCCTCTCTGCAACAATGAGAGGGACGTTATCCACCAAACGGGTTCAGTACTAACCGGCAGATGTCTAAACAATTTTTCTTCACCATTTTGAGAGCAGTGGTCATGTAAAAATTACACAAACTAGGGCTTCGGCTAAGGTTTGAACCCACGACCTACATCTCGTAGGTCTGAGTCACTCCCACTGGGCATCCACTGATCCCGTGTGAGAGAGCTTTGATAAATCCAGGCGATAGGTAAATTTATATGTGTAGGGAAATAATATGATTGAAAAGGTATGTATTGAAGCTTTTGGAATAATCTAACTACAGCTTGTCTACTGTCGTAGCTGTGTTTTATGATTTTAAATTACACTTTAACTAAATCTCCATGCATAAAACCCTCGATAGAAACCTTTTTTGTCTACAAAAGTCTGTTCTAAACTACAATATAAGGCACAGGTAAGTTTGCCCGTGAAAAATACTTCGCGTTTTATTTAGTACACAATATTTTTCAGTCTATATGATAATAACGTTTCATTATTATGTACAAGGATTTGCTTACTTACCTACAACGCAATATTTCACAGACACACCTCGATAAGGCCGGTATCTTTTCTCATTATTTGAAGAGAAACGAAATTACTTTTCACCTTACACAAAAGATGGATCAATGTAGGTACTCTGTGAAGCTAATAAAAAACATGTTTGTGTTTAAAACATGTTTTATTGAAGATGCTGAGAGCTATTTGACATGTTTTGTAAACATAACTTTGTTTGTAAACACGCACTCCGTGATTGTGAATATAAAATATTGAAGTGTTAAATCGTTTAATCCTCATTCGTTTATTAATTGCTTTGAAATTTTTCATCATGTTATTTTGTTCATTTTTAGGGTTCCGTACCTCAATAGGAATAACACTGAACCTTTATCTCGGGAATGCGTGGAGGTATAGAGTTAAAATTTAAACCATATCCTCAACTCTGTGGTCCCTGTAACGGACGCCGAGACATAGCCACTAAGCTATAACAAACGACGAGATAAACGTCTCACACATATGCCTATAAATAGTATGATTAAAGTATATTGTTCAATATTCCTTGAATTCCTTGTTAAAACTAGCGTAATGTAAAGTATATACTGTATGACTGTTAACTTAGTGGATAACATGTAAATAAAATGTTTATTGTTGTAAGTAAATAAGATATACGTAACTAGGTAACTAAGTTTAGTAAATAAAGATAAGACGTTGTTTGATTGGTTAATATTGTAAGGTCCGGCGGACCAGCATTCCTGCAGCGACAAGTCTCGACCTGTCGAAACCTGCTCGCGCCGCTCCGCCGGGCTACGCGTAGCTATTGGCCAATGGGCAGGGGGCGTAACCACACACGACCGCGACGTGCGCCCTGCTGCCCAGGGGATATATATAGGCGGCCTTAGCAGAACACGTACGATCCATTGAAAAATTGTAAATTGTCGAATTGCTGTCCGAATAATAAACGGTGAAGAATTATGTGCAGTTTAATTGTGAGTCAAGAACACTTCAAATAAAACACAAGAACCCAGAAAACACTCATTTAATACAGTCCACTACAGTCTGGTCCTCCGAGCGCCGGATTAAGAACTAAGTGAAGTGAATTATCGACTAATTAGCTGCCAGCAGACGCATCGATCAAGACCGACAGTGTTAGTGCCGACCTAGAGTGCCTAGCTCCGTGACGAACCGACCGGACCTAGACTACGTCGTCACCATCTACGTGCCGGGCAGCGACCGACCGAATCGTCTGCGCATCGATCAAGACCGACAGTGTTAGTGCCGACCTAAAGTGCCTAGCTCCGTGACGAACCGACCGGACCTAGACTACGTCGTCACCATCTACGTGCCGGGCAGCGACCGACCGAACCGTCTGCGTGCCGACACGACCCGAACCGTCTGTGCGCCGACTCAAACCGACAGTGTTAGTGCCGACCTAGAGTGCCTAGCTCCGTGACGAACCGATCGGACCTAGACCACGTCGTCACCATCCACGTGCCGGACAACGAACCGAAGACGTATTGAAACGTAAGTTCAAGCAAAATATTAAAATGGTTATCACTCGAAGTCACTCTGACTTGGCCGAGGTTGAAGAACAACGACGCAACGAGCAACAAGAAGCCATTCGACGCCGTGAACAAGAACGAATAGAACAAGAGCGATTACGACGAATCTCACTCGACCCGCCGGCCTCACCCTTTTCAAGACCAGCGGAAACCAGCATCGCCGGGCCCTCGGGAATTCAAACGACAGTGACTGTGAGACAACGACCGAGATCACCGACACAATCACTACGTTCACACCGCTCGAACACAAGTGTCACGACGCGACTACGAATGGCGGAACTAAACGCTGCTGAGAGACTCGCGGCGCTCCAGAGAAAACAACTTGAAATGGAAGCAGACTTGGTGAAGAAAAGACTAGCTGCAGAGGTGTCTGCCATCAACGATGAAGAGTCAATAAACGACGAACCTGTCCCTGAGGCACCGCATCAGAGAGTAGACGAGTGGCTGAGAACCAATCCGATCGACGCACGGGGGGAGGAAGCAGCAAGGGGAACCAGAGAAGAACCAAGACAGATAAGGTTTGAGGTACCTCGGGCACGATCGCCGACTCCAACCAGAACGAGAAACAGCATCGACCAATTGGCCGCCACACTTGAGAAGATGGCCAGACCACGACCGCGACACACCGACCTGCCTACGTTCACCGGAGCCGCCAACGAGTGGCTGGCTTTTAAAGCAGCCTTAAGAGACTCAACACAGATGTACCAGATCACAGCAGCAGAGAACATACAGAGACTAAGAAGCTGCCTGAAGGGAGAAGCTCGAGAAGCAGTGGCCGCGCTACTACATACGGCCACCGATCCAGACACAATCATGAAAACCCTGGAACAGTGCTTTGGGCGACCCGAGGTAATCATAGACCGGGCGCTCGAAGACTTGAAGAAGCTACCGAAACCTGGAGCAGCAGCAGCCGACCTCAATAGCTTCGCTGTCAAACTACAAAACATCATCTGCGTGTTGAAAACAATAGACCGAAGAGGCTACCTCTTCAATCCACTGCTGACAAGAGAAGTACTGGACAAACTGAGTCCACATCTCCGTTCCCGTTGGTGCGACTACGCCTACGAAAACGAGGGAACAGCTGACCCAGAGATCGTCGTCATATCTCGCTTCTTAATGAGAGAAGCGGACAGGGCATTACGTTACACATATGCCCCATCTACGTGTGCGGTAGCAAGTACGAAGAAAGAAACACGACCCGCCGTCACCCTCAAGAAGAAAGCTACGGTGTATACTACGGTCAACGAAGCGGAGGAAGAGAAACTACAGTGCCCTGGCTGTGAGCAAGCACACACACTGCCACAGTGCCCTAAATACAAGGCACTCACTATCGACCAACGATGGGAATTTTTAAAAGAAAAGAAGATCTGTTTCAAGTGCGCCCAACGAAGACACCGACGCATCGGATGCAAAGCGAAGCCCTGCGGTGTGGAACAATGTCGCCGACCACACCATGCGACGCTGCACAAGACACCACGGGCAGAGGAGGTCAAGCCAGCCGAGCCCGCCAAGGAAGAAGTCGTCCTGTCAGTGGCAACACAATCAGCTGCTGGGCCACGAGCTGTCCTATTGAAGATGTGTCCAATCATCGTGTCCGGACCACGGGGGGAGGTGCAGACCTACGCGCTCCTAGACGAAGGGGCAACCATAACGCTAGTCGACAAGGAGCTAGCAGCCAGCATCGGGGCAGTGGGGCCATCACGACCACTGCGTCTCAACGGTGTCAACATGTCACAACAAGAAACAGAGAGTCAACTGGTCACCCTTAAAGTACGTGGCCTGAAAGAAAATCAAGGTTACAAGATCAGAGCGAGGACTATGAAGAACTTAAGAATGCATCAGCAGGCCATTCCCGAGAGCTTGCTCGAGTATGACCATCTGAAGAACCTGCCCAGGGACGAGGTGTGCTACGAACGCGCACGCCCGGGACTGCTAGTGGGGACCGACCACTGGGAGTGCATCGTCTCGCGGGAACTCAAGACTGGCGGCCCGAACGAACCGGCCGCATCGAGAACAAACCTAGGATGGGTGGTGCACGGAACAGCACCACGCAGCGCCATCATATTGGAAGACAAGGTGCTGCACATATATGAGCCCGACCAAGAAACGAACGTGAGCAATCAGGAACTTCACAACTTAGTCGAGGCCCATTTTCAGATTGAAGCACTCGGAATACATAAGAAACCCCGAGTCACCGAAGCGAATCAGCGCGCTATCACGATCGTCGAGACAACTACTAAGAAGACCGACGTAGGGTACGAGGTGGGACTGCCGTGGCGACGAGACAACACCGTCATGCCGCCCAGCTACAATCAAGCGTTTCGACGACTAAAGAAGATTGAAAACAAGATGGACGCCGACCCTAAGTTCGCGAGGGAATACTCCAGCCAGATAGAGAACCTGTTGAAGAAAGGCTACGCGACACCATGCGACGGCTCGGAACGTACGAGCCCGATATGTTGGTACCTGCCACACTTTGCCGTGCAGAACCCGAACAAGCCCGGCAAGTGCAGACTAGTGTTCGACGCAGCAGCAAAGAGCAACGGGGTATGTCTCAACGACGAACTGCTGGAGGGACCGGATCTACTGCTGTCACTACCGGGAATCCTGTTTAGATTCCGGGAAAAGGCGGTCGCGATAACAGCTGACATTCAAGAGATGTTCCTGAGAATCCAGATAAGACGTGAAGACCAACCGGCACAACAGTTCCTGTGGCGAGGTGATGAACGAGAGGCGCCTCCAGCCAAGTATAAGATGACCAGCATGATCTTCGGCGCAGCGAGCTCCCCGTACATGGCCCACTATGTCCGGAACCACAACGCGGACATTCACGGGCAGGAGTTCCCACGAGCCCTGGAAGCCATCAAGGAGAGTCATTACATGGACGATCTGGTGGCCAGCTACGACGACCCGATGGAAGCATGGAAGGCGGTAGAAGAAACAAGAACGGTACACGCTCACGCCGGCTTCACGCTACGAGGATGGAGTGCAAGCAATAAGATAGTGCTGCGCGACGTACCAGCAGAGTTGCACGCCACTACCCCTGCGCAGCTGGGGGGAGAACAGCCGGAGAACAAGATCCTCGGCCTGTACTGGAACGCGGAGCGGGATGAGCTCGGCTTCAACACCTCGATGAGCCGAGTCCCAGTGGAGGTGCGAGACCGAGCACGCGCGCCGACTAAGCGTGAAACCCTCAGCGCCGTGATGTCCATCTACGACCCGCTCGGGCTGCTGAGTCACTACACTATTCGGTCGAAGATCATCTTACAGAGCTTGTGGCGCCTCCGGACGACGTGGGACGAACAGATACCGGCTGAAGAAAACGAGCTCTTCGCAGCGTGGCTGGCACACCTCAAGGAGATTGGCAAGCTGCGACTACCGCGCTGCTACACGACAAAGGTACGCGAACGCATCGACCTCCACGTACCCTGCGACGCCAGCGAACAGGCCTACGCGACCGTGGCCTACTGGAGAATCACAAACAGCGACGGGAGTATCGACGTGGTGTTGGTGGCCGCTAAAGCTAAGGTAGCGCCAAGGCAGGCGCAGACTATACCCCGGCTCGAGCTACAAGCCGCGGTCATCGGAGCGAGGCTTGCCGATACCATAAAGAAAGAACACAGAATGAAGATTGGTCGAACGACCTACTGGACCGACTCGTCGACCGTAGTACATTGGATCCATCACGACATGCGACGCTACACACCATTCGTAGCACACAGGCTGGGTGAGATTGCTGAGCTGACTCAAAAGGAAGAGTGGCGATGGCTACCTACAGAACACAACGTGGCGGACGACGCGACGCGACTCAACGACGCATCTCTAACCGCAGAGGATCGATGGTTCCAAGGGCCCAGCTTCCTCTACGAACCGGAAGAGCAGTGGCCCGTGACGTCGACAAGAGATGAAGACGAAGAAGAGACCCTGCATACGACAGAAGAACCAAGACGAGACAGCTGGCTCCCGAACCCTGCACGCTTCTCGAAGTATGAGGTCCTAGTAAGGGCCACCGCACGCGCTCTCGCCTTCACAGATATCTGTCGAAAGAGGGCCACGAAGATGGAACATCGTCACGTCGAGCGCGCCGAGTTAGAACTACTCCGACACGCGCAAGAAGAAAGTTTCAAAGAAGAGATAGAAAGAATCAAGTCGGCTCGACCATTAAGTAAAGCAAGTAAGCTGTACCGACTAGACCCCGTAATTGAAGATGGACTACTAAGGGTACGAGGAAGAATCGAGGCCTCTTCAGCACCGACGGAGACAAAGCGGCCTGTCATAATGGACGGCCGGCACCCGCTGACCAAGCTCATCGTGCTACGGGAACACTGCGCTGCGGGACACGCCAACCGCGAGCGCGTGACGAACGACCTACGACAACGCTACTGGGTCATTCACCTGCGACCCACCGTGCGCACCGTTGAAAGGAACTGTGCCCTTTGTCAGCGACTGAAGGGGACACCACAGACGCCGGCAACAGGAGACCTGCCGGGCGCCCGCCTGGACCCGTTCCACCGCCCGTTCACTAACTGCGGGGTGGACTACTTCGGCCCAATGATGGTCAAGGTGGGCCGTCGCCGAGAGAAGAGGTGGGGGGCATTGTTTACATGTCTCACCTCCCGCGCCGTGCACATCGAGCTCGTCGCGTCCCTCTCAACCGACTCAGCAATCATGGCGCTAAGAAGAATGGCGGCACGAAGAGGATGGCCGCAACTTATGTACTCAGACAACGCGACCAACTTTCGAGGGGCTGATCACGAGCTCCGAGCCGCCTACGCCGAGTGGCTGCCTGCACTACAAGACGAGGGGCTGCAACAGCGAATGGAGTGGCGCTTCATACCTCCTGGGGCGCCCAATCAGGGAGGCGCATGGGAGAGAATGGTGCGGTCAGTCAAGGCCGCCCTCAAAGTGACCCTAAGGGAGAAGGCGCCGGCAGAGGAAGTTCTCAGCACGCTACTCACCGAGGCTGAGTTCTCTATCAACGCACGACCACTCACTCACGCAGCGTTGACCCTACGGACCCCGAGGCCCTGACCCCCAACCACTTCCTGTTGGGGTCGTCAAAAGGCCTACCAGCGACGGGACCCTGCGACGAGGCAGATCGACGGGCGTGGCGAGCTAGCCAGGCGCTCGCCGACCACTTCTGGCGGCGCTGGCTGCGCGAGTACCTACCTACCCTGGTACCCCGCGGCGAGCCGAAGAACGACGCGCGACCCCTGCAAGCTGGCGACGTAGTCCTCGTGGTGGACAACACGCTGCCCCGCAACACCTGGCCGATGGGAGTCGTCGAGAACACGCATCCTGGAACAGACGGCAGCATCCGAGTCGTCGAGGTGCGAACCCGCACCGGCATCTTCAGGCGGCCTACAAGCAAGCTCGTCGTCCTGATCAAGAAAGAAGAGGCTACGCAGGCTGCGCCGGGGGGAGAACTGTAACGGACGCCGAGACATAGCCACTAAGCTATAACAAACGACGAGATAAACGTCTCACACATATGCCTATAAATAGTATGATTAAAGTATATTGTTCAATATTCCTTGAATTCCTTGTTAAAACTAGCGTAATGTAAAGTATATACTGTATGACTGTTAACTTAGTGGATAACATGTAAATAAAATGTTTATTGTTGTAAGTAAATAAGATATACGTAACTAGGTAACTAAGTTTAGTAAATAAAGATAAGACGTTGTTTGATTGGTTAATATTGTAAGGTCCGGCGGACCAGCATTCCTGCAGCGACAAGTCTCGACCTGTCGAAACCTGCTCGCGCCGCTCCGCCGGGCTACGCGTAGCTATTGGCCAATGGGCAGGGGGCGTAACCACACACGACCGCGACGTGCGCCCTGCTGCCCAGGGGATATATATAGGCGGCCTTAGCAGAACACGTACGATCCATTGAAAAATTGTAAATTGTCGAATTGCTGTCCGAATAATAAACGGTGAAGAATTATGTGCAGTTTAATTGTGAGTCAAGAACACTTCAAATAAAACACAAGAACCCAGAAAACACTCATTTAATACAGTCCACTACAGTCCCATTGTGCTGAAAAATCAACCCTCTAAGTCTACTCAGCCAAAAGATATGGCTGTTTCAGTCGTAAGTTTGTATGGAACCTGCGGTGCGCGAGTCTAACTCGCTCTTGACCGGTTCTTTTACAATGCTGTAAATAGTTAAGCGTCAGGCTTAATACTAATATTAAAAACACCCGCATTTGACATCCAGATAAAATAAAAAGTAATGCTTCATTTCACATCTCGCACGAAGACATCATTATTCACATTTCGTAACATAAAATTGGGATCATATAACATTCCGGTAACCATTATGATTCGATAATATAATACTTCGATAAGAAAATATTGCGTTCAACCCATTGTCGCTACTTGCAGGTGATATTAGCCACGTTATAATATCGGTGAGTTCGATCGCTGGCACGTTCTGGCAGTCATTAACTTCGTACTTAGCTGGGCAGTATTGGATGCGTTAGTGGGAGATAGCGGGTTTATTATCGACTCTTAACTACGATGTTTGGTCGGAAGTACGCAGTAGAAATATTAACTGAATGAATAGCTTTGTTTTCGTAGTAAAGTCGCTAACATTGTGTCCGAGCGTTATTATTGGAGTTTATTGGGCGTTAAGTTGAAGATTGTATGGTTCCAAGCTTGAGATCGAAGTGTTTTTATCATCTTGACTAATATTATAAAAACGAAAGTGAGCTTGTTTGTTTGTTACTTCTTCACGCCTTATTGGCCAAACCGATTTTGATGATTTTTTTTAGTGAGATAGTTGGGACCCTGGAGACAAGCTACTTAAAAAAAAAGTTAGAAATGGAGGAGAAAGAAGGAAGAAAAGGGGAGAGAAAAATATTATTTTTCGATCATCACTCGGGTTAAAGTTCGTGTTAGCCCAAAGTAACTAAGCCACGCTGATAAAGTCCCGCGCGGAAGCTAGTAAATTATATATACGTGTACCTACTTACTATTCGTATTACTTACTTACACCTACTTACTATTCCTATTTCGTTGAGCTCCTTGGGTTATGAGTCGAGCTACACGATAACTGACAAATGCTTGCACTGACTGGACAGGTCCACTCAATCTGTGTGGTGCTTTCTTAAAAAGACCATTTCAGACACTAATCTGCATAGGCCTCATGTAAGTTGACCAAGATTTTTTTGTCTGGACCTTAAAAGAGACTATGACCTCTGAGTTTGTTTCGGCTGTTTCTTCTCAGAGTAGTCGGATACGAAACACCGGCCTCATCTAGTTTAAAAAAAAGACGTGTAAAAGTGTTTGTGAAAACCTACTTGCAAAATAAACATCATATAACATTTATATTTATCATCTTAGGTTTCCTTTTCAGGTAGCAATCTCGAATACTTAATTACTTTTAGGGTTCCAAAGGGAATCAAAAGGAAAAAAATGTACCTAATACTTGTAGGATCACTTTGTTGTCCGTCCGTCTATCTGTCAAGACTCAGGATCTCAGGAGGCATGGAGCATGAAGCATGGAAGTATCGAGTTGAAATCATAACAATATAAATCAAGTTGGAAAAACCCAATAACACTATGCTCGACTTGGAAATTGAGCCCAGGACCTTATGCTCAACAGTCCTCTAGAGCAGGAATGGCCAACCAGTTGATTCGCGGTTATTACTCCAGTCGATCGCGGCAAGGCAAATAAAATAAATACGTCTAACAGATGCATAACGTAATCACCAAAAGTCTGCGCGTATTATTATATTGTGTGATTTTTAATAAAAAAAAATACCACATAATGGCATACTTATTGGTAGATCGTACCTGATTTTTCCGTAAAAAGTAGATTTTCAAGTTTCAATGATGAATGAGTGACGTATAATGATATACACACTGATTAATTCCCCGAAACTGCTATTGGATCTGTAGTAGACGAAAACTTCACAGTCACTTTAATACTTATAAGTAGGTAGTTTCCCACAAGTTTCGCGGCTGGCTAGGTTTACAAAACCAGCGGAAAAACAGGGCGTGACCGACTTAACTATGTAGGTCCCGAGAGCCCCGTGTTTTGTTTAAGAGTTGATTAGTTACTTTGTCCCAACCATTTTCATGATTTGTAAAGACTTGCTATGGAATCAGCACTTTTCATTTAAAAATACAATTGATCAATTTCATTCAGAGAATAACATAGTCGAAACACAGTTGAACTTTAGCGAGCTCAGTGAAAACAATTTCGATAACGATCAACGATACTAATTAAAATACGTGTTATTGGGAGTTCATTAAGAGTTTTCTATGTTACGCATGACTGTTTCATTTCACAAACTAAACAATTATATTCACATGCTGAATAAGCATGTACATTTCTTGGTAGGTCACTATTGTGACAAACTTGTATATCTTGATATCAACACTGTTGTTGATAAACTTAGGTCGACACGGGGTAGTGTGTTTCTACCTACTAGTTGTAGACACAAAATAGCTAGGCTATTAGCTTATAATATTCACTCGGACATAAATATTATGTCTATGTTTTGTACTATTATTAACACTGCGACTATTAGTAATTTAAATACTAATATACCTTTTTACAAGGAAGGCGGGGGAGTATTGTCGCTCACTCCGGCTCATTTAAACTAGCTAGTAAGACAACAGACACCAAAGTACCTTCTGGCTCTCAAATAGTTAAATTTAAAAAAGGGGCTAAGCAGAATTCCTTGAAATTATTTCATCAAAATATTCAAGGTTTCTCTTCAAAACAACTAGAGATTGAATTGTTTTTAGAAAAAACTAAGTTTGATATTGTTTGTTTCACCGAACATTGGTTAAAAGATCATGAAATGTTAATTAATTATGAAAATTACAGTGTAGGCAGTTGCTTTAACCGTAAATCTAAGATGCGTGGGGGTTCACTAATCTTAGTCAAAAATAGTATTAAATTTAGAAGTCGTATTGATATAGTTGATCTATAGGTTGAACATAATATTGAATTGTCTTGTGTTGAGCTAGATAAGCATGTTATAGTGTGCGTTTACAGGCCCCCAAATTATCAAAACTACTCGATATTTGAGTCAGTAATGGAAGATGCTTTGGCAAAACTTGCAACGGGTAATAAGTCGCTAGTCATCTGTGGTGACTTTAACATCAATATTTTAGATGAAAATTCAAATAGCAGTAGATTCTTAAATCTTTTTAAATCATTTAATTTGTTGAATGTGTTTTCGGAGCCAACCCGAATTACTACAAATACCGCTACATGTATTGATAATGTTTTCTGTTGCTGCGACTTCTTAGATAAATCCATTGTAAATTACCTTCCCTCTGATCACAGCGGTCAAACCGTTGTTTTCGAGTCCTACACATCATCACAAAAAATTCAAATACAGTCCAGACAAATAACACCCAGCAATTTAAATAAATTTAATAATAATTTAATAAGTAATCTAGGCATTCCGGGATATGATATTAATAATGTAAATCATTTTTATGAGGAATTCTTTTCGGTTGTCTACACAGAGTTCAATGATACGCTAAAAATAAAAACTAAATCTATTAGCCCAAAGTTTATGTTCAGTGATTGGGCAACTAAGGGTATAAGAAAAAGTAGGGAACGACTGTTTGAGCTTTACGGCCTTAAGCCTTACATCAACTCGGAAACATTCAATCGCTATGTTGCTACTTACTCAAAAATTTTTAAAAACACCTGCCAGGTAGCTAAAGCCTTATTAATAAGCAACAAGATTAAATCCGCCGATAATAAAATTAAGACGGTTTGGAAAATAATCAATAGTGAAACTAATAGAAATAAAAAATATAATAATGATATTACACTAGAGTCTTCACGTGGTCTTCTAACCACTAAAAACGAAGTTGCTCAAGAATTTGTGGATTTCTTTACTAGTATCCCAATTAAAACTACTGAAACGTTAAATTCGTCACCCTTGCTTTCTGTTGACTTATTAAGAGCAAACGTTTTACCATGCTCGGTTGAGTTTCAATTTAATCATATTAACCCCACTGCAGTCATTAAAGCTTTTAAGCAAATAAAAATCAAATTAACCGAAGACCTTTGGGGAATGTCTATTAAAGTTTGTCAAGCTATCATTGAGACTGTAGCACCGTACTTAGCCTTAATATTTAATTTGTGTGTGGACCAAGGAGTTTTCCCGGACCTTATGAAATACAGCAAGGTAATACCACTTTTCAAATCTGGGGACAGTAAAGACACCAATAATTATAGACCCGTATCCGTTTTGCCGGTTTTCAGCAAGGTGTTTGAAAAGGTAATGCTTAATCAAATGCTCAACCACTTTAACACCAATAAGATCTTACATGAAAAACAGTATGGTTTCACCAAAGGACGTTGTACGACTGACGCTGGTGTTACCTTGTTAAAACACATATTTACTGCGTGGGAAGAGGCACAGGATGCCATAGGAATCTTTTGTGACCTTTCAAAAGCGTTTGATTGTGTTAGCCACGAAACCCTACTCTTGAAACTTGAACATTACGGCCTAGGAAAACTTGCGCTTAGTTTAGTAAAATCATATTTAAATGATAGACAGCAGCAAGTACAAATAAATGGTGTCAATTCAATGGGTTTAAATGTAAAGATGGGTGTACCACAAGGATCGATATTAGGTCCCTTCCTCTTTTTAGTATATATTAATGATCTACCCCATTTATTTAAAAACCAACCACAAATGGTGTTGTTTGCTGACGATACCTCTTTAATATTTAAGATAAACAGACGTGCCACAAATCTTGACGACGTAAATAATGCCCTAATGCAGGTACATAATTGGTTTACCGCTAATAATTTAGTATTAAATGGGAAAAAAACGAAGTGTATAAGATTTGCTCTACCAAATGTCAAAAACAGTGAGTGTGACATAGTATTGAATCAAGAGAAACTAGAATTCGTCGAAAAAACTGTTTTCTTGGGAATAACACTCGATTCAAAGCTACAATGGGGTCCGCATATAACATCTCTTGCAGGACGCCTTAGTTCAGCAGCATATGCTGTTAGAAAAATCCGTCAGTTTACTAATGTAGATACCGCGAGGCTAGTCTACTTTAGTTATTTTCATAGTATCATGTCATACGGTATTTTACTTTGGGGACGGGGTGCAGACATCGAGTCTATATTTATTCTGCAGAAAAGAGCCATCAGAGCCATATATAACCTACGTAGGCGAGATTCTTTAAGGGAACAGTTTAAGGATATTAACATCATGACAGTACCTTGTCAATATATTTATGAAAACATCATGTATGTCAGGAAAAGGTTTAGTAAAAGAGGTGACAGACACAATTATAATACTAGAAATAGGGACCAATTAGTTCAACCAGGTTTCAGGTTAGCTAAAGTAGACTCATCTTTCATGGGGTACTGTTTAAAATGCTACAATAAAATACCTCCCCACATTCTTCAACTGAATGAAACGAAATTTAAATCTTGTATTAAACGCACACTATGTAGGCAAGCATATTATAAGTTGGGGGATTATATTGATGATAAAAATGCTTGGCTTAATGCTGGTCCTGCTCCAGAAGAATAGGGGTAAACTCATTGATTGGTATCCGAAGCTATAGTGGAAGCTGCAGAAGATTGTAAGACTATCTTTGCAATGTATAGAATCAATTCTCTAGTATTGTATAATTATTAAGCCCATATGTGAGTGCTATGTATTATTATTGACTTGACGAAGCCCTGGTGGTTGATAGTGTCATGCTCACTTAAATGTCTTGCTGATGGTGGCGGGTGTGTCGGGTCATTTAGCTCCCTTCAAAATGGTCGAGCTGAATGGGGCTGATCCATACGTCATGTTCGTGAACGGGCGCTGTCAGTTGGGACTGGTCATTTTTAGCTACCACGGTTCATTTTTAACTTATTTAGATTTAAAATTAAATTTTGCTTTTTATTTACTCTGGACGCTCTTACTGTGCACGTCTTTCTACATCGTTCTCACATATTTGTATAATTTCAACATGAATGATGTAAATACAATTTTGTAAAAATATTATAATTTAAAAGAGTGTCCATGGAGTTTCTTGCCCATTCTTCTCCATAGAGATCAACGCTTTGGAATGGGCAACTACAGTACTTTCACAAGTTATTATGCCTTGTGACCGGGACTGTAGATTAGTTTTGTTTCTTGACATTCAAAAGTGCCTGTAATGGTCTAATTGAAATAAATGGTTTTGACTTTGACTTTGACTTTGACATTACGAAAATTGTTGAATTTAATTAACTGTAGCTTTAAATTAACAGCTGAAGTTGTGGGCGAACAAAGTAGGTGCTCAGCGGTGAGAGCCTGGAGGGAAGCCGCTGATATTGTTTATGGTCAAAGTTCGCGTCAGCTAAACTTTGTAGCGGATTTATGGTAATCAGACACTTCCGATGTCAGTAAATTGTGGATGTTAGTTTTGGGCCCGAGCTCAGGACCAGGGCCGCACACCTACTGACTACAGTCATTTAGGGGAACTATTGGACGCGGATTATAGGCTCGCACAAAGGATCAGCTTTATAGTCAACCCGGCTTAAGGAATTAATGAATACTAATTCTCTAACGTCTGCTACAGCAGGAGTTCGTGATGTCCTATTCACGAGCCCCAGTTTATGTTAAGCTACCTCGTAATAAATGTGTGGCTGTTCGAGGTAACAATTTGCAGTGTAAAAAGCTTTTTATCGCCAGGATTCATAAAACAGATATTTCGTGAGCGCAGTTTTTGATTGCACAGATAATATTTTTCTCAGATTTATTGAGAGCTATTAAACCGTCATTTTGCTTGATGAGTTTCTACCGTTGGCATCCATTTGTAAAAACGAGTATATTGTGCTTGTTCGTTGCGAAAATTATGGAATATTGTATTACAAATTGAATGAAAAATAATATCCGAGTAACGTAAAAGAGCCTGTAAAAGTAGCACTTACTTTGCAATGTAAGAATAAATTATGTCTTGCTTATCACCCAAGTAATAATAATAAAATTATTACTGTCCAGACATATAAAGAACAAGCAGGGGGAATCTAATGGCACATTAAAGATATGGACATTTTATCGTTAAATACTCTATGAAGGTTTACGGTCAAAATAAGAGAAGCTTTATGAAAAATATTAGGTACACCTGAAGGGAATTTAATCACAGAATTTAAAGATTTTTTCTGTAGAATATCAGAAAGATCGTTCGTTTTTATGTATCTTATCTAAAACATAAACACGGTTTACGCATTAAAGACTTTTAACTTTCTCAAAGATAGCGTTTCTGTAGTCTATGTATAAGATATTTTTATTCCATGTAGACATTAAGGTAGGTATGTCTAAGAGATAAGATTGACTAAAGCCACCTAGATAATTCAGCCAAATTGTAGTCATCTCGATTTTGCTAGACACGAATTAATTCATTAAACTGGCACATCAATTTCCATGAAAAGCTCATAATAGAGTGCGAGTCCTATTATCGTATTATTTGAGGTTTGAGTGAGTAATTATCATTGATTATCCATTAATTGTGACAAAGTGGCCATTTAAGCGTGCAAGTACCTCATACCATTTATTTTATAACTCTGTCAGTGTTTGCGGGAGATTATTATAGAAACGATTTTTTTAATGAACGATCATAATTTGAATTTTAATGATATCGATATTAACGAAGTTTCACGATAAAAGGACTTTGAAAGAAAATTAAAATGATATCTGACTAGAACTGTTATTTTAATTAAGGTACAATAAACTTCAACTGATCGAAATAGGCTCATTGTTTATTAATCATACTCGTATGTATACTTATGAACAAAACGAAATTAGTTCTAGATGTGCAAATATTATTAAAGAATACTTTGATAAGGTTGGGGATTGAAACTAGGACTTTTTCCATTTCTTTACAAACTTAGTTCTCTTGGGACAAATATGATTTCCCGCGTAATGGATTTTATTTGGCTTGGCTTGGAACTTGGAACTTTTCTTCAACGTAACTATTTACTCGAATAGCAATTTGTGAAATTGTGTGGAGTCCCTTCTCCAGCTCCGAACCCTTCATCATATTGCTTTAATTTTAATCTGGGTCGCTGTTAGCCGGCCCGGCGAGGAACGAATAAAACAACGTTTTAAAGAGAATTTGTGATTTATTTACTAGACAGGTTTTCGTATTCACATTCATCACGTACAAAAAATAATGGGGTGTAAATATATCTCTGAAAATGTAACAAGGTAACATAAGTATGTTTCGAACTAGACGAGGTCAGTCGGGGGAGGGCAAAGGGAGCGGGAGGCTAGGGAGGGGCCCGGCGGCGACGCGCGCGCCGGCCGCACAGCAGCCGCTGGAACGCGTGCCGGAACTCCGGGCTGAACACCGTGTAAATGATTGGGTTCAGCGTCGAGTTGAAGTAGCCTAACCACAGCGAGAACGACGTCAACACGGGGCTGACCTCGCAGTCACACGTCGGCACCAGGATAGCCAACACGAAGAAGGGAAGCCAACACGCTACGAACGCGCCGGTTATTATTGCCAATGTTTTCGCCGCTTTTCTCTCGCGCTTGGAGTCGGCCGCCTCTTTGGGTTTGCGCCGCACTAGCGTCGGGTAGTACGCGGCGGCCACCGCGCCGTAGCCTGTGGTGGGCGGGTCTGCCTCGAGGCCGTTGGCGCACGACTGTTTCTCGGGGCTCGTATTATTTGAAGATACATTTGTGAATCCCGTTGTAGTCGTTTCGGAAATAGTCGGTAGGGGTCGCCCTATGACTGCTACGACGGCGGCTGCGATCCCGCCGCTGCCTCCGGCTGCGACCAGCGCCCCGCCGGCCGGCACGGGGGGAGGTCCGCCGCGCGCCGTAGCACCCCGCCGCCGACGAATTCTTTTTCTGGCAGTTTGGTATATCCGCCAGTATAATATTAATATTACGAGTACTGGCACGTAGAACGACGACGCCGTCGCAAAAATTTGGTAACCTACATCTTGACTGACGACGCAGCGTAGGTCTTCTGAGACTCTTCGGTCCCAGTCGGGATCCTTCCACCCCAGTAGCGGTGCAATGCACACCAGGAAGCTTACAACCCACACGCAAGCAATCATAAGGCCCACACGGCGCGCAGTTCTTGCGTGAATATAATCGATGTTTGTCACAGCCCAGTACCTTCAAAGAAAAAAAATACATTTGAAGATTTCTTGTTGACAATAAATCCATACCAATTTCTGTTTTGTTCCCACTGGTCCATAATCCTCACCTATCAAGTGCAATAGCAACGAGATGCAGGATGGAGGCGGTGCAGCACAGCACATCGCCGGAGGTCCACATGTCGCAGAGCTCGGGGCCCAGCGTCCAGCGCTGCGCCACCTCGTACACGGCGCCCAGGGGCATGACCAGGCATGCCACCAGCAGGTCGGCCACGGCCAGCGACAGGATCAGCTGGTTCGCCGCGCTGCGCAGATGCCTCTCCAACAGAATTGCTGCTATTACGAATACATTTCCTAAAACAATAAATCAGCTATAATTTTGTAAATTGCTTATTGGGTGATTTTGTAACAGTACTGCTATGCAAAAGTTCTTGGATTCATTTTTAGGTTTTGCCAAGTATTTGTGCCCTGTTTATGGCAAAATGATCGCTACACATATATGCAGGGTGAATTTTTCAAGCGGGCGTTTTTGGCTATATCCGAAACTATCAGGGATAGCGAAAAATACTCACAATACGTCTTGGGCATTACAACGTAAACTAAAACTGCATGATAATTTCCAACTATGAGAAATAGCGAAAGTGCTAGAGATATGGCAATATCGCCCACTTCGAAAAATTGCTCGGTATACATAGCATTTCAACAAAACTAGCAAAACGTGTGTTATGCGATATTTATATCTCTGACTAACTCTTACAAGTATACAGGCATTACCTACCAGTCCTAACCAATTGCATATCCTATACCCACTAAGAGCATGTCGAAAGTGTTTGTAGCAAAACTGAAACTAACTTGAACGACGTACCTAACGTGTTCGTAAACAGCAAACTGCATTGGTCGGCCAAAGTCAGCTACAAGTGCTACAACACGAAGTTTCAAGTATAACCGCATGTCGACGTTAACACACGTTCCACGCGAGACCAATCCCGAAATTGCTCGACTGTGGCGGGCAACGAGCTCGCTCGGCTTGATGTATAGCTACGTAATGGATGTTTTGTCCGAACAAACATTTTGTCAAATGGGTATCAGTTACGTTTTAACTTTTCAACATAAAATTCTAGGTCATGCAATTTACATTTTCGGATTCGGGTTCAAATTTTCTCATAAAAATCATGTTTAAGTGTGAAAATAGAAAAGCTTCGCTTTGAAATATGATGTGAAATAGTTCGCTGTTAGCGTAGGTCTTTCAAGGACCAAGACAAAGGACAAGGTCGAAAACTGATCGAACAAATGGAGTTCAATAAAGAAGTTGTGGAATGAGAATTTTTAAAATAAGATGTCTGATTATTATCAGTTAAGAGATAAAGTTACAAAAATGAATGTTGATCCACCGGATTAGCGGCATGACAATCTTACAAGCTAAGCCATAGGTAGCTATCGATGAAGAAGATCTTGATGATCATCTTATGGACTCATGGTAGCTTACGAGATTGATTACATACTTGAGAACACGTGGATGATAGTATAGTATTTGATAATTTCATAATATAAATAAATACATGATTATATTCCAGCCTCACAGCAATGCTACTACAATATCAAAGGTGTATAATTACCGACTACAGTGGCGAGAATCAGTAGTCCTAGTACGACGGCCTTGGCGGCGGCGCGTACCAGCGCAGCCGGCGAGTCGAAGGGCGCGGCAGCCTCCCACCACGTGGCGTTGGGCACCACGGTGACGTTCCAGGCCGTGGGGTCCCACTCCGTGGCGTTCCACGTCGAGTTCTGCAGTGGTAGGCGCAGGTACAACGCCTCCCATTCAAGCAGCTCATCGCGGCCGTCCGCGCCCTCCATGCCCTCTCACCGAGACTCCACGTCGCATACTGGACATGATATTTGGCTAGTTATAATTAAAAGGTAAAGGAGTTTCAATGACCGAGAATTTGTTAGTGATAACTGTATCTGATACAGTGCTAATTTCTGCAGTGTAAGTGACGATTGGTGACGAGTCAAATCCAATTTCGGTAAAACAACACCTGCAAACACAGTCAATTGTTAACACAAAAATTAAAGCAATTGTGTCAAGCCCTTATTAGTAACAGACTTGGCCTGGTTATGTAAGTATTTGTACCAAAGAGCAATGTTCCCAGATGATAATTACACTTGTTTATTTACTCTTAGTTAGTAATTAGGCGTGATGCCAGGGAGTAAATGCTTGTGCATAACTAACGCTGATAGAGTCCGTGGCACGAACGCACCACATCAAATAACTTCAGGCTACCCTAACTTCACAGTAATTAAATAACAACCGGGTGACAGCTCCCGTTTTGTTTGAATGCGCCATGATTACGCAGATTCATTAGTAACCATTGTGGTACTCACTGTTCGTGTTGTATTTTCGGAAGAGACTGCTCAAAACTCGGTCCACCATCATTAATTGTAGTTTATTGCTTACGTTCCTATCTGTAAACAAGAAAATATAGATTTGAGCCCTATCATATGTTGCTCCATATCTATGGATTTGAATCGTTATTGCTTAATATTTTATTTTTGAATTTGACTATATTCTCCTCCAAAATGATCTGAAAAACATTCGACTAGAAACAAATCACGGAGTGTGATCCGAACATTGAGTGTAAATTATTATTCTCTTTATATTTGTTGCTCAGTGCTAATAGATCACTTTGATGGAGACATTAAAAGATCCGATGCGTAAAGCGGATCGAGATAGAAATTAATATTTACACATTTTTTTAAAATATTTCTTTCAGTTAAAGGTGCGAATGCGCAAATATGTATTAACAGGCGAGGTATGTGTGAGGTGAGGTCGGCGCTCGTCACAGACGGTCGTGAACTTTTAACTTTCACTACAACTCACTGTTTACTTGATTATATTATCCCTTTTGCATATTCACGTCACGATTCTAATCAATGCCTCTGATTGAATTAATGTCAAAATATCTTCAGTCGATGTTATTAATTTCAAAGCTTCGATGGTTTCAATATGTATTCCCATACAGCCAGCGTTTCTTTTCAGTTTGAAATTTTGAACCAGCATCGTACGTGCTTAAAATTGAAAAACGGAAGCTGGAGTTTCAATATCTAACTTCGGAGGTGGTTCACGTTTCAATAAAATAGGACGTTGGCATTTCTATGTACAGAATACACGTGTAGCTATGCCCTTATGATATCTGATCTCCGTTATATTTATATCTCAGAGATAATTGTCCCAAGCTGAATGTTTCCTGATACGGCGCAGGTTCGAAACTTTTGTTATAACATAATTGGTTTGCCATTTACAAAGTTATACTATTATAAGCAGACGGGATTCAAGATATGACTGCTTAGTTACTTTAAATACAGTAGTTAGTTTATACGATTACTTTAGCATCTAAATGTACGCGTTTTTGTGAAAAACTAGTCTTAGGTCGAGCGTTTATTTATATTGCTTTATTCTTCTAGTGAGCAAGAAATTCAATTAAATAATTAATGCATCTTAAACAATAGATGTAAATGCGCATAAAAACGGCGTTAAAAGGGTTATGTTAATAACCTGATTACTTGTTTTAATTGTTAATTATTACATTTATAGGTGTCACCTTAATTGGATGATTAAAGGCAAATGAAGATCAAGATAGCTAGGTATTAGGTACTGAGCAATACATTGTCAAAGTATGCAGTCAAGTACCTAGTTATGAGGAATGAACCTTTAGTGGGAACAAGCATTTAATAACATAATTATTTTATTATTTTTGTAGAACTCATGAATCAGTGGCTGAATTAATAAAAAGACTTTTACTAGTAAACTGAGAGGTCACCGTTGTTTCTATTTTACGACAGCCGAGTTGATCTTTAATACGTAATTCTATATTGTTACTACTTCCGCACCGCGGTTTCACCTGCGTAGACCAGGATATAAGTAGCCTATGTATTAATCTAGATTATAACCTATCTGTATGCCAAATTTATTCCAGATTCGTTCAGTCGTTTTTGCATGAAAGAGTAACAAACATCTATCCATTCATACTCATAAACTTTCGCATTTATAATACTAGAGCTGGTGCCCGCGGCTTCGCCCGCGTGATGATAAAAAAAATATCCTATGTGTTATTCCAGTCTATAATCTACCTCTGTGCCAAATGACATCAAGATCCGTTCAGCCGTTTTGACGTGAAAGAGTAACATCCATACATCCATCCATCCATCCATCCTCACAAACATTCGCATTTATAAAATTATACATATACATAGAAGTAGGATTAGTAGGGAGTAGGATATCTCCTAATCGGAAACCTCTTTTTGAGTTTTTGTGCACCAGTTTAAAACTACAGATACAAATCGCCTTAGTTTTTCCGTTTTTATATTTTCACAATTTTGTTTTGCGGTTTTTAAATCAATAAAAGGCTACCACCGCTCTGGGCGGAGCAGGGGGGGAATGTCAGACATTCACTGACTAAAACTGACCCATGTTCAAAGGGAAAAAGAAGTTTTCCCTTTATGTTCCGAGACCCCCGATCTCTTTCGAACAACCCTTTACCCCGTTAGTTTAGTCACCACGCCCCTAAAAGACATCCCGTATAGGAAGCGAGATATAACTAAGCTGCATGTACCTACATAACAGCATCGTTACGAAAAAACAATTTCATAAATAGTAAACAACTACTAGCATGTAACATGCATATTTTAGTACCTGAGTCAATCATTTCCGCGTACCATGAATAATTTCGTAGCTAACCACGAACAATTGGACAGTCAGACAGAACATCATTGATATTGATTGTGTGTGTTTCTATCGCAGAGTACGGGCCTAGTGAGTGGAACTGTGTAGCTTGTTGAGTAATACAATCGTTGAGCATCGATCAAATTACCGTTTGCATAAGCACGTACATGAACATACTTTGTCGTAGATACCAATTAGTATTGGCTCTTAAAATTGCGACATTTTCTGCTGTTGTTTAACTGAATTCGAAACTATTACAGAATCTTCCATTTCGATACTTGTTATTTAAGCCTCTAACATTTTAAAAGGTCTCGTATACTGTTGATTTATAAAAGTATAATTGGCTAAATTACAGTTCTTGTTGTTTTTGCTGTAGATCCAATAAAATCTCTATCTTAAATTACTGAACCTACACGAACTAATCCAATTTGAAAAGTTGTTTGAAAATGAGCACAATTTCGAGAGATCTCTGTTATTTTGTTAAATATTTGGATTCGTTGGATGTGTTTTGATACGAGGCGAAACCGCTAGGGATGGACGTCTACGTTGAAAATAAAGGCAAGTTCAGTTATCTTATTGAAACAGACTACAGGCAGAGCGTCAATGACATTAGTGATTGAGAAAATGGGAACGTACCTAGCGCGTTCAACCTACAACATATCTATGTTTGGTATGTGGTACAAGTCTTTTAATTTCGCCTCGTTTTTTCATGCATATTTCACAATTTTTACTGCATAAATCAAATGTTTCTGAATAATGCAAAACGTATCATGTGACATGCAAATACGTTCCGTATTTTTGCGTTATAAATATAGTAGCCCGCTGTAAATAATCTCACTATCAGAGCAAAGCGGAATGGCGGCACTTTTGCACGCAATTCCCATTTAGCTAAGTCTTTTCGCGCCACTCCTGGGTTTAAAAACCATTTTCAGGATTCACTTTTATCGTTTTCCGGCATATTTTTTTCAGAGAGTTCTAAAAGCCTTTTCAGTGTTCAGTGCTTGTGTGTCATTCCATTTCCTTCGCTTCGCTTTTCGGATATTTCATTCCTCGGTCAGTTTGAAAATAGTACATTTAGATTCAAGTGAGGAAATAGCGCGTTATAGTGCCGAGAACAGCAGTGACAAATTCTCACGCAAATTAAACAACGTTTATCAATACACTTCTGAGAAATTAAATAACAGAACAAAAAGTACATACTTTTGTCATTAATTAATATGAAACTATGATTTAATTTGATATTGGGGAAATATCAAATTAAATCATAGTTTTTTCGCTTTGTCTTCTCATACTGAAGGAGAAACAAAGACATGACACCGCTAAACAGCCTAATATAAAAATTAAAATAATTTTTGAATTTAGAACTCAAATAAATATCAATTCGTTGACAAATTATTTTAAATGATCATGTTTATTTAAATAAATATAAACCCTATATGCCTTAAAAACAAAAACATACTGCCGGCCTTAGGAATTTGAGTACTGTAGTTGTTTATCCGTCATGATATAGAAAAAATTAAAGCCCTTGTGCTAAATGAGAAAAAAAGGAACGTGTGTGAATTACATTCCATGTTGTACCTAATCGTAGTGCAATAAGAGCTAGTTTTCGAGGAGTGTATTGAAAAAATGTTTTGTGTGTTTCTAACTGTCCAATTATTTATTTATTATTATGTGTTGAATAGTTATTTTACATTATTATTTCGTATATGTTCTTTATTTATATGCCGTATCGAGGAGTACTGCCTTCTGAATCGGTCCCTTGATCCAACCACCTAAAGAGAGCTTCGACAGATGTTCGTCGACTCTCTTGGCAATTAAGCCATCGGCCGTTTCGACAATCGGCACAATGATAGCCGAGTTCACATTCCATAAGTCTACAACCTCGTGTGCTCAAGATATTTTAGTTGTTTCTCTTTCTCAGCTTTAACATTTCTGTAATTGTTTAACTGAGAAATAAGACATATTTTGAAAGCACGACTTCAAATCAAAAATACTTTTAACTGTGTGTAATATTTACGCGGTCAATCTACATTACTTCGACGGGCCTGTTGGTCTAGTGGTTAGTGGCCCTGACTGCTGAGCCGGAGGTCGTGGGTTCGATTCCCACCCAGGACAAACTTTGTGTGATGAGCATGATTGTTTGTTCTGTGTCTGGGTGTGATTTATCTATAATATGTATGTATTTATAAATTATATAAGTATGTATATCAGTTGTCTGGTTACCATAACACAAGCTCTGCTTAGCTTGGGATCAGATAGCCGTGTGTGAGTTGTCCCAAGATATTTATTTATTTATTTATTATTACTAGCAGTACTATACCATAGGGCTTTCAATACCGGTATTACGGGATCCCGTAATACCGTAATCACGGATATATTTTGGTCTTTTTTCAATACCGGTACTGACGAGCCAATACCGTGATTACGGTATTACAATAATTTTATAATTTTAATTAATAGACATTAATAGTAGAATGCAAGACAACATGGAGCAGTATGGCTGATACGATTGGACGCTTTTTGAAACTAAAGGATTGTGTTTTAAAAGTTTTAATCGATCTAAAATTAAACTCCGATTTTGAATTAGACGAATTCGATTTGACAATTTAAAAAAATATTTACAACAGCCTTTCTGTAGTCAAAGTAACTGTATTAGAAATTTGTAAACGGGATGCCAATTTACTAAAAGCGGATATTGCGCTAAAATTTATGTTGACAAAGTTAGATGGTCAAGCTAATGACTTAAGCCAAAATCTTGCAAAAACACTTCGAAGACGCATAAAGGAGCGACGATTTTTAATATCTGGAGTATTACAATATGTATTTGCATGACCCTGAAACTTTTTTCAGTAATGATGATAGCTATGACGACACCTTTATAAAACCCACATCTGATGAAATATTAGTTATTATAAATTATCTACTTACACGTTTAAAATATAATAATAACATAACAAGACAGTCTCAAAGAGACAGTGAGAATATGGCTGATATGACGATAGAAGAACCTTCTTCTTCTTCAAGTTGTGAAATTGATGACACGTCCATACAATTAGAAAGGGAGATATCTAAATTGCCTAAAAGTAAGGATGCTGCCTCGGCTGTAACCACAAGCACTGATTTTAGATCAATAATAAGAGTAGAGATTTGTGTCTTTGAAACTGCTGGGGGTGGACGTGAGATATTTCTATCGGCGGCATACAAATATTTACTGTCTGTTGTACCGGCAAGTGTTGAAGCAGAGCGTGCTTTTTCGTCAGCAGGCTATTTATTTAACAGGCTAAAAAGTTCGCTTTCTGATTCGACCTTAAATGCACTTTCTTTTTTGCGATCACACTTTCAAAATAAAAAAAAAAACGAAAATATCTTTTGATTAAAAATGTTTCAATATGATACATTTAAGTTTAGATTTTTATTATTGTTTGTCAGCAAATTTGCAAAATACTATTTGATTTATTTTGTTACTTGTTTAATTTTGGATTTTATTATTGTTTTTTTTTTAATAAACATAATAGCGTTAGTAAAATGAAAACCTAATGATTGCTGTAATAATAAATATAAGTATAGATCTCATTATCATTGTAATTTGCATATTCTATGTAAACGTAATCAAAACTTAAACTAAATGTGATATCGCAGTAGGCAATTACTACTGCGATATTACATTTAGTTTAAGTTTTGATTACGTTTATAAATCCTAGTCCTATAATCAATCAATACCAAATTGTTATGCTATTAAAAGAGAATAAAGACTGATTTGGAAACAAAAATACGTATCTAAAGGGTTTTATTAATGCCCTAATTAAAGTTCTTATAAACCTTAGAAGAATCCCTTAGAAGGGATGACAGTCAAGCGATAGTTTATTTTTTTTTTAAAAAGCTTGAAAAACTTGAGTTCAATACCGTGATCACGGTATTGGAATTTCTAATACCGGTACTGATACCGGTATTGAAAAAATCCGGTATTTGAAAGCCCTACTATACCACCATTTGTTATATGCACCTAGTAATCCTTATGACACTATCTAATAAGAGACTATTCAAGCCGGGCTTACGCCGGATACTCATTGAATATTATTAGCATTATCACTTAGTGCGGTAGTTAATAAACATCGCCGATAGGAGACATGGAGAACTTGTCAGGAAGGAAATTCCTTTGGCGTTTCCAGGATATCTAGTCATATCCATGCATTAAGATGATGATGCATTAAATTGCTGTTTATTTATGCAAGGGAATATAGATTACTAGCCCGCGACTTCGTCCGCGTGGCATAGTTCCTTTGGGCTAACGCTAACTTTAACCCGCGTGATGAGCGAAAAAAAAATATCTCTCTCTCCCCTTTTTTCTCTCTTTATCCTCGTTTTCTCACTTTTTTTAAATTCGCCTATGGCCGTCTCTAAGGTCCCAACTATCTCTGTACCAAAATTTATCAACATCGAAACAAACAAGCAAACTCACTTTCGCTTTTATAATATTAGTAAGGATAACGCATGTGAACATGTATTTTTTTTGTAGTACAAATAAGAACGTATAACGTAATTTTATTTACTTTTTAGTATTTTTGTCTGTGGGCTATCTTCCCCATTACCTAATAATGTAACTAACCAGTGTGTGAATGTGGCTTTCCATTGTTATTTTCGTACAGCCGCAGATGATAATTTCTACAATTTGGAATTCGAAATGTACCGTAATTTGCATTTGAGATAAAACCGATGTTTATTGTTATGTTGTCATTGTTTCCATTCAACTAATTTTTACTGGCTATTACTGATTTATCAACATTAATTACTTATCTCCATTCATGTTGATTGATTGACTGAAAGCCTTTCAGTCGCCGCGAGTTTATCACTCGGATGCTGATGTATAAAATCAATCGGAACTATTTTTGTGTGATGTGATGACTGGTGCGGACTAATACGCTTCGTTTATTTTTTGTAGTTTGGGTTCTGTAAATGTTCACAAAGCCCGCAAATCAAAGGTTTGGGTCTATTGAGTTTGGCTTGTCTAAACAAAACTGAATAACCAAATGATAATAGTTCTCCTCAATTTCCATAAAAAATGGTCCTGAATTTTAACCAAAAAGTTAAACAAATATTTTTTTTGTTGTACATTAAGTAAACCCACCAAACTGCGAAACGGTTTGTCGGCGGGATTAGCACTTGTTCGTTACATTAGTTCACTTGCCATTTAATCTAAAAAAAAACACAAAAATAAATAAACTAAAAAAATAAGGGTATTTCCCCCACTTTGCGACAACTTCGTTAAGGAGCAACTGTGCATACATCTCCAGCGATCAAAGCCTAATAGTTCCATAAAATCGGTCAAATTTGAGTCATACTGCCCGGTTGTTTTATAACCCGACTTAATAAGTTGTTGTCTGAAAGCATTTGTTTACTAACCACAATCGAAAGTTTGTAAACATTGTGCTGTAACTGAAATCCGATTAAACCCTGCTATTTAAAGAACAGGTCGATGCGGTTATATGTTCTTTGTGGACTTTAGATTTATTTAAAGATGATTTCTTTATTCATTCTAGTTGACTTAACGTATGCAACCACTCGAATGTGCTAGTATTTTCCTTCTTCAGATTTCTCTGATTTATAGAAATTAATAAGTATCTAGTCTTTCCTCATAATATATATAACTACACTTAAAGAAGTTTAGTGAGAGAGCAAACTCCTGAAAATCATTTGATCCGGTTTTGCAATATGGCAAGTCGTCAAAATAACAACAAAACAAACTTACGGCGCCATAAATAAATAAATATATCACGTCTTGGGGCCGCGGGCTCTCACTGACATCCCACAAATCCCGGGCTTAACGTATGACATGACAAAAATGTAACACACGCGTTCTTCCAACTTGCCGAAAGACGTCAAAAGGATTTCTTGTTCCAGAGCGCCGAGCCCGTAAAACGTAAACGTTCAACAATCGGATCATTCAACATCATAAATACTTAGTTATTTTTGTTTATAGCACCGCTCATAGAATATTGGTTTGGTTCGTTTATTTCAGTGCGAAGCTCGCCTTTGAACGGTTTTCGACACCCGACATACAGTCTGCTCGTAACTCTATATGTAAACTGACAATAAATATAAACTGTTATATAAAAACCAGGATTACGTTATTCCATCTGCGGTCGAGTTATTTATTTTTCTAACATTACTGATGATATATTTCAAAGTTCAATTCGTTATTTTCCATTACAACTTACATGCACTTACAATAAGTACATGCATATGTTAAATCTATAATTTATTAGTGCTGCCCGCGCGGATCATGCAATCAATACTCTTTTACGACATCATTCGGATATTTTTCTTCTTCCGAAAAACTTTTTTAGATCGAAATCGAAAAGTTTGAAGTAATAATAAGATTTGTGATTTAATTCGGGTCGCGGACGTTGAATCGATGCTTTTTCGGGATTGTGTGGCCAATCAACAGCAATCCATGGGCAAAAATTATTTTATCACATAGCTTTTGACAATGGATTGCTACAAGTCCGATGTAGCAAAATTCATCAAAAGCACCGACTCTAGTCTTTGATCAAGGTAGAGCAAGATTGTCTATGGGCACCCGTTTATCGACTAGGTTCAAGGCTAGTCGAAGTAGATTTTTCAGCGTCACCTATTATAAAACATCTGATGTTGTCACACCGCTTCTGCACCTCTCAAAAGGAGCCATCAAAGTTTTGTTTTGCACTGGGAATTCTTTTTCATATTTGGCTCTTTGGTCACATAGCGCCTAGAGTGACCACTCCTCTTGCTTTTCTCTAGGTTCGGCGCTGTAGGTACTGCAACCGAACCACTTTTTGCCGCAAACTTACATGGTACCATCTAAACTTCTCAAAATGTAGAGGCAATCTTAGCACACTTCTTCACCAACAATAGAAAACCTGCGCTGATCGGATATCAGCTGACATGCTGAATTTTCTTTTTCCCTAGCGTGATAGATTGGGTGTTCTCTATAACAGTGAGGTTAATAAATAATCAAGTTACTATTTGGAAGTAAAAGCCTAGCGCTGACCTCAAACCAATTTATTCCCAGTGGGTGTATTCAGTAAGATAAATTATACCAATCACTTGAAATATCGTTATTGGCATTATTTTTATTACCAAATACACACGCAATAAATAAACCTAAACTAGGTTTAATGTTGCCCACCCGCGGTTCTATTGACGTAGATTTTTGTTAACCCGATCGATAGTTGGTTAACGCTTACTTTGTCATGTCTGGAAAATTTGCTTAGCTACAGCTTATCATTCTGAATGATTAAACGAAATCTCATCAAATGCTTTCTGCTCCCTAGATTGCATTTGTAAATTACAACCTGCATAATGTAAGATGTATAAAAGTAAATTGAAATTAAATGTAGAAACACGACATACGAATGTTTAAACCTCAGGGGAGTGAAGTAAAAGTTACTTTATTAAAATAAAAGAACGGAACTCCTGGCCATATGCGTAGCCACGCGCGATATCCTCAAACGCAAAGAGGGAACCTTCGGTATATACAGTGACTCGAAGGCGGCACTGCAAACAGTCACAAACCAGAGTTCCCTCCACGCGCTGGCCGTGGAGCCTAGAGCGAACGTGAGCGCGGCCTTGTCCCAGAGCAAAGATGTGTCTTTGTTCTGGGTTAAAGCACATGCCGGACTGGAAGGCAACGAGCGCGCAGACCACCTCGCTAAGGAAGCTGCACTCCGGTCTAGGAAGAGGCCGGACTATGACCGCTGCCCGGTTTCATTCGTCAAGCGGCAGATCCGTTCGGGGTCGCTCGACGAATGGAACCGAAGGTACGAGAATGGCAACACAGTCTCAGTAACCAAAATGTTCCTTCCGGATGCGACCGACGCCCACAAAATCATATTAAGTCTGAAACCAGTCGGTATCGTAACACAGATCTTAACGGGACACGGTGGGTTCTCCGAATACCTGCACCATTTCAAGTGCAAAGAGAACACACATCGTGCATCTGTGAACCGGACGCGGTGGAGTCGGTCGCCCATATTCTGTTGGAATGCCCGGTTTTCCTCAGGGAAAGACACGACACGGAACACAGAATGAAAACAAAAATCGTCAAAGAAAATATTTATAAAATTATTGGTGACGGTAAAAAGCGCAAAATTTTCATAGATTACTGCATCGAAGTTTCCACAAAAGTAGTGAACAAGAACAAAAGCACTTGAAGACATGTTTTATCCCATAAGAACATTTCAATTAGAAAGGATATAGAGATAAAAGCATAGAGCCGAAGAATTTTGACAGATGCAGATAATTTAGTTTTTAAAATAGCATATAATATCGCCATAGAATACAAAATTAAAGTACAAAGTTAAAAATTTCATAATGTATTTTTTTTTTTTTGATTGCGTTCTAAAACAAATGAAAAAGAAAAATAAACACATGAAGTCCCAATAAGGTCTCTGACCATGTCAAAGGGATACGAGCAGAGCAGGAGGGTGGTTTTAGTCGGTTCGAGTCCGACACTACCTCGACTGCCTCACAATCTGTGTGGCAGTCGAGGTGTCCGTGGGGATTTCCCCCTCCTGCCAAAACAAAAAAAAAAAAAATATTTGTTCCGTGAGGTGATCGAACGAGATTGCGCAGCCTACTATGGCACTTGGTTGCGCAACTTTTGACACAGTATAGTAGTGAAAATTAGACACAAAAAAGGGGTAGTTTCATACTTTAAAACAAGGTTAAATTCAAAATTAAATATTGTGGGGTTTTTGAAAAAAACAATGTTTAATACCTATAGAGGTTATGTTACATCTCAAAACAATTCGTTTTGAAACGTTATTAACTGGCACATATTTTGCATTATTTTGGTACATATTAATTGAGTATTACTTATGTTTACAATTTAAGATATTTAAACACATTGATCTAGAAATCCTCTTAGAAAACAACTTAACCTCGGCTTAACCGGCAGCTAACACGGTAAACAGAAAACACCGATTGAAAAAAGCGCGGGAAAATTCGGTTCGACCGGGTGTATTTTTCACAGCAGTTTTTTAAAAATTTAAAATTTATTAGATAATTGGTTCAGTTAAGGTTTTTATGTAAATATATATTCTCTTTGTAGTGTATATTTAATGTATGTGTAGATTTTTTCTGGATTATTGGTAAGTTTTTGTAAATATTTGTATCTATTCTTTTGTACTGGATTACCAAGACGAATCCCGGGTTGCATGAACGACCCGCCTATTTTAGATGTGGGGGATTTAGGCCTTGGCTTAAGTCCCCCTGTAAGTAATTATGTCACAATTTCCAATATTACAAGCAAAGATTTAAGTGGTATGGACACTGATGGATCTGTAGCCACAGCAAGTGGAAGGGAAACAGATGCGTCGACTTCCGGAAAAGTCAGTGCTTCTCGTAAGAGGCGCTCACATAAACACAAATCAATCTGTAAACATTGTAATAAAACAAAACGGAGTAGACATGGGGCGATCCCTGAGGGAACCTCTTCTGTTGAAACTAATTGCATTTGTAATTCCAGCGCAGAAGTTAATAACATTTTAAATACTAAATCTGAGCTTACTCTTAAAAATAACCATACATCAGTTCCACAGTCTCAACCCTTCGATATTTCTGTCACTCAAACCATCCAGTCAGAACCACCTGCAATACAAACTGGTCAATCAGTTGGTGTAGGTAGGAAGGAGTACCAGGCCTCTGATACAGGTCCTTACATAGTTCATGTTCAGCGTATTACAACCACTGAAAACAGTGGCACCATTTTGCACCCAATTGCTTTTGGGAATTTTCTTAAAAACAACAAATTTGAAAATATTGTTCCTGGCAGTGTGAAAAGAATTGGTAGGAATAAGTGTGTTGTAGCTTTTACAAACCCTATTGCTGCTAACGCATTTATGAGTAGTAATCTATTGCCTCTGAACAGATTTAAAGCTTTTTTACCTACCTATAATGTTACACGGATGGGCTTGGTCCGAGGTATCCCATCTGAATGGAGTGAGGATGATGTAAAAGAAAATATTTCAACTCCCATAGGTACTGGTGAAATATTGAAAGTCAGGCGCCTCAACTATAAAGTCCAAGTGAACGGGTCACCCATATGGAAACCATCCCAAACTATTGTTATTACATTTGATGGTCAAGCCTTACCTAAAAGAATTTATATGTGTTACAATGCACTACCCGTAGAGACTTATGTGTATCCCACAATTCAGTGTTTCCGATGCTGCCGTTATGGTCATACAAAAAATCAATGCAGGTCAGCTGTCCCTAAATGTTTTAAATGTGGCCAAAACCACTTAGGTGAAACATGTTCGCTAGAAGAGGATTCTGCATCATGTATTAATTGTTCTGGATTCCATTTTGCTACAGACAAGACTTGCCCTGAATTTCTGAGGCAAAAAAACATTAAATATACTATGTCTCATTCATGTATTTCATATGCAGAAGCAAGTAAATTACACCCAGCCACCTCAAAATCCTATGCAGATGTTCTCACTACAGGTACATCTCATGATTCTCTTGTCACCAATTATAATAATATATACAGCTCAAAACCTAAACCCTCAACTTCTTCATCTCATAAAAAGACTGTCTTCCTGAAACCGCGAGCTCCTCCCAAATCAGTACAGGGTTATGATAGAGCAGCTCATAACGCCCTTGTGATGGAGTTTCAACCCCCATCTTTGGTGAATGGGTGTGCTTTACCTAAGGAATCCGATAATAAACTGCAGAAGAACGAGAATGAGCAAATTGTTGACGTTATTATAGACCTTATAAAAATGTTATTATGCAAAAACATTTCTTTGGAACCGTACAACGTGGAGCGCTTAACTAATTTATTACTAAACAAAAACCCTAAAGATGGACACAATAATTCAATGGAATTGTCGATCAGTAATACCTAAAAAAACTGACCTAATTTACTTATTAAATAAATTTAAACCAAACATTGTAGCATTATCTGAAACCTGGATTAAAAGTAATCAATTATTCAGTATTTCAGGTTATGTTTGTGTACGCAATGACAGAGCTGATGGATATGGCGGTGTGGCCATATTAATTAAAAACAATACCCCCTTTTCTCGTGTCTCTTTTCATTCATGTTGTACTTATATTGATATTGTTGGGGTAATTGTTGGTAAAACTACTTATGTTTCCATTTACATCCCTACTGCTAATATTAATGCCTTACAAGAACTTAACAATATGTTGTCATCCCTTCATAGACCATTTTTAGTAATGGGCGATTTTAACTGCCACCATCAGTGTTGGGGAAGTGGTGAGACAAAAAGAGAGGGGGTTCGTTTGTTAGAAATTATAGACGATCATAATCTTTGTATTATAAACACTGGTGAACCTACTCGAAGGACTAATGTAGGTGAAATTGATAGTGCTGTGGATTTATCTATATGCTCTCCTAGTTTGGCTCCATCTTTATCTTGGTCCCGTTTCTCTTCTACTTTTGGAAGTGACCATTTTCCTTTGTTAATTACTTCTTCAGTAAATTTCACTATAATACCGAAAAGACCCCCTAGATTAAAATATAGACTAGGGAACGCAGACTGGAATAAATTTAAAACGCTAATTGATGCTAAAGTTGCTGAGCTTCCGCAAATTACTCAGGGTGGAGAAAATGATTGCTCTAGGGCTTTAGCGCTGTGCGTAATAGAAGTAGCAGACCAAGTTTTCCCTTGTAAAAAAAATTTTTCTGGCAAAATCCCTATGCCTCCATGGTGGGACTCTTCGTGTTCCGATGCAGTAAGGAAGCGAAAGGAAGCTGAACAAAAATATGCTGAAGACATGTCAGATGAAAATTTGGACAACCTTAGGGAAATTATTAATGGTACACGGATTTTTCTCAGAGATAAAAAACTTCAAGGATGGAGGTCATTCTGTATATCTTTATCGCCCAGCACATGCCCGTCAGAAGTTTGGCGCAGTATCAAAAGATTTAGAAAAGCCTTTAGTGACACTGCTTCCTTCACACAATTACCTTTATCTCTTACTAATAGTTTTCTTGATAAGCTAGCTCCTGCATCAGCTCCAGAGTATGATCAAATTTACCCTCATTTTACTTCGTTAAATGTTGACAATCATCCGTCTTTGAACTCTCCCTTTTCAATGTATGAATTGAAAGGGGTATTAACATGTTTAAAAGACTCGGCCCCAGGAGAAGATGGTATTCCGTATTCTTTTTTTTCACATTTCAGTGATGATACATTATCATACTATTTACAAATAATTAATTCTGTTATGGTTTCTGGAAATATTCCAGAATCCTGGCGTTCCCAGGAAATCTTGCCGATACTCAAACCAAATAAAAATTCAAATGATATCCTCTCATACCGGCCTATTGCGTTATCATCAGTTCTTACCAAAATTGCAGAACACCTAGTTAAAAATCGTCTAGAGTGGTATATAGAAAGCAATCAACTACTAGCAGACAGTCAGTTTGGATTTCGTAAAGGAAAAAGCACAACCGACAGTTTAAGTGTATTCACCACTGACCTGCGCATAGCTTTTTCAAAAAACCAGTCAGTTGTTGGCGCATTTCTAGATATAACAGGCGCGTATGATAACGTACTAATATCTGTCCTTAAACGGAAGCTGATTAATTTAAACGTCCCCACTCTGCTTATACGGTTTATCATAAATTTGTTATCGGTCAGATTTATATCTCTTCTTTTCGGTGACCAAAAAATAACGAGGACAGTGTTTAAGGGCCTTCCACAAGGTTCAGTATTGTCACCATTGCTTTACAATATTTATACATATGATCTAGAATCATCCCTACAAAAATCAGCTGATGTTTTACAATATGCCGATGACCTTTTAATTTATACTACCCACAATAACATCTCGGATGCATGTAATGCCTTGACCGTCTCCCTAAGTCTTTTACAGCAATGGTTGCAAATTAATGGGTTAAGTCTTTCAATAGAAAAAAGTACTATAGTAGTTTTTTCAAGAAAACGTAATGTTCCTTCCCCAATCATTACCTATGATAACATTACTCTTCCTGTGAAAAATCATGTTAAATTTTTAGGATTAATTTTAGATAAAAAACTTTCTGGCAAACAACACTTTGACTTTGTGGTTGAAAAATGCGAACGTCAACTTAATATTATGCGGTGCCTTTCCGGAGTATGGTGGGGGGCACATCCTTTTAGTCTTAAACTTTTATATAATGCAATAATTCGCAGTATACTTGATTATGGAACGTTTTTGCTTGAAGATGGTAACAGAAAAGGTCTTCAAAAGTTAGATAGCATTCAGTCTAAAGCTCTTCGAATCATTTCTGGAGCCATGAAGTCAAGTCCGTTAAATGCCTTGCAGGTAGAAGTAGGAGAACCTCCACTTCACCTGAGAAGGCAATATCTATCTGAAAGATTTTTATTTAAATCGATGCAGTTTTCTGATCATTTGCTTCACTTAAAATTATTAGAATTGGATAATCTTATACAAACTTCACCCTATTGGCGACACAAAGATATTCCGTGTCTAGTTAAAAGCCTCAGGAAGTTTAATTCCATACCATCGAGTATTCATAGCTCTCCTACTCTTCCTATATTTGAGTGCAAAATTTTTGAGCCATTACTTGTCTCTCCTGTAGTACATTATAATCTCGGCATAGAAAAAAGTGACGCAGGAGCTAACATAAAATTTAATGCCGCGGTCGGTGAAAACTGGATGGACTGTCATTATATCTTTACGGATTCATCCAAAACACGGTCCAGTTGTGTGGGAGTTGGTATATTTCATTCTCAGTATAAAGTTGTACAGATGGTAAAACTTCCGCCTGAAACTTCAGTCTTCACTGGAGAATGCTTTGGTCTGTTCAAGGCATTAGAGTATGTTTTGATCGCGAAACTTAAAAAGGTTCTCATACTATGCGACTCTAAAAGTGCGTTACAAATTCTCGAAAAATTTACATTTAAAATGAAACCCTTTTACCCTATTGTATTTGACATTAGAAAACAGTTGCACAAATGTTTACAAAAAAACTACACGGTACAATTTGCTTGGATTCCAAGTCATTCCGGAATCCAAGGAAACGAAAAAGCTGATCAGTTGGCCAAACAGGCAGTGCATAATGGTGACGTTTTCCCATACAAAAATTTCTGTCATGATCTTGTTAGCCTCCCTAAAGACTATCTTCGGCATTCCTGGGATCTTCTTTGGAGTAAAAGCTCTCAAGTAAAGGGTAAGGCATATGCTTCAATTCAGCCCTCGATCCCAACCAAACCATGGTTTTGTAAAATAAAATGCTCTAAACTCATTACAAGCATGTTAATTCGTATGCGGCTTGGCCACGTTTGTACTCCTTTCCACCTTGCTAAGTTGCACATTGTGGATAATAATCTTTGTGAGTGTGGAGATGATGTTGGTACGTTAGATCACATATTCTTCTCCTGTTCACGTTATGATCGTTCATCATTCCTCCGTTCTCTTGTTTCCCATAATGTTCCTCTTCCTACTTGTGTATCTTGTTTAGTAATGAATCCTATTGAATATTTTAATTTGATATCTGTATTTTTGTTCAAAAATGATATAAAAATTTAGTTTTTTTTATGTTTATTTATATCCTTTTTATCCTAATATAATATATATTGAATAAATTATTTCCTTTCCTGAACCTTACAAAATCCTTATTTCCCCGATTTTTTAAATATTTCCCTACCTTTTATTACCCGAAATTGGCACAAAGACGCAACTAGTGCCACAACAAAAAAAAAAAAAAAAAAAAAACACCGATTTTGTTTGACATTTCACCGAATAGTGTTGTGACACAACAATAGACTACGGGGGGCATCATAACATTATCGATTATATCTTAATTGTTTTATTTTTGCCTAGAAATTGTATTTAATGAAAAAATTAAATAGTAACAGAATTAAAGAATGATAATAAGGACAACTCTTAATACTTTTTAGTTGCGAAAGTTAATTATTTTGTTGTTCTATGATATAATGAAAAAATTAAATAGTAACAGAATTAAAGAATGATAATAAGGACAACTCTTAATACTTTTTAGTTGCGAAAGTTAATTATTTTGTTGTTCTATGATATAAGTTAGTGTTTAATCGATCGATTATAATTGAAAAAGGAGTCGCTTCACTATAATGGAACGAATGACGTATTTATTGTATTAAATTATTAAATACTTATTAAAATGAAAACGTCACAAATGATAATATCAATGAATTTAAGTGAAAAATCACTAAAAATAATATTTTGAATTATACATTTACTCAAATGGCCATACGCGTCAAAAAGTGAATCTATTAGTGCGCAATCTCCTTTAATGCACGTAAAAATCCTGCCCTAGTCCTCATCTAGATTTCATTACGAAAAATAAATATGTTTGTGAAAGGAGGATGGCGGGGACACATGTACAATGGGACGCACACTTAGGAGTACCGTACCGTATAGAAACTTGTGCCTAGTTGTACAACTATATACAACTAGAAAAAAAACAAATGGGCAGGAAGTCGTAGCGAAAGGGAGAAAAAAGAAATTCAAGGTAGAAGATTATAACCTAAAACGAATCCAAGATTGCGTATTTAACAGTACAATATTGTCTTTTTTATGTAATACGTTGTTTTAAAAAGGTAGATAGAAAGAAGATAATAATTATTTACCAACAGCATCATCGTGGTTCTGTATCTTTTTAGCCAAATATATACTTACTTAGTTCTAGGTCATTTGTTATCAATTAAGGGAATTCTATTTGAGTGTGAAGGTAACATTTTCTGCCGGGGTTGCGGGTTGTTCGAAAGAGATACCGCGGCCCCGGAACGTAAAGGGCAATAGAAGGAACATAGGTGGGTTTTAGTCAGCACAAGTCTGACATGCCCCCCCGCTCCGCCCAGAGCGGGGGAAGTCATTGGATGATTTCCCACCTGAAAAAAAAAAGGTAACATTTGAGCATAGTATGTCTCATATTCAAACGCAAAGCCAAGTCGTCAATAATCCATAAAATCACACAGAAAATATTAGACATTCCAGGTTAGCCGTTGAAAACAAACAATGAAATAATACGAAGTAGTTTTGACACTAACAGTCAGCTCATAATGACAGCATGACGTTTCATTCTACGTTATCATAGATTATCGTAATTATTTTAACATTGTGCATTTTTGTAATAAAAAAATGTGAAGGCTTGTTTAATATTAACGTTTGTATATATTTTTTTTATATTTTACAAGTTTCATTTATTAAAAAAAAATACAACCGTAAATATCTACTAGTGTGAGAACATAAATCATATAAAGAGTAGGTTGGAATGTAATTCGAAATACGGTGAGTTCAATAACTGCATGATGACTTATTTATAAGAAAATAAAATTCTTTTCTAACTTTTAATTCCCATAATCTAGTCATTCAATATTTTTAAGATAATCTTCCTATAAACTCTTAGTTATAATAAACATGAACTCGCAAGTGAATGATACTTCGTTAATTTATAAATAATGTGGGTCCAATTTCGCCCTGGTCCTTTATATTGTAAACCTTTTTTTTTTGGTGTGGGAAATCATCAAATAACTTCCGCCGCTCTGGGCGAAGCGGGGGGGGGGGAGTGTCAGACTTGTCCTGACTTAAACCCACCCATGTTCCTTCTATTACCCTTTACGTTCCGGGGCCGCGGTATCTCTTTCGAACAACCCGCAACCCCGGCAGGCGGAGGCCCCTGGCAGGCCCTACGGGTTGGTTTGAGTATCAAGAAGTGTTTGCCTTCTTTAAGTTTTTCAGGTATTTATGGGGGTACTATTTCAGGCAGTAATCCAGCTTAATAGTTTTTTTTAAACGATATAATTCAGAACTTTCGTTAAGTATGTACCCACATGTCCCTATTAAGTTCAAAGTGAAAGCATTTATATCAATTAGACCGTTACAGGCACTTTTGAATGTCAAACAAAAACTTTACACGTTATGTACCTATATACAATCACTTAGTAATTCGATACAAGACAGATAAATAATGCAAGTATTTACGAGTGACTTGTGTAATTTGTACCTGCGATCTATGTATATTCATCAAGAGAAAAATAATATTAAAAGCAAGGGCTTTTCCCAAGCGCTGGAAAGTTACAATTTTATGGAAAATTTAAAATAATCTGTTACTTGGTTTTGATTCAGTGGATTCACAAAGTAATATAATTTATCCTTGCCGTTGTAGAACGCTATCCCAGCTTTGCCGGCAGACACCACTTTTATAAATGTAAGTACGTGCACATTTGAATGAGTTATTAGGACATAAATCTCCTAGCTAGTCTTTATTTTACAGTGGTACGGATTCTACAAATTCATCTACTCCAACACTCTCCTAGCAGAAAACTTCATTTTAATAAATAAGTAATAAATTCTTCTGATGAACCATTCTGCGGATAACAAACATGAATTTGGTAAGTTCTTCATCTTTATAAAGTCGTAAGAAAGTTACGTGTATGATTCTTTAATAGAAGTTATGTACTTAAGTATGCCATAAAACCTCAAGCGTGTAGAAAGTTCTTGTTTAATATTACACCCGGCGCTACCTACCGTCATAAATCACAATGAACCGGGTTTTCGTTATAAACATAATTTCTGTTGGTTTACCCAACATTACTTATGTACCATAGAGTCAAATGGGACAGGCTTTACTGAAATGATTCGGAAGAGTCTTTACAAACAATTTACAAGAAAACAATCGATAATTTTTATTTCCATCGAATTTCAATAAATCAGATGCAAATAATAATTAGCTTTTCGCAGAGCCGACGAGTTCCATTTCCTGTGGAACTTGATTTGATGGCAGTTAGAACTTTTACTTCATTAGCGTTCAGAAACTGAATTCGAATTGGAAAGTTGAATAAGGTCGCATATTTATTTTTGCCTTGAACGAGCATTGGAGATATTTAGATCATTCTAATAATGATAGTTTATTGAAAACAAATTAATGCATTCATTGTTGTCATAACGTAGTCATTCGACACTTCATGAATAGCATTATTCGAGCTCAGTAGCAAATGGCAAAATGGTGGAGAGCTGTGATAACTTAATTATTAAATAATGTTGGAAATTATGTAAATATTGATCATTGGAGTGTAATGTACAAATTGAATATCTAGCGTGGACTAACCTAAACGGAATCTATCAGTAATTAAATAATACAAAAATGATTGACAACCCTGATCTTGTTTTCACGAGTGATGTGATTGCTGACCGTCCTCAAAAGTTCATCCATTCAGGGGGTCAAGCAAATTGAATTATTCCATTATGAAATTTTCAGTAGCAGTCTGGGTTTGTTCCCGATGATTGGCAATTGGTTTGGCCTCAATAGTATTTCATATAACTTTAGATATAGGTGCTCTACAGCGCTGCATTATCTTTCTGTTTATAAAATAGCCGTGTTCCTGTGTCGTGTCAAATGATAGAAGCTCCACGATATCTTTAGCGGCTTATGGTTGTCACAAATTTGCTATCGGAAGATGTGAACACCACTGTCGGTCACGAATTGAATTTAAAACAGGTTCTTATGAACAGCCTCTGAAAACGATTATTTAAAATTTTTAATATGCCGTTAGATCTCATCTTTGTCGGTATTGTAAAGGCGCTCTTAAAATTGGCTTCGCCGGTGAGCGAAATTTAGGTAGATCACTTTACAATATTGGAAAAAATGTAATGAAACTATTTTTCTTGGTGATTTAACCAAATAAGCTTAACATAAAGATCAAATCATTTTATTTATGAAAGAAACTGCAGGTTACCCAGCATCCCATCAATGAGAGAAATTCGTAACGAAAAGAAAAACTTGAGGAAAAACTTTTGTGTTACAATCTGCGTTTATTTTTAGTATGTAATATTTGTTATTGAATAAATAAACGTCAATTCATGCAGCCTGCAGTTGAAGTGATTTTGATTAGCGTACAGTTGGCCTATTTATCTCTCGTTTCAACCCGCATCCTTCAAAATAGGTCACGCAGATGTAATCACGAAGTCCATCAATATCCTTGTTAATTCATTTTGTGTGTAAAAAATAATATAATATGAAATACGTGTCGTTACAACATTAGCCGGGAATGTTCAACTACAATCGCCAAGGTCGGTCCGTGGTGGCTCAGAAAGCATTGATTTAGGCTCCCTTTTCTATTTTTTGTTATCGTATAAGTTACGGGGAGTCAAAAACTGACAATAAACCTTACCAAGAGGAACATATTATTATTATACAGTCCTGGGTTGTGGAAGTTAAACTGGTCAGGTGCCTATGTGATCAGTCTGAGCATATAAAAGTCGTTCAAAAATATATATTTAAAAGAATATAGTTCTGACCCCCATATCGTTGGGAAAAGGCTAGGCATGATGATCCATGCATGCTTGGTTATAGCCAAGACCTTTGGATCAGTTTTTTTTAGTTTTCAGTCATGTGGTTGAACTTGAAGAGCCAAAGTTTTACTTGATCTCTCTGTTGGCGAAACGAAAAATAGCGATGTGCAAGAGATCACTGATCTTTAATCATGGATATTGTGTTATTTATTTTTTGGAAATATTAAAACTGTTTTTAGTTCAAGCCCGTCTATTCCTACTAATACTGAGGTTTATGGATGCTGCTGAACCTAAGTTAAAAGACAATTTCACAGACCCCATTTACGACACCCGGGTGGACGGAGGAAAAGGATCTAGTTTACTATATTCTAAAAATCTTTATCTTCTATTCTTATTACACTGAGATAAATAATTTCCTCGTTAAAAAATAAATGAAATTTAGATAGAAAATACTGTATATAGTGCAGCACCTCTTAAGAACGTATTTATAACGACGTAATTACAGACTTAATTTAACCCGAATATGCTAGCGCAGAATCTTATTACAGCCAGGTTCAAGTTGTTCCTGCATGAGCCTAATTAGATGTTCGGCAAGACTGGAGCAAGCTATAGTTTTAGCTGATTTACGTTATGTAACCTACAAAGCATGGCGTGTTGTTTTAACACAAATGTGATTTGTGAATACATTGCTCCATTTTTAATTTACTTCAATTAGTAAAACATGAAAGTCTTATGATTTACACACATCCACGGAGTCTCGAATTGTACCCGGTTTTTTTTTTTTTTTTTTTTTATTTAAAAAAAACGTTGCCCCACACTAGGAATTTCTCCTGTATCGTGGGTGCGTTTACAAACATATGAACTCACATACACAAACAGACAGACACGAAACAACTATTTGCAGGTCATACAAATATTTGTTCCGTGCGGGAATCGAACCCGCGACACGCAGCGCAGCAGTCGATCCCTCAGCCACTGCGCCAACCGTGCCGTCATGGCAATTATGGCACTCCAACGACATTTATTATGCATTAATACATTTTTAGAAGTAACAATCATTCCTAATATTTAGAGTAAGTTCGTCACTTACAGGAGTGCACAGCAGTATCATATTTCAAGTGTTTGGGTTAAACAAAATTACATGAAAATAAAATTGAAAAAAAAAAATGAAAATTGTAAAAAAAAATATTTAATTGTTTTTCATAATTATAAATTGAATAACATAATCATAATCGGTTGATGGCAATAGGATCGCGCCCTAATACTTTGGGCTTTTACATAACTGGATGTTCTTGTTAGGTTCACCTCTGGCCAAGCCTTCGGGGATTACAAAGTATCATGTTGTGTAAGTACTTCAATCATTAATCGTACTTTTATCTACAAAACCGTAGACAATGATAAAGATCTTTATTTTTCTGTAAGATCGAAATGAGATTCTATTTTTAAATTTTCGTGTAGATAATATACAATGGAAACAAAATATATCACGCGGTGAAAATTCCGAATATGGCTAGATTTACCAGAAAACTTAAATAACGAAAATAGGACCTATAATTTTATGTTTGGACCCAAAAGCTCCTAAAAAGTTGGGGACAGATTTTTGGGGCTCTCCTTAGGGACGACCTTTGTAATCCCTACTCCAGATATTCGATAGGGTAATGTATCATCACACTAAGTCTGTAGGGAGCCACCAGCAAACATTTTTGTGATTTATAACAGAGCCCATGCGAATCCTAGTTATTTATATTATACATTAATGGTATCTACTTTTTACGTAATAAAATCCAGTAATTGTAGTGATCGGATGGGTATTCTTACAATTATTATAAAATAATATTTCTATCTAAGAGTGGGCTTCAACAACACTTGGCGTTATTATTGGAACAGCATAGCTAATGTTCTTCACAGAGCTGTACTGATACAGTAATAAAGCGGGCTTGTATGGCGGCGTGTCCGGCACATTTATGCGCAATTATGCATACAGGAGCGGGTGGCTCCCAACTCTTGTGTAACGAGCCTTATACGAACATTCCCAGGCCATTTGCGCCGGACAAATGACAAATACCCGAACAAACAAGCTATTGTACGGACGCAGTTCCATCTATGAACAAACATAAATCTTATCGGCTTGTTCGTTGTACGCTCTGCGTCCAGACTCGGCAAGATTGTATGAAAACCACAACACGATATGAATAAAAGTGTCCGTCTATAAATATCCCTGTCTCGTAGATTGCAGATTTTATCGAATTCATATCGGTTAATGTAGGTACGCTTTCGGCCTTTTTATTTTTGCCGCTGACATGAAAACAAATACATAGATAAAAGAAATAGTTTATCTTGTTGCTTACTTTAGAATCGTATTTAAATAAAAATGTTTCTTGTATATAAATATTCTGTCAAAACAGATGCGTATTTGACTCGGGATGCTTACACATTCAATCAAATAATTAATTACATAGTACTTAAAGGCTAGCGAAAAACAAACAAGTTTGGTTGCAGCTCAAAAAGAGAGTATAAAAGTTCATAAACATACGATTTACTATCGAGTTTAAAGCCATTTAGATTGAAATGAAATCAGTAATGGTATGAGGAAACGACGCATTGAACAGTGTCTGATGCAATTTACAGCTTAGGAATCGTACACAAGCCATCAGTAAATTGGCATTAGACCGATCGCTCGGGAACATTATGATAAACATCGAGTAGAATTTTGTTTGCATGTGAGATTCTTTGTGTCGTTCCATGATATCCTTCTAATCGGTTCGCGTCACATAAAAGTCAAGTCGAGTCGAGTCGGCTGTTGCCAATCACGATATCATAGGGAATCTATCTCCTTAGTTTTATTATTTGTTGGATGTCAGATGTTTGTACAGCTATGGTATTTCTGGTTTAAAATGATGATGAAAAGGTTTTTTCAGAATTTTGAGTCTACTTAATTCCTACTGGGTTTTTAATTATTATTATTTTTTTAAAAAAACGTTGCCCCCCTCTAGGAATTACTCCTGTATCGTTGGTGCGTTTACAAATATTTAAACTCACATACACAAACGTCCAGACCTGGAACAACTATCTGTAGGCCATAGAAATATTTGTTCCGTGCGGGAATCGAACCCGCGACACGCTGCGTAGCAGCCGATCGCTCAGCCATTGCGCCAACCGTGTCGTCAAATTATTTTCATAATCCCTTAGTTTATATAATTACAAGATAAGATTTAATTCAAAAAGAGATTACTCACTTGTTAAAGACAACCCAATTAATAATAATCAATGTCACTGTACTTGTTTGGCGCTATGTCCTTACCATTCTCACTGCAAACTGAAAAATGATCTGTCTTTGATTTTATCTAAATTCTTTTTCTTTTCAAAATAATTGATATCTGTCACACGCTTACACTTTTTGCCACTATCGACAGTTTGACGTGTCAATGTGATATCAATAAATCCAGTTAATGGAATGTCGTAAAATATTGAGTAAGTGAAGTTAAGTGCTCATACATGTTGTTAGGTGTCGAACATTATGATCCAGATTTGTTCTGTGCCGCACTTTGTTAAAGTATACACGTGTTTTATTTTAGGGTCCCCGTAATCCCTCACTTGTAATTCTTCGGAAGCATTACTAGTGATTTGTTATGTTATCAGTGTGTATTTGCGTTTATCGCAAACAGATCTCTCTCTCTACATTTGAACCCACATAAAAGTTCCGTAGTAGGTAAATCACGATTATCATTCATTTCAGATTCACTAAACCACAGCGCTATTTTCTTACGAAAATTGGATTGGGTGGTATGTATTTGGGTAAAAGGGTTCCGACCGATCGAATTACCTAAGGAATAGTCCACACGGTCGATTGTCTACGGCGGAACGAGGTTGCTTTGTATTTCGTGCTCGTATAAACGCGGCGACTCAGTTGCATCCGGTGTCTGTGCCTGCCGGATGTCTGCTTGTTTCCGAATGCTACAACACCTTGCACTTACAGAAACAAGCTCATTTTCCTATCTATACACAGGTTTAGCGCTGTAGAGGCATTTTGAGCAGCGCCCTGTCGCTGGTCCACAAGGTTTACTAATTTGTAGTGAATGTCATTTGTTTTTCATATTTACTATAGAAATTGAAGAAATGGTCGAAATAGTACATTACGATATTAATGCGTTATGATGGTTATAACATGCGAGGCGGAATTTCAGCCCGAGCCGAAGGCGAGGGCGTAATCGAGCAGAGCATGTTATAACCAATACGCACGTATATCGTACGACGTTTTTTAACACATTTGCGAGGAAACAGAAAAAATACATTTCACAATACAAGTACAAAGAAAAGAAAATTTGAGAAAAATGGCGCGAGGATTATTTTCTGCCGTGGCTGCGTGAACATGTTGGCAAAGACACTAGACTTCACTAGAGCATGCAGTCAAGTTTTTAAATTACCGAATAAACTGTTTTTTTTTAATTTTAAATAAACTCAATCTGTGAATGCACACTGTTGCTTTCGTGGTTGCTTTAAAATGGCGATTAGTTCGAAATTTGAATAGCAACAGCGCGCTGCTCACTAGCTGGTCAGTCGTGCGGCGGCGATCAGTTCCAAATTTGAAATGGCAAATAATACTGTTATGGAATTTGTATAGACTATAACTTAACTATTTGCTTTGATAACACACGCGTTTTTTATGACCCTCTTTACATATTTAAAACCGGTGGAATTACATCAGCTTTACGAGCAAGGGTGTTAAAAATATGTATTTACATTCTTTTTGCAAATAAGCAAAGCAAAGCAAATAAAAAGGCAAATAGTTAAGTTATAGTCCATACAAATTCCATAACAGTATTATTTGCCATTTCAAATTTGGAACAGATCGCCGCCGCACGACTCCAGCTAGTGAGCAGCGCGCTGTTGCTATTCAAATTTCGAACTAATCGCCGCGCGGCGCCAGTCAGTAGGCAGCGCTAGCGCGCTGTTAAAATGGCGGGAAAGCAACAGTGTTCATTCACAGATTGAGTTTAATTAAAATTTAAAAAAACAGTTTATTCGGTAATTTAAAAACTTGGCTGCATGCTCTAGTGTCTTTGCCAACATGTTCACGCAGCCAAGGCAGAAAATAATCCTCGCGCCATTTTTCTCAAATTTTCTTTTCTTTGTACTTGTATTGTGAATATGTTTTTTTTCTGTTTCCTCGCAAATGTGTTAAAAAACGTCGTACGATATACGTGCGTATTGGTTATAACATGCTCGGCTCAATTACGCCCTCGCCTTCGGCTCGGGCTGAAATTCCGACTCGCATGTTATAACCATCTTAACGCACTAATATCGTAATGTACTATTATTGCGTTACATAATGTTCAATAGATCTTACAAAAAGACTTATTTATAGCCATGGAAGAATTATGAATACTGTTAGGTTGAAACACAGAGTAACAAATAAATGGTCTGAAAAAGCAATTGTAATAATCTAAGTTACAGCGGATAGTATATGCCTCATTGTAACTTAAAGAAATTCACACACTCTGTGAACTCATCACTAGTGAGTTCATAGTCAACTGTCGAATTCCCCATTAGATAAAGCATTGACCAAATAGATACGGTTCTATTAATTGTGTGTATTATAAATTGATTTATCGACGCGACCGATTTAATTAATTTCAAATATTAAAAACAACCCGTAGATATTCTCATTAATATGCAGTCGCACTGGCTGACGGAAACAACAGCTTTTGTATGGAGTAAAGTACCTACATAAGTGGAGTTAGGAAGTTCCCGACGTCTGCGATATTGGAGCACGTATTTGAGCGAGTTTTCCGCGGCGTACAAAGCGAGTGCAGTGTGATTTAGTGTGCGACGTCTTGGCGAAATCACGAGTCGCGGGTACGGTCGGGTTCGGTGACGGCAGCACGCATCGGCGCGCCGCCCCGCCACCGCGCAGCTCCCGCTCGCTCGACTAGAAACAGCCTGATTGAGAGCGCGGCGCCCTGGCCACTCGACCGCAGACTGAAACCCGAAACCTCACCCACTTCATACCTAGTCACCGTACGTCATTTGTAGTTAATCGTTTGCAATATTGCGCTATTGCCGAAAGTAGACGCTTTAATGAGCAGCGCAAGTCATCGTTATACCTAGCCAAGAATCTGTGACACTTTACTGTTCTCGAGTTTTATGACCGAATACAGAGTGGTGTTTAACAACAATAAGTGTACATTGATACCTTTGAAAGTAAAATTGCTGCCGAAAAATTCTGCTTTGTAATCCTTCAGTAGGGACTTTTTTTTAGCGCCTTTTATTGACCACAAATTAATGACATCGCAGCGTTGAAATCTAATTAAAATCATTTTAATAGAAAAATATAAAATTTTTGCCTAAAAAATGAATAGCGCTTGCTTTGGCGTCCATTTTAATACCGTTGTAAGGTAAACATGTACCTAACTAAGAGGTTATTAACCTCTTACAGCTTTAATCTGATTGTGAAAGTTTCAGGAAGTTAACATTTGGGTAATTTATTGGAAAAAAAACCCTTTGGTATTGAAATATTATTTAGTAAATTGTTTTGTAAGTAAATGAACTACGTGACCGTATCTTATCGGAACATTCGTAGGCTTCATAAAAACTTCCTTCAGGAATCAGTTCTATCTTTTCATGGGTGAAGTTTGCAACTTAGATCGATCGTGTTACCACTGGCACTGTATAGACGGGAGATTACCCGCCGGCCGTTAAATAATTCATGAGACGCCTCATGTCGTGTAGTCTTATGGCAGCTTAAGCCTATTTATGCTAAATTACATCACACTTTTTCACGTGTCGGAAGTTATGACTCTAATGGCTGATTCCTGTATTTCAATGACTCATCATCAGCTTTGCCTATTTTCAACGAATTTTGTATTAAATTTCTAGTCCAAAGTGAAAACTTATGCGTCTTTTCACTATATTCAATGTGTCTGACGTTATTACCTAGACATAACACACTGAATACAGCTTTAGTAGTTCTAGAGCGTGCAAACTGAAATTTAGGAGATGAAGTCAGGCAATGGCCGACATTACGACTTCTAGTCTTAAAACTACACAAAACAGTTCACGTCTTGAAACATCAATATAAGGAAAACTTTCCCTTTTCACCGAACAGCTATAATTTAGCAAAACGTGTACCATCTTCAGAAGCCGCCGGGGAAGGCGTTCCATAATGTAAAACGGTCGACACAATATTGTTTATGAAACCTTACTCCGTACTCGAGCAAATATTGTCGCTGTACTATTTTCACTTACCTCTTTCTAGGGCGAGCGTCTGCTCTGTATAAAATGTCTCTTCGTTATGTACATTTTTATCGTTCGGTTTTTATTTCAGATTGAGGATATATTACTAGACTGTAAACGTCAGCTGTTTGAACGTGGGTCTTCAGTTTACATTGTATTAACATTTGTTCAATATGTTACGAACACAATGCATTATGAATCCATATATTATATCACTAGCTTTTGCCCGCGGCTTCACTCGCGTTAAATTTAGGGTAACACAGTTCCCCTTTCAGGTACCTGCTACCAGTAGTTTATTATTATAATACCTTATTGATTGTAATAGCAAAGCTAAGTTTTCCATTTTCTTCCCTCTTTCTCCCTCATTTCACAGTATTTAAGAAAAAAATATGCCTTGTACCAAAATTCGTCAAAATCGGTTTAGCCATTAAGGCGTGAAGACGTAACAAACAAATAAACTAACAAACAAACCCACTTTCGCGTTTATAATATTAGTAAGGATAAGGATTTGTGTTATAGTAATGCATTGTGTTGTGGCAATGCCTAGAGGGAACTCCCAAAGTGATCGCCTTTTACATCATCTTTAAAAAATCCATTGAATGATGCTTTGTACGAAACGGAACTACATTTGGTAGAATCTGCACTGTCATTCATTTTATTGCATTTTAATGGTCCATTAACAAGCAACAATGGAATAATATTCAGTTTTCACACTTTGTTTTTCTATTCACCATATCAGCCATCTATAATGGGGACTTACCTTATCATGGTAAACATTATTAGCTTGTTATTAAACGTTACTCAGATTATCTACCTTTGTAGTGAAAGTGAAATTATGGATGTGAATATTGAAATGTTCTACAATATTATTCTGTATTCAGAGGCCTTCATAAAACGATGTATGGAGGCATGGTGAAAACGACCTTCTAACTCTGTTCTTAGGCCTTTCTCTTAGTTGGTGAACTTTCAGTAGCTCGCCAGAGGTAGTTGTTGGAAGTATACCGTGTTGTTTTAACTCAAGAAAGGTTTCATAGTATCTGTACACCTAGCCTATGGCGAAGAACATCTGCAAAGATCGCTCTAAGAAATTAAACGGTTTGTTTTCAATTTTCAAGGTCAATATCGTACAACTGCTTTACGGTATTAACTCAATTACTCGGAAATATTGTTTGGAGGTTGTGACCGTATGACACTAGGTCACATGCTATAATAGGCATAGAGGACTGAGGGGAACCAATGAGAGACCAATAAATCTAAGGATAGAACGCGGGAGGCAGACCGATCGATCGAGCCATCTTATGTCTATGAGAGTTCGCATGTAATACGGTGAAAAGACACACGTTACACCTGCAATGGAATATTTAATGTCAATAACCTGTGTTCCTATAGAGGAGTGTTATTAGTCGATAGACTATGTGTACATTATATTTATACTTCATACGGGTTGTTAAATAATACCTAATTGCTTAGGCGGATAAGCAAATAGCGATGTGCTATCAATTTAGGCAAACCTACCATTAATTCTGGAATATATGCTGATAACTGGAGTCTAAAGATTTAAAATGGATCAATTTACGTGCCTTTTAGGGTTTCGTTCCTAAAAAGGAAAAGAGGGAACCATTATTACTTTGTTGTCCGTCTGTCAAGACCCTTTAACTCGGAAACGAGTGGAGGTATTGACTTGAAATTAAAGCCATATACACAACTCTGTGGTCCTTTGTGCTGTGAAAACCAACCCTCTAAGTCTACGCAGTCAAAAGATATGGCTGTGTAAGTCGCAAGTTTGTACGGAACCCTCGGTGCGCGAGTCGGACTAGCTCTTGACCGGTTTTTGCTTTTAACGCTAAAAGACTGTATCACTGTACCTACTATCGTCAAATCTTTATTTCTAAAAGTTAATATCCGTCGCCGTCTCACAGTACTACGATCCATTTTTCCTCTTTGTATGGTTTTCGGCGGTATTTTAGAAAAAAAACTGCCTCACTTTAGACTTTAAAATCTATTTTATATTGTGGAGTGTTTAAAAAATCCCTGACTAATCTTGTTCGAAGTATTGTAATGATATACAATCAGCAATGGTGATAACTAATCAAGTTCGTCAGATAAAGTAAAGCTTTCTTAAAAATCACTATGAATATTTTGAAATAAAATACAATTTATTTGATAGAAAACAAACTGTACATTAAATAAATGAGTTATAGTCTAAGATAAATTCAACTATATAAGGAAATAAGTAACCAGGCTCAAGCTGACTGTATATAGTGTGGCAAATGTCTTTCATTTCAAACCTTCGTTTATTCATGGCTTTAAGAACTTGATTAAAAAAATAAGGCAAGCAAACCATTATTGACAAGAATACACTAACAATTCTAGCTGAAACGAATTCACTAAAAATAAACTGCCGAAAACATACACAAATTTAACAAGTAGCATAGTGATATCGTTCTAATTAACCCAGAAATGGGTTGACGTAACCTATAATAAATGTACACCGCTATATTCGTCACATCCACATAGCCCTTCGGACAGTGAATCTCAGGTGTTTTCGGCCAGACCCGTATATTTTATGCGTCACAGAAATAAAGCATAAATCAAAGAGCTTGACATTTTTATGCACGTTTCGTTTTCGGAATGTCTTTATTCAATGAAAAAGGGGAACGTTGCGTAAAAAGTTTAGTCATGATCAGTATCAGTAGCATTGCGGTCATCGAGTCCACAATGAGATAGAAAACTAGAGAGTATTATTAAAATTTAGACATTTAAATAAAACGTTTAATGGAGTCAAACTTTATATAATTATACATTCAGCCAAAAAAGTATCGGTAACGGATGATTTCTTTATGGATTTAATTTTTTTTTTTGTTAGATTGGCACAGCTGTTTTCCCATTTGGTTCTGTTTTTGAGTTGCATCAATTATTTAGATTTAATACATCACTGTTTTTAGTTTGATCATATCTAGTGTTTATTACGAACTTCATAATAACCATCGAACAAAGAGTTTGTCTTAAATTTTGCATCGCCAATGGAATTTTGTGTTCAGAGTCACTAAATTTTTATTGAAGGTTTGCGGTGAATTGACTTTCATCAAAAATACGTGCTTGTGAGTGGTACCTACAGCGTTCAAAAGCGGTTGAGCTGTGATAGAAGATTAGCCTGGTTCTGGTAGGCCATCAACTTCTTCAGCTGAAGTTAAAATCGCAAAAGTGAAGCAATAGTGACTGAAAATCCTCATTCAAGTTTGAGAGACATAGGCGCTGAACTTTCCGTGTCTTATGAGTCGATCCGTACATTTTAAAATAATCATTTGGGTATGAAATATGTTACCGCTAGGCTAGTCCCAAAAGATCCGAATTTTCTTCAAAACTCAATCGCATAAGAATCGCTGAGGACAAGCTAGAACGAGTCTATTCTGACCCAACATTCATAAAACCCATTGCTGGTGACGATATGTGGGTTTATGAGTTTGACATGCAAACTAGTCAACAAGCTTCGAAGCGGAGCCTCTTGACAGAACCAAATCCGAATTTGACTGTATTCTTTGACCATCTCGATTTTTTTGCACCCGAAATTCTTACCAGAAAGTCAAGCGGTAAAAAAAAGAATAATATTTGAGTGTTATGCGGCGTTTATGAGAGCAAATTCCTCGAAAAAGACTTGGATTTATCATCACCATAATGCGCCGCAACGAAAGTTTTGACCAAAAACTTAATAACAAATATGTACTATCCAGCAACCACCTTTAACACCACATATGGCTCTTGGCTGACTTATTTTTTTTCCTAAGCTCAATTTAACTTGTTACCATTAATTTGTGGCGAAAACCGAACTCAAATCCGAAAGACTCGTTTATAAAAAAAGATTGCACTATTCGTTGGCGTAAGTGTATCGTGTGTGTAGTGTCTATTGAAGGCGATACAATACCAGGGTTACGGGTTATTCCGCGTGATGAGAAAGAGATACCGCGGCCCCGGAACGTAAAGGGCAAAAGAAGGAACATGGGTGGGTTTTACTTAGTAAAAGTCTGACACTCCCCCCCGCTCCGCCCAGATCGGGGAAAGTTATTTGATGATTTATCACTCCAAAAAAAAAGGCGATAAAATAAAGAATGAATAACTAACATTTTGTGTATTATTGATATTTTCCCGGAACTTTCTTGACAGAGTGGTACTTGTCGGATCCGGTCATTAGTACGGAAAGAAATGAATCGTAAGCGTGCCAGTGGGAACATCAGGCGACCTACTTAGAAGTCTAGCCACACGTATAGCACGCTTCTTAAGAGTCGTGATGTTTTCAAGCTCGAGTCGAGGACAGGATTCAATGTTTAATAGCAGCGGAGTTGAGATGTCCCGAAACTGTACCTACTCAATTCATTGTACTCAGTGTAATTGTGTTATATTGTAATTTCAAGTAATTTGTTGGTTTAATTAAAGTAGTAGGTATCACTGTGCGTTTCTTTCTGTGGGCCTGTGGGCGGTGTGCAATGGGTAGCTCACCGTCCATCCGTCTATTGACCACAGGCCGTGTCGACGGCGCGTTAGTGTTCCACGCGCGCTTCAAAGATATGTCAGCAAAGCAGTGGGGCCTGCCAGGGCCACCGCCTGCCGGGGTTTCGGGTTGTTCGAAAGAGATACCGCGGTCCCGGAACATAAGTAAAGCCCACCCATGTTTCTTCTATTGGATCATGGGTTGGTTTTAGTCAGAACAAGTCTTACACTCCTCCCCGCTCCGCCCAGAGCGGGGGAAGTTATTTGATGATTTCCCATCAGCAAAAAAAAGTTGCAGCGGAATTTTTCATGACAATCCGATATACTTTTTTCTTTTTAAAGTTTACTCATATTTTGTACATAATATGTATCTTGACTAGTAAATAATCGGTCAGTTTTTATTCACAAAACACTTTTAAAACTTTGTACTAAACACCACTCATAAATTGATGCATGTGGGTCACCCCCATACAGACTATCGACCCATTTCATTTCAACCTCGGATGGAGTATCGATGCGAAATCAATAAGTAAACATGAAAAGAAACGCATTGAAAACACCTCTTGTAACTTGTAAAGTGAAGCGATCGGTCAAAGAAGGTCACTTACGTCTATTATTAGTAAAATTAACGTAAGGCTCTGGTCGTTTGAGGGAGAGAACCTCAAACCAACCCATGCAGCCGTTGCGGGAGACGCCCAGGGCGTCGGGCGCCGCGAGACGACTCCCGGCCACCGTAGATGCGGGCCTATGGACGGTGAGCAATGGGTAGCCTACCGTCCGTCCGTCTATTGACGACAGGCCGTGTCGACGGCGCGTTAGTGTTTCACGCCTCAAAGAGATGTCAGCAAAACAGAGGGGCCTGCCAGGGTCTCCGCCTGCCGGGGTTGCGGGTTGTTCGAAAGAGATACCGCGGCCCCGGAACGTAAAGGACAATAGAAGGAACATGGGTGGGTTTTAGTCAGTACAAGTCTGACCCACACGGGATGTTGAATGTGACTGTGTAAACCTCTATTGATTCACATTCGAATTCAGTCGCACATTCAGTTCGAACACAGTCGCGTGCGGGACCGCTTTAGTTTGACCAGAGCTTTATACTAGAGCCTTTTAGTAGCACAAAATTGTGATGCTTTGTCCCATGACAGTTGACGGCTAGCTAGGTCGTTGTATAGATCACTTCATAAATTAATGTCTAAAAGGTTTTAGACACATTTCTTTCTTATATTTTTGGCGGGGTGTATCGAGTTTGCAATATTGTACCTCTCTGTGTTCGCCAGGAGCGTTAACGTAACGATTTCTCATCCATCTTGCTTTTAGGTTATTTTATTACGGTTATAGATATACTATGAAGTTTATGTAATGTTTTAGTATGCTGTCTATAGTGAAGAGGTATATGATATTTTGAAATAGGAATTAGTTCGTAAGTCTATCAAAAAAAAACTCGTTACGTACTTATTTAAGGACATACTTTACGGCGTGTTCGTGTTAAATAATAGGTACAGTATACCAAAAAAAAAGAACATTGAAAAAATTAAAAGCCCTCTTAAAATAAATTACACTATAAAAATAATGCAAATAAATAAATCCACGATTCTGACGGTAAACGTTCGGATATTATCCGCCGATTACACTGATCGTTTCACATAAAATTTTCATCAAAAACGAGTAGCATGTGTACTTTGCCCACCGTCCAGTTCAATTTGTATACTCGGGGGAAATAATCATACTTGTACGTGATGCCGATCACTGATTGATTGCTATTTACCAATGCAATTCCTGTAATGATGGCTCCATGTGTTACCGATATGATATACCAATTTATATCGGGGTTCCGTATCCGGAAATTTATAATATACTAGCTTTTGCCCGCGGCTTCACTCGCGTTAAATTCGGGGTAACACAGTTTCCCTTTCCTGATTTGCAGGTACCTGCTACCTGTAGTTTTTGCCCTTGCGCCCTTTTTATTGTAATAGCAAAGCTAAGATTTCCCTTTTCTTCGCTCTTTCTCTCTCAATTCCAACTTTAAAAAATATATATATATCTATGTCCGTCTCCAGGGTCCCAGCTAAATCTGTACCACAATTCATCAAAATCGGTTTAGCCATTAAGGCGTGAAGACGTAACAAACAAACAAACTCACTTTCGCTTTTATAATATAAGTAAGGATTTTATAGAGCAGGAAAAAGAAATTGTAAGAGCATGAAATACAAAACTAAGTCTACATCGGCATAATTGTGCCTACCAGGAAAGTTTAACTCTCCACAGCTGAAATAAATGAGGTTTTACTCATGGTTCACATGGTAGCATTTTATAATTTGTTTTGTTAGAAAAAAAGTAACATTCATTTTATTAGGTAATCAAAATAAAAAACTTCTTATTTAAAAAAACACCGTGTAGGCGACATATTGAAGGAAATAACCGGGATAATCAGAGATGATATCAAGCTCGAAAATGAATTCCGCCAGATTTAGACGCTTTTTATTTTTATCAACAACCGTATTTTTGTGAAAGGCCTAACCTTTCACAAAAGTACGGTTGTTGATGATGAAAGAAGATGTAAATTCGTTTGTTGAGAAACATTTTATTGAGTAGAGATATTATCTTAATAAAGTGTTCGAAGTCGCAGGTCTTAATGAACAATAAATTATTTTAATGGAATATTCGCTCTAGCCTTGACTCTAGTCTTTCATTAAAAGAAATATTAAAATCATCATTTTAAAACATTGGTTTACTATTATGTGTTCAAAAGTTTGTTTACTACAAAGGATCGGTCCCACGGTTTCTCTGGATATATTAGGAATTATCATAAAGATTTTTGAACTAACATTTATTTTTGCTCTATTGTTTTCCCTATTCCATCTCTTACCGAGCTAAAAGGACTTGAAGAGGATTAGGTACTTCGATATCCGATAATGGTATCTGATTCTATACCGTCCTTATTTAAATCCTGATGCCTATAATATGATTATCGCTTTTGTTTACCAGCCTTTGTTTAGTTATAGACACGGAATTTGACTGTAATATATTTTCTAAGTATGTTAAAAAATTCTTCTTAGCTTACTTAAGTGCTCTTGGAAGATATAAGAACTGGTGAAGTAGCTACTTGAATGATAACTTCAAACTAATTTTAGTCACTTACCAAGGCAGAATAACACACATATACATCTCATTTCTACACTAGCTACAGAACTACAAACTAAAGTAATTAAAGCCAAGACTCCGTGAAATGCAGCCACACGAGAACTAATAAATCTTTTCATCTTTTATGAAATGCTACTCGTTGCGCGGCCATTAGTTACACGCATCTGTCCCTTTTAATTACACGTTAAATAAATCATACACCTCCAACATGCATGAAATGTCAAGCAATTGTCAAAATGGTGGAGCAGTCGTATACCAAAAGTCATAACTACGCATTTATCAGAATATTCATAAAAAGTAAATTTGCATCGAGAATGGTAGTCACTGCCACTGTCAACCGACTAATCGTTATATCTACCAGCTGTTACGGTTTTCTAAATGATGGGCGGTTAACTTTAAATTAATCAAGTTTAAATCAATGAACATTATGAAAATAAAATGGCGGTTATAACGCATGATGTTCCTTTAGGGAGAGCAGTATTTTTAATCAAAGTTATGGCTGCAAAAATCTACTGTTCTACTCTAAAATATTTACCTTGAAAATTTGCTTAACGAATATTTACCACGAGACGAGTGCATCTGCCTCGGAGCATGTTAAAATTTTCCGATGCAAGCTATTTCGCTGGGAGATCCGAGAAATTTTCTAACATATAGGTATTGAAAATGAGCTTTTGAAGCGGTATTAAGTAAAGTATAGAATAGACCAACCTCATATGCTCCTTAAAAATTTAAATGAAAAGCTTACATTCAACGCGTTTGGAAAGCTTACAAAATTGAAAATTTGCACGTATTGAGTTGGTTTCACAATGCTCTTTTAGAATTTCTCATATATTTTCGAAACACAATTTTTAGGGCTTTGTATTCCATCGTAGTGAGACCTACTTATTTGTAATATCATACTGATAAAATCGTGGGAAATGTCCAAGTAGGTACCGACACAATACTTAGGTTATTTACAAAGATAAGTACATAAGTTAGTACCATAATTTTATGGTAATTGCTATGACATCATCAATATCAATACAAGAGCGCTTGTTTCTGTTTAATGTTGAATGTTATTTTTATCTGTACAGTTATGGCTGACGGGATTGTTATTGTCTAACTCCAGCCTGAGGGATGTGACTCATCGTACTTAGTTCAGGCGCCGACTTTCTTGTACTGTGCACAAGTTTCTGATTGTTTTCATATATTGTGTGTAATCAGGTTGTTTGTACGTATAACTTAACTTTGTAAGGTTATTATCATTCAGTTCATCATTTCGTATGTCATACAGTTCTTTCCTCAATATTTCGTTTAGATCTATCATAAAGAAAATATCATCTGAAAAGTGTCTCAATAAAGTAGGAAACCAATATCAATTCTATTAGTTCGTGAATCTAATTTAAACTTTTAGATTCTAGTGCACAATAACACACTAACGATAAAACTTCTCGACATAAAGTTTTTGAAAAGGCAGATAGCTACAAGTTTTGTGCGCGAGAATACCCACTGGATCAAACTATAATATGAGTTGAAAGAAATAATAGTTTTATCTGAAATACAAGTAAACACACGATACATAAGTAGGGTACCATCTGCAGCACTTCCGTACGTAGTGTATGTCATTACACATGTATGTTTTCGCGAAAACGATAATAGCATGTCTAATTCTGTAATAACACGTAACTACAAGTGTTTCTCTTTCTATGAATATTGTTAATATAACGAACTAATAATAGGCAAAGAATGTAGAATTATTCAAAGCAAATACAATTTTTCGAGAGTTTAGAGGTATTAGCAGTGTACCGTAGAGGTTGTATACCATTAACCAAACCCGAGTACAGGCTAACTAGCCTGTACTTGGGTTTGGTTAATGGTCCTATGACGTTCGAATACTCTTTTTGTTTGAATCCTTACTAATATTATAAAAGCGAAAGTATGTTGGTTTGTTTGTTATGTCTTCACGCCTAAATGGCCAAACCGACTTTGATGAATTTTGGCACAGAGATAGTTAGGAACCTTGGAGACGGAGATAGGCTAATTAAAAAAAAAGAGAGTAAAGGGGGAGAAAGAGGGAAGAAAACGGGAGAGAACGATTTTTTTTCGATCATCACGCGGGTTAAAGTTAGCGTTAGCCCAAAGTAACTATACCACGTGGACGAAGTCGTGAGCGGAAGCTAGTAAATTATAAAAAAGAATAGAATGGCGTAGGAAGTGTGTGGCATGTATTGATAAAATTAAAAATTAAAATAGTCTTAAAAAGTTTTATTCTTCTTTTAATTACGTTCATATTATACACTAGTTCCCTACAGCTATACGGTTAACCTTACCGTGGTAACATCGATACTTAGGTATTCCCTGACCGTCGGCATCGTCCCTCAACGTTCAATCACGATAAGAGCAGAAACATCGACGGAATAGTAACTCTCAGATTTGTTACGATCAAAAGTAAGCGATCAAATTGATCACGCCAATGATAAAGCTTTACGATCGTCGAATCTAAAAGCAAAAGGTAATCCATCAAAATCCTTTTTAGTTTTGTACCTGTTACAACTGTCAGGAAGGAAGTGCCCACCTATTTGTATTTAATTTCTTTTGTCTTTTTGTAAAGTCACGGCTGTTCTGCGAAAACAAAAGGTGAATGAAACAGAAGGGTTTAATTTACTGCGATGTGTTCAGGAAACGAAATGTATTTTTAATTCTAATGCTTCTATTGCGGGAATACTATTATTATTACAAGGCTATTTTATTTTCTCATCACTTTAATGGATATCGTTTTCAAGTTATTGAAATAACATGTTAATAATGAAAACATAGAAAAAAATGTTTTTTTTTAATATGTTTTCAATGGGACTCTTGTACTCAATCGTTTCTAAGAAGAGAAACTCATTTCTCTTCTTAGAAACGATTCGTCCTATCGTTGATCTCAATCAACGATAGGACGAGTTAACCCAAAATAATCTGTTAATTCTCTACTAGAATAGAGCCGGGGATATATGAGTTTGGGAACACAGTAAATTCTACTCCTTGGAAAGACTCTAGGCTAGGCTATTAACAAGATCAGAATCAGTGCATCACAATATCATAATCAATATATTGCTACACCCTGTCCGACTCTGCGACAAATTGTACAAAAAACTTTTAAAATATTTTGCGGTAAAAGACACGTTTTTCAATTATCTTAAAGGTGCTCCCTCCCCTAGAACATTCGCGTGTAATGTAACGTTACAGATTTGAGCATTACATCAGTGAAGGAGGAGAACTGAGCATTACAATGCGCACCTTTTAATTATACAATGTGTAATATCTTGATGGAATCTAAAAACGAATGGTCAAACCCGAATCTATAATGTTACAGAACACGTCAATGCTCGCGGTGAGGGAGTACCTTAACAATAATTGTAAAATATTCAGTGACATCAAACAGAGTAAGATAATTAATTTTGTAACATTTTTGTCCATTACGTTTGTTTAATGAATCATAAGGCACGCCACTCATAAGTAAAAGGACGCGTCATTTACTGTTTATGTCTTTCATTCGATTCTATGTTTATACTTCTCAGTTGTTGACAGCCCAATCGCTTCCTAGAATCATTTTAATATTATGGAAAAATGATTCTTTATGATCTCAACGACGAGATGATATTTCGGGATATAAAACATTTGATGGAGTAATAATGCCAATAACATCAGAGATGGGCGGCGATCGGATTATACAATGATATCGGGAAAGCCGCTTGAAATACCCTCACGGTAACAACTTTTTATTGCGAAGCAATGAGTATAAGATTTTATGCGGAACCTTTTCGTATTGCTAATGTTTGTAAACGGAATTTAAGTAACCATTACGTTGTGAACGCAACATTTAACACTTATTTTTTACGTTTAGACGCCATTTTATACTTTTTAAACATTTTCCCGTGTCAATGATATTTTTAGATTGTTTCAATGATCTTAGGAAATTGTGAAATATCTGATTAATCAGAAACGACTACAGAGTTCCAAAAACGAACGCGCGGTGTTAACGTAACGTAAATTCGCCGATTTTTGTTGTTGTTAACATATAACTATTTTAGTTATAGAATATAGATATAGCTATAGGATAGAATATGGCTATCGGATAATTTTTATTTTCGATAAAATAATCGGCATGTTACGTTACCTTTACACCGCGTAAGAGCACGAAGTGTACCTAAGCTAGGGTCTCAAACCGTCTCCGTTTACGTTCACTCATCGCGACACGCACGTCGTCTGTTACTGCGCACCAGACATCTAAAAACCATCACCATTAAGGTCCGAGCAAGTCCTTCGAGGGCGTCCCCCTTCCCAACGCCGCGTATCAACTCACATCTGCCGTATAAATATCTTTTGTATGTCGCCTTTTATTTATCTTCTCAGCATTATGAACGCATAAAAAACAACAATCTTCATTATAATTAAAAACTTCAAAGAAACCGAGAAGTTTATAAACAACACATTTATTTTTCAGTTCTTCGTACTTTACGTGTTTTTATGAAGTGTCATCTGACATAGCGAAGCGAAAGCATACTTCGAAATGACATTGTTATACGAGCAACTGAAACGGTAGCGTTTGCAAGTAAATGTATTGAGGGAGTGTGGCCTGCCAAATTGTGTCAATGACTTGATGGATGGATCAAGTCAAGCCACAAACTTCCGAATGCATCGCTTTGCCGTGAACTAGACATAGTTGCAGCTCTGAGAATGGCCCGGGATTTAATTGTGCCGGGACTGAAATTCCTGCCCGAAACAACACGCTTCATAACAAACGCCAAATATTCTTTACGCAATCTCACTGTTGATTAACTGATTAACTTTAACGTTAATAGGGTAGTTTCCAGGGTCAAAGTAATTACATACTATTTAGTCCGTCTTTTACATTATTCAAAAATCAGGGACACGTATTTTTTATTAGTAAATTAGCCTAAAAATAACAAAGATATAGCCCATTAAAGTTACGTGTGACGTCACTGCGAGTGACGTCATACAGCGGGCAGCAGTATGCAGCGAAAATACAGACTTATTTTTTTTTTGGAATCTGGCCTATTACTATGTTCTAATGAAAACTACATATCTCACCTCGCTGCCTTGTTGGTCTAGTGATCGGAAGCTCGTCTGCGGAGCATGTGATCATGGGGTCTATTTAGGGGATTTCCATTAGGAAGCCCCCTGGTAGCCACGGAGTCTGTATATCGTGCCTTGGTCGATGGCAATAGGCTCGCCCCTAATTACATAGGACTAAAACATAACTAGCAAAAGAAGGGTGTACTATTCGGTACAACTCTGCCTAACTAACACATCGACGATCATAGCCGTTATATTATGTAATGTAACGCGAACTATGACAAGTTATGGCTATAAAAATAATCTCTTTAACAAAGTTGGAACCACAATGTTCTCCAGGTTTCACCCTTAAACGATGGGACAACTCTTCCCTTTTATTTGTAGCAGCAAAATATTTTTCTTTTTGACATGTGTCACATTTGGCCTTTAATCTTGTTGGGTGATGCCCAACATTTTTATGAAGGAAAATACTTTTATTCTGGCATAAAGGACCCGCGATATAAAGATATATTACACAATGCGTACAACAACGTCGACAGTTCGGAATAGTTAAATTTGCCGGTATCTAATGTATAGGGACCCATTTATGAAGATGTGGAATATGTATAATATTGTTTCTTTTATATTTTTCTATTTTATTATATTTCAGGTAAACGGTCTATTCTATATCTACTCTTCAATTATTGATAAGAATAGGACTAAGAAGTTCTTTTATACAGACAGACTTTCTAGTTTTTCTAGAACTTTGTTAAAACTTATAACTACGGGTATAAAGTTGTCCTAATATTGTTAAATACAGGCTCAAAACGTTATCGATTTTTGCGTATTCTTATATGGTTAATGCTTATAGCCCTTTTGTTTGTAATAAACAGAAATTGCTCTGAATTTAATTACAATAGGTTTCTTCTGAAGGCTTTCTCAAAGTTTATTCAAGTGTAAAGAATTAAGATTTCTTGGTTATTGGGGTTTTGTACAAAGTCTGGCAGCATACGTTACCTTACTTTGGGTTCCATTGTACTCTGAATGCTGATACAGTAAAGTTGTTATCTGTGGCAGCTCAATTAATCGGTGTTATAATAGGAAACCTTCGTCGTTTGTTAAACTGATTGGTATTCCGAACCATTATTACAGCGACAGCTATTTCTCGCTCGGTAACAGAATGTAACCGAAATTAGCCTAATATTAAACGTCAAATAGAATTGAATTGAATAGCAAACTTAAACGAAATGGGTATTTTAGACAGAAACCCAAAATGCCATTTCTGCCGAAATATTCGATGCTGGCCACATTTTAGCTGTCCACTTTATTGTCACCCACTCTCAAATGTAATACAAAATGTACATACTATCTACGACACTCTTATGAATAATTAGTACCTACTCTATTCGAAAATACCGTCTGAAGGGTAAATATAAAAACTGGCCAAATACGAGTCGGTACTCGCCCACTGAGGGTTCCGAACAAACTTACGACATAAACGGCCATATCTGTTGACTGCAAAGACTTAAAGAGTTGTTTTTTTTCTTAGCTCGAAGGGACCATAGACTTGGGTACTTATATAGTTTTAATTTCTACTCTGACAGACAGACGGACAACAAAGTGATTCTAAAAGGGTTCTGTTTGCCCTTTTGAGGTAAGGAGCCCTAAAAAGAATTTTATGATGGAGAAAATAAAATGTTAATAAAAAAAACATTGTTAAAAATAAGTACTAGAATTTCCCTCAATGCCAGTTTTTTGGAAGAATTAATGGTGCTCTTACATAGAAATGCACTTAACATTGTGGAAATACCATTTTATGTTAGCTGGAGAGAAAACAAAGACTACTAAAACATTTAGTAAATGTAAAATTAATTTGCAAAGTTAATACCATCGGGTGGACGATATCGTCAAAATCGTGGGAAACACCTAGACGAAGGACGCACAGAACCGGGAACTGTGGTAGTAAAAAGGGTAGGCATATGCCCAGCAGAGGGTAATTCTGGACATATTGAATGCTATCCTACATCACGTTTATATTTTTTACTAGCTGACGCCCGCGGCTTCACCCGCTTTGATGATCGAAAAAAAGTATCCTATGTGTTATTCCAGACTGTAATCTACCTCTGTGCTAAATTTTATCGAGATTCGTTCAGCCGTTTTGACGTGAAAGAGTAGCAAACATCCATACATCCATCCTCACAAACATTCGCATTTATAATATTATATAGAGTAGGATCTCCTGTCCTTGAAATTCACAACATACAAATTAGCTACAATATTGTTGAACTGCGATGTCGTTAATCGGTGATAAATGTCGAATGAAACTGAGGACAGTACACAAAGCGATATTAATGAACGATTTTAAACTTACAATAGATAGTCGGATAGGTCCCGACAAGAACAGACCACACAGTTATCAAACTTCCACGTCAGTGGGCAATGTTGCTGACGGTCGGCTTACTCCTAAATTAACCAACTCAATTTAAATTCTAATATTCAATGAATACTTTATCTAAGTGGGATGCAAGTCTATTTTAGCGCTAGATGACTTGGAAGGAGTAGTGACAATTATTTAGATGTACACAATGGACTATCGATATTCTTGCAGTGAGTGTAATAGAGTGATTATCCTATTTGAGGATGCATTAATGAATTCTAAGAAACATGTATTGAAATTAATCTGAATGTCTTTGATCCACAAAAACGTTTTAAACATTTAAATTAGAAAGTTGGCTATGGTTTGATTTCGAATTATTAAACGACCACCGTAAGAGCCTTGCGGTACTCCTATTCTAATTATAGGTAGGTCATGGTCTGACATGTGAAGACCTTTTCTAAAACATTAACCACACAAACAAACAGTCATATCCTATGCAATAAAGAGATCACTCATTGCAAAGAGGTCTAGATCTATATACATGATACATATGTATCATGTATAAAAGACAAAATCACTGAATCATTCGTCAAACTTCAAGTGTAAGGAGTCTAAAATTTTGCATGAGACGTAGGTGAGGCAGAACCTTTTAAGATGTAGTGGCCTCTTGAGGTTGTGGGTTGTTCGAAAGAGATACCACGGTCCCGGAACACAAGGGGCAAAATAAGGAACATGGATGGGTTTTAGTCAGTAAAAGTCTGACACTCAGTTAGAAAAGGCAGAAATTTCCCCCCGCTTTGGGCGGATTCATGCATTCTTTCACGAGATTAATAGACTATAATATAACATCACGCTACGACGCAAAGGAGCTGAGTAGTGGGTAAAACCGATGGGCGCGGCTATTGGAATATGAATGAATACTATTTCCCTAGTTATGTTTAAATAATAAACAATCGAAAGACTTGGAGTTATTATAGAATTTGCATCGAAAGATGTGCGACTAAGATGAGCAGTATTCCGTTAGATGTTAGAAATCTGCTTAAGCTTTTACTAAGACTCCACTGACCGTCTGTCTGTCCGTCTGTTACCAGGCTGTATGTCTCGAACCGTGGTAGTTAGACAGTTGAAATGTTCACAGATGATGTAATTCTGTTGCCGCTATAACAACAAATATGTCTAGCTGTATCTAAAAAACAGAATAAAATAAATGTTTCAGGGGGTTTGTTAATAAATGTTTAATAAACAAGTTTTCATAGATAATGGAACGAAACCCTTCGCTCGCGAGTCCGACTCGCACTTGGCAGGTTTATATTGATATTTATATTGCAACTGTTGATGGAACAAATCGGTAAAATATTGACAAAGAATACAATGAGCTGTTTTGTGTTCAGGCAAACACAATTTCAATGATCCACTTGTTAAAAAGTTAACACTTAATATTGATTGAGTAATATCGAAGCTAACTATTGCAGCCATATCGATTTCCAAGCCTACACAGTATCTAATATCATATCTCCGAGAACCATTCGCCTGTTCAATGTTTTACATTTCCGTATTGTTTTTTATGGTGATTTATAGACAAAGTCAGTGAATCGGATACAGGTAGTCAATACTGTTTGTTTTTCGTGGGTTTGTCGACGTTTTTTTTCAGCGTTTATATTTAAATAGTTAAATGAATGCTGGAGAAGATACAGAAGGAGATAGTAAAAAGCTCAAAAACAAACTCGCGCACCGCGTACAAACTTGCGACATAAACAGCCATATCTTTTGACTGCGTAGACTTATAGGGTTGATTTTTGACGATACCTCCATGCGTTCCTGAGATACAGGGTCTTGACAGACAGACAGAACAACAACAAAGTGGTTCAATAAGTGTTCCGTTTTTTCCTTTAGAGGTACGGAACCCAGGAAACCAGGTCGTTTTACACAATAGAAAATTATTCGATTAGAATCCCTTAGGAAGTGATGAAAGATTGTGAACGTGGCTGCATGGAATGTGCCTTATTTAGTCGAAAATGATTAAAGTAAAATAAACTGCGTGCCCATGGCATTCCCATTGGTAAAAAATAACAAACTACAATACAAAGGTTCATCCCCCATTAAACCCTTTAAAGGTTAACCTTTAACCTTTCATTTTTTTCTCAACGATACACAAGGAAAACTTGTGCAAATTTTCATGCTATTTTTTCGCTTTACGTGGTTTGTTAATGAATTATTTTTAATTTTTATTATCTGGTCTTTTCGGTTTAATCTCAATCAAAGGTCGAAGTTGAAAACCAATTGAAGTGAGTGCACTGAAGCATCACTCTCTATTTGCCGATAAGTACTTATTTGTGTCAAGTTCAGTTTATTCTGAAACTCTGAGGTAGTTGTTTCCCATAATTTATAACCTAAACCTAATAAAGATAGTGGATGCAACAGCATTACTCAATTAGGTAGGAAAGAATCCATTCTGTGGTAACCTTGTAGTCGTAATATCTGACATTGCAAGTTGCCTGACCTCGGACCAGTGGCGATCGAAAAATGTTATGAAAGCCGATATGAGAACAAAGATAAGGTGCATCAGACCAGGCTTAGTGAAGAAAATGCAGAGGAAAACGTATCCAGACAGCAGACATTGGTAATGCGATATCCTCTTCATCTTCATTGTATCTATGTATCTGACGGGCCTGTTGGTCTAGTGGTTAGTGGCCCTGACTGCTGAGCCGGAGGTCGTGGGTTCGATTCCCACCCAGGACAAACTTTGTGTGATGAGCATGATTGTTTGTTCTGTGTCTGGGTGTGATTTATCTAAAATATGTATGTATTTATAAATTATATAAGTATGTATATCAGTTGTCTGGTTACCATAACACAAGCTCTGCTTAGCTTGGGATCAGATAGCCGTGTGTGAGTTGTCCCAAGATATTTATTTTATTATTTATTATCTATATAGACCAATTTGCCTTGGCCTTTGTATAGGTTTTTTTTTGTAAATAACGTAAATTGTAAGGAAACAAAACCTTTTAAATAAAAATAGAGCATTTACGGGTTCTTCCTTGCGATTGCGTGCAACTTGAGTTTCTTAAATTTTTTCCTCGACTAAAAAATGATAACTAGTCAATCATTTGTCAAATAATACCTATAGGTAATTGAACAAAATAAAAGTCTGTCAATCTCATGGTACAGAATAAAACGATTGAGAATTATCTATAATTGGTATTTTATGATACGGTATGATAAAGCATGTGCGCTGTAGAGAGAGGACATGCAATATTCCATGCATAGCAATCGATTGGTGATACAACGTTAATCCGCTGAGCGGTCCAAAGTTACGCGCCATTAACTTCATTGGTGTACCTACATATGTACAGTCAGGTACCTTTTGTTTCGCAGATTGACATTCATACTGCTGTGTTTGTATTTCATATGCCTGATAAAATAGGTAGAACTTCCTGACATTTTGGGTATTCCTGTACGGAAAATTTTAAGTTAGTCATAGAACTATCCGGGGTTGCGGGTTGTTCGAAAGAGATACTGCGGCTCCGAAACATAAAGGGTTCTAGTCAGTTCAAGTAATACTCCCTCCGATCCGCCCAGAGCGGGGGAAGTTATTTGATCATTTACTATCCGCAATAAAAAGTCATGGAACTATCAGCCACAGCCTAAATATTTGCATGACCCGTATTTTTTTGTCTGCTTTGTGGCATGTGCCAAAATATTTCCTTTCTTTCTATTAATTACTCGCCTAATAATATGTTTACACGATTGTGCATACTTGGATCTCAGTACATTCGAGACTAAACTTAATTATATTTTGCCGGTCGTTTAATTTTATAAACGTATGGTAAGCCCTTCGCAGCTTACACAATTAAGGACATTTTCACGGACGGATTCGCTTGCTGTCCTATTCTGAATATCACACAATAGGCATAGCTATGAATTTTAAATAGGTCCACATTGTTGTTACGGGTGCTGTTATTTTAACATGCCTAACAAGATACACACTTCCGACCCCGGTCGTAATTAAATGTGTTGTAGTGTTGGTTGTTGTAAGACAAAGAATTGTATACAACCTTTTATTTCCTCGAATGTAGTGGGAAGTAGCTGAAGGGTCCGAGGTTGCGGGTTGTTGGAAAGAGATACCGCTGCCCCGGAACACGAAAGGGCAAAAACGCAAACATGAGTGGGTTTTAATTAGTAAAAGTCTGACACTCTCCTGCTTGGCCCAGACCAGGGGAAGTTATTTGATGATTTCCCGTCCGTAAAAAAACAGTAGAAGAGTTTGAAGGAAACATGGTGATTATCGTAACGTCCTGGGGTCCAAAGATTTTTGCAGATAAACTATATAACCAGGCAAAACTGACTTCTTACGTTTTCTTTGCGAATTTACTGAGCTGGTTTTTGTTTGCCACATGGGAAAAATGAGATAGAAAAATTGGAACAATCCCATGTAGGTACTCATGGGATTGTTCCAATTCTAAAATGTTTCTATCTCATTTTTATTTACTGCCAAAGTTGTCGCTAACTTTTTTAAAAACATTTTTGTTTCCCTTCGCAGTTCAAATGCTATTTAAATGATACAGAGAAAATAAATTAAATTACTCCCGCAAGATGTTCGAGCCAGTCAAAACTTTTTCTTTTCTCCTTATTTTCCCGTTATTACGAAACATTGGGCAATGGAGTACCTACAGAATAAAATTATAGATCAAAAATGAAATCGTAGGAGTTTTTCTATTAGGTTTATATACGGTTTCTTTTATAAGTTATTTATATTTTCAATTACTCTTAAGGGTCTTTTCCCCTTTATAACTATAGAACGTTTTGTGATTTTTCTAGATGATTTGCTTATCGCCATTAAATGTTTTTTTTACGGATGTGAAATCATCAAATAACTACCCTGCTCTGGGCGGAATGGGGGGCGAGGGGGGAGTAGGAGTGCCAGAGTTTTACTGACTAAAATTCACCCATGTTCCTTCTTTTGCCCTTTATGTTCCGTGGCCGCGGTATCTCTTTCGAACAACCCACAAAATCGGCAGGCAGTGGCCCTGACAGGCCCCTCTGCTTTCCAAATAAATGCATTAAAGGAGTAAAATATGAGGGACGAAGCGCTTACATCACGCCAAGTATAATAGACTCCCATCGTGCATCCCGGGTAATCCCACCCACAGAATTTCAGCGTTACCTAGTTGAATAGAAATGGGACAGGCTTTTCAGAAAGATATGCATAAAGGAATATTTAAAACCCAACTTACTTTTATGTGGGTACGTACTAAAATTTAAGAATGGCTTTATACTTTATATGTAAAACTACGAATAAGGTTAGAAGTGTGAGTGTTCATGGGTGATTAGGTGTACCCTAGATAACACTAGTTTTTTTTTATATCTTTTTGGTTTCTCTCATTTGTTTTTTTTTTTTGTTAGTAGGGCGAGGTTGGTAGGCAAGTGGCTGTCGCTTTTAAAGCCTTTCGTATGGTTTCTGGTTTTAATAAACAATTTTCACGCCGTTTGCAGGGTTCCGTATCCGTATAGATTTACCCCTTTTTGCAGATGGGAAATCATCAAATAACTTCCCTCGCCCTGGGTGGAGCGGCGGGAGAGTGTCAACTTGTACTGACTAAAACCCACCTATGTTCCTTCTATTGCCCTTAATGTCCCGGGGCCGCGGTATCTCTTTCAAACAACCCGCAGCCCCGGCAGGGCCCGCAACCCCGGCAGGGCTCGCAACCCCGGCAAGGAAGATTCGCCCTTACCGGCAGTCTGTCCCTATGTCACAGTCATTTTACTCCGACACCATATAGTTGAAATTAGGAGCAGATGCCTTCTATCAACACACACAAATAGGGGAGGTTCCATACATGCAACTAAGGGTTAAAAAAATCATACCAAGGTTTCTTATTTGACAAGCAAATGATTGATGAGATGTTTGCTTCTAAAGTCGTAAAATGATTGGAGGAAAAATCTGAAATAATTAGGTTTGTAGTACGTATAAAAAATTCGCAACGACAATTGGTTTGAACAAGAATTGACCATTAATTTTCAGATGTGGAACTTTCTCATAAAACTGCAGCAGTGACTTCTTTTTTCATTGAGATCAGGTTGAGTGTTATTTTCATATAATTTAAATCAGCATTAATTATATTGTATTGTTTGGTGCTACGGAACCCTTAGCATGTGAGTCCGACTCTCACTTGGCCGATTTTTAATCAAGATGAGACTAATGATTTCGTACCTGATTACTCTGAGAAGAAACAGTTAAAACAAAATCGTACATAAACGGCCATATCTTTTGACTGCGTAGATTTAGAGGGTTGATTTTTCACGCTTTCCTGATATTAGGGATCTCCAAAGACAGTCAGACAGACGGACAACAAAGTCTATCCGTGATCCGAAAACGGTTCCGTTTTTTTTGCTTTTCAGATACGGAACCCGAGAAAACGCCTTTTTGTCGACGACGCCCTTAGAACAGAAACGCAACCCAGTAAATTCCTCGTCCGAAACAAACAAAATAAAGTTAACGGAATGATATAGTACAAATATTTGTGATCGAACAACTGACCCTTCTTTAGAACACCAATGAAAGCTCACTGCCCTAATCAGGTCGTCAATCGCTTCTTACCGCACGACTCGAGGTCATAGGTTGACCGTAGTAATACTAGCTAGCTACCTCCTATTACTTTGGCTTTGAAAGAACATCACGGCTGTGTGCCTTGAAGATTTAGACAGAGGTGTAGGTATACCCACATTTTCCTATATATTTTTAAGACCCATGTTATATGGAGCCTATTACGACGTGTGGCTGAGCAATCGACTGCTACGCTGCGTGTCGTGCGTCGGTTCGAACCCCGCACGGAACAAATATTTGTATGGCCTACAGATAGTTGTTCTGGGTCTGGCTGTTTTTGTGTATGTGAGTTTAAATGTTTGTAAACGCACCCACGATTCAGGAGTATTTCTTTATGGTGTGAAAATTTCCTGTTGTTAATTACACTTTGTTCGATTTAAGCCTTACCTATGTAACAGAAGACTAATGAAGCAATATGTATGTAGACAAAAAACCAGCATTCTCCAAGGAATACCCTGGGATAATCTGGGATGAGACTGGATCCCAAGACCTGGTATCCAAGTCTGGAGTCCAGGGGATATTTTAATCTCATGTATATCTTGTGACTAGCTTCTAAATTTTGTATCGTGTTAACTAAACCGAATAAATATTTAACGTATTATCTGTGTAACCTATCCAACGTTCCCGAAAACTTTATCCCGGAATTGAGTACCGGGATAAATTTAACATACACGTAGCATGTTCGCAACTTTAGTTAAATAACAGTATGAGACTATGTTTTCTATATTAATTAATGGAAATAATCGTACTTAAGATATTAAATTTATCTGAAGTAAGTCGTAAACAATAATACAAAGTAAGTTTTCATGATCATCACATTACGATTATCTGTTATTTGCCCTTGTTATGACTGATTTAATTGAATGGAAAATTACTGATTGAGGAAATCTAAGTTTCAGTAGGTACTATGATTTGTACATATTTTAATGCTAGATATAGTTAAAAACCAAAACACTTTTTTGGATCGTCTGGGAACCACCCCAGTTAGCAACCACCCTCTATCATTTTCTACTTTTAGACACAGTATTATTCAAGAATTTTAAATAAGTTTTTATATAGATCATAAAACCCAACAGTGAAAATTTACGCACACAGTCTTTCAATTATTCCGTTTTATGACGATATATTATTTTATATCTGATGAGGTATAGACAAAAAAAATATAGGTTTTTTTAAATGTTTATTTATTTAGAGGCTTTTACCTTACAAAGGTATGTCAGCCTCATCATACCCTAATGTAACTAACTACTACCCTATTAAATAAACCTTAATTAATAAAGATATAGGAATTGTATTGGTAATATTTAACAGGTATATTTTTATGTTGTTTTTCGGCTCACAACACCAATAAATAGTTGTGTGATCATGGCTTTGACCGAAGGGCTAGACTAGACAGAGCCACAAATTTGGAGCTGGCTGAATTATATATGAGACCTATTTATAAAGTCTGGTGCAAACAATTTACAAAATTTAGGCTGGTCTAGCATGAATGGAAAATCTTTGACATGTAACACAGAGATTATTTGGTATATTTTACATCAGAGATTAACAGAATACGCTATAGTAAAAAACAGAGTTTGAACGAAGATTTGGAAGGCTCCGAAAATATTGAAATGATAGAAATATGGAAGTATAAAACATCTCTCAACTTGTGTGAAAAATAATTTTGTGTAACATGATTAATTAGGTCCACTATTCAGCTCCGTCTTCCAATTCAAAGTCATAGTAATTACTGTTAAGTTTCTTTTTTACGTATTTATTTCATATGTGTATTAATTATCTATATAAGTTTTTGAAAACAAATGGTTTTGTATTTGTTTTTATTCATAGAATTTCTGTACCCTATCACAATGCTGTCGAATTTTACCCAAAGGTTGACTGGTAGAGAAAGCCGTCAGAGAAGTCGGCCTATGTACCATTATTGTACATGAAGTTTAAAGAAATGATTAATCATATAATACAAAATTATAAATTAGATTATGTAATGTAACATAATATTATTTTCACACCTTTGGGTTTAGATATTTTTACTGTTTCACAATTTCGAAAGAATCTTGAAAATTTGCAAATAAAAGAAAAATCAATGTAATTATAATAACCCAATTAATCTGTTGATCTAAATATTAAGTTTGATAAGTTTTGTTTTGATATTTTTTATGTATTCAGCTGTAGGTACTCGTTACTATGTAAATACCATTTGCCTTGAAATTGTTGTGATAAACATTGGAGACTGTAACATAAATAATCCAATTCTAATTTAAAATTATATTTTAATCATAAGAAGAGCTCTACAACTCAAAACATAAATATCTAATTACAAACTCAAAATGCTATAAAAGTATGAGAGAACATAGATTTCGAATGTATTATTTAAATGTACCTTAGTGCAATAGTTGTGTTTATAAGTTGCCGAAGTCGTAGAGTAGTGTTATGAGACGGTGCATCACCAGTAGGCAAGTCTGGCGCGGTTACTACAGCGGTACTACAGTCCGTGGGCGGCAGACGGGCCGTTTACCCCTAGTCGGCACTTATCTACTTCACTGACAGATGTCAAAAAGTCACTAAAACTGAATCACATAAATCGAAGTCGAAACTGAAGTAGGGTTTCACAGAAGCGTAAGGGGCATTGGACACGGGATACGTAGTAATTTGTTTACGGTTGCGTGAAGGGCGGGCGGTAGGGTCGCGTGCGGCGCGTTCGTAGCGCGTCCACCGCGCTCGGCGCGCAACAGATAGTACGTAGCGGTAGGGACGGCGAGCGCGCGAGGCCGGGCTAGAGGCGCGCGCCACTGCCAGTCCCTCCCCCTCCCGCGCGTCGTCTCGGGCCCGCTGCTGACGTCACGCGAACCTCCGAAAATCCTCGCGACCGCTGATCGCTGCAACGACTTGAGCTGAGCCCAAGAGTTCAACGGTAATGCCGCAGATTTGCCTGAAATTTATTAAACATAACAATGCAAATGTCTCTGCGAAACTTCGCTGTTAACGCTTATTTAACTATAGTTAAAGTTTAACTTTCTAAAAGTCTTTAAGAAGTTTCATCTTCAGCTATAAAGATAAAAATAATCTCATACATGATACAAACCTTACAATTTGTACCTTACAGATTACGACTGCTAAGTGACTGCGACTTAAAATAATACAATTGAACACAAAGAAATATAATTTAAGTCTGTACAATTTCAACAATTAATTTATTTCCGCAAAACGTTTCGATAAATATTTCGTAAGCAGAAGTTTAAAAATAATATCGAATCGAGCACGAAATTATGGCGTTCGTAATTATCAAAAATAAAATAACATAATTGATTTGACATTTTTAACTTCATTTGTTTTCTGTTCTTTCGGTTGCTATGTTGACATACCAGAGCAGCAGATCAAAGCTTTCGTCAACCACGCTAGACTGCAGACACGGTGGTCAAAAGGGGCTAGATGGCATCATCATCATGTTAACAACCACTACCAAGTCATTGCTATCCCCAAGTCAAGTAAGCATTAAAAAAGGTATGTTGGTTGACTTTTATATGGGAACACTCATTATCATATCAGCGTCTACCAAAACGTTCACTGTTGAACGTGGCCCACAGACAAAATGAAAAAACTACAAAAAATTTAACAGATATCAAACGTACTGAAAATCTTAATACAACATTGTCAAAAAATTACTACGAAAATTGAAAAAAATTAGTAGCAATGCGAACCGTTTTAAACGCGATCGCCACTATGCAAGCCTCTCAGGCCCAAGTAGGTATCGATACAATGACGGTTCCAAATTCAAAGTTCCATAAAACAAAAACAAAAATTGCCAGTACACTAAATTAAAATTAAACTAATTTAAAGCTAAAATATTATCAGATCCATTATTCAAGGAAGTTGTTCTAATATGAATTGTATTAGAAGGACCACTTACTTTCTATAATCAATAATACAGCAACAATAAGTCCGAGATCGATTCATTGAATAATAAGTACTATAACTCATCTTATTGGGTTTCCACTTGATTTTCTCTTCGTCCCCCATGCATATTCATGGAGGAATCCATCGTAAAGTGGTTTGCACGTACATTAGGTGGCTTTGGAAATTACTCGGAGAGAGATTTCATAGTGAGTGCAAGTACGTCGATGTATTTTTAGTAAAAACATGGTTAAAAGCGACTGAACTCCACGTGAAGTAAAACAAAACACACATTATCAATACTCGTATGAAAGTGAAAATAGTCACATTACACATAGATGCAGATTCGTAAATAGCGCGGATAAAAGTAACGTCTTGAAAAGATATTCTCAACAGCCTGTTACCGGTAACTACTTATGAAATACGTATTAATATTTGGTAACACCCCACACGCTGTTATATAAAAACATTGTAAAACCGAATAGTTTTAAAAGAGTAGGTGTCTCTTCTCCATACGATACGACCAAACCAAACCGTGAACATTTTCTCAACGTTATATTAGTGCTTATATAGGCTAATGTGAAATAAATATTTTGATTTTAATAATACAACCTAAAATTAATCCAAAAAGAATTTGATTGAAATTGATTTTATTTGTAAATTCTCTTTTCGATGAACGGAGGAAGTGTAAAATCTTAACGTTAATCCACTAAACTGCAATTTTGTTCATAGTATCACTCTGTTTATATCTGGACTTTGTTACATTTTACAATTACCTACTATCCAATTGTTGACTCATCTGGCTTTGTCGAATTACCCACATAAAACGAAAATACAATTTAAACACTAATGTAGAGTCACGACCACGACTATAGTTACTGGATTAGGTACGTCTTATTCGAGGACAAACGGCAAATTAGTTTCTAACGAACCTTGATAGCAGTATTTTTTTCGAATGTGGTACCTATTATAGTTGATTCAGTAAGTAAATGCAGTTTTTATATGTATAATGTTGAAAATCAGCTTACAGACTGACATACCACGCATAACAAAACGATGAAGATGCATTTATGTATGAAACTTGCATTTAGCAGAAAATATACAACTACAATTGATTCTTTTTAATGTTTAATTAATCTTATCACTGATGCAAAACTGCGGCCATAACATACAAAGATTCAAACGTGTTCCGGAATAAAAGTGATAAAATGAGCTCCTCTAACTATTCTCGGCAATATTTACCTGTAAAAACAAAATGTTTATCAGCAAAACTTCTAGCCCAAGCCTCGACGCACATAACATGTTTACTTTAAATAAAGCACGGACAATGAAAGGGACATGATCCAATTTGAGCTTGTTGATCCAACAAAAAAGCGTCTCAACCAAATCTGGTTAGCAGTAAAGTACCTTGAGTGGGGTCTAAAAATACATGTACCTATAGATTAGTGAGGAGGGGACAAACAATAGCAAGTGAGTATTAACAAAGACCGTATGTTCGTGACGACGGCGCGAGTAACTGCGCGCAATAAACCGCCTTTGTCACACATTTAATCCACTTAAGAGTTTGTAGCCCCTGTTCAAAGATGCGGACCGGCTCATGACTTGTCGCCAAAAATTACTTCCGATGGAGTACCTCTGGCCGATGCCCGAATGTCTTGAGTAAACAGTTTCATTATAAGTGCGACATGTCTATGTCATTCTTGCTCGATGCTAAGGACATAACTGACAAGACAATTCATAATAATTGCTAAGATATCAATCGTCTTTTTCTATACGTTTGTGTTCATCAATCTGAGAAATAATGTAATTAAGTATTACGTAGGGTTTGAGTAAGGTAGGAATCTACTAACGGTTAATCAATTATTTGAACAGGCTGCTAATAACGCGCACGTTTTGGCTGTAGTAGTCCAACACAAAGGGCGATCGCGGAAGTAGTAAAATCAGGAAATTAAACGCTAGAAAATCTTAACAGAAGTTCGCATTTGTGATTTCTTACACCTTATTCTGTAGTTTATTGAAACCCTGAATAATTTATTCATGAGATCTCTAACTGATCTCCGGCCACAGCGGATGCATCAATACTCGAGATCACAGCTACTTAGAGGCGCCTCTGGGCCACTAGCTCTGTATTTGTCGAAGCATATTTTCCCAAAACTGGAGGGTGACATAAATATCTTAAAAGGCTCCTTGGGGCCTCTAAAGCTTTTGCGTAGTACAAACAAACTTACCTATGCTGAGTATAACATAACGCGAGTGCTTCAGATATTCCTTCTTCGTAAGCCTGCTCTTAAGAATTCACCACGGTTACTTAGTAGGTACGTACGTACATCGTTAAATATGTCGCGACTACGAGAAAATAATGTACAAAATTATTACATGTATGCTTTTACAGCAATTACCTTTCAGTAAGCTTTTAATTATTTATGTTAGTTATTTAATTCAAAAAACAGAATATATACAAATATGTACTTTACAATCCTTACTAATATTATAAAAGCGAAAGTGAGTTTGTTTATTTGTTTGTTACGTCTTTACGCCTAAATGGCTTAACCGATTTTGATGAATTTTCGTACACAGATAGTTGGGACCCTGGAAACGGACATAGGCAATTTTTTTTTTTTTAAAAAGATTGAGTTATGAGAGAGAAAGAGGGAAGAAAAGGGAAAACTTAGAATTGCTATTACAATTAATAAGGCGCAAGGGCAAAAACTACAGGTAGCAGGTACCTGTAAAACAGGAAAGGGGAACTGTATTACCCCGAATTTAACGCGAGCGAAGCCGCGGGCTAAAGCTAGTAATTATATAATCGCTCGCTTGGCGAAATGTGGGTGTTTTAAGTACACCTCTACATAACCCTTCGTGGATTACAAGCGTGATGTTATGTCATGTTACATTGCCAAATAGAAGATAACATTATAAAGAGTATCTTCTATGTAATTAGGGATGAATTTACACAGTTTTCGGTTATCCTCAATGTTTTCCTGAAATGCCACACAATGTACAATTTTCACACGCCAAGAGACTTGTCCTTAAGCGTAAGTAATTGAAGCTAAATGAATCCAATGTTAAAACGCGAGGAAACGAAACGTTTGTGAAAAAAAAACAGTCTTTTTTACAGGAAAAAAATGTGTGTCGAAAATATCACTTTGCTAACAAAGGCCTACTTTATCAACATAACAGACAGAGGTGTACAATATTATTATATTCCACCAGTATGTTTTAGTTCTATGTAATAAGGGAGAGCATATAGCCATAAACCTGGCACAAATCCAGGCAAAGTACTCGTGGGCTTAATGAAATAATCACTTCTAACCGAAGGGAACAGTCGATAACACTGCACAGTTAGCTCCGATATTACCACGGCCGGCATTATCCTATCCTGCACGCTAGCGGTTTACCCGCAACATTGTACACAAGCCCCACTAAATTTCATTCTGATTGAAATACCTTTTGCAAATCAACCGACAATAACTTTGAAAAACAAAAAATAATTCAACCCCTAACTGAATTTCCACAGCCACCCCTATTGACCTCGATCAAAAGTTAGGTAATTAACATCTACTTATAAATGCCGGTTTGTGTATTTGACTTCTTAAACGCGAGGCTGTTAAGCCAAAATATTCAGATTCGCGTTCGCGCTTTTGAGTTTCCTTTTACAAATTAGTTTGGAGAATTTGATTTAAAATACTTTAATGTTATTTTGAACATTTCTGAGTAAAAGAAGCGAAGAATGCATTAGGATTAGAAATAAAAGCAATAAGAGATCGACATCAATCACTTAAAAACTCTGAAAATGTAGAAGTTCATTGCAAGGGAAAGGCACGCGACCTTTGGCATTCCCGGAATGATTCGCGCGCGAACTCGCTGAACAAAGGTTTGTTCCCGGCGTCGCCATCGCTCGTTGTCTGAATAATTTAATGTACACGTAGTTGTGTATTATGTTCGTCGCACTCATTTAATCTTTTTTGGCAATTCACCCGACTGCTTGGAGCTAAATAAATCACTTTGCCCACGTTTTATTTTTGGTATTTTCGTAGTCAAGTCCTAACCAGGTCAATTTTACATAAAAAGTGTCCTTAAAAAATTGTTTCCGGATTTTAAATTAATATATTTATCTTTCATCAAAGTTATCAGAACCTTTTATGGGGTTCTCTCCATGTCTCATAAACAGAATTTCCCGAAGTCGTAATGTCATTTTATACGAAATAAACCCAAAAAATCGCACCTACACACATACATGATACTTTATTTCTTACACGAGAATCGAGCAGGTTGAGATGTGGGATCATATACCTGTCAGACCCTACGGGCCCCTATAAGCCCCTGATAAATATGCCATAGCAGGTAGGAATACATGTACATATATGTATGTATAAAACGACACGTGTAAAAAGTAACCATAACATTCTATAGCCAGAACTGTTGCACAATGAATAATAAAGCGACCTCTTTGATCCTCCGTTGAGAGAGTGCATGTCACTCCATTTGTTTCTACCTCAGACGTGACCTGACCTAAGAGTTATTCCTTATGGAATTAGCTCAGTCATAAAGGGAAAGCACCGAGTGATAACACTATTCCTTTGGTATTAGTTATAGTATACGCAGCAAATCAGAACTTCTTAATAAAAACTAGTACTGCGCCCCCTGTATCTATGCACATCAATCTTACCCATGCGTTTTAAAGACCAATGATTAATTTAATTTAAATTGTGTTCCCGGGTGACACTCAAATGAGATGCTTTAATAATAAAACACTTTCGAAAGGATTACATTAAATTTATTTTCGCCCCATTTGGGGGTAGTAATAGAAAGATAAGGAATTCATCTTTGCCTTTCTTATAATCTGCATGAAAATTCACTAAACTGTAATAATAACGTTAACTAATTTTAATGAATAAAATATTCTTGTTCATTCTAAAAGGGTTCAGATATTGTTCTAGTGTAAGAGACAGGATTAGTCCGGAAATTAAGGGATTATGGTAAAGTATATTATTACGGCACCAATAAAGAACATGCGGAACATAGCTGGTATATTACAGTTGTATCGGTTTGATTGAATATTCATTACGGATAATTAACACGATCCTGATCACCTAGTAAATTAATTATGATTGACTAGTACTTGGTCCTTTGACTGCAGTAGCTGGTAACAACTTGTGTAAACTGTCAAATATATATATCGCCTGTTTTAACACTGAACATTTAGTCTAGTCAACAAGTGCTTTTTTAATCAAAACTTTTTAAAAGACTCTGAAAAATATGGTTGAGGGCTCATTCGATTCGGGATCAAATCTAGAAAGTTTTTGAAAAAATTCAAGACCCGCTCGAAAAAATTGCAAAAGTTATTAACAAATTAGTAAACAAAAAAAAAGGGGTTTAGTTTTTTTGGTATATCTCGAAAACTATTTGATATATTTTGATTTTGAAAAAAGATTCATAAAGAGGAGGAAATTTCCTAAAAGAAACTCCCACTCGCGAAATTCTAGGACCAATATTAAAAATTTTACAGGGAGCTGAAAATACGCCTGAAAACGGGTACTCGGGTTTCCGCAAGCCACGCCCCCTTCGAGCGCTTTAATGAAAAATATTATTTAAACATATTAAATGTTGATATTAAAATTTGAAAAAATTCAGACATGTACAGGACAAATTAAGGAATGAAATGCCGTAGAAAAAATATTTTTATCGCGATTTTATAAAATGTTATCCATAAATTAATTAACAATTTCTTCCGACTGGGCTATAAACATTGCAAGTTGCATAATTGTTAAACCAGAAATCTCAATTTTTTTTCCTCTCGTGGAGCTATTCTTCAAATATTAAAGAAAGGATTTCCGTTGAGTAAATTCAAAAATTGTTAATTTTCGATTTGTTATTAACAAATTACCTAGGCGGCAAATTAAATATTTAAATAAATGTTACAAGAATTATTTTTTTTCCAATGTCGATGATCATTCGTTTTTCTATCAATAAAAGCTACCTAAAAATATTTTTTTATAAATATTAATTCTTTTTGTTTATAAAATTGTTATAAACAAATAGATTATTTATAAGATAATTGAAATTTTTTTTTGAAAATTGATTCCTCGTAAAAAATTATGAATTTTAAGATAAAAAACGATGCTTAGAAACATTTTTTTATTGCTAAAAAACCGTTTTGTTAATTAACATTTTTTTTTACCACTTGTTAATAATATTAAGGTACGTTTTTTTTTAAAATATCATTATTTATTATCCTCCTTAATAATCAAAAAAAAAAATTCGTTTTTTTATAAATTTTCATTGTTTATTAAATAAACAATTTGTTATAAACAATTAATTTTTCTTTATATAATTTTTTTAGAACTCTTTACACTAAAATAAAACCGGCGGAAAAAAAATTAATTCGATAATAAATATAAATATTTTTTTTTTTTTTGCAAAAAGGTAATTGGTCGGTTTTATTTTAGTTTTTAGTTTCGCGATAAAAATATTTTTTCTACGGCATTTCATTCCTTAATTTGTCCTGTACATGTCTGAATTTTTTCAAATTTTAATATCAACATTTAATATGTTTAAATAATATTTTTCATTAAAGCGCTCGAAGGGGGCGTGGCTTGCGGAAACCCGAGTACCCGTTTTCAGGCGTATTTTCAGCTCCCTGTAAAATTTTTAATATTGGTCCTAGAATTTCGCGAGTTGGGAGTTTCTTTTAGGAAATTTCCTCCTCTTTTTGAATCTTTTTTCAAAATCAAAATATATCAAATAGTTTTTGAGATATACCAAAAAAACTAAACCCCTTTTTTTTTGTTTACTAATTTGTTAATAACTTTTGCAATTTTTTCGAGCGGGTCTTGAATTTTTTCAAAAACTTTCTAGATTTGATCCCGAATCGAATGAGCCCTCAACCATATTTTTCCGAGTCTTTTAAAAAGTTTTGACTAAAAAAGCACTTGTTGACTAGACTAATTGCAGTTTTTAAAACTAAAGTCGCATAATATCTTAGACCATGAACTTACACAAATGTAAAAATATGGGGTTTTTTTTGGAGTGGCAAAAACCGGTGGCAAAAAAAACAATGAAACAAACAGGTCACCGATTTCTTTTTGCAAAAAAGTTTGTATTGCATACTTTTTAATTTATAATATTTTTCCCCCAATAAAGTAGGGTTTTTTTTGGGGTGGGGAATCATCAAATAACTTCCCCCGCTCTGGGCGGAGCGGGGGGCGTGTCAGACTTTTACTGACTAAAACCCACCCATGTTCCTTCTATTGCCCTTTATGTTCCGGGGCCGCGGTATCTCTTTCGAACAACCCGCAACCCCGGCAGGCGGAGGCCCTGGCAGGCCCCTCTGCTTTGCTGACATCTCTTTCAGGCGCGCGTGAAACACTAACGCGCCGTCGACACGGCCTGTCGTCAATAGACGGATGGACGGTGAGCTACCCATTGCACACCGCCCACAGGCCCGCATCTACGGTGGCCGGGAGTGGTCACGAGGCGCCCGACGAAAAAAAAAATATAGGTATATGGGGTTGTGCTAGCATTTCCATTACTTATTAAAACTGTTGTTCTGATAAAATATTCCCATTACGAGTACAACGTTGTGCTTTTTAATCACTTAAAAGAAACTCTCATTGAAAAGAGTCTTTTATCATTTTAAAAGGGTAGATGAGAACCTAAGAAATCAACATTAGGAAAGTTAAACCCTCTGTTTCCACCCGCCGTGGTTCGATATAGATAAGACGTGTGATCGGATTTCTGTAAGCGTGGCTCGTAGCTCGTGACTCAGGGCTACTAAGATCAAAGCCATAGAATACAGAAGAACAGAAGACCAGCTTCACATATCGAGTGAAATCAATCGCATACAAACATAAACGCAAACGTACGGCAATCAACAAATCGTCTCAAAAGGATTCCAGAAGGGATATGATTGCAATCGGTTCTCGTGAGCCATCTCTGTATGCGTTTTTTTCACCTTGTTGTATGAAGATAACCTGCTGTATTTATCTATTCTGTGGCCCCGGGCTACGAAGATCAATACCTCGTGGCGAGCTGATTGCTACGGTTAATCTTTTGTTTGGGAACTTTCACGGAAGCCGTATTTGAACGGAATAGGCCTACTTAGGTATATTATTCTTAATAGCTAGCTAAGAATGGATTAAGGAATTAGATAATGGCGGCGGAGTTTCTGTTCTGTTACTGTCAGGGATTGTGTGGTTATATATGTTATATGTCTTAAAAGTTTACGCTTTATATCTGTCGCGTGATCACATACCACTGACGACGATCACTCAATCTGACTGCCAAGCATAGCTTTTATGGCCAAACACAGTCATTATAGCCTTTAAAACATCACAAATTCAATCTACCAATCAGCATTTTGTCCATGTGGTTGATTACAGCCCCCCCCCACCCCATTTATAGAGTCCTCTCTGGGACCAAGCAGTGGAGACATTTTAGGCTGTTTACATATATTTTAAAGCATGGAGAAGCTCGTGACGCCAGATGGAACTCGAGGTTATGCCGCGCTTACCTAGGTTGTTACCTACCTGTGAATGGGTGACCACCCATTGCGTAGCGATTTTTATCCGTGTCTCGGTGAGCACTTAGTCTGTTGGTCTCAGCTGTCCTTTTTTGATCTTAAATAGTTGTTACAGGTAGTCAGTGGCTTGAGAGTCTGGGAGCTGATCTTACCAAGGGGTAGCGTATGCCCGAGTTATTAACTGGGTTGTCTGGGTTAGAAGGTCAGATAAGCAGTCGCTCGATGTAACATACTGGTATTCAGCTGAATTTTGTTAGACTGGAAACCGACACCAACTGGGGAAAGGCAAAAGAGATGATGATGCGTATACTAAAGTATTTGTGTGTAAGCATCAATGCTCTTCGCCCGCTTTGTATAATGAGAGAACAACGACACAACATGAAAGGGTTGGGAAGCACAAAATAACTTTTTGATAAAGCAGGCGGAAATTAATGTAAAGTATGGTAAAGTGTGTCTTCACACACAAAGCCAATACACCCACGAGGTGTGCAGTTAATTAATTAAATTACGACATTTAATTAAACAGTTAACAAAGTGTACGTAGGTACTTCCTAATGTACATTCACCGCATTCCCAAACTTGGAGAATGGTGGAAATTTTTCGTACGTTGATAAATAATGTCTGTCTCAGGGCCCATTTCGTTCCTTGTTTCAAAACAGGAGTTTCGTATTTATGTGTTTTGGGGCCGCCCATAAAATTATTAACGTTATTAAGAAATGGCGAGGGAGTTTCGTGGGTGTTTTTTGTTTGTTTAATACTTATTAATTACTCTGCAAGTATTGTAGTTTAATTTTTAAGTGTGATTAAGAAAATAACAATAAATATAGTTTGCAATGTTAATGCAATTGAAAATGTGGCAAATATTATAGCGTTGGTGTCTATTCCACCTTGTATTTGTGTGTGCCTCGATATGATATCAACAAACAGTCACTTCCTTCGTTTCTTTAAGTCGACGGTACTTTGATTTGCCTTAGATTATCACTTTTACTTTTCCCAAAACTTTAGCTGCTTAGCGCTCCTAAAGCTACACCTGTGCAGGGGGGCATGCCAGGGCCACCGCCAGCCGGGGTTGCGGGTTGTTCGAAAGAGATATAACTACCTATGAACATAAAATGAATGAACCCATGTTCCTTCATTTTATGGGTATCAGGGTTTTAGTCAGTTAAAGTTTGACACTTCCCGCTCTGCCCTGAGCGGGGGAAGTTATTTGATGAATTGCCATTCGCAAAAAAGTAGAACTGTGCAGGTGTAGGCATTAGTAGTTACACCCACTTGTTTGTATCTGAATTAGGTATCTACTCTACATAATCTTTGCGATATTAGACCTCTAATGTTTAAGTGCTAGGTACAAAATTTAAGCAGCACTTTAATGCCTTAAGTAGCTTTAAGCTTGCTCCAAGCAACCAAACCCTTACCTAAGATATGTCCAATTTTAATATTGCAGAAAATGGGTTGAATATCTTACATATTAATTAACGAGTCGGGCGAGTTATTGCAGCGGTAGGTACTACCGGTTCTCGGATGCACATTAAATAGCTAGCATTCGCCACATTGGCTGACGTTGAATGAATTATCTAGCCAAGTTTACAGGAACAATTCAAGTTTATTTTAGCCAGAGTGTAATTTAGCTGAAGTTAGTGTAAAGAACATGATTTCACTGCGGTTAATTAAACAGGTCTGGTGGTTAAAATTCAAATGTAATTACCATTTTAAATTTAAAAAATGGTAGGTTTATTTTCAAATATTCGAATAGTAAAAAATAAACTAAAAGACTTGTTACATATTTTTGACAAGAAAGAACATTCGTTGCTTGTTAAATAATAAAATTCGTTATTTATTTCATTGCTAAAGATTCCACTATTAAGGGCAAAACATCAGTACTCATTCAATTTAACGTAAACAGCATACTTAAAGAGACAGTAAAATTTTACGCCACATTTAATTTGATTGGATATGTCTCTGTTAAGGGGATTAAATACATGATTCTGTAATATTAAGCTAAATGACTGGGAGAAGGAGAGGGCGATGTACACAATATCCCAGACGTGTTACTGACTATTATTTAAAATAAATTGTGTTTTCTTAGCTGGCAACAGCGATATACCAAAAAGGATAAATAGGTTGGCGCTAAACACTCATGGCTGGCAGTCATAGTTATTGAGGGTCTATATTTTATGCAGTATTATACAAAGCCAAATTTACATCTTAAAATTTGAAAACCACTAAAATTTTGAAAATTTCAATGGAAGATGGAAAAATATCTTAACTCTTTGTCAAATTATTTCAAACAAATATCTCAAAGAAAATCCTACCAAACTGCGTGCTCGACATGGGTTGCAAAACAATTTGAATATAATCAACCCTTTACCGCGAACACAAAATTGTACTTTTAATTACACGTAAAGACGAAAGAAGGTTTTAAATTAAAACGAGAATATTTGCACACTGTGGCAAGGAACGAGGCAACAGCGTCTACGGTTTAACAACAGAACATTCTTTTGTGAAGTTCGAGTTACGTAAACGAATTAAATATAGTACATTACCTAGTTATGTTGGGTTATGCTATGCGATACAGCTCCGTGTCTCCATGTTTTCGGAGTCAATCAGCTAATGCATAGGCAGTATTTATGAGCCAGTAAACGGTTGCTGACGCGTGTATTATTTATTCGCTCAGCAGAGATGTTATTGCTATCGGTGACATAGGCCAAGATACATTTGTCCACTTTTTTTTTATAAAAAAAAGCTAAAATATATATATTTTATTATAAATATATATATTATAAATATATATATATATTTATTTATTTAATTTAAGAAAAACATTGCCCCACACTAGGAATTTGTCCTGTATCATGGGTGCATTTACAAACAAACTCACATTCACAAACAACCAGACCCGGAACAATCTGTAGGTCATACAAATATCTGTTCCGTGCGGGGATCGAACCCGCGACACGTAGCGCAGCAGTCAAATGCCTAGCCACTGCGCCAACCGTATCGTCGTATATGGAACTTCATCGAAGTTTTTGTCAGAAAAAAGTATCGTAGAGTAAAAAGGTTCTATCTTTAAATAGAAATAGGTTTGACTATAAATTTTATCATTTACATATATGTATAATCAAATCTTTCAATGCAATTCAGCATTTTTATTTCAGGTCAACTATAATAATAGATGAATCTTTATTACCGGCACGACGTATAAAATATACGTAAAAAACATTCATAAATGGAATACTTGAATACTTACTTTAGTATCTGTGTGTCGGTCTCAGCCAAGCCTTTTATTTCCACATAAAAAGTTACAATTTGGCACCGTTTGGAGGAAATGGCAAATCAATTTCAGACGTGACGTTCTTTTGATTTAAGAGGTCGTCTGAGACTTTAAAGAATTACTTAAAGGTTGTCATAGAAAAGTTGGACTTTATATGCGGTTTATCTTTTAATTAAAGTTATTCGTTTTTATTGCGAAGGACTTGACGTTGTTTTTTTTACGTTACTCTGATAAACAAAGTTTTTTTTAAGCTCGCTTTGTCTTTCCATCTCATCTTTGACCATCAATTTCAGGAGGCTTGTGCTAAATCAACATAAGACGAAAAAAAAACATGTAGTTCATCATCGCTTTAGCTACCAATAAGTATTATAGAACTCTTTTTCGTATTTTACATAAAAAACCCAACTTTCATTAAGAGGCTTTGCAAAAATGTAAATGCAGTTTTCAAATTAAATGTAGTTTTCAAATTAAATTAATTAATCTGCAACACAGCGGCGCTGAAACGAATGAATTCCATTAATATTTACGAAACTTGCCGCCATCCTTTGCAATCTCTACATGACATAAAATTGCGTCACTGTTATAAGCCGATTTCACGGCAACCTACAAATGTGTTGCATTATAATGCAGAGTTTGTATTGTAAACAACATCCGTCCTCGCCGACGAGGCCCGTCGCGACGTCCCGGTAACTGTCCCACCCGTCCCTTGCAAGAGCCAGCCCGCGCTGCTGAGCCAGTAAGTCTTAATCAGTCCATAAATAATATCACTCAGATCCAGCTTGTCCCTTGCTGTCCCTCAGCGACGCCCTAAGCCGAGGCTCGTACCCCACAGGGGGTGCCCTTAGCGTGTAGTCGCTTAGTTTGTAAGTTTTTACCCTGGCTGGAGGTCTTAATATTTAAGGCATCCACAGGATTTGCCCGGTTAAGTAGACGACAACCTCCTAGGTTGAACTGCGAGATGCCATTCCTAAATTAAAAAAAAAAGTAAACAACAAGCGATCGTAAATATGGCTTAAGTACCCTCACGTACAAAGAAATATCTTATATCTATGCTCACGTCTGTCTACTGGACACAGGTTTATATTTTAAGAAACAGAACATAATCTGAAAATTTTACGAATATGTGTAAGTTTGGCCGCTGTTGCAGTTTTAGTGTTACAAAAACCATATTTTACATTTAACGTAGATGGCGGATAAATGACGGAGAACATTATCGAATTGAAAAAAAAGATATACTATATATAAAAAAGCGTAAGGGCTAACGACTCTAAAACAGTTAAATTTTGCCTCGTATCATATAAAGTCGGGGGTTATAAATCACTTAAATAAATCAAGGGCTACGTAGGCGTTCGCGTGTGCCGTGTGGCGGTAGCTACATTACCGGAACGAGCCGCGGCCGGGCCCGTTAGGCACAGCTGCTACCCGCAATAATACCTTATGATATGCATCTCACCTGACGACGCCTATCTTTACTTTTAATTGTTCCAAACAATAACACAGTCGTTATACGGATGTTAGTCGAAGTACGGATATAAACAAACTTTTTAAATTGTACTGTGTGTAATAAACTTAATGGAAGGCCAATTTTTATAATTGTTATGGCCTATGAACTCAGTGTTGTTAATTATGTAAGTTTTTTTTAATTTGATATGTTTTTGTGGCAATAAATTATACGTATTTCCCTATTTTTTTTGTGATGTAAATACCTATGTCTATTTTTACTCTTACACGTATCATCATGCAGCCTTATGGCATGATAGATGAGTACAATTTAATTTTGATCTAATGTGTCTAATTTAGAATGAACATAAATCTTGGTCTCAAGCAAGCGAAAGACGCGACTAGAGGAAATTAATTATTTGGACCTATACTTAATGCGGCGGCGAAGTTTTAAGACACATTGCTAACAACCCGTATAAATAAACCCCTCTGGCTAATACGTGTCTAACTGTCTACGAGTGTGAGCCACCATTACCATTAATCTCAAAGTTGGCTTTCAAGACCCGTCTCGAAGAACAGCCCTCTGCAATTCGTGACCGAAGAATACCCCATCCGACAAAGTTTGAAGCCTCGCCCAATGAGTCTGAGACAACGATTCTCCCCCTTAGTCTGACGGACATAATTCCTCTTAAAAGCACTTTTAAAAGGAATAATGTCCGTCAGACTAAGGGGAGAATAGTTTGAAACAAACACAATTCCCGCGGTCCCGCCGTCCGCCGTGCAGGGCACTTACCAACTGCGTTCTGCAGCGAAAGTGTTAGAGCGCCACTTTAGTCAACGTCTTATGCAAGAAAGTTTTTCGTCACGCAAAATGTATTTGTTCACGACTATTTTTGGTTGAAACTGAACAGATTTTTCTGAAAATTTTAACTGTGCAACGAAAACTAAGTGGTATTTATAGAGTACCGAAGGAATAAATGGGACGGATACTACTTAACAATTTTATAAGTGCATTTTGGATTATGGACGAATTTGTTTAGTGGAATTAATTGTGCAAATGTGAAACACAATGGATGTTCATTTGGCGAATGCTTGAACAGTGAAATGTAATCGATGACCCGATGTTTGTACACATCAACGGAATTTAGATGATCCCGTCCATTTTAATTAAACATCCGTTTATTATTGTTTTCTTCCTGGAATTGTAGGTTTCTAGGTGCCAATGTTTGTATTTCCAATACAAGATTACGCAACATTTCCCGCGTGTTAATTTATCGCTTAAATTTTTGTGTTTAATTAATAAATAACAATTTATATAATGTTGAAATGCAAAGCTTATATTGTCACCTCTTTAAAAAGTTTCCGATTTCTTAGAATAAATTATAAGTTCCTTAGAGGTGTATAAATTAGTTTAACGACGGGGGAACTCGATAAAGTTTGTCGGGTGTCCAGATACCGGCAGTTTGCGATGCAATAAATTACCCGTCTTGTAAAACTAAGAGCTTGTTGCGACATTGTCTTGTAGTTAATGCTGACTACTTTCGAACTGCTTCATGATTCTTTGGAAGTTTCCTTGTTCCAAAACAAATTGCAATTTTACTTTGTCTCATATTAGTTTTAGAGCATTTGCTGCGTGCATTTTGCGCTGCTTTTACAAAACTTAACTATATGTTTGTCTCGGTTTCTAAAAACCCTAACCAGACATGTTCGTTTAACAAGCATCAGTTATTATATTATAGTTTTTACGAGTCATTGCTTTAAATCAAATAATTTAAGTGAAGTGAAAACCTCCTTACTTGCATTTAGCAACCCGCTTTGAAGAATATTTGCTTATAAGCGTTAAATACAAAGAGTGAAACTCTTTTTAAAATAATACAAAGGATTTATAGAAGAACGAAATACTCTTTCTGCATACTAATTTCAAGATATTAATTAAAAAATGTTCTAAAGAAGGGTTCAATGGAACGAAAGAGTTTTCAAGATGGTAAGTTTTGCTTTTTCGTGTGAGTGTTTAGACATAGGTCAGGTTCTAGAGAGGTCTTGGACGCGTATTTGCGTTACATCAAATGAGGGTTCTATTGAAATTCGAGAAAAAATGGTCTGAGAAAACCTGCAAACTCAGAAATTGGGAACTCTGAATTCGTGTGTCTAAGCTATCTACTATTTAAATTTCTTTGAACAGACCTACTAGTAGATAAGCTGCGTAGTTCAATGAACCTTGGTTGGTTTATTACTTCAAATGAATTCGCCCTTTTCTTGCAAGAAAATACAATCGAACTGTAAACATTGACTGTTATCGTGGTGTGTTGTCTTCCACTTTTCTTTCATCTCAGGTTCTTATTTTTGCATAAATTGAACCTTATTCTCCGTTGACCTTTTTTGAACCTCCTCCTCCTAGGGAAGCTTCTACCCCACGGCACTGTAGTTGACGAGCGTTTTATAAGAAGCTCCTCGGTTATTACGAATGTTGGCGAAATTTTTAAGCTTTTTACAATACTTCAATTTTGATCTCGAATTTATCAACGCTCTTCGTCGCCGTCTGTCGCAACTGTCACAAGTAAAATTTTAAATTAGTTTTCATAGTATTTTTTACATGTCTTACTTGAACTCGGTTATTTGGTAACAAAATAGGATTTTTTGTGAAATAATAATAATTAATAGAAAAAATAATGATAATTTAAAATGGTATCTATAGCTGCATTACTTTTCTGTAGTATTCAAGAAGTATATTGTGTACCTCACTTGAAGTAGGTATATTCATTTTGACAATATTTGACGACACGGTTGGCGCAGTGGTTGAGCGATCGACTACTGCGCAGCGTGTCGCGGGTTCGATTCCCGCACGAAACAAATATTTATATGGCCTACAGATAGTTGTTCCGGGTCCAGCTGTTTGTGTATGTGAGTTTAAATGTCTTGTAAACGCACCACGATACAGGAGAAATTCCTAGTGTGGGGCAACGTATAAAAAAAAAACCTGACCGAAGCGAATTGTTCGTACCGATAACTGAAAAACTACCTTGTTTAAAATACACTTTAGGTTGATTATTGAATGGATTACGTCACTAACGTCCGTAAGTAGCGAGTGCCAAAGAATCGTATCCCATAGAACAAGAGTTTCGTTCAGCGTAAGTACGCGGCCACGGTATGACCAATTTAAGTTTACAATTCGTGGCGGCGCCGCTGGTCAAGAAAATATTTATCAATATGTTAAACTTGGTACATTTAATTCAGTTCTGTTTTTCTCCGCTTGCACAGATAAGTTGGTAGAAGTGTACTCGGGCTTACAGCGCATTCACATTCAGCTCTCCCACAAAGAGGTCCTTGTGCCTCCGTCCGTATGTTACCTCGATAGCTCACCGTATCTGCCACCGACTTGCCTAGATACCATCTATTTACTGAGAGTTATTTTGATGTATGAACTTCGTTTTGTATATTAATGGCAGTTTATAGTGGAATGCTTCAGGTTTATGTTTTTGATGCCCTTGGAGCTACAGAAGTATTCATTTTTAACCGACTTCAAAAAAGGAGGAGGTTCTCAATTCGACTGTATGTTTTTTTTTTTTTTTTTTTTTTTTTGTGTTTGTTACCTCATAACTCTGGTCTGGGTGAACAGATTTTGATGATTCTTTTTTTATTCGAAAGCTGGTGGTTGTCGTTTGGTCCCATAAAAAAAATATCAAGATCCGGCCAGTAGTTTTTGAGTTATCTTTAATAATGCGTATTAGATTGACTTCGTCTACGTTGATGATATAATTTTAGAGGTTGTCGAAGACAAATGAACAAAAAACGCTATGCACTATGATTTGGAAGGTCATCGCAGTTTTTTGAGGTGATTGTATTTTAATTTGGTGATAGATCTTCAGTGATATACAACGGAACTCTTCAATAAATGACCGCAAATCTGCCGTGATTGCTGCAATCACATGTATAAGTATGGGTTTCGCCAGGGTAGGCAGGCGAGTGGGAGCAGGGTGCCCGTACCCCCTCCCCTCCCCTCACCCAGTCAATAAGAAACATAATCAATCATTAGATCAAGTATCAGCTGTATCCCCTAGGCGATGATGCATATGATTTCTGAATTGGTTTTAAACTAAAGCATAATTTAGATAGTATTAAATACTATAGCGTGATGTGGAACTAAGGCACTTGTCTCACCGGCAACGAGTAACGAGTAGAACTAGAAACGAGTTAGCGAGACGTGGGGAGCAAGTGCGTAGTTCCGATATTTGTGTAGCTCGGCTATAAGCGAGTGTGCGAGTGAGGCGGGCGATTACTCGCATCACTCGCTCGCGGCAGTCAAGCGTACAGTCAGTCTTGCGGCCTCATACGCGACCAAATGACATGACCACTGGTTGCTCTCTCGGCGTGATTTCTAATCGCTTGGCGAGTATCGCCGAGTGAGTGTTATCTTTCATAGCTCTTGTCGCTCAGCTACAAACTAGTGAAGCGAGTGCTCGCCGGCAGTGTGAACAGTCAGCGATCAACTGTTTGTATATGCATCTCTTTTATTCACACGGAAAGTATTCTATTGTACGTTTCTTGAGCGAGAAAATAGCCGATAGTTAGTCGTTTTCTCGTCGTTGGTGAGACAACTGCCTAAAGCTTGTATTTAAGACGGGACCTACGCACTAAAAAGCTAAAAATAACCGTGTTTGCGAATTATATCATAATACTATAACTAAAAATGCTGAAATAAAAAACTTTTTTGCAAAAAATAAAACCGACTTCCAAAAAAAAAAAGTGGAAAATAACTTTATTTCCGGAAGTCGGTGGCAAAAAAGTCAACGAAACCAACAAAAGCCACCGACTTCCGGAAATAAAGTTATTTTCCACTTTTTTTTTTATTTCCTTGGCTTAGGTTTAGCATTCCTGATTGGTGAATTGCTGCTGGGTAGGTGGTAATAGGTACACGCTCGTTTATAAAAACTGCCTTAGTTACCTTAAAACAGCAGCTGAATATTTTTTTATATTTGCTAAGTTCATGCGTTAGTAAAATTCGACAGTAAGGAGCTCGTGGCTATATATACAAATATATCTTTGAGTAAAGCCGCGTTTGCATAGGTTGTGTATGAGAATGAGTGACGATACGGTTGACGCAGTGGCTGGCAGAGTATCCTCCGTGGCTCGGAAAGCACACTATGCTGTTCGTTCCGGCTGTCATTTGTAGATCATTAACGATAGTCAGTATCCGGAAATTCTGACCACCTGTCTTACGAAGGGATATCGTATTACCCAGTACTATCTGGGTTGTGGAAGTCAAATAGCTGCCCCATTGGGCGACTGCTCGCTCAATGTAAAATACTAGTATTTAGCTACATCCCGTCAGACTGGATGCCAACCCTGACATAGTTGGGAAAAGGCTAAGCAAATGATGATACTTTAGTAAAACTGCAGAGTAATAAATAGTCAAGAAATTAACGATTTTCTAATTAATAGCAGGCCTTAAAGCGACGTATGGATCACTAAAGTTCACAAACAGTGACGAATTGTTCGCCACTCCATCGCCGCATCGTCTTGTTGTCACCCACAACTCCCCAAGTGCCGTAATTTCCTACCACCATCAGTTTACTTTAAGAATTTGTTCCAGATTAAACACGACTGATGCACTGTATGTTTTCCTTTAATTTCCTTATACTCAAGCTACCATAAACAAAGAGTAAATAGAAAATTATACGACAATATTGTTTATGCCTGCTTGCCGCTGTTGCGACAATGTAAAGTGTTTTATGTTTTCTAGTTTATATGCTTATTTATAGTACACACGCTTTCATAACTGGCTAAATTTATTTGAATTTCGAACTGTCTAACTTGAACCCTATACAACACACAGTGGGTGCCTGATGATGTGCGTCATCAAGACACGCTATTTTTCATCATCAAATAATTTCAGACTTGGACTGACTAAAACCCACCCATGTTCTTTTACCCTTAATGTTCCAGGGCCGAGGTATCTCTTTCGAAAAATCCGCAATCCCGACAGGCAGTGGCCCTGACAGGTCCATCTGCTCGAGACACGCTGACATAATGACCTGAGACTCGTTCATGCCAGACTGAACTATTATATAAAACCTATGTTGTTTCATTTAATTTTAGTAACATGTGTCAGTCTTCATTTTCCTGCCCTTGTCCCATTCTACACACACCGGCACAATTAGGGGAACACAAAAAAAGGTCGTTTTTCTTAACAAATTTATGTAGCACATATTTTTTTTAGTTAATCAATAATTAATTGCACTCAAACTAACTGAAATAAACGCTAAAGTGACTCACACAATACTTCTACGTGAAGAAATAAACAAAAATGTCAAAAAATGAGAATTGAACGTTTTTTCCTTAAAAGTGAAATCTGTAAACATTTTCAAAAATGACAAAAAAAAGGAGTTTTCGTGTCGGGTGCAATACCCGATACGAAAACTCCTTTTTTTGCCACGGGCTCTATTTAAAACCTGTACACGATTTCCCATGCTTCGGATAACGTTATCAATGAGTTCTTGGGACAAATTGTTCCACTCTTCCACTAACGCTAATTTAAGTTCCTCCACATTATTAGGGGCTGGATTTCTTTGTCGAACCTTTCTTCCCAGGTAGTCCCAGACATGTTCTATCGGGTTCATATCCGGTGATCGCGCTGGCCAGTTCATCTGAGTGATGCCTACTTCATTAAGGTAGTCACTCACTATACGCGCAGTGTGAGGGCGTGCGTTATCATGCATGAAAATGAAATTTTCGCCTATGAATGGGGCAAAAGGCATGACATGGGGTTCTCAGACTTCTGTAATGTACCGCTGTGCAGTTAGCGATCCATTACTGATGATCACTAGCTCCGTGCGGGCTCCCAAACATATGCCACCCCATACCATAACTGACCCTCCCCCATACGACACAGTTCCAGTGAAATTTGCTTGGTGATAACGTTCCCCTCGATGTCTCCACATTCTTTCCCTCCCATCCACGAAATTTACACAAAATCGGCTTTCGTCACTAAACAAAACACGGCCCCACTCATTAGTCCAATCTTGGTGCTGTCAAGCGAATGCTAATCTTGCTACACGATGAGCTACCTCGAGTTTTGGGGCCTTTGCTGGCACGTACGAGTTTAAGCCAACTTCATTTAACCGTCTTCTAACAGTTCTTTCACTCACGTTGACGTTACGGACTTCTGCTAAACGATTTCGGGTCTGGACAGCTGTTTGACGACGATTTCGTAAAGTCTGCATGACCAAGAAATGGTCATCCAAGGCGCTAGTTGCTCGATTTCTGCCCTGTTCTCGTCTGCGCACAAACGATCCAGTCTCCCTATAACGTCGGACGACGCGATGAATCACCGATGTCGATACACCCAGTGCGTGACTGACTGAGCGATAGGTGTGCCCTTCCTCGATCATGGTTACAGCCCTAGCTACAGAAGTTGCTGGTAAATCACTCATTTTGTATCAGAACAATGTGCACTATTCAAATGTAAACAGTTAAATGACCCACAGTCCCTATTCGCAGCATCCACTAAAGTTCTTATCAGAATGAGTACAAAACGTTAAGTGAGCAAATTCTTAAACAACCATAAATTCTTGTCAAAACACTTAAAATTAAAGTTGGGGGTTCTTAAAACAATCTGTTATGAAGTTATTAACACTTAAACAAAACTACTTATAAAAATACCCGATAATGTTAGACAAAATCAACCTTTTTTTTGTGTTCCCCTAATTGTGCCGGTGTGTGTATTTGGGGTCGACGCAACACGTTTTCTTCTTCCATTCTCCCCTATCAGACGTCACGGCATCATTTACTCCTTTCTCCTTCATATCATTCTTTACACAATCTAGTAGTTTAGAAACACGTGTCAGTAATTTCGCAATATAATACCAGTTGCAGCGGTGGTGGTGCCTAGCTCTGCAACAAATGCGAAAAACGCTATGACGCTGCGAACTTCAATAAAGGTTAGCTGTAATACCGCTGGTATTAAATTAGTTTTTCAACTAACGGAAGTTTCAAATGAATGTGCTGGAACGAATCAGTTCAAATGAGTAATTACTAACTCTGCAAATGTGTCGCGAGCGAGTAAATCGAGTTGCTGCTTGAATGATCCCGGAAGGATGTGTATATCTTTTTGTGTGTATATGTGTATGTCTTTATTATTAATTTTCTAGATTCTGTTTTACTTTGGTGCTAAAAAGTTCTGAAAATCTTATCGAATCTAAATGTAAAAAGTTGCAACAGCTTTTGATGCATCTTAGGTACACCACGAGTCGCAATCGCCGCGGAAAGAAGAAAGAAGGATTTGTTTTTTTTTCGGGTGGGAAAGTAACAAATAACTTCCTCCACTCTGGGTGGAGCAGGGGGGGGTGTCAGTCTTTTACAGCCTAAAACCCATCCCTGCTCCTTCTTTTGCTCTTTGTGTGTGTGAACCGCAACCCCGGCAGATTGTATAACGACTGCTTTGGTCTTCTATATGACACGCTTCCGAGATATGAGCAATAATTTTTTACCTCACACAATAATTATTGACATTGATGCCAGTTATTAAAGAACATTGATTCATTTTGTGGTTCCTAATAATCAAAATATTCAAATCACTATATTGTGAAATCGGCCTATTAGAGCATTGAAATGATATATACGAAAAAACACGCATTAAAAATAGTTTTTTTTTTCACAAAATACTGTTGTTTGTAAAAGCCTGAATGCCATGGGTTAGTGTGTTTTTATCATACTTCTTTATTTTATATTAAAACATATTTATGCATATTTTTATGTGTAAATGGCTGGATGCCAAATAAAATCAAATGTCATCAATGTTTTTATTCTCTTAAGCACTCGTGCGCGCTATGGAGACTGATTGCACCGATTTCTTGTGACTTTATCTATTAAACACGCTATTTATAATCATTGTAGACTTGGCAATAATTTTCAGAAATAAAACTTAGTACAATATAGAAAAACCAAAAAATGTACAACTCTTTACATTTCATTTTCTTTTTATTTCTCCGTTATATTCGTATTAAACATATTCGTCGATAGCTGTGTGCAAAGATTTGATTTGACATTTTTGATCACCGGCTCTACCATAACTGGGCCTGTAAAATGCACGTTTGCCAATCTCCTTTAGTTTCGAATACTTTCAATTAGGAAGTACGTATAATTATTTTAGTTTTAAAATGAACTGAACCCGGTTAGTTGTCATTATCTATTTATCTAATAGCTTTTGCACCCGGATCTTGGGCTTACGTTTCAGAATGGTATTACAAAACGGCTTTTCAAGCCTTTTGTACTATTCGACAATGGTTAATGGGGCCTGGTTTTACTACCCGGATTTACCATATTGTAAGGACCCTGTCTTTACATTATGAAAGTCAGTTAGATTAACAAGTCTAACAAGATTTGACAGAATGTTTTATGTGTCAATGGCATACGTGCTTGCAGCCACCTTGGTGTTACAAATAGATAGACCAACCAAACATGGGATATCTGCGTTATTCCATATTTCAGTACTTTTTCAATCAATATTGTTTATTTTAGTAGTTAAACTTGTTATGCACATTGAATCAAGCTGTTCTATATAAAAAACCTGAGTCTTGATTGATGGCATAAAGAAAGTTAACGCATATATCAACGGCAGACTGTAACGGGCAAACCCAGCCTAAACCACCCAACCCACCCATTTTATCCACGACATAAATACAAGGAACAAACACAAATTTGTTGTTCCTGCAACGAGGCTCAAAAAAATAGGGGGTACGTTCACATGCCAATGTATACGTTATTATAATAAACTACCAAGCGATATTCAAACACTAAGCCTCAATAAATTTAAATCTTTTATAAAACGTAAGCTATATCTGAAAGCTTACTATAATATGAATCATTACCTTGAAGATAAAAAGGCTTGGGATTAAGCTGCTCCAATTTAATTTGCTCTGTGAGTGTCAAAATTATCCTTTGTTTCACCTATTTATTGTTTATTCCTTTATTTTATACAATTTGACATTACTTTGTTTATTTTTTTTATTTTTACATTTCTTTTTATTATTATTATTTGTGACATTTTATTTTCCTTATTATTTTAATTTATGACATTTTATGATTTCATTATGATCTCATTAATTTAATTTTGTATTTTTTTTTTATTTTTATTTGTTTATTGTGAATGTGAAGACCATGTGGATCATTTCTTTTATTTACTTTATTTTTGACGATAGTCTGGCAGTTTGAGTACTATAAGCGACCTACACAAATGTCCTTTTTTGGTATTGTTCGTCGTGTCGTTGAGCTCCTTGGGTTATGAGTTGAGCTACACGATAACTGACAAATGCTTGCACTGACTGGACAGGTCCACTCAATCTGTGTGGTGCTTTCTTAAAAAGACCATTTCAGACACTATCTGCATGGTCCTCATGTAAGTTGACCAAGATTATTTTGTCTGGACCTTAAAAGAGACTATGACCTCTGAGTTTGTTTCGGCTGTTTCTTCTCAGAGTAGTCGGGTATGAAACACCGGCCTCATCTAGTTTAAAAAAAAAATGACGTGTAAAAGTGTTTGTGAAAACCTACTTGAAAAATAAACATCATTTATCATTTATCATAAACAGGTTTTCTGCGCAAATGGCGCCCAATCCCAAATTATGTCCAGTAACGTGAACGTGACGTAGAGGTCATTTTCAGATTACAAATAAAAATTGTAAGAGTATATATTTTCTAGATTTATAGTTATTTAGATTTTTCTAGAGCAAACTTTCAAGTTTGGTCTAAATAATGTAGAAAAATATTAAACTGTGTACCATCACAAGAATTTGAACTGACTTTGTAAACGTACAGTGGAAACAGCCCAACGGAAATCGCTCTTACTGCTACGATATAAAGGTTCTCAATCAATGTTAAATTGTCACCACTATTAATGTGTTGTTTACAGTAACTATGGATTAATTTCCGATAGGCTCGTTTCTACAAGAACTATAAACAAGGAACCTGCTAGAAATTGGTGTAAAAATTCATGTGGGCGAGTGCTTTTCTTCGAGTGATTTCTGATTCCCATGCTCCATAAGACGCGTCGCGACTGTCTCGCGGCATAGTGTGAAGAAATTCTTCCACGTGCCTACTGAGGAGTTGCTGTCGCAGGACACATGACGCTCAGTCTTGTCGCAATATTGGAACGAAGTTCCTTACCGCGCGTTGCGAAAGGGGGCTAGACGGAAAAAATATTTTGTAACTTGTAACGAAAGTGTCGTTACAAGTTATGGTCTGAATTTTTTCCGTCTTTATTTTTTGCTATAGTTGTAAGCCGAGCGGCGTGCGGGTGTTTCGCTGTCTGTCTCTCTCTCTCTCTCATAGAAAGCAAGCCAGTTATTTTCGTTTCGTCTTTCTATTTCGCATTGAACAGTGTGGTGTCGCGACGATTATTTTTGTTAAGTGTATACAGGTTTTTTTGTACATAATAAATATTAACTTCGTTCCATCCGGGTGTCCCTTGACACCTCTCAAGTTTTTTTTGTTCAAATAGGTATTAACGTAACACAAACACTTACACACATATCAAATTCAATATTATAACATGACACTTTTGACTCCACCCAAAGAGGTGTATTAATTACTCATGTTCGGCTTAAGTGTCACTCCATCACGTCAAGACCTTAATGGATAATACTTAATTGATTAATAGAATTAGCATAACATATCGCAATAGCGCACACTGTTATTCCACCCTCGACTCTAATCCCTGCCAGTTACGACACCGTGTCGTTTATTATTAATTCAGTTTGAATACATCTACGCTATAAAGGTGTCATGAGGTGATTAAATCGAGAGACTGAAAATTGGTGAGAAATGGAAAGCAAGAACCCATAATCCTTACTAATATTATATTAAGCGAAAGTGAGTTTGTTTGTTTGTTACGTCTTCGCACCTAAATGGATGAACCAATTTTGATGAATTTTGGTACAGAGATTTTTGCTCTTTAGGTTAGTTTATCCGGGATACATAATCCCGGATAAACTAACCCTGAAAATCAAAATAAGATAAAAATAATAATGATTATGAAATCAATATAAATGAATAGAATACTAATTTATTGTTGTTGTAGGTGGCTCACAACTAAAGGTATCTAGTAATTTAAAAAAAAAAGTATAAACTACAACAAAGGTATGTTTTAAGTTTTTATACTGACATGGTCACTAACATTATTATTAACACTTGAAATGGGATATTTACCATGTTTCTTATTTTTTTTCAAGTTTCCGATATTTCGGCGATGTTGCAAACGCTATGATCACGGATGAACTGAAGTAATTGTGAGTGGATGTTTATTAGCAGACGATCTACCCTCTTCCTTATTCGTAACAATACGTTCGAATACGATAATAAGAGTCGCCACTTATTGAGTGATGTGAACACCAACAAGGAAGTAAATTACAACCCGACAGCACGAACGAATCGTGTACACGCAAAGTGATAAAGGAGCATCAACAAAATGATCACAGATGATATAGCTAAGTACTTGCTACAACTGCCTAAACTAAATGGCTTACCAAAAGTACACAAGCAGTATGTTCCGCTACGGCCCATAGTCAGGCAGATTGACTCGCCCACGTGTTACCTAGCGAATCGAATCAAAGGTAGGTGATGATATATAATTTAATTTTCTACGTCATCCTCAGAAGCATCGTAATTACAAAATGACCATTAACTCTTAAAAAAAACTGTTATTTCCTTCGAGATTTACATCATACAGCAAAATAACTTATTAATAACATTTTAACTCAGGTAAGCGTTAACACCTTGAGATTTATCTTGGTTAAGTCAAAACACCTAAGTCTCCTGCATATTGCATACTGAGATTGCACAATTGACTATTCAGTGAACTGTTCTAGCTTTTAGTGTTAGTCGGCCTTGACCTTCATTAGCTGAAGCCGGTGTGTTTCAGACTTCAGTGGCAACTGACGCGCGAGACTGAAAAGATGCATGCATGTGGAAGAAGGTACAGGGGTGCTCTATGTCTGTCACAAGAAGGTAGAATGGTGTTAGAAACTTTTGTTTATGGATGTAGGGAAATTAAATGAGCCAATTTCGTAAGTAGATGGGTGCCGGGAGGGCTAGATCGATTCGGCGCGTTAATATAGTTCGTGGAACGAATTCTGGGACCAGCTATGGGACAGCGTGGACCAAGTTACAAAATAAAAAAACTGTGCGATTTCGAGTCGGTCTCGCGCACTAAGAGTTCCGTACAAACTTGCGAAATAAACGTCCTTATCTTTGACTGTGTAGACATAAAGAGTTATTTTTCACAGCTCCAATTAACCACAGAATTGAGCATTTGGTTTTAATTCTAATTCGATACCTCCACACGTGTGTGCTCCTGCAAGGATTCCGTTTTTTTTCTTTTGAGCTACGGAACCCTTTTTTTATTTTTTTTTTTTTTTCGGGTGGGAAATCATGAAATGACTTCCCCCGCTCTGGGCGGAGCGGGGGGGCATGTCAGACTTTTACTGACTAAAACCCACCCATGTTCCTTCTATTGCCTTTTACGTTCCGGGGCCGCGGTATCTAGCTACGGAACCCTCAAAAGACGTTAATTGATATTGGAAATAACAAGTTAAAAAGTAATCTTTATATTACCCCCACGCTAAATTAAAAAAAACTTTCATCGAGTTTTCATGAAATCACTGTCATTGCGTTTTAGAAAACGATTTATAAATAAATACCTACCTAAATATCAGGAAGTAGACTATATTTCGTGATAAATGAAACATGTCAAATAGATTTATACTCCTTAGCAAAAAATCTTCTCATACAAACATAAGTAAAGTATCGTTGTGCCCAAACAAAACAGAGTCTCTACGAATGTAATTTAACGTAAATAAATCTCTCTTACTTGTGTAGTAGCAAAAACTGTAGTAGATAATAAATTGGTGTTGCGGACAACTTTCTTGTTTGCCGCTGAGAAAGAGCAACATTCCTACAAAAATACACACTGCAATAAACCATGACTGAACCAGACTTCTATAATGTAACATATTATAAATTTTAGGAGAATATTATACACGAGTACCTCACAAAGCTGTCAGCCAAGCATTCTATACATCAAACTAAATACATAACTAACTAAGCAAAAACTATTGACTTGTTTTTAGGGTTCTGATCCTCAGCAGGAAAAAACGAAACCCTTATAAGATCACTTTTGTCGGCGGCTTCGCTCGGCTTAAATTCAAGGTAACACAGTTCCCCTTTTCTGATTTCCAGGTACCTGCTACCTGTAGTTTTTGCCCTTGCGCCTTATTTATTGTAATAGCAAAGCTAAGTTTTCCCTGTTCTTCCCTCTTTCTTACTCATTTCTCACTATAAAAAAAATAGCTTATGTCCGTCTCCAGGGTTGCAACTATCTCTATACCAAAATTCATCAAAATCGGTCTTCCCATTTAAGCGTGAAGACGTAACAAACAAACTCACTTTCGCTTTTATAATATTAGTAAGGATATAGTAGGAAGTAGGATCTCTAGAATATCCCCAGATATTTTAAGTAAAGTTTTAACATTAAAAATATGTGTTAAAGTTGGAACTTGGAGGTTCAATATCTTCGTAACTAAAAGGTATGGTCCTGAACAAAACAAAAGCGTAACGACGAGTGCATTCGGCTTCGTTCACGGTCTTTTTACACCCAATAGGTAGTAGTAGACTGTAGGTACCTAGGTTAGGATATAGGATACTTTAGTAATTTGTACGTTCCCGTGGGATAATTTCACATCGAATTCGAAAACAATGCTATAGGTAATGCTATTTAAGTGTTAAACTTCCCAATATTTTCACGGTTATTTTCCCTTGTTGGTTATAGAATGGCTTAATAATGAAATTTGCGACCGGCGGCGGGACCGTCGTTGTATTTCAGCAATTAATTCTATAATAGACTTTCATGAGTACCTACCTGAATTTTGTATTTTATGTTTTGTTCCGAAAATATACAGATAAACGTAAAAAGAAACTGGTATTGTGAAAACAAAACGTTTTCTTCACTAAATCTGCTCACCAACTCTACACCATCAAGAAATATGAATGAATAGAAAAAAAAACACCGTACCTCCCTCTCTGGGCGTAGTGGAAGGGAGGTACTGACTTAAACCGGCACGGTGGGCGCAGTGACTGAGCGAGAGCCTGCTGCGTCGCGTGTCACGAGTTCGATTCCCGCATAAACAAATATTTGTATGACCTACTGGTAGTTGTTCCGGTTCTGGCTGTTTGTGTATGTGAGTTTAAATGTTTGTAAACGCACCCACGATACAGGAGAAATTCCTAGTGTGGGGCAACGTTTACTTTTTTTTGTTTTTTTTTTTAAATCTATTCATATTCCTTCTCATGCCTTTTGTGTTCCAGTGCCACGGCATCTGTTTGGAACCAACACATTTGTATTCTGTAATCTTACTAATATGTTTTAGGTATACGTACCATTTTCTATAAAATTGCAAGCGTCACAACCACAAAAATAAAAGCAAAAAGAAACTTAACTACATTTCGTCGTCTTTGCAAGTAAAGCCACACGACGTCTTCTATCAGAAACTGACGAGGGTGCTGTCCTTATCATTTGCGGCCATTTTTATAACCAAAATTACCTTGTACGAAGTTTTCGAACCTCTGATACATTACGTCCGAGTGTTCTACATTATGTAAACCTACCCTTAAGACCCAATTTACTCATAAAGCCTTCTGAATAAATCATACGCGAAAGGACTAAAACTTTATCGTCAAGTCCGTAGACAATTTAATATTAGTTTGTGTATGTTTATATCTCAGATAAGTCACTGAGCTTAGAAGTTTGTTGGTTTGTTATAAAAAACAAGTTTAAGTAGACGCTTTGCCTATTTGCGCTGCTGATCGATTTTAAGACTCTTTTTGTTGGATAAAATATACCTTTTTAAAGTGGGCTTTTTGTACTCTTTGTACAGATACCTATTTTAATAGTTTAGTTCAATATATTCAAATCTGTGTACATCGGCAGCGTCTTCAGATGGTCCATCTCGGACTCGCCGCTAATGATACCTCACCACATATTTGCAATGGACAAACCAATAAAATGGTTGAATTCATATGGATAAACTGAATTTCCATTTTCCACTCGGCAAACATAAAATATTGTACGAACTGGTACTGCCAAATTAATCCAGAAAATTTTAAACCGCAAAATTAATTTGGAATGAATAAATTAAACAAAATATACGTTCAGCATTATTGAGGTGTAGCAATTTACTTTGTTTTCAGATCAGGATTTACAGCCAAAACATAAATATTGCTTACAAATTAAAGTGCGTTCTATGATACGTATAAATTTAATTATAATTAACTTCTTATGATTTAAACATGAGTGAAACTTCAAAATTACGAATTTAATTCAAATTTACATAATTAGTTAACATAAAATAGCAATAAAAATATTTATTTATTTTCATTAGATACGGAGTGTCTGTCTTATTTATTTTGCTAGGATTTATCAGACATCCGAAAATCTAAGAATGTCTACCTATGGTAGATAAGATGATTCTGACCTCTGGAAGATCAAAGAATAAGTTACCTATGTATGTAGTAAATAGGATACGGTTTTGCAATCATTTTATTGCTAGTCTGTGTTTGACCGAAGGACAGACTCATGGCCCATCTCTCCAAATAATAGTCTGTTTACGTTTAGAAAACATTTGGCTTACTGCTTTCCTTTACAATGCTCTATATTTGCGCAAAGTTAGCAAAACTGACCATAAAAATAAAGATTTTTCACAATGGCTTTGTATCGTAAAAGGAGGAGAAATGGCACAATAGTAGTGTGCTGTGGCAAGTTGACAGGGGTCCACATTCACAAGTCTCAAATGTGGACCCCGTTATTGTTCGTATTTCTTTAAGGAAACATTATACCTACTCTAGCCGTCATTTAACGCTCGAGTTATTACTCGGTTTTACCCTTACTGTTGGCTATTACGAAACGTGTGGACTTAAATATATATAACATATTGTACCCCCGGTGCGGCTGAAAGGGACAAAGGCACTTCTTAGTGCTCATATTTATGTTCGGCCTGTCATAAATAAACTCAACCTCGATTTACCGACTAGTTATAAATGTCCTCGAGGACATTAATGTTTATGATTAAACGCACAGCTTTTGATAACACTTTTGCTTTCATTCATATTTAATAATACAATTAAGTAAATTGCCTTATTTATAACGTAATAACTTTAACTACGTATTGGCACGCAACGTGAAAGTTGGATTTATATTGTTCCATTGTAAAATGTGCCGTGAATGTTGGAGCGGTGTGCTTTGTGGAGCATCTTACTACACATTCCGTTCGATTGATTAAATTAACACTGTAAAAAGGTTTCTGTTGTAATAAATGAAGTGAAGTTGTCTTCAATAATTCAATGCGCGGCTATCAATATAGCTGGCTTGGTATTATTGGAGCCGCCTCGAGATGAGAGCCCACCGCGACGCAGACGGCTTCGGATAATGAATACTTTCGCAAATTAAAAGTCATTAATTTGCTTTTCGAAGTTTTAATTTCCTTTTTTCCCTGTCGTTGTCTGTTGTCGATTCCTTTGATTTAAAAATATGTAAATTACAAAGTTTTTGCTAAGTACTTTATAACTTTCTTATAACATTTGACGTCATTGTTATTAATAAAACATCACTAACAGGTACCACACATGTCAACTTTTGAAATCTAACTGAGTGAGCCTGTTTCTTGCAAAGGTTAATCTAACGATTAACATTGTGACGCTTTATCCATTGTTTATCAAAACATGACATTTATGAATATGTAGACTTCGTAGAAAGCCACTGATGTTTGTCGTTTCATTTCATAAGTAGATCAAGGGACAGGACAGGTTTGACTTCACTTAAGTCGTATGTATATATTATAGGTAGCTTGTTTATTAGAACTTGTGACTAAGAGATTTCTGACTTCCTGGAACGACTGCCTGAGCCATCCATATTATGTGCCCAATAACGTATTAAAAAGGAACGAATATTTTAACGTTTTCTCCGAGTCACGCAGAGGTCACGCACGAGGAATACAGATCCCTTTCAAGCCTGACTGGAGCTGCACGGCTTTACCTCACAGATTGATCGATGTATGCGGAAGCTTGAGCCGGAAACAACAAATTAAAGCAATTTTCTTATACGACAGTATGGTAAAATTATTACACAAATGTTTACCCTTTTAATGATTTATAAAATGTGATATTTTTGATACATGAAATGTAAATTCATACTGTCACTTACGGGATATCTTACGTGATTTTCAACTATTGTGGGCTCTCGATATTTTGACGCTGCAATCTTGTAAGCAACATGCTTGCCGAATGGCAGTTTAAATTTAATCATAAACCGTGAAAACCTAAAACAGTACTAAAACATGATAATTTAAACTTAATTAAATTATTCTTTGTAATATTTATAATTGCTTGTTATGGAGGAGTCAATAACCGGATTTAAAGCCATTTCTTTTCGATTTGAGAATAATCTCAGACTAAAATGATTAAATTACTAACATCAAAGTTCAGCAGACGATGATAAAGCGTTGTAGCGAGAGGAACACCTTCTAAAATTAATTCATATTTGAATAAAGAATTTTAAGAATCAATTTGTAAAGACTAGTTACCATTCAACCTTTTAAACAAAGTTAGAAAAGTAATGTAAGTAGGACTTTACCGAAAATTATAAAAAAGATTTTTCATTTCTACGGCATCTTTATAGTTGCAAGCGTAAACTCAACAAATCTAACATGAGGTTATTCAACTTACGTTCTTAACTACGCATTTAATAATAACCTGCACAGCAGTTACTTCGCCGTACAAATTTACTTGAATTAAGCAAATTAACATAAAATTGCAAAACAATATTTATTTATTTTAATTAAATTGAGATAAGTGCAGGACGAAGATGAAGATTTTAATTTCAAACACTACCTGCTGCAATATTTTATTATTATTATTTATTTTTGCTTCTAAAACGTTTATTTTATTAGCTTATAGATAATTATATAGTGCATGCTGTGGTCTCCTGTACTATTGTCGTCCATAATTTAAGTTCACATAACATCTTTCGTTGGAGGTCCATAAATAAATAAATAAAGATCATGAATTTATTATGTACATCGCTCACGTTAAATTCGGGATAACACAGTTCCCTTTCCTGATTTGCAGGTACCTGCTACCTGTAGTTTTTGCTCTCGCGCCTTATTTATTGTATAAGCAAAGCTAAATTTTCCCTTTTCTTCCCTTTATCTCCCTTTATTTTTTTTTAATTAGGCTATGTCCGTCTCCAGGGTTCCAACTATCTCTGTACCAAAATTCATCAAAATCGGTTTAGCCATTTAGGCGTGAAGGGGTAACAAACAAACTCACTTTCACTTTTATAATATTAGTAAGGATTATAGTTCGAAATATATAGTCACTTCTGCACCATAATAAATGAGACAATATTTCAATAAAAAATCAATAGTAAATAAATAGGATATACAGACTTAACGTCTTTAAAAAATAAATGATGATATGTGTTCGTAATAATGACACATTGCTCAGGGCGGGTTCGTGAGGGATGCACGTACCAAGGGCGGGGTGAGACTCCGTCGGTCAATATTTGCTCAGATTGCGGGTCTTAATTAATTGCACACATTGCTCACTGCTTGCCACCTTCGGCGAGCATTGTTTGCACGAAAAAATCGCATGAGGGTTCTGTTTGCACGGTATTTTGCTCGTTTACTGAAATATTTCACAGGTAAAAAATGGTGAGTAAATATACCTAAATAATATAATAAAATTATTCCTAAAAGTTCCTTCAATGATAAGACCAGATATCACAATGTGAATGTTAAAAATTCTGAAACGAAAATCTGTATTTATAAAAAGATAACGTAACATTTCAACTGTTCGCGTTCACGTCGCAAGATGATATGCCAATTGCCACTCAGTGAGGCTAAGGTACACAAAATTTCATTAGAAGGTCCATAAAAGTCCATTAGGGTGTGAGTGAGAGAATGGCAAAGGTCGCCCCTGGGCCTCACACAGCCTCACGGCGCCACCTGTCGGGCGCTACATTATCTATGCGTATGTTGATTCTAATTACCTGTCAAATACTGTCTCCATTAAAGCGAACAAAGAAGTTAAAACGAGTGAATTGACATTTATGACGCATCACAGTTTGTAAGAATATTTATTCCTTTTGTGTAAAATATAAAATCTAAACAAGGTGTCCCTGGTAGTTAGGGTCAAATCGAATAGATGCATGAACAAGGTCATTTCCAAACTTTTTAACTCAAAAAGCTTAGGTTCAATTATTTATGGTTAAAAAGTTAAGACCAATTTTTGTTTGTTCAAACACTTTGCATATTACAAAAATTTCTAGCTGATTGCAAGCAGTGACAACTGGTTCCTTTGCTCCCAAGGCATATATTGCCTATTACGAACACTATGTGATGTGGATTTATTTATTTTTAGGGTTCCGTATCTCAAAAGGAAAAAACGGAACCCCTATTGAATCACTTTGTTGTCCGCCTGTCAAGACCCTTTAACTCTGGAACACGTGGAGGTATCGAGTTGAAATCAAAACCCTTTAAGTCTACGCAGTCAAAAGAAATGGCTGTTTATGTCACAAGTTTACACTGAACCCTCGGTGCACGAGTCTGACTCACCCTTGGCCGGTTTCTTTTCTAAATCGGTTAACAACAGGGGGAGAGAAACAAAGAAACCAGTTATAACTGCTCTCAATCCAATAGAATTTTCAGCAATATGCGAAGTGATTGTGATGAAACAGTGAACTAGATGTCGAGTTCCTCTGTATTTGAATTTTGATTGCGAAACGGAAGATCAAAGCGAAGTTTCGATCCAACAAAAAAAAGTACGTGTCGATGAAAAATGTAGTACAAAATTGAATTCAACATTTCCAATTCTACATTGGAGACATGTGTGACCAGATATCGATGGTATCAAAAATTAAATTGAGTTATATAGTCCAACATGTTGTCATATTTTTAATTAATAACAGTTATCATCAGGAGGTTGGATTAACCCGATAACTTTGTTCTTTGACCTCTCAACTCTTGTTTCATTTGATTACATACATTAAGTACAATACATTGCCACTTTAACTACGAAAGAGAAACAAAATACAGCTTTCAGGTATACATTTGTAACTGAAATACGTGTAAGTATAATCTAAATAAACGTCTTTCATATTTACCGAAATAAAAAATGAACCCTGTGAGGTTTGTTCTAAAAATTCTTTCATAAAATGTATGTACACTTTGCCTTATTTGTCTTCTCTAAAAGGCGTCTTACAGCTGTCTGAATTAAAGGAGTCCTGGGTAAGTATGGTCTTCATACAAAATACGTTCTCGACGATGAATATTTAATGAAAACGGGCCAACTTCATTCTACGTAGCATCGTAAACTTGTGAAAAGTGAAAAAAACTCGTACACATAACAATTTCTCGTAGCAACAGAGACGTAGACAGCGCCTATTTATTTGCTACGCCGTAGCAGCGACGGACGCACAATAGATTGATTCTCAGATAGAGACAGAATCAGATAACAAGTTTACTGTATTTGGGCGTTAGTATTTGCACTGGGGCGCTTTTATTTATTGTTGGTATTTTCTTGTCTATCTTCGTCAGATTTAATTAATTAGACGTGTAATAAGATTAGTTGATATGAGATAAACAATTTGATGCCGAAACAAATGTGGTGCTTCCAGATAAATGGGTCGTGCAGTGAGCAATTACGTATTTCAGTTACACTTTAATCTCGTTAGTGGGGTGAATCCTGTGCTTGCATTGGGGACCTAATGACAGTTGTGACTCGCATTACAGGGGGGGCTCGGGAGTGTCGCCAGGGAGGCGGCAACTTGCAGCTCACTAAGACTTAACGACGAAAGACGATTTATTTATACACATATATAAATGCACGAAGCTCTAATTAGTTTTGCTCGGGGAACGTGACAGGCGCGTTGATAGCGCTGCATACGTAGAACTGGAATGTTTGCTGTTATCTTTTTGCTACAGTGTAATAATTAAACTAGCTGTTTCTAGAAATACCAGTATGATATGTTCCCTGATGTTTGTTCCCTAGCTCACATGGAGTTCGTTTCGGAGTCGGCAATACATTTGAATTTTAAATTGTATATGCACCTTTGTATGTGTTTAAACACACGCTGCTGGTTTCTCTAACCACATAATGCCGCCGCGCCATTCTGGTGCATTTTAATAAAGCACTGGTATTTGTTATTTTTATTTCATCATCTGCCTAGCCTTTTCCCAACTATGTTGGGGTCGGCTTCCAGTCTAACCGGATGCAGCTGAATATCAGTATTTTACATGGAGCGACTGCCTATCTGACCTCCACAACCCGGTTAATACTGGGTAATACGATACCCCTTGGTAAGACTGGTTGTCAGACTTTCGGAACACTGACTACCTGTAACGACTGTCAAAGATCTACAAATGACAACCGGGACCAACGGCTTAACGTGCTTTCCGAGGCACGGAGGAAACTCGGTATGTAACGGGTGGTCACCCATCCACAGACCAACCTAGGCAAGCGCGGCTTAACCTTAAGATCGACCCGAGCGGCTGCTATTATTTAGCCACGAGCTCCTCCTATTTGTTATTTTTATTTGCACATTTGAATATAAAAAAGGGGCAGGTGGAAGAAAAAACAAATGTTATAACTGAGTATTAAGTTAACATGGAAATTCGGCTTAATAACATTTATCAAATGTATGTAAGAGAAACTACAAAATATCTGGATTTGGCACACGAGGTTGTGGTCATGTTGAATTTGAACTTGGTTATCATCGTGGCCAAGCTCTCCTTAGCCGGTTGGATCTAGGGCCTGATTCAGTAGGCAGTGCTCCTCGATATGGCGTATTGTGAGGTGGTTACTGTCTCTGAAGCCGTACCCACCGATAGCTTGGACCCCGCTCCCGATACCGACGGACGACGACGACGGATGGTTTTATATTAAACCATGTTATTATATTTTTTTAAGAAAATAAGAAATATTTATAAATATAGTAATAAAGATGTATAGTGAATGAAGGAGAAAATATGGTTAGGTAGGAAATAACTCAACGTGAATATTCGGCTCAATACCATCTATTAAATGTATGTTGGCAAAGCAATAAGCAAACAGGGCGCACTTCTTACTTGGCACACTTATCATGCCTGTTTAAGCCGAAGTGTTAGCCAAAGGTGTGCTTTGTGTTTACATCAAAGCACAAATTTAGATAACGGGTTAGAGTAAACAGCTTAGTACTTTTTCAGTGTAGGTAAACAAAACTGAACAAATGAGAATGCTTTCATACAAAACTAATGAGTTACACCGACGCTACCTTCACATAAGTACGTCAAGATGTCGCGAGGCTCTGTTCGCTAATGCACCTAATCTTGCAAGCACCTGTTAGAATTACACACTTAATGACTTCACTGTTTAGTCTAACTTTCCTTTTAGCTGCACAAATTAAGGTCCCCGTGTACTTTTGAATAGGTCAATTCAGAGTAAGAATTTACCTACAGCAGGTTTCCTATATAGGGTCGGATAATACGACAGTACGTAGGAATTCTTTATCGTGTACGATTACAAACACCAATCTCACATGTTCAAACACCCATACCCGGAACAACCATTCAAAGGTAACACAAATATTTGTTCCGGGAAATCAGAAGTGGGGTTCGCGACCCGTGACGCCTCAGCAGAACCGTCGCCGCCCCATAAAACGATTAAATACGAAATATTGACTTTCTCCTCAAAAGTTTTACGCGAATCTCCGTTTTCGCAGAAGATGTAACTTTGGAAACTTTGAAAGCTTTATAACTCTTTTATCTTTCAACCGATTTAATTCATTATTTGAACTTTTTTAATATCAAGAACCGTCCAAAAGTAATAACATTATATCATTTTAAAATACGTCAATGCAAATTTAAACGGCGGAAGAAATACCTAGAATAAGATAAGAACATGTAGTTACACTTCTCAGAAACATTATTATTCTGTTTATTTGAATTTCAACAAAAACAATATCTTTATCTTAAAAGATTTCAGTTGACACTAAGCGTTGCAAAATAAATCCGCTTAGTTACACTCAAAATCTTTATTTCCTTCCTCATTATTTTCGCTCAGTATTTGTCATATTCAATGAAGGGCCCTAAATATTTAAACTCACTGGATTTTTGCGCAGCTGTCAAAATATTTTTTCACTCCACTTAAATAAAGAACTTTTTTATTGGTTTTACTTTTTCATTTGCTTTGAGGATGAATCGGTTCCGTTTATACTTAAGTCTAAAAAGAAAAACCGGCCAAGAGCGTGTCGGGCCACGCTCAGTGTAGGGTTCCGTAGTTTATTTTTTTGTTTGAAAAAAGATACGTTCAGGATAATAAAATATGTAAACGAAGTTAAAAAAAATGCTTGCTACGATTATACTACAAAAATTATTTTGTACAACTTTTTGTCTTTTTTGTACAAAAACTGTTGTCTCAATCAAGTTCAAAATGATTTTCATAGAAAGTCCTTATAAAGTTCTACTTTTCAGATTTTTTTCATATTTTCTAAACTTGTGGTTCAAAAGTTAGAGGCCCCCCCTCTAACTTTTGAACCACAAGGACACATTGTTTTTTACTTTTGGAGCGATTATTTCCGAAATTATTGACATTATCAAAAAATGATTTTAGTAAACCCCTATTCATTTTTAAATACCTTTCCAACAATATATCACACGTTAAGGTTGAAATTAAAAAAAAAACACTTCCCACTTTACATATAGGGTGGCTACCCTAATAAAACATTTTTTTCCAATTTTTATTTTACCACTTTGTCGGCGTGATTGATATACATATTGGTACCAAATTTCAGCTTTCTAGTGCTAACGGTCACAGAGATTAAGCGAGGACGGACGGACGGACAGACAGACATGGCGAAACTATAAGGGTTCCTAGTTGACTACGGAACCCTAAAAAGGAGGAAAACGAAAATAATGATAGATGCCGCTTATTAATAATTGTAATAAAGGAGAAAAACAAATGGAAATCCCACAGAAATTTAATTATATGTAATTTATATTCCTACTGGCGCAACAATATAAATCTCTGATAATAATCTCTCGAATATGATCTCTAGTCTAAAAAATATTCTCCCATCACACATTAAAGCAACGCGTGTTCAGTCCCTTATCTTCCCTATTACTGATTATGCTGATGTGTGTTACTAAGACCTGAATGCAGATCTTCTCAATAAACTAGACCGTCTTCTTAATAACTGCATTCGATTCGTTTTTAATCTACGCAAGTATGACCATGTATCTGCACATCGTTTGCTCTTAAAATGGTTACCCATTCGTGAGCGCAGAGCAATGAGAGCTTTGACGACCCTATTTTCTCTTCTTATCAAACCCACTTCACCTTCTTATCTATCTTCTCATTATCAATATTTATGCTTTGCGCATAGCAAGAATCTTCGTTCCGCCAATAAACGTCTTCTAAAAATCTGCTGTCTTCGTCCAGGCTGTCTTCCTTTGGAATGAACTCCCTCAGAATATTAGGATGGGAACCAGTCCGTCTCGTGATTAAGTTAAGGTTGTTGTCTTCTTACGGTCTCTTAACTTTAAATAATTTTGTTGTATGTATGTATATAAGTATTTATAGTTATATATATATGTATATATATTTTTTTTTTTTTAATATTTATTTTCTAATATCCTTTTTTCTGCTTTCGCACCTACTGTGTTTTATCTCTGCATCACCCTAAGGTAGACTGGTAGAAAATGCCTAATGCATTAAGTCCGCCTTTGTACAGTTTTTACTAGTGCATAAAGTTTTAATAAATAAATATAAACGTACATGTACAAAATGAAACGTACGGCCCATACTTGTCGTTACCGTTACCGTACCTTACCGTTTTATTTATTATTATGTCCTAGTACATAGTATACACACCTATTCGGTATTTGTATATTATATTTGTGAAAAAACGAAACAACATAAAGCGCTATAATTGGAACAAAGGTCTTTTATCAACTTAATTATTACCTTTTTTATTTTCCGTTTGTACCTCTGTGATACGCACGTTCTCTTTCACTCTTTTTGTTACCGTGGTAATCAATGGTTTGAATTATAATTACATTTGGTATTTCCAAATGCGTGTTGACAGGAGTTGAACAATAGAATTTATCGTAATTTATTTAATTTAATACAATAGAATCCTTATCCTTACTAATATTATAAAAGCGAAAGTGAGTTTGTTTGTTTGTTTATTTGTATGTTTGTTTGTTTGTTACCTCTTCACGCTTTAAAGGCTAAACCGATTTTGATGAATTTTGGTACAGAGATAGTTGGGAACCAGGAGACGGACATAGGCTAACTTTTTTTTGAAAAAAGTGGGATGTGAGGGAGAAAGAGGGAAAAAAAAGGGAAAACTTAGCGTTGCTATTACAAATCAATCAGGCGCAAGAGCAAAAACTGCAGGTCTGCTTGGTGTGTTATACCGAATTTAACGCGAGCGAAGCCGCGGGCGAAAGCTAGTTTATTATAAATTAGCTTTTGCCCGTGGCTTCGCTCGCGTTAAAATGCAAGCAATGCTAAGTTTTCCCTTTTCTTCCCTCTTTCTCCTTCATAACTCAATCCTTTTAAAAAAAAAGCGTATGTCCGTCTCCAGGGTCCCAACTATCTCTGTACCAAAATTCATCAAAATCGGTTAAGCCATTTAGGCGTGAAGACGTTTTTGGTACAGGAATAGTTGTTTTTTTTTAAAGTGAGAAATGAGGAAGAAGGAGGGAAGTAAAGGGAAAACTTAGCTTGGCTATTACAATAAATAAGGCGCAAGGGCAAAAACTACAAGTAGCAGCTACCTGCAAATCAGGAAAGTAGAACTGTGTTACCCCGAATTTAACGCGAGCGAAGCCGCGGGCAAAAGCTAGTAGAATATAAAAATACATCACAATTTGTCGAAATATTTAAAAGTAAAAAAACAGATATTGTTGGTAATATTTTTATACGATAAGTCTAGAAGTTAGGTACCACAATTATGTGCCTAACTGAGGCATAATAGCAGGCAAGAAAGATAATAAGAGATAGTAATGTTCACGGGTGCAAGTTACGAGTAAACAGGTCGAGGTTATCTGCAATCATTCTTTATATTTACTTAAGAACGCTTTCTTATTGGCATTATACAGGATAGCTATTGAGCAGTTCGCACGAAGTACTCTCCCTCTCTACAAAACTCAAGTAAGTTCGACATTATTTTTGGCCAGATTTTTTAAACTACTACTTTGTGTTAAGGTGTTTTTAATCGTAGTACTTTACTAGTAAGTAAGTAAGTAATTACAGTATTCCAGACAGATCAGGCTATTAAAGCAGTATTTGCGGCTAATTATTTTATTTGTACAAATTAATTGGATCACCGAAATTTTGATTGTTCGTAAATGTGGCAAAAGCCAAAATAAGAGCAAGAAAATCTGAAATAACGATACATAAATTCACTTAGCATCAATCGCTGATCAAATATAAATCCCGGAATACCTATTTCCCGTAATCTTCCCTTTTATTGTTGATTCGCAACACGCTCGCAAGTTAGTGTCGTTCAATGCCAGTCTCGGGAAACTGAAGATTGTTTTCAGTTTTGTTAGAACCGTTTGGGGTTTACCCGACCCACGGATGGATCAATTTTGATTTGGTTAGGTCCGGGCCAAATTGAAAACGAGGGTAAACCTTAATTTGCATTATATGTAGGATTTTTACATAATTCAATTAGATAACCCGAAGTTTTTCGATAAACAAAAACATTATCTACGCGGACGGGCAAAGCGGACGGCAGGAGAATATTAATCTCTGGCACGGGAGCTCGGGGGCTGTCCGGCCGCAGTCTGGCCGGACACCGCCTGTTACCACTGATAGGTTCCTGCTCTGAATTTTCGCTGCTTACTGACCCCATTTTTTGCGAAAACCAGTGAATTATTGCGCCATGTCGTACGAAACCCTACAAACAAATGCCATCCCAAATTACGCCCAGCAAATAAACACGGAATACCAAATAGGAAATTTTCGGAAAACATTTTAAAAACCTAAATGAACTGAACATGCACAATTTTATAAGAGTTTTATTCCAAATTAAGTTCATTCGAATACCTACTTTTTATTTTATTTTTCAGTTAGTTTTCTTGGTGTATCAAACACATAATTTTATATTTGGAATTTACATCTTAGCTACTTTGTTAGAAGACTATACGCGACAGCAAATAGTAGTGTACCGTATTTGTTGATGGCGAGAAGGATGATTTTGGCTTGACCCGATTTCTTAGATTGAAACTACGTGTGTACATGTACATATGTACGTCTGACATTTTATTTTAAATTGATATAATGGCAATTTTTAGTAGACTGTATGAACGAAAGCTATATGTCTAGGTATATCACACACTAACCTGACTTTCCTAAACAAGATTCCTATGAAATCATAACCTATCCCGCAAATAGCTGTCAACAGTTTCTTCTACTCACATATAATTGTAGCGTAAAGTTTAACCAGCCACGAATTTTCTAGAATGAAGGCGACTCTCATCCTGTTGTTACTGGCGTGTGTCATGGCGGCGGTGTACGGTGACCTGGTCTGCGGCACTAACTACTGCAAGCAGCACCCCTGCTCCTCCCCCGTGGCCAGCAGTAGCTGCCGCAACCCCTCGGTGTACCGCGCCAACCACGCCGGCAAGTGCGCCTGCTGCCCAGCCTGCATCACATTCCTTAGTAAGTATTCGGTGCAGGTACTAAACCATTCAAATCCAGCATCACCTTCCTACCCATATTACTTGGAGTTGGGTCTACCGTAGGCCGATACAACACGTTATCTTATTTTACTCCCTTCAGTGACACTTTGTCTCATGGCATTGCTGACAAGATCTTTTCGTTGGCCATTAAGCAAACAGGTACAGCACCCGATTGTTTATATGGCACCGAAATTTTGAAAAAAAAACTGCTACGCGTAACTGAAGTGACGCTTAGCTGAATTTTTTCATAAACTCGATAAGTTTCTTTACTAAATACTTACAGGTTCCTAATAAATACCCTAGATTTCAGGATGGTCTTTCAAAAGAAACTTTAAGGTTAATCTGTAAAAACGGAGAAAGTACTTATAGATACTTGGAGGTACTTGTTGATTTAGGACTAAAGGATCATTATTATGTATTTAGGTACAGCCAAGAGTCTCTTCCAATCCCATTTATAGACATTTCTGCGAAGGGCAAAATAAGGTCCCTAAGCGACAGTAAAGAATAAGAACATAGATAAATGCGTTTTCAATGCACTTCCTCGAAAATTGGCCCTTAATGTACCTACTACGATTAGGTTTAACATGCAATGTATTGCTCATTTATCGCAACGAGGCCGTGTTTTTTTGTATTTCACCCCGGATAAAAATAAACAAATCCCGACAGCCGGCGGTATTTTTTTTAGAGCATGGATAATTTAGTTTTAAAAAAAAATTGCCTATGACAACATTCAAAAATATCTGAATATCTTATTTTTAATTTAAGGCTTTTTAGCAGTATCATCATACCTTTGGTTCTCCTTTAGTGTCAGAAGCCAAAGCACGGAGAAAAAACAAATAAAATCATAGTTTCAAATTAATTAACGAAAAATGCACTTTTTATTTTGCTTTTTAATTTTTCTTACTAATGAATACACTACTGTATTGAAAGACGTCGTTTGATTCACGTAAGAATTTGTCACAGCTGTCCTCGGCTCTGTAACACCCTCGCCTAGCGGCGGGCGTTTGATCCGATTCGGCCGCAATGACAAAGTTTCTTCAATTGAATCAAAATGTACTATTTCGTGCTTCTAGATGTGGTTTAACTCTTATAGTTTTGCAAGTTTTATTCTTCTTCAGGCAATAAAGTGTGAAAAGGTAACAAGAACTGAGTGTGTCATATTACATCAAGAGTACTACAAGAGTCCGTAAATAAACTAAACATCTGCTTCAATTGAAACCCACACAACATAGGTCACGAGAGAGTATTCCCGGTATAACATTATTATTATACAGGTAGAAACCGGCACAGTCCCCAGAATAGCACGTCTTCCTAATAATCCTGTTATTGCCTCCATGGCACTCGCGGGAAGTGATTACATTGTCGCCGAGACAACGCCACTGTATAAAAACAATAGAAATTGACATCTTTTTACAACCTACGACACTTTTCCTTCTCTTATGGTGTAATAACAGTATATACGATGACCACAAAGGACGTAGCTAATAATAGAATGGTTATTGGCTAGTATATTACGTGCAAATAGAGCGTACATAGCAAGTACCTATCCTTACTAATACCTATTATAAACGCGAAAGTGAGTTTGTTCTTTTGTTACGTCTTCACGCGTACATGGCTAAACCGATTTTGATGAATTTTGAAAAAAATGAGAAATGAGTAAGAAAGAGGGAAGAAAAGGGAAAACTTAGCTTTGCTATTACAATAAATAAGGCGCTGGGGCAAAAACTACAAGTAGCAGGTATCTGCAAATCAGGAAAGGGGAACTGTGTTACCCCGAATTTAACGCGAGCGAAGCCGCGGGCAAAAGCTAATTTAAAGCTAGTTTACAAATGATAACAACGGCTGGTTTTTAACTTGGCCCGCTGTCAACGCTTAACCTCTGTTAAGTGTTGCCATGCAACGGTAATACGCCGCCAGTATGTTGGGGACAATTTCAGTTGATAGCGTGGAGGGCGGATTTTGTGACGCCATTTTTTAATTTATTTATAAGTACTTAAGTTTCTTTAGGTTACTTTAATTGATTGGTGATGAATTGATGGTTTTTTTTTTAAAAAAAAACGTTGCCCCACACTAGGAATTTCTCCTGTATCGTGGGTGCGTTTACAAACATTTAATCTCACATACAAAAACAGCCAGACCCGGAACAATTATCTGTAGGTCATACAAATATTTGTTCCGTGCAGGGATCGAACCCGCGACACGCAGCGCAGCAGTCGATTGCTCAGCCACTGCGCCAACCGTGCGTCAAAAGTGTCGTGTCGTCGTGTGATTTTGTTAAGGGCTGGTCTAACTAATTGTGTAATTTTGATAGCTCTCGTTTTAATACTGTTGCACCATTGACGTTGTGATTATTACATGGAAAAGTTAAGGGCTACGTGTTAGTGTAAAGACTATCCGTTTCAAAAATACGATTCTATAAAATAAAACTCGATAGGATAATACCGCAAAGTTACCTCTAACATGAATTTCAAATGGATAATATGCAATAAAAACTTCAAATTTCCCCATGAAATGTTACAGGCCAGTTGCTTTTTTAATCCTTTTTTTCCTCGCAAAAACCCTTTTCTAGAAAATTCAAATAGTATATATTGTAGTTATAGTGTAATAATTTCTAGAAACTTGAAAAGCATTCTAACCAGTCACAGCTTGAACCGCCCAAATGGTGTTCGCAATTGCATTAAAATGAAAAAGTGTCAGCAAAGACGGACCGTTATAAACTTTGTTTATTTTTAGAAAATCTTACAACTTATAATCTTATAAGAAACTAAGGATACTTAAGACTTATTTAGTCACTTTGCTAATCTGTTAATCTAATCAGCAATTTCCCCAATTACTTGACGTCACGATTTTATTTTTAAACTGTTTTTATTTTCTTTTTCAGACGAAGGTTCTGCTTGCAAGACTTACAGCAAGGAGCTTGGAGAGACCCCCTCCGCCATTTGTCGGGAGCCCCTGAGATGCCTGCGAGGCGTATGTACCAAGATCACTCCTAGGCGTTAAGTTATTTCTACTCTAAATACCTACATGTAATTTTTATAACGATAATAAAAAGCAACATTGAGCTCATACATATATATTGATATTTTTTTTGTTTTATATTTTGAAGCCATCGCCCCACTTCGTAGTTGCTTACTTTCTTACTTCACAATTGGAGATCTAAGTATTTCCCGACGTATACTCGTTGCAGTCGTCTGCAGCGAGATAAAGAACTATGAGGAGAACAAAAACGCCTTTTTATTTAACCACGAAGTTTAATAAAAAGGCATAGAGTTCGTATTCGGTTGCCGTCGCCATCGATTTTCTGTCGTGTAGTATTGTTGATAGCCAGACTTTGTTATTATTTAAAGAGAGAATACAGAATATGCTTTGCAATATATGTCAGGTTATACAATTTTCAAGCAGATGAAGTTGTGGGAAACAACTTGTCAGTAATAAATCCTTCTACTCTGCCAGCATTCTCCTGGGGATTTGAAGAGTAGAGTATAACTTAGTAACTCAAATACACATTTCATGTTCATTCTCATAAGATATGGTTTATGCGCACAAAGCGGAATACGTATTCATTCGATTTGGTTCTAACTGTGGATTGTAAATTCGATTTTAATGCACAAAGCAACATCTCCACTAAATTAGTATAATTTTATGAACAAGTGAACAGAGACACTTATATAAACACCGGGCCACAACATGTAGGAAGCTAATTCTAAATGTTTTTGTTACGAGCGATGTTGCCATTAAATACCTACGTTTGCTAGGTGGTAAATCTTGAATGGCCTTTCTACCTAATTAAAAAGTGATTACCTACTTGATAACGTTATCAAAGCAGCTGCAATTTGTACGATTAGAGACACCTGCACGTTTTTGCCAGTATCACAAGAAAAAATTAAGATCAGTAAATAAAAGAGTGATAAATATAGATACCTATAATTACCTACCGTTACATTTTGAATGACGATTGTATATTTTAATTCGGTTTTTAATTTTCACCTTAATTTTAGGGTAAATGTAAAAACATTGCATTTACACGTAAACTGGTTTCCTAGTCATAATTGTCGTGGTATTTCTAGCATAAAAAGCAAGCAGCCATACTAATAACGACACGGTTGGCGCAGTGGCTCAGCGCTTAATTGCTGCACTGCGTGTCGCAGGTTCAATCCCCGCACGGAACAAATATTTGAATAACCTACAGGTAGTTGTTCCGGGTGTGGCTGTTTGTGTGTGTGTAAGTTTAAATGTTTGTCAACGTACCCACGATACACGAAAAACTACTACTACTAAACTACTTTTTTCATCATTCACTTGACGTTGCGACGCGGTGACTTCGACACAGCCGCTGGAAATTGAGGACGATCTTTGCACATATTCTTTTTTTTTCGAATAATATGGGACTTGGCTGCTATTCTTTTACCAATTATATCAGCCTGGAAAGCCATACTATAGATAAAATAGACATTTGTGTTGCTAAACTGCACTCTGACTTACAAACATCTTATACTGAAGAAATCATCAAATACCTGCAGCTATAAACATCACAACGGGAACGGAATAGAAAAGTAAAACTTCAGTTCTAAATTCGTACAATGGTGCGCTATCAATCTAATTTTCTTTTTTTATTAGAAGCAGCTTCAACCGCTGGCGTGGCAATGAATGTACCTATATGTGTTAATCTCCCGCTGTGTCCATACTTATGTACAGCGTTGTTACATCGTTTGTAATAGTCATGTTCTGTTTCCCCTCTAGCCTGTAGGGAATTCTAGGGATCAACAACAGTGGTAAATTTCACTGTAAATTTATGGTTGTTCCCAGACTCAAAAGACTAAAACTCAAAGCATTAATTTCAATTAGACCATTACAGTCACTTTTGAATGTCAAGAAATAAAATGACGAAGCTACAGTCCCGGTCACAAAGCATTGATCTCTATGGAGAAGACTGGGCAAGTTAACTCTAAGTTAAGCCTCAATGTCAGGAAATTAACAATTTCGGTTCGTTCGTTTCGGTTTGAATATGCTTAATGTGTTTTGTACCAAAACCATTTAGTCCTTGCATACAAAGCAATTCATTAGTTTGAATAAGAATAAATTTCCAACCAGCCAGGCCACTCCGATGCAGCGTTATTTATTTTTGCTCACAGTCAAAGAAAGTACTTACTCAACTACTTACGGATACCTTTAAATTCATATCTCTATTGAAATGCCTGCGCTAGTAACAGTGCATTAAATAAGTACTTATTTATAAGTTCAATTTATTAACTTCCTTTCAATTCTATCTGCTGAATGAAAAGGCAAACTATCTTCAAGAGTCGCTCAAGAATTTCAAGAGCTCTTTTCCTCTTTGCCCGCATTTCATCTGTTATTCTGTTTAATAGCTCTTCTCTTACGCTATAAAGGCTTCATAAGTAATTTAAAATCTGCTAAGTATTTAAACATTTAGCTTTTCAAAGCTGATTGATGGTATAATGTTTACGTGAACTTGACAGCTGATAATTATGGCATTTCGTAAGTAGATAGCACTAACTTATTGTGGAAGGTCCTACGATGAATGTTCATTGAAAACAAAATATTGGCCGTAGTTAGTAACATATGGACGAGGCCTATAAAACGAATAATTAAACTGGTACGTGGCAGGTGAGTGAATTATTAACGCACGAACGACTTATTTTTTCTATTTCAGTGAAAATTGCTTCTGTTTCATCACGTAAATTGAATATGTGTCGGCTACAAAAGTATTTCATAAGGTGAAATATTGTACTCGTATCTCGTGGAGCCGATGATAACATGAGCCGGTTTAACGTGTGACGCTGAATCAAGCCGGGGACGGTACGATATAGTAAAAATTTTAAAACCGTCTGACCAACCATCTGACATGTAGTCTGCATACATGTAACGCCGTGCCCCACCGATATGTAGGCCCCTAAATGTAGGTAGGAGAAGGATTATTCCTATTTTTTTTTCGAGATTTGAGTTTTAGGGTTCCGTACCTCAAAAATAAAAAACGGAACCCTAATAGGATTACTTCGTAATCCGTCTGTCTGTCCACTACTCACCACCCATGTTCCTTCTATTGCCCTTTACGTTCCGGGGCCGCGGTATCTCTTTCGAACAACCCGCAACCCCGGCAGGTCTGTCAAGACCCTTTATCTCGGGAATGTGCGGAGTTATCGACTCTAAGTCTACGCAGTCAAAAGATATGGCTGTTTATGTTGCAAGTTAGTACGGATCCCTCGGTGCATGCGTGTGACTTGCTCTTTTTTATGAGCTAGTGATTTTGTGTGATTATGTGTTGTGACACGAGTCACCGATTATTTAAGGTGTCTACCATTGCAGTATTCCTCTAACTCTATAATATAATACTAGCTTTCGCCCGCGGCTTCGCTCGCGTTAAATTCGGGGTAACCCAGTTCCCCTTTCCTGATTTACAGGTACCTGCTACCTGTAGTTTTTGCCCTTGCGCCTTATTTATTGTAATAGTAATGTTAAGTTTTCCCTTTTTTTCCCTCTTTCCCCCTTATATCTCAATCTTTTTTCAAAAATAGCCTATGTCCGTCTCCAGGGTCCCAACTATCTCTGTACCAAAATTCATCAATATCGGTTTAGCCATTTAGGCGTGAAGACGTAACAAACAAACTCACTTTCGCTTTTATAATATTAGTAAGGATTATGAGAATGTAGGTATTTCAGCTACGTTCCAATTACTAACGAACAAAATTGTAAAATCAAAACTAATAATATCCCTTTTCCTACAAATTACACAGACAACTTTAAAATTGATGTTATTACAGCTAAAGTATAGAGCAAGTTCGTGTTTGAAGGTGAGAAGGTGATTCAGGAACGATGGAAGCTCATAAAGTTTTTATAGATTTTCATTGTTTACGGCGCGCCGTTCCGCGCGGTCTTATTACTATGTTAGTTGCAGAGTTACAGGTGCACAAACAAGCTTTTGACCTAACTTAAAAAAGAAGATTATGAGTCTACATTGTGCCTTATTAAAACTTAGGCAAGGAGCGGGTTCGAAGAGTAAATAACGTTGTAACTTTTTGTTAGCTTTATATTTTGACTAGCTTTTGCTCGCGCTATCGCTCGCGTTAAATTCGGGGTAATACAGTTCCCCCTTCCTGATTTGCAGGTACCTGCTACCTCTAGTTTTTGCCCTTGCGCCTTATTTATTGTAATAGCAAAGCTAAGTTTTGCCTTTTCTTCCCTCTCTTTCCCTCATTTCTCACCTTTTTGCCTAAAAATTAGCCAGTATGTCCGTCTCCAGGGTCTCAACTATCTCTGTACTAAAATTCATCAAAATTGGTTTAGCGTGAAGACGTAACAAACAAACAAACTCACTTTCGCTTTTATAATATTAGTAAGAATGTCGCTAAATATTGTTGATTAATATCAGCTGATATAATTATGTTGTTGATGTTTTATTTGTTTATTTAAATATTTAAAAGGAATTGCAACTGACTTCCGGTGATATGAATATCGTCTTAAAATAAAACAAAAGTCGATTGCAAACTTGTTAAAAATATTCGTTTAAATCTTTACTTTCGAAAGTGGCTTTGCACGCTGCCTAATTTAAGTTTTTAGGTTGAATCCTTACTAATATTATAAAAGCGAAAGTGAGTTTGTTTGTTTGTTTGTTTGTTACCTCTTCACGCTTTAATGGCTAAACCGATTTTAATGAATTTTGGTACAGAGATAGTTGGGAACCAGGAGACGGACATAGGCTAATTTTTATAAAAAAAAAGTGGGATGTGAGGGAGAACGAGGGAAGAAAAGGGAAAACTTAGCGTTGCTATTACAAATCAATCAGGGGCAAGAGCAAAAACTGCAGGTCTGCTTGGTGTGTTATACCGAATTTAACGCGAGCGAAGCCGCGGGCGAAAGCTAGTCTAGTATAAAAGCACGTGTCGGTGCGTTTTTGGGTCAGTCTACGAAATAAATATCAAGAAATATACGCTGCACCTTTTATTGTCTATCCAGATTTCCTTATTCTCAAAGCAGATAGGCTTGCCAGGGCCTCCGCCTGCCGGGGGTTTTTTTTTCGGTTGGGAAATCATCAAATAACTTCCCCCGCTCTGGGCGGAGCGGGGGGGCATGTCAGACTTTTACTGACTAAAACCCACCCATGTTCCTTCTTATGCCCTTTACGTTCCGGGGCCGCGGTATCTCTTTCGAACAACCCGCAACCCCGGCAGGCAGAGGCCCTGGCAAGCCCCTCTGCTTTGCTGACATCTCTTTGAGGCGCGAGTGAAACACGAACGCGCCGTCGACACGGCCTGTCGTCAATAGACGGACGGACGGTGAGCTACCCATTGCTCACCGTCCACAGGACCGCATCTACGGTGGCCGGGAGTCGTCTCGTGGCGCCCGGCGCCCGGGGCGTCTCCCGCGGCGGCTGGGTTGGTTTGAGGTTCTCTCCCTCAAACGCCCGGCCACCTTCTTTGCTAGCATTACTGCTTCGCAGAAGGAGGTGACCGCTTCCCATTCCCTCTCGCTCCGGACCATGGACTGAACCAGGGACGGACGCGAGAGATCGCCGCCGCCGATCGTCTCCACGAGGGCACGGCGATGCTCCGCCCAAGCTGGGCAGACCGCCACTGTGTGCTCCACCGTGACCTCCGGGCGATCGTCACAATGGTGACACCCGGGAGTTTCCTCCCACCCGATTATGTGCAGGAACCTCCCGAAACTTCCGTGTCCGGTGAGGACCTGCGTCAGGCGGTAGGTGAGGACGCCATGATGCCTCTCCAGCCACTTCTCAAAGAGGGGACTTAACGCCACTATTGTGGCGTGCCCTCGCCTGCCGGGGTTGCGGGTTGTTCGAAAGAGATACCGCGTCCCCGGAACGCAAAGGGCAGTTTAGCCAGTAAAAGTCTGACCCCACCGCTCCGCCCAAAGCGGGGGAAGTTATTAGGTGACTTCCCACCACAAAAAAAACAATAATTTTGACTCTTACAACGATGGCAATGAAGCCGACATACAATGAAATACAATACACGTCCCAATTTCGTCGATTATTTAATAATAATATATCAAAATATTATATAAATTGTGTTGTCTAAATATAGATACAAAAGCAATCACTGTTTGTCACGTAATCACAGCTGTTGAACGCAGACGGAATCGATTGTCACGTCTCAACACTATAGAGAGTATCGCACCGAGTCACAGACTCAATCGGGAACAATTCCCATACATACATACATTACATACATATGTATGACGTCACCAACCCTATAAATACCAAGTTCTGGGTATATAGCGTGTAAGATACGGGAGAGTATCATGCATTTGGATCTTGATCTCTATGGATCTTGTTGTATCCGAAATAAATTCTATCCTATTATTTTTGTTGAATATGTATTGAAAAATTGTATGGGACAGCTGATTATATTTTCGTGTATACGATGTTTGTTCCATGGAAAAAGTTGATCAGTTTGATATCTGTGGCACACCCTTTCATATAACTATACCCTTTCTATAACACGCTGTATAGGATAATAATTCTATTCAGTCTATCTGACAAGGGTGGCGACAGAACTGTAATACATGTCTAGTAATACACGGAGTAAATGGTCCGTAGTACATAAAACATATATTTATTTGAACCTAACAGAGCTTGAGTTGTGTCTGCTGGTTCCCGGTCTTAGGCCTCCTTCAGTAGGACTGAACGATGGAGTTATTTTTATTAATAATATCTAAGCTTGAGCCTTTTTGTCCGTGTATGCTGTTTAAAGCGTCTGAGTGATTGTGCTGCTAAATTACATTAGATACACTCACTCGCGATTGTCCTTAAAAGCTAAGCAATTAATAGTTTTCAGAACCTTGACTTTCCTTGATTCCTATTTACAGCAAAATGAATAAAAGTCAAAGGTGAACCCTGTATTTTCTCAATTTATCGTGTAGTCTTACAGTAACTGTAGACATACTGGTAAAATAAAGTAACGTATTTATTTCACTAAGCTAAACAGACAAGTCGAATATATACCAACTAAAGTGTATGAAAAGGCTTCAAGGGAGTTACTGTCACTTAGAACAAACATACCCATTCCAAGCAAATGGAACCGCCCACGCTTTTACCCTTCTCGTGCCCAAATCCTAATTTCCTACAAAACCGCTTCTTAACTTAATTGGCATGCTAGCTTACTTAGCAAAGGTAAACGAAATAAAGGTTGCTACGAAAAAACTGACTTTTGGACTACGTGCTACGTGGTGCTACGAAGGTGCTACGAGTAGTCTACGACTTGAAGCAGTGTATAGAGACTTAAACGTTCATGAATAGAAGAGCGCTTGCTTTTAACATCAAGATACGTAAAATCGTTTATGGATTTTGACAATCATTAACGTAATTTGCAATAGTCTGTGCACTTTAAGTTTTTTTTTGTTTTTAAACAACGTTGCCCCACACTAGGAATTTCTCCTGTATAGTGGGAGCGTTTACAATCATTTAACCTCACAACAACCTTACATAAACAGCCAGACCCGAAACAACTAACTACCTGTAGGTAAAACAAATATTTGTTCCGTACGGGGATCGAACCCGGGACACGCAGCGCAGCAGTCAATCGCTCAGCCACTGCGCCAACCGTGCCGTCAAGTTACTGGTATAATCCTGATAAAATCAGATGGCATTTATAATAATGGCGTATATCAAAACGTTACAGAACTACTAACTTATATTAAGTTGAGAAAAAGCAATAGGAAACTACACCGAAGTTCCTTTGAAAAGAAACGATTTGGCGATATTACGTACATACGCATGTATAGCTATTGATATCCAATATCATAAGAGATTGATATTCCCCGCCGTGTTCCCAGAAGTACCTTCACATACAATCTGCGACTGTATTATTACAATATTCTGAGTTCACTCCGTATTTGCTTACAATACATTTATTTTATGAACAGTTCTGCGTGAATATTTGTAGATATTAAGAGATCATATGCTGAATATTAAGTAAGTTATACGGTGTGTCTTTAAAGCCTTAACATGATATTGAAAGAAAAAAACTTGATTGTCTGCAAATGTATGATAGTACATTAATCCCCTGAACCAAATTAGTTTATTATTTTAATAAGATCACGACCTCCTTTCAATCTGCAGTATTGGATAAATCCTTATAAATTGAGAAAAAATATTTACATGCACCGCGAAGTGAGTGGTGCGGAAATATTTGAAATATATTTTTCCCTTAGTTTTCACAACTATTCCGCAACTAAAAATACTTATATGAAGTGTGCATTCATTTCAGTGAGTAAGCACCTAAGAAGTGTTTTAATAGTAATTAAAACGTAGTTTTAACGTTCTGAATCAAGCGCTCTATACGATATCAAAAAGACAGAAGTTTCATCGTTGGATAAACATAAAACTACACCCCAAACATGCTAGAGTACAAGTAACTGAAAATATTTTTCTGCACATGCTCCTTTTAAAATTCTATTGAATTTAGTTTCAGAGATATTTGGACGCCTTTACATGGCTAGGACTAACTGAATAAAGTTTACAACGACTTGGTATTCCTCCAATACTTTACTACACCTAAAATACATTTTAAACTTTTCTAAGAAGAACTCTTTTAGAATTTGACATAGTTGGAATATATCCAATCTTACAAAAGCTAAGGCAATTTCTTGGTAGCGTTGCGAGTAAATCTTCTCGTTCATAATACATTCGTGGCATATTATGTGCAGATACATGTGTAGCGTGGAATGACGTCAGCATGACGTAGTATGTGCATGAACGTGTATTAAGGCGCACCACCGATATGGGTCAAACTCCAGCGAATTTTAACTTATTCGAAATCAATTCCTGCTACCCTACCATGACGTCTTAAAGCAGAACTTATTCCACTGAGGGAAAGAGACAGAGCTATACAGGGTGTCTAGCACCATCTCTTTCCCTCAGTGGAATAAGTTCTGCTTTAAGATGTCATGGTATTTGTTCATGTTTAAAAGTTTTTAACCCTCCAGCTTTCAGTAGAACTGACACAGTTTTGCTCTTTAATATTTCTGTTTTAAGTCCATGCAAATAAATGATTTGTATTTGACGTTAAACAGACCATGGGTTTGATTTTGACCTGAATTTGCACGTTTAAACTACACCACTACAGAAATGACCGCACGGTTAGGCAATTTTTATGGTTCACATATCGTTCTCCTCAACGTAGTTAAGTGGAGCTCCTAGAAAAAATTGGCTCCCTCTCTAATTGGCTTGTTGTAAACCCCATTGACGGAGCATCAAAGTGACTCCATGCTTTACGTGCTCATTCTTGGGTTTGCCCACTATTGTATGTATATTTAAACCAACTACTATTATGTATTTATGTGTTCACAATAATTCACAATATTTAGCAAAGCAAGAAAAATGCAGTAAAAAAAAGTGAGAAATAAACGACTACGACAAGTTCAAAATGTCAGTTAATCACGACTTCATGTAAAAATATCTCGCTAAATAGCTGAAATTAAAAGAGGAAATAAGGTTTAAAACGTAGACCCACGTCAAAGGCAGTAAGGCAAAGGCGATATTAAACCCACTAATAAAATGAGATCCAGTGCTCTTCATTTTTATTTTCAACAAAAAAAAATCGTCGTATAAAATATGTTATGTAATTTTTTTACGGAAACTTGAAGGTTTTTTCGCTAAACTCAATAAAAGTGGACATTTAGAACGCGCTTACTTGTTCTGAAACAAGACAAAGGCGGCATAGCCTTTCAATTCCGTAGTCCCACTTCCGTTTCCACATAAATCATTTACTGGATTCCTTTTATTTTTGTCTTTTAATTTAAATTTGTTACTCAAATTAAGAATTTTATTTTTTTTTTGTTAATTTTAATTGAGGCTTTTGGGTATAAGGTAGAGGATGTAATCTTTTGTAGATAGACATTAAATGCTTCTAATATTTCTTATCACTTATCTACCACGACCCTATCATTAGCTAACAGTGAGCAATTATCGGCTTTAATAACAATCATTTTGAGATTAATTATAATTATTTAGACCAAACATTAATTATGCCTAGTGATTAAGTTATTTTACGTTATCTCCTAATCTTATTATTATAAAACGTCATCTTATTTCTATTTTAGTATACGAATATTCTTATATTCGCGGACCCTCGGGTCCGCTTGACCAAAAAAAATGTTATGTAATTTTATAGGTTAACTGGACCCACTTTGATATCTTTTGGTTAAAGCTACCAGTGGATACAGCCAAACATAAAATTGATTGAACAAAATACTAAAATTAAAAGCAATTCAACTCCGCCGTTTCGAGTAGGTCCAGTTGACTAAACATTCATAATATTTACAGAACATTTGTTTTTGGGGTGGGAAATCATCAAATAACTTCCCCCGCTCTAGGCAGAGCGGGGGGGAGTGTCAGACTTGTACTGACTAAAACCCACCCATGTTCCTTCTTTTGCCCTTTACGTTCCGGGGCCGCGGTATCTCTGTCGAACAACCCGCAACAAACGACAAGCCCTTATGTTCTACTGTATTTGTGTATTTATTTTCAGACGTTGAAAGTTCTGTAAATATCACGTAAGGTTCTGTAAATAGGATATATATAGGACAGGATAGGATCCGGCTACTGGGACTCGAGGTGGCACTGCACAAATACGAGTCCATGTTCATTCATAGCCGCGGGAATGCGCCACCGTCGGGATCCCAACAGACGGTGGGAGAGGTTCACATCGGCGTCGAGTCGATGATGAAGTACCTGTTAATCGTTCTCGACAGTCGGTGGAATTTTGTGGAGCATTTCCGACCTTTCGCTCCCAAACTCGACCGGGGTTACATTCAAGTGGCTCTTGCCCAATTTGAGGGACCCAAACACCTCCTGCCGTAGGCTCTACGCTACACCGCTGTGGGCGCGTTACTAGGGGTGGCATGCCGCACACTACCTGAACGGGCCCGAAAAGTTGGTAGCCATAAGGCTGATCCTTGCGAAGGATTGCCACCGTAGGATCTGGAGGCAAAGCAATTATGCTAGCGAATATGGTGGCCGGGCGTTCGAGGGAGAGAACCTCTAACCAAGCCAGCCGCCGTGGGAGACACACCGGACGTCGGGCGCCGCTAGTCGACTCTCGGTCGCCGCAGAGACGGATCTGTGGACGGTGAGCAATGGCTAGCTCACCTTCCGTCCGTCCAGTGACGACAGGCCGTGTCGAAGGCGCGTTAGTGTTCCATGCGCGCCTTAAAGAGATGTCAACAAACCACCGACTGCCGGAGTTGCGGGTTATTCAAAAGAGATACCGCGATCCCGGAACATAAAGGGCACAAGAAGGAAGATGGATGGGTTTTAGTAAAAGTCTGGCACTCCTCCCCGCTCCGCCCAAAGCGGGGGAAGTTATTTAATGATATCCCATTTTTTTCAAAAGAGCTTGCTAGCGATAACGTCGCCCTATACGATCAACGGTCAAACTAAATTTAAAACTAAAGCTCGTACATAGTTAAAAATGAGAATAATAATTGTGGAAAATTCGGATGAAGTTAGCTTCAGCTCGTTTATTTTTCATTCGCTCGCTTTCGATCCACTTCGCCAGAATTTATGCGAATTTTAAGTTTCGGAAGTTTTTTCACTTTGTATTCAGCATGAAAGGACCGAAAAGATTCTATAATTTTGATGCCCACCTATAAAACGAATCTTTTATGAATGTCAGAGGTCTACTATTGCTCGTATTATGTACTAATTTAATATTAAATAAGTAATATATATATTATAGTAGTAAAGCTAATCTCCTATTTCGGGAGTATCTCTGGTGTAAAGATCTAACAAATATTATAGATGAATCAAAAGTAAAGGTATGTTTGCAAAAGAGTGACGGGTGAATCTTCTTATCTTTTTTTTAAATACCTAAGGTATATTTACATTATATACTTACGTTGTATACTGTATATTAATCCCCGATAATAACGTTGTTTATCAAAGTTTTGTTTTTAATTCAATCTGATAGAAGCGACAAGAAATACTATTTTATCTTTGTTCGACTTTCTTGATAACTCTAATTCGTAGGTCGATGTTTGATAAAATATAAATAATTGACACATGTCCAGTAGCAAACAAGCTAATGAGATCGATAGGCGTGCGCGAATAAATAACAAACACTTAACAGTAAATAATGAATGTTTTCTATTCTCCGGAACATAACATTATTATATAATTTGTGACAGTGATCATCAAGACAAAGGACTTACACGTCGTTAACAAATGACTTGATAATTTTAAATATTTCCAAGTGATTGAAATCTAATCAGTACCCTAATTCTAATTGATCGGTTCCTACTTTGACTGTAATAATATATTCAAATTGTATTAATACAGCTGATGCAAACGTAGTCACTAGTGCGTTTTCAGTTATGAAATTGTAATATTATTGATGTGGAACATTATCGAGTGTGAAAGGTTAGTTCGGTTTTGATATGCAACAATGTTACAACCCTTGTGCAGAAAATAGGCTCGAAGAGTGTTCTAGCGATAGTCAGTGTAAAAATCGTGATGTTTTTAATGTGTTGTGTCCACTACTGTATAAAATATGTGTTAATTATACAGGACAGTGAGTTTGATAACAGACCACTCAAAGGTATTTAGTTGTTAGGATCTAAATAAATGTACCCAATCCTATTCTCCGAGGTCAAGTGCAAATCGGCAGACAGTGTGCGTGATTGTGTAGGTACGCGTATGTATTCCTATAGATTAGGATTATCTATCGTAGAGTATGCGGATGTGATTAGGCGCACATGCGGAGGCGCCAATAATAGAGAATAATTGAAAATAAACCGTTTGACAAGTGCTGTGTCGGTAGCCTTGTGGTTTGTATCGCTGTCGGACGCATATGTAGGTAGTACCTTTGATCTAAATCCCGTTTGTTGATTTAATTACACTAACTGACATGTGCAATTATTGTACCCGTCAACATTATAATTAATATTGTATTAAGTTGTTAATATTTGGGTACTGTCGGATTTCGACACGGACGAAAAACAGTTACAACAGCTGCTTGTGATTTCATGTTGAAATATTAAATAAAAACATGACAAAATTCATTGGAAAATAGACCTTACTGGCATTAGAAACAATAATCGTCGTTAAAGTATCTATTTTTTATTACTAAACAATAATGTTTTGATTATGCACGAGTACTTTTAATCAACTTTTATTAACTCAAAAGGTCAATGGCAATATCTTCAAACTCGCTGACAACAATATTAGTTTTAATAAAAAAACTTATTCGCTTATAAAAAATAAACAAAACATTTTAGAAAGTTAATATTTGTTTTTTATTACGAATGTACTCGACATTAGAGAGATATAGCACTCGCAACAATAATATAGAGGGCATAGTGTCAACAGAAAATAAGCATTACGTGTGCTCTGTTTACGATACGGCAAAGACAGGTGGATTGTCTCTGACAGATACTTGAAATAACTCGAGAAGTATTCAAGATATTATTTTTTTAATAGGAATTGAATCTATAAAACACAAAGCTTATTGTCCCTTTAGACCTAACACACATAACTCTCTATTCTGTAAACTTCAATATGTGACCAAGGATTAGTACAACCGAATTCACTTGTTTTTAAAGACTGTGGATTCGCATATTAAGACTTTTCGAAAACTCCGCAGATTAAAAAGTCTGGTCACTTAGAATTCGTTACCATAGACGCGTTAAACACGTGGTGACCAATCGCGTGCTTGAGGTACCGAACTCAAAAGTTACCCAACAAGCTAGACAAAACAAGCCTTGGTGCGGGTGTACTGAGTTTGTACTGGCAGTTATCTTATCAGTACAGGCCGTTAACGTCTATTGATGGACATTTAACATAAAGTTTGTATTAGACGGTTAATGAGCTGCCGCATGTCGTGACAGACTGTTTTTATCATAATCACCTAGCTTTGCAACCGGATTATTGACCGCAAATTGCAATATTTATCTCGTCTTTATTTAACATGTATTTATTACCTATTCAGGTAGATAGGTAAGTAACTCCAGTTGGTTTATGTTTTTGTAAAAGGCGGGTAAGAACAACTGGAAAGCGTAGCCTGCTCCATACTTCCTAGTTGTAACTGACAATAAGACATAAAACGAAGTAATGAATTTTGTTTCAGAGTAAAAGACAAAAATGACAGAAAACGGTGTCCGGAACCGTAACAAAAATGGAAACCAGATGCAGAACGGGAAGCATAATGGAAACGCGACAAACAAAGAGGAGAATAAGGATAATGAAGAGTTCTCTATACGAGAGTCTCCACTAACGAGTCTATTAGCCTCATCTCTACACATAAGGGCTATATACCACATATTCGTCGTCATTCTCCTAGTACTGATCTGTGATACGGTCATTTTTGACCTGGTCGACAGAGGAAAGCAAGTAAACATTATAAATACTATAACTTTATACCGGAATAATCCATTTCATTAGAATTCTAACTGTTACTTCACCAAAATGTGACGAACTATTATCAAAAATAATATTGGAACAAAAAACTTTTCAATAGGTATTAATTTCCCAAAGTTCTACCAAATGTCCCGTTTATGATACGGAAGTTATTTAACATTAGAAAAAGTCTCATTACGTAAAATGGAACTAAAACTTTTTATATTTTCCACTGACATATTTCGAGATTAATATATTAGTTTCTGTAAAAGATACATACGATATTTTGTTTCCGAAACTTTTAAAAGTACTGTTAATGCAATGGACGTGTTGTCACGCGATTCGGAGGCACTCCTTATAATTAACTCCCCGAGGATATTTCTCGTTTAAATTCCAAATGTCAGATCTAGAGACTTTTATCTCTCAGCTTGGCAGAGACTAAATACTGTAATTTTCAGTCGCGTGGCTTTAATTATGCAAAATATTTTGTGCTACAAAAAATGTTGAACAAACACCGTAGCACTTTTTGTTAAGTCAACGCCAAATTACGTCATTTAAACTGCGTTAACATTGTAAATTGTTCTTTTTTTTGCAGGATAAATATAGGGTTGTCAATAGTTGCAGCTGGATTTGGCGACATAAGTCGCGGAATAAAGTTATGGCTGTATGACTTTTTTGTTGTAATGTCATTCTACCCTTTACTCGTTGCGTATTCATGGACAGGAGCCATCTCTAGAAAATATCCAGGTATGAACAAAAATGTTGTAGAAATCAATAGGTCAACCTTCACGTATTGATTTCACCAATTTAATTTAAAAAAATAAACTAAGATTTCTCAATTTGTGTATGAAACAATGCTTATGATAAAATAAATATTTTTGTATTAACATGAATTCATTTCCACAAGTTACTTTTGCGGATAGTAACTGCAGCTGTTTATCAGGCAAAAATATTAATTAATAAAATAATTGACTATCTAACTTGTTAATCTACAGCGGACAAGATAAATTTGAATGGTCAAGTTCAACATTTAATTGGTACAAATTGTATTTTACATGAAAAATTATACGCAATCAGTTTCCGTTAAATTATCAGCACAAGTACATTGCCTGAGTAATATACATTCAAATATTTTCTTTATATATTTCGTGATATATTATATTGCTTACTTTCAAATAGAAATACAATGTTTAGTGAGTAACTCATGTTGTTCCCTTTTCCGAAACTGAATGCATCTGAACAGGATAACATGTCAGTTTGACGCATGTCGCAATCACGACTGCTGAGTATTGTAATTGGGTTTTTCAATCAAGTATCGGTAATCGGCACAGTAGCAGTCAAGGAGGCTGGATAAGTGCCCGATTGATGGCAATAGGTTCGCCCCCTATTACGACTTAAACATATCTGGCGAAATGTCGGTGTACTGTGGCACTCGCTCGTTGCCCTTCGACCGAGGCTGCAGTAACACATTTAAGTTGGGACATGTGAACAAATAATAGCCACTACAGGTTTCTTTATTGAACCCCCAACCTTTAACAAATAAAATAACAAAAATAAAACACTTAACACAAAATGTCGGTCATTAAGACCTGGAGAAGTAGAAGACTAATACAAACTAAAATAATTTAACACATACCTTTTAACAGGGGTGAAATAAGACAGTAGAACTGAACTGCAAAATAAACTGATACACACACTGATTTTAAAACATTCAAATATCATTTATAGATTTTAAATACAGCTTTAAAAAAAAAAACAATAAATTAGCACGTGATTCAAAATGTAATGAGCCAAAAAATGATTGTTGAAGATGAAATTACAGAATGAAATTCGAAATATGAATATTTAAAAATCAATGTTGTTCCAAAAGGAAACAGGTTGAGGCAGCAGAGAGGGTGAAATACCCACTCTGTTACAGTACTATTTAGTATACCTCTGCCTAACTGTTCGAGATTACAGACGTGATGTTAAAGCAACTTTATACTCAGATTTCTTTTAATAAAATCAAAGTAGAAAAGCTCTAGCACTCTTTGAGCATAGAACCCAATTATTTACTTTACTTTTTGTCGTAATATTCCCCAACTAAGTCTTTGTGACAAAATTACCTGTCATTATGGAGGTAGATGTAGCTATTTATTCAAATTAAAATTGTGGGCAGAGTAGCAGTAAGTGGCCAGGCGTCCTCAGGTCGCAAGTAGAGTCTTTTGTTGCAAACGCCGGCCGGCCGCGCTCTCACCGCGCCCTCCAATTAGTCACTTGGTTGGCCATAACCGTGCACCCGGAATGACTAGTTTTTATACTGTTGTGCTCTTTTCACACTGTCTTGATTTCTCCATTTTTATTTGCTGCGCTGTTGAATGCCTATTTTTGAGAACTTAGACTGCAGGAAAATTTCGTGCTTATTTATTTTTGCTGTCGTCACTTCAGCGTTTAATTAGTTAAGTTATAATAGTTTTCCACTTTTGTAAAGTTATTTGGTTGCTCAAACTATGTAGTTCGTTTCATCATTGCTTTAAAGTATCTTTTCAATTATTCCAGTATACTTCTAATACTTAAAAATATACGTTATACTTCTGAAGACTTCAGTTCTTCACAATTGTTACATAGTCTAACCACTGTCATAGTCAAATCACCTGCTAAGAACATGTATTTCGGTGTCAAATCAGCATTGTTAAGAAAACTTACATCGAAATCTTTTACTCAGAATACAAATGTAAGCTTAGCAGCGTGATTGTACTCATTCAAGGACTATATTATCAAAGAACCCTCATCTCAATAATAGCAAGCATCTGCGATAAAATCTTCCCAAAGGTTCCGAGAAAGTACCTCAGATACAGATATTAAAAATGGTGAAGACGTACAATTTCAAAAGCCGTTCGCTTTGAATTGGTCCTAGTTATTATATTGCATTTTACTATGAACATCTGGGGCCGAGTTTATTGATCACGATTTATATTTATTATATCTATAAATTCCCCAACTAATCGTAGTACGTTTTGTTGCAACTACGAGTACTTTTATAGCACAATTTTTTAGGACCTAAACCCATTTTGTTACGTTTACAGGTAGAGTTAATTTCCAGGATCCTTTGCCAGTAACGCTGTGGCTCGGTATAAATCGAAGCTTTACGTTGCAATTTCTCTAGTGAATACATGGCTTAACTCACTGTGCCTTCCAATTTGCCGCATCAGAGATTCTTATACACCACCATATATCTAGCTGCGACGGCGACCAACCCTCGTGCCACTACAGTCTTAGTGTCGAACTATTTCCCAATAAGACCTTGTTACGAATAAACTTCCATTGTTCCCAAACGTATATTATATTTAACGGATGTAGCTGGAGACTAAATAATGCTTCGAAATATTGACTCTACGAGAAAGTTTAATAATATTTCACAAAGTTTTAATTAGGTACCTTGTCCTTTGTTGGTTTTCAACCGGTGAGAAAACAATTTCATAATAATTTCTCATTTAAAACTTTTTATCTAGGTTTGATCACGCGAATTATTTTGACAACCTGGCCACCTACATTTGCTTTTTACATATTGGATATATTGATGGTTATGATTACTATCAGTTTTACTTCTCGTTCAAGTTCATGCAACTCCAGCCCCCAAGATACAGGCGCAGCCTAGTTTGGGGACCACTGTTTTTTAATTCTGTCAACATAGAACTTGTTACCGATATTCGTAATGATGTTAGATTAAGAAAAAAAATGTAATTATGGTTTTATAAATTTATTCTTATTCATTTGTTCAAATTTTATGCCGTGAATTCATTTTTTTTTCAGTATTACGTCCAACGATAGTGTTGCTTGGCATAGTCGGTATAGTATCAGTGGAAGTGGCCGTGGCTGCAGTGCCCGTGTTCGAGCTGGGAAGGAAGCACCTGGAGCTGGGGTCCTCTGTCGCAGTCACCTGTGAAATGGTAAGTTATATTAGAACAAAAAAAAAATATTTTTTACATTATCTGGGATTTCTTCACTATGTTGGGGTCGGCTTCTTGTGTAACCGGATGCTGCAGAATACCAGTATTTTATGTGAATACCATACCCCTGGTAAGAGTAGTTGTCAAACTTTCGGATCATTGACTATCTATACGTCTGCCAAAAGTGAGTTAGTTTGTTACGTCTTCACGCCTAAATGGCTAAACCGATTTTGATGAATTTTGGTACAGAAATAGTTGAGACCCTAGTGACGGACATAGGCTACTTTTTTTTAAAAAAACGTGAGAAATGAGGGAGAAAGAGGGAAGAAAACGGAAACTTAGCTTTGCTATTACAATAAATAAAGCGCAAGGGCAAAAACTACAGGTAGCAGGTGTCAGGAAAGGGGAACTGTGTCAACCCGAATTTCGCGGGCAAAAGCTAATTATTAATATAAATTCTTTTTTTTGTGGTTACCTGTATTGATTTAAAGATTAATAGCATACTATAGTATAATAGTTTTTATGTAGTTACTTATAGAAACTGAGACAGGATGTAAACATCGTTTTTAAATAAATTAATTGAAATAAATTCATACCAAAACAGCTTGACATACGGTTCATGTGAACTTTCGAAAAGGTCAATCAATCAAAACTTTAACATTCGTTATAATTAAATTTGTTTAGTAAAGAACTGTTTTTGATGTAGCTAATGCCTACATTCAAATTAATAATAATAATCAATACTTGGAGATTACAACCCGACCTGCCCCTTTCTTAGATAAAATAACATTAAGAATCAATTAGGTAATTATAACAACAATAAAATTAATGTAAGTTCCTGCAAAAACAAAGTTGTTTTATTTACCTACACTCAAAACTGCATCAGCATTTCATAATTCATCATCATCAAACTATTGCAGACCACTGCTGGACGTAGGTCACCTAAAGCACTCTACTGAATAGGTACAATTCTCTTGTCAATTTGCTAACTTAATGATAAGTAAAACACTACAAAGATAGCACCAGCTATCTAGAACATATCGTTTTTCACCAAAACAATGTTTATGTGCTTACACGTAATAATATTTTTTAGGACATAACCTCAAAAATAAAACTGGTTATAACTTTTAGGTCCCAACTCCTAAAAATCTAAGAATTTCAAAAGGGCTTGCCTATCGCCTAAATTATTGCCTAAAAATATATCCAAAACACGATATTTTATTAGGGGTACTAAACTCCCATACAACCCTGCCGTTCGCCTTTGAATTAATGGCTCGCAATAAAAATAACTCATTTATTTGGTACAGTCTCAGCGAAGTAATTGCTTTGATTGTTGCATTTGATCACAAAATTAAAACAATTTACTCCTCCCTAAGTCCCTAATAAGCCATCATTAAAAACGGAATTCTTATAGACTCACTTTGTCCGTCTGTCTGTCTGCCTGTCTGTCCTTATGTCACAGCCATTTTACTCCGACACTATTGGCTCCACATAGTGACACATCTTTAAACTGCTACACAAAGATGATGAAATCCTACTAATATCATAAATTCTACTAATATTATAAATGCGAATGTATGGATGGATGTATGGATGTCTGTTACTCGTTCACGTCAAAACGGCTGAACGGATCTTGATGAAATTTGGCACAGAGGTAGATTATAGTCTGGAATAATACATAGGATACTTTTTTACGATACCACGCGGGCGAAGCCACGGGCGCCAGCTAGTAATAAATAAATAAGGGTGGCCCTATATACATACAACAACTAAGGGTTTCAAAAAATCTTCGTAACTTCTAAGTTACTGTGTCCTATCTATCGATAGGTTTTAAAAATTGATATCGAGGTTTCTTAAATACATAAGGCTGGTTTTTACAAAATATTTTGCTGGTATAAATGATTGTATCCGATCAATCAATCAGACTAAACAAATAGAAAGCTTACTAAGTTATGAAGTTACAATACCTTTACAGTTATCATGCCTCGTGATTTCCCACCCATACGGCATAATAACTGGCATAATATTTAATTACTGTAGCTTCAGTGAAAAGCAAATCCACTAAGAAGTTAAGATAATTTGATTTACATCCCCACACGGACACAAATTAAATTACCGTAAAACTACAGTTTAACATCAAGCTAAAACCAACGACAGTTGACAAATATATGCACAAACATAAATAACGTACCTACTCGCTTAGAAACCGTTTTGACATAGTTTGCTAAACTAGGGCGTTATTTAATGAACGTTCCATTAACTGTAGTTAAAACATCAACATATAGCAGCAAACACTTAGATAAATGCCGTCAGCGTTTGAACCCATCTATGAATTGACCTCGTGGGTGTCGTCAGACGCTACCAGAGAATAAAAAGGGATACCAAAAGGATGAGGACCCTTATTCTTATAATGGCACGGGAAGATCGCCAATCCGTCTGATTATTGCAATATCCCTAAAAGTTCGTTTGATGTGATCTTTGAATGGACCTTTTTCATTGATGGTTTAAAAAAACTTATATGAAAGATTTACGTCTCTAATAACGATGTTTCTTGTAACTAAATGCTTTCATAAATACATTTTTAACTCACGGTAAAAATAGCCATCGCCTTTTATAAAGAAAGCAAAGAATAATTGTTACTCTGCGTTGGCGAGGGAGGACCAGCAATGCTTTTTGAATAATTAAGCAGATATTTCATTGTTTTCCTTATTTCTAAAACATTGGGGCATCTAGTCACTTGAAAGGAAATAGACTTAAAAAAAAAAGTAATAAGACACGTAGTAGCTGACAAAACAGAAAAGAACGCAACCTAGTTATGTAAAATAAGTTCCTAAGTTGATTTACTTTCGTTTTTCATGACCGCTTGAGTTTTTTTAATTAGATAGAAGTTTTCCAAAAACGTAGTACTTTCATTCCTGGAGCAATTTATTAATATAACGAGTCCATAAAGACGAATAGTTATGGTAGATAGTCATCTATTTGATCTAAGACCCAACTTCAAAACAAATTCTACGAGAAAACATCACTGCTATTATGTAGGTGTACCGGACCGTTCAACCCACACCAAACAAGATAATATATATACGTAGATATAGGCAGATACGGTCAAGATAGGGTATCTGAACTTTGACATGGTATTCAAATTAGAAGGGACATCAATCTGGTCACAATAATTAACTGTTTGTTTGTGATATCGCAGCGGGTGGCACTGTGTCAGTTCGTAGCGCCAGCGATTCATCTACATTACAAAAGGAAACTTCCAAGCGGACGCCAAACAAAGCCAACTCTGTAATACACAAACACCAACTTTCCCCTTTACTACACAGTACACATATATTATAATATTGTACGTATGTGTGTCGTAAATCCTTATTGGCGTGATTTGCAACAATAACTCGCTCGCAAACTTTTATTAGTTACGTATGAAGAAGTATAGAGTTTCGTACGTGGCGTAATTGTTTGTGCAGGTACCGTTCAAACTATTTTTATGTGAGCAATTTGTGCTGGAATTGATTATGACGTGAACTAGATAGAGAAGAAGAATCTAACTAAGGAAAAACATTCGATTGTCAACTTTTATAATTAAGGTACACAAATTAAAGTTTAGAAGGCATATCATAGGAATAAGGGTTTTTTTCAGTTCTGGCTGTTACTGTATGTGACTTTAAATGTTTGTAAACGCACCCACGATACAGGAGAAACCACACAAACTAAAAATCTACAAATAAATAACTATATGCCACAAAATAAGTTGGAACATTATAAAGACGGATGTAATTTGAACGGGTACAACTCTGTTGAAAGTGAGACGTAACATAATTCACCTGAGTTGGACCCTTGTCAGACTGCGTGGCCGGCGCCATTAAATAACAGGATCGCCGCATGCCACTGACCAGGCATTATGTAGACCTGCGTAGCGTTGCGTAGTCTCGCGAAGACCAATGCTACGAACCCCGACGCAGCGCGTAGCCCGTAGCACCACCCTACGTTCGAGCACCCGACACCATTTCGTTAATTAAAATACAAACATGATTATGAAAGTATCTTAATACAACATTTCTGTAATTATGATTTATTGTTGGTTACTCCTTGTATTTTTGTGGCCGACTTTTTGGGATTAATGGGTGTTACGCCCAGTGGACAAGGCACATTTTTTAGGAACAGTGTTTTGTTCAGCTTTTTAGCTGAGCTAAAACAAATAAAAATGACAATATTATGCGCATTAATGCTTACAAGGTTAATTAGACGAACAAGAACGGTTTGCTAACTTGACTGCGCCAAGCTGTGGTGCATATTTGACTAGCCTTTATAATTGATTGTTTTGATAAAAAATAAAGTGTGCTTGCAAAAGTTTTAAATTTTTGCTTTAATCGTATTTCAAACGATATTAAACTGTAATACCCTTTTTATCAGCAACGTTAGCGAAAAAGCTCGCAATAAAAACCTTACAAGTTTAGATTAAACGACCACTATGTGCTTAAGTGATTAAACTCGCCATCTAGCTCTTAATACTTATATACAACGTAGACCAGGGGTGGCGAAACTTATGGACCAAATGCTATTTTTTTAAGAGGTGTAGAGAAAATGCTATAAAAACAATTTCATCACTCGCGACGAAATGCTATTTTTTTTTTCATTTTATTGTTAGTTTATGAGTAGAGAGTAGATACTCATTGTTATTCTCACCTCTGGTTGGTTGATGAAATGGTTTAAATCAGTAGCATGCGCAAAATTTGTGTTGCGTGCCATTGGTTCGCCATCTCTGACGTAGACCGTAGAGTTGTGTTACAAATTAATAACGTTGTATGTGCTTTTGTTGAGCTCAGTTAGTACAAACACCGTGATGATCACATTACACTGGAAGTCTGAAGCATGCTAGAATGATGATTTGCCCAGTACTAACTCTACCAGGCAATCTCTAATATTAAATTACAAAGCAAGTCTGTTGTTCTGTAACTAAAGGCAAGTTTCGTTACTTTGTTAGCATTGTTTCGCTCCCAATTTCCACCTTCAATGTTGGGTACTAAAATATGGTGTGAATTATTACAGCAATTATTCAATATCAACAACAAAACTGAACAGCCTGTAACTTTTGATTAATTGCTCGAAAACACCTTGCAATATAACTTTAATTAAAGAATTTAATTAAGTTTCTAATATACCTGGTACCCGACTAATATTAAGTATGAAAGTACCTTGTAATAATCCTTACTTCCTTACTATCCTTACTATAATATTATAAAAGCGAAAGTGAGTTTGTTTGTTTTTTACCTCTTCACGCCTAAATGGCTAAACTGATTTTGATGAATTTTGGTACAGAGACAGTTGGAACCCTGGAGACGGACATAGGCTATTTTTTTTAAATAAAAACCGGCCAAGAGCGTGTCGGGCCACGCTCAGTGTAGGGTTCCGTAGTTTCCCGTCCGTCACAATAAGTGTTCCCACTTATGAGTTTAAAGGTGGAGGAGGAAATTATTTTGTACAACTTTTTGTCTTTTTTGTACAAAAACTGTTGTGTCAATCAAGTTCAAAATGATTTTCCTAGAAAGTCCTTATAAAGTTCTACTTTTCAGATTTTTTTCATATTTTCTAAACTTATGGTTCAAAAGTTAGAGGGGGGGGGGGGGACACATTGTTTTTTACTTTTGGAGCGATTATTTCCGAAATTATAGACATTATCAAAAAATGATTTTAGTAAATCCCTATTCATTTTTAAATACCTTTCCAACAATATATCACACGTTAGGGTTGAAATTAAAAAAAAATCACTTCCCACTTTACATATAGGGTGGCTACCCTAATAAAACATTTTTTTCCAATTTTTATTTTACCACTTTGTCGGCGTGATTGATATACATATTGGTACCAAATTTCAGCTTTCTAGTGCTAACGGTCACAGAGATTAAGCGAGGACGGACGGACGGACGGACAGACAGACATGGCGAAACTATAAGGGTTCCTAGTTGACTACGGAACCCTAAAAAGGAGAATTGAGGGAGAAAGATGGAAGAAAAGAGAAAACTTAGCTTTGCTATGACAATAAATCAGGCGCAAAGGCAAAACTACAGGTAGCAGGTACCTGCAAATCAGGAAGGGGGAACCGTGTTACCCCGAATTTAACGCGAGCGAGCGTTAAGCTAGTTATTTATAAGTTCAAGTCAGGATATTTAGATAGAATAACTGTCAGTTTGAAAGACCACTCGTGGTTGATATTAAACAGGATCTCTATCTCATCTTCATATAGAGGATATCCTTGATAAGTAAGTAGGTACAGAATTGTTTTGCGAGTGTCAAAACTGCGAGCGAGATTCTATTATAATATTTAGTGCAATGCGTTTCAAATTAGAATAGGAACGTCAACTATAGAGACCTAGCGTTTTGTAAGCATTAAAAATGCCTATAACCTAAAAACTAGTGAAACTTCAAAAAATACCACCATTGACGTAGACATCTGCGTCTGCGACAAAGATAAGCTGTTTTCCTCTTACTAGTTTTATTGTTTTCTAATATTGTTGTCTTTGTTCCAGTTCCGTTTCATGATGAAACTCGTAGCCATTGCTTCAGCTTGTGGGCCACGTTGTTTAACCGGGAACATACCGCTGCCAACCTTCAAACACTACGTGTACTTCATGTTCGCGCCAACACTCCTCTATAGAGATCAATATCCCAGGTAAATTAACTGCACATTACTTGCAGAAACGATTCACGTCTCCGTAATATCCTGAGTTAGGCAAAGGCAGCGAGAATAACTTGAATCAAATTATGCAGCGACGAACTGACTTTTGTAATTGAGCTGTTTGAGTCAACATAAAATTAAGGAGTAATTTGGATTATTGAATAAGAATAATAACCTTCTTAATTTGTCTAGATATTGACTGTCTCTCCAAAAGCGAAGCACGAAACGCAATGCGTACAATTCGCTTACAGCGACAAATTAACTCAAGTCATAATGTAACAGTATTACATTCTCAATCCGTGATTGTGTCTAATTAAAGCCACAATATTCGGAACTAATGTGCGATAATATCGCAGCCGGAGCCGTCACGAAACCTGTCGAAAACAGCCATCAGATGGTAATTCCGCATAGTTCAGCCGGCGGTATTTGATTCGGTATTTGCGGTGGCAAATTGCTTGAACGACGCTTTCCTGCTTTTAGGTGGAATATACAAACCAAACAACCTAGTTGTCAATAAGTTGTTCAATCAAAGCATCAAATTGTCACAAAGCTCGTTGAATTTAAGTTCAAACCTAACACTTTTCCATTTTCACGTAATGTAAAACAATTGTTACAAAAGTTTATAATCTGCGTGTATTACGGCAATAATGCAGTTGTTTAATGTTCTGCTTTAAGTACAGTGCAGAAAAAATGTTTTATGAATTTTGTAATTCATTGTAGCTACTAAAGAAACTCGCGTCCTATAAAAAATGAAACAAACGTTTGATACACGAGGACCATTTCAAATAAATGACTCTGTGCTTGTGTTGTCGTAATATCGGTCATTATTTATTTCCACCGTACCTATTTACGTTCGTACATTAAAAGTATTATCAATTATTTTCTCTTAAAACAGAACAAAGAACATCCGATGGGGCTTGGTGGTGTTCCATTTGCTGGAAGTGGGGGCAATTGTATTCTACAACTGCTTTCTTTGGGAGAGGTTCATCATGCCCTACTGGTCTAATTACGGAAAAGAGAAAACGGTAATCCCTCTTTTAATTACAGTTTGCGATTTTTATGGGGTGGCATAGATACCTACTTACCTACCCTATTTTAATTAATATTTTATGTTCCGTGTTGACACTTGCCGAAAATAGGCATTTTCCTATTGATTACGAATAAAGTTGTTCCCAATGATCCCAAGTAAGTGAAATCCTTGTAATTTCTTATTTAAAAATTAATTTAATTTAACCTGAAGGTGGAACTGTCAGGGAAACCTTCGAAAATTAAAATTTCTTCTGTTTTTGCTATTGGGAGGTCAGTGTTTGGTTGTATGGTGATTAACATATAAATTGCGACCGTAACAAATATGGCACAACAGAGTTGTAATAATTATAAACATCAATACAACCATGCACGTTCCGTGTACCTAAAAGCCAACAGAACTGCAACTAAACATAAAAAAAAATTGATTTTGCGAGCTACCCTGGCGTTTTCACCATAAGATTTTAAACGTGTTTACAGTGATACTTAGATGCGATCTTTCGAAAGACTCTGTCAACATACAGGCCCCACTGTAGGTGAATATTTGAAAATCGTTTTATTGAAAAAAATAAATAGTGGCTAGTGGTTATTAAAATATAGTTCTAACTGTTTACTTTGCAATGCAAATATTAAAATAGGTTGAAGGTTTTAATAAATTGTATCATAGGTGGAGGCAGGCACGGTGGTCCGAGGAATGTTCGCGTGCGTGCTACCAGGGGTGATCTCCTTCCTGTGCGGCTTCTACTGTGTGCTACACGCCTGGCTCAACGCCTGGTCCGAAATGCTCAAGTTCGGCGACCGCCTGTTCTATGAGGTATCTAACGTCATAAACCCTTTTATCATCTTTTACCTAATTGACTTCCGGAAGTCGCTGATTTTTGTTTAATTCATAGTTATTTTTGCCACCAACTTATCGGAAGTAAACTCTTTTCCGTCTTTTTAGTTTTTTAGCAAAAAAGTTTTTAATTATCACTAATCGTTAAATCATTTTCCATAGTTACTAAGAGATATTAGGCATATCGTCCATATAAATGAGGAAAAGATAAAATATGTATTATAGAAGATAACTGATATATTACCGAAGCAATATAGAAAAAAAACATACGGGACCTCTTCGGAAGTATACCCATTCGATTATATAAAGAATTTTGAAAATCGGCCTACAATCGACGGAACAATCGCGTAAGAAAAAATAAAAATTACAGAGGACATAAGAACCTCCTCCTTTTTTGAAGGCGGTTAAAAATATACAACACCATTAAGGCCTGTATTTGCCAAGGTATCCCAATCGATACCCCAGGCTAAGACGTTAAAAATAAGGCTTTGAAAAATGTTTCTGGTTTCGGTTATGTACGGAATATGCACTAATTTAAAATTGCCAGCCACTTAGCTTGCCTTTAAGTTCCAACCTACTTATGGAAACCAGCGAAAACGACTAAACAAACTACAACTAACCGTAGAATTCATGGTTATAAGTAGTTTATGCGTCGAAGTCCCTTACTTTCGACAGAGTGACCTACATAGCTGTGTCATAATAAGAACCTACAGCATCTATTTTGTCACAAACTACATTAAGCACTATATGGTCCCGTTAAATTTACACTACCAGTTGTAAGGAAGCACTATACGAAATCAGCTGAGTTCCCTTAACTTAAACGAGGTATGTTTTGTAAGTAGGTATCTCTACTCTACCTCCTGAGTACCTTTCTCTACAGAACGCTGCTGGCACTCAAGTTTGTCGGGTAATGTGTCTAATGTAGGTTGGTAGGTTGGGGTAGATACGTTAAGTAATAAACAGTGTTTACCAAGACGCATAATTTTCCTGGGTGTTCATTTGTTTTCCTTCGTTTAACATATCCATGAAATACCTTATTATGTAAACGTTTTTTTTTTCAAAGTGTTTTCGTCTACGAAATTGTACCTAGTACCTTAAAAAGGCAACAAAAGCTATAAAATATGCAATGCTTTGATTTATGCTCTTCAATTTTACTTACTTACACATCTACATTGGTAACTAAAAAATTCACCTTTGACGAGAGTATCATATAAGTTCATGGAAATATTACCGATGCTGCACTGTCGAACCCCAAAACATGAATATGTTTGCTTGCAACATCGCAGTTTAAAAGTGAGCAGAAGCGTAGATAAAGCTAACTACCTTGTAATCAGTTTTTAATGAGAGGGACTTTACAGACTTTGCAGAAAATCATCGTAATCATCGTAAATCAAAATCTTTTTATTTCTCATAGGCCTACTGAGCACTTATAAAACGTCGAGAAAAGATGCACGGTTCGGGTTGGTCGTTTCCTATAGAGAAGAACCGACAAGAAACTCCATGGGTATTCTTTTAATAAGAGATTAAGATATGATATGATAACGTATGTTACATTATCATATCATTCACAAATATCATAAATATCGTCAGGGCCGTCTTAAGTCTATTCAGCGCCGGGGTGCGGGACTCAGCCTGCGCCCTCGTTTTTTTTTTACACTGCAGCGTGGCACGCGACCGACGACACACTGCAGTATGAAAGGGGTCCTAGTCAACCAAGAAAACACAATACACGTAATTTTGATAATTTATTTATTTATTAGTCTAAAAAACAAAATTAAACTTAAAACTTTGATGACTAAATATCTATTTATTACATGTACATACACATACATCAAACAAACTCAATTTTTCTATATCAATTTTTGAGTTGGCAAAGATTTTAATTAAATCATTTATTTCTATATCAATTTTGGATTCTATACTTATAATGGCTAAGTTTGTCAGTCTGTTTTGTGTCATGGTTGAACGAAGATAATTTTTTATTAATTTTAATTTTGAAAAGGATCTTTCATCTTCTGCTACTGTAACAGGCAGTGTTAAATATATACGCAGAGCTGTTGAGATTTTGGGAAATGAGGAAATTAAATTATTAGAATATACATAGCTTAAAATATCAGTGGGAGTACTTGTTGACGCTGTAAATTCAAATGAACTTACACCTAATTGTAGTGATTTAGAGATCATTTCTCTCGCCCGGACGGCTATGTCAAAGGACGCAACAGACGTACAAGTGCCGCGCCGCGCGCCCATTTAAAATAAATGAACTTACACTTATTGATTTAGAGATCATTTTGCTTCAAGTGCGGGCGACCGGGCGGCAATGTCAAAGGGCACAACTAATCACCTTTGACAGACGCACAGGTGCCGCGCCGCGCGCCCATTTCAAATGAACTTATACTTTATTGATTTAGACTTTAGAGATCATTTTGCTTCAAGTGCGGGCGACCGGGCGGCAATGTCAAAGGGCGCAATTACTCGCCTATGACAGACGCACAAATGCCGCGCCGCGCGGCCATTTCAAATGAACTTACACTCTATTGACTTAAAGATCATTTTGCTTCAAGTGCGGGCGACCGGGCGGCAACGTGTCAAACGTACATACATACACTCTCTTTGGATTAGAGAGAGATTATTAAATAAAATTGTTATTTGTGTAGTCTAGTAGGTAATGCGGTATGAACGACAAGCGCCGAAGGCGTACTTAATAAAAGTAAAGAAAATATTATTGTTGAGGACTATTTTTTTTTGCTTGCACATATTTGTCGTGAGTAACAAGTATATAAAACTGTGAAATGGCGTTAAGTTCAATGAAATATCCAAAAATTCAGCGCCCGACAGGCGCCCCCGTGCACCGCACCCCTTGCACCCCCTGGTAAAGACGGCCCTGAATATCGTTATGTTCACGCCGAACTCGTGCTAGGGACTCTGGACTTATCCTTACTAATATTATAAAAGCGAAAGTGAGTTTGTTTGTTTGTTACGTCTTCACGCCTAAATGGCTAAACCGATTTTGATGAATTTTCGTACAGATATAGTTGGGACCCTGTAGACGGATACAAGCACACACAACACATTTTTTTAAAAAAAAAGAATGAGTAATGAGGGAGAAAGAGGAAAGAAAAGGATAACTTAGCTTTGCTATTACAACAAATAAGGCGCTAGGGCAAAAACTACTAGGTAGGGTACCTGCAAATCAGGAAAGTGGAACTGTGTTACCCCGAATTTAATGAGAGCGAAGCCGCGGACAAAAGCTAGTAATTAATATAAATCTAAAATCGCCAAACCGTCTTGAGTAAGCGCGGTGATCAATACACGTACATTCTCTGTTTGAAAGGAGACCTTTGCCTAGTACTGGGATAGTAATGGGCTGGTATTATTACGATATAGTTTAAGTAGGTTCCTAACTGATACTTTCGTGGGTGACCTGTAGGCAGTTATTTTATTCATTATAAGTACCTAACTACCTAATAATATTATTATTACAGGACTGGTGGACGACATCGCGTTTCTCTCTGTACTACCGCCGCTGGAACCGCGTAGTTCATTCCTGGCTTCGCGACCACATCTACCTTCCTCTGGCGCCGTTTTTAGGGCGACCTCTGGCTACGTTCACCGTTTTCTTTGTAAGGGGAAAATATACTACACTAAACTTACCTGATTGAAAATCTAGAGATCGTTGTTGTATCTTGTAACAGAGACCGTGAAAAATTTATTGAATTGTATGGTACCTACCGACATATTAGAGATCTGGTCTTCCGAAATTACGATGTACCTAACATTGTCTTTTTATGGACTATACATTAGTATCTACTACCTATCTATCCATTAAGTGTGTACGAGCGTGTTTCCGCAAATAACAGAGATCATTTATCAAACTAATTGATATAAGATCTTGATCCGGTGTTAGTAATTCATCTCTAATTGAACGTCGACCTACATGAACTGCTAATTAGATATTAACGAGGTCAACAGCCGGGCTCGCATTGTACCTACCTAGACAATTGACAATAGCTACCTATTGTTGACTGCACTGGGATAATATTTAAAAAGACAACAATGAACCTGAATACAACAATTTCTAAGGAAAATTTTATGAATTTCAAAACAAACTGGAATTTATAAAGAAATAATCAGCTCTAATAACAAAAGATGAAGCGAAATGATTTTTCCTTGACGGTCAAAAGATAAACAAAAGATCCTTGATTCACGTCGGACGCAAACGGGCAGCCGTGCATGTGACAAGATAAGAGGCTCCCTGCTGAAAAACCAGCCGTGCCTTCTTCGCATTATATCTGACGTTTGTAAACAATGAACGTACCTACGATTACACGACGTAAATAGTTTTGTTATATCGTAAATTAAGGACGGACTTGAGGTACCTACACAAACCAATCGTTGCAATCAACTTTTCTAGTTTATTGTCTGCTGCGTCACTTGCTCACCTACACGCTTGGGCACGAGCTAAACACTCTAAGAACACGTGTGTTGCGGTGGCTACAAGAAACTTACTATGAAGAAAACAAGTACCTACCTAGCTAGGTACCTAAATGAAAAACATTAGAGCATGCCATGATTCGATTCGAGAACGACGCAACAATGCATACATCCTCTTCACGCAAAGGCAATGAGGAAACAAGTGATGCATGCAAGTCACAACACTTATATTTTTTCCTTTTTATAGGTATCATCTGTAGCCCACGAAGTCATCCTGGCGTTGTCATTCGGTTTCTTCTATCCAGTGCTGTTGGTTGAGTTTGGTGTGCTCGGCGTCATAATGGTGCCTCTCACGGCAACAGCTGGACGTCGCTTCCCAAACGCTTTCAACCTTCTCATGTGGCTGGGTTTCTTTATTGGAAACGGTAGTTATATCATCACATTACTTCTTATCCCCGAAGAGTTAAGCACCTAGTGGTGATGAAATGTGAAAGTAAACTTAACAGGCGAGATGTGAGTGTACTATAATACGGGGCACGCAACCATAGGTAGATCTATCAATCAGGCACAAGGCGTCTTCGTGCGTGCTGCTGCAGGATAATTCCTGGTGGAAAAACCATGGAAACAGTTATTACCTACTTACGCAAAATATGAACTAATTGGCGCAATAAGGAAACTCACTGTGGAACCAACCACAATCTATTGACGTAATTAAAACACACGACAGGAAATCATTACCAAAAAGCAATATTTGCATGCCTTTCTTTAGGGAGTTGACGTATTTCTGATATTTTAAGTAGGTACCTATTGTTTTTTGTGTTTCAAGCATATTTTCCTCATAATGATAAAGTCAAATAGAAGGCCACAAAAGTGCCAATTTACCAACTTTTATTTAGATCCCTAAGCCATTTGCACAATACTTATTCTTATTCAGTTTTGAATTATATTCACGAGACAGGTGTACCTACCTAAATATTTTAACTATATGTTATTTAATATTTAGTTACTTATGTTTAAAAAAAGTTTTAATTGACTTCCGTTACTAACTGTATGTACCTACCGGCAATGTTTACAGAACTGGTAAGACACACGTGTTACCTACGTAGGTATTTACTGTTTACTTAGCAAATCTGTTCAAATAAGATAACATGTGACTGATTCGTTTCTACAATCGGTATCTATTATTTGTTCACACACCGAAATAGAACTTTATTAAAATTATTAGGTGATTTATCAATCATGTTTGCTATTAATAAACCCAGTTCTGGGTTAAGCTCGCCGTTGTACCTACATAGGTATTTAAGCTTTATGTTTATTAGGTACTGAAAAATGTGTTTATTTGTGCAGTATAGAATAAGAATGTTTACATCCCGTATTGTCGAGTTGCAAGCAAGTATTAATATTATTTGCATTTCAGGAGTCCTGTGGAGTCTATACCCGATGGAGTTCTTCGCACGCCGGAACTGTCCGCCTTCAGAAAACGACAGTTTCTTCATACCAAAGTCATGGACGTGTCCGGAAGTCATTTTAAAACCCGACTGGTCATTCCAGAATCCTCTGACCATTTTTTTTACTAAGTAAAAATTCAAATATTAGGTATTAGGGGCGCCTAATTAAAATCTTATTTTTATACTGTTATCAATATTTTTTTAATTACTTACATACGTTCTTGGAAAGAATTATTATACCTATTGACGCAAATAAAGAGATCTTACCTACCTAAACTAGTATACTATTATAACTGGGTAAGGAAATGTAAACTGTTCTGACCTAATTCCGATCCCTCATTTCAGGGTGTGAGATACTGGTTCGTTGAAGCCACTGCTAATTAGCTTATAAGGGTTTAAATTTCGAACACACAAGCTTAAATACCTACTGTTAGCCTTTTTGATGGGACGATTTCCGTTTATTGCCGGGCGCCACGCATAGTGGAAAGCGTGTAGAAAAAGCTAAACTACAAACAATTATTTACCTATAAGATTTAGACAATTAGAGACTTTCATGGAAATATGCATATTAACAGGTATATTTTATTTTTATCGAAATCATTTATTGAATATAAAAAATAGTAATACAATAAAATTCGGCATCATAAAGAGTAATCAAGTAAATAGTTACCGTGTTTCGTTCCAAATATTACCCAATGTGGAACCTTTTTTGGCATACATTTGATAGTACAGAAACAAGATTAACCTATGCATAAAATAAATTCTATGGCCGCTTATTAACTTAAATATAAACATAACCCAAATCTCTTGAATTTGATTCCTTATCTGCTAACACCGAGTATTGTTAATAAGAAATAAATACTATATAATTTGCTAGGACTATGGAAATGAGTGTAGTTGGGCAAAACAGGAATGTAGCCAGTTAAAACTATTGAAGCTGTATCATAAATATATATCATCACATTTAAGGAGGGAATCTAAAATATACAGTACTCAATTGACCGAAATAATTTGTCATTTATGTAAATACAGTAAAACATTATAAACAATTACGTTCAGCTCGTCAACTCCATCTCACCATTCACATTTCAATAGAAAAGCACCGTGTTAGTAGGACACAACACACGGCACATATCTGTTAGCTTCACTTCAATCAAACTGCATTGGCATCTCTTCACAGCCCTTACTGACTATTACAAGCACTACAAATATAACGATAGTACACTTAACATAAAATAAATCTAATCATTGTATATGGAACACCTACATTTTACGAATTAATATACAAACATTTAATTGCAACTACATAGATTCAAAACCGTGCCAATTTGTGTGTACTATAAATATGATAGAACTAATTTTGTGACGAATAAATCTTTAAATATTTTAGATCCAAAGGTAACATTTTGAGCAAAGTCCTTGTGCAATATATCAGACTTCTGTAACAGTATATAAATGTATGTATAAATTTTTAATTTTTACTAAATACACGGTAGTATGGGACTTTGCTTATAACAACATATACAATTTTGTTTAAACAGCAGGGGTGCGATCCAGTTCCTTGAATAATGATGATGACATTCTGAAAGAGATAACATAAACAAATTAATAGAGCAAACAGAATCACTGAGAGTTATCAGTAATGCAAATGCTGCAGGCATTACAGATAAGTTATTTAGTAATATAATATGACAGGGTCTTATTACTTTGAAAACTTCAACTTACACTGTTTTGAAATATGTTTTGTAACAACCATACTACATAATGGAACTATGCAAAATATAGATGAGTAACTTGTTGGTAAAATTTACAAGCATGGAAATATTGCTACACAATAAAATAATAACTCACTTGCTTATCATATGCTCATATATGTAGCTGGGAATTATTGTGATGTTTACAACTGATGGGCTGGCTTCAATAACTCTAGATATTTCCTTATCTTTCATGCCCACAACGTTTATAGTGTTTATTTCCAGTATCTGATGGTCAGTCAATAAACCGTTACGAGCTGCTGATGAATCCTTTACCAAGCCAACAATCTTGCCATCCTTGAACTGGAATCCAACATGACCAAGAGAATCTTTATGGAGAGTTATTGTCCTCTCAAAAGGTCTGAAAACATAGTAGAAAAAATAATCTACATTTGAATATTCTCATTTTCCAAAAATGATAATTATATCAATAGCATACAAAAACAAAGAAAATCATTAAATTTACAGCACAAAGATCATTTCAATTGATAATATGTACCTATCACGAACAGCCATTGAAATTCCATTAGCAGGAGACTTCTTCAACAGTCCATGGCATTGGTCCATTGACATGCCAGCCAGAGCAACATTATTAATCTCTAGAACTTGGTCCCCGAATCTCAGGCCTGCAAGTGCGGCAGGGCTGTTGGCAGCCACATAGCACACAAACACTCCATTGTTCACAGAGTGAAGCCTCACACCACACTTTCCATCCTTGTCTTTGCACAGAATAACGGGTCTTATGGCCCCAGTAACAGTAGCCTTTGCCAAAGTTGTTGATTGAGATGACAATGGTGCTATCAGATTACTAAGTGTTCCACGTGGCTGAACCTGTTGGTATTAAAAAAAACCTGTATTTTGTGCACAATAATGTCAGTATACTGTGTAGTAATAGCATAATGCGTGCTATATTATAGACTTTCTTAACAATTGCACAATAAAATGGTTAATTTGAGTAATCTGAAAATAACTTCCTTTTAAATTCCATCCTCTTTGAAAATAATTAGGTACAGAAAAAGTAGGTATCATAGTCATTTTGACCAGATTTCAACATTTAATTTTCTATTTCTGAGAATGTTATACAAAACTTACCGATTGTAGTTGGTATTCTGGCATATTCCTTGCAATAACGTCAGTAGACAGTTCAAGGCCCATGTATTCCCCCAGTGCTGGATACATATGAGCTGAAGGGGCGCTGGCTGGCATGGGACCAGCAGGTGGAAGGCTGTAAGAGGGCGGCGCCTGGTGATGAGCCATCTGAGCTCTTGCCATAGCATCCACCTTCATGTCCTCTAAAGATGGATATAAAGACATCTTGGTTATAGAAGTATACACTTTAATCCACAAAACAAGAACCGTATATCGTTGTATCGACGTCCGCGTTAACACTATTTATGTGACTAATTGGAAACTCAATGAATCATAGGGTCACAACAACAAAAAACCCCAATTGATAACGACGAATTGGAATGATTAGAGATGTGCCCCACACTGACACAGTATAAAAATATTTTGATTTTTGACACATATCATTCATCGGCTAGTTAATCATTTCAAAATCGGTTGCAGTCCCATTTAATTTTGAGAATATGCATTGATCAGCTGCGTAAAAAAATTACTAACAAAAAGAAGTTTTGATTTAGGTATTCTCCAATTTCAGGATTTTGGTTTTTAAGGCTTTACACTTAAAGCCATTATTGACCAAGAACAGTTTTGAGTTGTATTTCAACGATGGCTTCGCGTGAGACGTCAATAAGCATAAAGCTTTTTTATTTCTGCTTGAATGTAATTCTGTTGAACTTGATAATAGTGCTTTATATGATTATATCTAGTATTACAGACCTTACATTTAGGCACTTCACTACTGACATACTAATCAATAGACCACAGAAGGCCCTCTTATTTTCTCTATGGCCCTTAATAAACAAGATAGACTGAGATATGTCATCGATGTCAATGTCAACTTGTCAATAAATCAATCCAATGTCAAATTGTAAATAAGAATCTATGGTGTTGTTAAGTGTAAAGTTGATTTTTTGTAAATTAGAATTAATTAATAATTATGGAAATTAAAAATATATTTCAGTAGGATCTACTTTTCCTAATTTATTCTGAACTATGGAAGGGGTAAACAGTAAACGTAATCCAAGGTAAATTTGTATTTCAGCCCATCGATAATGAACAAATATTTACTTTTCCAAAATGACTTGGTTGAGTAACATCTAATTATTACTTTTCAGCCGCTGTCGAGAATGGGAACGGGCTAGACGTAATAAATTTAACGATGCCATATGTAAACTTGGTGAAATTGTCAAAACAATACATAAGAAAAATTGTCCTGCGGAAGATAGTGAAGATGTGCAGTATTCGAAGATAGAAATCATCCAAAAGGCTATAATATACCTGAGTAACTTTGTGAAGGAAAAAACACAATTGAGTAAGTTGATACAGAGGTAAAAATGCCATTGTTACAAGTATCTTAACTTGATATTATCAAAGTGTAGTGGTATAGATGCATGTTTTGTAACATATACAAAAATAGAGTAACTTTCATCAGACCCTATTACAGAAAAGTAGGATTTTTTACCTAAGATTGTTATAGAATATAATATGAAGTTTGATTATTCAGTTAAAGTTGCTTTGATGCCAATTTGACTATCACAAATCTAATGTTGATAATTGATTTAATTAAAATCTTTAGAATTAGTACTACTGTGTATCAGAACCCTCACCAACTAGGTTTCTAGAATTCAAATGTCATTGTTCAAGTGAAATCTTAGATCTACTAAGTATTTAGGCATTATCCTAGATCAGTTTATGTAAGTACTAGTTGCACCCTGCAGTTTCATTCGCATGGTGATAGAATATACAATATATCTTTATGAATTGTAGCCTATGTGTTATTTTGACATGTTGTACGCAATATTAATGTGAAGTTTCATCAAAATCCATTCAGTCGTTTTTGCGTGAAAGAGCAACAAAGTTACATACATCCATGTAAGCTTTCACTTTTATTATATTAGATGGATGTAAGGAATTCATTGCTAACCTAATAAAAAAAATAAAAATATTTTTTCTTTCTTAGGTTAGCATGGATTTAAATAAAGCCTTTTGATATATTGATTTCAGTTTTATGAAATTTAGTATGTTTCTATACTTAGTACAAACCTAACACGACACTTCACGAAAAACTGAAAATGGACCTTATTCTATGTCCACTTTATCAATAAAATAAATATTTTTTTCAAAATAAACATTATATTATAACCTTCACCTTTCAATTACAGAAGCAGAAATATTAGCCCTACAAGTGGAACTAGAAACTGAGAAGGACAAGAAAAGAAATGCCAAAGATGTATCAACCCAAGTTTATATGAGCATGACAAAGAAACGTAAAGGTGAGAAGGTGGATTCAAATACAGTAAATGTGAATAAAACTAAGCCACAAAAAACACTGCAATGTCCCGCATTTCCTCTTAAATTAATTCACAATCAACATTGTATTGTACAGAAATAGTCTTAAACAGTGAATGTGAAAAAATTTCATATATATTTCAAAATATCCGGTAACATTAGGTTATCCTAGGTCTAATTATACTGTTACTCATAGTTTTATTTCTATTTCAGATGGTAAATATGCAAAGCTATTGATGTTAAAGAAAAATCAAGGTCAACAAGAAAAACCTAACGCTAAAAGCCCTGTACTACAGACAACTCCAAAGAAATTACCTTTACTCCTTCCAAGATCATGTTTCATAAATAAAAAAGGTAAGATAAAAATTTATCGAAACATTTAATATCAAGTTCCCATTGATTTTATACTTTCAAACACAAGCATATTTGACTAGTAAGCCTGACAGCTGCCAGTTGAGTCTACTGCATAATATTATTGCTGTATCAAATAAAATAGATTGGTGCAACCTACTTATGGTATAAGATGGTTCCAAAATTCGTTAAGGTGACATGAGAAGATTTTTGTAATGTGTTGCGTATTTTATGTTATGTGTTGCGCTCTATACCAATACTAAATATGAATCTTTATTTGCTTTGAAAGGACACAATAAAATACAAATACCCCTTTTGTAAATTGTTTCAGGTTCAGAAAATACAATAGTGGTGCTGCCGGCAGCACCATACATTTTCCCTCAGAGACCACTATTGTTTCCATCTGTGCCACCTGCTATAGTTTTAATAGACCAAAATTTACAACCACTAAATAAATCAACTGTTCCTATAGTCAATAGAAATAATGGAGATATCACTAAAACTACTATGGTTAATATTGTACCGATATCTGCCTACTCCCGTCCACTGTCAGCTACCAAGAGTAAAAAGAATAATGTTAGGCTAAAACAAGATATTAATAAAAAATGTGCTAAGAAATTAAAGGCAGTTGTTGGTCCTGCTCAGGAAACTACAAAAAAAAGCTCGGAGATAAAAGACAAACTGATGGTAGAGGTTTCTAAAGAAAGTAAAAGCACTGAATGTTCTAATAGCGAAAACATGGGAAGCAAAAAAGTTACAGCGTGTACCAACATCAATAGTAGTGATAAGAAGACTGAGATTGATACTCTCTTGAGTAGAAACCAACCAGCCAAAACAAATGTTCTGCAAAAAGAAGAGAACACTAAAAGTAAAAAACCAGAAGCCAATACTTCTGATAACATTTGTAACAAAAATAAAGACAGTGCAGTTCATGTGGTCATTGATAAAACTAAATGTACAGAATCAATTGTCAAAGGAACTTCAGGTCCAGTGGTTACTTCAACCACAACTACCATAACAAATACAGAAAATAAAAAGACATCTAATGAAATCACTAAACCAAGTAAAATTTTGGATAGCAAAGAAACAATTGCAGAAAATAAAGAAAACAAATTGCCCAGCATTTTACCTTTAGATACAACATTATGCGATAATGTCGTTGACGGAGGTAATGCACGCCTTGAACTAGCAGAAGAGTTTCTAGCTACGTCACCAACCGCCGCATTTCTTATGTCTTTTCCTCTAGTGAGCGGAAATAGGGCAGATAGCCCTGCTGAAGAACATGGCCATAACACACCGCAAGCCATTCCGAAAGATAATCAAAAGAGACCTGAATTAGTGCCTCCGCTTATACCATACTTTGAAAAACCCAACAATAGCGATATTAAAGTAAAACCAATTACAAATAAACTTCCAGATGCATGCAATATTACAAATAAACAAAACGAACAGCAAAAATGTGCCGTGAGCGTCGTAACTAAAGAATCAAGTACTGTTGCTGCAGTAACTAAAACTTCTAGTGCAGTGACGTTGCCAAACATTTCCAGCGAAAATCCGTTCTTGAACTTATCAGTGCCTTCAATAATTACAACCAGTTGTTCTTTAGGAGACACCACATTCGGATTAGACTTTGATTGCAATATTAGTAAATCCGTACCAAGCCAGTCCGCTGGTTATGCTAGCAGTAACAACTTCTTCTACAAGAGTGATCCATTTGCCAAGAGTGCTATTTATAGTACAAGCAGTATTACATCCAGCCACGAATTTAACGGACTTGGCTTATATCCCTGTGCAATGGAAAAATATACGTCCAAAAATAAGTCAGATTATTCAAGTGTGGATGATAATCTTATGAAAATTGGATCGTCAAGATTAACATACGATATTGATTTGGGCTGGTCGCACAAAGGGTTGGATTTTGTCAATTGCACAACTACCACAAACACTTTCAATAAGGACACCATATTAACTACTACTTCCGCGCCGTACACGACCTCTTATAATCCATTCAATCCCGATTTTCATGTCCCGTTAGTTGCAAACTCTAATAAGAAAGAAAACACGACCAAGCCGACCTCCTCGTTTGCTGAAACTATTACTAGTTTTTACTCTCAACCTGCTAATTTATGGACTGAAGATGTCCCGTTCTATACCAACAATAACATGCCCAAAACTTTAACAACCAAAAACCAAAATTATACAACATTCGATCCAGTGTATACTAATGTCAATTTAAAAGTAAACACTAACAAACATTACGAACCGAAATCGATTGAAGTAAGCGTGGAAAGTGGAATAAAAACTGGCAATAATATCGTGACTCAACATATTCCCGAGAAGTATACCAAAAAATCTCCGAGCAAAATGCACATCAACTGGATGACATCAGAAACAAGATCTGTTCAAAACAACTGCAATCCTATACATCCTCAAATAAAAGATACTCACAAAGCGACCTACAATCAAACAGATCATTTAGTTAAGAAACAAGACCACAATGAAAGTAATTATTTTCCTATCACGATGCATAATTTTCCAACACAAGCACCGCAAGATGAGTTCCAAGTGTGGCCTTCTACTAGACCTTTAGGAACCACGGAAATAAGTATAGATCCACCTCCTATCAACTTGCCAACCTTAGTTGGTGATTTGGCACTCGGCCCGCATGATAAGAATAGGAAAATAGACGCATCGAATCGTGGGGTACCACACGCTGACATACAGAATTGCGGTAATTTCCTCTCAGTCACACAGCTTATGAACCGTTCAACCGATAATATGGCTTCACGATATCAGGTTCCAAATATCGATACATCGAAGACAGTCCCTGGAAAGCAAAATATTAACCACTTCACAAACGAAACTAACCGCAAAGCTATGTCACATTTAGATAATCATATGACGCAACCTTGTTATGTTTTTAATGATCCTAAATTAGTAAACTCATATGAAAGTATGGCACATAGTCAATTTCCGCCAGCTAAAACGAAATCTAATAGTAAAACAGAAAAGTCTTCAAAAACTCAAAAGAACAACAACTATTCAACTGAAGCACTGTTAAGAGGTGCGAATGGTACGCAAAAAATTCAAGACAGTAACACTGCGAAATTTATGATGCCTCCCCAGAAGTACACGGATTTCAGCGCTCCGCAGGATAGTGCTGTGGCACAAGTCTCACATTTTCCTCCAATTTTGGATTACTCCGATAACAGTTACGCTACCCAACAGTTCTCTGGCACGACTTTGTACAACACGACTACTAATACCATGTCAAATTCTTTTTACTCCAACTTCATGCCCGGCAGTAGTAATCTAATGTCAAGTAATTATGCCAGTGGACCATTCACTGGTGACTTTATTGATTACAATCAGACAACTGAATGCAACTACGGAAACCACAAATACGAAGAGTTGAAGATGAGAAATAATTCAACAGTGTTTCAATCTGAGAAGGTGCCGCCTACTTACAAAAGCTCAAGAAGAGAGTCTGCAACCAAACACAAACTAGAATGTTCTAAAAAAGAATCGAGTAAAAAGTATCAAAGTAAAAAAGCTAAGATCAATAGCGAAGTTGAAGAATGGAACGATCCTCATTTGTTTTGGCAGAATAAGGCGTTGAATAAGAAACACCCCAACTTGATGTCGGAAGAGTTGCCTTTTCCGAACTATGTGGGCAATCAAATGCCGTCGCAGTACCAGCCCGAATTCTTCAACAGTCACCTGATGCCTGCCAACGTTCAAGGTATGGGACACAACGTTGATAGATCGTTGGCCAGTTTTCCCGTCACGTCCCGTGCCAACTTCAACTTGAGTACCATATTTCCGGAAATTACTATGGTGAGTGTTAATATCTACTATTTAGTTTTAACATACATTGAAACTAGGTTGTGTTCAGCCAGTATCTTTTTTTTTATTCATGTAGGTATTTTCACAAATTTGTCCGGTTTACATGATTAATTTTATTTAGTATAGGAAGACCGCGCGGTGGTTTTAATATTAACACATATATTCTTTTTGATGATTTAGCTCCTATACGTTTTTTCTAAGCTTAGGTTGATCTCATCCCAGAAAAACGTATCAATAAAATTAACACAACAAGAATTTGTGCATTGTAAAACACCACCAGTTAAGTTGTTAATATTTTTTTAAGTAATTTTTTTTTTTTTGTTAAAATTATTTTATCAATTCCACACCTCGTTATTTCTGTGATAATGGTTCAACCTCTCCCAAATTTTGGTCTTTTCAGACATACCATATTAAAGGTATCTCTTCAGTTTAATTGCAGAAACCTACTGTACATACCATACTAAAGTGTCTGCTCCAGATTAATCTGCTCTGCTCAATGGGCGATAAGCGCTAGTCCTAGCTCTCAGCCAGGTTCTGTTTATTGTGGGAAAGGTACTCTCTCCCTTATTCCATGGAATCATCAACTTCATTTACTAACTTTATTGTAAAATACTTGTTTCAGAAAGTGCAATGATAGCTAAGGTGATCGCCATGATGCCCCGGGTGTAATGCTGTTGCGACGTTTTAACTTACTAAGTAGGAAATATTGTATAAGTTATTACAATTTATGTGTTAACTGACCTGTTATTATGTTATATTACACGAATTTATTCAAATAAAAGGGCTTTGAATTATATGGCCTGTCTAACTACCGAAATTTCATTTTATTTTCAAAGTATACCTATATTTCTGTTTAACCTTGATTATGAAGAGTTTTGTATTACTCAGTACTAACTGGTATGTGGAAGTCAGAATGGCACTCACTCCATGTAAAATACTGGTACCTATTCAGCTGCATGCATCCGGTTATACTAGAAGCCGACTCCAACATAGTTGGGGAAAGACTTGGCGGATGACGATGAAACCTGTATTATTCAATAGCTGGCATCAATACAAACAAGTTTTGTATCGGATAGAAAAATCGAAGGCATCATTTGTACGAGTTAAAAGCTATCAAAGTTATCGGCGGCGGCGACCTCTCGCGTCCGGCTCTGGTTCAGTCCATGGTCTGGGGTGAGAGGAAATGGGAAGTGTTCACCTATTTCTGCGAAGCAGTCATGCTAGCAAAAGAGGTGGCCGGCAGCTCACCGTGTCCGTCCGTCTATTGACGACAGGCCGTGTAGACGGCGCGTTAGTATTCCACGCGCGCCTCCAAGAGATGTCAGCAATGCAGAGGGGCCTGCCAGGGCCACCGCCTGTCGGAGTTGCGGGTTGTTCGAAAGAGATACCGCGGCCCCGGAACGTAAAGGGCAATAGAAGGAACATGGGTGAGTTTTAGTCAGTATAAGTCTGACACTATTTACTGACAGTTATTTGATGATTTCCCATCCCATCCAAAAGTAACAATCTTTGCCATCAGCACAGCTTTGCTAACTTGTATTTTGGAAATGGAATGCTTGAGATGACTTTGCCTCATATTGTATTGATTGATACGGACTGTATGCATAGCTAATAACATCAAAGTTGTTCTGATTATGCCATCGTGAATAGAATGTAACTTTGATGGCTTACCTATATAAAGGAAACTTAATTTTAGTGAATTTACTCCAATACAAAACTTGTTTGTATCGATACCAAGATATTGATTAATGCAGGTATTTACTTACGTTTAGACATACACGTGGCCGCTGTTTAAAACATCAAATAAAATGGCGATAGTTAGGCAGGTTACGCTTCATAAAAAAATCTTCCAACCCCTTTTGTTTAAACACGAAGATTAATGCAACAGAACAAATATATGTACAGCATGATTATATTGGCACTAAAAATGTCAAGAGAGCTTATATTTGTAAAATGGTCGTGAAAATTTTAGGAAAAACAAGAGCAAGAACTTATTGGCATAAGTACCGACGCGACTGTCCACCTGAATATGTTGCATTTCGTACTTGTGTACATACGACGACATATGAACCTATAGAAAACCAGTTTATGTGGATCTCTCATAGTACGGGAAATCTTCAGTGTAGGTGCGAGCCGTAGTTGAGAGATTAGCATAAACTAGTTTTGTATAGGTTGATGTGTCGTCGTGTGTAGTATCAGCAAAAGTTGTATCTGCTTATTTTTGTTTGAAAAAACATACAGTGCGTACGACCATCAACGTCTGTTTTACCACCCTTACTAAACAAAACCTAAGCGCTTCTTTAAGTAACCGGGGGCGCAACAAGCAACAAAACTCAGATCAAAATTTTGATGATTGTTTTTTTTTAGAAATAACCAATGATGTAGTTTTAACACTACTCAAAACTAATATGAATGCAACATAAAAAAAAATACTTTTATAAAAATAGAAAGAAGAAAAAATAGATACGTTTTTTGAACAACGTGTGTAGATACAACATCTCAAGTCCATGCTATTAGCCGTTGAGAAGTGCTCTCGTGAGAAGGCGACCCAGACCCAGGTTGCAGGATTAAGTCATGTCTGTCATAAAAAAGAAATGGAAAATGCAAAATTTCAGCTCAATCAGTTGCAAGATTTAAGTGTAATATGTTGCCTTACGAATCAAATGGGATTATACTCGTCTTAAAATGAAATTATTATTAAAATCCGTGTAGATAAAGTGTACTCAGCCAGTCATGGTTTTTATCGTCTACAGCTGAAATGCTTGTGCGCTGAAGTTCAAACATCTGTGGAATTGTAAGACATTAATCATAAATTATGATAGATACAAAATGAACCACTGGAGCAAATTTATTTATTTATTAAACTCATACTGCGCCAATTTGAAGTGTAAAAGCTATTTCACACAACTGTTAATAATGCCTAACTTTTTATATTTTACTGTTGAAATTATTGCTCATTAGGGAGAACAAATTGAAGACTAAAATGCAACCCTGAGAGGCTCATAAAATGTCATAAACGTCAGCATTTTTAAATAGACACAAATGTGTCATTTGCCCTTTTTCCAGCCGTGGTTTAGAAGCTAACTCGAGTCGTGAGTAAGATCAGAGACACTGATACCATTATAATGAGATCGTCTGTCGTCTTTGTAGACAAAATACTAGCATGTTTTGTTTTTTTTTTCCATGGTTTTATTTATCTAAATATTTAGATATTTTCATCGGAATTATGTTTACATCAATTCGAAAACCTATTACAAACTTAAACTGGAAATGGCAGAATAATACATTAAGATAAATCTTATGTAAATACATAGCCTAAGAGTTTCAAAGGCGATTAAAATCCACAATACTTTATCGCCTGAATAAAAGGAGCTTCTTGTACTGTAAGCGGCCTGTCTGTGTGTGTTTTGAAAGCATTCTAGACAGATCTGTGTAGGAGTTTGTTGCACAGATGTAAGACATCTGATAGATTTCTATTTATCACACATGTCGGTAAACGACCACCAAAACGTTAGACTTAAACTAAACTAAAAATATACTTACTCAACATAATATCACTTAAAACTAAACATCAATCTCCTGCTCTTACCCTAATTAATTTGAAGTTGGCACAGCATTTCTTCTTACCTGCTATTTATTACAACAGTCAGTATTCACCCTCTTTTTAGTCAGATCGTCGTTCACATCATTCCTACTCAAACAATTTCTCGAAAGATAAAACTAAATACAAATAATTCAATACATTTAAATTGTTAAAGGCATTTTTCTGTAGGTCTGAATATAGAAACATAGTAACGTGAAACAGTTGCAAATTATACGGAATCCATCTCCTCCAGTTGAAAGCTCTTGAAAGCTAGCGCTATGCTATCACCATCGGCTCGCGCTGCGGTGACACGCCGACACAAAGTACACAAACTCCCCCGTGGTGCCACTACTTAGATCGAATGGATTAAAACTTCCTCCACACATAGCACAGCTGTTGTTAAGACTTGGACACACTGCTTGTGTTAGTTACGCTGTTGACCTAGCTAGCTGGTAAACTTGCACTGGTATTTTGAACTATGCTTAGTTTGAAGTTATCATGTTTTTGATTAAATGAAACTTTCGGCGCTAAGCGTGGCGCTGTCATCAACGTGATTATATACCTATAGGCTTAAAAGTGTCTGCTACTGGAAACAGTCTTGATAAGCCTAACTAAATCTGTACACGCCGCTTCCTGTCCTAGATAATGGTGTTATAACAGACTCATGGCAATTTATTGAATAAGAATCGACCCACATTTTAAAATCCTTATCCTTACTAATATTATAAAAGTGAAAGTGAGTTTGTTTGTTTGTTTGTTTGTTTGTTTGTTTGTTTGTTACCTCTTCACGCTTTAATGGCTAAACCGATTTTGATGAATTTTGGTACAGAGATAGTTGGGAACCAGGAGACGGACATAGGCTATTTTTTTTTTTAAAAGAGTGGGATATGAGGGAGAAAGAGGGAAGAAACGGGAAAACTTAGCGTTGCTATTACAAATCAATAAGGCGCTACCGAAGCGCGTTTTAACGCGAGCGAAGCCGCGGGCAAAACCTAGTATATAATATATCTGAGTACTCTCTCAATTATATTTGCGTTTTTAATAAACCTTCTCTCATTAAAGCAAAGTTAAGAGTCAAAATAAAAACTTGACAATACCGTGACTGCTTATAAATGGATTTAGGGCACCAACTGAAAGCAATCGAGATAAAGACATGATTAATAGCTATAAGATCTTCCTCTTTGTCTTAAGTTTTTGGAATGAACCCAGCTGATAACGATTTTTTCATTAACTCGTCGGCCTGTATCCGCCCAATACTGAACGTGTATCATTTGGCAGCCGAACAAAATCGACTGAATCATTCTGTTATCAGTTGGTGTTCAGTTTCCAGCTACCTGACAGGCAACGATTGTACATAATACATGTTGTTAGACGTATGTCGAATTCGTAAAATATAAAAAGTGGTACGTGTCTGACGAAAACCATAAAGGTATAGAATCACCTAAGGAATAAGTGACGTGGCCTATTTGGTATTTCATGCTTTGATTTTACAATCGTGAAGACGTGAAAGAATTACGGTCATCCCGAAACGCCCAATGGGATCTATAAAACAAAGAAAATAAACATGATTTGTTAGGTGGTCACGGACATATTCTTCCAAAGAAGATACTCAGTATTGTGTTTACTTACCCAGTTGAGAAGACGTGCAGTAGCTAGACTAGTCTCTGATGGCTGGCCAGTTACACAATACAAAAGACAATCAAATTATCAATGACAAAAGTGCAAGAAGAGAGTTTCAATGTAAGATGCTTCGTCAAATTTCCTTAGCTGTCCTAGCCGGCTCTATCCTATCACCATTTTCCTGCACTAGTCTATTTGGGGTCGGCGCAACACCATTTCTTCTTCCATTTTCCCCTATCAGACGTCACGGCATCATTTACTCCTTTCTCCTTCATATCATTCCTTACACAATCTATTCGTCTTTTGTTTGGCCTTCCTCTCGCTCTCCGTCCATCAACATTCAGATCCATCACTCTTTTAGTCACATGTGCTTCGTCCCTCCTCAAGCCGGCTCTGTCCCACTCTTGGGTAAAGGTTTTCTTACACTCCTTCCACTTCTCGCGAATCCGCAGGTCTGCTTCCAGTTCTATTGGAATCTGCCCAGTTCGTCCCGCTGGCAGTCCTTATACCATAATATTCGATCAGGTTTATGACTCCATATCTTGTCAAATATCCAAGAAGTAGCTGTTGCTGTGATTGGCTACAATCAATTGAGAGACCGTCGTTATCGTTAGCCAATACTTGGGCATTAGCTGAACAAATTCCGGTGAATATCTGATGGCGAAACCTTTAGTCAATCTCCTAAATAGTTACACATAACAGGTTAAGTACTAGAGATAGCAAAAATGTAAACATACATCTTTTATCACATGATACATCAATCTGCAAGATAACTTAATTTATAGTTAATGACGCGTTCGTAAACCTATAGGTACCTTATTATTTTATTTACACATAGTACAAATACGTAGCGTATGTTACAGGTACATATATACCTACTCAATGTATCTTTTTATACATGTAGTGCAACAAGCATGCTCGCCTTGACCGCACTCCGGTTATGTATAATGTGTTCCATTCATAACACTATGCTGATGATAAAATATTCGTAATCTTTGGACGATTTCACAAATTCGCAGTGTAAACGGAAGTCCAAGAAATTTTATGCGTGTGTAGATAAACTCGAAATTTCTTTTTTTAAAGTTGCGAAAGAGTTTTGGTTTTGATTGTACATTGTGTGGATTTTGTAAAGCAGATGCATGTTTTGAACAAATAATTAGTTTAAAAATTTGCTTTGTTCGTTAAATCTATGACTTTGTATAGAATCATATTTTAATTGAATACTTTTTGTATATACTAACTGTACCTATACTTTTTGTTCAGCAATTTGTGAAAACTTTGTTGCTGACATTCCTTTTTGCGAACGTGAGTGATTGTAAGAAAATTGTGGTTTATCCCAAAAGTATCAGCAATACAAATGAGTCAGAGCAGAACAGTTCTGACGACCACAGATCAACGTCATTACAATTTTACCTTACCAGTCAGTCAACTCGAAAACTGGATGAAGTTCTGTATGCATGCTTTGCTTTAGCCCGCCAGTCTATTACTGTCATCCGTGGTAGTGACACGCGCGCTCTTCATCCGACTCGCGAATCGCGTGTAAACTTTACGTAATGGCGGGAAAATAATTCTACACTACATATAAATCTAAAATGAGAATTTTTGTAACCTTTTGCATTATAATTATGATAGTATAAATTCTAAACCATTAAGTGACAAAGTGAAATTGGACATTATGAAGTTTTTAACTTGGATTTTGGTAAGCATCCTCATTTGTTTTTTTCTATAAATACATAATTTTATTGTAACCAAAAAAACATTTATGCACCTTTAATGAAATCTAATAAATCTATAAAACTATTTTCTAAACTAACAAGGTGCCTTTCTTATCTTATTTACCTATACTCAAAAAAAGAAATCTATAATTTATGCGCTCTTTCACTTGTTTTATAAAGTTACAAGTATAATAAACTAACTGACATTGCATTGTATCATGACGATATTATAACTAGTAGAGACATATCTTTAATAAAAACATACTTACCTACACAATGCAAGGTACATGCATAGTTACATATTTATAATTTGGGGAAAACGCACCTTTAATTTCCTTAACTTAAGAACTCCTAAAACCTGAAATAAATACTTAGTATTTGATGATGATATCAGATTCACGACGTTTGAATGGGAGCTTTAAGTAACTACCTAAAAATAAAAACTTCTTGAAAAATAAACGTTTTTTTTTCATAGAGAAATGTAAAATTGAGAAGAACATAGACCTCCCACAAAGAAGCAGCTATTTATAATAGCCGGCTATAAAATAGAATACTATATGACTGGCTTCCTAATTTAAATCAATTTATATTTTAAAATTACATTTCTATCATATTTACGTAAAAATAAACAAACATTATAACATTTATTTTCACATAATCGGAAGTTGCAGCAACACTTCGGGGATCAGTGAAGCTGAACAAACTGCCCTAGGGAAGTGTGCTGCTAGCTCACCATACTTAACTAAATTATCGCTTGCACATGGCCGTTCATATTTTCAGGTTAAAAACCAAATAAGACTCGCTCACAAACCTGGTTATGATTTTATGATTAACTAGCTTTTGCCCGTGGCTTCGCTCGCGTTAAATTCGGGGTAACACAGTTCCCCTTTCCTGATTTGCAGGTACCTGCTACCAGTAGTTTTTGCCCTTGCGCCTTATTATTTGTAATAGAAAGATTTCCCTTTTCTTCCCTCTTTCTCCCTCATATCTCAATCTTTTATTAAAAATAGCCTATGTCCATCTCCAGGGTCTCTCTCTGTACCAAAATTCGTCAAAATCGGTTTAGCCATTTAGGCGTGAAGACGTTACAAACCAACTCACTTTCGCTTTTATAATATTAGTAAGGATTTAGGCAAACTTAGGCCTTAAAATCGTTCGACTAGGCCTCAAAATGCATCAAAAGCAACACTGATAAATTTACTTAAAAGAAAGAAAAATCATTCACTATTTAACGTTTAGATTGACTTCATAAAATAAACAACCTCTACTCACTGAAAATCAACCTGAGCAAATGGACCTAAAATTCAATTTACTACTCTCCGGAAACCATTGGAATGAATGTTATGACTGTCTCACTGGGATCCTCCATTTGCTGTGATAACAATCGCAAAACTTAATATTATTGTTGCAGAAAATATGGACCATCAGTGGTTTTCAGGAAAATCAATCAAGCTTTTCAACCCGACAGCGCTATTAAAAAGGTTTTCACTATTTTCAGCTGAAAATTGTGAAAACCTTTTTAATAGCGCTGTCGGCTTGTTTATTTTTCTAGTTAAAAAAAATGATTACATAATGCAAGAAAAAAAAAGAATTCACCAACAAAATTAGGTTCCTGTCCATTACGATTTAAGGCTTACATATAAGAGTGCAATTAACAATTCAGTTCAATCTTAGTTCATTTGTTGTTCGTATTGTTTGGATGGTCTACCAACATACTATTACTAATAATGAAGTACTAAAACCAATTTATGTAATAACAAGCTTTCGCCCGCGGCTTCGCTCGCGTTAAATTCGGTATAACACACCAAGCAGACCTGCAGTTTTTGCTCTTTCGCCTGATTGATTTGTAATAGCAACGCTAAGTTTTCCCTTTTCTTCCCTCTTTCTACCTCACACCCCACTTTTTTTTTTAAAAAAATACCAAAGGTTCCCAACTATCTCTGTGCCAAAATTCATCAAAATCGGTGGAGCCATTAAAGCGTGAAGAGGTAACAAACAAATAAACAAACAAACAAACTCACTTTCGCTTTTATAATATTAGTAAGGATTTGAAAATAAAATATAGTTCCAAGAAATTAGAAAGCTGCTAGAAATTTATGTAGGTATATTTTTAAGACATTTACCAACCCGAACTGGGCGCACGTGGCTTTTTTTTAATACCAAGTGGGCTTGCGTTTCGCCCCAACGTAGAGCACGCTTCCCTAGAAGAAACCGATTCATTCGAACTTTGAAGAGATTTAGATTGTAAAATAACAACGGAAGAAAGGAACGAATTATTGATTATACACCCACATTTTGTCAGTTATGCTTAAGCCCATGTAATACGGAGACGCACATCCAGATTCCGTGCTGCTGTAAAATTCATGATAGAAAACCCATAGACAAAACCTCGTGCTCTCAACAGTCGCAATTGCGACCACTATGTAGATCAACGGTCAACGGCAGTTAGGTCAAGTTATATGATTACAATAATCGGGAACAGGGAAGCCGGCGGTGAATTCCACAGACTGGTGGTTCGCACGATATATTATGTGGAAGCATAGCGCTTCCTTTGATAAATCGCCCACTCCTTCTCACAGAGAGTAACCCACTGTCCCAGAGGCGGTGGGATCGTTAGCTGGTTACGATTAAAGACTCCCATTTAATTTAAGGCAAGGATTTCTAACTTGGTCTACCTATAGTATGACCATTTAAAGTAAGCAGGACAAGACAGCGTTGTTTGTTAAAAAATAAATGTAACGGTATGTCAAACTTCGGACTACATTTGTTTTAGTTCTACGTTTTTCACCTGCACAGATAAATTTGTTGAAGTGTGCTTATAGTACAAAAAAAAATGGCAGCAAATATTAAATAAAAATATAGCCATATAGTAGGTCCAACAGTTTTCAGGGAGACAAGATTACAAAATTTACATTCACATTCGGCTGTCGGCATTAACGTTAATAGGTCGTTAAATCAAAAATGGTAATTATAATCAAGACCTACCTTTATTATTACAATTTATTTAAAAAAAATTGCAAATCAATCGATAAAAAGTCGTATCTATAGTTCTCACATCTCAGTTTAGGTAACAAACGAGCTATTTACTAAAAATAACCGACGATTAATAACGATTTGTATTTTTATGATACCTACATCTTTGTCGGCAAATTATTTTTCAATACACTTCCTCGAAAAACTGGCTCTTATTGCATTACGATTAGGATCAGCATGGAATGTACTTCACACACGTGCTTTTTCTCATTTAGCTCGCAATTTTATTTTTTCTGTATCATCACGGATAGCAATATACAACTGCTCAAACCCCTAAAGCCTGCAGTATTTTTTTTAGAGTTTTTTAGAGTAAGTTGGTGCATATTAATTTTAATAAAACAAACGTGTATATAAATATAATATCACAAATAAACATGATCATTTATTAAAAAAATTCCTTTTAACAATATATTGATATTTATTTTGAGTTCTTAATTCAAAAATTATTTCTAATTTTTTATATTAGGATGTTTAGCGATGTCATGCCTTTGTTTCTCCTATAGTATATGAAGACCAACGCTGTATGGTCGTTGGTGAAGACAAACCGCGAGCAAAAATCAAATTAAATCATAGTTTCAAATTGATTAATAATAAAAGTACTTTTTGTTCTGTTATTTAATTTCTCTGAAGTGTATAGTCAAGGTTGACCCCGTACTCTACATAGCATCTGAGATTTTGTAGGATAACAGTTATCCTACCTATGTCGGGTGGAAAACAAGTTTTCTAACTAGGAAATAAAGCAACACGGCCTCAGCCCCACCACTAGAAAGGCATGGAAAAAAATACAAAAAGACAAATTATTGAATATTTTCTGATACAGGCCCTTGAGGGAAATGCAAATTGCAAAGCATACACATTTGGGCACACCATGGTATTTTTGGTATAGAATTCCAAAAATTACAAGATTGCCTCGAAACTTGCGAACTTACGACCTTTTGTGTGCATTAAGTGTGAATTTTCCTCCTTCGTTACGCAAAACGTTTACAAATAAGTAAGTAGGTACTTTAGTCATGTAAGAGAATGACTAACCCTTTGTTCAAATGGATAATGTTGAATGAGAATGGCAAAGGCATTAACTCCGACTTGGCACCTTTTATTTGTGCGAAAGATTAAATAAATATATTATGAAGTTCATAAAAAAACACTTTTAAGTCGGGTGTATTTTTCCGTTGTTGTGTGTCGATGTAGGGTAACGGCTACATTAATCTTATTTGTTTAGACAAATAAGACATGCGGGCTAAGAAATACATATAAACAATTTAAACAAACATATAACATTGTCCTATTTTCTAAACCGGCATTATCGTAAATCGAAGACCGCATAAACTGTAGTAATTAACGGTTATGATAACGTTCACGCTTCATAATATTTATTAAGCCTAACGTTCGTCCATGACCTCACCGTCACCAAAATATCTTGTTAAGTTAGGTCCCTCACTAGAAATACAAATATTTATTTCGATTAGACTTTTGAATGATCAAAAATAAAAAGATGAAGCTACAGTCCACGTCACAAGAGAAAATAACTTCTGAAAGATCTGTAGATGCCATTCCAAAGCGTGAATCTCTATGGTGAAAAAACGTTTTACCATAAAAAAGAACCGACTTTTAGCAAAAGGACGGAAAATAAATTTACTTATTTCAGCCTTTTTAGTTGTGTTATGATGGTATCTCACACAAATTCTTATCGAGTACCTATTCATTTTTCAGTGCTACCAAGAGATATTAGCATATCCTTACTAATATTATAAAAGCGACAGTGAGTTTGTTTTTTACGTCTTCACGCCTAAATGGCCAAACCGATTTTGATGAATTTTGGTACAGAGATAGTTGGGACCCTGGAGACGGACATAGGCTAAAGAAAAGTGAGAAAAGGGGGAGAAAGAGGGAAGAAAAGGGGAGAGAAAGATATTTTTTTTCAATCATCACGCGGTTTAAAGTTAGCGTTACCCCAAAGTAACTATGCCACGCGGACGAAGTCGCGGGCGGAAGCTAGTCGTCTATATATGTACATTAGAAGAAAACATGTAATATACCCAAGCAATATAGATAAATTCATATGGGACTGCTACGGGAATATAACCTTTCGATTATAAAAAGAATTTTGAAAATAAAAAATAAAAAAACGGCCAGCCAGCGTGCCTCCAACTTAACCGTTTTTTTGAAGTCGGTTAAAAATGGCCAATTTTGCACGTAAGGTTTCCGAAAAAATCGTTTATGTAGGTATAACAAACTGGTTATATTACAGTGTTACAGGATAATATCCGCATGAATGGCATGACACGATCCAACAATGTTAAATATGGCATTAATATGTATCAGGTGAATCGACAAGAAGGTTGCGCCGGCGCGCCTGGGATCAGACATTGTTCATCGATGATGCGGGCCCAATCGATGTTTCCGCAATGTACGGGCCCACCCCGTCGTGCATACAAATGCTTACATTTCACTGACGCCATTATATCGATAGTATCGACGGGCCTATCAAATAGTATTGAACTTTCGTTAGACTAAATATATATAAATATAGATGTAAAGTCTCCGGAATATTTCGCTGAGGGATCACTCTTTGAATTAACGTATTTTTAAATTGTTCGGTAATCCTTACTAATATTATAAAAGCGAAAGTGAATTTGTTTGTTTGTTACGTCTTCACGCCTAAATAGCCAAACCGATTGATGAAGTTTGGTACAGATATAGTTGGGACCCTGGAGACGGACATAGGCTAAAAAAAGTGAGAAAAAGGGGTGCAAGCGGGAAGAAAAGAGGAGAGAAAGATATTTTTTTTCAATCATCACGCGGGTTAAAGTTAGCGTTTGTCCAAAGTAACTTTGCCACGCGGACGAAGTACCGGGCGGAAGCTAGTCTCATAATAAAGTCCTGCATTCTGTATCAGCAAGCTGAAAGCAAGTAATAAATTACATAATAAATAGCTGCTCGTATTTGTTAAGAATTTTAAAAGGAACGTACCTACTGTAACGTAACTTATTGGCGTTCACGTTACACTGGAATTTAATTAAACTAACTAGAAGCTTTCCCTTAGCCATTCACGGAGTCTGGTGTCCGATACTGACGTAATTAAATAGCTATCAGATGGTTTAGATTTCCTTTTGTTATCACAGTAGTTGGTAGAAGAAAACCTTACAACGACACCTCTGGGAAAGTTCTACCACCAGACATTTCGGCGCCATACAGAGTCGCTGTGTGTCTTGGTTTTAGTACCTTCGTAGTTCCAGGAACATGATACATTTCAGCTTTATCTCTGGGATAGCAAAAGCTATGCAACTACGATATCTATGATAGGCAAAGCGCCATAATACCCATACGCGGCGGTGACCAACTTATCTTTCGATAGGCCATTGGTTATTGGCTATCGTTTGTTTTTTTTAATAGTATACATTTTCTCCTCCGGACATAGATTTACCGTTACCGTACATTTATTTCTAACGAGAGATTTTGAAAATGTTGGCATGTTAGCGTGCGCCAGAGTCGCGATCCGCGGGCCGTTGACGCCATGACGCGATGACGTGGTGACGCGGCAACTATGTCAATGCCGCGCCCGCGTGTCGGCTGCACTATCGCATAATTCTTATCGACCTCTTCGATATATTGGAAAACAACAGCTACTAGACACAGAACCGCATGTTTTGTTATATAATTGAAGCGGGCAGAAATTATTCCACGTTTTGGATTATGAAATACAAAACCGGATTTACAAAACGTTGGGGATCTAAATCAAAACAACAAGGTAACGAAGCTAAAAAAATGGTTTTGGAGTCCACGATGCAAATGAAAGGAATTAATTAATTTAACGAGAAACAGGTTCGTGTCTATTGTAGCTGCCATATGCTAAAACAATTAAAAGCTTTCCATTTTGTATCTAACAATAACACTAAGTCCTATCTGACACCACTAAAACGTATGGCGTTTCAATAGATACATACGAAAATTCTGAAAGGGCCATTTGGCTAAAGTGGAAAATTCGGAGATGGCGTTAATTGAACGTAACCATCCATTCTGCCATATCCTTAATGCCGGACCACTAAAGCGAGGGAGGACTCCATCAATAAATCTTCGATATTTATTGCATTTTCCTTTTATTCTGATAGAGAAGAGTTAGATCCTTGTCTGCATCTACAAAACGTGTCTAACCGCAATTTGTCTAATGTAAAATGTACCTCTTACGTCGTAAGTCGTAACTACATAGATCGTGCTTCAAAAATTAAAAAGAGCATCTTTTCAATAGAGGGCAATAATACTTGTATACAAAAAGTATATCATGTATCACTACAAAGAAGTTTAGATAGATCCCGTTAGAACCATCCACCGCAAATGACCTCCATAAAACTTTAAGTAGATCCAGGACGCTATTCTAATAAGTCAAACCCATACGCTGCAAAGAATCATGACCAAAATTCGAACAAAACGCTCCATAGCTTATTACACTAGCTATCGCACTAGCCCATAAGGCTTTTATTAAACACTGTACACATGAATAAGTAACCAATTAATCTACGGGGCTTTAGAACAAGTTTCAAAATACACTGATTAATAGTGGGTACGCGATACGAAGAGACAGTACCACGGAATCAACCTGTTTCTAAGAACACATTAATTTAGACGTGTAGGTAAACATGGTCATTTATATAAAGCTACTATGACAGGATTTCGATATTAAACTGATACGGTTATCGCAATTTGCATAATAACTAATAAGTGAGATTTTAGATTCATACTATACGATATAAAAGCTTGCTTTTAAGCTCTATTTAGATTGTTAGATCTTTTTCTCGAAGGCTTTGAATTTGTTATTAGAAATTAAGTATCTATCTTAACCACTACACGAGTAGATTAGAGAACTAATCAGTAGACATATTTGAACACTACTATTGTCAAAGACCAACCTACATATGGTATAGTTGCAGTTTTTTAGCATTGTGATTGAACTAACAAAGGTTTAAAAAAAACTACTCAAGTCTTTGTGACGCCTTTTTAGCAAATAACCTTTACAATACTTTAAAAGAAATAAAATCACTAAGTTTAATACCGATCGGTAGATAGCCGATCTGCAGCTCCTACTTTATGGTGGTCTGATCGCGAATGATAATGAACAACGTTTACCCACTTTATGACTGTACGCAATTTGTAGTTAAAACTTTTTTGGTCAAATCTTCTTTTATGGTAGGGTCAATGCTTCGTGGGTCAAACTTATTTTCTTACGAAAGTCCTGAGCAAACAATGTTGGTATCCACTCCAATATTCCGCCGAAATCGGTGTGTAAAAGGTTTACTTGTATGGCTATAGACCTATAAAATAACCATAAAGTGGAATCAACTCCAGGCTTGTGCGAAATTTTCAATCATTCTTCTTCGTACTTTGAACAGCCGTTAAATAAATGTTGGGAGAAGGATCCGAAGTTCGACAGCGTCCATGAGTAATTAATTTCGCCGCCTGTTAACAACTTGTTATTTTGTTCTGAACCCATAATAGCTTTAGAACTGTCCCATGAAATATCGTAATAGAAAGTATTTTTCTTATACTAATATTATCCATTAGGTAGAAGTTAAGACTTTGACCTATACGACTTTTTTCTAATGTTAAAATATAGGTTAGCAAATAACAATCATTTTCCAAGAAATATTAGGCCATAAACACAGCAGGAAAATAATTGAACAAAAAACTAATAAGTGAGATATTGCGCATAAAAAAACGATAATTGACACATTCAGGACAAGATCATTGACGATCGAGACGTTTAATTAAAGGATACTCTTTTAAGACAATACGAAAGGAGATTCGGTCTAATGCAAGTGCAATGAAGCAGACAAGGGACGGTTTTATGACACTCACTCACTTAACCCGGTCATAGTTACATAAATATCTCCCACGGGAGCTATTTTTAACAACATTGTACACAAAACGAGAGCCCGTCTAGTGTCGGCCGTGTGGATTCAACTGTTGACAACGCTGTCATGTTGATCATCCACATCAGTTTTTAATACTTCCAATAGCCATTAGTCTACTTTGTGAACACTATCAGCTAATAGAGATGTTTTTTCAAAAGAATTCAAAACAAGTGCTGTGTTTTTACACTCGTAACATAAATTCGCAACAAGACTTTGAGGCCTTGATAGTTTATTTTGACATTTGTTTATAATATATGAACGGGAGGGTTTATAATTAGATTATACTTATCTCATTTCAGATTCCAGCACCGTTTCTTTACCAAAACTAAACGAATACATATTTACGATAATAACTACTACTACCTGGTAAACGTAAACATTTCACTTATGCCACATGTGGTTGTGAGTAGGTACCAAAAGGCAATTGGCGGATGGTAACTTTCACAATGTGAGGCAAATTGTATGTTTCACATACGATCGTGTTGCCTTTCGGATGAACCTGTCACCTCGTCAGACAACTTTTGTGTACCACACTCATACGAGTCGTTACATAAACACTTGAAGGAATACTTAATTGCTATGCGGCTGAATGGTCATTTCAACAATAATAGATGAAACCTACGCCGAATATTAAATAGGAACCGTCTTGCCAACTGTGGCAACTGACTCTTCTGGCGTATGAGCCAATGACTTGGAATGAATTATGTATATTTGAAAAAAAGCAATATACGTAAAATATTTTTTTAGTTTTTTTTTTATTTGGCTAGAGAGGAGACCACTGAAGTACTTATTCTATATTACCAATCTTCTTCTATACTTATAATAAATCTGTAGAGAGGTCAATTCTGTACATGAAATATATTTCCAAAATAACTATCAGGGGGTGATTAGTGATCGATACTGATGCCAAAAATGCAATCAGTAAAATTTTTGTCTGTCTGTCTGTCTGTCTGTCTGTCTGTCTGTCTGGATGTCTGTATGTTCGTTATAGAAACAAAAACTACTCGACGGATTTTAACGAAACTTAGTACAATTATTCTTCATACTCCTGGGCAGGTTATAGTATACTTTTCATCACGCTACGATCAATAGGAGCAGAGCAGTGAAGGAAAATGTTGGGTAATCGGGAGAAGTTGGTTAAAGCTACACAGTATTCATGTATGACGGAAATGTTCTCCTTAAAATTATATAAAAAATATCCTACGACAGCATAGGTCTATCTTTTATGGTTGACTCACAATAACACGTGTAACTCCCGATAACTTAGCAGTTCGGAGATTTCTGATTATATTTGTCTACTCTTACGTTTATAACACTCCCACTCATCTCTAATTAAAACAGTTAACATTATTACGTATTCAATAAAAAAAGAATCATATAAATCGGTATACAAACACCAAAGTTAAGCATGAAATACGCTAATAAGCCATCGCGCGTGAATACTGAATCATGTTTTAGGGATTATTTTTGTGTAATATTTGGCTGTTGATGCGAATAGACGTTCAGAGTGTTCGACCTTATTGACAGACAATGCTTTCAGCCCGACTTTTAGTCTTTAAATAATTTCTTTTTAGATTTCTTTTGTTGTTATTTTATAAAATAGGTATTAGTTATTTTGGTACTGTTTAAATATTCGTTCAAATTACAAACTATTCATAGTTTACATTTTATTTCTTTTTAGGTGAAGTAGTAATAGGTACGCATAGATTTTTAGAAACCGAGTTTCGGCTAATTTATGTTCAGTTTTTTTTATACTATGTTGGTAAAAGCGTAGTTAATTATACTAATTATTATAGTTATAGGTATTATTAATTAAAGTATTTATAGGTTTTTATTTTTAAGTGAAGTAGGTATACATAGGTAGATAGTATTGGACGGGTTCCCTCTATCTGGCAGAATCTTGATGCTCTGAAATTTATTTGGCATAACACACTTAGCATATTTTTCTTTAAACGAACATTTTAAAGGCATAAAAATTATTTGATATAATTATCGTTTGGCATAATGTTTAAAACTCCGAATTTACAATTGCATAGTTTTAAGATGGCAGAATTACATTTAGTATAATTACGATTGGCAGAGTTCAAATTTCGCATAATATCGTTTAGCATAATGATCATTTAGAGCGACGAGTATTTGGTATAATTTCACTTTTCATACTATAGTTTAAAGACTTATATGCCTAATAAGTCTTTAAACTGACATGGTCACTAACATTATTATTGACGGTTAAAACGGGATATTTACCATGTTTGGTATTTATTTAGAGTTTCCAATTACATCTATATCTATCTTCTATCTATCTATCTTCTATATCTTCTATATCTATATCTATCTATCTATACTTATAATAAATCTGTAGAGAGGTCAATTCTGTACATGAAATATATTTCCAAAATAACTATCAGGGGGTGATTAGTGATCGATACTGATGCCAAAAATGCAATCAGTAAAATTTTTGTCTGTCTGTCTGTCTGTCTGTCTGTCTGTCTGTCTGGATGTCTGTATGTTCGTTATAGAAACAAAAACTACTCGACGGATTTTAACGAAACTTAGTACAATTATTCTTCATACTCCTGGGCAGGTTATAGTATACTTTTCATCACGCTACGATCAATAGGAGCAGAGCAGTGAAGGAAAATGTTGGGTAATCGGGAGAAGTTGGTTAAAGCTACACAGTATTCATGTATGACGGAAATGTTCTCCTTAAAATTATATAAAAAATATCCTACGACAGCATAGGTCTATCTTTTATGGTTGACTCACAATAACACGTGTAACTCCCGATAACTTAGCAGTTCGGAGATTTCTGATTATATTTGTCTACTCTTACGTTTATAACACTCCCACTCATCTCTAATTAAAACAGTTAACATTATTACGTATTCAATAAAAAAAGAATCATATAAATCGGTATACAAACACCAAAGTTAAGCATGAAATACGCTAATAAGCCATCGCGCGTGAATACTGAATCATGTTTTAGGGATTATTTTTGTGTAATATTTGGCTGTTGATGCGAATAGACGTTCAGAGTGTTCGACCTTATTGACAGACAATGCTTTCAGCCCGACTTTTAGTCTTTAAATAATTTCTTTTTAGATTTCTTTTGTTGTTATTTTATAAAATAGGTATTAGTTATTTTGGTACTGTTTAAATATTCGTTCAAATTACAAACTATTCATAGTTTACATTTTATTTCTTTTTAGGTGAAGTAGTAATAGGTACGCATAGATTTTTAGAAACCGAGTTTCGGCTAATTTATGTTCAGTTTTTTTTATACTATGTTGGTAAAAGCGTAGTTAATTATACTAATTATTATAGTTATAGGTATTATTAATTAAAGTATTTATAGGTTTTTATTTTTAAGTGAAGTAGGTATACATAGGTAGATAGTATTGGACGGGTTCCCTCTATCTGGCAGAATCTTGATGCTCTGAAATTTATTTGGCATAACACACTTAGCATATTTTTCTTTAAACGAACATTTTAAAGGCATAAAAATTATTTGATATAATTATCGTTTGGCATAATGTTTAAAACTCCGAATTTACAATTGCATAGTTTTAAGATGGCAGAATTACATTTAGTATAATTACGATTGGCAGAGTTCAAATTTCGCATAATATCGTTTAGCATAATGTTCATTTAGAGCGACGAGTATTTGGTATAATTTCACTTTTCATACTATAGTTTAAAGACTTATATGCCTAATAAGTCTTTAAACTGACATGGTCACTAACATTATTATTGACGGTTAAAACGGGATATTTACCATATTTGGTATTTATTTAGAGTTTCCAATTACAGTGAGCTACAATTGTATACAAAAACATATTAAGGCAAAAATAAGATATTTTTGGAATTATATAGAAAAAAAATACATTGTTTTTAGTAGGTTACCCGTGACTCATCTATTAAGATTAGGTTAATTTGTTCAAAAAAAAATGCGTAGGTTAGGTTAGGTTAAAACTGTGACCCCCTACGCACGAGCCGAGCGAGCGGAGCGAGCCGGCCGCGGCAGCGGCCGGCGAGTGCCAGTAACGACTTGCATTAATAGAAAATGAGATTGTTTTTAGTAGTTTACCCGGAACTGAACTATTTACATTAGGATTATAATTACTTATGGAATTAAATGACATTATTACAAATTCAATTAAATAATAGTTAAAATAAATGATATTTTTTAAAGAAATAAATAATTAAAATAAATGACATCAAATAATAATAAAGATGATTCTAACTATAAACTTTCTGCGATATGACAATTCTGCCGTTTAATGATATCGATATGAAATATATGTCAAAAGACGATTCTGACTGTGAACTTTCTGCGAAATGATGTTTCTGCTTTTTGAATATTATGGATATGAAATTTATGTCTAGAGATGATTCTGACTTACAAAATTATGAGTTTTGAATGTATGATAAATGAGTGTCTGCCAAACAATTTTATGTGAAATGACGTTTATGCTATTCGTTGTTATGCAAAATAAAATTATAACATAAAAAGTTCTGCTATAAAGGGTGGACCCAGTATTGGACAGGCGTTTTAGCTTTATTTTAATTTCTTTTTTTGTTACAAGTTGTACTTACCTACATATTTCTGGGTATAATTCTATTAGAATTATTTAGTTTTAGTACCTACTTTATTTGGTAATTAATAGGTTCTTATAGATAACTAGCTTTTGCCCGCGGCTTCGCTCGCGTTAAATTCGGTAGCGCCTTATTGATTTGTAATAGCAACGCTAAGTTTTCCCGTTTCTTCCCTCTTTCTCCCTCACATCCCACTTTTTTCAAAAAAATATTAGCCTATGTCCGTCTCCTGGTTCCCAACTATCTCTGTACCAAAATTCATCAAAATCGGTTTAGCCATTAAAGCGTGAAGAGGTAACAAACAAACAAACAAACAAACAAACTCACTTTCGCTTTTATAATATTAGTAAGGATAGGCGTAATTAGATATATTAAAAAATATATATACAGTATATACATATAGTAGAATTTAATTTTCAGGTTAATTATAAATTCAAATTATTATTTTTTTATTTATTTAGCTGTAGTTTTATTTAGTTGTAGCTGTAGTGTATTTAGGATCAGTTTTATTATTTAAGTAGGCACTTGGATTTTTTAAGTGTAAGGTAGCTACAGTTAGGACCTCTAACGTAGCTTATTTCGTTAGGTAACTGAATAGGCATTCAATTACCTTCGGTTATTTTCATAAATCCTTACTAATATTATAAAAGCGACAGTGAATTTGTTTGTTTGTTCTTTCTTTCTTTTTTTTTAAAACGTTGCCCCACACTAGGAATTTCTCCTGTATCGTGGGTGCGTTTACAAACATTCAATCTCACATACACAAACAGCCAGACCCAGAACAACTATCTGTAGGTCATACAAATATTTGTTCCGTGCGGGAATCGAACCCGCGACACACAGCGCAGCAGTCGATCGCTCAGCCACTGCGCCAACCGTGTCGTGTTTGTTACGGCTTCACGCCTAAATGACCGAACCGATTTTGATGCATTTTGGTACAGAGATAGTTGGGGCCCTGGTGACGGAAATAGGCAATTTTTTTAAAGTGAGGAAAGGGGGAGAATGAGGGAAGAAAAGGGGAGAGAAAGATACATTTTTTTCGGGTCAACACGCGGGTTAAAGTTAGCGTTAGCCCAAAGTAACTATGCCACGCGGACGAAGTCGCGGGCGGAAGCTAGTAACAAATAAAATCATTTGTACTCAACAGCATACAGTTATAACGGTTAGCAATAAAAACATTTCTGTTATCATACGGAAGGTTAATCAAAGCTTCAGCACCAATTTCCATAATACAACAATAAGCGACAGTGTCACCTTCCTATTGTTCAGAACTCGTCAGTACTTACAATAAACTTTCCCTAATTCCCCTATTATATGGAAATTCGGCACTTTGCATTTCAAGGATATGACGTTGACATCCCCATTAAGCTCAGTAATAGAACGTCGTTGTTAAATCTGGCGCTCTTATGTCGCAAATGTCTATAATTTGGGACAATAAACATTAGTAAGCTTTAAAGGCTGGAGCGTGTGTTTAGAGTGGAAACCATCCATGAGCCCGGCCATTTTACGAGCTGGCAATATTGGAAAAATGTTGGCGGCACGTGCACTTCAAACGATTTGCTGCCACGAGGTTTTTTTAATTGTTGCTTAGCTCTACTCCACTTCCTCGGTTCATTTTTCCGGGATGAAATATTGTACCTTCCGTAATGGGGAAGCCTTAATCATATTTTGTTTAAAGTTAAGCTTTTCTTTTTTAAAATCTCTAGTGCACTTTTCTTTTATAAAAAAAAGTCATTGAAAACTTCTATGAAATACTGCTAACAATCCGACCTGAAAAAATACGCGCCTTTTAGATGAAATCATGAAACGTTTTCGTCAAAGTTGATACTTTCAGATAAATGAGTATGAAAGTAACTTATTTCCTTTAGGTATATTGCGTCATTAACACTAGACAACACACAGTTTAAATCTAATTAATCTTTACTAAATCGACCTATGATTCGGACCGAATATTTAATAAATTAAGAAAAAACTTATGCTAACCAAAACATGTAATTTTGTTCACAGTGGCATTGGTGTTGGGGCTTACTGGTGATAACGCTAAAATATTCATACGGAGAGAAGTTCACACTTGGTTATCTGACGGGATCAGAGCGACGGAATGGAGACTATAGCTACCAGAGACCCGGGAGAGTCATCTCAGGTATCATCACAAGCTAATTTACATGAAGACATAAAGACAAAACAAATGAGACTTTATAAATAATAACTACGCACTTAAAACTTCATCACCTAAGTTTGCATAAAACTATGGATACTTAATTCAACCAAGTTTGAAAGTAAAATGTTCCTCCTAAAACGTCTCGCCCGTTCTGTGACGTTAAGAGCTTTACCATGTCGATAAATTTTCCATTAATGTCAACACTATCTATAAAGTAGTTTTAAGTAAAAAAGTTCTTCTGAGGGTGATGAAAAAGTGCTCATTGCAAACTGCCCCTTATATTATGTTATTTACACAAACGTGATCGTATTTATATTACACTGAAGCCATCAAACGTGCATTTGTATATTCTGACTGACAAATCGAATTGCTTCAACACGATTAATGGCGGCAACACTTGGCGCTGAATCCACTTTATGAAATAATTTACCATTGCAAATAAACAATTGTGCAACGCAAATATTGACGGAAAGCCATATTCTGTTATAAAGTTTGCTGTTTTTATTTTTTTTCCCAGGTGCCATTTCGATGGCGATTGATGAAGTGAACGAGAAGCTTCTTGGTCCAATGGGTCACTCTCTAGACTTCGTCGTCGCAGAAACATTCGGGCAAGAAGAGGTCTCCATTCGGCAGGTGTGTTCCCTTTGAATAAATAACCTTTTATTGCCCTCATAGACGTTAACTTGAACTTTGGAGAAAAAAATCTTGTGGAAGTATTCCAATTTAGTTCGTAGATACCTTTTTTCCAATCGTTTGCAAAATTACTTGGGAGTTCATTGAGAGCGCCCACTCACTCGTTGACCATTATTCTTTCACAGGTTGTGAACACAGATTACTCTCGGGAAATGTTATATTATTGGTGATATCTTTAGGAGCTACTTTCTTCTACTACTTATGTTATCAAGACACGATATTATTTTATCATTGAAAAACCTCTTCAACAATTTTCAAAAAAAATTCTTTATTGTATTTATTTGTAAGCCGTTAATTTTTTGTTCCCGAATATTCAAAGCTCGTATTTTATTCTTCGTAAAAACTTCTATTTTATTCGCGTTGTTTATAACAACCCTGTCACCATAATTCACGCCAAACTTTATTACATATTGAATTATGGGTAACTCGATACGAAAAGAGGATACAATCGATAGTCGATAACGTTTACGATACGACATGCAAACTAGATAGGTCATAAGACTAAAAATAAAATGGTCAGTACTAAAACGTGTATTGACCATCGTGAGTGACTTTATGACAGATGGTACAGAATATAAAAGCTATTCATTGCGACAAATGTCGTTAGAGCCAGATAGACAGTCACTCATCGCGCAATAAGCATGAGTTTTAGGGACAATAGACCGAAGTTTAGCTATCGCCAAAACTCAATGGCATCAAATGTACGCTTGATCCGATGTCATTCGAATTATATCTGTCGTTTCTTGAGGAAACAAATCCCATTGAATTACATTAGTTTCACTTTAAAGCTTCACATAGCTGCCTCATGATCCTACCGGGTAACTTTAAATGAGGGAATGTTCTGTTTCTTATCTAGTAAATGGGCTACTCAGCCGTTATTGCATGTTTATTCTCCAATCCTCTTAAGCATTCAATCTCATTAAACTAAGCAGCAGTATAAAATAAACCTTGATTTAAAACTGTACTTTGTTGCAAAGGCCACTGATAAAGGCCGTTTATCTATCTGTGAAGCTTCAAACACATGATACCACGGATGCATCAACCAGAAATAATGCCATGGTTATTTCTGCAAAACGCAATGACCCAGTAAAGGTGGCCATCGAAATGCAAACAGCAAAACAGGTGCACATCGTTGAAGCATCTTATTAGTTTAATTCAAGCCAGTCCTCTCGTGAAGCCACTTTGGCGCGCGTGTGTACGTATATTACCCACTTACGTGCAAATATACATTACCAATAAGAAATAACAATGAAGGATAGGTACGTATAGGTATGTAGGTAACAAATGTTACATACAAACCAGTTAAACAATAGAGAGCCGAAGATATCTTCATTCATAAAATCATAATGTAAAATCAGGATGTAAAACGTTTTTTACATCACATTAATTACTGAGATTGCTTCAGAGTTGATGTTTTCACAAGAGGGAATTTACTGACTCAGTTAAAACGTCTAGTTCAATATATAAAATGGCCGCTTTTACATAATCATTTTAAGATAATAATATGAATTACGTTATAATTGTAGTTATAGTGTAGTTAGTGGCATAATATTAAATGTGTATGTGACCATTTAATAAAAAATTATGTACTTATTTACTAATTCATATTATTATCCTATAATGATTCGGCTAAATCAAGCCATTTTAGACAGCCTGTAGTTAAAATACACAAGAAATTTGTCCTTTTGGATACGGAACCACGAGAGTAGAACCGTGATCGCCAGCTAAAAAGATTTGTTTCCAGTCCAAAATGGGACATAAAATACGGCCACAAAATCTTTTTACTGTGTATTGTGAAAGAGAGCAAGTAAAGAAGATTGGGTCACCATTAATGCCACCCTCAGTTCGAAGCCTGACGTATCAGCCTAGCTAACGCATAAAATGGTAATCGCGGATTCCTTTCCGGCTCACTGAGATTCTTGTAAACGTATTTTCTTCGAGAAAACTTTTATAAGTGCTACATGTTTTCCAATACTTTTTCCAAACCGATAAACGAAAAGTTCTGGGAAGACTGTTATAAAAGTATCTGTCTAATACATCAACTGACAAGTGACAAGATATTTTTTATAATTTGTAATAGTAAAAAGTAGAGTTCTTATAGAGATGGAGATGAAAGAAAAATCGTTCAATCTTTCTTTTGATCTCGATTTGTTTATACAAATGTATATCGTTCCAACTCTGTATAAGTAGCTGCATGTAGAACAGGAAACATCGAACATAAATTTCGCTGTTACAGGAAACACTATCTTTACAAACTTTTATCTATTAGGGGTATTTGTCTGCGAAATTGATGTTGTCGCGTAAAGTTGACAGTCGCGAATCTCGCGGGCTCTTTGAGGCTTCCGTAAAAAACGAGAGCATCACTCGCTGTCTCTCGCATGCTTTGTCACGTGATTACACTGTAGCCAGATATCCTAATGGGATGCCGACAGAGAAAGTTGCAGGTCGCAGTTACCATGCCCATACGCGCTGTTAAGACATGTTATTGGCGCGCGTGCCTATGCAACACCATAACACTAGATTGGAAAGTAGCTTTGTTCGTACTTCAATACACCACGCAGGAATTAGCGTAGTTAAGTATCCACTCAATGTCATTACGTTACAGATAATTACTTTAATAGCTGTTTACATCTAGGTTCTAGTAGAACAGTACAACGACTAATTACTGCAAGTCATTATCGGTGTCCGTGTGCCCTCAATTGTAAATAATAAAATATTCTGTTCCTCTAACCGTCAAGTCATTTCTTGACTAATGGGCACTATTAGCCGCTAGCGAGTTGTTTCCTTCTACAATAAATATTCGGTTTCGTTTGTACCAAAGTTTTAACGGATGTTCGGTTTCCTTCGAACAGCTTCGTTTCGAAATGCGTTATAAATTAAGTTACTTGAGCCCTCTGAAGTTGATTGTGAAATATTTATTGATAAAGGATAACTGCCAGTAAACGGAGAACAGAATATTGGCATTAGGGTAAATGTGGGCATAAAATACTTGGTTGATAAAATATACATTACGGTTTATCAAGGCTATTTGTTGTGGTAAATAATGATGTATGTACAGGAACTCATGAAAGTTTTTCCCGGCATTTGTTTGGAATTTTCCTCGCAGCAGTGCAAGTAAGTGGCGTTACACTGATCGTAAGAAAATGCATAAACCGCAACTAAACAAGAATCTGGTTTAGTAAATACGCACAAAAACAAATACTTCACGTCAAGAAGTGAAATCTATCATAAATGGTAATTGTAGTCTCTCTAGGTTCTCTGATCTCCATGTTAGCAAATAAACAAATGGATACGTATTATTTTAGGTAGGTACGCTGTTAAAATCAGGCGCCATACTTGTTTACTAAAGCATTACCTACTAAGGTGTTGCAATGCGACTGCTAAAACGCTAAACAATCTGTTTTCATTGTTTAGTCCTCAGCATGTTGGATGGGGCTGAACCACATTCTGCTTTTAGTTCACAACAACACTTAAGGCACTTTAGTTTGTATTTACCGGGTAAAGTTTAAAAACAAAATAACCTGCTCGTTTTAAAGTCGGTTAATTAACAAAGCCTTTGAAATGTAATTGTGGCGACGAAGATGTTTAACATTTTTAAAGTTGCGTCGTTAAGTTTTTACAACTGCAACAGAACCCATAAGATAAAACTTATTTTTACGAGCCGCAAGCAGTCTCCGTTTCGAACTTCTCGAAGTCGTAAAACAGACTGAAAATTAATATTTATTTTAAGTGCACGGCTGTATTCCGCTGGGGTTATTGTTTTTCCCTAGTCTACAACTTGTACCAATGAGAAATGTATGGTTTTAGAGTCATTGGGTGAGCTTTATAAAATGCATTACTAAACCTACACGACCAAATTGTATTGACGGGTGATAATAACAGTATATCACGCCTGTTATCCACAAAGGATAGGCAGATGTGTACCTAATTGCACACCCCTATTTTGCCAGTTTAAGTCCCATATTTTAATAGCTGTTAATATTTTTTTTGCAATTACCGAGTTTCCTTCGTGCCTCGGAAAGCTCGTTAAGCTCAACAGCTTAACGGAATCTTTGACAGTCGTTACAAGTAGTCAGTGTCCCGAAAGTCTGACAACCAGTATTACCAAGGGGTATCGTATTACCCAGCAATAACTGGGTTGTGGATGTCAGATAGGCAGTCGGCCCATGTAAAATACGGGTTCTTAGCTGCATTCCATAGGCCCAAAAGGCTAGGCAGATGATGAATATTTTTTGCAATCCTTACTAATATTATAAAAGCGAAAGTGAGTTTGTTTGTTTGTTTGTTTGTTACCTCTTCACGCTTTAATGGCTAAACCGATTTTGATGAATTTTGGTACAGAGATAGTTGGGAACCAGGAGACGGACATAGGCTATTTTTTATTAAAAAAGAGTGGGATACGAGGGAGAAAGAGGGAAGAAACGGGAAAACTTAGCGTTGCTATTACAAATCCATAAGGCGCTACCGAATTTAACGCGAGCGAAGCCGCGGGCGAAAGCTAGTTACAATATAAATTTCACGAAGAAACTGGTTCATTTTCATGGTACCCCACCCTTAATAGTGTCAAGTATTTCTAATACATGCGTACATACATATAACAGCTTATTCTCAAGCTGTGTTTAACAGCCTATTCACGGCAAGTGATTGCGTCCTACAGGTGGCGGCGTTGTGGGCAGCCAACGTGTCGGCGTTCATTGGACCACAAGAGACGTGTGTCCACGAGGGCCGCATGGCCGCAGCTTTTAATCTGCCCATGGTTAGCTACGTAAGTACCCTTGCCTTATCTAAAGTTACGTTCACACAAAGCCCCTTTAACATAAGAGAAGACAGTTGTAGGAACAGATGTGTCTTATGTACTTCGTGGTTGGATACCACTGCTGGTAAAGAAATAAAGCAGTGTACTGTAAAAGATGTTAATTTCAATTAGTACTACACCCTAAAGTATCTCTTTCGTTTAATCAGTCTAACACACCAATTCCTATTACTGTTTCCTCTTACACGGTGCAAGATGTAGCAATAGCGTCGTATAAATTGATCCCACCCGACTCCTAACTAGAATTCGTTCTGAGAATTTATGTGATAGACATTGACATGGCAGGGTGTTCTATTTTCAAAAGCTAATGTTGTTAAACATCCATTACTATGGCTCATGCTCCATCAATGTTTGCTCAAGTTGATCGATCAACATGTCAAAATACAATTAAGGATTTATCGATTCATGCATTCACACGCTTTACCTGAATCACTACAAGGTTATCGTGTTTAAAAGGTTTGACATTAAGTGGTTCTAGAGGTATAAATGAATGCTCCCAATACCTACTTAAACTATCAAACGGCTGATAAAAGAAACAGCTGAAATGACTTAAAAGATATAGCAGAATGAGTCACTAATACAAATCCCAAAAGTGAAAAATACACTACGAAACATAAATATTATGGGGCCGCCATATAGGAACGATACCCAGCTGCGGTTTACAATGAAACTTGACATCTTCAATAGGCAGACTGCCAAGAGTTTCTGAGTTAATTGGAAAAAAGAACAATATACGTTATTGATGTCGAGTTGAAGGCAACAAAACTGCAAATGCAGTCAATGTCTTATGTTAATGTAATCACATTAACAATCGAGGGTCTTACGAACTTCTTGGTGTAGAAAGATTGTGTTCGGTCCACTATTCGTTTTGTATTTGGAGGGAGCAATAAAACTGGGTTGTCACATGACGGTTAACACTCGTTTTAATCGCTGGTAAACATAAATACTGCTTATAATTTGGCTAATTTGGGTACCTACCTGTAGTCCATGTAAGCATTTCGGATTGTCTTTAATTGCTGTAATTCATATTTTATACTTACTTACATGTAATTTGTCATATCTGCTTTAAAGCCAAACATGGGTGCTGTGGGGTTTTTTTGCGGTATTATAATCCTTCCAGTACACAAACTCAGAATTCGTTTAATGGATAGCCTTTTTATGAATGTTTCTTTTATCCTGATGAATTATAGTAGAACCTTTTTAAATGAGTTTTTCGGTGATTATAATATGTTTTTCCGTTGTTGGTCCCATAGTACTGCCGTGATGTTGCCAGCTCAAACAAGCGGGTTTACTCTACGTTCGCGCGCACCAGGCCCTCGGACATCGACATCTCCCGCTCCGTGGTCGCCGTGCTCACGCATTTCAATTTCATGCATGTAAACATTATAACAATACATTTCACTTAGCTCATATGTTCTTAAATATTCTTTGCATAGCTTATATTCATGAAGACCAAAGGAATCCTATAATTGTATCACATCTTCTGTAATATCTTCCTTGCCTTTGTAAAGTAATTAAAAACCCTTTTTGTTAACATTTAATTCTGTTCACTCAAATCCCCAACTGATCTCTTTTGATGAATACGATCCATTTTAAGATTTGTCTCGCCGTGAAATTGAATGCTTCCTTTATGCATTGACGCTTGGTAAAAGGCATAATAAATCCGCAGTAGAATTCTGGGAAAACTCAAAATTAATTCATCTTTCATTCCTCAGGTAGCTGTGGTGTACCTAAAGGCTCCAAACCACGACTTTTCACGTTTAGCACTCGCAATAATAGCGGCCGCGAGGGACAAACAAATATCAGTCCGCCCGGTGCAAGTGTACAGACAGCCTTATTACTACGAAAACAGACGGGAAAACTTCACTCGTAACCCGTTCCTGGACATAGTTCGTGAAACGTACAAAGATACCAGAAGTACGTGACAACTTATAATTATTTACATTGAGAATGAACTCGCTGAAATATTTTCCAAGTAAAATGTTGTATTCTCTTGCAGTATACGTCTCCGTTGGGTATTATCACGATCACATCGGATTAATGTTGGCTTTGGATGCTATGCAGCTGCTGGATTCGGGTAAGAGAATTTTATGCATGGCGCTTATTTAGTTACATAGTTTCGTAATATTTTTAGAAGAATAATTAGGTTCACTCGTAATAATGGACGAATAAGACGAGCATTACTACACCAGAATATAATTTTACCGCATTTATGTGGCATAAGAAAACATCAAACGTTCGCTGCAAAAAAGCTGTGTGTTCAGGTTAGTTTTCATGAAAACGCTTTTAATTTTATATTTTTTTGAAGACTCTGTTTTCCTATCTCATCCATCCTATATTTTTTCTATTAGCATCAATCTTGCTCTCCCTTTCCCTACGTGAATAAAACATTTTCATCACAAAAGAACACGGGATTCATATCATTCTATTTATCGGCGTCGGCATCAAAAGAAAACTTCCCTGATTACTGAAATAATATGAAAGTATTTACCGAAGCTCAATATCAATAACCTTATCCTACACTGAAACTAGAAAAACTTTTTTTAGACCTTTTGGGACGAGGAAAATTTTGTAAAATTAATTTCTATTCCAATCTACCAATCAGCTCTGTTTGACAGCCTCAAGCGACGTTAATTAGAGGTGGGCGTTGAATCAACAAACTGTTTTTTTTAACGACTTTTCATTCGTCAACGAGTTAACTGTTATTCATCAATGAAATAACAGGTTGAAAATATTAGCTGTTAATTTACGTCAACATGTCTTTACACATTACTTTATTCATTTCCGAAAAAATGAAACGTCAACACGTCTTTACACATTACTTAATTCGTTTCCGAAAAAACTGGTTGAAAATATAAGCTGCGTCAACGGCTCAACGTACTCAAAATTAGTCTTAATATTCTTCAATAAACTGTTTACAACAAAACGTTACGTTAACTCATGGAATGGCATAACATTAATAATATTGATTTAACATTAATAATTTAACAGTTTTTTCAACCTGTTGACCATTGATGATTAACAGTTAAATTACGTTAACCATAAAACCGTCAATGACACACGTCTAACGTTAATAAGATCCGCAACATAGAAACCACGTGCTTTCCATAGCTTCAGAGCCCTTTTTCCGGATGGGATCAAATAACTTCCCCCACTCTCGGAGCGGGGGGGAGTGTCAGACTTGTACTGACTAAAACCCACCCATGTTCCTTCTATTACCCTTTATGTTCCGGGGCTGCGTTATCTCTTTCGAACAACCCGCAACCCCGGCAGGAGGTTTAGAGCCCTAACACAAGCTCGCCGAGTACATAACTAAACACATCAAGCACAATCAGTATCAACCATAGATATAAGAGAATTCTTAAAATCATGAAAAGTGTACTAACTAACGACTACTTTAAGTTTTTTTTACATTTTCACCGTGGTGTTGTGCCATTGCCTTTGGTTGCTAGCTGAAGTTGGGAAATAAGTATGAAATATGTTTGTTCAAGTTGTGTAGATCTTTTTGTACATTATACAAAGCACGCTATTAGCGTTGTAGAGCGATATATCAAAGAGTGTCTGTGCAAGTGAAAAGCTTAACTACGTGCGTGATTTCCATAAGCCCGCGTGTGATATATTTGTCTAGAACTTTTCTTTGTTAGCCTGACACCAACGCCCCATTATTCGAAATGCCTTTTGCCGCGTTATTCATCCTCATTTTTCATCTTACAATATAAATTCATGCATAATAATCTACCCAGTGCTTTAATGTAGATTCGCGTACATAAGTGAAACAAAGCTCGCAATCACGATTCAAATCTGTTTCTTTGAATGTTGAAGCTTAAGCTCGTTACAAGCCGGAAAAAGCTCACTCTGAACCCGGGTATCGGTCCTCTGTCGATTAAAGAGCTTTATTGAACGAAAATGGTTTTTCACTATTTATTTTCCATAATATCTATTTTCCAGAAACTGCACCGGAACCTGTTTAGGTTCCGGTGCAGTTTCTGGAAAATAGATATTTTTATTATTATTTTCGTTTGAGTGAACATGTTTATGTTCACTCAAACGAAAATATCAACACATGCCTAAAAAATATTCCCGACCGTGTATCAGAGCTATTTTAAGGTTTTCCTCAAACACATAACATGAAAATAGAAAAGAAGAGCAGTCATGTTTGTGACAGATAACTAATAAACCAGTCTATTTATTTATTAGAACACATATTAATGGCAAGTTTTTCTATGCGTCTGAAAGATTAATGTAAAAAGAAGAGACACGACGATGGAAATGAGAATTTTCTTTTCAAATTATATAAAGCTAAGATCCGATTATAGGAAAGTAATAAGCTTAAAGATCTTAGTGAACTATTGAATAGTTATTGGAGAAAGCATTGCGGGTCGTCGAAGCGAGCACTATTTGCCTCGCGAGGGCACATCGATCACGTGACGAGCAAATATTGTAGCTCTACACAAACGCTGCTATTCAATTTACACCCGCTTTTCACTATTATGTGCGGATAATATATTATGGATATATATCAGTAACAAAACCAATAACGTTACATTTTTAAATCTCATCTTGTTGTTTTACGGATCATGGCGTCCTAATCATTATTCAGTGACACGTTTAATAGGCCTTGACAAGATAAACAATGGTTACAGCTCTTATCATCGGAACGTCAGATAAGTATGAAATCCATAAAACGTAGCTATTTAACAATAGACAACTAGGTTTGTTTAATAATCTCGGTTATGTTAAGGTTTTCAGTTTTCAAAACTCAAACAATGGAAACGTGGAAGTTAAATAATAGCGTCATATTTTGTTTCGCGCGCAGTTTGCACCGCAGGCATTAGTGTTAATACCCAAATATGGCGGATTTACATGTAAAAGCACAACCTCTCGCGAATAATATTTGCACAAACAGTTTTCGCGCGCATACCGGCCATTACAAGAATGAATGCTAAATGGATGATTAAATTTTAAATAGAAGCGTGTCTGATTTTATGTAACCTCGGTTTAGAAGCGGAATAAAGGAATACGTCTTTTTGTCTTTAACTTTTACGTAAATCCAGATGAAGTAACAACAAAAACAGCACGAAATTTCTGATTAAATTAGATACTAAACGCGTGTCTGTGACAGTCAGATCCCGACGTTGATGATAAACAAAAGAATTTGATTTTCGACTTTAATGATGAAGTTAACACGCAGCATTTTTTCATAAATCTGAAATTGAGGAAGTTTGTTAGTCCTCTCTTTTTAATATGAAAACTTGGTTGACATCACATTGTCGCCTTTATTAAGTCAAAAGTTAGTAGACAGATGAGCGTTCTTATTAGGTAATACTGCCGAGGAAGCTAACCCAATTTAAGCAAGACCTTTTACCACCTTCTAATAATATTATTATCTTTCATAGGTGAATACGCAGCTATAGGCGTGGACGTGGACAAGTACGAATCAGAGGAAGCAATTCGGTATCTATCTGGACCTCTACTTAAGGAGCCAGGTCATCGGACTCCTCAAGCGTTCCGGTCTTACATGGCAGTGGCCCCGTCACCCTCCCCATCATACCCAGCCTTCGCCAGAGAAGTGAATAGGAGGCTACAGATGCCGCCATTTAATTTCACCAATCCTTTACTTGCTTTTGGTGGAGGCAAAGTGGTGAGTAGATCTTGTAGAGCTATTCGAAGATAATTGCTTTAAAGTGTCTATTATTTAATAGTATATGCACGAAGGGAATAAGGCACGGGCACTATTTTGACTTAAAACTTAAAATACTAGAATCCTAAGATAAGTGAGGGTTTTAAACAAGCCCATGACGAAGACACCTTTATACCCGAGGTGCGTACTCTACTTTTCAAACCTACTGCGAGGAAATAAAAATAAAATTCAAAAGAAAGTTGCAAAGTTCTACTTAACCAAACTCGATCTAGAAACACTAGGGTGCGCACCACTGCTGCCAATCAGCCTTTGTGATGACTTGCCGTCACTAACTTTGTTTTGTATATTTAATTCATTTACTTTATTACTTCACATTATATTACTATTAAATTGCATAATGTAATTATTAAGGTCATCAACGGCAATTAAAACTTACGTAGCGAAAACTCTTTAAATAAAAAAATAGCATGAAAGTTAGTAAAAAAAATCATGCATTTTTTTTTATGGTTCCAAATTCAAAACACATTATTACTCAGCGGGTAATGAAATTCAGTACAATATTACTGCCAGCCTGAAGCCAGGGCATTATTAAGTAGCTTTACTTTAGGTTTAGGTACATGACATTTAATTTGACGTTTACGAGCTGGTGGTGTGACAAAGAAAATTAAACAATCAACTTCCTTTTCATACTGGAGAAATATGGGTTTTACTAAGCCTTCGGTGAATGAAGTCGTGATGTTATGTGTGTGTTTATGTGAGGAGATATTTCAGTAGATATAAATTTAGAACTGTTTGCATCGGCAGGGTCTTTACGCAGACTTCGCAATTTCCTCCCAACTGCCACTAAAACTGCGCTCGCCCAATCCCTTCTTCTCCCAATCCTTGATTATGCTGATACCTGTTATCCAGATCTCACTGTAGTGCAACTGGAAAAGCTTGAGCGACTCCAAAATTTTTGTATTAGATTCATATTTGGTTTGCGTAAATATGATCATGTTTCAGAGTTTCGCGTTAAGCTCAAGTGGTTGCCTATCCGTCTTCGCCGGAATGCTCACATTTTATCATTACTTTACAGTATTCTTTTTAATCCAACAACACCCTCTTATCTCAAAGAACGTTTCAAGTTCCTTCATGACACACATAGTAGACATTTGAGATCATCGGAGAATTTAAGACTTTTGATGCCTGAACATTCCACAAAATTTTATGACCAGTCATTCACGGTTCAGGCTGTCCGTTTGTGGAACGAATTGCCGTTGTCAGTAAGACAAGCTCAGTCACTCGTTGCTTTTAAAACCTCAGTTGCAAATCATTATTTTTCCCTTTGATTTTTATTTTTTTTTTCTGAATAAATGTTAGACACCTATTTGTCAACCGTATAATATTATAAAACACATGTTAAATAAATAGATTATATATATTTATTTGTGTATTTATATATTTTGATTATGTAACTTTATTTTAATTATTAGTGTAGTATTAGCAGTAGGTACACCATTGACTACCCCCGTTGTATTTTTATATTCGTAAAGTCCATCCAAAGGTTGTCTGGAAGATATCGCTATTAGCGATAAGACCGCCATTGTAACCATAGATTTAGCGCTTTTTTATAAAACAGTTTGTTTTTTCTATTTTTGGTGTGCAATAAAGTATATTCTATTCTATTCTATTCTATTCTAACTGTTATTTCACGTCTGTATTATGGTGCTGTAAAAACCAAGCCACTGTTTTTGTAGTTAAACTGTATCCACAATTCACAGCTAATAAAAACATAATGTAACAAAAGATATGAAAAAAGAAAAGTCGTTAGTCGTGTCATTGTTTAACTTAAAGATTTAATTTACTGGTTCTTGGCAAAGGAAACACACTGCTGTTCCTGACGTCGCGCGTAGTTAAAACAACTATAGCAGGGATGGCGAACCAATGGCACGCGTGCCATTGTTGGCATGCGACACAGTATTTTGGGCACACACCAATAAAAAATTAAGTTCAAATTTACGATAAAAGATTACGAACAAACACGAGTATCTAAGCATAAAGCTCAATTCACACCGAAATGCCGCGTATGTAATGTAGCGGCCGGCAATTACAATGTCAAACTATTTTAAGCTTTATCTTTATATGGAAATAGTGTTGCTTGAATGAGTCGGGTCAAGTGGCCCGATTCTCTCTAAAGCTTAAAATAGTATAAAGTATTTTTAAAAGAAAATTTGAAGAAAATAAAGAGTATTGAGTTTTGCTGTTAAAACTTGCGCCGCACTAGAAATTTTTCCTGTATAGTGAATGCATTTACAAACATTTATCCTCACATACAGGTAATTGATAGTATTTAGCTTAATTATTTTCCCAATAATCACTAAGTCAAAATTGTTAAAGGGAACAAGGATTGCTTCTTTTTAAAAAAAATATGGAATATGGCACGTTGTCCCATAATGGTTCGTCACCCCTGAACTATAGCATTAACATAATACACTGTCAAACTAATTAAACAGGACGTTAACACACTGCGTTAATTAAACCTGCATCAGACACATTGGCATACATCTATATACATACAGGGTCCTATAGTAACATGAACATGGAAGTGACTACATTAGAGCAAATTATGCATCGCGTCCGTTTTGCCCTTTCGTAATTAAATCTGCATCCTCAAAGTAATTAATTCAAAGGCAAAGAATGAGCTCGTCCCCGCAGGAGGGATGTTTAATCTTATTAATGAAGTTCACGTAAAATCCGACTTACACACTGGTTGATATTCTTCCATTCAACTTCAGAGCATTGCGTTTTTTCATTTGTTTTGTGAGTTAAAGAAAAAATTGTAAGCTATTTGTCCTTTACTGCGAACAGCAGTACGTTTACGTGATAGCTATAAATCTTCTTCCGGATCAACAACCGTTCTGAAGTCTAATTGGTTTGTCCATGTTCGAGAAAATTACCTTATTTATATAATAACTAGGATTACCTTATAATAGAGTTAAGAAATATGAGGATCACAAACAATGTTTGTGTAAATAAGGATTTACATTGGTAGATTAACACCTCTAGCTTAATTCGTATTTGGAATAGGGGATTCGGAAATTTCACACTCCTACAAATAAAATAGTAGACGGCACTTTACCTGAACACCGGACCCGCCCGGTTATCTGACCCTCTAAATGAGTTTTCGTTATTTCACTGCCTTTTTGACCGCCTATTCCACCCTTTAATGAATTCTCTTAAAGTTGACACCAAGCTTAATAGCTTTCCGGGATTACCGCATGTGAAAAAAGGTCGCCTTTGCTTCATTAATTTTGATTTAAAATGAAGAAGTTTTAACTTAATTACAAGGCTTAATTATTACACTGAATTATAAAGGCAAACCCTATTTATAATAAGACACGTATGCGCACGGATAGGAATACTTTATTTATTTTTATTTTTCGCGAATATATTAATTTATTTCAATTCTTGCAATTTGCAGAGCAATGTCAGGTAACATAGCCTGTTTTTTTTTAAAGAATATGTTCTGAAAAGTCATTCGAAGGGATTACACGTACTTAGAGGGTTGTATAGATGATTTTAATGATAACAATTCTGATACATAATTATGTGTAGCGAATTATATTCATTTCAACCTAAAACTGACATCTGAATTGACATTGCAATTGTCAAAAAACGTAAGAAATTTATAAAGAGTTTCGCGAACTATCGTAGCGCTTTTATTGTAATACATAATTATCACCATGGCTTTTACAATAGATCCCAGTGGAAGCAGCATGGCTACACGACTCTGTGTGGGTGTATGCGCGTGCACTTGCAGAAGCGCTCACAAGCGGCGAAGGACCGCGAGATGGCCGGGCCTTGGCAGCAAGAATGAGGAACACCACCTACCACAGCGTTATGGGGTAAGAAGACTATGAATGTTTTTGACAAACCGTACAGATCATCTGATAGGTAACTTTTGCATATCATAAAAAACAATTGCGTATTAAATACAATGTGAAGTTAGGCAAATATTTTTCCAGTTAACTTATACAGTAAGTTATAAAAGTTAGGTAACTTTTCAGTACAAAAAATGTTATACTAAGACCGTAAGGCAAAATTTTTCGCGCATGATTGTTGAAAATTAAGGTAATTTGCAACTCCAATCAGATATAAAACCGGTCGCTGAAAATCCGACCAATTTCTTGTAGCACAAAGTCAGATAACAAACTGACTTACCCTCTGTGACGTGCTTCCTTTGTGAGGCACATCTCGCCGATTGTGGCTTAGGTAACAGAATTAGGAGCGATCGAGCGATATTGCCGACCACTTAGATTGCCTGAATCTCGATCGGAAAAGCTGTACCTTGATGATTCTGCTGAAAACGGTAGAATATTCAGAACTAATTTCAGGTGAATTTGAGATAGGTAGTACCTACATGTTTATAAACAGACTAGCTGTGCCCAACGGTTTCAGCCGTTGCTCAGCTACTTAGTGCCGTAGCGTGGTGTTATATAGTCTACTAGCTTTTGCCCGCGGCTTCGCTCGCGTTAAATTCGGGGTAACACAGTTCCCCTTGCGCCTTATTGATTTGTAATGGCAACGCTAAATTTTCCCTCTTTCACCCTCACACCCTATTTTTTTTTTTTTTTAAATTAGCCATTATAGCTTAAAGAGGTAACAAACAAACTCACTTTCGCTTTTATAATATTAGTAAGGATAGTAAGGATAAGGAAGTAAGGATTTATTTCGTAAAAGAATGCCTATGCAAAGTTTCAAGTTAATCCAGCCAAGGAATCGCATTCTGCCATACGAACTTTGCCACCCTATTTCACCGCCTTAGGGGTAAAATCTCGTTTTAGTGCCCATCTATAAAAAAAATAACAAAATCAAAATATTTTTATTTCACATTGGCCTACATGGGCACTTATAAAACGTCGAGAGAAGGTGCACGGTTTGGGTTGGTCGTTTCCTATGGAGAAGAACCGGCAAGAAACTCCATGGTTACTCTTTTAAAATCATTTGGTTTAACAATGTTGTTGTTACAGCATTAGTACATAGGTATGAGAGGACAGCGTAGGCCCGACAGTAAGTTATTGCTTACTTAACAAAACGTAAAATAAAATAATACGTTAACATAAGTTAACAAGCTTCTAAGAATCTATAAGGCCATGCACCTTCTATTCCATTCATCATCCTAAAATAAACCCCATTTTTCCCCACATTTCGTAATAAGTAGAGTCAATAATTCTCTGTTTTCCTAAGTTATAGAATACTGTTGCATGCCGTGCTCGACGTGTTCTATTTTCCTGTGTTACCTTAAAACAAAACATGTCACTTCAAAAGTTCGTGTCACACTACGTTTCACCTATTGCGTGTTTTCGTGCAACATGAAAAGAGTTTTATACCATTTCCTCTCACAATAGGTTTACATTAAACAGTCAAAACTTAGACCGTGTTTTGTTTGTAAGCCTTGTTTTAATTAGGTTGACTCATTAGGGTTTCTAATCACTACGGTTATTGTTAATTTCCGTGCTACAATGACAGTTTAAGATATTATTTCCTACGTTGTTCCTTTCACTAGGATCAAACTATCTTTTAAAAAGAAGTCCAAGCTATTATTATTATTTTTGATAAGGTAGAACAGTCATGGCCCACGGGAAAGTTTGAAAAAAAAGTCGGCAAAACATTGTTCTGACGTTGCTTTGGACGGACACGATATTTCCTTTTGTTCAGGTACTGGGTGCACATGGATGAGCAAGGTGACGCCGAGGGCAACTATACGCTGCTGTCCATCGACCCCTCACGACCACCCGGCCTCTACCCGCTTGCAGTCCTGCACAAGTCCGCACCGGTAATGTATCGTATACATAAACTATCCTCCCGAAGTTCCTAACTTCGGTCTCTCACCGAACATGAAATTTAAAAGTTTATAGCAAATATCATGCGAGTTTTCTTAAAAGCTTCTGTCCTCTGTCTCTCATTCTAAACAGTAACTTATTAATAAATACGACTAACGACCAGTAAAAACAAACTTATAAGTAGACATGACAAATTGTCAAAAAAAACTGTCGATTCATTTTGAACGTGGTATAATGATTAATGAGGGCCATTTCACATACAAACAAGTGAATAGTTGCAGTTGTAAGTTTGCAGATAGTGCAGAAAACAGTCCTAGATTCCTGCAGTGCCAATGGCCGTTAAAAGCATAGATACATTTAGTTGGACAGGTGTTTACTTCCGCTGACGCAAAAGTTTTTAACAAATTGCTGTGCAATAAGGCCAATTTTATAAATATTCGCACGAAAACACTTACATCTACATGTAAATAGATTCGTTATCAAATATCCGAAACACGTACGCACAACGATACTCGACGTGCCCCGAATAAACGGCATCTTTTAACCGTTTACGTCACATTTTGGCTTGGAAGATGCACTCTGGTGCCAACCGATGTTTGGATTCAAATGTGAAGAAGCTAAGGTCCTTTTAACTGGAACAGTCTGTAATCCTATAAGCGTTTAAAATACTTATTTACGCACATTTTTGTAATTTATATTCGCAACCTATTTCTACAGCAATCTGTTTGATCTACGGGGAATTTTACGCCAATTTGTTTAGTACAGAGAAAAATGTTAGTTCGTGGAAATCTTACAAATATTTGTTTCTCGCAGGAAGTGCGATTTTTACGGGACATGGAGTGGCCAGGCGGGCAGGTGCCCCTCTCCGAGCCGCCATGTGGGTTTAGAGGAGAAAAATGCGTCAGTAAGTAATTCCATCAGCTTTTTTGATCAAATCATGCTTTTACACGTCTCCATAGGACACCCGGTGACGTGAAAAGTGTTTTTACTTTCCCCTTAATGCACAACGTATGTTGGAAGCTAATAGAATCAGCAAGTGGGCTGGAGCACTCCATTACCAACGGCCGGCGGAACGGACGCGACCATTTTGTTTACTGGCGACGATCTAAAAAACTAATATGTACTGTTAGAGCTCGGGTCGGCATTAAGCGCAAGGTTGGTAAGCGACAGTAAGTGGGGTGGCTCGTAAAAGCGTCGTTACGAGTCGTAGTGAGTCGTAGTGACAAGCAATGCGGAGCAGCGGCTATCGGGCGCACGCGACGCCCGCTGCGCCGACATCGCCGCGTAATGCTTGCTAAGTAAGAACAGCTCCACACTAACATTTCCTATACCTACTGTAGTTGCTACACAAAAATACTTTAGGCACTTAATGTATAGCCTACTACATGTAAGTCTGAAACAAGGTTTTCAGGTCAAGCCGGTAGTCCTTTAAGTTTGGGTCAGCCAGTTTAATTAATGTGTCGACATGGTACTCAAGTTTTGTATAATATCAAGATTCGTCTTTGTGTTATTTGGACATTTTAAACATTAGTAAAGTACGGACACTTCAAATAACTTTTTATGAACATTGATCCTATATTCCACGTGCTTTCTTAATTCAAAGTGAAACTCTAAAAACTATGTAGGTTTTTTTTTTCGAACATGCAATCTACATAACATCATATTACGCTGCACGTTGTACAAATAGATAGTTACTCTACGTATTTCAGGAACTTTGTTTGAAAGCATCCAACCACGTTTACCACCTACGTTTCATTTCGCTTTTCAACTCATATTTCTGTGAAATCATTCGTTGATAATATATGATGTATTTCCATCCGTATAAGTCACAAGAATAATAATTTCCGTATTTCTGTAAAGAACTTTGTATCCATTTCAATTTGCAGAGCTTTATTGACACAGTCTTTTCTTAAAAAGAAATTGCACGAAGGAAACGAGCCTTCATTCTATTAAGCGATAGTGGGCAGCCAGTAGCCTGAGGCGAGGGTAATAGTGGGCAGTGCCTTAATTTCTTTGTGCTTTATGTCCCTTGAGAATGCGATGCGAAGGCTTGTGGTATGAGGGAAATACGATTGTTATTTTTCATTTAATTAAAATCCAGACCACTAGTCTGGATTTTAATAAAATATCTTGGCAATTTAACTTTAAATACATTGTGATAGAATGTGAAAAAATAGGTACAAAAGTAAATGGGCGCTTCTAGCTGACTAGATAGTAGCAATTGGATGAAAGATCGTTTGAGGCAAAGGAGAAATACTTTTTGCTCGGAGTATTTCAAACGTACCTACTTCGTTTTTTTTATTATGATCCGAAGCGCTGAACAGAATCCAGCTCCGTTACTCGAAACTAGCTATAAATTGAATACAAACGTTTATTAAAAGTAATCAAAATACTTCAAAGTAAACTGTTTCCATCGTTAAATTGAATTCTGAACTTCATTATGACGTTAAATTCCGCTGTCGTTTCGCTAATTCACTAAACAAATAATGAATTCGAGTTAGGATTAAATGTTTGTAGCAAAGATTAAAGTCGTGTCATTCACCTCAGCGTTGTTTTGAAGTGTAGTCTATCTTTCAGTCAATCTTGTGATCCATGGACTACTTACAAGTAGTTTGGTAGGACCTGACTGTCTTTAACGACATCATAAACTGAACCTTAACTCCAGTCTTCAAGTACACTAACTAACTTGTCTAACAATGTAATAAAATTGAAGACAAATATGGCCCTACCAGAGTAAACATAGCAAGAACAAAACATCACGGCCGTAATCCTCGAAGGGGGAGGCAGAGGAGTCACTAAAAGTTCACTATCATTTCGCCAGTTATGTTTAAATTCGATAGAGGTAAACTGCCATAAACCAGGCACAAATCCAGACTCTATCGTTGCATTGCTACTATGAATTATCTGAAGGAACAACACTTTGCCGACCTACGAAACGAATTCATCCTTAGCAATTCACCAGTCTCACTTGTGCCCACAAGACCAGCGAAGCAGTTAGAACTTCAAAATTGAAACCAAGTTTTTTTTTCTTTCTTTGAAGAAAACGTTGCCCCTGTATCGTGGGTGCGTTTACAAACATTTAACTCACATACATAAACAGCCAGACCCGGAACAACTATCTGTAGTAGGCCATACAAATATTTGTTCCGTGCGGGGATCGAACCCGCAACACGCAGCGTAGCAGTCGATCGCTCAGCCACTGCGCCAACCGTGTCGTCAATTATAGTTTCATACAAAATATTGTATTATTATAGTTTCATAGGAATCTATAAAAACGCACATGAAACTATAGATTTCGTGGGAGGCAGAAGAACGAAAACTCAGATACAGATAAAAATCGTTGTAGATGGATTGTAAGTTTCCTTTCTTTCAATCAGGTCACATTGGAGCATGGGCTCTTGGAGCATCAGGAGGCACCCTAGCACTCCTCGCTCTGGCTGCCCTCGCGTTATACCGAGGGTGGCGCTACGAACAAGAGCTGGACTCACTACTCTGGAAGATTGACTTTCGCGAGCTACACCTGCCAGACGAAGAACAGCGAGCGAACAAACTGAGTAGGTAAACCGAACTTATACATGTTGTTTGCATGCGCATACGCTAATGTTTGCTTCAAGTACACTCGGCAAAGGAGTTTGGAGTGCAGGGAGACTGATTAATGACTAAATATCTTGGTGCCTAGATAAATATTTTAACTGTGGATAGGTTTCATGTTGTAAGCTTGTAACTGTTATTCTAATTTCAAGCAATTTAATTTTGTAAAAGCTTAATGGTTTACTTTTTTGTTAGTAGTTGGTAGTCTATTCAAAAGGTAAATGTTATTGTCTCCCTTCAAATTTATCTCCTTTGCCGACTGTACTACAAAATAAACAAAGCAAAATAGATTTACTCACGGCTCGGGTCTCACGCTGTATTCAATTGTTGATATAAAATATTTCAAACCAATGCTTCAGCGAACGGTATGATACAGTGCAAGGCAATAGAAATAGATTTTATAAACATATTTTTAACTTTTCCATTTAGAAGTTCAGAACTATTGGCGTAAGAAATAGAGTTCAAAATGTGTGTTACTGTAATTTCCTTCGAGAATAAATTACATCTGGAAATTAATAAAAGAAACCAAAATTTTATATCGTGTCGAGTCGTTCGAGAATCGTTTTCGCCAATCGATACCTACCATAAAATGTAGAGGCACTGTCCCGATTTTTGTATCACCAGTGTTTCCGGACGGAATCATAACTAACTACCTACCTTATCTACTGGAAACCAAATATTTCGTGAAAAAGATAAAAAAAGGGCGAACGAAAACTTAACAAATGTATATTGAAGCGTGACGCGGAAAATTTTACGGAAACCAAAAACTAGTTTTATAACTCTCATTTACGCGTACTTCAAGACTGCTCCCATCCTTAAATAAACCTACTTCATCTGCAAAAGGGTTTTATCGTAAGTAAAAATTCATAACAAGTTGATCAGAGCTGAATTCTTCCAGCAAGATAGCAATGCGGGCGGGAACGTCACCTCATCTACCAATGCCGTGGGAGGGGAGAAGAACGGCGGGGGGAGCACGGGCGGGGTGCGGTCCAGTCAAGTGTCCCTCAGCTCCAACCCGGACCTGGACTTCCGCTACTCCGCCATCTTCACCGAGGTAGCCTTCTACCGCGGACGCCTGCTGTCCGTCAAACGAGTGCGGAGGCACCACATCGATATCAACAGGGAAATCAAGAAGGAACTGAAGATTGTAAGTTTTAATTTCAATCATTATAGGTACCTGGTCTACTGATGATAAATAGCCAGTAACATATCCTTACTAATATTATAAAAGCGAAAGTGAGTTTGTTTGTTTGTTACGTCTTCACGCCTAAATGTTATATAATAATTTTGGTACAGAGATAGTTGGGACCCTGGAGACGGACATATGCTATTTTTTAGTAAAAGCTTGAGATATCAGGGAGAAATAGGGAAGAAAGGGGAAAACTTAACATTGCTATTACAATAAATAAGGCGCAAGGGCAAAAACTACAGGTAGCAGGTACCTTTAAATCAGTAAAGGGGAACTGTGTTACCCCGAATTTAACACGAGCGAAGGCGCGGGCAAAAACTAGTCAGTAATAAAATGCAATTAATTTTACCGCTTAGTTTTTCTTGCGTAGACTATCCAACTTGATGATCCAAGTCAAAGAAAAAGATTTACCCAAGTAATTTACTTTGATATCCTTACGGCATTACATGAGGATAGCTCAAAGCCTTCCCTCGGGCCGCAAAACAAACAAAACATTTCTCTTCCAAGCTCTGTATGATGGAGGCACCGACTGAGACAAATCGCTTTAATACATTCGGATTTACTGAACTGATGCCGCAGGTACCTAGTAGAATAGAAATAAATAGGTGGGTTTACCCAGCAATGTATGTTTCGCAATAATCTTGTTTATGAACACCTTTCATCATAGAGCATTGGGTTTAGTAGTATTGCTAGTTTAATCTGGTGCGAGCCAAAATATTTTAGTTCTTATATTCGATGGATAAATTATTAAATCATTGAAAAAACTACTTGAAGAAATACTTTCCGACGTCTTCACAAGAATAAATCTTTCATTGCAAACAACGTGTAGCGCCTATATTAAGAGCAATTTGTTCAGGTGTGGATAAATACCTTCGCAGTTCGCACTAACTTACACCTGTTTGTTCAGTTTCAGTTAAGAACCGACTTTATTTGATCGTTCAATTGCAGAAACTGTAGTAAAAATATTGAAACTGCTGAACTTACATTGTAACATGTCGGTACGACGACTTCAATCTTTAGCCATGTTTTAGTTCAATATCTTTTAACCGATTGCGGGTCCATATTGGAAGCTATAGTTATAATCTGCACAACCACTTGCACCTGTCAGAATTTTAATGAAACAAATATTAAAACTGTGTAGGTGGCTACATTCTGGACTAACACAATATGAAATTCATCGACACAAAAAGAAGAAGAAATTCAATATATTGTGATGAAACATGTTATTCTCTGTATTTTGAAACGCGTGAGCCCCGCGGCTTAGAACAATTCACTTGCCGTATTAGCATTCCTAACTAGGTACATGAGAAATATCTGACATAATATTTATATTTGTTACTGTAATGTAGGAATACATAAACAACTTTATGCAGTTTTGGGAGGGGTAGCTGAACTCCTAACCGATAACGTTAATTTATATTTGGACCACACCCGAATATCACGCAATTTTAACAGTTTGTTTTATTGAGGGGCTTAACTCAAGAACAACGCGTGTTTCTAACTGAGAATAGAGTAAAGATATCGTGGGGTATTACCTCCTTTTAGGATCCCGCCCTAGCCGTAGCAACCCTACTTAAGCAGGACAGTTTTACCAAGATACCTACATGCATAGGTATATAGGTCTCTATTTTGGAAGCATGCCCGCTCATTACAACATACCTGATTTATCTGATTTGTGGGTAAATAAATTACCAACGTCTACTTCATTACGAAAGCTTTCAGAATAAATTCACCATTTAAACAGGTGATTTATACGTGTCGCTAGCTCCTTTTCCTAATCCCAATAAACGGTTTCTTTCATTTCACATGAAGCCTCACTATAAAAGCTTCAAGATAAAATAAAAGACTCCAATTTTCAGTACCGTAGCGGCACCCCTCCCTTCAAATAAATAAAACAGCAGGAGTCTGTGCTTCATTGATATTCTGTATCTACGCAATACTCGTAACATGCAACGGTATCTACGAGCTATTGTTTCTGCAGCTGTACTAAATTGTGTGTGTCGGCAGATGCGGGATTTGCAACACGATAACGTGAACGGGTTCGTTGGCGCGTGTATCGAGCCGCCGAATGTTTGCGCCCTATCCGAATATTGCACTAGAGGCAGCCTCAAGGTAAATTACAACAATAACTGATCATATAAAGATTTCAATCTTTGGCTACATATTGTTCTCATATTTGATTACTATAAATTCCACAGGATATTCTCGAAAATGAAGATATCAAACTGGATAACATGTTCATCGCGTCTCTAGTTGGAGATATAATTAGAGTGAGTTATAAATCCATTTTACCTTCACGTTAATTTCGAGTTCCTAACAACCAAGGTCAGAATTCTAAGACAGTAGAAATCGTAACCATTCATGAGATAATGCGAGTCTTATGATTTTACCCGTCCAAATAACTTGCCATAAATCGGTAAACAGATCCTTTCAGATTTTATATGAGGCCGATTTGATTAATTTTAGCCTTTTTTTGGGTGGGAAGTAATTTGATAGACTTTTTTGACTAAAACCTACACATGGTCCTTCTTTTGCCCTTTATGTTCTGGAGCCGCGGTATCTCTTTCGAACAACCCGCAAACCCGGAGCAACCCGCAACCCCGGATTAATTTTAGCCTTAGTTTGTCTTAAGTAGAACCAAAATTCATTCTAAAATCTGGGACTCACCCTCGGTTTTGTTTTCTGCCTTTTGTTCTAACCAAAGTTTCTCTTCCTAGGGCATGATTTTCATCCATGAGTCACCGCTTCAGTACCACGGTGCTCTACGCCCTTCAAACTGCTTAGTGGACGCTCGTTGGGTAGTCAAACTGGCAGACTTCGGACTCAAGGAGTTTCGGAAGGGGGAACTCCCACCATCGGAGTCAAATGCTTTGAGATCTCATATTGAAAGTAAGCGATGATTTTTCAACTAATAATTATTATTTTCTTATAACACTAAAGTACATTTACCTACTTAATATTAAGTTGCGCTATTATCTATTCATCTCTTGCCCTAAATTGCTAGAGCATTAAACACTTTGAATCCTTTATGCCTTTTTCGGCATGTTATCAGAGATGTCCTACATTTTATTTCTTTTACAGGTCTAGCTTATTTATCGCCGGAGTTGCTCCGCTCAGCAGGTTGGGGCAAGGAGACCACGAACATGACAGTAGAGTTACACGACGGCTCTCCACAATCTGACGTGTACGCGTTTTCACTGGTGCTGTACGAGTTACACACAAGACGAGGTCCCTTCGGAAGCGACGCCCTTCCAGTGCCCTCTCTACTGCACATGATAGCATCACCTGACACTGCGCCATATAGGTAGGTATGTGTCTGAGCAGGCAACTTGGCCTAAGGTCTACTAACCAACACAAATAAGGCCTGCTCAACTGGACCAATAACATAACATGGTCTGCTCGCCAGACAAAAAAAATGACAACAAAAAGTTCACTATTTCCCTAGTTAATCACTAACCCAATTCTAATTTTGGCTGCTGTGAGGAGCCATGTTCATATCTATATCAAAGACATTTCAAATTACAGACCTCCATTGGACGCACTGACTGGTAGTTTTGACTGTGTACGAGAATGTTGCACGGAGTGTTGGACAGAAGAACCAACAGCTCGACCAGACTTCAAAGTCATCCGTACTCGATTAAGACCTCTAAGGAAGGGCATGTAAGTACTTAACATTCTCGAATTTGATTGTAAAATAGTACCTACCCGCACCCACTTGTGACTCAACATCCTACAAAATTTCAGGAAACCTAACATTTTCGATAACATGATAGCTATGATGGAGAAATACGCGAATAATCTCGAAGCTTTAGTGGACGAAAGGACAGATCAACTACAGGAGGAGAAAAAAAAGACTGGTATGAATTCAAAGACTGACATTGTTCTTGAAACTTTTTTACTTTTAAAATACATAATGCATTAAAATCGAATGTCCTTCAAATTGATTTTCAGAGGCTTTATTAGAAGAAATGCTGCCAGCACCCGTCGCCGAGCAATTGAAGCGAGGTCGACGGGTCATGCCAGAGAGCTATGATTCCGTGACTATTTACTTTAGTGATATTGTTGGCTTCACAGCCATGTCAGCAGAGAGCACACCGCTACAGGTAACCTTAGCACGATCAAACCCAATCATGAATGCACTTAAACAAGTTAGTCTCGTCATACAATAGTGAAAGTTTTATCTCGTGTGTTCCTCTTTTTCCAGGTGGTAGATTTTTTGAACGATCTTTACACATGTTTCGATTCGATATTAGAAAATTTTGATGTATATAAAGTGGAAACTATAGGCGATGCTTATATGGTGGTAAGTATTAATGAGCATCACTTCTTCCTTTACCTTTGAAATATGAACAACAGATTATATTATTGCTACTTCCCAGGTATCAGGCTTACCAATTCGGAATGGTATTCTTCACGCAGGCGAGGTAGCATCAATGGCCCTAGCACTATTATCAGCCACACGGGCCTTTCGATTGCGGCATCGACCTGATCATCGACTAATGCTTCGCGTTGGTTTACATTCAGGTACATAAATATTCTCAATTCCATCTTGGTGCCAAGAAAAGAGTTATATAATATCAATTACCTTGTTAACCACTATCTTAGAGCAACAGATTCGCATTTTATTAACTGATCTGTCGTTTCCAGGTCCGGTTTGTGCAGGCGTAGTAGGGTTAAAGATGCCCAGATACTGCCTGTTTGGAGACACAGTCAATACAGCCAGTCGTTTCGAATCGACAGGAGCACGTAAGTAGGAGCAGAGAGAGAGAATTTCGCTTTCCTCAACAGCTTGCAGCGATTAAATAAAAATAATACCAGCCTATTAGTGTCCTACTGCTGGGCAAAAACCTCTTCTCATACGGTTGGCGATTTCAGATTTATATTGATTATAAGTCGAGGTTTCCTTATGTTGTTTTCCTTCACCCGTGTTTGTGATATCTTAGATAAACTTTGGAAAGTACATTTGAATTAAAATAGTCACATTGGTACTTGCCCGGATTTAAACCCACAACCTCATATCCACACCCACAACACATGTGAAGCGAGACGCTTAACCTCTGGGCCATCACGACACTAGCAGCGATTGTACGAATAAAATAGTATATTCAGGAACATGAATTTTATTTACGTTGCATTATTTCAGCTTTGAAAATTCACTGCAGTCAAACGTGCAAGACGCTGCTAGATCAACTAGGCGGGTACATTCTCGAGGAACGAGGCATAGTGTCGATGAAGGGCAAGAGGGACCAGGTGACATATTGGCTGAGGGGTGAAGAGCCCACCGCGGCCGCAGCCAGGGCCCGGCGTCGCGCCGCGCGGGATAACGTGCAGCCGCCTGGCAGTACTGACAAACGAGGACAACGCAGCTCCCTGAAGACTAAGAGCTGGAAGAACCAAGTTGGTGGACTACATAGGTAATTACGCATTTGATATTTTGAAAAGTAGGGCATGAGGTCCCTCGTCATTTACGGCGATGTAATTTCCCATAAATTTTACAGATGTTGCAGTTTAGAATCTCCTAAAAAGTTGCGTTTCGCTTCTGGGAATCACTTGGAATCGCACACAGACGGTGTTCTACATCACCGCAGCGATGAGTATCTCATGGAAGTAAGTATTCCTTCGACATTTCTAGAAAGTTCTGATGGCGGATTTTGAAGCAGAACACAATAATGTAATTCGTGTTTTTAGGTGGTCGGCGAAGGAAGACTAGCACCAGCGCAACGGTGCGACCTATTAGAAGCTCCCAGCCTGCGGCAGGAGTACACGAGCGTGTCGTGTCCCATCATAGAGCACACGGAATGCGTCCACGCCCCCCCGGCCCCCGCCCCCGCCTCGCCCCTGCAGCTGCAGGCCAGCTCGCCGTGCGACACGACGCTGAGCGATACGACGCAGTGCGACATCAAGCTGGTGATCAACGGCTGCTCGTACAACGAGCGCGACGGTGCCGGCATTCCATTGCTCGCGGACGCGTAACGCGTGCGTTTGAACATACTTAAGATGTAATCCTAGTCAATGGTAGCGACATGCATCTCTAACTACTGCGACATTTCAAGCAAAGCTCGATCTGAGTCGCAGTAGTAACTTATATGTGCGGGAATGGTCGTCTCGTGAGCAACGAGGAGTTCTACCTTAAGGTTGGAGGTGAACGCTCTCATGCTCACGATGTACCACACGTCTCGCTTCTCGAATGACACTTATTGTAATTGTGATCTACGTCAGTATTATTAAGAGACCTTGTTCAATAGAAATTATTTAATAACATTAAACTTATTTCACAATTGACGGTAACATCGTTTTACTTACACATATTATTTACAACATCTCATAGAATATACATATAATGTAACATAGTGCGTGCAGCTGCTCAGACGGCGGACTCGGTGTCGAGGAGGGGCGGAGCCCGACGCAGCTCCGCGCCCGGCTCGCGGCCCGAGAAGATGCCCAGCAGCCACGACGGGATGGCGAAGCGCGACGCCTTGCGCGGCCCGGCCTTGCCATCGGCGACGTTCTCCAGCGAGCGCCAGCGCTTGTAGAACTCGATGTAGCTGGCCTCGGGCGCCTTCCGCCGCGCGCGCTCCTGCTTGCTGGACAGGCTGGTCTTGCGCAGCAGCGGGCTGTCCTCGTCGCGCGGCGCCTCGTCCGTCACGATGCCCACGATGCCGTTGAACACGGGGTCCCCGCACACCGTGGCCACGCCCGCGTCCCGCTCCAGCGAGCGCGCCGAGGGCTGGCGGCGCAGGCGCACGTCGCGCGGCAGCAGGTCCAGCGACTGCGCGCGCACGCCCCAGCGCGCCGGGGACTCCGAGCACGCCGACGACGCGATGGAGCTGAGCGCGTGCCTGCACAGGAGCATGTTACTGAGTGTCGGCCTGCAGCGCCAGGGCCGGGCTGGGGGGCGGGGAGGGCGGGGAGGGCGCGTACCTGGGCCGCGGCGCGGGCTGCGGGCGGCGCTGCAGCGCGGGCGACGAGCACAGCGGCGCGGGCAGCGAGCAGCGCGACCCGCGTATGACGTCACCGTCGCGGGCGCCGCTGGACATGCGCTGCCGGATTGTGCTGCCACCGCCGCCGCCTACACATAACGATACAATATTATTGAAACTGAAATTAATTAAAAAATTCAACGCAATTCTACACAAAAAGCACCAAGAAAATACCTGATAGTGAAGGATGTCTGGAGTCAGTCAATCTGGGGCTTCGTCTGGGTCGACGGAACAAAGGACGTTCTTCACCTTCGACAGCCCTCTTCTGTATAGCCTTCTCGGTGGCACTGACTAACCAGTATGTCTGAAGCTATAATACAGAAACAAAGTTTACAGCTGCGTCTCCTCTTATTACACGCTTACCAGAAAACTTCCAACAATTGAAATAAGAGTAATAACAATCTAGCTATCGAAACTACAAAAAAACCGGCCAAGTGCGACTCGGACGCGCGCACCGAGGGTTCCATTCAAAAATGTGACATAAACGGCAATATTTTTGACTCCGTAGACGGGTTGATTTTTTCACAGCTCCAAGGTAACAGACTTAAGTATATACATTTGAATGACAACTCGGTACCTCCACGCATTCCCGAGATAAAGGGTCTTTTTTTTTTTTCGGGTGGGAAATCATCCAATGACTTCCCCCGCTCTGGGCGGAGCGGGGGAGCATGTCAGACTTGCACTGACTAAAACCCACCCATGTTCCTTCTATTGCCCTTTACGTTCTGAGGCCGCGGTATCTCTTTCGAACAACCCGCAACCCCGGCAGGCGGAGGCTCTGGCAAGCCCCTCTGCTTTGCTGACTCTCTTTGAGGCGCGCGTGAAACACGAACGCGCCGTCGACACGGCCTGTCGTCAATCGACGGACGGACGGTGAACTACCCATTGCTCACCGCCCACAGGCCCGAGATAAAGGGTCTTGACAGACAGACAAAGTTTCGAGGTACGGAACAAAAAAAAAAAAAAACCCGAACGTTTAGTCAGACCAACTCAAATATGGTGACGTTGACGTTGTGTATGTTGCTATAACGTGATTTCAAGTTATCAACTTTAGGATACAAGTTACGAAATGTTCGTTGTTCATTAATATGTCAACAAATAGACCACTTTATAAGTATTTTAATATATATTTGGTATATCAAATCAATTTCATCTTGTTTCTTCGACAGATTTTCCACAGACAATTTTAGTAATGTGTACCAACAATGCCAAGCAACTTTTTATTAAAGAATTGCAGGACAGAGACCAACCTGCCCTTTCCCCTTGATAGGAATAGTGCCTCTAGGCTCGACGATGTAGCCGCCGATCTTGTCGAGCGCGTGCTTGCAGCTCGGAGATATGTGGATCTTGAGCGGCTCCCCGTTGGACTCCATGCGCGACGCCGTGTTCACTGTGTCGCCGAATAGGCAGTAGCGCGGCATCGTGAGACCCACCACGCCCGCTACTACTGCGCCTGGAAAATTAATCACAAAACAAACTGTCACTGACTTACTGAATTGACGACAAATCAACAACCAATGGAAACAGTATTTATTCTTTTAGGGATGGGAAATCATCAAATAACTTCCCCCGCTCTGGGCGGAGCGACTTAGACCTTTTTACTGACTAAAACCCAGCCAGGTTCCTTCTGTTGCACTTTATGTTCCGAGGCCGCGATATCTCTTTCGAACAACCCGCAACCCCAGACCAATGAAAACAGTTTACAAAGCCTTTTCAAATTAGGGTGCTAAATATCAACTGATTATGCCAGTTCAAATGTGCAATCAGGACTTAGATTAGTCCTGATTGAATGTAACCGAACATAAAAGACGTAGTGTAATTCGCAAAATTTAATTTAGCAAAAGAAAGCAACTAATAATAACACTTACCAGTATGAATTCCTATCCTAAGCTTGAGTGTTTCATTTGGTCTATGAGATATTTTGTGACTTTTGACTGCATTCAACAATTCGAGCGCCATCGAAGCGATCTCACCCACGTGTCTGTCATTGTTCCTTATGGGAAGGCCAGATACCTGGAAATACAACAAATAGCATCTTAATTATTTATTTTAATACCTATCGAGGCTCGCTACGAAAAATACACTTACCACCATGTACGCATCCCCAATAGTCTCCACTTTGTATACGTCGTAGCCTCTAATTATTCTATCAAACACAGTGTACAGATCGTTGAGGAAGTTCACGACCTGCAGCGGCGTACTCTCGGCAGACATGGACGTGAAGCCGACGATGTCGCTGAAGTAGATGGTGACGGAGTCGAAGGACTCGGGCTCCACGCCCTCACCCGTCGTCAGGCGCCGCGCCACCGACCTGCAACAACCACTCCCATGTACACCGCGCTTAACACCGGATTTACATTATTGTGTTGTGTCGTGTCTTCTGAAACAGTGTTAGCCAATCAAAATCGTGATTCAACAACCTGAACAGATTCGTTTAATTGACCTAACCCGAGCCACGACACAACACGACACAGTAATGTGCTTCATTGGCCTGACCATCCACACTTATACATTCTGACGAAACACAATATCACTCCAACTTACCCAACTACTTCATATCATGCTGCTACTTTTTACTGAGAGCTACGGATAAACACATACACTAATAAAAAAAACCCTACAATTATGTACAGTTCAATCACAAGCAATAAAACTTAACTAAAAACAATAAGTAATTAACAAAATAAACTACAGAATAATTTAGATATAAAAAATACTTCAATTATACATATTTAAAAAGTGAGTAAGACTTAAAAAAATATAGTAGAAGTAGGTATTAATATTAAGCATGCTGATCTATAAATAAAAATTATCAAAAGTGCAGTGTAGTTTTAAAAAGAGTCCACTCGTGCCCCAATACTGAAAGTTAACCATAGAAACGCTACAAAATCACTTGCAAAAAGCTATAAAACCAGTTAACTACTTGAAGAAAACTGCCATCACCGACGACGTCACGCAATCCCGCCACTGAACCCCAAGCAAGCGCTATATCTACTCAAACTCGGTTAATGAAAGGTGAGTCACGCGTGTCACAATGTCGGCACACTTCGGTGAAGATTGTGACGTGAGCCTGCCACCTGTGTGAGGCAAACCATATTAAACTACAATCACCAATAGGGAGTTAATTACCTCAAGACATTTTCACGACATTTCTATAATGGATTCAACCTCCACATCTGGAAAAGAACACAAGTACAACAAAGTGAATACATTAAATTTTTAGACGACGTACCACTGTTTTACATCAAGTCCATGTCGATGTTTCATGTGTTGATGAATGAACTATATTATGTGTATTAGTTTATTTATAGTACCATTATCAATCTGAGCTCATAGTATTTAAGCGTCAATAATGTCCATGATTCGTTAAACACTAAATAACCTACAGTGTGGTTACTCCTATACATAAATCACGCCAATGTTTGTAAGATAATACACTCCCATTTTATTGTACAACACACACTTTACAGAAGAATATATAATCGTGAAATAAAGCAATTGATAATTCCTGCAATAAAAATAGCACATTATTACCCGCCGCCTCGACAATTTCGTTTACCTACTCGTACGGAGATTCACAGAACGTCTAAGTTATATATCACATAGCAGCGATGAGACTTGGACTAAATGTAAACCAGTACGCACACTACTGCGACATCCAGGTATGTGATACAGCTTGTTGTATTTGCGTCTTCCTCAACTGTGCTCACATGTATATTATTAATTACACCGATTACATTACAAACCTTCAAATTAGTAATAATATAACGATTAGATGACGCTAACATATAACACCAATGTACACAGAATATTAATGACATGTACATGCACATCTCACGACGCTACCAGTCGCGACTGGTCCGTGAAGAAAAGCTTGTTTCATTGAATGCATTTTTAGACACAAAACTTCATACTAATGTTCAAATATGCGCGAATAGTTATTGACATTAACTGATACGACATCAGTTTTATATACAAAACGTATAACTTGGATAGAACTATTGTATTTGCTACAGGAGTTTATAAATATTGTAGAATAATACAAAAAGTGACTTACTTTGGTAGCATCCTATGTAATAAGTCTTCGGTTTTTTGTTTCTCTTCTATCAATAGCCTCGTTCTCTCGTTGACTAGTTCTTCTAAATTATTAGCATATTTCTCCATCATGTCCATCATTTGATCCATTATGTTTCTTGATCTGAAATATTTAACCATAATGTTAACACACTATTCACGGAGCCCAGATAGAGGGTTCAAAATCGTCTGACATAACGTGAAGAATATCTTAAAAATTGTTCCACTTACTTTCCAGATTTCATTTTCTTAAGGCGGCTTCTGATGATGGGGAAGTCGGGTCTCAAGTTGGGGTCCTCGGTCCAGCAGTCTTTCATACACGCCACCACGTAGTCCTCAGGAGCGGGGTCCAGAGCGTCGGTGTCAGGTCGGAACAACTCCTCGCCGTCTAACTTTGGTCTCTTCAGACGTTCTACTATATCTGAAATTATAACCAAAACGTTAATACGTGAAGTCTTTTCGCGAGTGTAGTTTTGACGCTGCCTGTACAAAACAAAAGGCAATTAGTTGTTTTCACTTACCCTTAGGTTCTGTCCCTGTTATACCAAAAGGCCCTCTTCTCGCTATAATTTCATATAGAATAATCCCAAATGCATAAACATCGCCCTTCTGCGTCCCGCCAACCGTGCCGTTGGGGTTATCCATCTCCCGAAGCAACTCTGGAGCCTTCCATAATAAGCCTGCAAATTGAAACAACAGAGAATGATAATCTGTTCTACAATTGTTTACGACACAACGAGTATTGGTGTATAAAAATAATCGTAAATCATTAAAGGCATTAAGTAAGATATTTCTGTCATGTCTGCTCACCTCTATAATATTGGTGCTCCCCTATAAAATCATTTTCAGCGCAAGCTCTAAGCTCGTGTAGTCCAAAATCAGCAACCTGCGAACGATTGTTTTTCGTTCAAATAAGATATTCTATCCGTTAGACAGAAGCATAAATTGTAGTAAAAATAAATTTTATATGACTGACCTGCAGCATCCACCTAGACGTAACAACACAATTCGAGGATTTGAGATTTCCGTGAAAAATTAATGGCGAAGTATGAATGAAAATCATACCCTGCAACAAAATAACACTATCAATATCAACCCTTGCCAGATAATAACATTTCTGTTAACTGCCTCAATAACATTAGACATACCTTTATGAGATCATGAATTAGCGAAGATATAAACATTTTGTCGAGCTTTATATCTTCATTTTCGATGATATCCTGGAAACAACACCACATTAATTTAATTGCAATTATGTGACATTTTAGATCAAGTGTTTGAAATTTTATAATTTAAACGGCAAGTTCTAGTTGGTTAGCTGATACAACCACGAGCGCGCGTTATTTGTTTGACATAAGGATTAAAATTGATTGAATGTAGCGTGGTCATGAACTGCATCAAGTTACTTACATATAAGCTCCCTTTGGCGCAGTAGTCAGTGAGTATGAGAACGCGCAGTGGCTCCACCACAGCGCCGATGAACGAGTTCAAGTTGTCGTGACGCAACTCGCGGAGTAGACGCATCTCCTTCATTATCTCACGAGGAATGTCCTAGTAAATAATAGGCATTTTAAAAACTCTCCCGTAATACCAAACTTAGAAATGATATGGGTAACATAAATGTAAGTTTACGTACAGCCGCTTGATAAATTTTGGTTAAAAAAAACATAAGTGTGAATCATAATTAATAACAGAGAACAATCTACAACATCACTTACTTTCTTTTTAGAGAACTTGAGCTCTTTGATCCTGACAACATTTCCCTTAAACTGCGCAGTTGTCGTGAATATCTGCGTACAGCATTTGCTCTCACACGATATCCCGCTCGCTAAACTCAACTGCAACATAAACAATTTATTCCAGGAACGCCAGTTTCTGACCATCAAACAACCACAAAATAGCACATAAAGTCTGCACTGTTTACACAAAAGCTAGCGCTTGCCTGCGCGTCTATTTCTGGTAAGGGGTTACCTTACTAGGCGACCACACGAGCCCACTGCCCAAATATCCAGCAATCTCTTGTGGGTCTATCTTCCAGAGAAGACCCTCGATCTCCTGCTCGATCTTCCACTTGCGGTATATGCTGATGGTGACAACGAGCGCGCAGAACAGAGTCACGGCTAACGTGCCTGCGACTACCAAAGACGTTATTTGAGAATTGTCTTTGGGGCACTTCTCATTGAGGAATCCACACGAAGGCTCGTCTTCTGGTTTGACGTTGTCGGGCCAGTCAATTGGTAGACGAGGGTTGAGTTTATATTCCTGAAAAATGAACGAATAGTTTTAATACTGTGTCACAATAAAATATTTATACGAATTATGCGTGTAATGAATGCATTACAACTGAAACCTTAATTTACAATGACATTAGTTACGTGACGTGTGTGGGTAAATTGCACCATTAAACTACTTCGTGTAAAATGTAAGATGCACTCACAGGAAACTCGCGTCTATTCTGATGCTGGAAGTGGCCGACGGGTATCATGCTGTACGAGCAATTGACGACGCCGTCACGATACTTGGTCGGCTTAAACGCGAGCACGGAGAAGTTGCCTTCGGAATCCGCTCGCTCGTCCAGACGGATAGACATTCCCGATATACCTGTAGGAAATAAGATAAACTAACTGTAAAGAAATTTCATAAATTATTTGTTCAACAAAACCTAAATATTAATTCTAGTATATAGTTCGGTAGAAATATGTAATAAGTAACAAACTTACTTTTATATGGTGAACTTTGAATCATCTTAGCGATAATACGCGTTCCGTTAGTGGCGATAGCATTCAGTTTGAACATTGTCAGCATTTCAGTACGAGTCTCTTCCTTAATGATCTCATCCAAAGCTTTCGCGTACAGTTTCACCGAGTCATACAAGTACGCAGCGTAGATAGAAACAAACTGTAAAAAGAACATTATGTTGAGATACACGTAGTTAGTTTAAAATTATCCTTACTGCTAAAAAAAGAGCTGTCTATTTTAAGGGAGTACACACATGTACAGTCAAATAATAAAAAGGGCATAGTGGCTTAATAAGTTGCAAGCAATGTTTAAATTAGAATAGCCTTATTTAAATGTTGCAGGCCACTTATTATTTATACCGAGATTATAGATGCAATAGTTGACACGTGCCGAATCTATAAATATAAATTCCTTAACCTTTTGCACACACTGTACTTGTATAATATAATATAGATTCTAAAGCCGTTGACACGTTTTATGCAAATACTTTTCTGAGCTCCCAAAATTAAAACAACTACCTTATTAAACTTATTCCCGAATACGGAGGCTATGAAGTTGAAGGGTTCCATGGTGTTGTACTTGCGGACTTTGTCGGTGAACTCCTGATAGCTGCTGGACGGTTCGGAGGACACCACGACCAGTAAGGATTGCGCGCGCTTCTTGAACTCGGGCGTGTTCGGACATGTTAGCTTCGTTCGGTCCTCCGTCTCTGTCGATTTCAGAATAATTTAGCTACAGTTTTTTAAATAGTATATCAGTATTTTTTAAAATACTTATGTAAAATACTGGTATACCCCAAAACACTTAAGAAAAGGCTAGGCAGATGATGATTTCAGTATTTCTTCTTGTAAATATAGCACTTTTTCGCACTTGAATAATTTATCTACCAGGTTGATAGAAACTTAGATTATAAAGAAAACAACATCCGCAAATTAGTTGGTCCTAATACTTATTCTGTACTGAGAGCAAAAGAGTACGAAAATTGGGACTTCCAAATTTAAAAAATGATAGGTTAATTCCCTCCTATCGTTAAAGGAGAAGATATTATTGAGTGTCATTATGCATTTCCATAGGTTATATAGATAATGTACTGAAAAGATATACAATGAGCTGTGTATAGGTGTATACGACACAACTGATGCAAGAATGCAGTAAAAGCGAAGATTATTACATGACATGTAACACCCTCGTGTCCAAAACACCTACATTAGAATATATACGCTATTATACATAATTTCTGTTTCAATTACATTTGCAATTGTAATGTTTACGCCTTTCGAACAACGTGACGTCGCTTCGGTTAAAACAATAAGGAAAACGGAACTATTTAACAGTACTGACAAATACGCAGAAATTACAGTACTTAGTTACGTTACCTTTTTTACAGGGCAATTAATTGTATATAAATTCTTTTTTATTAACTTACTTATAAGATACTTCAAGGCTTCTTTAGGTGAATATGTCATCATATCTACAAAAATGACCATGTATTCGCCCTTGGAGAATAGCTGGAGAGATTCCATAGCCGTCATCATTTCTATGAGGCCAGAAGTCGAGCCCAGAAACACGTAAACTGAAAACAAAAGAGGATTTGTTACCTTCATGATAAGTTATTTATTTATCGACACCTATATTGTTTTTCAGTCAAAATCAAACCAAAACATCAGTATTCATAATCATTTTGGAAAAAGTAAATTCTGCAGATACTTCTCCGTTTTTTTTTTTTAAGTTAAGAAGAAATAGAAGAAAAAACGTAGAGGATAAACCCACAAAGAATGCCAGGGAGAGGTTATAACGACGAAAGGTTTTTAAAGTATTGATTCGTCATTTAGACAATAGAAAGGAAACCTTTCAATGTCTTGATTCTATTAACCTCCGACCAAAAAAGAGGAGTGTTATAAGTTTGAAGTGTGTATCTATGTATGAGTGTATCTGTCTGTCTGTCTGTGGCATCGTATTCCTGAACGGATAAACCGATTTTCATCATTTCTTTTTTGTTTAAATGGTGTGTTAATCGAGAATGTTCTAAGCTATGTTTCAAGAAAATCTGTTTAGCCATTTGGAGATCATTACCTCTTTTTGAGTTGACGGAAAATATATAATAAAATAGCTGCGATCCTAAGTTCACCCGCGTCGACCGAAATAAAAACTAGTTTTTGTGTTAATCCAGGTATAAGCTATCTATATACCAAAGTTCATCCAAATTCGTTAAGCCGTTTGAGCGAGACGGAGTAACAAACATACCCACACGCATACAAACTCTCGCATTTATAATATAAGTGTGACCTGATGCGCAGGCATCACCAGGATCATGCAAGATACCCAACCCTCCAGAAGAACCCCTCAACGATGTACGGCATCTACCTTGTTGCATGTGCTCAAAACACGTCGTTTGAGTTGGGCTCAAAAGATGTGTTTTGACGAGCACATGCTAATACAATCTGGGTAGTTATTCTGGGTAGTTGGTCATAATCTACAGGTTACTCTAAATCTAAACATATTTGAATATTGAACACTCTTCTTCTTTTTAACCGACGAAAAAAAGGAGGTTCTCAATTCGACCTGTATATATATATATTTTTTTTATGTATGACCACGCATAACTTTTTACTGAGACGTCCGATTTTAAAAATTCTTTACAGGTTAAGTTTAGAAGATTTTTTCTTTGTCTTACTTCTGGTCTTATTCTTGGTATCCTGTATGAACTGGTACCAGAAGCCAGGCGCGCAGCAGGTCATCTTCTCCTCGCAGCACTTGAAGCCGTCGATGACCGGCCGCTGGTGGTTCACTGTCATGTTATTGTTCTTCGCGTGATTCTCCAGCGTTAGCGCCACCGTCACCCACGACTCCTCGTACAGAATGGAGAACTTGTTCCATCGGTAGTACCGTAGAAGCGATATTACGGATTTTGTTGCCTGAAATCAAACAAGACATAAGATAGTTTTGGTCGAGGAATATTGTGACAGCACTACATATCGACCTAATAAAATCTCAGGAGGATCAGGTATGTATGTATGTACCTATTAGACATCTTAATTGACTAAAAGTACAGTAAATTAAAAAAATCCGGCCAAGATCGAGTCAGACTCGCGCACCGAAGGTTCCGTACTTGCGACATAAACGGCCATATCTTTTGACTGCGTCAACTTAGAGAGTTGGTTTATTCACAGCTCCAAGGGAGCGCAGAAATACGTGACGTAGGTACATAGTTTTAATTACAACTCAATACCTCTACGCGTCCTCGAGATTAAGGGTTTTGACAGACAGACAGATGAAACCCTAAAAATAAGAATTAAGCAATAATACAAATTAAAGACTGTATAAGTTGTCGACTACTATCTCGCAATTAGTTCGCTTCTGATTCAAACAAGATATATGTATCTGCGTGTATACTTAAACCATCAACGTAAGTCTTACCTGTGCGCCAGGCGGCTCCAACCTTGCGAAGTTCGACAATGTCGAAGTTTGGTAATCGGAACATCTCTGAAACAATCAAGTAATTATGTGAATATTAGGAAGATGACCTTACTTTTTGGTAAAGTTTTGCGTTTTTAGTAAAGATGCAACAAATAGCCGACCATTATCCGGTATCCGGATTTTGTTGGCCTGATAGTTAGTAACATTTCGTTGGATACGATTTGGATAGTTTACGAAGCTTTTATGTGAACTTTATTCCATATGTTCATGCCTCACCTCTGCGGGCCGACTCAAATCATATAAGCTATGACCGGTCGGATGTTCGGCCAAAACCTGAAAAACCTGTCTCTTTACTATGTAGTCTCGAATGACATACAGATTTACACAAGCATTGAGTGTTTGTGGTGGTCAACTACAGTACTTCCACAAGTTATTATGTCTTGTGACTGGGACTGTAGCAGCATCTTTTTTTTTGTTTTTATGTCATTCAAAAGTGCCTGTAATGGTTTAATTGAAATAAATGCTGAGTTTGTGAAAATATGCGTTTAGTCTGAATTCGAACCACCACACCATCCACCTTTCGAATCATGTTCATGTCTACTGACGATAAAAATGTATGCTCAATGTAAAGAAAAAGGAGATAAAGATAGAGAGGTCGGCGATACAAGGTGGGACAACGATATTAATGCGACCTTATGGGTCAATGTGGAAGATGGAAACCCATGACCGTGAAACGTGGAAGATTTTGGGAAAGGCATAAAGCTGTATGCTTTCTGCTGCTGCTGCAACCGATTTCTGAAGAATACTTATTTTTTTATTGAGCTAATGATATTTGTAACTAGTTTTAATAAAGGCTGTTATTCTTATTATTAAACAGTAAGAAGCTAGCTAGTTTTTGATCTAGGCGGGCGCGTAAGGTCTAATCCACGAGTGTGCTGTATTACGTAAATTCTAAAAACGCCCCTGCTGCTAAATATAATTGCTTGGTTTCTTCATAATGCTTACATAAGAGATCATGGGCAAGTTCCTGGACTGTGCGATGATCGCCTCAGTGTGGCAGCGGCCCTCGGGCCCGAAGAAGGCGACGACTCCCGAGCAGCTCATGTCGGTGAGTAGGCGCGTCGCCGTTACAGTATCGAACTTGGTGTCGTGCCATTCTAGAGATAACGTCACGTCGGGCAGCAACTCTGTGCTGTTGTTCAACTGGAAGGAAAATAACGTTCATTATGATTTACTTGAAGACCTATCATTGAATTCATTATTAATGGTCTTTCCTATTTCTTCCTGCAGACAGGCAAACGTTTTGGTTTAAAACTACTGGTACGTCCATGACATATGCTTCCTAAAACAGGGATAAAAACGCTACTTACTTGCTTTTGGGATAACTAACCACATAGGAACGCATCGATATTTATAGGATAATATTTATGTACGTGGTATTCTAAAAGTTAACTCAACTTGTTTGCCCTCGGGCTAAAAATAGCTACGGAAGTGTAGATATGATTTTGCGCTGATCAAACAAAGTTTTATCATTGTACGCGTCCAACCGAATTTATGACATTTCATGTGTACTTCTAAAAGTACTGAGTGTAATTACATCGCCTGGAATTTAAACATAAATAAATCACTCGAAAACGCATTGGAATCAGTTTAGCATTACAGGCCGGTTACATGTGATTTAATGTGATACTAAAAATATTACACGGTATGCGAGATGAAGCTAATGGAAAGCCACAGCGTCCTTGACTAGATTTATTTTAATGGGTACATCCTATCGGATAATATCTGAATTATGGTAATGGGTAGTAATGCGAGCAGACCTCCTCGAGGGCAATGGAGAGTGCTCCGGAGATAGTGAGGCCCTGTCGGTCCCGCAGCTCGCCAGTGAGGCAGGGCAGGTAGCCAATGGTTAGGTTGAACTGCTTGTTGGCGGCCAGCGAAGGCTCGGCCAAGAGGCTCAGCGCCGCGAGTAGCAGCACCCGCGCGCCGCGCCACATGCCGTCGCCTTCACCACGACACGCTCACCTTGGGAACACCAACAAAAACATATATTAAGCTATCGCTACTAGAATTCAGTATTTAAGTTCAGTATGTAGATAAGAGTAGCACAGGAATCATAATCATTACGAAGTATTACCCAGATTAATTAAACCTAGCTAGTGCTAGTTGAGGAGGGTGTCTCGCAGAATGAAATTAATAAACTAAAGGCAAAACTGATTACAAGACAACTATTTTAATGTAATCACATTGAAATTCCCTTCTGACGTGTTCCCTTGCTTAAAATAAATGTCTAAAGAGAAGTGACCACCTATGGATTTCTTCATAGAAATCTCCTTTAACAAATAAGAAGAACTTGGGGTATCGCATGCAGCGGTCAGTAAATCACACATCAGTGGAAACTACACCAGTATAAGCTAGCCTGTTATTTTTACAAACTTGGCTACACCACACTAGGCTAGCTGAAGGTGAGTCTGCCGAAGCGACGTACGTTCAACTGTATTTGCTTGCAAAAAGCGTTTTCTCTATGGCGACATCATATCAAGATAAACCCTAGGGGTTTTATAAAACTTCAGAGTCATTGTCCTATGACGATAAGAGGATGATTGGTTGATAACAGACGATCTGAAACAGTGTGCGCTTTGATGTCGCACAGCAAGCGTAATTATTGTGATGGCAATTAAAACTTATCATGATAAACATAGTTATGTATTTGTCGTGAAGTCAACTTAAAGAAATTAATAATTACAATCTATTAATAAGTACTTTTTAATTGTCCGTTTGCCGCGAATATTTTCATAGTCTACACGGCAAAGCGACGTAGGTGTATGCTTGCATCATAGTAAACAAAATAATGCATAATAAGATTAGTGTTGCAATAAAATCACAATGTTATCTGCTACAACTTTTCAAACCTCAAGAGATTTCACGGATTGGGATTTTATTGTCATTCATACACGATAAAAGATTAATTATAACTTTTAATTCAAACAGACTAATTCACACATATGCACAAGTACTGTATTAGCTGCCCCAAACAAAGCACTAAAAATACAGGTAAACGTCACACAAAAAGTCACTTGCACATTTTATCTCTCCGTCTGAATTCGTCTAAACAGCATAGTATTATATAAAACCAAAAAGAAACTCTCGTTTCTCGTTAAATAATTTAACATTTTATCGAAAGACACACGATGGCGACAATGAGCGTGTCCATTTCTGTAACTCAATAAAGGGAAGTCTTCCTGCAGCGCGTTTTCCGCCCTCAAATGTAGGAATTGCTTCCATGCTGTCAAGTAAGTAATTGGCTCGCAGCCGGCGACCGATTAGACCAATTGACGTGCCGCTGTTTTGACAACATGCACCTCGTCTTCTAAAAATTTGTGTTTAAGAACTGCCAAATAACTAAAACAACCTCGTGGACTTGAATTTGAATTGAATTTTATTTTTTACTTTATTTATGTAGTTACTAGCTTTAGCCCGCGGCTTAGCTCGCTTAAAATTCGGGATTACACATTTCCCCTTTCTTGATTTACATGTACCTGCTACCTGTAGTTTTTGCCCTTGCGCCTTATTTATCATTTCTTACTTTTTTTGAAAAAAATAGCCTATGTCCGTCTCCAGGGTCCCAACTCTCTCTGTACCAAAATTCATAAAAATCAGTTTAGCCATTTAGGCGTGAAGACGTAACAAACTCACTTTCACTTTTATAATATTAGTAAGGATAAGGATTTATGCCTTTATTATAGCTGCTGCAGCTGGTGTGTAGCAGTAGAATTTTTACCTCTGCCGAATGCATAAACACTATCTACACCCAGAGTCAATAACCGCACGTAGCCCGTGTCGTGCGGTGCCGCATGCCGCCGAGTCCGCATGTTGGTGGCACCTAGCAGGCTAGGCTGGCCGCGCACTATGCCAGGCTAGCTAGCCGTAGCTCATTGGAGGCGTGCTCACTGGCCGCACCACACGCACGAGTCCGCACGACCGCCAGCGCCTATGAACCACGATCTCGCCATGAGATAACGCCCGCGATAACGTTCTCCACAGCTATTTTTAGAACTTAATAAAAAGGTAATGTGATTACGATTACATTTCACGCAATGGCTTCCACGCTTCCCGCTTAACGTTAAGTTGGAAGTCAAACTGTGGCATTTGATATTTCGGCCGAAAACGGTGCTTCAACGCCTTCAACTGAATAAGCCCTCTGTAACTGTCGTCAGTTGAGTTTCATTAGCTAACTACTTGCTTTATTTCCTGGAGCTATAATCTTTTTAGTTATCCGTTTCCAAATAGCAAAAACGGACCTCTTACAGATTAGCCCTGCCCGTCTGTCTGTATGTGACAGACATTTTACTCCGAGACTATCCGAACCAAGTTGAAATTTGGAGAGTAGAGAGCCTTCTATGAACCACTACACAAATATGATGCGAAATTATAAAATAATAATAATAATAAGAGTTGCCATACATGCAACTGAGGGTTGAAAAATAAATATCGTAAGGTCCGCCCCATCTAATTTCTTAAGAAATAGGAGGTTAATTCTTATTCACTTATTGAGATATTATGTGACTTCTTCATCAAACTGCAGCCGTAAATTTATTTTTCATTAAGATATGTACTATGAAGAACAAATTTAGTTATGCGGTTGAGTTTAAGTTTTCATTTCATTTGAATTAGCGTTAAAAATATTGTTTGCTACGGGACCCTGTGTGTGCGAGTCTGACTCGCACTTGGCCGGTTTTTTATGTCAAGGACTTAATAACGATGTATAATGATGAACGTTTGTTTTTATTTATAACCGACATTTTTCTCTGAAGTCCAGGTCAAGTACCTACATACTCCTCGCACGTTCTTCAACTAGCGGCTTGGACGTACATAAAATGATCAAGAAGCTGATTTTTTCGGGACTTTAGGTATATGCGAAATATAACTTAAACAAAAAGGTATTATTTGCTGTTAACGAATCCTAGAAATATGATTATATTATAAATGCGAATGTTTGTGAGGATATGGATGGATGGATGTATGGATGTTTGTTACTCTTTCACGTCAAAACGGCTGAACGGATCTTGATGAAATTTGGCACAGAGGTAGATTATAGTCTCGAATAACAGATAGGATATTTTTTTTTCAATATCACGCTGGCGGCGCCAGTAAGTGATGTATAAATAAACACGAAAACAAATTGGTTACAACTTCTTAACTTATTTTCCGTATCATATACACTACAGAAACTGAGAATAATCGCTTTAAAAGAAGTGAAAAAACTATGCACAATTGCACACACAAAGTTGGCAAGTGGACAGACAAAATTTAGTTTATCCAATGAGCACTTAAAGTGACCGGCATCGCGGCAGTTACAAACGTCTGATGCCGTAACTCGATCTTGCACGGGTTTGACTAACTAAAAAGTTTTCCCACAAGAATACCTTATTTATGGGGGGCCACTCGTGTACTTAAATGTCACGATTATATTGTGTCAAGATCATAATGCGACGCTCCAGCTGTGCCGGCCACGTTTTTCCCGAGAAAAACTATGTTGTTGACAGCAAAAAATAAAAATTGTCTATGCATTTAACTCGGACAACCCCGATCCGAAGCATACATTTTTAGTCTTAAGAGAAGCTATTCAGTGTAAGGAACAAACAAAATATTTACCGGAAACGAGACAAGAATGCTGCAAATGACACATCGTAGCATCTAGTTAATTTTTCTTGCCTCTGCTGGAATTAAGTACTTCCCATTTTTGTCACCCTAAAGTTTTAATTGAATTTGGTTGGGAATTATTTAGGAACTATTGTCTTCTTCGCGGTAACGCAATGTTTACTTATGTATGCTTGCTGTACAGCAGCAGTTTTGATAACTCAAAGCGACCTACGAGTATTTCAAAAAGGGCTACGTTTAATTACATTACCAATTTTTGATTTAAGGTTGATTGAGTTCTATAGATTATAATTACTATGGTAGAACATAAGTCTTGCAAACCAATGACATAAGGCCGGCAATACACGGACGGCTTCAAGTAGCCTGTATCGACTGCTTCAAGCTGCGATTTTATAACAAACTACAATCTACTAGTCTTCTACGTACACATGTACACGGAACTCTCGAGCAGTTGCGGCTCCTTCGGGTGGTCTGCAGCGCAGTGAAATTTCTTCGTGTGGTCAAGCAATCGTCGGGCATGCACTGAGTGCTCGAGCTGTCGACTGCTCGTGAGTCGCGGGCGCCTCTCGCCACAAAATTGCAATTGTGACTTGTCGAGCAATTGCTACCAACTGCTGCAACGGCTTTCAATGGCAGGTTCAAGCAGTTGACTTTGAGTGCACATGCAGTTTTTGTGTGTTGATAACTGGCTTACTACTCAAGCTGTACGTGTATGGCCGGCCTAATACTGCACCTAGTGTCGTTGACACATTAATAGGAATTCTCTAGTTAACACCCATTGATATTTGAGGCCATTCATTAAATAACTACGATAAAATATACCTATGTATAAACATAGGTGTATTTTATCGTTCTTGCTCAAGTATTTTTAATAAGATGTCCCTATGATCTAATACGAATGCGGTTAAATGCCTTTTAGTATTTTAAATGCACGTATTGAAGCCTTATCATCTTCATCTCTTATTTTATCAATAAAAGTGGATCGTTTTTTTATATTTTTTCTGTGTCAAAAATCTAAGATAAGTACCTCATTTTTTTACACTATTTGTGTCATTAAAACCATTTCATTGTTTTTCCCCAGTGTAAAATTCCTTCAGATCATAGTCCAGTGGAATGCAATTTTTTTTTTTCTAAAACAATTTCCAAATATTTCAGTAAGAGACGTCGACCTGCAAAGGATTCACAGACAAATCGCGTGATCTATTACTTTATTTTAACCTTGCATACGGCAGACTAACAGAAGCCTAACTTAAAAAAAATCTCTTCTGTGTAAAACTGTTGATTATATCTGTGGAAATTTTACGTTTAAGGGACTCGCTACCGCTGGAATTCTCCAACAAATTCAAATTCGAACCCTTATAATCGTAATCTAAATGCTAGAAATTACTACAAATATGGTACTATCTTTTAAAATCAGATCAGACTAGCCATAAGCGTAATAGTCTGTAGTCTAAATATTATTAAGGCCAATACATAGAATGCACACGTCTATGCAAATAACGCCAGGTCCTAACTAGAATAATTATGAATAATAACCTAACCTGATATATAACTTTCTGACTAATGAGAAGACACGACGTAAATCGCTATGTTATTCCTGGTAAGTATGCCGTATGGTTTATTACGTCACACATTTATTCAAGTTAATATTTGTAACCTCGACTTTGGTTACATATTTACCAAGTTATTAATAGTACGCCAAATACATACGCTAGAGGCTGAATCAGCAGACGGATAACTTAGATCCAGTTTTGCGAGTAGACATTTGATACTAAGTATTTGTTCATTAAGAAGATCATTTGTCTGGCCTTTTCCCAACTTTGTTGGGGTCGGTTTCCAGTCCTGAATACCAGTATTCTACATGGAGTGACTGATCAGTGTTCATTATGAAGATTAATGCAAGTAAAAAACGAAATGGTATGTCTAGAAGGTGCCTGGGTGATATTAGAAGCTAAAAAGATCAGTTATGTGATTGAATCAGGTAGTCATGTTCGACGAATTTCTCAACAGCATCACATACCTCGTGTTAGATGTCCCTAATGTTAAAACAAAATGAACAATGAGAAACGACACAAATCATTTTATTTTTTGATATCCTTGCTAATATTATAAATGCGAAAGTGAGTTTGTTTGTTACGTCTTCACGCCTACATGGCTAAACCGATGTTGATGATGATTTTTGTACAAAGATAATTGAGACCCTGGAGACGGACATAGGGCTAACATTAAAAAAAAAGTGATAAATAAGGGAGAAAGAGGGGAAACAAGGGAAAACTTAGCTTTGCTATTACAATAAAACAGGCGCTAGACGGCTAGAGCAAAAACTACAAGTAGTAGGTACCTGCAAATCAGGAAAGAGGAATTGTGTTACCCCGATTTAAACGCGAGCGAAGCCGCGGGCAAAAGCTAGTTGAGTATAATAATGTAATACATGAGGTGGTAAAATAACAGAATAAATCTTTTAATAAAGGTAGGATGTAAAAACGGACCGCGTGCACGATTTATTTATGAAACGTATTATAATTACATTACTATTTACTCAAATAATAACAGTATGTTCGTAGTTAGCTAAACTAATGGGAAGTTCCTTGATTTCTGCGATATATTTATATCACTTCGCGTAGCACGGTTGGCACTAGTTAGCCATTAATAATATATTACAGTAATTCTGTTCATACTGGAGATCAGTTATGTAGAATCACTAAAAGATATGGTTGTGGTAGACTCCTAAACTAGTGGATAATCAGGCCAAGCCTGTAATTTCTCCGAATACCACGGTGATAATAACGCAACAGAAAAACCACCGCAGTTTTCTTTTGGTCTCCTTTAACTATTTTTTCAACCAATCATTATCTGGCTGTACGACCAATAGTTATGTATACGTAGCTTCAATCTAATGAAATTGATAAAATATAATACAGGATTATGTAACAATCCAGTCATCATTTTTATGAAACCTACGTTAAATCGTAGCTAATGACTTAAAAATAATGCAATAATAACATTTTAGCGAAATAGCTATAAATTCTAGACCTAGGCGTAATTTTATTGCTCGATATGCACTTTCGTAGCAGTCATAACAAACGCTGCATGTACTACCGCTGAAAGTAAATTTTCAGCACCCTAACGTAACAGTTCTAATTAATACGCGTAGGTACCTACTGCAAATAATTGATGTGGCGAGGAGTAATAAAATCTCCAATTCTGCTAATAATATTTAGAATTAGTTTATTATCGAATCAGGAACCTACTAGCTGCGCCCGCGGAGCTACCCGCGGTGAAAAACTATATTGGATCTTCTCACGGGAAAGCTGTATTTTTCCGTGATCAAATGAGTCAACTCAGAATATAAGCTATCTTGATACCAAATTTCACTCAAATCTGTAAAGCCGTTTGAGCGTGAAGGAGTAACAAACATACACACACATGCATACTTTCCCCTTCATACTATTAGTGTGATATTTTAGAGAAAAAATTGCAACGCCAGTTTATTGACACAATACTCAAACGGCTAGTTATCTTTATGATGATAACGTAGATTGTGATGATTTGAAACAGAGACACGAGTTTTAGAATAAGTGGATCTTAGTCATTGACACAACGGTGTCAGTAGATGACATATAACCGTTTTGTGACAAACGTTTCCAAATTATGAAAACCTACTGCAAGTCAGCGACTAAGAATGAGCTCAAATAATACGAATATTCGCAACATGCGCTTGACTACAATGAAAACATAGTGCGATTTGGAGTGTGTCGCAAGCGGAATAGTCCGTAACGATATCGATCTGGACGAGGCGATGTTTGGCCTGCCACTCCCGACCGCACCCACCCTAAGTTAATAAAAAAATCGACCACCCCTCGTCTCCGACGACACACTGACACTATATTGTTTTACTTGTAAGGTTGCGATCTAGTACTATATAGTTACATGGTTCATATTGCCAATATTTATAACACTATCTTACACCTAAAAATAGGAAAGTAGTACCTATCTATTACCTTCATAGTGCATCAGAAAATTTGGAAAAGAAAGTTTGGACAAAAAAACATGGTCAAAGGAGAAACTTTGTTCAACTTTCGGGACTTGTAAAGGAAAAACAAACAAATGCACCAAATTCTATTTGTTCCAAAATTAACAAGAGCACATTCAATTTGTTACGTTTAATTACTCATACTAAGTATGAATACTCTATTCTTGAAACCCAGATTCAGGGCTACAAAACTAGTCCTACCACTAGTAATGAAAGTATCAAATAGAAATCGTAAAATCTTAGACAGAACCCAATACCTAAGAAACTGTGACTTCGTACACCATTGAAGAAAGCAGAAACTAGATTGGAAATTTCGTGTGGATCCCAATTTGACGTCAATGCCACTGGTTGAACAAAGGACTTATCGATGCATCTTAGTGAAAAGGAGTAATATCCATAATCAATTTTGGTAAGAGTTGTTAACCACCTAGCGTTTTCCGGAACTCATTACAAAGCGTATCTTAAAGAGTTTAAATGCTGAGTCAATTCGAGACTTATTTTACTTCTTAAACTTTTGATTATACTAGTCAAAACAACAAGGGTCACTAGTGCCCGGGGTTGCGGGTTGACCGGGGTTGCGGGTTGTTCGAAATAGATACCGCGGCCCCGGAACGTAAAGGGCAATAGAAGGAACATGGGTGGGTTTTAGTCAGTACAAGCCTGACACTCGTGTTATTAGGTGATTTCCCACCACAAAAAAGGGGGTTAGTGAATTTTAACATCGGGACTGATCTAGTTATTTTAATGCGTTCTTAAACGACATATCTTTTGTGTAGTATTTCCTGAACTGTTAACAATCATAATGTGAGACTAATACTGTGAGTCTCTTGTATAATTTTTGAAGTAGTAGATTTGCTAAGTTAGAAGTTGGATAAACTTTTAAAAGCACTCTGCTAAGGATTCGAATACATATGGATTTGCAAACCGCAACTAGAACCATCGCATTGATTTCGTTTTCATTCGCAGCTTTCTGTAGCTTTACAGCTCGGCTTTTCAAAGCGAGCGATCCAGAATGCTTGGAATCGATTCCAAGAGACTGGGAGTGTAACCAGAAGTCGGGGATCTAGCAAGAGTCGAGCAAGAACTTCACAGGAAGGCCGCTACATTCGTTTGACTGCGCGAAGAAAGCGCATCGTCACTTTGCGTTGCTTTTTTACAAAAAAAAAAAACCTTAACCGATTTTCTTTAACCAATCAATAAATTTAATATTAAGTTTTAGGGTAATTAAATTTTTAATTTTACAACCCTCAAACTCAATACATTTATCAAAATATAGAAAATGCATAGTGGCCCTTATTTTGTTTTGACTAGTATATATTATTACTTGTAGTTGTTGTACATATCAATTTTAGTTTTCCGTGAACACATGTTTATTTATAGATGTATTGAAATAGGACAATTCCTCACGTAGTGTATTGTAAAATGTTAGTTTACATAAATAGCTTTAGGTACTTAATAAAATCACATCGTAATTAAATTTTATATAATATTAGATGTATTACTTCGTTACAAATCTGTTAGTTTTCATAATTTTCCTTGAGTGTATATAAATAAGTGAGTTTAAAATAGAACAATACAACAATAACTCATTAAGTTAGTGGCTTAAAAGTTATTTGTGACAAATTACTTTACAGAGTCCGTTAAATAAAATCATTTCCATAACAAAATTATTCAAATACTAGCTTTTGCCCGCGGCTTCGCTCGCGTTAAATTCGGGGTAATACAGTTCCCCTTTGCGCCTTATTGATTTGTAATAGCAACGCTAAGTTTTGACTTTTCTTACCTCTTTCTCCCTCACATCCCACTTTTGAAAAAAAATAGCCTATGTCCGTCTCCTGGTTCGCAACTATCTATGTGGCAAAATTCATCAAAATCGGTTTAGCCATTAAAGCGTGAAGTCAGAGGTAACAAACAAACAAACTCACTTTTGCTTTTATAATATTAGTAAGGATTTATTTAAAATGACCCGCGGTTTCACCGCGTAGACCAGTCGCCTATTTTCATTCATTTCTATATTTTTGTTATCCAGGGTATAACAAACATATAAACTTTCGCTTTTATAATATTAGAACTATATTATATATCTCAGATGTGTGATTGTGTAAGGATTTTTATAGATTTAACATCCCTCAAGTGTTTAACCCGTGGCACAGAATAAATAATGGAACAAGGCCGTTATAGGTACTCAAAATGTCTTAGGTGACAAACATATTGATACAAACGAAACACGGCTGCTGCGTCACCAGCTCTTCTTGCTTGAATTTGGCTTGACACGCTACCGTGTGTTTTGTTTTAATGTTGTTGTATACAAAGTATGATATCCAGCTGCTATTGAATCGTTTATCAATTAGGTTACTTCTTACGAGGCTACCTACAAATAAAGGTTGTTTGAAAATGAACGTTTTTTAAATGAGACGTAGTACCTTAATAAGTTTAAAAATAATGCAATACTATGCTTCTTGCTCTTCCATTTTGCAGACAGATATTTTTTTTTATTTATTATTTTAGTCTCAATACATTTTTTTTACATTAACTGCATTTTTTATGTTGAAGAATATCTCCAAATTATGAAATTTTATTGGAATGGCTCTCGTTAAAATATTACTGCAGAATTCACGCTGTGATGATTAATTATTGTTGAGGACTACTTACTTCTATGTAAAAATGTAAAGAAATCGTGTTTTCGCAAAGTTACCTCTAAAAGAAATTTCAAATAAATAATATGCAATTAAAAACTTGAAATTTGGCCATGACATTTTGTCACAGTCGACCTACCTATGCATAAGGGATGGCTAAAAATATTTCTGAAAAAATTAAGGGCTTGAATCAAAGTATTCCTTATATTTTTTGTTGGACTTTTTAAGGTACTAGGTACAATTTGAAAAACGTATATTTTCAAACTGTTTTCGTACGGAGCCCCTTAAATGCGAAGCTTGTGAGTGAAGATGGAATTTGTTTAAGGCGCGGTAACAAGCTAATCTTTAGGTATTCGCGGAAGTAAGGCTAGCTGCATACTGGGCATGGTCTGACACAAGTACACGACAGATATTGCATCGAAAGAATAGAAATAAGGTCGAAAATATTTCGGTGTTTGATTTTATTTGAATATCATGTCCGCCAAAATGTAGGTCATTTGCAGTTTTAATTGAATATACCTAAAAAAATACAGTTCCGTGTTTGAAAAATTTTAGATATCTCTTTAGTCTATAACATTTCCTTTGTTATAGATTTAAAAATATGATGGCTGTCGCTGAAAAATTTGAGAATTTCGAGACGAAAAATTTTTTTTCATGGTCTTTTTAAACATTTTTATTTTCGTAGTACTAGACCACTTTTGTAAACTGATTTTGTTTAAGTCTTTACTTTATGTATTGAACTATACACGGTATTTTTTTTTTTTGGCTAGTGGCATTTACAGATACGGCTAACTTTGCGACGAAAATCTAGACTTTTACGAAGTGTTTGCTTTGTACAGCGCCTTAACTCTTTTACGCAAAAACTACTGAACGTATTTGGATAAAAGAGGTGTGAGTAAAGTAGCATGATTTTTTATCACTTTGATTTCTTTTGGATCAGTATGGTGTAATATAAACTAATAATGTAAAATAAAATAAATTATTTTTCCGAAAGTCATATCTGATGACGTCAATGTAAATACTACGATCACACTAATGAATATCCAACGCTATGCCATTCTTTTTTTAACCGACTTCATAAAAGAAGGAGGTTCTATGTTTGACGGTTTTTTTAATGTATGTTCACCGATTACACCGCCAACTATGGATAGAATTTCATAATACTTTTTTTTAAACGGGTATACTTCTGAGGTGATCCCATATTAATTTTATTTAAATTGCTTGTGTAGTTTATGAGTTATCGTCTATTATACATATTTTTTTTCTATGTCTATATGAATGATTCTGCACATATCTTTTTGTAACAATGAAAAACGAATACTCGATAAAAATTTGATATTTTTACGAAAAATGATTTTTTTCGTATTATGTTCTGGGGCCGCGGTATCTTTTTCGAACAACCCGCAAACCCCGGCAGTTTCTTCGACTACCTTAAGGCGCGGTAACAAGCTAATTTTTAGGTATTCGCGGAAGTGAGGCTAGCTGCATACTAAGCATGGTCTGACACAAGTACACGACAGTATTGCATCAAAAAAATAGAAATAAGGTCGAAAATATTTCGGTGTTTGATTTTATTTGAATATCATGTCCGCCAAAATGTAGGTCATTTTGCAGTTTTAATTGAATATAAAAAAAAATACAGTTCCGTGTTTAAAATTTTTTAGATATCTCTTTAGTCTATAAAATTTCCTTTGTTATAGATATTAAAAATATGATGGTTGTCGCTGAAAAAATTGAGAATTTCGAGACGAAAAAAATTTTTTCGTGGTCTGTTTAAACATTTTTTTTTCGTAGTACTGGACCACTTTTGTAAACTGATTTTGTTTAAGTCTTTACTTCATGTATTTAACTACACACGGTATTTTTTTGGTTAGTGGCATGTACAGATACGGCTATCTTTGCGACGAAAATCTAGACGTTTTACGAAGTGTTTGCTTTGTACAGCGCCTTAAGCCGGAGTTTTGGAATACTTGCTCAGCTCGTTATGCGCCCCGGCCAGCTTTTTGGCCCTGCGGCCGTTTCCTCGACCAGTGTAATTCCTCTTGGAAGTGCGCTCGCTGCCTTTCCGGGCCGTGTCTATTCAGATCACAGGCTTACCAAACCTGTCACTCGCAGGCCATCGGGCGTCGGCTCCCGACCCGTAAGTACCAACGCCCACATTAAGTACGCGCTCCACTTTATCGCGTCCCGGCGCCACCAATTTAGCGATACGAGAACTATAACTTCAAGATCTCAAGATTTCAGGGTTATCCAGCCTCTAATCACCCTGACGGCTATCATTCTCGGTCTTTGCAGATTGGGCAATAGCCACGATATGAGTTCGTGATACCCTCCAACACTGGGTACGACCGACGACTGGATAACGATGCAGACACCGTCAGCCACGGAGGCGCTTTCTGAGATCATGGAAACAGAGGGCCTCAGATTTGTGCAATGCCATTTGGAGACCCAACCGCCAGATCCTATATCGGCACCTATGGGCGACCCCAGGTCTCGCCAAGATGTTCCCTAGGAACAACCCCAGAACCGTTCCTAGTAGTGAACACGGACATCTCTCGCCCACCCCAAGAGTGCATTCCTTCTTTTTATTTTATTAAAATCCACCATCTTGGAGACTGGATAGCTTAAGTCGAGATGCACAGTTGCAGGGAGGCAGTGGGATCTAAGCGGGTCTGTCTGATCAGACCCCTCAGTTGCCACGTGCTTGACTAGGCGGTCTGAAATTTTCCTTTTAAAGAGTTTACCCTCCCTCACCACAATGGGCTGGTATGCATACACTCATTACGATGGGGAGTCTGTAGGACGCATTTCTTCTTCAACAGGAGTAGCTTACCAGTCTTCCACTGGCGTGGTAATTGACCCAGCTCCAAACATAAGCTATGAGCCATAAACGGGACCGGGCCTGTGGACGGTGAGCAATGGGTAGCTCACCGTCCGTCCGTCTATTGACGACAGGCCGTGTCGACGCCGCGTTCGTGTTTCACGCGCGCCTCAAAGAGATGTCAGCAAAGCAGTGGGGCTTGCCAGAGCCTCCGCCTGCCGGGGTTGCGGGTTGTTCGAAAGAGATACCGCGACCCCGGAACGTATAGGGCAACAGAAGGAACACCCCCTCCGCTCCGCCCAGAGCGGGGAAGTTATTTGATGATTTCCCACCCGAAAAAATAAAATAAAAAAAAGCCATAAACGGGACCAGGGAGCCCCAATGACCAGTACCCATATAAAGTCTGGAAATAGATCTTTAGCAGAGCAGTTCCTAGAGCAGTTTCTTTGGCCTGCGTCCTTTATCCACCTTTTGAGAAATAGCAGTGTACAATAAATGATGCTGTGTGTGTTGTGGTACATTATACATACAGTAAAAGGTCAGATAACATTGATCAAACCTGTGACAGTGCAGGCTGGTTTAACTATGACATTCAAATACTCAAGTCGTTTGAATTATTAAAAAGAAGAGTAGATAGTGTGTGACATGTATCAGTGAAATATGATTTAAAATATAATCTTAAAAGTATTTCATGCGCTTTCAATTGATTAGATTTGCATCCCCACTACAGTACTGTAAGATATGCGCTAAATTACTACAATAAAAGCAAATATAATACTTTAAGATGATATTTTTATATTATATTTGACAGATACATCTCACACTTGCTACCCCGTTCCCTAGTCTCTGTTTTTCTAGTTCTTTATTTAAAACAACCTGACTATTGGAACGTCATAGCCAACCAGCCAGCATTGGTTAAGGTATAAAACCTCTTACAGTACTTATCAGTTACACTTCTGCATACCCCTGTGGGGATTGCAGGTGTGATGTTATGTGACAACATGGATTTAAACATTTCTTCTAATAGCTCAGGTTTGATGGGTACTGGAAACAATTGTTCTAAAAGAAAATTACAGCCTTACCACAAAAGATTTAGACTAGGTTCTATATACTGTTTAACAAGTGTCTAAGAAAATGTCTACCACAAATCCATGTTTAGCGCTAAACGCACTTTAAAACACTGTTTAAAACATGGTCCAAGTTAAACACGCACCACCCCTAGTTTAACCCCGTGTTTAACCTCAAAAATAATTTCGATTTGACAATTCGTGTAGCGGTTTGTGGTGAAATTGTGCTTTTGTGTGTTTAATTATTATTTTTTGTAATAAATAGATGATTTTGCAATAGATTTGTTAGACATTAACGATATGGAAGATCTAGAGGATTTATCAGAAATTAATAATAATACGCATCGAATTCCAAGATATCGCTTACAGATGAATCCATTTATTGAATACAGTGATGACGATTTTTAAGCTAAATATAGGTTTTCAAAGAGACTTGCTTTAAAAATTGTTGACTTGGTAAAGGATGATCTTTCAAAGTCACGTCAAGGTGGATCTATCTGCCCACAAATACAAGTCGCAAGTGCTTTACGTTGCTGGGCTCGGCACGAAGTAAGTTTGTATTCTAAGTATACCTAGGTACCTACTTATTGTAATAAATGTTAGTTACCTACCAAATACCTTTGCAAAACTCTCTTAAATATTCACATTTAATACAACTATTGTCAAAAACATACACCTACATTTGTTAAAAAACCTTATGATCTTCTTCCAGATTCAGGATGATACTGCAGACCTTCATGGCATTTCACAGCAAATGGTCAGCAAATTGTGTAAGAATGTAGCAATTGCTCTAGCGAAAATAGCATGTCGCTATATTTCAATGCCCACCACATTATGTATTAGAAGAAGAATGTATTATGAGAGAATTCCGTAGCATTGCAGGATTCCCTAGCATCATTGGTGCAATCGATTGCACACATATAAAAATTAAACGGGTTGGGGGTGATGCCAGTGAAACTTATGTCAAAAGAAAAGGTTATTTTTCATTGAATGTACAGGTTAGTTTTGTATTTATACCTATTTTGTGATCAATAATTGGTACTTATTTTTTCCTATATATAACATCAACTTTATATCTTAGACAAATATCATAGATGTAATTTAAAATAAATGTTAGTTACCTACCAAATACCTTTGCAAAACTCTCTTAAATATTCACATTTAATACAACTATTGTCAAAAACATACACCTACATTTGTTAAAAAACCTTATGATCTTCTTCCAGATTCAGGATGATACTGCAGACCTTCATGGCATTTCACAGCAAATGGTCAGCAAATTGTGTAAGAATGTAGCAATTGCTCTAGCGAAAATAGCATGTCGCTATATTTCAATGCCCACCACATTATGTATTAGAAGAAGAATGTATTATGAGAGAATTCCGTAGCATTGCAGGATTCCCTAGCATCATTGGTGCAATCGATTGCACACATATAAAAATTAAACGGGTTGGGGGTGATGCCAGTGAAACTTATGTCAAAAGAAAAGGTTATTTTTCATTGAATGTACAGGTTAGTTTTGTATTTATACCTATTTTGTGATCAATAATTGGTACTTATTTTTTCCTATATATAACATCAACTTTATATCTTAGACAAATATCATAGATGTAATTTATTTTACAGGTGATATGTGATTCAAATTTAAAAATTAGAGACATCGTTGCACGTTGGCGAGGAAGTGCTCATGATTCTCGGATTTTCAACGAGAACAGAATAAAAGAGAAGTTTGAAGCAGGAGAATTTCATGGAAGTCTTTTGGGTGATAGTGGGTACGCTTGTACCTCTTATTTATTTACTCCCATACTGAACCCAAGTAACCTTAGACAAGAAGCGCGTTGGCCAGTTTCGGCACGTTCTTTCTATTTATCCATTTTTCTTTCAAATGAAATCATTTTCCCTTTGATTAGAAGAAACAAACAGTTTTGTGTTATAAAAAACCACGAGAGCAAAAGCTTCAGAAAAATAATGATGTCTGACAAACTGAAGGAAGAGCTGTCAATGATTGACTTCAAACACGTTTCTAATCACAGACTCACCTCCTGTAGCTATTAACCATGTGTCGAATTCATCATAATCATTTTGAATTACTGTTTTTCATATTTGGTATCATTTAATAATAAACATTAAAGTTAATTATTGTATTCATTGAATAAAATCAGTCATTTTAAATATTTTTATTTTATAAATTCCTCTGGGTGCAGAATGCAAACTGCGTAGCGCGAAACGTAATGAATGAACTATGTGACTGGAGTGAATGTGAGTGAATGCTTAAAACTAAAACAGTAGTCTAGCTAATCCATGCCTAGCTAACGATTTGTGGTACAAAATTTTAAACACTGTTTCAAACCTTGTTTATATTCTGAAACAGAGTTTAAGTAAACATGATTTAAAACATTGTCTAACTGATTATTTGTGGTATCACTGTTAATGTCTGTGTTCTTTCTAATGAAATACTTTCCATTATTGGCCGAAGAATTAAAAAATCTTGCCACTTATACCAAAGCCCTTTGGCACACAGGTAGTTAATAACACATACAATACTTTTGATTACTTCACACAGGCAAAGCTAATCTCTCAAAGTATATAGGTTTTGAATACTACTGAAGTATTTCAAAATCAATACTGGATTATTGTACACACCTTATTATATGCAATGGATGTTTTCTATTCTTATTTGCAATCATCATTTTGTTTCAAAACAGCCTATGTACATAGTCGTCACTTAGTATGTGTAATGAATTGCCTTCTGACCTTTGCAATCTTAAAATAACCGGATCATTGCAGAATTCAGTTAAATCACAGTATGAGATGGTTTTGAATACTATTAACCTGATTTAATAAATTAATACAGATTCTTATAATTTGAGGATAATCATTGCATTTTGAGTACTAATATAAAACCAGCCGGCAATAACAGGTATTTTACTTTGAACCAAAAATGTAATCTTGATATTTCATTGACAAAGCCATTATGAATAGTATTGTCTTGCTCACTCTTCCAGCACATAATTGAGTAGGTTTTGTAAATTTAATGTTAAAAAATATTTTTGGTTGCTTATGTTAAAATGAGATAAGATGTAAGTAGTAAAGATTTTTTGAAAAACAGAAGCTTGATGACTAAGTCTTTTGTTTTAAGAATTGCCATCACTTTCTGTCTGTCCAAAAAGACCATCAGAAAGGTTTGAGGCAAAGATGATCAACAAGTAATAATGTGAAACATTCCAACTGTCATGGATTCCCCAAATGTCATCATCAGAAAAGATAATTGGAGGAGTAAGAACAAGTAAATGATAAATGATGTTTATTTTGCAAGTAGGTTTTTACAAACAATTTTACATGTTTTTTTTTAAACTAGTAGTGGCCAGTGGTACGTATCCCACTACTTTGAGGAGAAACAATAAGTTATACATTATGTAAAAAATTGTAGAGAAAAACTAAGGCTGTGTAAGCCCAATAAAAATTGTGTGAGTTGTGTTAAGTAGCCGATCATTCCCATGCTAAAAATTATGATCTCTACTGTAGTTGTGTAAAACACACCATTTTGATTATAAACAAAATTTTGTAGTACACAGGGAATCATCAAGGGATTTAATGAAAGTCCAAGTAATGAATCACTGTACAGTAAAACTACAGGATTCCAAACATTACTTGATTATTTTTTTTTGGTTACGAGCACTGAAGAGACATAACAATGCTATACCATGTGTGCATCACAAAGGATTATTATTTGCTTATGTTAATAGGAACTTTTTAGATCTAAAACAACAAGCATTTTAAGAAAACATGCATTACTCACCATGAATGTCAAATTATCCTGTTGGAATTGTCCTGATGTTTCCTTCATAGGATCATATTTAAACACAGTCTTATTAGAGTCATTCAATATGTAAAACCACTGTATATCTATATTTCATTTCACATGTACACAAACTGAATATAAACTTCAAAAATGTTTACAAAGGAATCAAGCTTGAATAGCATAGTAGGTTGGATTCTAAAAATACATCAACATGATAAAACAGTATGAATGTGTTAACATAAAGCAACACAATGATGACAATATGTAATATGGATTGTGAATCCGGATTAACCGCTTCACGTGCGTGATAGGGTAGTAATAGTGATAGGCTGCAAGCTAATGATAAAACCAAAATAGATACACAAGCACAATGGAAAAAAATAGAATCGCAAATAAAATTTTCAGATAACCATATTTCATTAATTCAAATACCAACAATTATTAGCTCATGTTTTTAAAGGCAAACTTAGGGCCAAACGGATTAAACAAAATAATAACACTGATATTACAATCGAGCATAATAATTTAACACTGGACTTTAGAAAGTCGTAGGTACTCATGAATTGACCTGTATACTCAGTAAATATGTTATGAAATTACGCTAAAGATGTATAAAAGAATCCAAGACCTTTTAGTCGATAAAATCACTGTATGACAACGAGAAACGCAAAAACTTGTAGCTTAACAAAGTATACAAATAAAATATCTTCCCATCCACCATCACATATTTATCCACCACTACTTGACAAGCACAGCACCATATACAAAAGTATCGGTAAAAACGATCGACACAACTCAGCTGTTAACCGTAACTTCGTGACAACAAGCAACTTTTAGTCGATTAAAAAAAAACACAAACATAGAGGAATAAACTCTAGAGTTGGCAAAGCTGGATTCACTTTTTGCCAAAGCTTTAGAGTAAAAGCATATCTCAATCACCGAACAATATTTTCTGACACTTTATGAGGATCCAGGTAAAAATATACAGCATACTATGGGATGTGCATCCTTTTCCTACGAACACTAACATAGCACCAACATCGAATTAACATTATTTTAATCATTTGAACTTGCCAAATACCTGCATCTATACCTTTCTAGTGGTTCAAAGTCAAAATACTTACATTTAAATTTTAACTTCAAAGTCAAAATAACACATTTACAAGGTTATCTATTTGCGTGGGAGATACTACAGTGCACAGTGTGTGCGCAGGCACAGGTGCACGCTCTGTTTCATCACACTCATGGTCCGATGAGACGGCAATCCGATACGACTGGAGAGAGATCAGGCGCAGGACCAATGGCTTAACGTGTCTGAGGCAGGGTGGTATCTTACTGCCAAAGTGCCAACTTCCAAATTCCGGGCTGCTACCGAAAAATTCCTATTGGAAAACGCAATATCACTTTTTGCCCGAACTGGTAATCGAACCCAGGACCCCGTGTTTGCAACCGCGAGACTAACAGAACTCATAACACCGCAACTAAAAAGTAACTGAACCAAAAATAATTTATTGTTTCATACAGTCGTTCTCGATGTTCCAGCCCAAATTAAACTACATGCTGGCGGCTGTACTACGTATGAGCTTTCAACGTTCCAGGTAATTTTCTGTCGGAATGGTGTGTAAAGTATTTCTACACTGGGTAAGCATTGTGGTTGGGGCAGTAAAAAGTATGAATGTTGTCAATGTATTTTGTTATTGTATTTCGTATCTACTAACATGGTTTATAAATATCAATTGTTAACAAGCAATATGGATCACTGTTATCTTTATCTAAATTATACGAATTCTTCTATCGGCGAATGAACTAGTTTTATGTAACGTTTATGGTTGTATGGTCAATGTATGTGTGTACATACTTTGACAAAGGGGAAAGCCGAGCATTCGTGTCTCTAGGCTATTTACTCTGAGACTTCAACTGAAGCCCCTTTAGTGGAAGTCTTCGGTAAAACTCGGTATCGAGTTTTTTTTTATTGTATATGGATTCGCCTCAATAGTATTGACCTCAATCTTGTCTAAGGACAGAGATGAGATTGAAGTCTAAGCTATTCCCATATAATAGGCTTGTATCCATTAACAAAAAATATAATTGATAATGGTTTAAAATGATTACTTATGTTATTGAGAAACTAACGAAACATTTAATTGTTAAAATAGTCTAAGATTAATAATATTTGGACAAAATAAATTACGTAAATTGAAACCTAAAGTTATGTGACAGTGAACACCAATCAGAAAGCGTTACGTCACGCCGTGGGAAACAACAACTATTGTCATTGACGTTTACAGTATTTTACAGGTTCCTAACAAAATTTTAGTTATTAACGACTAATATCTAGATAATACACTGTTTATTAGTTTATCATTTCAAAGAATTAACCATGGAATCAGGATTCAGCAAAGCAGACAGTAATAATTTGCCCAGAATCGACTCCGAGATGATTGGAAACTTTTTCGCATCGAACAGTGACTTCTGCTCATCTGAATTTCGCAATGTTAAGACTTCCATGTAAGTAAACAAGAGTATAGAATAGTTATTATAAGCTTAAATATTTCAGTTTTTTACAATAACTTTGACATACATTTTGCAAGATTTTAAACTTATTGATTTTGAGGTTAGATTTACAAAATATGAAAAATGCAAAATATTAATAAACTTATACTAATTTCAGGTCTTCGCGAGCTTCATATGGAGATGACGCCATTAGTTATGTTCAACTTAAGCGTGACGGCAAATATTGTATTGTCAAGTGCAAAATATGCCCTGAACATAAAGTTCATTCAAAATTATATGGTTGCACACTGATTGTTGATGAAGAAGACGATACTGTAATCTCCGTAGAATGTCAAGACTGCGTAGCTTCACAGGGGGGATGTAAACACGCAATGGCATTTCTCATGTGGGTTCATCGTAGAAGTGAAGAACCATCATGTACTTCAGTGGAATGTTATTGGAGAAAATCGAAACTGTCTAGAGTTGGTAGCAGCCTAAAATATATGACAGCAAAAGACTTGTCCAAGGGCAAGTCCATGTTACCAGTAAATTCATCACTTTTTAAAAAGTTTTTGGAAGAGGGACTGAAAAGAAAAATGAATGATTGTGAAATTTTAAAATATCAACCGACTTATTGTCTAAGTGAAGAAGAGGCCCTCTCAATGCATCAACTTGTATTCAATTTTAAAGAAAAATGTGTTGATGCATTTTTAAAAAAAGTTCAAATAACACCTGCATTAATAAAGAAAGTGGAAGAAAAAACTAGAGAACAATCCAAGAACAGCCTTTGGTTTGAACTCAGGTATGGTCGAATTACAGCTTCAAAAGCGTTTGAAGTTAGTAGATGTAGAACAACTGATGGAACACTTTTAGCGGTCATATTAGGTGGTAAAATCCCAGATACTACTTCTATGAAACGTGGCCGTCTTCTAGAAGATAAAGTAAGAGAAACAGTGGAGAAAAAACTTAAGAAAAAGATAAATAAGTGTGGCCTGCTACTAAACTCAAAATATCCCATGATTGCTGGTTCCCCAGATGGAATATTTGAAGATGGCATAATTGAAATTAAATGTCCTGTAAATGCCAACACATTTAAAAATTATATAAAAAACGGAAAAGCTGCAGATAAATATTATGCCCAAATGCAGCTACAAATGTACTTATCAGACAAGAAAAATTGTTTATATTGTGTAGCAGACCCAGAATATAGTGAAAATCGAAAGGTAGAGATTTTAAGTGTTCCATTTGATATAGAGTATGTAGAAAATTTAATCAATAATAAACTACTTGACTTTTGGAAAACCAATGTATACCCATTGTTGTATCAAAGTGTAGAACTATGACATTATTTGAAATAAAAAACAATCTTGAAAGTTTTTCTGTTTTATTTTATTAAAGAATTTTGCAAATTAATTAATGCACATGCTATGATGATGATCTCATCAAGAATTTTCACAAATTTGAAAGAGATACATGCATGTGGTCTAAGCATATAAAATTCACGTAAACGCCTAATAACTCTCTCTATATGAATCCTCAAGCTGGCAATCTGTTTAGTTTGTTTCACTTCTGTTTTACTCATTTTCACTCCTTTTTCAACACTTGGAGGTCTTACTAGTGCAATACCAGATTTTTTAAAATGTCGTTCTACATGTTTAAAACCCCTATCTGCCATAACATACATACCACTTTTTAAAGTCTTTATAAAATCGCATGTTTCAACTATACATGTGTCAGTGATTCTGCCTCCGAATCCTGGAGAAATATAGTTTACTAATCCATTTGGGGTACAGGATATTAAATACTTTATAGTATTTGTTTTCTTGTACTCTGACCATGTCATAGCTTGATTTACTGCCTTAGATGGCTTCTGCACTTCAATTTCCAGGCAATCTATTATGCAACTAACATTATAATATTTATGCCTGAATGACATAGGTAAGGTTCTTTTAATCATTGCACAGTCTAATTCAACAATAAAAGGATGCATGACACTGGCTATTACAGGTATAGTTTTTAAAAATATCTTACTTAGACTTGATGGAGTTAATCCATAATCATCTGACAGCTGATTAAATTTACAGTCTAATCTTATTTTGTTTAAACAAAGTAATATATAGTGTTCTGGAACATTAATACAATCTTTTAATAAATCAATTAAGTAGGAACAATTAATTGGAACACCTATGTACAGTCTTGGCTTTTTCTCAATTTTTTTAATTGTATTTGACATGGCCTTTTTTGCTTCTATTGTTTTGTCTGCTTCAATTAATTCACTACAGTCAGAAGATGATTTAACTTGTAGTGAAGCCATTGATAGTGAGGGACTATTAGCAGCTACGGATGGTATATATAAAGAAATATCACTGTCAGACTGTTCTTCATCAATAAATATATTTTTTGTAACTTTGCTTAAACCAGATACAGAAGGTCGTGATTTTGTAATGGTTACGGTTGTAAATGGTGATGTGGACCTGGATGTTAAAGAATGTTTCAAAGGTGATGATGCCTGATCTATCAACTTCACATTGGTCTGCACCGCCTTACTTCTAAACTTGTAAGTTAAAAATGCTTGAACAGATTTATCCACTGACTGTTGACATAACATTTCTGACACATTTCCTTCAACTGTTTCAATATCTGAAAAATAAATAAGTACGGGTTAATAACTTTTGAATGGTAGCATTATTATATTAAATATATAATATAAATATAACTAACAGTGAAAGATTTTTTCAAATCGGACCAGTAGATCCTGAGATTAGTGCGTTCAAACAAACAAACAAACTCTTCAGCTTTATAATATTAGTACCTATAGATTTGCTGAAGCAAACTATAAATAACTATATAGTTATGTTCTTTGATATTATACATACTTGAACTTGTATCAGTACTTGTATCTTGAGAAGAAGAACTTGGTGCACAACTTTCTTTCGATTCATTCAGACACTCTGCTATTGTCATCATCCTTTGTTTTTTTAGAATATATGGTCGTTCCGTACTGCTGCATGTTCGTTTTCTTCTGTCTTCTTGACATCCAAATCTACTTGGCATACAACCTGGTTTCATGCGCACTTGTGAAACTGTTCCCTTTATATGATACTCCATATAATTAATCATATCATTTGGCAACTAGAATAAAAGAATTTGTTACATTAATCAGGAAAATAAAATAAAACTACAAAACTCCATAAAGTGAAACAACTTAACCTCAACTCTTGTTATTATTAGGAAAATAGGGATTGTATAAAACTCATCTAATTTGCTCAAATTAAGTAATGGACTATGTTGTGTGAAATACTTACATCAAAATGATCTTCACAAAAATACATTCTAGAACTTGTTGATAAACTATGAGCATCACATCTTCTTGCAAGTTTTAGCCACTTTTTCCGTATTTCTCTTTTGTTTGGAACATATATAAATAACTTGTTTGGCGTTTTTATAGATGTGCTTTCACACTGGGGCACTATGCAGTTTTTATAATATGAAACATTCATTTTTAAACGATAAAAACTAACTTTTTCTTCCGAAGACTCTGTTTGTTTATCACGGCGTGACGTCATTGAAGACGCAGACGCCATGATAGTCTGGTGCGTTTTGGCACCAAATTTAAATTGTTTTTTTAAATCGCGAAATTTATAATGTAAACGCCCGATTAAAAATAAATAAAACGTTTTTTCTAATAAAATAGGTAATAAGCTAAAGTTTTAAGCCGTTATTAAAATTTAGTCAACTAGCCTATTCTGCAAAATCGGTTAATCCTATTCTTTCGGACAAAACTGTTTTTTGTCGCATCCCAAGTGTCATGTTTTAATCTGTGGTTTTGCATTAATGTTGCAATTTAGATTTTATTACCAATATTATTGGAAAGTTTGTTGGTGGTTTTTCCAAAAATGTTGTAGAAAAATATGAACGCATCTTCAAGGTATAAACTAGACGTAGAGGCGATCGGCGGTGGCGATCTCTGGCGTCCGGCCCTGGTTCAGTCCATGGTCCGGAGCGAGAGGGAATGGGAAGCGGTCACGTCCTTCTGCGAAGTAGTAATGCTAGCAAAGGAGTTGGCCGGGCGTTAAAGGGAGAGAACCTCAAACCAACCCAGACGCCGCGGGAGACGCTCCGGGCGCCGGGCGCCGCGAGACGACTCCCAGCCACCGTAGATGTGGGCCTGTGGTCCATCCGTCTATTGACTACAGGCCGTGTCGACGGCGCGTTCGTGTTTCACGCACGCCTCAAAGAGATGTCAGCAAAGCAGAGGGGCTTGCCAGGGCCTCCGCCTTCCGGGGTTGCGGGTTGTTCGAAAGAGATACCGCAGGCCCCGCAACGTCAAGGGCAACAGAAGGAACATGGGTGGGTTTTAGTCAGTAAAAGTCTGACACGCCCCGCCAATCCGCCCAGAGCGGGGGAAGTTATTTGATGATTTCCCACCCGGAAAAAAAAAGAAAAAAAAAAGGTATAAACTAGAGCTGTTAAATTAGGCCTAACCCTGCCAAAGCACACATCATAATTATACCGTACTTATATTATTTTTTGTTCATGTGTCTGACTGAACCATAGAAAATAGGAAATTGTAATAAAAAAAAAAGAAGTACGTAGAGTGTGAGCCACTTGTAGCGTCATTTTTATAGAAAAGGTACAGGTTCAACTATTTGGCTTGTTTTTTATTTTGGTAATAATGATAATTCAATGTTGGCGCTATGTTAGCGATTGTAACAAAAGAATGAATGTCCCATATTAAGCTATATCTATATTTTTACCTCGTTCCCCGTAAAAAGTGTTTTTTTCGGCGATTCACTCGATTCGTTCTCCAGTGTGATTTACTCTCAAAAAACTAATGTAAAAATAAAATTATGTTTATCTAAGAATGAACTTGGGGAAATAGCCATCTTTTATTGAATTAAGGAGTAACTTCTATTTTTTAATGGCAATACCTAAGTTTACCACTTTATTTATTGTATGTACGTACGTTGCAGTATATTAGAATTTAGAATGTACTCTGTGGTACGTTGGTTGCATGTTGGTTGGTACGGGGCTTGCCTAATCTTTTGAAAGATAGTATAAAATAACATTTTACTTCACTAACTTTACAAGTTACATATACAAAATGGGTAAAGGTTTCAATAATTACATGTGTAAAAAGTTCTTCCATCCTGCTTCAAGAGATAATTTGAAAAGGGTAAGTAATGCAACTGTGACATTTTTTCCATTGTGTTTACAATAGCTAGCTAGTGATCAGCTGTATTGTAATTATTTACTTTAATCTTCAGGTATGGATGGCAGAACAGAAAACAGAGGCTTATAAAAAGAAACAAGAGGAGTTACGTGTGCAATATGAGAAGGAACAAGAACTTCATGAAAATAAGTAAGTCACCAACATGATAGTGCCTATCCTTTTTCTGATTACTTTAGCCTTGAAGATTAAAAATATATGTTAATTTCTAGGGCTTTGCTGAGCAAAGACAGCAAGGACAAATTAAGTTTGAACTTTATGTATGAACCGCCTCCTGGAGTCAAGAAAGAAAGAGAACGCGAAGACAACGAACCGGAATATAAATTTGAGTGGCAACGCAAGTACAACGCACCCAGAGAGAGCTACTGCAAAGGGGACAATGAAATCAGAGATCAACCTTTTGGAATACTTGTTCGCAATGTCAGATGCATCAAATGTCACAAATGGGGTCACATAAATACTGGTATATACTACTTTTTCTTACTGTGCTGAATACACGTCGGTATTCAGGTCGGGTCGCTTCTGGTTTTAAAATGATATTTTGAGACCGGGTCAGTTACTGGTCCCGAATTTTATACTTTTTGCATCCTAACCATAGTCCTCAAGGCTAAAATTATTTTTGACGTGATAACGTCTTTAAAATCGTTTTAGTCGGGTGACATGTTCAGAAACTTGTGTCACACCAAAACCTCACGAGCGCGATCGATCGCAATAAGACGTTATCACGTAAACATCTCGATCGTAAACCTACTTTACAAACAACCATTTTTTACAGATAAAGAATGTTCAATGTACTCTTTATCTATGAGTGAGGCTCGTGCCCTGCAGGCTTCCACATCAACTCCTGAAGAAGAAGAGGAGAAACCTGATGTCCCAACACTGATGCAACAAATGAGAGATACTGGTCTTGTGATGAAAGCTGGAGCTCTGCCTCTATCTGTCACTAAGATTGAAGAGAATGACTCTTCTAATCTCACTGAATTGGATCTCATCAGTCAATTGACTAAAAAGCAGAAAAAGAAGCTGTTGAAGTATGTACTTAGTTGATTATCCTGTGCTAGAATCATACATATGAAAACAAGATAAAAAAAAACTTAAATTTCTTTTTCAGGAAATTGGAGAAAATGGAGAAAAAAAAGGAGAAGAAACATAAGAAATCTAAGCATTAAGAAACCTTGCGTGCATTAGGTAACTTAGTTCTGATGGTCAGTACTTGAGCCATTGGTATGGCAACTACTATTGGCCAGGTATTGCTCCTGTTCAAAAGCTTTACAAGTCAGCACACCTAATGCATGCATAGTCACAATACTATATCAATAGACAAAGACCAAGAGGTGTTGGTACAATTAGTGTCTAATTTGATTTTATAATAAATCAATGTTTCTGTACACTGCTATGATTACCTACTCACATTTAGATTATGATGATGCACTTAAAATAATTGTCTATGTAAACTAAGCTTTCTCATGTCAATTAATAGAGTTGTTTTTAAAATCTGAGTCATGTTCAACTATCATATTGAAAGTATTGTAATGTGTTTTATAAATTCTGAAAGTACCTTTGAAGTGATGTAACTAACAAGTACATTAATAGCTGTGAATTAAAAGCATGCTTTTGTGTTTCATATTTTATTTGAATTGAGAATGGATGTTACACATTCTCCTTGACCAACAGGTTTCTTTTAAAAAAATAAACATTAATTAAATAAAAGTAATATTGTTCTTTTTATTTTATTTACATATTCCTCCTTATGTTACTTATAATCATTCTACAGTTACCTTCCATATAATATCACAGTAACTTCATCAATAACAATAGTTTCGACAAACTAAATAACATTCTAGGTGTCCGATTCTAACTTACATTCAAATAAATCCAGCAGTGTAAAGCTGGTAACAAAAAAAAAAGATTTTTAATACATATCCACAAAAACAAAATATATGGGTATGTAAATTCAAATCTATTTTATAGCAGATCACACATTATTTCTTACAAGTAATTATCTTTAATTAGGTACCTAGTGATTATGCAAATTGTAAGACTAATACATTTACATAATTAAATCTTAACATAAGTTTTTTCATCGATTTCTATGATATCCTGTCTGTCATTTCTTTCTTTCCAATGCAAGTACAAGACACATCCAGTAATAATAACTATGATAGCAGTCAATACAAACACACTTTTGAGAATAACTTTGCTTGGGGTCACAAACAACTGAGCCTTCCATTGAGACGGGTCACTGGGAGGAGCTGGTATCACTACTATCTGAGAATTTGGTATGATCTGAGTCCAACTTTTAGAATACCCTGAGAGTCCAACATTCAATGTATCAACAAAGTTTGGTGTGCGGTCCAAGCCAAATATGGAGTAGGGTAACTGTAGAGCAAAGTATGCAGACTGTGGCAGCTGAGCACAAACACCTGTCCTGTATGTGCCCTCTTGAGACCATGTGTTGTACCCTATCTTAGGTCCAGGGAGATTGGTACCTGCAAAACGGAAACAAGTAAATATTTGTTGAAGTAAATCATCATAAGAAACTAACTTGTAACTGCCTGCTTACCAAATGTTACTTTTCTTTTATACAAAGTTCTATTATTGATTGGCATTCTTTCATTTGTCAAACCAGTGACAACAATAACTTTGATGAAGTTAGTGTCATATTCCAATTCATTTCTGAATGAGTTCATTGTATGTTGTAGAGTTGTTACATTTTTCTTGACGTATATTATGTCAAGTACACCATCCATGAGGAAATCATAGAAAGTAGCCATTAAAACATCATTACCAAAGGAATCAAACTTATCCCATTGCACTTCAAATGTTCTGTAAAACTTGCATCCTGGCAAGTTGCACGGACTGTTGTGGAGCAAAAAAGCCCTAGTTTCATTAGTATTGACAGGACTGAGAGTCATCAAAATGTCTGGGTAACCATCCATGTTATAATCTCCACTTCTCATGGTGATTGTATCTAGATAAATTTCATTTCTTGGTGGCACAAAACGCCATAAAGTCCCCTTGCCATCATTAAAATCTACTGAAAGGTCATGCCATTTCTGGTTATCATATATCAATATGGTGCTATTAAAACACTGTATATCATAACAGACAGGTATTACTAAAAAGAATTGACCAGAGAGAGCAACATCAAGAAACAGAGCTTGGCCATAGATAGTTGGATGGCCCACTAGTAGTTCAATACTATTATTAAATCTAAATCCTTCAAATTCGTCATTTAACCAAACTTCAACATTTGAAGTAGTTGTAACTAAAAGATCTGCAGCATCATCTTCATTAACATCTAAAAATGAGTGTGAATGTGGCAGCTTTATCATCTTGGACATTTCATCACCCATTTGTTTTTCATCAGGAGTTGTTCTGGTCTTGTCAAATACCCAAAACACCCTTTCATTTACAGAATTCATGCCAAAAAGGTCAAGAATCATATCTCGATTATAATCCATTACTAACGGTTGGCCTAGAGAGATAGCCTTTACAAGTAAAGCATCAGAACAGTTTAACGTAGACTCGCCACCCCATAATATTCTGACGCTATGCAGATTAGAAGTATCGTTTAAACTTTGAGTAGTCAGCATTATGTCCATGTATGCGTCTCCATCGAAATCACCTGGTACAACACTCGTTATTATAATGTTACTAAAATTACAAGCATACACTGAAGGCCGCATAAAAGGTTCTTTGTCATAAGCAAGATAAACTTCCACACTTGAGTAATTTTTTATGACAAAGGCATCAGTTAATTCATCTGAATTAAAATCGCCAAATGCAGCAATAACACCCTCGTTATGTTTCCCAAATGAACTCTCGGTCATATCACTTATTGCATAACCACCGCTGATAATTACAAGATTTATGAATATTCTCGTTACTACTTTGAGAGACATATTGCTTTCTGTCTTTATTTATTTTAGAAACAAAACATTTTCTCAATCAGATGTCTGACAGTAATACAGAATGACGTGCGTGAATAATATTGACATGTTAGTGACAGTGACAGTATTTTGCCAAAATGTTTCGAAAATCTTGAAACACATTTCTGGTTTTGCCCATTCCATAGATATTTAGTCGATTTTACATTTAGAAGTTGCATTTAGAATTGAATTTTTATAAACATTAGAATCTCTAGCTAGGATGTAGATTGAGTTGTGGTGTCTAAACCACTTCTAGAAAACATCAGTTTCGTTTTTTTACAACTTGGATTTTAGAAATAAGTTAGTTATTTAAAATCACCAATCACCTAATATGATAATTAACAGTCTGTCACGTTAACATTACTGCCTTAATGTTTAAAATACACTATATTTTTTTAATTAAATTAAATCATTTATTTATTTACCGAAATTGAAACCATTGAGCCAAAAAGGCGCAACACTACGAAACCATGGGTAATGAATTTAAAATTGCCTGTTGTGTCAAAAAATTGACAACGAAGAAACGTAATGGCGTTAGAATAGAGATTATTCGTCAAATGAGAATTTTCTAAAATAAAGTTTCTTTCTTCGTTAATATTTTAATCATAATCCATAAGCCGCATTTGATCTACTGACTTATTTTTCATTTAACTTTGTAATTCTCTAACGTCTTATCCGAAATGGCCGTCGAAACTGTTCAAATATTGAGACGAAATCGACCCGGTTCGAAAGCAAAGGTACTTAATTCTTTTACAGAAAACCCATTAATATCCTCATTTATATTCATAGTAATAAAATATTTCCGTGTAGGATTTTTGTCGCTGGCCAGACGAACCCTTTGAAGAAATGGACAGCACCCTCGCTGTTCAACAATTCATACAACAGACCATACGACGTGATCCCTCAAATCTTGAGGCTATTTTAAAAATGCCTGAAGCTCAAGATGAAGGTGTTTGGAAATATGAACATTTGAGGTAAGTTAGAAAATGTGGCAAAGAGTATTTTTTTTTTTAAAGATACAACAGTGGTAATAACCCTCTTGTTTTCTTGCAGACAGTTTTGCATGGAACTAAATGGCTTGGCAGTAAAATTACAAGCCGAATGTAAACCAGAAACATGTACACAAATGACTGCTACTGAACAGTGGATTTTCTTATGTGCTGCCCATAAAACTCCCAAGGAGTGCCCTGCTATTGACTACACAAGACATACCCTTGATGGAGCTGCATGCTTGCTCAACAGCAACAAATACTTTCCTAGCAGGTATGTTCATTTCCTAGAACACCACACTCAGTTCAGTTTGAGTTTATTTTTTGTCCAAATAAAATAAATGGTTGTACTGCTAACATGACTCATTATAATATACTTGTTACAGGGTCAGCATCAAGGAATCATCAGTAGCTAAACTGGGTTCAGTTTGCAGACGAGTTTACCGAATATTTTCTCATGCATACTTTCACCATAGGGCTATATTTGATGCTTTTGAGAAGGAAACTCACCTGTGTAAAAGATTTACTTATTTTGTTACAAAATACTCTATTATCTCTAAAGAAATCCTGATCCTGCCTAAACTAGATGATGAAACACCAGTGGGTGAATCAGAAGCATGAGGCTTAAAGAAATAATTTGGTTCTCCATTGTGAATCAAATTATAAGATGTTACTGACTGTTGTGTTCACATTGATTTGTGATTACAACTAAAGTAGTAATAATGTTTACTCGTAGCGTACCCAGTAATAAGGTAGCGCCTTAAAATTCCTTACTTTGAAGTGTCTTCTGTTAATCATAAACATCTAGATAAATAATTTCAATTCTAGATAACAAAGCTCTTTTTTTAAATCTAGAAGGTATAAGTATATTGTTACTTTAAATAATATGGAGATAATGAGATGTATGTAATCATTGCATTTATTGCTTAAAGTGTAGATTATAGATGTCTAAAAGTATAAATCCCTATTTAAGATGCATAGTATCTAGTATTTAAATTATGTATGTGACTAAATCATGTTTATTATAAAAATAAGCATGCAAATAATGCTCTCAAATATTAGGATGTGTAATATTTCATGTGTCAAGTATTTAACTTTGTGTTATTTATATAATAGTGCTAAGAAAAATTGTGAGTTCATTTGTAATCTCCAACTATTGTATTTATTTACTATGCACAATAAAACAAACTTAAATAAAAAACATGTCTATATTGCTTTCTTTTGTTTAAAAGGTTTCTTCGATTTATATGTTTGGTGTTGTTTTGAGTTGCTGCTCTGCTCCTTTTGCCAAAACTTTTTTCCTTTCAGTGTTTGGTACCTGTAAAACATCAGGATAACAATTTATTACCTCTGGAGACCAAGGCACCCATTTATCATTACAGACATTGGTAGTGTGCGTTCGCGCAGCGGAATGTTGTTGAATTTAAAGATTTTAATTATGCAGATATTTAGTGTATGACGTCGTGTAATTGTGTATGGTAAAAAAAAATTTGTGCACGCAGCCATTGTGGAGAAATTCACCAAAAACTGATTCCGCTGCGCGAACGTTGTCCTAGCGGAACTTTTTTTGAAATATAGACTTTAGAAGAAAAGAGATGTGTCTAAAAATTAGTGTGTATTTGTGTGTAATTGTGTATGTATGAATAAAATTTGTGCATGCATAAACTTCGGAGAAAATCAAGTTTCCGCTGCGCGAACGTTTGGCCATTAGCTAGTTTTCATATAAAGCGCTTACATAGAGAGCTGTAAATTTTTACATACGTTGTTTTGAATTTGTGTATATTTGTGTAAAAAACAGATTAAGAAAAAATCATAGGGCTTAAAAGATAAAAATATAAACGTAAAATACGCTTATTAGGTCTTAGTTCTTAAAGTATGCACTTTGGGGTCTAGATTTTCACGTTTATACAAACCTTGTAAGTGTCTGCAACATGTTGCCAAGTATCAATGATGTTCCGTTAGTAATTAAAGAGTTATAGGACCATTTACCATGAATAGATCACTGTTTACAAAGCAGTCAAATATCACGACGTTCTAAAGGAATTGCATGGTAAAATGTATGCCAATAATTAGTGTATTCATTCAACTATTCACATGCAAAATTTCATGTCATTAAATTCAGTAATTAAAGAAAAACAATTATAATGCTGACGAAGCATCGAAAACCTACATAACCCGACCAAGTTCGGATGGCTACAAAAAAGCGGCCGTGCCATATATCTAACAAACGTTCTTAACCTTCCAATATTGTATTTATTAATTTGGTACAGTTGCGTACACAAGCGCTAGGAAAAAATAAAGCAATTGCATTTGAATGAAAAATATTTTAAAATAATAACGCCACTATCTACGATAAAAATAAATCTTCAATTATCAAGTACTTCTCTATTTAAATATCCGTGCACAAAAATATTTTTAATTCCATATAATAAATTATAATAAATAAATAATAATAAACAAACTTAAAATCACACCACATAACTAGACTGATCCGTGAAATCTTCAATAGAAATTAGTTGTATGAATTTTATTTGTCCTTAACAATATAATATCTAGATTATATCTCAAATCTCAAGCGCATACTTAAATAAAGTACCTACGTAAATAGTACCTACTTTCTGTCATAGTCAAATACATTTAAAAAAGTAGGTGTACAAAAATAAATGACCTATAAATTATATCAAAACAACAATTGTGTTATCACTTATACCAATTCAATACCGGTATTATACTGTAAATTTTGGGATGTTACCTAAATATATTGCACGGCCGCTTTTTTGTAGCCATCCGAACTTGGTCGGGTTATGTAGGTTTTCGATGCTTCGTCAGTATTATAATTGTTTTTCTTTAATTACTGAATTTAATGACATGAAATTTTGCATGTGAATAGTTGAATGAATACACTAATTATTGGCATACATTTTACCATGCAATTCCTTTAGAACGTCGTGATATTTGACTGCTTTGTAAACAGTGATCTATTCATGGTAAATGGTCCTATAACTCTTTAATTACTAACGGAACATCATTGATACTTGGCAACATGTTGCAGACACTTACAAGGTTTGTATAAACGTGAAAATCTAGACCCCAAAGTGCATACTTTAAGAACTAAGACCTAATAAGCGTATTTTACGTTTATATTTTTATCTTTTAAGCCCTATGATTTTTTCTTAATCTGTTTTTTACACAAATATACACAAATTCAAAACAACGTATGTAAAAATTTACAGCTCTCTATGTAAGCGCTTTATATGAAAACTAGCTAATGGCCAAACGTTCGCGCAGCGGAAACTTGAATTTCTCCGAAGTTTATGCATGCACAAATTTTATTCATACATACACAATTACACACAAATACACACTAATTTTTAGACACATCTCTTTTCTTCTAAAGTCTATATTTCAAAAAAAGTTCCGCTAGGACAACGTTCGCGCAGCGGAATCAGTTTTTGGTGAATTTCTCCACAATGGCTGCGTGCACAAATTTTTTTTTACCATACACAATTACACGACGTCATACACTAAATATCTGCATAATTAAAATCTTTAAATTCAACAACATTCCGCTGCGCGAACGCACACACATTGGTAATGGTTGGATTGGCACTGGAATCCTTAAAAGCGAAAGTGAGTTTGTTTGTTTGTTAGTTACATCTTCAAAACAGTAGGGTTGGTAACACTGCTGCTAGGTGCCACCAACATGCGGACTCGGTGGCATGCGGCACCGCACGACACGGGCTACGTGCGGTTATTGACTCTGGGTGTAGATAGTGTTTATGCATACGGCAGAGGTAACAATTCTACTGCTACACACCAGCTGCAACAGCTATAATAAAGGCATAAATCCTTATCCTTACTAATATTATAAAAACGAAAGTGAGTTTGTTAGTTTGTTACGTCTTCACGCCTAAATGGCTAAACCAATTTTGATAAATTTCGAAGCTCGGTTGTTAGTTGCGGAAGGTTGCTAATAACTAAAATATACAGATAATACTATATATTTTATTGCTAGTAACTATTAATAATTATTGTCGTGCATATTATTCATAATTTAAAAATATCCTTTAAATATAAATATCATCATCTGCCTAGCCTTTTCCCAACTATATTAGGGTCGCCTTCCAGTCTAACCTGATGCAGCTGAACACCAGTATTAAACATGGAGCGACTGCCTATCTGACCTCCAAAAAAAATCTATATCAATAATATCATGATATTTATAGTGTTTAGTTTTATACAAAATACGTTTGTTTTATTTCTCAGAAACTATTCAACTTTTCAATTGTATGTTTTCTATTAATTGAGGTACTTTTTAGGTACAATTTTTTGGTGTAATTATATTTAATGCGTACAGGTTAAATAATAAAACATTATAGTACGCCCGCCATCTTGACTGTCAATATGGCGGGTGTACCTTATTTTCTAAATAATTTCGTTGTGAAAGAGGTACAATTTTTTTTGACCTAGGTACTAAATAGTACATTTTAGGTACATTTTTTTGGTAATTAGTACAATTTAATTCGCTATGGTACACCCGCCATCTTGACTCTCACGGAGGCGGACATACGCTATTTTTTTTTAAAGTCAGAAATGAGGAAGGAAAACGAAAAAGGGAAAACTTGGCTTTGCTATTACAATAAATAGGGCGCAAGGACAAAAACTACAGGTAGCAGGTACCTGAAAATCAGGAAAGGGGAACTGTGTTACCATGAATTTAATGCGAGCGAAGCCGCTAACATAAGCTAGTATTACCTTAATTATGAATCATTCTACTTGTTTTATTAATTTTCATTTGAGGTAACTTAGCACTTTTATCAGAGCTTGTTTGAACTTCAAATTGCATCAACTCAATAATGCAACACCTACCCGATTTGGTTGCTATCTGGTAAGGCCTCCACTGATAGTAATATGTGTATGATAGGTATTTGTCTTTTTACAACTAGTGTTTCAAGACCGTCTACTTTAGGCTCCCAATATTCCTCCACCCTGAAAATTGCAAAATGTGCATTACAAATCTGATGACATAATAAGTGTAGTCAGGTATTAATTTGGTTCTTACGTTTTGTAGGATAGTTTAGTGACTTGATGTTCAATAGAAAACTGCCTTTTCAGTATTTCAGCACATGATATTGCTTTGGAAATAGCAGCACCTGCCCCACTCCACACAACTGCAGTGGCTGCCTTATCTTCAAATATACCTGATGCATGGGATAACAAGTTTGCCATCTTGCTACCACCTTTAACCTAAAATAAAATGTACTTAACATAAGATAATTAATTAAAACATTACGAAGATTGTGCAATATTAGTTCATGCTCGATACAAGAATGCATTTCAGGCTTTAAATCCATTTATTAACAAAGCAACACAAAAACCAATAGATTTTAGTGTATACATTTACATTTATTATCAGTATATTCAGGACGTTTATGAACAATACAACAAATCATTGTAATACGTTTTTCACTCACTTGCATCCACAGAAAATTTTCGGGCAAGTCTTTGACAGGTATTTTGTCACGTTCTAGCTCCTCTTCTACATTTTTGCCTTTGCTATAATTCTCCATTTTATGTACTTTGTTGCATTCAAAGGCGTTACTTCTTTATTTAATAAGAAAATAAACTTATTTAAATTTTCTAACCTACTCAGCTTCATGACATTGACGTTTTTGTGTAAAATATTTTGAATTATTTTTGACAGCAATAACCAGTGCTGCCAAATGCAAGCACAATAAAATTATAAATATGAATGTTGGCAGTTGTAAAAGACGATAAAAAAGTATGGCTGTGCATTTTCTTTTTAGTTGCATTGAATACTAACAAAATGTTTAGAACAGTAGGTTAAAAAAAAGTTAGCCGTCACGCCAGGTAGAAGTGACAAACTCAAACTCAAAGCATTTATTTCAATTAGACCATTACAGGTACTTTTGAATGTCATAAAATCAATAAAAAAAAGCTGCTATAGTCCCAGTCACAACTTCACAAGACATAATAACTTGCGAAGGTACCTACTGTAGTGACCATTACAAAGCGTAGATCTCTATGGAGAAGAATGGGCAAGAAACTCCATGGACAGTCTTATAAATTAATCATAATTTTTTACAAAATCATGGATACATATTAATGTTGAGATTATACATACATGTGAGAACGATGCAGCGATGTAGAAAAGCGAGCACATTAAGAGCGTCCAGAGTAAAAGCAAAAACAAGAGATGAATTAATAAAAATAAACCAGGCGGCTAAGATATAACCAGTCACGACTGACACATCGGTGCTAAATGATACGATCGTACCGTCAAATCTTTTTTTATACCAGCTGAATTCTAAATGGTTAGGAATTACTCTGAATAAACTTGAAATAGCTTGCTACGAATTTGTAAAACGAGGCACCGCTTCGCATTTCGAATAACGGTAGGTAACCTAACGCCAAGTAAAAGTGGCATTTGTTAATTAATTAATAATTGAACTTAGGAACTCAGGAGCTTTCTAAAAATACATATACTAGCTGCACCCCGCGGCTTCGCCCGCGTGATGATATAAGAAGTAGGTTGGAGTGAACGAAACGGGGCACTGAGGAAAAAACACTTAGAAAAATTTTGATGAAATTTTCAAAGTTAATAATACTTTCTTTTTATGATTTTATCGTATGGGGGACATCAAAAGGAACAACTTTTTCGCGGGAATTTTTTTGTGAGGTCAATGACCGCTGAGATAGAAGGTAAAATGTAACCCTCATTACTAAGGCGTCTGGGACTTAAAATTTTTTTTATAACTGACATGACGGCTCCGGGACCCGACGGGATGTGGGAGGACAAGGGTAGGCAAACACTGGGGGACACTCAACGTGACCTTCACCTCGAGGTCAATGACCTTGGTCTCAAGGTCAATGACATTGGTCTCAAAACGAATAATTAATTCAAGAGCGAGCGAAGCGAGCTCGGAATTTTCGGCACCCCGACACGGACAGGTTAGGTTCGAAGGGGATGACGGGGGCTAAAGTGAGCGAGCAAAGCGAGCGAACGAAGGCCCCGTCATCCCTTTCGTGTTAGGTTACTGTTGAACCTTGGAGACAGAAATAGGAGGCCCCGAAGGGGCCTCCGTCGACCTTACCCGGACTCTGTCTTTTCGGAATTTGACCTTGAGGTCAATGTCATTGACCTTGGGGTCAAGGTCATCGATCTTAAGAGTTCCTGGCATTTCCGATGTTTATTTTAAATTTGTCCTTGAGGTCAAGGTCATTGACCTTGGGGTCAAGGTTATCGATCTTAAGGGTCCCCGGCCTTTCCGGTGTTTTTTTTATAAATTTGACCTTGAAGTCAAGGTCATTGACCTTGGGTCAAGGTCATCGATCTTAAGGGTACCCGGCAATTCCGGTATTTTCTATAAATTGATCTTTGACCTTGAGGTCAAGGTCATTGACCTTGGGGTCAAGGCCGTTGACCTTAAGGTCGTCCCCGGGTGTTTCCTCCACCCTAATACTCCCACATCCCACCGGATCCCGAAGGCTTGATTAGGCGTTGTTTTTGAGTAAAATTTTTCTAAGTCTTTTTTTCAGTGCCCCGTTTCGTATACCATGACCCAAACTTTCAATTAAAAAGTAACTTTAAAAATCGGCCCTCAATTGACGGAGAAATCACGTAACAAACATACAAAAAACAACATAAGAATTGAGAACCCCCTCCATTTTTTAAAGTCGGTTAAATAGGTAATTATTTTAATCCTAAAACCCTTTCTTATCTAATAGCGAAAACTCAAGCGGAAGCTTCAACTTCCGAGTGTACTGGTCCATTCCAGTTCATTTCGTGTCCCTTTCCACGCTCTCAGTTTGCCGGGAATTCGGGTCGGGGCCGGCTGGTGCCGGACTACGCGATGTACTATTGATGAGCACCAAGTACGCAAGCTCTTACTCGGAATTCACCCTCTTTAGCATTTGCCGCCGGACAACCGGGACGCCTGAACTTGTGAAACTCTGTAAATCCAGTTGAAATTCGGTGCAGGAAACTACTTATTGGACTGGAAATCTGACTGTTACTGGAATTAAGAAATGGTTGTGAAACAGAACATCCAAGTGAATAACTTGGCCATGAGTAAAAAATCGTCTTTGTCATCGAAAATAAATAATTTGCTGTCCTAACAATCAAATTTCGATACCTACACGATAATCCTGTTTTTTTTAGGATGAGGGATTAAAAGCCAAAGGATTTATAGTCCTAGTTTAAGCTAACTCTTGAAAAAAAAACTCACTATGTTTATCGTATTGGGGTCAGACAAGGTTCTGTATGAGAACTTTATTTTTGCTGGGAGCCTCCTTCCTGTACAATTGTTGACCTGACTTTCAAATTGGCCACTCTAGTCAAGTGTCCACTGTAGGTACCGTAACACATATTTCCTATCACTACACACATCCTAGTTCCTATCACTTCTACCAGATCCGAAAATGTCAAGATTTTGTACGCCTAAAACAGTTATTTACGCCCAAAGGAGTGTTTAAATTATTGTTTAAATGTAAACCTCTCTTTTACCCTGGCAGTTAAACTTAAACCAACTCATAGGCTGTTTGAGCGCGCGTATAATACTATAAACGTTGTTTCCTAATTTTACTTCATAAGTATTTCTAATAGTAAAATTATGAACATGTTTTGTAAAAACCATGAAATTCGGAGCAGCCGCAGTTAGGTAAGGTCGGCAGGTAGGGTAGCTAATGTAGGAAGGTAGGTTGGGTAGTAGGTACGTAGGGCAATAGGTAGGTAGGGTGGTAGGTAGGTAGGATAGTAGGTAGATAGGGTAGTAGGTATATCGGGTAGTAGGTATGTAGGGGAGTAGGTAGGTAGGGTAGTAGGTAGGTTGGTTGTGTAGTAGGCAGGACGTAGGGTAGTAGGTAGGAGAAGACTTGGTCTCACAACATAGACTCCTGGTTATGGACGTAGTTATTATACAAATAAGGCTTCTTAACCAAAAAGAGCAACCTCCTCCTATAATCACATGGCATATGCTAAGGAAGTCTGATTGTGCGAGGAAATTTATAGACCGAGCGGTAGACAAAATGGTATAGAAGGGTGATATAAATGACCTTAGTGTAAATTAATGTTGGAATGAGATTGCAAGGTGTTAGGAGCAAAAGGTATATTTTTCCACGTGTGTTGTGACCATAGAGTATAGTCTTTGGTTGTGACAGACAAACAGTATGTGCTGGAGGAAAAAAAAAGAAGATCAAAGAATTGCAGTGTTGGAAATGAGTGCTAGTTTGAAAGCTGTAAGGAAGAGTGAGTATGATGCTCCCAAGAAAAAATCCAAAAATGCTGTGGCTGTAGCGAGAGCAAAGCCTAGAACAAACTCTATGATATCTACACTGGATAGTTCAGCAGACCAAAAACACCTTTACCGGATTGCTAGAGCTAGAGAGAGAAAGGCGAAGGATGTTTGCCGGATAAAATTCGTATAAGACGAAGTTGGAATGGTTATATCAGATGATGAGAAAATTAAGGATAGGTGGAAAGGTTACTTTAAAAGACAAAAAAATAAATGAAGAGAATGACTGGAATAGTGTGCTTGAAAATAAACCAATGAATGATGAACTAGCAAGAAATGTAAGTATGGATGAAGTAAATGGAATGAAGAATGGTAAGGCATTAGGACCGGACGGAATACCGATTGAAGTATGGAAGTTATTTGGGATGGACGTGGCTAGCTTTATTCTTCAATAAATTATTGCTGGAAGACGCCATACCTGACGAATGGTGTAACAGTTCGGATAGTGTGTAGGTAGTGGACCCTACCTACCTAGTAGGTAGGTAGGGTCCACTCTGGTTAAGTGTCCACAGTACCGTGACACATATTCTTCCTAATTCCTATCACTTGTACCACACTCGAAAATGTCAATAACACGTTTTGATAGTAAATGATTTTGAAGATTTTGTACGCCTAAAACAGTTTATTTACGCCCAAAGGGGTGTTCAAATTAGTGTATAAAAATGAAACCCTCTTTCGCCTTGGCAGTAAAAGTAGTAAAACTAACTCGTATGCTGTTTGCGCGCGCGTATTTTTTTAATACATAATTTTACTACATATTTGTAATAATAAAATTGTGAATCAGGTTTGTAAAACCATAAAAATCGGAGGGTGTTTGGTAGTTAGGGTCGGCAGGTAGGGTAGGTAGGGTAGGAAGGTAAGGTCGGCAGGTAGGCTAGGTAGGAAAGCTAATGTAGGTAGGTTGGGTTGGTAGGGTAGGTAGGTAAGGTCAGCAGGTAGGCAGGGTAGGTATGGGAGGCAGGGTCTGTAGAGTGTAGAGTACCTAACTACGTACCTACCCTAGCTTTCCATAACACATTTTTACATACTTATTTAACCAATGTATTGATGATACGGTTGGCGCCGCGGGTGATCGAATCGACAAGTATTTGTATATTCTACAGGTAGTTGTTCCGGGTCTAGCTAAACAGCCAGTGCATGTGAGTTAAACAAACTGTTTTTTTTCGGTTGCCTTGCTCTTACAAATACTTGCTCTTAAAAAATAAATATACATATATTTATTTATAGATTTAATTAAAGCCGCAAGCGTATGCCTACGGAGCAAAGATGATTCCAAAAGATTTTTACACCAAATTATCTGAAAAAATAAAATATTACCATTTGAATGGTTTTGTTTCAGGTCTCGCTTTTGGGAGAGAGACTTTTTGCCTTGGGTCACTGTTCGTTATGAATGAATCTGTATTCTATGGAGTTTTAAAAATTCTATTTTCGTGCGGGTCCCCGAGCTGCCAACCACTCGCTAGGTACCTACTCGCTATTTCCAATTTTCATGCATCAGTATTATATAATTATACTCTAGCTAGACGTATGTTTATGTTGTATACCTAAATAAGTATACAAGCTTTCATGTTGACTATCAGAATCTACGAATCATTAATGTTAAGTAAGGAAAACGGTTTTTAGAAAACCAAAAATATTTCGAAATTTAAATCATAAAAAAAGAAAAATTCATGACGACTAATAACTTTTTATACCAACACGCGCTAACTAAGGAGTTTTATTAACATGTCACCTTCAAACATCTTAGATCCGTAGCTCTAATTAAACTTAGAAATATTAGTATAGATATAAAACGGGAGCATTATTAATTTGCCACTATACACAATACAACGAAAGGTTATCTCTTGTGATGTAAATGCGTATTACGAGTCATGGCTAAGCAGATATCTTTACCTCGACATACAAGTAGCCAGTTGTGAGTGAACCGTTATATTTAAGACACGGTATTTTAGTATTAATAGTAACAATGTCTACTAACTCAATGATTTACTGGCTATGTTTTTCTTTTGGAGTAGTAATCGCTCGTAATGCCTTTGTTATGGATGATCGCTTTGTGTGCACTGTCAAAACTTCGTGCTTCAACTGTTTGAAGTTACCTCAGTGTTCGTGGTGCCCAACGGAGAACAAATGCTTCTCTAATAGTCTGCCGGGTTTTGGAGGGTTCTGCTCCAATGACACCATTGTTCACGTAGATTATGGCTGTGAGTTTTAGAAATATAATTTTAAGATGTGATTCGAAATTTTTGTTTAGTTGTCCATACCTTTATTGAATAACAATACTTTGATATATTAACTAGATAATTTGTAATAATACCTATAGTTAATTTAATCAGGTATAGTACAGAGATAGACATGTAGGTGTACTAATATGTATGACATTAAATTAAGGTGTCGCGCCGTTCCGTATATACTGGCATTCTTGTAGGCTTCGCATTCTTTTTTTACTTGAAGCCGATGTTTTTTAAAAGCTTACGAGTTTTCATTTTTTTACCAAAACTACTAGGTTATATTTCATGCAATAATTACCTAGTTCATGCTTTTACAAGTATCTAAATGTGAATTCATAAAAAAATTATTGCATAAAATTAGGTACACAATACATAGTCTTTATAATACATTACAGTGAGTTTTGAGCAGAACGCAGAGTGTTCTTGCGGCAAGGGTGATGTGGGGCGGACTTGCTACCCGCCAGGAGTCACTGAGGGTCCCGAGTGCTCCGGCAGAGGCTCCTGCGTGTGTGGACAGTGTGTCTGCAATCCTAACCCTGATATCAAATTCCCGACCAAGGTAATGATTGAGTAGACTATTCATAAGAGCATGTGTCATCATATTTTTTCTGCCCTTGTCACAATTTATTTGGGTTGGGTTATCTTCTTCCTTTTTAGGGTTCCGTAGTCAACTAGGAACCCTTATAGTTTCGCCATGTCTGTCTGTCCGTCCGTCCGTCCGTCCTCGCTTAATCTCTGTGACCGTTAGCACTAGAAAGCTGAAATTTGGTACCAATATGTATATCAATCACGCCGACAAAGTGGTAAAATAAAAATTGGAAAAAAATGTTTTATTAGGGTAGCCACCCTATATGTAAAGTGGGAAGTGATTTTTTTTTAATTTCAACCCTAACGTGTGATATATTGTTGGAAAGGTATTTAAAAATGAATAGGGGTTTACTAAAATCATTTTTTGATAATGTCAATAATTTCGGAAATAATCGCTCCAAAAGTAAAAAACAATGTGTCCCCCCCCCTCTAACTTTTGAACCACAAGTTTAGAAAATATGAAAAAAATCTGAAAAGTAGAACTTTATAAGGACTTTCTATGAAAATCATTTTGAACTTGATTGAGACAACAGTTTTTGTACAAAAAAGACAAAAAGTTGTACAAAATAATTTTTGTAGTATAATCGTAGCAAGCATTTTTTTTAACTTCGTTTACATATTTTATTATCCTGAACGTATCTTTTTTCAAACAAAAAAATAAACTACGGAACCCTACACTGAGCGTGGCCCGACACGCTCTTGGCCGGTTTTTTTCTATAACGGTAGGTCCGTCACGTAAATATCACTCCATTTCAAAAGTAAAAGCATGTTGTCATATTAAAACCAACGTTATTTTTGGAGGTTCCTAAACTTAGCTCTTTTTCACTAAATCTAAAAATAAAAAGGTTTACTTATCCGTCACTCATTCTTCCAAATCCTAACAAAAACTATCTTCTTACAGATGGTGATGGGTGAATACTGCGAGTTTGACAATTTCTCGTGTGACGATCCTAAATGCAACGAAGGACCATATTCTCTGATCAACCCCACCGTCGTCGCAGAAAACCCCCCGAAACCTACCGATGGCGACGTCGTCATCCCAACTTCATAACCCTAAAACGAACTAACTTCAATTTAATTTAAAATACATAGGAACTTACATAATTGTTAGATTATTAGAGAAGTAGATACCTACTTACATATATCGTGTTCATTGCTTCTACGGATAATTTTAGAATACGTACCTAATCATATAATGTGTTGGTGTTTCACAGTCACATTATCGTATCGATTGCGAAATAATGTCTGTACATCGTTATGGATTTAAAAGTACTAAATATGTATAACATTTATAAATGACTAGCTGCACCTTACGGTGAAAAATCATATTGAGTTATTTCATCATCCAACAGGAACTAACTTGATACTAAATTTCATCCAAATCTGGTCTTTTCAGCTTTAACGAGTAACAAACACAGAAATGAAAACTTTCGCGTTAATAATAATAGTGTGATTTTGTAAATAAATTTTAATTTAGAGACAAAATATTATCCCAAAAGAAACCCTGTTATATAATAAGGAATCTAAGTCAACAAACGTAGGTAGGTAGCTCGAGTCGAGATTTCTGTGTGGAGTGAAAAGTTCGCAGAATCTCTTTATAGCCAGCTATGCTTAGTTATGTTATGAAGAATGCTCGGGTGGATGGCTGTGAACCGCGGCGGAGGCAATGAGGTTTTCAGGAGAAGCGTTGGAGCGAAGAAGCCGCGGCTCAATTAAGAAATTGATATGAGCCGGGCGTCTGTCGCGGATGGCTCATCGTTCTCAAGTACTGCCCGTTATGGTTACGCGAAATTAGATTTCAACGAGTCTATTTTCTCTCCCACAACGAGTTCACCTTTTATTTTCTCGATATTTATTGAATGCCTGTCTTAGATGTCGGAGAGTCCCTCGCCGTAGTTTGTATGCCAGCGTTTTTAATTGAAACGTGATAATAGGTGAGCAAAGTGGGTTTAATTACTGATTACGAACACAATCGATTTTTATAACACGACTCTGTAATCAATGCACGTACGTTCTAAACTATATACATATTAGAAAACATTTGGATTAATAAATAAATGCAATTGATCTAATAAGAATTGCCGATTTGATATTGAATTAAGACTATTATGACACGAAATAATGCCTATTCCTTAAGCCATGTTTACTTATTTGTTTAGTTGAACGTGAAATACGCTGTGCTCCTATAGTATAGACTATGATTTTGATCTAATCTGTATCTTTCATCTGGTACAATTTAGGTCGCCCCACAACACAATAATGGCTTTTTCTTCTCTGCTTGCTGTTGCGACACCGCAGTCTAGACGGATGGCACAATAAGTTCAATAAGTTGTCGGAAATCGAACACACTTTGAGAATAAACTTGTAACTTTGTAAATAAAATAGACTTGTTACTGAATAGGAGTTTTGTGTTCAGAATTCCGACGAGTAAGTATTTAACTTGGTAAGCGTTTATTTTAAGATGTAAAAATCTTTTAGGTAAAATTCGAGTTTTCTTTAAGACATTTTGAGTAAACGACAAAAGATACTCAATACCTTAAATACCTCCTTAATAAAATAAAACTGTCAGCACCGTAACCGAATTTGTGTTCAATAATTGTGGCGGAATGCGCCCTCGAGGAGCTCGGGGGAAATTCGATTATGGAAGGAGCGCTTAAATTGTTTTAGTGTCGATCAGCATCATATACAAGACGCTAGGTCGGTAGTCGGTCCTACCACGTAGCGGTACAGGGAAATACTTAACACTACATCCTTATGACATTTTTTAATATAACAGTATTATCTATGGACTTGGCAAAGAGATCAACCATGAAAACGTTGAATATATTCAGAAGTGGTATAAAAATGCCCACGTATTCATTCGACCTAATTCGGTACAAACCGGGCGGTAAAATATGTCTGCACTCGATTATGCGGCCCGGTTTGTACTAGGCTGACCCGAATATTATAATACAAAGTTACATTACCAAAATATTGACTACTATCTATTTTGATTTAATCTACAAGTGGTTCAGCGTCCGGTAATGAAATCGCCGCTACGGCGTAGCGCGTAGCAATATTTCGTATGGTACTTTCAAATTTGTGATTCCGTGGTATAGACATTAAGTCGCAATTGGTCGACCTTTCATTTCTTAATTAATCCAAAGAGTCGTTTTGATACCATAGCTGATACACCTCGCCTAGTAGTACACCACGTTATTGAAATATTATTAAGATTTTCATTTTCAAACGGTACACATGGAAATCTGTTTTCCAAGTCTACGGCGCAGACGCAGCGCATAGCATGAGCAGCGCATAGCATGAGCAGCGCATAGCATGAGCAGCCCATAGCATGACACTGCGTACAGTAATCAATTTAATGCACAAGGGCTAATTACATGATGCACTACTATACTATAACTTAATTGTAATTTATATAGTGGAGTCACCAAAACAATTTGTATACATGCGGCACAGCGAAGCACGTACCATAGCAACGTACTTCGAGAATTGAATACGCTCAAATAATTAATATTCTACTACCATTTCCGTAGCTTTCGAATAAAAATCTATACTGACTCAAAAAAATTAGTGAGTACCTTAATTATGAAACAAAAATGTCTGTGGACTACGGCGTAGCACGCGTAGCAGAGCCGGCCAGTACTTCAGGCATAACTTGAAGTTTCCGAATTCCTGTAACACATCAATGATCACTAGAGCAAACAAAATTTAAAGTTAGACATCTAACAGACTGAATAGGATAAATATCTAAAAACGAATTTAACTATTGAATAATTCGCGCGGAAACGTGATCGGAGTTTTGAGCACGGAATAAGATGTCAATGGAGGCGGGCGGTGGATATATATTGCACAATAGGAGCCGAGATCACACATAATAATATGGCATTGGTATTCTGGAGTGGGGAAGAATGCGCGTTCCGCCGGCGAGGCGGCGACTCCTCGGCGTGCCGCGTGCTTCGGCGTCACCGGCGGCCGCGAGCCGCGTCCCGCTCCCGCAGCCCGCAGCCCGCCACCCTTCACTCTACACTTCCTAATTGTTTCCCACGCGAATGTACTTAGCAAACTTATGAACTAGTTTGCCTTTTATCAATGATGTTTGATGTACATTTCTCCAGCCAACATGAGGAAAACAAAGTGATCATTTTGAGATAAGTGGGTAACATCCTATACTTATGTTATTTACAGTGGTCGCTCCATATCCCTTAAATAGTTTTCATGCGTCTTAGAAGTTGACGGAGGACGGGTTGGTTGGAATGCAAATTGATGTTACTCCATAAATAAAGGACACGACAATGCTATGAAACTGAATGAAAAATAAAATAGTTTATTTTTATATCAGTTTATAAATAAATTATCACAGTAGAGTGCACTGAACATGCATGCATGAACATAAGCGTGAACTTTATGGAAACTGACATAATATATACTTCCTATCCTACTATAATATTACAAATGCGTTTGTGAAATGTTTGTGAGGATGGATGGTTGTATGGATATTTGTTACTCCTTCACGTCAAAACGGCTGAACGGATCTTAATGAAATTTGGCACAGATGTAGATTATAGCCTAGAATAACACAAAGGATCCATGCGTCATGTTCGTGAACGGGCGCTGTCAGTTGGGACTGGTCATTTTTTAACTACCACGGTCATTTTTTAACTTATTTAGATTTTAAATTGAATTTTGCTTTTTATTTACTCTGGACGCTCTTACTGTGCACGTCTTTCTACATCGTTCTCACATATTTGTATAATCTCAACACGAATGATGTAAATACGATTTTGTAAAAATATTATAATTTAAAAGAGTGTCCATGGAGTTTCTTGCCCATTCTTCTCCATAGAGATCAACGCTTTGGAATGGGCAACTACAGTACTTTCACAAGTTATTATGCCTTGTGACCGGGACTGTAGCAGCATCATTTTTTGTTCTTGTTTTTATGACATTCAAAAGTGCCTGTAATGGTCTAATTGAAATAAATGCTTTGAGTTTGATAATTATAAAAAATCGATATCACGCGGATGAAGCCGTGGGCGCCAGCTAGTATTATATAAAATAATTGATCTTAAAAGACACAAGACCTATTCAGTTGGTGAGATATTGAAAGAAATCCTTTGAGGTAACTTCACCTCGTTTATGAAAATCTAAAGAAACAATTGAAGATGCTTTCCTGAGTCATCTCTGCTCGTTCCCCGCTCATAATCATATTAAAGTGTCACCTCAGGAGCCAGAAGTAGAAACAAGTGTCAATCTCGGAGGCACAGTCCTGAGGAATATTTAGAACGGAGGGATGAACCTTGAATATTCATGTAGCCGCACTCGTAGACTCTTGAGCGACAACGAGTTCTCTTTCACCTATTTGGCATGATTTAAATAATTTATAAGAAACCGTGAGCGGCCCGGCCGCGCGGGTTCCTCTTTAATTTGGTAAGCGTTTGTACGGAGCAACCGACATGCGAGCCACGTAGGGAAATATCCTTTATACTGCTGAACATTCCATTAATATATGTTGAATAATTTTGTTTTAATAAAGGCGACGATGAAAGAACAAAGTCACTGCGTTTTTTGGATTCTTTATCAAACGCCAAACACATAAATTGAGAATACGGTCCATCTCCTATCCCAAAACATGCAGCCGAAATGATCTCTGCGCTGCCAGGAAGGAGATTGAGCAGACTTCTATAGACTTAAGTCCAAGAAGCTTTAAAAAAAAACACTTAAAAATTCTTACAGGGTAGCATGGTATTATCAGGTATAATTTCTAGGGACACAAAATCTTCACGACTGTCCTGTAATTTTTAGTCAGTACTTACATGTTTATAATATAAAACTGATATTTAGTATTGTTATTTCTTTCTAAATTAAACAATGTAGGTAATAACATAGTTTAGATTAAATATTGTCATTATACTTATTACAACTTAATGGATAGCAAAAAACAAAAGGCTTTTTTATTTTATTTATTTTACCTGTTTATAGTTGGTCGCATTGGTTAAGGAAATGCTAAGTTCGGGAGATACAAAACCTTGACGACTATAATCTTACAAGGAGAAAGCAGACATGGTTCATGTTGATACTATGCTGGTATACACATGGATGTCCACAGTTGGTTGCTTTAGTTGTTATGTGATTGACTATGAGTATTCTAACAGGATAGTTTTACGTAAAATCGAAGGGGCGATAAACCAATGATTTACTCACCTATGCTTCTTGTATCTCTTGAATTCAAAGATTTTGTTTGTAGTCATTACCTACACATAATGGCGTACAACATTTTTCTCCCGGCCCTGTTTATATATCCCTTTAACAAAGTAATACCCTATTCTAACAAGCTTTACAATGATGTATGCCTCAATCACCCCCGCACCTTGCATTTCGTAAATTAGAAGATATGGCGTCAGTATTTGTACAATATGGCGTTTAACTTTTTGCTCCCGGGCGCCGACTCACTTATACCTATCACTCACTCAGACTCTCTCACTTTTACACTTATACTTACCTTATATTTTCCGTCCTTAATAAAAAAAAACTCTTTGAACAAGCTTTAAAATGATGCAAGTCCTCAATCAACGATGGTCCAACTGTATTTCCTGAATTAGATGATTTCGTTTAGAAATTACACATTATCTATGGCGCGACGGGCGCGTCGCCGCGCCGATTTGGTTATGCACGTAACAAATAAAAAACGTCTTCTAACAAGCTTTAAAACCGTATTTGTGTTAATAACCTACACTCTTTGAAATTAATACTAGCAAATCAAAATAATCCTAGGTACTAGTGACAATGAAGAAAATTAACAAAATTATTTGGTCTATGTAATGTTTGTTTCGAATGACGTTATCTGTAAAAACTTGGATCGCAATCTTTAAGAATACATAAGCTTCAAGATTTCCCAGAATTTTAAAGCTTAAAATGTGAGAAAGATGAGTCACAAAGCGTCGTCACTTATCTCAGACTTTTAGTGTTTGGTACTTCACTTCTAGTCCATGCTGAGAACAGTGACACGAAATACCAAACTTTTACTATAGATACTAGGTACTCATACTCACTAATAAGTGATTTCAGAAACAACCTTTTCATCATTTCTAAATCTTTAAATAAATTATAATCCTTACTAATATTATAAAAGCGAAAGTAAGTTTGTTTGTTACGTCTTCACGCTTTAATGACTAAACTGATTTTGATGAATGTTGGTACAGAGATAGTTGGTACCCTGGAGACACATGGACATAGACTAATTTAAAAAAAAAACAGTAAGAAAAGAGGGAGAAAGAGACTTTTTTTTCGATCATCACGCGGGTTAAAGTTAGCGTTAGCCCAAAGTAACTATGCCACGTGGACGAAGTCGCGGGCGGAAGCTAGTTAAAAATATTCTTTACGACAATTCGCTATGTAAAGTATAAATTAATAAGGGTTGCGGGTTGTTCGAAAGATATACTGCGGCCCCGGAACATTAAGAACAAAAGAAGGAATATGGGTGGGTTTTAGACATTAAAAGACGACATTTCCCCGCCCCGCCTAGATCGGGGAAAGTTATTTGATGATGGGAAATCAAAACCACAAAAAAAGTAAAAATTAACCAATGCCGATTCCAAAACCATTTCGAGATTTAAGGTTTAAGGAACCTTAATTTGCTATCTTGTTTGAACACTTAAAATAACGCATAGGCGCCATTTGATTTTTTTTAGTATCTAGTTATAGTCTAGTCCAAAACGTGGCAAAGACATCGAATTCATCAGCCTTATCTCAGACGTTACGCCATCACGTGCTAAAGTTAAGGAATTGATTAAGCATATATACATACATGTATAGCTTGATATAAGTACAAAAACATTCAAATTAGTGGCTTAAAAATACCCAACCTACAAACATACCGAATTAGTCATCATATAATTAAATTAATTACTATTTAAATACAACCTATAAATAGAAACAAACTAAAAATAAAAATATAAACAAGTAAAAAATGGAAAATTACAGGGTGTACTACCGAATTAGTGATCATCCTTACTAATATTATAAAAGCGAAAGTGAGTTTGTTTGTTACCTTTTCACGCTTTAATGGCTAAACCGATTTTGATAAATTTTGGTACAGAGATAGTTGGGAACCAGGAGGCTATTTTTTTTAAGGGAAAACTTAGCGTTGCTCTTACAAATCAATAAGGCGCAAGGGGAACTGTTTTACCCCGAATTTAACGCGAGCGAAGCCGCGGGCAAAAGCTAGTAATTAAATAAATGAGTGAATCTTTAGTGATGATCTCATTCAGCCCATATATTATATCTAAATTAGAGTATTAAAATGATAGAGGTAACTTATAAAATAACATAACAAAACATCACGCCTTGTAATCACCGAACGGTAAGGCAGAACCATACTCACAAGTACACTCATATTTTGAGTTATATTTAAATCCACAGTAATAGGAGGTCACAGGGGGTGAGCCCATTTCCATTAACCGGACGCGATTTCAGACTGTGGATGCTACTGCCACATTCCTTAATAAACTCTAATAAAACTTTACCCGAGAATCGAACGCAGGATCGTACGCTCAGTAATCGCACTTATGTTGGGGTCGGCTTGAAGTCTTACCGCATTCAGCTGAATACTGGTGTTTTACATGGACGGACTGCCAGACCTCCACAACCCAGTAATAACTAGGTAATCCAATGTTTAGAAAACTCATAATTCTTGATTACTTACATGGCTGAAAACCTAACCTAGTCTTTTTTCAGCCTTATTTTATCTTTACATAAGAAGAGTGATCGATAACCCATTATGACGTCACAAGCAAGGTGTTTAAGTGGTCGGTACTTCGTTTAACAAGAAACCTTATAGTACTTAAAGCGCCTTTGTTGGCGCCATCGATCGGTTGCATCGGTTAGTGCATTGCCGGTGCGGGTTCGATTCCACTATCCTTCGTCGGAGAAATTGTAAGAAGTAGATAAGTAGGTTCCTAATTGTTCTGTTTACATTTGAGATGGATGGATTTAATCTAAGCCTTGGTAAATATGACAATATGAGGTCGTGCGTTGGAGCGCATAAATTCCAAAAAGCAGTTTATATGATTTTTGCACCGTGATTACAAGTATTGCATCCGAAAGCAGTTGGCATTTTTTTCAGTTTTGGCGGTTTCTTTTTTTAATTTTTACTCAAGTTAACTTACTGCATCCCGAAAACTGAACGAATGAGCAACTGTGCTAAGTATAATTCTATGGAAGAGTTGAAGTCGATCGCTACTTAGAATTAGAAGGAGCGTGATCGTTCAGCTGACACAATGAAGTGGCGTGGAGGGTGGAACGGCGCGACTCGCGACGTATCATCGGCCGCGGCGGACGTACGACACGGTCTAAACGTAAGGCGGATGACGGAATCGAGAAAGCGCAAAGTACAACCATCGCAATCCTACTTCCAACTTTTATTTATTTATAACTAGCTTTTGCCCGCGGCTTCGCTCGCGTTAAATTTGTCGTAACACAGTTCCCCTTGCGGCTTATTGATTTGTAATAGCAACGCTAAGTTTTCCCTTTTCTTCCCTCTTTCTCCCTCACATCACACTTTTTGTTTAAAAAAATAGCCTATGTCCGTCTCCTGATTCCCAAGTATCTCTGTACCAAAATTCATCAAAATCGGTTTAGCCATTAAAGCGTGAAGAGGTAACAAACAAACAAACAAACTCACTTTCGCTTTTATAATATTAGTAAGGATTAACGAGCTTTTGCTCGCGGCTTCGCTCGCGTTAAATTCGGGGTAACACAGTTCCCCTTTCCTGATTTACAGGTACCTGCTACCTGTAGTTTTTGCCCTTGCGCCTTATTTATTGTAAGAGCAACGCTAAGTTTTCCCTTAAAAAAAATAGCCTATGTCCGTCTTCAGGGTCCCAACTATCGCTGTACCAAAATTCATAAAAATCGGTTTGGCCATTTAGAGGTGAAGACGTAACAAACAAACAAACTCACTTTCGCTTTTATAATATTAATAAGGATTACTAGCTGGCGCCCGCGTTTTCACCCGCGTCATACCGAAAAAATAGTATCCTATGTGTTATTCCAGACCATAATCTACCTCTATGCTAAATTTTATCAAGATCCGTTCAGCCGTTTTAACACAAAAGAGTAACATAATATTAGTAAGATAGCTGGCCCCCACGGCTTCACCCGCATGATATCGAAAAAAAAGTAAATGTGTTATTCCAGACTATAATCTACCTCTGTGCCAAATTTTATCAAGATACGTTCAGCCGTTTTGACGTGAAAGAGTAACAAACATCAATACATCGGCCAAATTGAGAGCACATGATAGAGCCGCACACCAAAGCTCTCGACGGCCACACTAGAAAACCATCACATGCAGTCACTGTGGCGGAAATCGGATAGATGGTATCACCATTATTAACACAGGTGTAATGTTGCATTATGGACTTGCATGTGTAAACAACACATCCAAGCGATCGCAACAATCACGACTGGTAAGCTGTCTATTGTTGAAAAATTTAGATCTTCCCCACAAACTACTTAGTCTTCAAAAAAAGAAAAAAAAACCGGCCAAGAGCGTGTCGGGCCACGCTCAGTGTAGGGTTCCGTAGTTTCCCGTCCGTCACAATAAGTGTTTTCACTTATGAGTTTAAAGGTGGAGGAGGAAATTATTTTGTACAACTTTTTGTCTTTTTTGTACAAAAACTGTTGTGTCAATCAAGTTCAAAATGATTTTCATAGAAAGTCCTTATAAAGTTCTACTTTTCAGATTTTTTTCATATTTTCTAAACTTATGGTTCAAAAGTTAGAGGGGGGGGGACACATTGTTTTTTACTTTTGGAGCGATTATTTCCGAAATTATAGACATTATCAAAAAATGGTTTTAGTAAACCCCTATTCATTTTTAAATACCTTTCCAACAATATATCACACGTTAGGGTTGAAATTAAAAAAAAAATCACTTCCCACTTTACATTTAGGGTGGCTACCCTAATAAAACATTTTTTTCCAATTTTTATTTTACCACTTTGTCGGCGTGATTGATATACATATTGGTACCAAATTTCAGCTTTCTAGTGCTAACGGTCACAGAGATTAAGCGAGGACGGACGGACGGACGGACAGACAGACATGGCGAAACTATAAGGGTTCCTAGTTGACTACGGAACCCTAAAAAGGGTGAAGATTTCGTTCGTTTTGAAACAAAGGACCCAAAAATGAACCCTGAACATCTCCGGAAGTCGTGTGGTAGTCGAGCCATATTTGTAATCGTGTTTGTGATCAGATTTGCATGCAATCGGATTTTAAGCTATGCTAGTTACATGTTTACAAAATTGATAAAATGCAACGTTCTTGTTGAACTAAAAATGTGCCAAAATATTAATTAAATATTGTTATCAATTTTAAAAACGCAGTTGATAATATATACACTGTCATAGTCAAACCTCGAATATGTTTAGCCAAATCGCTAATCGCTTATACCAGTGACACGTTCGGCATGACTACGAACGAAAGCCTTCACGCTCGCATCCGCACCCCCTCCGCGCACGCCTCCCGCCGCGCCGTCCTCTCAACCGCAAGAGTGCTGGCTGCGGGCGTCGAGTCAGCCGGAGGCCGCCGCGCCGCTGACATCGCATCGTCCCATGCAACACCACTCGTTGCTCTTACCACCGAACTTCTGCTAAGTGACTTAAGCCGCAACCATGGACGTGGAAGAGTTCCGTATTCGTGGCAAGGAGATGGTGGATTACATCTGCACGTATATGAACACGCTGCAGACCCGCCGCGTGATCCCATCGGTAGAGCCGGGCTACCTTAGGGCTGCTCTGCCGGCGGAGGCCCCTCACCTGCCCGAGGCATGGGACGAAGTGATGAGCGACGTGGAGAACAAGATCATGCCGGGGGTGACACACTGGCAGCACCCGCGCTTCCATGCGTACTTCCCGTCCGGCAATGGCTACCCCTCGATCCTGGGTGACATGCTGTCGGCTGGCATCGGCTGCATCGGATTCTCTTGGGTAAACTTTTACTTTTTACCTTAACTCCTACATTAAGATCTATATACCAAAATCATAAATCATAAATTAGGCTGATATCAGCACGCGTTGAATGTCAAAGTTTACAAGAGATAAAAGTCCCATAAAACCACTCTTCGCAACTAGTGTGTTGCTGGTAGAAGTGGCGGAACAAATTCTCCAGTAAAACATCTATCTATCTGGTTTACAACCAGCTTTTATACAATATTTTTTTATAAGGTCAAATATAAACTGAAAATCCATTAATTTAAATTATTGTCACATTTCAACTGGCACACGTAAATAATAAAAAAAAAAAACATGAAAAATAAATGAAGCCTCCAGGCAAAATTTAAGGCGGCGGCCTTACAAAATTGATAAATTTCAAATCAAAATTTAAAGTTTCCAAACCTGGTAAAAAGTAAATTTGTAATGTCCTTTTTCGAATCTGGTAGACAACCTGAAATAAACAGCAAAGTTCTACGCCGTAGACGGGCTACGATTTATTTAAAACGTTACTTTTTTCTGTAGATGTTGACGTAAATTTCAAGAACTCGAAACGTCATCTCCTAAACTTATAGTTTTTACCAAAACCCCTGATACGTCAAAAACCATGGATAACATATTTTGCGCTTAGATTAGAGCAATATACACGTCACGAATTGCCATTGTACACATAAAATCTCTTGGCATTACTATCAAAAGTTGCTTGATATTTTATTTAAAAAAAAGATAAAAATCACTGTATGAAAACGATAACGAAAGTACGTTAGTACTTAGATCACACAAACGCAATCGACAGATTTGATTGGCGTGCAGTGAGAATGATGGATCGAATGTCAATAAAGTGGCTATTAACTAACGTCTTTCATTACATCGTTCACAAAACGAATCAAGCTATACTTGATTTAGTCATCTATACTAATCAGCATCTTGTATAGCTAAGAAATACATAGATAAGAAATGAGCACACATACAGCTCGTAAACGAACACTTCACCATGCATACTGAACATGTTAAAACTTTGAATCCCAATATCTTCGAAACTAGAAGGTATATAACAGGAAGACAATGGTAACCCTCTATGATACACCTTGTAGATTTTTAAAAGTTTCGTTGGTTCCATATTGCCCCAGTTAAATGTAGTCAGATTCAGAACACCATGCCTTGACATTTTAAAAGTTTAGTCGACGGTTTGTCAAGCTGTCACTCACGTGTTGCGTCGCGTTGTATTTAACGAAAATGTAGTTTTAATTAAATTTCTTTTCAACTATGTTTCGGCATGATTACGTAAAAGTTAAATTAACGATACGATACTATAAATTTTAAAGTAAACTATTACTAAGTTTATATATGTACATAAGTGTATAACGGGCATAGAACGGCCTGACTCAAAGACACCGAATGCAACAGTATTGATTGTCCTGTAATTGGTGTTTTAAATAAGTAATGCGTCTGCTGACCTTATTCAACTACATATTAGCTCTGTATTGAACGTGTAGTACCTAACATTAATTTTATGATTTATATTAACCAACATAGAATTTCCCTCTGTAAAACCTAATGGTAACCGCGGTATTATGTTCCTGGGTTAATTTTTAATATTCCGTACCTCAAAAGGGAAAAAAACGGAGCCCATATTAGACCACTTAGATGTTCATCTGTCTGTCTGTCTGTCTGTTCCCTTTATCTCGGGAACGCGTGGTGGCATCGAGTTGAAATTAAAACTATATACTCAAATCTGTAGTCCGTTTGTGCTGTACAAAATCAACTCTCTAAATCCACGCAGTCAAAAGATGTGACGGTTTATGTCACAAGTCTGTGCGGAACCCTCGGTGCGCAAAGCTGACTCGTTCTTGGCCGATTTCTTTCTAGTAGCAAAGTTAAAAACCAATTGGATTTTAAATGGCCGCAAAGCGTCCATAGATACTTATTTCAGCTGAATATGTTAAATTCTACTCACAAACCATATTGAGGTAGCTTAAATTATTACTCGTAAAATCTACTGATTCAAAAATAATAACAATAGGCTATTTCACTCAACATCTACTCATAATCTACGAACTAATACATATGGTTCATTGAGTATTATTACCTCATCGTATTATGCAGAAATAAGAGTTCCTCTATTACATTATATTACATTTCATAGTTCACGTATAATAAAGTGTTAAAGCAAATAATTTGCACTAGACTGGAATATGTTTCAAGGTTTCAGCCGTCGATATGCGACTAGTAATTTAGTATCAATACCACAGAATAAATAAGTACTAACGTTCGAAGCCCACCCCTCGAAGAAGGCCGCTTGATAATTACAACTTTTAATTCTCTGTTAGCAAATGCTTTTAAAACTATAAAAAATGTAAGTTTGACTATTGATGGATTTAAAACTATTCAAGGAAATTAAACTTAACCAAAAAAAAACAGTTCAATAGAGCTGAATTTAAATCAAAACGAATCATAAAAACTTAAAACATCCCGATCATGAATTAAGAATTTTCGTCCACAGTCAGTCAGTTTAGCAAATCCCCGTGCTACGGCGTAGCGGGTTCGATTCCTACAAGCTAAACTCTCAAATACTGTACTTATGTTTCTATAGCAGACAAGCTAGTTTATTTTTTGTTTGCTGAACAGTGTTAAATGATATAGTAATTATTTTACAGTATTTAAAGACTGTAAGCCAAAATTTTGTGATTCATTTTCTACTTAAAGTAAATTAAACAGATCAAGCGGCCGTTCACATGGTGTTGTGCACATGCACATTTTTCAGTATTTAAAAAGGAGGCATTACTGTAAAAACCCACGTTTTACACGGTTAAGTTCCCTAAGTCTCATTGTAGTGTAATTGAACGGAATCAAGTACGCCTATCTTAGTTTTATCTAGTTCAGCTTCATCGTTTCGGGAACCCAATAGGCAACACCAGTCTTCCACTTGTATTACTGCACGCGGGTCCAGGTTTTCGTCTTCATTCAAACTACACATAGTCGTTAGCCCGGTATTAATGCATCGGAAGCCCGAATTCCAGTAAAGTCTTTCGGACATCCGAATGCGGGCTAACAACCAAGTGGCATTGCGCCATAATATACAGTATCAACGGAGGCAGACGACCAAAAATGGCCGTATACCATACCGCTTCTTATTGGAGCTCAATACGAAGATAAACGGCCATCTACTCAACTACTCATACAATAAAGAGCCAGCTTGCATTATTGCTCGTAAAGTCTACTGATTCCAGCATAATAACAATAACCTATTTGCTAACCGACTGCACACCATTAAATTCGTCATCTACCAGATACTATTGCAATTTACGAGTATTAGACCGACGCTATTATTATGGTTCATTTAGAAAATATGTTTTATTACCTATTGTATTATATGCAGAAATAGGAGCTCGCGAATAAGGTGTAAAACTGATTTAGATTTAATAGACTGGAATTTATTTTAAAAGTAGCAATCGATATCAGATTAGTAATATAGTATTATAACTAAGTTTGCTTGAGATTGGCCAATAACCGATGATGGTTACAACCTATAGATTAATGTACTCTGTGGTTACAACTTTTTACTAGTTGGCAAAGAACGTACATGTATTTTTATTATTTAGGATTTTATAGTAAAAACATAACACCTTCATGCTGCTGAAACTTGCATATTAAGACAATGTATTTAGGTTACTGCATAATTGAACTGTCCTAAATAATCCTAATGATTGATGTTTCGTTGAGGCTCCAAAAACTATAATATTTCTAAAACTATGAGACTAAATGCCAAACTCTGAATTTAAAAAAAAATAAACAAAAAAAAACTCTATTTACAACACGTGTGACAACATAATCCATACAAAATATATATAATACCATATAATACTGTCCGAATCGTAGCAGTCGTAGTAAAAGTCCTGTGCTACGGCGTAGCGAGTTTGATACCCACAAGTCTAACTCTCAACCACCGTAGCCGTACGTACCTACTATATTGCATTGCAGTTATTGTTTTAGCATTATTTCGCTTTATAGTTAGCCATCAGATATCGCCAGTAACTATGTTTCTATTTTGTAACCTCGACATTATCATTATCAGACATCATATTATGTAAGTATATTATATGTATTTAAATATAAATATTTGTTTTTTTTTTATAATGTAGCTATTTGTATTGAATAATAGAACACCACAAACTACCTAAAGTACTGTCTCTCCTCCTCCTTTTAATCCATTCAAAGGTTGTCTTAAAAAGCTCGCTTTTAGCAATAAGACCGTCCATTGTGTCACCCTATTTATAAGTTGTAAACTGTTATTCTTGTAACTTGTATAGTGTAAATAATAAAGAATATCAATATCGAGGAGCTCGTGGCTAAATAATAGCAGCCGCTCGAGTCGATTTGGGGATGGGTGGTGACCACCCGTTACATACCGAGTTTCCTCCGTGCCTCGTAAAGCACGTTAAGCCGTTGGTCCCGACTGTCATTTGTAGATCTTTGACAGTCGTTACAGGTACTCAGTGTTCCGAAAGTCTGACAACCAGTCTTACCAAGGGGTATCGTATTACCCAGTACTAACTGGGTTGTGGAGGTCAGACAGGCAGTCGCTCCATGTAAAATACTGATATTCAGCTGCATCCGTTTAGACTGGAAGCCAATCCCAACATAGTTGGGAAAAGGCTAGGCAGATGATGATGACATAATAAAGAATATCCTATCTATCTATCTTATCCCTGAAGACTAAGCCTCACCGTGATTTTACTTTTTAATTCGCGTTTTTTCTTCGCAGGCGGCAAGTCCAGCTTGTACAGAACTGGAGATCATAATGCTGGATTGGATGGGTTAGTAAACTGATGGACAAATTATTATTTTAAAATTAATGAATGAAAACTACATAATTGCGACGCCGAGTTGTTTAAATAAAACGGCAGTATCTTCGCCCACAAAGAAAATAATTGATAAATAAATATCAAGCATATTAGAAAAAATGTACCTTAGGGATGCGTAGCAAAGCGTGCGTAGAATTTCGCGTAACCCCGTAGCACACATAGCTTCCCGTAGCGCTTTCGTAGTGAATACAAGTTGCACGATCCTAAAATTACAGCGATTGTTTCAGTTTAACACATTTGTTTTTACAAGCGTTTGTTTTGCACTGCAAGGAAAAACAAACCTCCCTTCCCTTTTTGAATTTTTCTCGGTCTATGCGCTCAATCCTTTAAAACGACTTCATCTCAACCAGCACTTAAATAATATGACTTATTAGTTTTATTATCGCACCAATTATTCTTCTACAGATATTGCTATCTTAATAAGTGCAGCAATATATATTGATGTATTGTTTTTACTTAAACAAACTAATAACAAAGATCCTTTTTCGTTGAAAAATTTTAAATGAATTTATGAAATTCCAGGTAAAGCAATTGGTTTACCACCCAAATTTTTAGCGCTCGAAGAAGGGAGCAAAGGTGGCGGCGTTATAGAGGTAACATGTTTAAAGCAACCATTCAATGAAAACCGGTAAAAACTTAAAAAGTAGATCGAATGTCTAACCATCATTTTCATTTGTAGGGTTCGGCAAGCGAATGCGTGCTAGTCTCAATGCTAGCTGCCAGAGCCAATGGCATTAAAAGGCTCAAGCATCAATTCCCTAACGTAGATGAAGGGCTTTTACTCTCCAAACTAATCGCCTACTGCTCCAAGGAGGCGCATTCCTGCGTCGAAAAAGCTGCTATGATCTGTTTCGTTAAACTTCGCATCTTACAACCGGACGACAACGGGTCTCTTCGAGGTGATACTTTAAAAGAAGTAAGTTTTCATATTATTATTGATCCCTAGGTAAAAGAAATGTCTTTCTATGTCTAGGTTATTGCTGCTAGTATAAGTGCATTTAAGACTCAGTTATTTACCTCAGAAAATTAACAAAATTTTTAACTCTGTCGAAGTCAGGAGAATTGAAAATAATTCATGAAAGTGGTTAGTTACATTTGCATGAGCAGCAGCCTTTTATTTGGTTACCGTTATTGTTTTCAAATGGAATTGGGCCATCCCACGGAGTGCAGACTATGCAGGAGAGGTGCAGATAGGCAGGCGGTAATTGAAGAAACAAGACGGCACGGAGCACACGGCTCTCGGCGACGAGGCGACGACGATGTCCCGCGTTTAATGACTCGCCCGTGGATGCCGGAAATACGTAGCGAGCCGAGCGGTAATGGAGCCGCATTGTGTGCCACTTTCTATGCCGCAAATATTGAAATTTCACGATACTACCCTCTTATGAGAGGTCTCTTTAATTGCGAGCTCAGAATACGTTCAAGATTTTTAAGAATGCCTTTTCAATTTAGATTCGATTTACAGGATATCTATTCAGGTCAATGCAAATATAAGTTTTTTGATTGGATTCTATGCAGTAATAATAATGATTTAATGCTCACAGGCCATGGAGGAGGATGAAGAAGCTGGTCGTGTTCCATTCTTTGTTTCAATAACTTTGGGGACCACTTCGTGCTGCTCATTTGACAATCTTCCAGAAATCGGGCATGTAGTCCGAAAATTTCCAAACGTGTGGCTTCACGTAGATGCCGCTTATGCTGGCAGCTCTTTCCTGTGCCCTGAACATAAATACCACCTTGCTGGGATAGAGCACGCAGACTCTTTCAACACTAATCCCAACAAACTGATGCTCACCAGCTTCGACTGTTCTCTTCTGTGGGTGACTAACCGATATCTTTTGACGTCGGCCCTCGTCGTCGACCCACTTTACTTACAACATTGCTATGACCACACGGCCATCGATTATAGGCACTGGGGTGTGCCATTGAGCCGCCGCTTCCGTTCACTCAAACTGTGGTTTATGTTACGAAGCTATGGAATCAGCGGCCTGCAGAAATACGTGCGCCGTCATTGCGAACTAGCAAAATATTTCGAGCAACTTGTGAAAAAGGATGATAGATTCCAAGTCTGCAATCAAGTTAAGGTAAGACGTTTATCGATCTTTCGGGCTTCGGTAATATTATAAATTAATGCCGCTCGCGCGGACTCGGTAAATACAGGACAAGGTGAGTTCAAACACAGCGATTCACGATATACAACATTAGTTTTACTTTATGCGAATATGTATTTTTATCTGAAGAATCTATGTACAAAATTTCAGAACTTTATCATGAAAAATCAGAAAGTTATAAGCTTGTTATTTTACCTGGTTGTCCGTACAAAACCACGGTCACCGCGCGGCACGCACGTGTGTAATGTCGCTTTGACCTGCCGTGACCTTGTTGCGCGCCGTATGATTTCGCATACCTACTAAGTGTCCAACTCGTAACCTATTATTAATATTTTTGGGACAAAATAAATACTTATAACATGGTGTAAAAACTATTGGAATCGATTCAGTTACTTAATCTGAACAAACTATATTCAGGTTTCGCATACCTATACTAAAAATAATGTTGTATTAGGTATCTACACCTTCCTGCCCAGAAGGTTAGGTATGGTAAGTATTAGGTACCTATTTTAACTACCTATTCAAATCTTGAATTTATTAATTAAAATTGTACAAAAACGAACAAAAAGCTTTACAATTAATTAAAACAAGGTGCCTCCTCTTAATTGTTGAGTAAGTCGGGCTTAATTAAACATCTTCGATTTTCAGTTGGGATTGGTTTGCTTCCGTCTTGTGGGGAGCCCCGAGGATCCGGGCGAGCAAATAGACGAACTCAATAAGAAGTTGTTGACCAACATCAACGCGTCCGGCAAGCTGCACATGGTACCGGCGTCCGTCGGCGAACGATTTGTGATCCGGTTCTGTGTGGTGCAGCAACACGCCACACGCGAGGATATTGGTGAGCTATTTATAGATTTGTTAATATTTATTTGCAACCTAGGTGTCCGCCTACAAGGAACGGGTATGACAGTTGTTATATCTACTTACATACATTTTACAGATGCATGCCTGCTTCAAAGCTTATTTAACCTGTCGGTGTCGGGAGTCCCGACACCGACAGGTTGTTGTTCGTCCCGCCTCGGGACGAACATATCTATAGTTAAAACGACCGTCACAAACCACGCATCTGTCTGTGCTATGCAAATTACTACTTTTTGTGGTCAATTAACGCTAGACTTATTTCTGAAAGCTTTTTAATTATCTATTTCAGAAATTGCATGGGATATAATAAGCGAGTTCGCTACGGAGCTTCTGGAGGGACCAGACAAGGAACGGGTATGTCTTTGCCTTTCCATTGTAGGTATACCTACCTTCAATGGCAACATTTAGAAGCAGATTTTTAAACTCTTGTTCGATTTTTTAGGACTTGAACGAGGAGCGCGCCCGTCGCCACAGGGCTGCGCTGGCGCACAAGCGCTCTTTCTTCGTGCGTATGGTCAGTGATCCCAAGATCTACAACCCCGCCATCAACAAAACGCCACCCCCGGCGCCCACCACGCCCTGCTCCCCGCCGCCCTCCGCTGCAGCGCCCGCCACGCCTGATACGCCTGTTGATCTGGATAAGCTCCAGCCATCTACTCCGTAAGTTTCATGTTTTTATTAATCGGAAATGATTTACTGCAATAAGTTAGGTGATACCACCTAAGTTGTTGCGTTTTAGCATGGCACTAGCGGTAAGACCACTACATTTTTTATGATCTTTTACGAAACAGAGACAATTCGCTTTGATTCGTAGGTACAAAAATATACCTATTAAGTTAACGGCAAGGCAACGATAGCTATTACCCGGCTAGAACACAAGATCTATAGTAACATTTCGCTAACAAGTAGGATGCACCTAGCGGTAGTGACTACAGTAGTTTTTGCTTATTATGGATCGCTAGTGACGAGATATGTTTGGTTAGCCAGCCTGCCCCAACAGCCCGGCCCGGTGAGTGGCAGAAGGCCCTGTGGTTCTGTGGTCGAACAACTGCGTGCAAAGCGCGGTGACTGGTGAGTGCTACCCAGCTACCTATGACCAGTAGTCGACTGCGTAGAAGTAGGGTAGATAGATATCTTCGAGTAGACTACACAGTATTTTCCACTTTTTTTTTCAAAGACTTAATCATTTCTATTATTGTTTCTTGCAGGAAGCAATCGTCCTGGATCAGCTGGCCACTCGGATTCTTCTTCCAAAGTGTGGATCATGATGCTAACGATTTGCCATTGAGGTTAGTACACATTCAGCACTTTACCTACATCACGAATGTAATTCTCGAAGGGGGGGCAAAAGGAGTACCATTATAATACATCCAAATTTTGCCTAATATGTTCAAGTGCTATGTAATTTTGGCATATAGTACATATTCAGCTACGCAGCTGACAATTTTTGTGTCACGAGTAAAGCGTGTGTCAGACAGGTGTGGTCATATTTAAGGGTGATACAGGCATTATAGGCCATCAACACGAATAACTTTCTCCATGGGACCAAAATAGTGATAGCGAAAAAATATCAGCTGTCCATTACACATGGATGGATATATATCTTACCTAAATGTAATTTTCCTGCTCATCAGGTTCCGCCACCTCGACACGATGGTACGCCTCAAGAGCCCGGGCACTAACAGCCGTCGCGGCTCCTCTCCGTGCCCTTCGCCCGAACGTCGCGCGCCTTCTCCCTACCATTGACCGACCCCATAATATGTAGCCCTCACCCACATCATTATCACTTATCGCAGAAATAAATTATTATGTGAGCATTGAAAAAACACATTGTTACTTATTTTCCTACTGGTTTATTGGGAAAAAAGACGACCTTGAGATTATTGTAATCAATGCATTGATTACTTAAATTAATTTTAAGACCAGAGAAAAATGGAGAGGTAGCCTTATAGTTGAAACAAGATAGTACAAGTAGAGTGCCGTAAGGCATAAAAATGGTAAAACCTCGGAACCCAGGGCCAGTCAATGAATCTGTACCTATATCAAGTGTTAGACTGCATTATTAAAAAGTAAAAAAAAAAGTTAAAAAAAAAATTTGACCGATTTCGATTAAAACAATTTTTAACAACAATTTACTGAAAAAATAGAGGCGGAAGGGGGAAAAGTGTTTATAGTAAAAACAATAATTTTATATGTAATAAATTATGTTTGCAGAGTAACTTCAATGTTAATTTATTAGATTGTCGTAAAAAATAATGATTTACAAAAATAATTTATCGTTAACTGTGCACATTATTACATCATTGTTCATTATTGTCGTCGTCGTCGATCTCGTTGATGTAGGTAGATTGTAGGTGAAGGATTATAGTACAGCTGTCACCATTGCATTCTAAGCAAGCTGCAAAAAAGAGTTATATCTTAACGCATTAAGATCTTTTATTTTTTGGGGGGCACCGTATAAAGCAAGAGTGCATGTAACACCAGCCTTCTAGACAAAGTCGTGCCAACTCTAAGGTTCCTTACTGCGATTTCTTTATTATTATAGTTAATGTTGCGTGACTTGGCCGTTGAAAGGTACACAAGGGTACAAAACCAGGTGCTCCATGACACCATTGCACCAATCTGTCGCCAGAACCGCTACCCATTGACGATGGAAAATTGCCACTTGGAAAACGTAGATTCAATAACCAATCAATTGTAGGCTTGATAAAGTTGCATATTTCAATAATATATAAGTTTATGCGAGCCTGAAACAAACAGTATAAAAATATTTCCAGTAGAGACAGACTTCTAGTCATTGATAGAAGTCCGTCTGTACGTCTATTTTATGTTACATCGGTGGTCGATTTGACGCTCCAAAAAGAAGAGAGCAGAAGTCAGCATTGTCAATGATGAATGAATGTGTTGCACAATCAAACACAGCCTAAAATGAGACACTAGCGTCCAATTACTAATACCAGTATGGGCTATTATTGTCTCGCTTAACAAACATAGGTAGTTACAACAGGTATAACATTACGTAGTTTTGGTTGCTGAAATGCAGTTTTTAGATGTTAGTTTATTTCAATTTGTATACAATGTATGTAACCGTGCTGTTGGTGTTCTTATTATAAATAAATAATTAAATAAAAGCCAGACTAGTCTTATCCAGAGTTTTCCTTTAATTTTATTTATATGCGTATTAAAAGAAGGGGAGGCATTCGCCCAGCAGTGGGACGCTTTATGCTAGCTTAAATTAGAAGATGTGTCCCACTACGCTAGATTTTTGCAATGACAGGCGATTTTTTATGTACCAATAGTAGAAGAGGGCATTATCATATCTCTAATACAGCTTAGACCAGCTGAGGGTTCTTCATCAGATACTTCAGACCTTCGATTTTTGACATCAAATGTAGCGGCCCACCAACTTGAATATTTTTTGTAAAGGCAGTATGTCGATCTCTAATAGTTTGGTTGGGCTCTTGTTCTTTCTAATCAGGGTCACCAGGTACTTCAAATCTTCGGTTATTCTAGTTTTTATAGTTTTCCTTTAATGTGGCCATTAAACCCTAATTCTGTACCAAATTTCAGCTCTCTGAGTTTATGGGAACTACTAGTTCTATTTTAATGATCATGAGTGAGTGAGTGAGTGTCATAAATGCGAAACTTTGCTTTCGCTTAACTTCGGAACTAAATGGCCTACAGACTTGAAATTTTGGATTTTAAGTACGTAATTATAGCTTACTGGATGACGAAAATTTCTGCGTTCTAGTCTTATCCAGAGGTTCTCTAATAGGGGCCTGAAAATGCGGCGAAATGGTTCCAGTAAAGGATGGTACGGCTTAACAGCTGCTGTTATCCCCTCTATTCCCTCCCCGCTCTTCATCGGTATCCTTGCAGTCCCTAGAAATCCAAGATTCTAGTCTTATCCAGAGGTTCTCAAATAGGGGCCTGAAAATGCGGCGAAATGGTTCCAGTAAAGGATGGTACGGCTTAACAGCTGCTGTTATCCCCTCTATTCCCCTCCCCACTCTTCATCGGTATACCTGCAGTCCTTAGAAATCCAAGATCAAGTTTGTAATAGTTGTTCTTTTTAAAATATAACTTCAAACTAATATAAATGAAAGAAAACACAAAAAAAAAAATTATAATAATAATTAAAAAATTGAGATCGCATATTTTTTTTTTTAACATTTTTCTATATACTATTAAAAACATATTTCCAACGTTTATATCAAGATTCATTGACTGGCCCTGGATTCCGAGGTATAAACCTTACGGCGCTCCACTAAGAGTTTTTTAACGAAAGTACCTAGTGGGCTGCGGTGTTAAGTCAATTAAACTATTATTTTTATGAGGATATAACAAGGCCTTACTAAAATTTGGTGGAATTTGGCTGTCCAGGAATCAAATTATCAGTAAAAGTGAGGTACACTATAACATTATTTTTTCATTGATGTTATTACGAAATGTACCATTACATTTCGCAAATAACATCAATGAAAAAATATTTTATGCATGTAGTACACACGACGACATATCAACCTATACAAAACCAGTTTATGCTGATCTCTCAACAACGGATCGTACACCGTGGATTTCCCGTACGATGAGAGATCCGCATAAACTGGTTTTGTACAGGTTGATGTGTCGTCGTGTGTACAAGTAGTCTCCATGTGTGACCATGTTGAAGATCTGACAGGTTTAGCACGCCCTGGACATTCGCTACAGTCAAAGACAAACGTAATGAAAAAATAATGACCTATGTAATGTAAAACATATTTGTTATTCATCTTCAATAATTACGAGAATATTATTCTGGAATGTAACCAAAGGTAACATGGTCGTTTGGCGATAGGACAAAGAGATCGGAAATGCCTGGAGAAGCTTCTGGACCATGTATGCGCTTATGACCTAACTTTTTTTGTTTGTATGTGTGGAAATCTTCGTTGGATGTGGGGTCTGTCAGACTACTACTAACTAAGACAACACGGTGGTGTTACTTCTCGTCACTTCTGGCGTCACTGGGATGCGAGGACACAATTGCATTCTACTCAATCACCCCAGCGACCGCTGTTCATAGGCGACTGCCTATGAACGCTAAGTCATTAACCTAACCTAACCTTCTTATTTCACTCATGCGTAAGGTCGTCGACATGTGTACCCTGCCTATTCCAACCTATGGCGCCAAGACTTGGTATTTGACGGAGGCTCAGAAGTCCTAAAGAACTCAAGGTTTGTCAAAGAGCTATGGAGTGTGGCATTTTAAATATAATATCAAACTCTTTGATCGAATACGGAACACCATTACCTATATGTTCAAAGATAAGCATCGCCCATGTTAGCGATAAGTCTGCGAGGTTACAATGCGATCGGGCAGGTCACATTTCCAGGATTGATCAGATCAGAACAGAACAGATAGGCCAGAATCGTCACACAGTGGGTGCCTGAAGAAGGTTGTCGTCACCAAGGCACATCCAAGAAACGATGGCGTGCGCTCGATCCTCGATAGTTGTGGAAAGAAATGGGGGAGGTCTTAGCCCAGCAGTGGGAATAGGATTCATCTAAGATTCCAAATTCCAGATTACCAGTTTATTGAAGATTTCCTTTACTTACCTCGCAGTGGCGTATATTGTCAGTAGTATTTTTGTAGATCGGTAGGAATCTTTGATATGCCGCTCTACATCATCATCTGCCTAGCCTTTTCCCAACTATGTTGGAGTCGGTTTCAAGTCTAACCGGATGCAGCTGAATCATTATTTTACTTGGAGCGACTGCCTATCTGACCTCCACAACCCAATTAGTACTGGGTAATGCGATACCCCTTGGTAAGACTGGTTGACAGACTTTCGGAACACTGACTACCTGTAACGACTGTCAAAGATCTACAAATAACAGCCTGGACCAACGGCTAACGTGCTTTCCGAGGCACGGAGAAAACTCGGTGTGGTGGTCACCCATCCACAGACCAACCTAGGCAAGTGCGGCTTAACCTAAAGATCGACCTAAGCGGCTGCGCTACGTTGAATTTAAATTTTAATACTGTGTATCCAGGGTCTCTTTCTACTAATACCAAGTATTAAGTATTTACTTGTACTTGTGGCTATATATTAGTCTAACACTATATGAGTTACATCAACACGTAAAGAAGAATTTATACTCTAACATCATTTTACGTTAGAAAGGTGAGTAAACAATCGGATTAAAAAAAAACAATTGAATAAATGGAAATTGAATTATATTCTGAAATTATATGCTTTAACCCAATGATACCGTGTGTGATTTAAGTTCTCCGTTCCATCCAACAGTGTGAAGAGTTGTCTTATCTCCTATGTCCCAAGCCAGTCCTCTTACATAATTGCTGTGATTATGTCTATCATGGTAAATAACTTTCGGTTCCGAGTTCTCCAGTACTTCACAAACAGTGACAATTTTATTGTCACAGCAAACTGCTACTTTGTCACCACTGCAACAAAGGAGCAACCGCTTAACACATGATCATAACTAGAGCAAGATCGCATTAATGCCAAGCCAATTTAAAGCTATAGAAACCACTTACTGTAACAATGATTGGCTGAATTATAAAAAGTCAGGCACAGTGGCTTTGGCAGGTGACCAGAATGACAGACCAAATGGCGTGCTGCATATTGGTAGCATTACAGTAGGTAGTATAAAATTATAAATACAAGTAAAAAGAAAGAAAAACAGATTGTACACACGACAGCAGGTCAACCTATTCTAAACTATTATAGACTGATCTCTCTACTACGGATCGCACACTGTAGAAGAGGGATCGGGTGAAAATGGTTTTGTGTAGGTTGATGTGCCGCCGTGTGTACCTACATTAAAAATTGACTTTACATTAAATTCTAAAACTAAGGTCTCTAGTTTACTTAGTACTTACTCTGCATGGACGGCCAACTTGTGCACTGCAGCAGGAAATTCTGTTATTTTGATATCAGTTTCTAAATTTCTTACATCTAACAAGTGCAACACTCCTGCTTCATCTCCGACTACTAAGCGGTTTTCGTCTAACCATGACAAACAACGGATACCGCAGTCATTTTCCAATAAACCTGTAACAAATAAAAAAATATATATATTCTTCTTCTTAAAGCGGTAGTTGGCACATCTAGCTTTATTTTCATGGCCTATTTTAGCCCATTTTAGGCCATTTGCTGCGCACAACTATAGTCACCATTACTGGACCCAGCTCTTTTAATAAGCACTTCTTTGTCATAGGAGTCACAGACAGCCCACTGTGACGAGCCTGCGTGGAGGTAGACGAATAATGCCCAGAAGTTGCCCCATACAGGGCAAAGTACTTTGGTTGGTAACCCAGATACTCTTCGCAGGACCACGATCGAATGACATTTCCATCTGTACGCAAAATACGCGCCTTGGACTTGGAGTTGCGGACATCAGCGTGTTATACAATACAAAGTTCCATCTGTATATCTTACTTGATGGATTATTTCACACGTGTTTAATTTTATTTTCTTAATAATAGGAATAGAACTAAATGTGAACTGGTTAGTAATTATCTTTTATCTTGGCCATATATAAAGTGTACGCCCATAGACCCAGCATTTGTTCCAGGTCTAGCTGTGTGTGTATGTGATTTTAAATGTTTGTAATAAACGCAACGTTTTTAAAAAAACCACAAGCATAAAATTCTTACCAAGAACTGGCTTATCCACATTGTCATCCCACAAAGTGACATATTGATCCATGGAGCCTGTTGCAAAGTTTGTGGTAGACTCGGGCCTCACAGACAAGGCATTAATCATCATACTATGAGCAGCATTGTAATTCCGTATACAGATCATATCAGTTATATCCCACACCTGAAAAAAACAATTAAGATGATAAATTATACAAGCCTTCAATTATTACAGGGTATTTATAATTTACTGGTGGCACCCTGCTGTTTCACCTGTATAGATTGGGATAAAAAGTAGCCTGTGTGTTAATCCAGGGTGAAATCTATATACTAAATTTCATCCAAATCCGTTAAGCCGTTTCAGAGTAAAGGAGTAACAAACATACATACAAACTTTTACCTTTTAAATATTAGTGTGATTACAACTATGCCTAGTGGGTCATACAATATCAGATTTCTATTTCGTTTGTTGCTGACTCGAACATACCTGTACAAGACTACTGCTCTACCCTACATAACATCCATCTGTCACTGCCTAGGAAAAATCTGCTACAAAAATGCCTATGATTTTTGCAATGTTTATTTGACCCACTCTAAATTATTTAAAAATACTACTGTTACTATTTGTTTTAGTGTAATTTATTAAATATTACTGTTACTATTGTTTCAGTGTAATTTATTAAATACTACTGTTACTATTGTTTCAGTGTAGTTTATTAAGTGTGTAATTGACGTAGCATTTAGCATTTTATATTTTTATTTTGCATTTTATACATGTTTAAAGACAAGACAGGTACATTGACCCACAAAATATGTCGAATAAAAAATTGAATTTTGTACACATATCCGATCCCTGCACAGAGATCATGTTAAGTACAAACCTTAGCATTGCCATCAGCTCCAGCCGTGGCATATAATCGGTCAGGTTCAAGGCAGTCCAGTGCCAAGGCTGCATTATCATGTTCTGCCACAGAAATCTCTTCTTTCCATTGGTTCCATACACCATTAGCATTGGACCACACAGTAACTGCACCACTATCTTCACATGTCAGCACCTATAGTGAATTTATTGGGTTTTTATTCAAACAAGTATTCTATGAACTAATTGTGCTATTTAAATAATTACACATCTTTATTAGATCTTATTTATTATCTCTCTCTCTCTGTCTAAAAATAAATATTATTTGTTAATTGTGGACACTTGTAAATTCTTATTAAATTGTACTGTAAGCCACCCAAAAACTATGTAATAAAATTAAAATAGAAGTGCTAAAATTGATAGTATCTTCACTCTTTACACTTGTACTAGCTTTTGCCCACGGCTTCACTCGCGTTAAATTCGGTATAACACAGTACCTGCTACCTGCAGTTATTGCCCTTGCGCCTTATTGATTTGTAATAGCAACACTAATTTTCGTTTTCCCTTTTCTTCCCTCGTTCTCCCTCATATCCCACTTTTTTTTAAATAAAAATTAGCCTATGTCCGTCTGCTAGTTCCCAACTATCTCTGTACCAAAATTCATCAAAATCGGTTTAGCCATTAAAGCGTCAAGAGGTAACAAACAAACAAACAAACTCACTTTCGCTTTTATAATATTAGTAAGGAAGTAAGGATTACACCGATTATTATGTATGAAGACTTTTATATGATAAGCACTTGACTCTATGGCATTTTTAAACAACACTTCTTGCTGCTTACCTTAGAAGAAGATCCAATAAAACACCCATCAGCAGTTCCACTGCTTAGAGGAATGCTCCTTTTTTCTTCGTTCCGGATACATTGAGCATTGGCAATGCATTTGTACACGCTCACACCACCGTTCCAATACCGACCAGTGAGCTCTGAAGATCCCACTAACACACTACCATCTGTAAAAGAGATTAAAGAACTTTTCAACAGATTATCTACAGGTTTGATCAAAATATTCTTCTATTATCAAATAAGTACGCACCGGAATGAATGCGAATATAGTCTAAATACGAAAGAGTACTGGTGCCGGTGGTGTCAGTTCTGTAAATTTCAGCGTTAAGATGAGGTGGGACGATTTTATTACAATTATCCATGGCTTAGACTTATATTTTGGTAATAACTTTAATTCCTATTATACCTAATACATAAAGCAATAATCACAAATTAGAAAACATGTATAAACAAATTAAATACACATTGTTTTTGATGTTTTCTTAACCTACAAAAAAACTTAGAATTTTTTGGCAGTTGAGTCAGTGTTACCAACCCTACTGTTTTAACAGTAGATTTGCTGTTTTCACTTTGATGTCCATGTTTTCTGTTTCATTCCTGATTTTTACTGTTTTTCAACTAGCGTTCAGCGCCACCTATGAAATCCCAGTTTATGAATGACAGCTACAGGCCTGTTGTATTGTGTAATGATAATGAGTGTGAAAATACTGAAGATGAGGCAATTGACAATGACACTGAAAAATAATTTTACCTTAATTTTAGTTTTTGGCTGTTGGAATTATTAATATAACAGTGTTTGTGAGTTCTGGTAACTAAGAAAATAGTTTATTGTTTAATTATACAAGCGAAAGTATGAAATCTGCCTTTTTTTCTACTGTTTTTTTCTGGTGAGTTAGTGTTTTTTAGTTTTTTGGGGTTGGCAACACTGAGTTGAGTGCTGCCAGTTTATATTTTCAACGTCCCGTGTCCCATTATGTGAGTATTGCCCACTTGTGATTGCAAGCTTGAATATTTTTTTTAGTTCAGTAGCTGAATGACTGAAACGGAACCCATAATAGCCCTGTCCGTCTGTCAGATTTACCGTCCGTAGGACGCACCTATTTTACTCCGAGACTATTAGCACCACACAGTTGAAAGAAGCAATCTCCGAATGAGCGCGGCAGCCAGCATCATTGCGAGGTTGCCGCGCGTGGCAAGCCCGAGCAATTGTGTTCGTTCGTTTAGTTTAAAACTAAGACATCATGGCACCGCACGTACGTATTGCTGTGGCAGCTGTTACTTTTATCCTTATAAATAGGATTATAAAAAGAGAAGACGACAAAAACTTAAACGAAGACGTCGACATTATATAAAATCAGATTATTATTTAATGGAAAAGACCTGTTCCAAGAATTAATAAACGATAACTATCATTATCTTCTGTTTAGCCTTTTCCCAAAGTAGTGGCTGGAGAGTCGCATGGCGCCCTCACCTACCACCTGACGCAGGTCCTCACCGGACACGGAAGGCCACCGGAATCGAGAATCGCGGGAGACGCCCCGTCTATTGACGACAGGCCGTGTCGATGGCGCGTTAGTGTTCCACGCGCGCCTCAAAGAGATGTCAGCAAAGGAGAGGGAGGGGCTTGTTAGGGCCACCGCCTGCCGGGATTGCGGGTTATTTGAAAGAAATACCGTGGCCCCGGAACTTAGAGGGCAATAGAAGGAACAGTTTTAGTCAGTACAAGTCTGACACTCCCCCCGCTCCACCCAGAGTGGGGGAAGTTATTTGATGATTTCCCAGCCTGTCCTTCTCTGACCACGGCAGCTTTACTGTCTATTGGGCGGGTTCCAATACTAATCGGTTCATCAGTTTGGCTGCCAAAACAGCTCCCTCTAACTCCTAGAATACAGGGCATTTAATATAAACTGGCATCATTAATCGCTATTTATGTTGGTGCGGTATTGCTGTAGTGCTCAAAAATACAATTTTATTGTTTTTGATTGTAAATGTGATGAAAAATCATGTCTATGGACATCTATAGACCTGTAACTTCCTGTAAGCTACAAACATATTTACTACAATACGAGTTGGTTCTAATAGTAGCGGTCTGTGGCCTCTACTAAATAGTGGTAATCGCTTCACTAGATTATAGTCATTAAAAAAAATGGGTTTGGCCAACTGTCACTCATGTCACTGACCAACACATCAAACACATGTGATTGCGATTTAAAACGTCACTGTCACAGTGTCACTGATTGATTATTCCTGTCTTGATTAGATTATCGTAAACTAATTTAGATTTTTCGCTACAGCTAATACGTATAATCAACACAATTCGATTGTTATTATAAATCATTAAGGTAAGCGAACTTGTGCCTTAAGTAAAACATTTTTTCTCATTTTGTACAAGCCGGTAGCCTCAAATCAACTCAGTAGTTGACGAAATTGTTTTATGTTCATATTTTTTATTGTGAAATAGTTGAAATACTTAACTTAAAATTTCTGCACCTGCTCACTTCGCTTTTTTATAACTTTAAAATTTTGATGCAGTAACAAAAAGTGGTTGACTTGTACTTGTATTTCCATTTGTGATAAATAATTTTTATTTGAAGAAATGCCCAATTTGGAATTGATACAAACATTGTCTGGCCATAAAGGCATTGTCTGGAATGTGTCTTGGCATCCTCAAGGAAAAATATTTGCATCTTGCGGTGAAGACAAAACAATCAAGCTGTGGAGCAAAGAAGGCCAGGAATGGACAATAAAAACTGTTCTTGTGGATGGTCACCAGCGCACTATTAGAGAGGTAGCATGGTCTCCTTGTGGTAACTACCTGGCTTCAGCGAGCTTTGATGCAACCACAGCTATTTGGGACAAGAAAAGTGGTGTGTAGTTCTGTTCTTTAAATTGATAACATAAAATGTTTGTTAACCAACATTCTTAAGTACCAAATACTGTGTTCATAGGTCAATTTGAATGCAATGCAACATTGGAGGGCCATGAGAATGAAGTAAAAAGTGTAGCATGGTCACCCTCTGGTCAGCTGTTGGCTACATGTGGCAGAGACAAGTCCGTCTGGGTGTGGGAGGTCGCTGGAGATGATGAGTATGAATGTGAATCTGTACTCAATGCTCACAACCAAGATGTCAAGAAAGTTTGTAAAGATACCTGTATTCAATATTTTAATTTATCAATAAATGCAATATTTTTATTCATAAATTGTTCCTTTTATAGGTAGCTTGGCATCCTTCACTAGACATCTTGGCTTCTGCATCATATGACAACTCAGTAAAGTTGTACAAAGAAGACCCAGCTGACAATGACTGGAGTTGCATTGCAACCCTGCAGTCACATGAGTCCACTGTGTGGAGCTTGACCTTTGACAAGACTGGAGAGAGGCTTGCCACTTGCAGTGATGACAGAACAATAAAAATATGGAAGGAATACAAGCCTGACAACCAAGAAGGTGTCATAGTAACAGATAGAGAGTCAGTCTGGAAATGTGTCTGCACATTATCAGGATTCCACACTAGATGCGTTTATGATATTGCTTGGTGTCACCGCACTGGCTTCCTAGCAACAGCTTCTGGTGATGACATCATAAGAATATTCAAAGAAAGTGACGACTCTGATCCTAATTCACCAACATTTGATTTAGTTTGCACTAAGTTGAATGCACATTCTCAAGATGTGAACAGTGTGAAATGGAATCCAACAGGAAACAAAGAGCTGCTCTCTTGTAGTGATGATGGTGAAATCAAAATATGGAGTTTTTCTTCTGACTAGATTACATTAGTATAAAATCATCTGTTAATAACAATTAATTAAATAATAACTATTATTTGTTGATCAAGTTACTGCATCAAACTTTTGATAAATTATTTAGATGTGTAGGTTAAAATACATTGGGGTTTCATAATAAATGAATATTATATTTTCTCAGGTGTTTTTCTTTACCTTCAACAAGAGACTAAACTGATGGCTTATACAATTGAAATTAACGGCAAACCAGACAGTTTGATGCTGTCATACTGTCTGGCTCAACAATTATTTTAATACATGTATTTCAGTTCACATCTGATGATTTTAACAGTAGGAAAACACATCTTCTCACAGAACAATCTAAGAAGGCTTTATACAACATTGGCCACCATCAATATGTCTACAGGAGAGAAAATTGGAGTCCCTCTGAAGAAAATTACGTCAGTTTTAGAAAACTTTGCATCAAAAAAGTTGTCTGAAAGTTGGGACAATACTGGTTTATTGGTAGAGCCATATACTGCTAGGTAAATAAAATTATAGTTTTTATACGAAATCCATTGGACGAATGAATAACATAAGTTCTTTAATACAAACCAATGAACCAAGCTCTCACTTAAGCATGTCGTCTTATTTTTTCAGGAATATAACAAAAGTCCTTCTAACAAATGACCTCACAGAAGATGTAGCCCTTGAGGCTAATGATCATGGATGTGAAATGATAATCTCTTACCACCCTCCTATATTTGCGCCAATGAAATCTGTGGTTCAAAGGTATGCCCAACTGTATTATGTGTTAAATATTGTAATACTGCCTACTTCTGTTCGCTGTTTGTGGACAAATTTTCGCGTCGTCTTACCAATGCAATACAACATAGCCTCACTCATACAAATAGTGAGTTTCGATTGTATCTACTATTACTCTAATAAACTTCTCTGAATGAAGTATGTGCGCAATATTTATTTTGAACTGTATAAAAAATTAAGAAATTCCTTCCAGTGCTTGGAAGGAGCGCATAGTCTCATTCCTTTTGGAGAAGCAGATAAGTTTGTACTCCCCACACACAAGTTGGGACAGCGTCCGCGGCGGCGTCAACGACTGGTTGGCTAGTGCATTTAGTGTCGCAGAATCTAAGCCCTTGATCCCTTCTGCTGATAACCCCCAAGTTGGAGGTGGAAGGTAAATTAATCCTTACAAATATTATAAAAGCGAAAGTGAGTTTGTTACGTCTTCACGCCTAAATGGCAAAACCGATTTTCATGAATTTTGGTACAGAGATAGTTTAGACCCTGGAGATGGACGGGATGAAAGGGATTAAATTCTACATGGGACTGCGCAGTTTTCAGGGAAGGAAGGAAAATGGGTACACACACTCTTTGTTACCAACGAAAAATACCTGCAAATCAGGAAAGGGGTTGAAAGGGTTGAACTGAGTTACCCCGAATTTAACGTGAGCGAAGCCGCGGGCAAAAGCTAGTATAACATATTTTTGTCAATAATAGGATTCAAATCCTATAGCAATGTTGGCATTCTCTGTAGTTTGTTGTGTGTGCGATCGCCCGGTTATTGATGATGAGTAATGACTTAATGACCAAGTTTGACCTCTTAGAAGAAAAGATTTGCAACAATTTGATGACAAATCAAATTATTGCGAGCTTTTCCATCATATTACACCAAAGAACATTGACTTGCGCAATATATAACTTGCTAGTGCTTTATCTACATGTTTTGGTGTGTGACTCTTTATGATAAACTGTTACCTACTTGCACGGAAGCAGGGAAGACAAAATACCTACATGAAAATGTGTACCTATGTGAAAAATTGTCATTGATTGCGTCACTACAACGGTCAACTAACCTATTTGACCCAGTCTACTTTGAATTAATGATGAGATATTCCGCAACAATCGATTATTTATGCGGTTTACAAATGTTCTAGGTTGCTGCAACTTAAGTCCAGTATTACTTTGTCGGATGCGGTTTCAAAAGTAAAGGAATTGACTGGATTACCGCATGTGCGCTTCGCTATAGGAAAAGGGAAGGAACTGTCGAGTGAAGTCAATTCTGTGGCGCTGTGCGCGGGTTCCGGCAGCTCAGTGCTGAAAGGAGCCACTGCTGGTTTATACCTGACAGGTAAACAAATTGAGTTTGACTTTTATGAAGGCAAGGATTGAAACCTGCGTTGACGTTCGCTAACCTTTTGGACGAGCCATAAATATTGCTTTTGAAAAAGTTACAATGGTTTAGCATACAATGGTTAACCTACATAATATTCTAATGGTTACAAGTTTCCTTTCACATATTATGATGGTCCTAAGAATAATCCTTGGGTTCTCCTCATACTTCTATGCACACCTGTGAGAACTGACAATAGAGAATTTATTGGGTGGCTAACCCGATTACCTAAATGATTTTTAAATATCTAAAAATTAAAAAAACTTTTCAGGAGAAATGCTTCATCACGACGTACTTGATGCAGCACAAAAAGGCATAAGTGTCATCTTAACCAATCACTCGGATTCAGAAAGAGGTTTCCTAAAAGGTTTTTCTACTAATCTTCAGAATTTATTAGATAATGAAGTTCAAGTGCTTGTTAGTAAAGTCGACAGGGATCCTCTTGTCACACTGTAAGTGATAAATTGCATTTGTTTATAAATAAAACAACGGAATAAGTTCATTAATTGTACGTTTTATTGTTATCTGCAAACTTTTACTTCAAATGTTAGATCTACGGAAATATAGTATATTTAGGTTATTTATTTTAAATTACTTTTACATGTGAGATCATCGTTATCTTATTCTATCTATCTCAGAACACGATATTACACAGCGCAAATAGGATTTAAAATATCTCGTATATTCTATGGTTCTTACGAATAGTAAAATTATTATCTACAATACTTGGCAAGACCTTTGTAAATGTACTCTCGTCTTCCATTTCCTATCTGCATAACTCAGTCCGTTTCTATCCTCTCGATGATCTTCTAGCTGAACTGAAAGATTTCCACTGTTTAAAGATGTAATCAGTTTATGTTTGTTAGAATTTTCATTAGAGCATGCACACGACTTACTTACGCGGGGCAATTTTGTCTAACGCTTTACTTTTAATTGCTTTATCGTGTTGACTATCTTTAAATATATCTTTTGACGATTTCTTCCGTTTTGGTGTTCCAAGGTTTGGACCTATTTTGCATATAGAAGAAACGGTTCCATTTTTATCATCATAATTAATAACATATTCTTTACGCATATTTGTTTTATAACCGTTCGTTTTTGTTGCATAATCTTTTCCATTGCTTTTCGGCTGTACTGGTGGAATTAGTACTGTGTAACTTGATTCATGTTTTTGTGGCGGTTTTACAGTTTCTTTTGTATAGTTATCCCTGGATGAATTTCTCTTACGATTACTGTTTACGCCGTGGTTGTCATCGCGATTGTCTTTAACTTGTTGGTCTGCTTTCTTAACAATCATGCGATTTAAGTCTTTGGACGTTTCATCAGGAACATCTTCTGTTTTAGGTCTTTGCAAAGACCTACTTCTATGATCTTTCTTTTCAATGGTCGTTTTTTTTTCGGTTGAAGATTTGTGCTCTCGAGACTTACGGGCATGACTGGATCTGTTCAGCTCCTCGGTGGCCTTCCCTCGGGTATCACTAGCGTGGCGTTGTTTATCACTTTTCTCAGCTCGTCTTGAAAGGGTGTCTTTGTAGGCAGAGCGTGAGATGGTGTCTTTATTTACCGAGTGTTTTCGGTGACTACTATCGGTCCCGGAATCTGAAAAACGTTCCTTCGTTCGGTTACTGCTACTTACATCAGAAGCATGCATATCTCCTGTACGTTCGGTTTTCTGTTGATTAATTTCCGTTTTATACGATTTTCTTTGACATGAGTTGAGTGAGTTTGATTTCAGCTTTTGGCTGTCTCGGTTCTCCAAAGAGTTGGTCTTTTCTTTTTTAACGTTTAGATTGATATAAATTGGATTTTCGTCTTCAGATAAATGTTTTTCGATGGTATAACTTATCTTTTCCACGTCGTTACTAGGATTTCCTTTTATGGACCGATTCGAACTAAAAGTAAACAAAATAGTTTATATTTAATAATGATGACTAACCATGTGATAATTAGTACATATTTATTTAATAATACTAGGTTACTTTTTCTGAAAATGTATTAAAATACGTACCGTATGTATTGGTTTTCGCGTTGATGAGACTTTTCCATTATTTCGCGTTCACGTTTATACGTCTTCGGTGGTGCCGAAATACTTCTACTTGTAGTAACTTCGTCATGTCTACGAAATTTATTTCGCCTCGTATAAGAAACAACGTCATTTAATTCTTGGGTTTCTTTTTCAATAATTGGTTTAAAGACTTCAATTTCGTGTGTTTCTCTAGGTTTGTCTTCATACTTTGAACGAAGTCTTGGGGTCGGCACTGGAGCATAGTTGATGTTTAAAGGAATGTTTTGATATTCAGGCGTCTCATCAGAACCGTGTTCACTGTTACAGACGCTGTTTGAAACTTGCTGAATTAACTTAACAGACTGAAATATATTCTCAACGACATTTTTATTGCGGTCATATGTGTTTTGCACATGATTTCGGCTTTTGTATGAATCTGTTCTACCGTGATCAACACCGAAGTATGTGAGTTCACTGTCCCGTAGTTGCCTGGTTTTAGGCTTCCTCTGCGCTGGCGACACTTGTAGACCGTTAAATTTAGCTTTAACATCATCGATAGGATCTTCAACGGGTTTGATTTTTATATGTGTCACCACCTGCTTCCCGCGTTTTAAACTATCTTGTTTAGTAGGACCTACAACATATTAGTAATTTAAGATTATAGCACATTTATTTAAAACGCTTCCTTAGTAAAATGTTAATATTTGAATATTAAGTTACTATTTTATAGTCTACGATGAACTAGCATGCATAATAATAAAAGCGCATAAATACCTGCTTGAATAGTCCGTGAAGTATTGGGTTTCATTACAGATTCAACTTTTTCTCTCGGGAATACAGATTTCACTTCAGCATTGTAGTGTTTCTCTGCTTTCAATTGCTTATTTACTAAAGAAACTGCCGATAGTACAGAATTATTAGAAGGATCTTTATTCATAAGATCATCGGATATCCCAAAAGCCATGTTCTCTCCTAAAAGATATGGTTTGGGTTTCGGAATTTTGTTTTTGAGAATACTTTTTGTAGCTGCTGTATTCTCATCGGATTCACCAAACTCACTAACATTAATATTTATAGGAGTGACAACTCCATTGGTCGTTGGAAAATCGTGCTTTTCACCAAATAATGTAATAGGTTTTTCAATCATATCTTGCATGGGCACAAAAGCACTTCTTCGCTTTCTAAAATCATTTGATGGTGGAGGTTTCTCATCCGTTGCAATAATGTTGACTTTACCTGAATCTGCGGTGAAATGTACTTCGGTTTTGCAGAACTCTACCCTTTTAACTCTTCTGTCAGTTTCTTCACTAGTTTGGTACTTTTTGTCATTTTCGTCACCATCTGTTTCAATCGTAATAGGCAAGGTTATTGACACTTTCCCGGATGATTGTAGAGTTATACTATTTTCTAATGGGTCCTCCATAACAATATCGTGGTCTCTATAAGTCTTGAATTTAGTACCTCTGTAGTGTGAAGTCGGTCGGTTTTTGGATAGCCAATCTCTAAATGATTCTTCATTATTATTTGTCTTTCTCTCATCTCTATATAAATATTTTGAATGTGAGTTGTCATCTATTTGATCATTTACAATTTCTGAAGATTTACAAATGCCGCTATCAGTGGAAGATTCCATCGCTAATGTGTCGTTACTGTGCGTAATAGTTTCGTTTAGTGGGGATGTGTCTTCAAAGCTGTAACTCTTTCTCCTCGTGTTCCATTCATTACTGCTGTTTAGAAGTGATTTATATTTAAGTGTACTTAAAGTTACAGGTGTGTCTAATAATGGTGAGTTTCGGCTAGTACTTCTACTACCAAATTGAATATCACTGCTTTCAGAATCATAAGAATATTTTCTGTGAACGTTTTTTCCAAGTCTTGAATCGAGATCAATAATACTGGCATTATCTGTGGAAGATGACTCTTCGCTTGGCATCCGAATCGAACTTCCTTTTGTAGAACCTCTCCATTTCGAAGGTTCCGAGATTTCGAAATCGTCTGGTTCTGTTACTTTGTAATTTTCTGATTCTGCGATGGGTTCAGGAGATGATTCAAAAGGGGTAGATGATATTTCCAGAGGCTTCATCGGGGATGTTGGGGACTCCAGCATGTTAAAACCGGATGATATTACCTGAAAAACAATAAAAATATTATAAATAAATTTTCAGTTTAAATATATCTTAAACCGTGATAGCTTAAAACAACCAATATGAATTATTATTTTTCAACAAAATTAACTATACTAACATTATAAAAAGAGGTTATTTTTTTGTTTGTTTTGTTTGTACGGAATAGGCTCCGAAAATACTGCTCTACCGATTTTAACCATTTTATCATTGGTAATAAATTGATTAAAATCATAATCATAAGAAAGCGAATTTAACAGGATGCAACATGGGCTATGTCACATCACGCTACGATACTTAAGAGCTGTGCAGCGAGTGAAACCGCTGGACACAGCTAGTTTTGTATAACCGCTGTGGGTTTTTCAAAACGCTGCCGCATTAGTTACAGGTTCGCATAATGCAGGAAACAGTAAAAGTTGCCAGGAACCAATAGCAAATGCATGAATTGATAAGGCGTTAGTAATTGTACTGTTTATTTCACTATTGTGATTAGTGTTCAAATATCTTTATCTTCACAGTAACATTGACCCAATAATCTAGATATATAGCAACTCCCTAGGCACTCCTGACTTAGTCATAAGACATCGACTTGTAGCTGTAGTAGATAGTAGAGATAGGTATTGGTATTTTTTCCTATTTCCTCCAGTTTTATTGATTACGATACAACGTCGCCGCCTCTGTTGTGTGGTATAATTAATAATCATAGGCATGAGACATTTCAGCTTTGTCATAGGAATGGCAACGCGCATTTGCGATGCCTTGGTACTTATGCGGTGTCCGTAATCTGCGTGGCGGTTGCTCCAACAATTGGTGGACTATCAGTATATAAATAAATTGAGACAGGAGTATAGTTTACCCTTCGTGAAGAGTGAAGCATGAAGGAGGCTGCTGGTGCCCCTGGAGCTGCGGACGAGTGGTAGGCGGCGCGCATGACACGCACGCGTGCTCCGGGCCCGCTTGCGTGAAGCACCTCCATCGCACGCGCTATGCGTCGCGTCACGCCTCCTTCTGTCACCTGCAATTAATGAAAACATAATTTAATCAAAATTACTGCTATAGTCGTTAAATTATTGAGAATAGAATAACTGACGGGTTCAGAATCGAGCGGTGTCATGGAACTTAACTTTTTTGGCGAGTTTGATGTACTAGATAGACAGATTTGCGTAGGTACCTACATCATAAAAAAAAAACAAATGCTGTCGTGATTTTAGAACAGTTTGTTAAATAAGGCTTGAACACCTTGGTAGCCAGTTGTACTTGTATTTTGTATTGATGACTAATCTACCAGTCCCAAAGCAATCGTGTTTGTGAATGTTCTACAAAATAGAAATATACTTCAAATATTTAATAACAACTTGTTGTCTCACCGTTGCTTTGCAATTGAACTTTCAAAAAGTGTATGAAATATTCATGACCGAGCATGTGATGACCTCAACTAAGCTGTTATTATAACTGTCCGGCCACTGGCTACAGAGCTCCGTAGACTTTGTTTGACTGTAGTCAGTGTAAATCATTGTCAAAATGCAATGTGTGTGTGTGCCCGAGAACTTCTTGCTTAGTCGTCGTGACGAATGTTGTTCGACTACTTTCATGTCCTGTGGAACTGCTCATATAGGTACTTATTTCAGTGCTTATATAGATAGAACCATAATAAGAAGATAACTATGTTTTAAAAACTAAATATAAGCCTTACTCAATTAGTCTTACCAAACAAAAACACGATTGTCGCAAGCTTTCTGCGCAACAGGTTCGATCTTTGCACGAAGATATTTGTCTGGCCTACTGTGGGCCGCCTACAGGTAGTATTGTCGCAGTACAATCATGATACCATAAAGCTTATATTTAATTTTGTTCCGGGTCTCCGTGCCTGTATGTCAGATTTTTGTTTATGAACGCACCCAAGACAAAGAATCTGCGAGACAGCAGTTTTTAACTAACAATATTTTAAATTAATGTTACGTTTATTAGTAAGCATTAATACGAAGCCATTTACAAGTAAGCACGTTACGCACGGTTATTGTGGCCTTCACAATCATTAAAGTATGTATTTATTGTTACTAGTGACGTGATCCTTCTTGCGGGGGCGAAATGAAATTGCGGCGTGTTGTGATTGCGATCTTTACAATGATCAACTCACTTTTGAATACTCAAGTGGGTGCCAGAGACATTTGAATATTTGTATTGTAGCCACAGAACTTAAATTACAATACTCACACGCTCAAATGGGGATTTACTGGAAACACTGCGAGCTCGCCCTTGACTTCGGTAACAGGACAAAGAAAAAACACTTAAACTAGCTGGATTCTTTTAAAATCGAGTTTTGGAAAGTTCTAGTGGTTCTAGCTATAACTTAAAACAGAGCCGTCAGGTCTAGCTATACCTGAATATGACCTAATAGTTATCCACAATATTTCGACAGATGCAGCAATAAGGAGAAGTCCCGTTAAATAAGTATAAAATAGATGTATGTAGATAGTGATACCTACCTACCTGTGTTAATGTTTAAGCACTCTTAACTAAACAAAAGCAAAAAAAACTCATTTACATATTACGATGTTTTTTTATGTAGGCAATTTATCTGGTGTTTTTTTGCTCTATTATTTCGTTCCATTTAGAGAAAAAGATAAAGCCTTATTGGCAGGAGCACTGTCAGTCTGGAACTGCGCAGCCTTTTACTAGTAGATTGATCAAGGTGATTTATTTCAGAAGATAGAGTTACTGACGTCACCAGTATAAACGAATGCCAACTAAAACCAGAAGGCCACATGCGACCCACTATAAGCGCTCTACCACCTCTACATATAATACTATAGATATACCGATCTAGTATCCATATCGATACTTGTTTATTAAATCGAAACAAAGTGGGCAAATAAAATTATACTTGGTTTTTTGATTAATGAAATAACCGTAATTACAAGTTACCAAAAGAGAATCAGTGCCTGTCAATTATTGTACAACCGGTTCCGTTGCCGCCACGGCCTAGTTTAATTACTTAATTCATGAAGGTAAAAGCGAAGTAGAGGTTGCTTGTTATGGCTTAGAAGTAGAACCTGAAAACTGATAATTTATTTAGTGGAAGAGTGTTACCGACTCTTCCTTGTAAAAATAAAAATAGCTTTGTACTCAAAATAACGACAACTGCACGATCTATTGACGTCCGCACGTGGTTTTTGCACAGTTAACGGTAAATTTGACAGACCTATTACCTATTAATCAGAACATGCAAATTAGTACCAAATGTATATTTTGAATTGTGAGAATCTTTCCAAATGGAAGACGGAAGGCTTAATTTGGCAAGACGAGGGGGAGGGGTCCGTGACGTGAGCGGTCGTCGACTCCTGCGCGGGCGTACGAGGTATCGCGCAATATCGATATTTTACGAGAAATTAAAGAGGAAAATCCACAAATCTGAACATCTTAATTTCCAATGATTCACCTATCGTTCTCATTAGTATGGAGTATTTATTAAATAAACCACGTAAAGGACAGGGGCGCGTCATAAACTGGTATCGGCCATCTAAACCGCGGTTGTATAGTTCATCATGTATTTTCCTAAAATTGTCATATTGAAGGCTAATTTGTAAGAAATAGTAGAAATCTATAATTGTAAAATGAATATTTATTCTTATCTCTTATCTATGGATATAATATTTTAGATTAGTCGCTAAAAGATGGTTTAACCGGGAGAATGGGAAAAGTAAACACGTAATGACAACATTAAAAGCGTTTTTGCAACGTTAACGAGTGCCCTTTACGTGAATAACGTAGGTAATAGTTGCGTAGCGAAGCTCATCATTATGTGACATTCGTGCAAATGATGATAAGTTGGCGTACAGTGTACACAAACAATACGAGACAAACAGCGGATTGCGCGGTGCAGCACAACCTCGCGCCTCGCGGGGCACGGCCTTTGCGCAGGATTTCCGGCAGTCTGCACACGAACCCGAATAACCATGTTGAACTAACAACGCTTCGTTAACTTACTTACGGTTTAATATAGTTATGTGAGAGCGTTGTACCGAACCATTCTGGTATCTTGCTGCATATAGCATAAATGTTGATTCGTTTTCATTACCATGTTTATAGTCGTCACTACTCAATGAGTCATAGGCTTTATTAAAGTTCACATGTAGAGCCAGATTGTCGCTTTATAGTTTCCTGATTGAAGATATAGGAAATGCGTTAAGCAAAACGATCAGTAGCTTCCTCACGTCTATTACTTCACTTTCACTGTTCGACAATCAACCGTTGGGATCGAGATTACTATTGTGTTCACATCACCTTCCTGTTGTAATAGCTTTTCTGATTGCGTTAAAGGTAGCTTGCAATTATGGTCTTCTTGGTAAGCTGTATTAATAACATATCAATCACAATTTCGCCCCTAAGACTACCCACTGACCCTATGATCTTTTATAGTCTATACTATTACCTACATACATTTAGCGTACCTACACAAAAAACAAACGATTTTCGCAATACTTAAATGCACGGCGTCCCTTTATCCGCGCTTTTGGTTCGACTGCTCTGGGATTCAAGCTTGTGATATAAGCAGTGCATAAAGGCTAGGTAAGTGGCCAATTATATAAGTGGCCAATAATACGATACGTACTACGTATCTCTATTTACCCTGGACTCCTTAGCTTCCCATTGCCAATCCCAGGTGGATTTTAGAACCATATTGTTGTCACTGCAATTCAATTGTTTTATAACTACAGACAATCTTTGACGACGCCGCGGCTTTTCCAGATAAAGATATTTTGGGCAATTGTTCTTATTCCAAATTTTATATGTATTTTTAAGCACAGTAGTGTATTTCATAAATTGCAATTTTCAGTCGAATTTGTTAGTTGCCCACGTTGTCGTAATAGAACACGCACAGAATAATAAAAAGTAAGTTGTTACGGAAACGCACAGGAACAATTTACGACAAGTGACATAACTGTTACATACGGTTCTGCAGACTTGCATTTAAGTTTATCTCTTCCACACGAATTATAGGAACACAACAAAAAAACTTACTGAACTAGCTCTCAGACAGGTTTGTCTCAACATTTCCTCTCAATATTAAACCTTATGCAGTGAAACACAAGTCTCATTCTTTCAAATTAAATAAATATCCATAATATAGCTCGAACGTCTCCTCGTCCTGAGTTTTAACACCGTAAAAGGAAATGACCGCTTTAGCCTTTTGGCAATGACCTCTTGTTAATCGAAATGCCACAATCTTATTTAGTTACATTAATTAGTACTTATGTATTCGATAACTACTTCACTTTGTATTTTATAATATAACTCATCATCTTTCTTTTGACTACTTATATAACAAATATGCAAATTAGAAAGCTTGCATCACAAAATACTGTCTAATTTATGCTGCTTCGTTTGGTTTTTTCTTTAAATAATGCATTTAAATTATTTATAAGTTGTTGACAAACTTTGTGTGAAATCACAATGTATCAGATTGGCAAAGCTCGAGCTTTGTACTGCTTAGGGGATGTTTGACCTTACCTTTCCATATTCGGCGGTTCCAGCCCACTCTCGTCGCCATTGATCTGCCACTTCCATGTCAATGAGTTGGTGTATGTCGTTTTTCGATAATGTAGCTACACTCGGGAGCTCGGGCTCGTTCGATAGAAGCGCACACGCACGTTGTTGCTGCGCGCCGGCTCGAAGCCTACTGCCAGTCACCTCCACTGCCTTCGGCGCTCGAGACGCGGCACAGCCTCAGCCCACAAAATGAATTTAAATATCGCCAATTCGTCATTGCCTTCCGTTGACAAAAACCGTACCTACTTAATGTCAACGCCCACCGTCAGTATAAGGTACGTCTCACGTAGGAAGCGACCCACGCTTTTACGAGATAGATAGGTACTGCAATATGGAATCAAATGTATAAAGTTTGGGAAACTTTGGAATACAATAAAATATATATACCTATATAGATGTCAGATAGCTTTTTAGTGATCATTAATCAATCTTATTTATTTAACCGGTTCAACATCTAAAATATTTTTGTCAGGAGTCGGTACAAGTCAATCTAGACAGCAATTTATGTATCTAAAATTCTAAACCAATGTTCTATTTTACCTTATATTTACTTAATACGTCATTGGATAAAACCAGTATTTATCCGGTAATAATAAGTTTTCGCGTCACAGACTCAAAAACCTTCAAGGTTACAGGAATATTACCTGGGCACTAAATTTACCCAATGGCAATACCTACCTATCTAGATTGAGTATATACCTATCTAAGCCAGCACAGAACTCCTTCGAACTTCGTATGGGATCCTTGTAGTTTCAGGGATATGCGTTGGATGACCATGAGTTCCAGATGTGAACTAGGTACGCACACATTTTTGCGATACCTACGGCAATCTTAGAGTTAGGTTAGGTACATACCTATCTACATATAAAATTAATTGAGGTAGGTAAAAACTTTAATTAAATCCTATGTCTAGGGGCGAACCCAGGGCTTTTTTCTGGTCAGAGTCGGCCAAACAAATGAGAACCATTGCAAAGTTACTGTAATCAGTGTTACGTGATGTGGCATTAGTGGTATTTTAAGATTTACCGCCCCCTTAGTTTGTCGAGAGCGAGCTCGTATAATAATATATTTTAAACCCGCCAATGTTAATCTTCTTAATATATTAGGTCCTTACATATGAAATTGGCGTTTTTCGTACTGGCCACTTTAATCACGAATTTCTCCTCTTTGGTAAGGAATTCCAAATTCAAATTTGTACAGCTATTTACTCATGTATTTGTGCTTCGATGACCGTCATTCATTTGTTTTTTTTCTTCTGTTTTTTCTGTTTGCGTCACTCATTTTACAAAATGGAAAATTTAAAATATCGCATTATTTACGAGTACGAGTTCCGCCCGTGGCACTAGTGCTGCGGAAACGACTCGAAGGGTGAATGATGTGTATGGCGGTCATGTTGCAAAAGAAAACACAGTTCGTTTTTGGTTCCAACGTTTTCGTTCTGGAAATTTCGACCTGCAGAACAAGCCCCGTGGACGGCCTGAGACCCAAGTTGATAATGGAGAATTGAAGGCTATTGTGGAAGCGGACCCATCGCAAACCACGTCCGAGTTAGCTGCAGGCTTCGATGTTAGTGATAAAACTGTTTTAATTCACTTGAAGCAAATTGGGAAGATTAAAAAGCTTGAAAGGTGGGTACCTCACGAATTGACTGAAGCAAACCGGCAAACGCGCGTCGACTGCTGCGTTACATTACTGAACCGGCACAACAATGAAGGTATTTTAAACCGAATCATTACCTGTGATGAAAAATGGATTCTTTACGATAATCGGAAGCGCTCAGCGCAATGGTTGGATCCTGGCCAGCCAGCCAAATCCTGCCCCAAGCGAAAATTAACCCCAAAAAAGTTACTTGTAAGCGTTTGGTGGACTAGTGCCGGTATTGTTCATTACAGTTTTCTCAAATCTGGCCAGACTATTACAGCTGATGTCTATTGTCAGCAATTACAAACCATGATGGAAAAGCTAGCGGCTAAACAACCAAGGCTGGTCAATCGCTCCACGCCACTGCTGCTTCACGACAACGCCAGACCACACACTGCGCAACAGACGGCTACCAAATTAGAAGAGCTTGAATTGGAATGTCTTAGACATCCTCCGTACTCCCCGGACCTTGCTCCAACAGATTACCATTTTTTTCGCAATTTGGATAACTTTTTGCAAGGGAAAAAATTCAACTCCGATGGGGCAGTCCAAATCGCCTTCAAAGATTTTATTGATTCCCGTCCGACTGGTTTTTTTAGTAAAGGGATCAATGAACTACCTATAAGATGGCAAAAGTGCATTGAAAACAATGGTTCATACTTTGATTAATTAAATATATTATATTAAAAAATATTCGACTTTTTGTTCCTTCCATACAAAACGCCAATTTCATATGTAAGGACCTAATATATAAATCACGTGTCACGTTGTTTGTCCGCGATGGACTCCTAAACTACATAACCGATTTAAATTAAATTTGCACATCGTGTGCAGTTTGATCCAACTTAAAAGATAGGGTCGGTAGGGTAGGTAGGGTAGGGTAGGGTAGGGTAGGTAAGGTAGGTAGGGTGGGGTAGGGTAAGGTAGGTAGGGTAGGGTAGGTAGAAAATTGCATTGCAACGCATGCCGGGGGCACAGCTAGTTATGTTATAAAACTGTTTTACCATTCATACATAGAATGTACCTATTAAAAGTTCAATTTTTGCTTTAGGTACCCTCGGAGATGTTAGATTAGTCAAACTAGTTGCTTATTATGTTTCTTTTTTTTTAGCATTCTTTCACAGAAGATTAGCATCTAAATATTCTAATATTGAAAAGTTTGAAATTGATCAACCAACAGACGTACGGTACGACAGCGAACGGAGCAAGCTCCAAATAACCTAATCCATAGAAAAATTACAACCGTTTGAATTCGGGGCTATCATAAAAAAAAATATGGCTATGGCGCTCATTAAGGGAGGGCTATGTTCAGCAGTGGACTAAAATAGCCTGATGATGATAAAAAAAATATTCTACATCAAAACTATGAAATAAAGGTGAACGTTAAGTTTTTTGAATAAAATTATAAATATGTTTTATTATGTGCATTAAACATAAGTTTTTACTATGATTCTAAACACGTTTGATTGTAATATCGAAACGTAAGGAGGGTCGAAAATATTGTGTCAACGGATTCCTTCAGTAAATAATTATGTAACCGACAACGTTCAACGTTTGTAGCTGGTAGTTGACGCAAAAGCTTATAGGAACGTTATTCGTAACTCAAAAACGAATGGTATCTTTTGTTTACTAACGAATCGTACATTATAGGAACCGGGCATTAGCGCAAAACGTTGTCGTATATGTCTTATTTAAACTATTTCAGTATTTTCGCTCTAAAACTATTTTGTTTATACCTATGAATTTCCTGCCAAGTGCGAATCGAACTCGCGCACTGAGGTTTCCGTTCCGACATAAAATGCCATTTCTTTTGACTGCATAGTCTGAGAGGGTTGATTTTTTTACAGCTCCAAAGGTCCACAGACTTGAGTAGGTATATGATTTAATAATTTCAACTAGAAACCTCCACGCGTTCTCGAGAATAAAGAATCTTGACAGACAGAAGGACAACAAAGTGATCCAAAAAGCGTTTCGTTTTTTCCTCTTGAGGTACGAGCTCTAACAAGGCATTTTAATATCTATAGAAATAAAATGTGTTGGTTAGCCCATTTAACTTTAATTTTAAGTACCTATATTAATAGCAACCCTCGCAACCCCTTTTTTGCGTCAGGGTAAAAATAATACCAGGGGGGGGACACTGCCATAGTGACTTAATATTTGAAAGATACTAGCGCCATCTATTACACCGTTCCTGGAAATAAATCACATTAGTACATTCAAGTCCGTGAGATGGCATTCAAATCGTAAATAGACTAATTATGTTATTTGAAATTATTTGTTTCTTTGAACTAAATTGCCAAATTATTTTATTGGAGTACCTAAAACTGTTTTTATATTAATAAAAATATTGCATTCGATGCTCACAAAACAACATTCAACAAAAAACGTCAAAACACTAACATTGTCACATTAGTGACATTATCACAAAATGGTGGCTACGACTTGCGTTGGCGCATTTATGTAGAATTGTAGATTTTATTCCATTTTGTGATATATTCTGTTTTGTTCGAGTTTATAATACTCCAGATAGTGGTTTTAATGGCGAAAACTGCCTTTTTCTCCATTAAATACCTTTAGCAAAAAAAATACATCGTTTTAAACACCTTAGCAGAGAATAGGCATAGTAGATATATGGCTTGCTATACTAGCTATAGGTATGTATATACACATATATGAATTAGTTCAGGAGCGGTCTACCAGATGGCAGCAGTAACAACGGGTACCAAAAAATCTGTCAAGTGGGCTCTCTATTTCATCTATATAATAGTACTCTATGAATAATACTTAGGTACAACCTGAACAAGGACACTAAGCGAATGGCAATATCATCAAGATTTAAATGGGGGAAGGGGGAGTACCTATATTAATTCTGATTTTAAAGCTATTTATTAGAACATTTTCACATTATTTATACAAAAAATATATTATAAGTAGTGAGACTTCTCACTAGGTATATATATTTTGGTTCCACTATTATTTTAATTTTTCGGGTCTTCTGGTTGGGCATTGAATTGCGTGTTATTTAAATACAATTACGTATTTAGTATTTGTAATTCAATTTTTAAAATGTAATTACTATTTCAAATCAAACACTGAATTATTTTGTAGTTAGTTAGTATTTCAAATATAAAATTACATTAGAACATTCTTAATTACATTTAGAGATCTTATCAATGGTTATGACAAAGTAACAGAGGCTGTGCGGTGACAGTACATTAAAAAATTTAGTGTTCATTTCATGAAAGGAAATTCTTCTTTTAGGTATGGATAGCCTTATTCGCAGAGCTGGATTAGTTCTATTCTATTTTATTTGATTACTCAAAGATGCCTGGACTGATTTGTAAAATTCTTTTTTTGATTGATAGGGTTATACTTCCCAGGTGGTCCCATATCAATTTTATTTACATTGCTTGGGTAGTTTATTATTTTAAATACATGCAAGAAAGTAAATTGTATTTTAATTAAAGTAAAGCATGTATTTTAACCCTCTCTGGTTGGGTCTAAAAAAAAGTAATTTGTACTAAAGTTGTCACAGATTTTAGTCATTTATTTCATGATATAAATATATGAGAGCAAATAAATACATGACATGATTTCTTAAATTCTATTGAGAAGATTTGATCCACCACCACACAAAGCTCACATTTTATTGTTAGCTATTTGCATTGTATCATGATGGTTTTAGTATTATTTACAATTGATTTTAACTTAAGAGTGGTGCTATACTCAGATTCGTTACTTGGAACTAGATAACGATTGACCATACATCGAATTTAAACCCTCTCAGTCAAGTGATTACTGTTAAAAACACTAATATTGGTGATTTTTGGATTTTTTGTTTCCAAGTAGCGTCTCTGAGTGTGCAAACTGGGACTACATTGTTCTATTGGGTCTCCCACCTGTAAAAACAATGTAAGTGGAATAAGAATAAATCAATTATATAGGAGATAATTATACTGAATTAACAGTTCATTCATTTCTCTGGGGTTTTCATAGTATGTTAACTTCCCAGAAGTTTATTTTCAGAATTACTTCTAAGTTGTCTAATGTACAAATCAAATAAATAATTATCACATTTTCTTAATTCTAAAATTTCAAGAAAAGTATCACTTTTAAACTTGTTTCTCATATTCACACCTCTTCGATACTTGGCAACTAAGACATTGTGCTTCTGGCTAGTCATACAAAAATTATAAAACAACTTTTGCTCTATGTTATAAGTTTTATTGATCCCATTTTTGAAATATCTGTAGAATAGTTGTTGTTCATAGTTGCACATATTTTCAACTTCCTTCCATTCTGTAGCAGTTAAACCAAATAGCAGACCAATTTGGGGACCTTTCACCATACATGTTACTTGTCCTGAACAATCACTTATTCTTATAGTGGCACATGATGTTACTTTTCCTTTATAGTTACTGATCTTGACAGACTCCAGGTAATATTCTGTCAGCAATCCCCATCCTTTTGCATCAGGTTTAACCCGTCGTACCTCAGTAAGTTTCAATGAAACAACAGAGTGATAAGAGTTACTGTCAACTTGTTTTTGATTCATGAGAATCTTGCAGCTCTGTTTGAGTTTGATGAGAGTCGTAACTTACTGAGTTCACATGAGTTCTGCAATATTTTTGTATTTATGCTTCAGCCAGCTGTAATGTTAAGTTGGTTGTTTGACAAACAATATAACATCTCAAATTTTAATTAAACGAAAGTTCAGAATTTTCGTTTAATTTAAAATAAAATGCATTTCACAACCTTTATATTCAAATTCTAACGCATCCAATTCTATGAAAATTAAAATTAAAATAATTTTAAATGTATTAAAATTACTTCATTTACATGGCGATGGTCCGTGGTGTCAATGTCATGCTTCTTGACACTGCCTAACAGGGTTGCCAACTGCGAAAAGATCGTATTTTTACTTTCAAATCTCGTACATTAGGTAGGCTGTGATGTTCGGCCAATATCTGATAGACATATTTTTTTAAGAACTCTTATAGGAAGTATTTTTTCTTTCCTTAATTATGGCTTTAATAACAAGGGAAAGAAAACTTTACTTCTTCTATATAATAAAAGTGGATCGCTAAATGTGTTGCTAAGCGCAAAACTTTTACGCGGCAAGACCGATTCGGATATTTTTTAAGCTGTTGCATAGCTTCTTTCAGTATATTAGAATGTACTCTGTGATAGCTTCTATCGCGGGCCTTGAGCGTGGAGACCGAATCCAGAAATTACGTAACGAAAAATCCAAACACTTTCATTACGAATAATTACGGTCAGTTATTTCAATCACTGTTTCTATTCTATTAGCGTGTATGGTAGAGAATCGGACAGTCGACATTACGCTGGATCAAACCCAAGGTCTTGTTTTGCTTTTTGCGACTTCTTTTCATTGGAAGTACACACATCAACACGGTCTAGAGATATTTCATACTCAATTAAATAACTCGAAAAGTACTGGCCGCATTGGAATCTTTTATACACCGATATGTTTGTAATTTATCTCGGACTAATTCCAATTTTTTTTTGGAGTTCTATTTTCATATATAAGGCGCCCGGTATGAGAAAAATGTGAGGTGTAAAACATAGTATAAAGAGGGGAAGTACGTTATCTTCATACAAACGCATAGCGCGCGGCTTGTATGTGTGCGCCGTAGTATCTATGCGTCGCCGCACGCACACTAAACAAAATCTCGGCTCCTTTCGAGGTGCGCCAGTCGGGGCTAACACTGCACGAGGTTCGCGCGTCACGGCTTTTCGGCACCGCTAAACGAATAAAAAATGTCTGATAACCGCGGGAGAAAGTATTGCTGTGTGTTTGGGTGTCTTAATAATTCATCAATTCCAGAATTGTCTCAGTTCAAATTACCTATTGAACAGGAAAGGTAAGCTACTCACTTATTCTAGCATAATTCAATTTTTTACTTCATAATGAGATACCTACCTACTGAGTTCTTTTTGTTGTATTAGCATATTAGTTTTCTATCACACAGAGGAAGTAGAATAGAATAGAATATACTTTATTGCACACCAAAATCTACGAAACAAAACTGTTTTACAAAAAGATGTTAAATCTATGGTTACAATGGCGGTCTTATCGCTAAGAAGTACCGCGAGTTATCGCGAAGTAGGTAGGTAGGTAGGTCTACTTTCCCACTAGAATGTTTGTACTTTTGATCTGTCAACTGATTTACCGCTATTGCTTTGTTTACGTTTAGTTGTGCCGATTTCTCAGTATTGTAGGTATATTAACTAAGTACCTAACTACCCACAGTTATGAAATCGTAATTAAAAATAAGTTATTGACTAATTTTAAATTATATATTATATACATATAAAGCAAAGTTCGAATCATAACAACAGATTTGATTATAGTCTAAGAGACAGGCAGAGAGTAGACAGACAGTTTTGAATGTTGTTTTACGGTGTTTTTTGTTTAATTATAATATTTTAGTCACTTTAAAATAAAAGTAAAAAATACAACTTCTCGACCCTTGCCAATTTATAGGTACTGAATTAAAATTTAGCTAAAAGTGACAACCCTATGACAGTAGGCAATTATATCGCGAATTGGGCCGGAGATAACCTACTTCCCCTCTATTTACTTTGTGTAAAATCTACTGATGAATGACCTCGTTACGTTTTTGGTGCGCGTGCACCTAAGGTGTTGGGCGTACAGTTGAATATTACTAGATGGCGCTTTATGAAATTTGTCGTCCGTCAGTGATATTTTTCGCCGATTAGTTATTATAAATGTATATAAAATGAATAAATATATATTTATACAATATGTTGATTTGCATCCTCGTCAAAATTTAGGAGATGCTAGTAAAAGTCATAAATAATCAATGAAAATTACGGTACCTGATCAATAATAATATACGGCGCTTTTATGATCTGTCTCTGTGTGTTTAAATTTAACAGTATTACAGAATATTTCACTTCAAAAGTAGAGAATCACCTACAGAACACACAGAACAGTGTGCGTGAGCGTCGGCGCATACGTATCATACAGCGGCATGCACGCACCTGTGTGCACTTACCGATTTCTGAAAATACGAAAAAAGTAAAAAAAAAAAACCTACTTATTTTATTATCGATTCGGGTCGAGAATCATTAGCATAGTTACGTCCTTGAATTTGACGAGGATGCAAAACAACACGCTGTATATGTATATTATTGGAGTTTACTCCCTAAGAATCGATTTTCATATATAAGGCGCCCGGTATGAGAAAAATGTGAGGTGTAAAATCTACTGATGAATGACCTCGTTACGTTTTTGGTGCGCACCTATAAAGTGAACTGAAAGTATTTTGAAATAACTATGGCAGAAAGGGGTGTAGATAATATTGCCGGAACATCTAGCAACCACGTGGTGAAAGGTACGTTATAATTCATGTATTATATGCATGAGCATGTGCGATTTGTATTTATTAAATATTTAATAATTATCGATGTAGTTCATATAAATACAATATGTTGATTTGCATCCTCGTCAAAATTTAGGAGGTGCTAGTAAAAGTCATAAATAATCAATGAAAATTACGGTACCTGATCAATAATAATATACGACGCTTTTATGATCTGTCTCTGTGTGTTTAAATTTAACAGTATTACAGAATATTTCACTTCAAAAGTAGAGAATCACCTACAGAACACACAGAACAGTGTGCGTGAGCGTCGGCGCATACGTATCATACAGCGGCATGCACGCACCTGTGTGCACTTACCGATTTCTGAAAATACGAAAAAAGTAAAAAAAAAACCTACTTATTTTATTATCGATTCGGGTCGAGAATCATTAGCATAGTTACGTCCTTGAATTTGACGAGGATGCAAAACAACACGCTGTATATATTTGAGAACAACTTTGGACTGTCGGATTTGAATATTTTTGTTTAATTTTAAGTACTGCGATCTAATTATTAGAAACCGCTTTACTATTTAATATGTGTTAGGTAGGTAGTGCTCTGATGCGCAGGGTAGTAACTACCTAACTATCGCGATGTCGTACCTACCTATTCAAAATCGGCGTGTTTAAAAGATTAGAATCATAATATTTACAGGTATTAAATCGATAAATGATAAAATTAGGTACTCACATGATTGAACTAATGAAGATCCTCTTTTCAGCAAACTTTCAAAATGTCCACCGCCCTGCTCGATGCACTTTCTTGCACGTTTTCTTAAGTTTAATTTTAGTCTGTTAAGCACATTAGTTTCTGATAGAGCAATGGGTACAACGAGGTATGGTACAACCATTGATGCGGTATTTTCGAGATTCCTGAACCACGTATCTCCCAACTAGGGCTTTCAAATACCGGATTTTTTCAATACCGGTATCAGTACCGGTATTAGAAATTTCAATACCGTGATCACGTGATCACGGTATTGAACTCAAGTTTTTCAGGCTTTTTAAAAAATAAATAAACTAGCGCTTGACTGTCATCCCTTCTAAAGGATTCTTCTAAGGTTCATAAGAACTTCAATTAGGGCATTAATAAAACCATTTAAATACGTGTTTTTTTGCCAAATCAGTCTTTATTCTCTTTTAATAGCTTTTTCTAATTGCTTTTGTATGGACGTGTCTTCATTTTCACAAGAAGAGGAAGAAGAAGAAGGTTCTTCTATCGTCATATCAGCTATATTCTCACTGTCTCTTTGAGACTGTCTTGTTATGTTATTATTATATTTTAAACGTGTAAGTAGATTAACTATAATATCTAATATTTCATCAGATGTGGATTTTATAAAAGTGTCGTCACCGCTATCATCATTACTGAAAAAAAGTTTCAGGGTCATGCAAATATTGTAATACTCCAGAAATTAAAAGTCGTCTTCGAAGTGTTTTTGCAAGAATTTGGCTTAAGTCATTAGCTTGACCATCTAACTTTGTCAACATAAATAGCACAATATCCGCTTTTAGTAAATTGGCATCCCGTTTACAAATTTCTAATACAGTTACTTTGACTACAGAAAGGCTGTTGTAAATATTTTTTTAAATTGTCAAATCGAATTCGTCTAATTCGAAATCGGAGTTTAATTTTAGATCGATTAAAAGTTTTAAAACACAATCCTTTAGTTTCAAAAAGCGTCCAATCATATCAGCCATACTGCTCCATCTTGTCTTGCAATCTAGTATTAATGTCTAATAATTAAAATTATAAAATGATTGTAATACCGTAATCACGGTATTGGCTCGTCAGTACCGGTATTGAAAAAAGACCAAAATATATCCGTGATTACGGTATTACGGGATCCCGTAATACCGGTATTGAAAGCCCTACTCCCAACGTCCATGTGTCTTATTTTAGTTACCATAAACCACTTGTCACTGTAATTGATAATGAAAGCAATGTTGATCTAATTAATATTTAAAAATAATATTTAAAACAAAATGATAATAATAATAATTACATAATTTATCAACATTCCTAATAAAATATTTGTGCACACCTGAAATTGTATATTGTGAAAAGTTTAATGTAAAATATTTCGCCGATTAGTTATAATAAATGTATATAAAATGAATAAATATATATTTATATATGTATATATCGGCGCAACAACAACAGTTCGGCTATTGTAAAATTTAGAATAACTAAGTTTAATAATTTGATTGCTCTAAAATTAGTTCATTAGTTCATCAATTGATTACCTAAAGTTTGTTACAAGGTAAACTTAATGTAAAACAGCATGTCATCATTTCTATTATTATGATTTTCAATACTTAACCTAAAAACTTGTAAACACGTGCACGTACGACGATCCCATAAATACGGCCGCACTGTCGGTGCTCGGGCATTCGCGCTCGAGCAGTCGTACAGTACGGACCTCTTTGAGAAGTCGTTACGCTGCCCGTTGAATAAACGAAGCTTTTTATTTACAAGTGAAGTTTTTGTTCCAAAACCAAAATGAGTGATCATGAAGAAAGTGATTATGACGTCAGCAATGCTGACGTCATACTTTTTAAAAACAATTCTGTGGTTCGCCACCCGTTATCAGAAGTGGGATTGCAAGAAACTCCTGCCCAAGACACTTCCTCATCAGCTCGTTTACCACCTGATGAACTGGAACCAACCAACGCCCAGCATCAGGAACCTAGGTTGGTCACCAACGTACCATTAGAAGCTGTGCGTCAATCAAGACCGCAAGCGTACCCTTGCCATGAAATGCAGATGGGAGGGATACCACCACAATTCCTGATGCAAATGATGGAAACAATGCAGAAAATGTCTGAACGCTTGTGTGCTGCACCTACTGAAGCAAAAATAAGGATTAAGGACGTCTATTTACCATCATTCGATCCAGACACCCACGTCGGTGTTAGGGAATGGTGCCAGCATATAGATCAAGCGATGAAAGAATACAAGCTGGATAATTTTGATGTACGTATGAAAGTCTGCAGCCTGTTGAAGGGGCGCGCAAAAATGTGGATTGATGATTGGATGGTGACCACTAAAACATGGGAAGAGTTGCGGACCAATCTTATCACCACTTTTGAACCCGAAAATAGATACTCCCGGGACATAATCATGTTTAGAGAACATGTTTACGACTCAACAAAAGATATAGCGGAATTCTTGTCACGTGCTTGGATTTTGTGGAAAAGAGTCACCAAAGACAATTTGGGAGATGAATACGCTGTGGAGGCAGTAATTGGATGCGTGAATGACGAACGCTTACGTATCGAACTATTGAACGCCAGGGCAACCACTGTTCCTGAGCTCATTTCAGTTGCGACATCCATACGGAAGAAGCGTAGTCATCAAAGCTCAAGTTCTACAACATACAATAAACGTCCACGTTTTTCGGACAACACACCGTCAACATCAAGCTGCCGTATATGTAAAAAGACAAACCACTCCACTAACGACTGCAGATTCAAACCTGCGGAGCCCAAACCTGAAACTAGCAATAAGGATGCAAAAGTTACAGCCGCTCCTACTTGTACCTATTGCAAGAAGCCAGGCCATACTTACGAAACCTGTTTCAAACGCCAACGTTCGTTGACTTCAAACGTAAACTGCGTTGCAGGCAATAAACTGGCTCCTTTCACCATCAAAATAGGCGAAAAGATTTTGCAAGCCGTCTTCGACAGCGGGGCGGAGTGCTCAATCATTAAAGAATCCGTTGCTACAGTTTTACCTGGACAAAGGAAACCAGTGGTCAATTACTTGAAAGGGATCGGTCGATTCCCCACACTATCATTAACCACACTTACAACTATATGCGTTGTAGACACTATTAGTGTTGAGCTGGAGTTTTTCGTATTGCCCGACTATGAAATGTCAACCGATGTTTTAGTTGGCATGAACCTGATCCATGACACTAATCTTAGTGTAATAATAACATCCAATGGGACGAGGCTGATCCACAAGACATCTATAAATCATGTGAGTACGAATTCTCCTCTTTTTAATAACCTGGACTGTGACCTGACTAGTGAAGATGAAGTCATGCAACTGCATCAACTCCTAAATAAATATGAACATCTATTCATTCGGGGATATCCTAAGACCAGGGTCAATACCGGCGAGCTTGAAATCAGATTAAAAAATCCTGATAAATTTGTCGAAAGAAGACCCTATCGCCTCAGCCCAGTGGAACGAGAGAAGGTTCGTGCCATAATTCAAGAACTTTTGCAACACAACATTATTCGAGAGAGCAAATCCCCCTACTCAAGTCCCATTATCTTAGTGAAGAAGAAGAATGGTGACGATCGGCTTTGTGTGGACTTTCGAGAACTTAACTCCAATACTCTACGTGACCATTATCCGCTACCGTTAATCTCCGACCAGATCGACCAGTTGGCAAATGGTCACTTCTATACTAGCCTTGATATGGCGGCTGGATTCCACCAAATTCCCATTGGCGAGAACTCCATAGAAAAGACCGCCTTTGTCACACCAGATGGGTTATATGAATACCTCACCATGCCATTTGGTTTGAGCAATGCCTGTTCGGTTTACCAACGATGCATCAATAGAGCATTATCATCATTATTGGGAACAGCTGCACAAGTCTACGTCGATGACGTATTAAGTAAATGCGTCGATTTCCCTGAAGGAATCTCACATCTGGAACGAATTCTTATAGCATTACAAGACTCGGGGTTTTCTATCAACGCAGACAAGTGCAGTTTCTTCAAACGGTCCATCGAATATCTCGGAAACGTAGTTTCTGATGGACAAGTACGACCGAGTCCACGAAAAGTGGAGGCCCTCGTCAAAGCTCCAGTGCCCAAAACGGTCAAGCAAGTCAGGCAATTCAATGGTCTGGCTGGATACTTCAGGAAGTACATTCCTGACTTTTCTCGTGTTATGATGCCTTTATATGAACTGACAAAACAAGGAGCAAAATGGGCATGGACAGACAAACACGAAGTAGCTCGTAATACAATCATCGAATGCCTAACATCTGCTCCAGTTCTTACATTATTCCAAGAAGAAGCACCTATACAACTATATACAGATGCAAGCAGCCTCGGGTTTGGTGCAGTACTGGTACAGGTGATCGATGGACGACAACATGCAGTTGCCTTTACGAGCATGAGAACCACGGAGGCTGAAAGTCGCTACCACTCTTACGAGTTAGAGACACTGGCAGTGGTACGCGCTATAAAACATTTCCGCCAGTATCTATATGGGAGAAAATTCATCGTGATAACTGATTGCAACGCGCTAAAAGCATCGAAACACAAAAAGGATCTGCTGCCAAGGATACATCGCTGGTGGGCGTTCTTACAAAACTACGACTTCGAGGTAGAATACCGCAAAGGTGAACGTCTCCAACATGCTGACTTTTTCAGCAGAAACCCAGCTGAGTTTGCAGTCAATGTTATGACAAAAGACTTAAACTGGCTCAAAATTGAACAGCGACGGGATGATGAATTACGACCAATAATGGACAGCCTCAATGACGATAACCCAGTACAAGACTATGTGTTAGAGGACAATGTCTTAAAGAAGATCGTTAATGACCCTACCTTTGGTCAGCAGGTTTGTGGATAACTGCATTATTTGCCGAACATCTAAAGGAACATCCGGGGCCATTCAAGCCCAATTACACCCGATACAAAAACCGACGGCTGCTTTCCAAGTTATTCATAATATATGGATATAACAGGAAAGCTGGGCACCCCAGACGATCAACAGTATGTCATCGTCACCATTGACGCTTTCTCCAAGTACGTTTTACTATACTTCAGTACTAACAAAAACCCACATAGTACACTGGCTGCTCTAAAACGTACTGTGCATCTGTTTGGTGCACCGGTTCAGATCATAGTTGATGGAGGAAGAGAGTTCCTTGGTGAGTTCAAAGAGTACTGCGACAATATAGGAATAAATATCCATGCTATCGCTCCAGGAGTTAGCCGAGCGAATGGCCAAGTTGAAAGGGTCGTTGCGACCCTCAAAAACGCATTGGTTATGATTAAAAATTATGAGACAGAACAGTGGCACACTGTACTTGAGGAACTTCAACTGGCAATGAACTGCACAGCTCATCGCGTCACTGGCGTTGCTCCACTGACTCTTATTACACAACGAAAGCACTGCGTACCACCTGAGCTTCTCAACCTGGTGGATATTGACAACGAAACCATTGATATTGAAGCGCTTACTCAACAAGTGCAACAAAAAATGATCCGTTGTAGCGAACAAGATAGACAACGCTATAACCTACATAAGGCCAAAATAAATCATTTCCAAAGAGGAGATTACGTCTTAATTAAGAACAATCCCCGTAATCAAACTTCCCTCGACCTTAAATTCAGCGAGCCATATGAAGTTTGTAGAGTACTAGAAAACGACAGATACCTGGTAAAGAAAGTTGTCGGCAGAGGACGACCCCGCAAGGTCGCCCACGATCAGCTACGTCGTGCTCCACAACCTGGTGATCAGTCGACCGTATCGGCGCAAAACGAACCACCTACACAACAAGATCCATCTACAGAACCAACTGAGCCCGTTCCATCAACCTCGCGTGCAGAGCTACAAATACTGCCAAACCACGACCTGCAGACTGAAGACAACCCATCAGAATAAAGAGTAAGTAAATCAATTCAATGTAATAATAATAACCTCCGAGAACTCTACGAGAACCTCCGAGAACCTCCGAGAACTCTTCGAGAACCTCCGAGAACCTCCGAGAACTCTTCGAGAACCTCCGAGAACCTTCGAGAACTCTACGAGAACCTCCGAGAACTCTACGAGAACCTCCGAGAACTCTACGAGAACCTCCGAGAACTCTACCAGAACCTTGCATTACATATTTGAGAACCTTTTAAGTTTTGTTAGCAATTATGCTCATGTAACAACGAAGTTAATGCAACGTAAGTTGCTTACAGATTCACTACTCAGAAGTAGTTCCTTCTATTGTTGCAGGTCAACAAGAAACATCGAGACTCTACGAGAATCCACGACAATCAACGAGGCTGGTGCAGAGCGCGCACCGCCTGTCAGTATGGCCGTATCGGCGCAACAACAACAGTTCGGCTATTGTAAAATTTAGAATAACTAAGTTTAATAATTTGATTGCTCTAAAATTAGTTCATTAGTTCATCAATTGATTACCTAAAGTTTGTTACAAGGTAAACTTAATGTAAAACAGCATGTCATCATTTCTATTATTATGATTTTCAATACTTAACCTAAAAACTTGTAAACACGTGCACGTACGACGATCCCATAAATACGGCCGCACTGTCGGTGCTCGGGCATTCGCGCTCGAGCAGTCGTACAGTACGGACCTCTTTGAGAAGTCGTTACGCTGCCCGTTGAATAAACGAAGCTTTTTATTTACAAGTGAAGTTTTTGTTCCAAAACCAAAATGAGTGATCATGAAGAAAGTGATTATGACGTCAGCAATGCTGACGTCATACTTTTTAAAAACAATTCTGTGGTTCGCCACCCGTTATATATTATTTTCATTAATTTGTTAATTTACCCTTTTATATGGTATTAATCTTTTTTCAGTTAAATAAACTCTTTTTGCGTATGTTTAGACAATCGTACTTAAGGTGAAAGCTCCAACCTACCCGCGAAATTCAAATTTTCTTACGTTTTTTGCAATTTTCAGGCCAGTGCTAGGTTGTATGTTGATTAAAATATTATTCGCGGCTGTAAGACGTATGTAATTATAGAATTATAATCATCAAAATCACCAATACAACCCTCCAAGTTCATAAAGCTGTAGGAAAGACTTTTTCTGTTTTTTTTTTGTTCCTACGCCTTTTGAACTTGGAGGGTTGTATTGGTGATTTTGATGATTATAATTCTATAATTACATACGTCTTACAGCCGCGAATAATATTTTAATCAACATACAACCTAGCACTGGCCTGAAAATTGCAAAAAACGTAAGAAAATTTGAATTTCGCGGGTAGGTTGGAGCTTTCACCTTAAGGACTAAACTCCAGTCGTGCGTCGGAGCTGACACACACACTTTTTTTTTTATTCTTTTGTTTCGGTGGCATAAAAATGTCTTGATGTGTAGGAGAAGGAATTTTCATTTGTGCGAAATTTAGAAAACAATACGAATTACAATTATTTAGTTTTTTTTTCATTTTTAAACGAAAGATAAAGTTAAAATTGAGGTCTTGTAGCCATGCAACGCCGACATTTGACGAGGGCGGAGATGTTACGAGCTGTGGGAATGCTGGAAGCTGGGTCTGTTCAGCGTAATGTTGCTGAGGCCACAAGAACCCACCAAAATGTAATTTCAAGATTGTGGACACGCTATCGTGCCACAGGTGAAGTAGCGGAGAGGCACCGGGGGCCAAGTCGCATCACTACAACCAGACAAGACCGATTTTTGCAAATTACTGCACGAGCTCAACCAAATGCAACGGCGCGCGGCGGCTCGATTGGTTGAAAGGCTGCGAGTGGAACACCAAGTGCTTGTGAGTGACCAAACTGTAAGAAGGCGACTGCATGAAAGCAATCTACGCTCTCGTAGACCACTCCGGGTCCCACCTTTACGGAGAGGCAACGACGATTAGAATGGGTTCGGAACCACGTGGACTGGGGCCGTGAGCAATGGTCCAATGACTGTGCTGTTCACGGATGAATCCAGGTTCGGCTTCCATCCAGATTCACAAAGGACGCGTGTTTAGCGAGTTCCTGGACGATGGAGCCGTCTCCAGAACCTACAGAAGTTCAAGGAACCTACAGAAGTTGAAGGAGGAACAATTATGGTTTGGGCAGGAATTCGCCTTGGAAGACGGACGGATCTCGTTTGGGTGCGGGGCAATATGACGGCAGATAGATACGTCCAACAGGTGCTGGGGCTACACACACACAATGTTAGGGCCTTAGACTGGCCTGCTCAATCGCCAGATCTAAATCCCATTGAGCATGCGTGGGATATGCTGCAAAGAAGAGCTCTGAAGGAAGTTCTTGAAAATCTGGCTACAGAAGATCAACTTTTTGCGCACTTTAGAAGGACATGGGACAATATTCCGCAGCAAGACATTGACAACCTTGTTCTGAGCATGCCGAATCGTTGCCGATGTGTTATGTATGAACATCATGGGTGCTTTCTCAGACTACAAATTAAATGGTTTTTCTATTTTTTTCAGTTTTTACTCACTAATTTTATTAAAAGTTAATTCATGTTACTCATATATCGTTTCTGGTTTGAAATTATGGATGCTTCGCCTGAAGTAGCGGCTCAAGCTGTGGCTCTTCTTCAGTCCGGTTTAAGCCAGAGAAACGTGAGTACGCAACTCCACATAAGCCGATCCGCTGTTCAAAGAGTGTACCACAGGTTCTTAGAGACTGGGGGATATTTTCGTCGTTTACGTGGACCACGACTTCGGGTAACAACAGAACGACAGGATCGATTTATGGTTACGACCAGTTTGAGAAATCGTCACCTCACTTCAGTCCAGATCCAGGAACAGCTTCGAGACTTTCATGGAGTAGCTGTTAGTGCTCGTACTGTGAGGAGAAGACTTGCAGAACGTGGACTAAGACCGCATAAGCCAGCCAATGGGCCCAAATTAGAGCGTGCTCACCGAATGTCGCGCCTTCAGTTTGCGCGCCAACATTCACCCTGGACACAAAGGAATTGGAGCCAGGTGCTCTTTAGTGACGAGACTAAAATCATGCTTCATGGTTACGATGGAAGGAGGAAGGTCTACCGTAGGCAGGGAGAACGATTCGTGCAGTGTTGCATAGAAGAAAAAGTTAGTTATGGCGGTGGGTCGTGGACGGTTTGGGGAGGCATTTCCGCCGCAGGCAAAACTGCACTTGAGTTTGTGTCTGGGCCTCGTATGCCATCCAGCCCCACAAACATTACAGGAACTGAAAACTGCTATCGAAGAAGAATGGGAGAATATCCCTCAACATGTGATTTTAACATTGATGCCAAATCGCATGAATGCTGTTGTTATATTAATGAAAGTCTCAATGGTTCTGTACTTCTCAGTATATTTTATAAATGTTTTACATTCAAATCAACTTATCTCAATCACATTTTTACATAACCTCACGCCTAGAAGGCGGGCTGTCAAAACTGACTAATTCACATTTTTATGGATTTGACACCAAGGCTATTAGCCCATACAACACGCTGTCTTTCCACAAAAAGATACATAAATGGAATCAATTTAATCTAATACATAGTCTTTCAGAAAAGCTGGAGCTTTCTTTTCTCTTCTAGGTCTAGTTAATAATGGACTAGGGGAATTACTAACTAATGGAGCCTTAGAAGTAGATTGAGTAAATGGATTGGTAGCTACTGAACAGTTATGGGTTTCAGGATCACCTAAGAGATCAACATCTAAACTGGTTGCAGTAGCATAAGGAAGTGAGACAGCTTTATCACTATCCTGTTGCACCGATGAAGCCATATTTTCTTGTTCAGCAACTGGGAGTTGTGGACTGATATTTGTGGTTTCAGATACTTCTGTTGACTGTGGTGAAAGTGGACGAATGTGTACAAGGTCTCTTCTATATATTGAATCATTCACATCAACTAAGTAGGAACGATCTGAAAGAATGTCTGTGATTACTCCAGGAGTCCAAGTTTTGTTAGAAGCTGGGTGAACCTGAACTGATACGGGCTGTCCTATTTCTAATGTGATTGCTTTTTTTGCCCTTTTGTCATGGGAGTATTTCACCCTCTCTTTGTTGTTCTTGATGTTTTCAGAGACATTTTCAACCACGTTTGGTTTCAGTAAAGTTGTGATAGTTGGTAGGAATCCTCTTGTTCTTCGTGAAAATAACCTTTGCACAGGACTTGAATCCAATTTGTTAGGGGTATTTCTCAAACATAACAGACTCAACCAGATATCTTCTCTATCTTCAATAGCTTTTACTAATAATTTTTTTGCTATCTTCACTGTAGCTTCAGCCTTGCCATTGCCTTGAGGATGATGTGGAGATGATGTCACTTGTGTAAAATTCCATTTACAAGCAAAGTTTGAAAATTCTTCACTGACAAAGTTTGTGCCACCGTCTGTGACAACAATTTCTGGAATTCCATGTCGTGAAAAGTTTTTCTTGCAAATTTCTATTACTTGCTTGGAAGATAAGTCTTTTAGTACATCAATCTCAAAGAAATCTGAGTAGTGGTCCACGGTTATTAAATATTTAATTTGTTTACCATTCTGGTTAAAAAAGAAAACATCCATAGATATTATTTGGAATGGATATTCAGGTATTTTGTGACTTTGCATGGTAAATCTTTGCTGACTTGGTTGGTATTTACTACAGGTGTTACAATTTTTTATCATTTCCCTTATGTCATTAGACATTGATGGCCAGAATATAGCATCTCTAGCTAGTTTTAATGTATTTTCAATTCCTGAATGTGCTTTATGTAACTTACTCAACATTTCTTTTCTTAAATTTTCTGGTATAAGTATAGCTTGATTCTTAAGTACAAGACCATTGTATGTTGTTAATTCACTTTTAAAGTTATGGTACTGTTTAATGGCATCTGGTATATCTCTCATATATCTTGGCCATCCATGAAGAATAAAGCTTTTTAAGGCCAGAAGATTGTGATCGCTTGATGTGGCATCCTCTATTTCCTGAATGCAGTTATCCGATATAGGTAAGTTTAGCAAAGGGTTAATTTTTTCGATAATTTTGAATATTTTCATGTCTTTTGATCTATCAATGTCTTTACATTCCAAATAAAATCGAGATAATGCATCTGCCATTATGTTTTCTTTTCCAGATACAAATTGTAACTCAAGACTGTATCTTTGTAGCATCAGAAGCATGGATTGAAGCCTTTTCGGAGCTTGAAGAAGAGGTTTTTTAAATATATTCAATAATGGTTTGTGATCTGTTTTGATGATTGTTTTCTTGTTACCAATAATGAGCTGATCAAATCTTTTACAGGCAAACAGAACGGCCAGAAGTTCTTTCTCTATTTGGGCATATTTCTTTTCAGCCGGAGTGAGGCATCGTGATGCATATGCGACTGGCTGGTTCTGTTGAAACAGTGCTACACCCAGGGCTCCTTCGCTGGAATCGCATTCTACAATTAGTTGTTCATTTTTATCATAATATTTCAATGTTTTTGTGTCACAGATCATAGATTTTAACAAATCAAACTCCTTTTGAGCCTTTTTATCCCACACCCATTCTGTTTTATCATGTGTAAGGTATCTTAGATATACTGAGTTGGCACTCAAGTTAGGAATAAACCTACTGAGATATGTCACAACACCCAGAAATCTTTGAACTTCTTTTTTATTTCTTGGGATTGGAATATTTGAAATAGACTCTATTTTTGATGGATCTGGTTGGAGGCCTTTATTGGAAAACACATGTCCATAATATTTTACTGAAGTTTGTAGTAGTCTAGTTTTGTCTTTGTTTAATTTACAATTGTATTTTTGTAGTATGTTTAGTAAATTCTCGAGATTTTTGTTATGATCTATAACAGCTTCCGTCATTGTATCTCCAACTCCATATACAAGCAGATCATCTACTAATGCCTCTATACCATTTAACCCTTGAATCATTTCACTCATTTTTATTTGGAAATGATCTGGTGCTGAAGAGATACCAAAGGGGAGGACCTTCCATCGGTATTTACCAAATGGTGTCCAAAATGTTGTTAATTTACTGCTTTTTTCAGATAGTTTCAAATGCCAAAATCCTTTTTTGACATCAAATGTAGAGAATACTTTAGCTTTACCTAGCTCTGGTAGTATTTCTTCGACTGTGGTAAATTGATAATTAGGTCTTTTAATGGCTTTGTTTAATGGAATTGGATCTAGACATATTCTGAAGTTTTCTTTCTTTTTTATAATTAGTATATTGCTTACCCAATCTGTGTGATTATCTTCTTTTGTAATTATCCCTTCTTCTTCCAGTCTCTTTAACTCTTCTTTTAACATTGGTCGTAGAGCTACTGGGACACGACGAGCTTTTTGGATGACTGGTGAAACCGCCTCATCAATTTCAAGATCAACTTCACCTGAAAAACTTCCTCTGCCTTCAAAAACTGAACTATACTTATTGACAATTTTTTGTGTATCCTGTGAATAATTGCATCGCACTTCCTTGCAGAATTTCACAAGACCCATATTTGTACAAGCTTGACATGATAGGAGTGGAATGTGTTTGTTGTTTACTATTTGAAATATTACAGTGTGATTGTTTTTATGACCTGAAATGTTGGTTCTCAAAGTTAACTCTATTTCCCCATGTACTGTAATATGATTTCCTCCAAAACCATACAGATTTTTCTTTGAAGGGCGCATTTTTTCTAGTATGTAACCTTCGCCCAACATCTCCTTGACATTTTGTAAACCAATAAGGCACTCATCAGCTGCTGTGTCCAGTAGGCATTTTGTGGTTTTCCATTTCTTGTTATCAAAGTATTCTAGTGTGCATTCCGCTAGATTTTTATTTTTGTCATTTATAATTTTATTGATAACATATTCGTCCGAGTCTGAGGCAAGGCTGTTATTTTGCTCTTCTTTTACCACCTTCACTTGTTGTCTCTTCTTTTTACAAACATTCTGTAGATGGTTTTTGCCCTTGCAGTTTTCACATTCCTTACCCCAAGCTGGACATAGTTCTTTTTTGAAAACATGATAATTCGAACAATACCTGCACTTTCTTTTTTTATTGGTATCTTTGTCTTCTATTTTCTTTATTTCATTGGTTATTGTTGATCCTGATAGATCTTTCATGTGTTTTTCAGTAGCCTCTGCGGCACGGCATAAATTCACTGCATCTGATAGAGTCAGGTTATCTTTTTTCAATAACTCTTTCTTTGTTTTCATATCTGTTATGCCTAAGACAATTTTGTCTCGTAACATTTCATCTTTGAATGTTGCATATTCACAGTCTTCAATCAGCCTAGTTAGGTCTGCATAGAAAACATCAAACATTTCGTATTTTTGCTGCATTCTGCTTAAAAAGATGTATCTATTGTAGATGATGTTTTTCTTAGGGAGCATTTTGGTAGATATAATCTGTAATACTTCGATGCATGTTTTGTGAACTTTTTCTGTGTCCGTAAGACCGAAGTTCCCATATTTTTTTAGTGCTTCGACGCCTATGGCGCTGAACAAGACGCTCACCTTTCTCGGTTCCTGTTCCGCAGACCACTCATTCATTTGGGTTGCGGAACAATAATTGTTCCATGCAGATAAGAACGATTTAAATGCGTCTTGCGGGTCCGCATCTGTGTTGATAGGCGCTGGCCAGGGCACATTTATGTTTTGAGGGGGTGACTTCTGAGATAGTCTTGCGATCTCCTCCTGCATAGTCTTCAGGAGCATGGTTTGTTGCTGAATTACATTCATTATTGAAGTTTCTTCCATTTTTGCGCTGCCACCATGTTATATTAATGAAAGTCTCAATGGTTCTGTACTTCTCAGTATATTTTATAAATGTTTTACATTCTAATCAACTTATCTCAATCACATTTTTACATAACCTCACTTACCTCACGCCTAGAAGGCGGGCTGTCAAAACTGACTAATTCACATTTTTATGGATTTGACACCAAGGCTATTAGCCCATACAACAGCTGTCATTAATGCTTTAAGAGGCAATACAAGTTATTGAATAAAAAGATTTGTTTGACTAAACCATTTTTTCTTTAAAATTAAAACAAATGTCTTAGTCCGTAATACAGTTTATACTAGTAACAGAGTGAATCAGTTCTGTGTTAACAACCATCCATAATAAGTACCGATAAATACCAAACAAAAAGTGTTCTACTACCTCTACTGCTTATTTGTAAGTAACTTGAATTGTGCAAGGTTGTTATTTTTGTTTTATTGAATAAAGAAAGTTTTTTTTTTCTGTACAATGGCAAAATCAACACTTAGGTCATTTTAAAAAAAACAAATTCAGAACAATAGTGTACATGAGCCTAATGTTGATTATGCCAGCTACAAAATAAAAACTTTTTGATCATTCACACAATTTTTTAAAGTTATGGACGTTACTAAATCATTATGCTAGGTGGCTCGATTTAGGTGTCCGGGAGTGTATTATATTTAGTTTTTTTTTATTTATTGCATAAGTTGATAAAAGAATGCTATGCAACAGCTTTACCACGGCAGTCCCCGAGTGCCACACGTATTTTTTTATAATATTCCTTGAAGTACGAGGATGATTCTTACGGAGAGAAAAAATGATTGCCTGAAAAGGTTTATTATCTGAAAGGGAAGGCAAAATAATTGAGTGATGTTAGTTTTAGGCTGTACGAAGTTTGCTGGGCCAGCTAGTTTCTAATACAAGTTGGTTAAGTTATGGGTACTTGGAAAACTTAAAGTGGTTGAGTGATTGCAGAACTAGGTTTTTGACAGACATGATATTTAGGACTGTCGGTGCTGCAAAATGTTCGTATGGCCAAATTTTCAAAATCTCGCACAGAATTGTATGGAAGACCACAAATCTCTTAATTGTACGAAGAACTTCGTAGGGTTGGCAACCTTAGTTACTTCCCACTTCCGTCACCTCTGTCAGTTCCGTTTGTTTTTTTAAAGCCATATATAACGAAAAAAAAAACTACGTCCTCAAAAAATACTTAAAAAAAAAGACTTAACGATTTCTAGGAAAAAAGTATTATTTCACATCTTTCATCCATTTTCAAACCATAAGGTATGTAAAAAATGTATGAGGTTTAAAAGTCAAAATACGAGATTTTTGCAGCATATGTACAGGGATTTCTTTTTAAGGTTGGCAACCCTGGAAGTGTCATTTTATTCTGACGTTTGGAGTTTTGAAGTAGGGATGTGTCATTGACGGTTTTTAAATTAATTTAATTTAACATTAATCGTCAATTGTTAACAGGTTGAAAAAGCCGTTAATTCGTTAACGGGTTTTTGAAAGTTCTCCTTTTAGATTTTTCATTACATTAATGTATTAAGTTACATTAATGTATTAAGTTACATTAATGTATTAAGTTAAATTAATGTATTAATATTATGTCAATGTTTTCGCTCGCAACTTACTTCGAAAGTAACTTTATCTGTTTTGAAATATTAAGTTTTTTTGATGAAATGACCTTTCCTTCGTACTTTTATCAGGCTTAGGACTGACTGGATCTAAAATCTATAATAGATAAATATCCAGCAGGCGTACTTAAAAGTTCATTTCATTTTATGTACACTGGTAATCAATTTAGCTGTTTTTTTTTAATTTTCTTTTTAAGTTTTTTTTTTTGAGGTTTTTGTGTATCTTTATAGGTATTTACATATATTTACAAAATCGACGTTCGTCTAAGTTCACGTTAAGAAACAAGAGCTTTTCCACTTTGCTAGATGATAGTCTTGTTCTCCTTTGATTTAAAATCAACCCTGATTTGGAACGTTGACAAAATTTATTATATGAATTTTATAACAGGTTTTGTCATTGAAGAAAAACAGAATATTATTTCATTGCGAGTTGCGAAAACGTTGACAAAAATTAGGTTGAATTTTTTAACAGGTTTTGTCATTGAAGAAAAACAGAATATTATTTCATTGCGAGTTGCGAAAACGTTGACAAAATTTATTAGGTTGAATTTTTTAACAGGTTTTGTCATTGAAGAAAAACAGAATATTATTTCATTGCAAGTTGCGAAAACGTTGACAAAATTTATTAGGTTGAATTTTTTAACAGGTTTTGTCATTGAAGAAAAACAGTTAATTCGTTGACGTACTAAAAGCCGTTAATAAAAACAGTTTATTGATTTAACGCCCACCTCTATTTTGAAGGTTATGTGTTGGACTTGGACGTAATTTGTGGTCCTATTCTCGTTATTTGTAGCTTATATAATTTTAAAACAGTTTATTCTCAAGATTTCCAGTAATCAGTTTCAATGAGAATTGGCTGGATTCACAAATTAGTTAACAAATGGCCTGGGAAAAAGACCCTGGGGATGTATAGGTTTCTTCCCATATTTTTTGTGCTTGGTGCCGCTTTGGAGTTTTCAATGATTAATTGGAAAGTTGGTGAAGTAAACTTTTACAGCTCTTTTAAGAGGAGACAAGCTCACGACATTGTTGAAGAAAAGATAAAGAAATACGCAGCAGCATAAGATGCCAGCTGGAGTGACTTGGGGTCAATATATAGCATTTACATCGGCAGCTATGCTGTCCATGTTTGCTGGATCGCAAACGGTGCATCAGTACTACAAACCTTTACGAGATTTAAATGAATACATTAACAGGGAACTCAAGAGTCTACCAGATAATGTACAAGTTAAAATTAAACAAGAATTGCAAGATGAAGGTGTATTAAATAAAAGTTAGAATCAATAATAGTGTTAACCTTTTGATGTGTGTATATGATCAGATGTAAATAAAGTTATTATTTAATAATAAATTAAAATCTTTGTTTACTGTATCTGCATTTCCTAATATATTATTTTTAAGAAAATTTAGTAAGTTCTCCTTTAAATCTCTTGAACTTTCTGTTTGTGTCAATGAAACTCATATTGCGTGAGACCAATAAGTAGCAACACCAGCTCAAACATTTGCCCCATTTAAATCCTGATAGGTGCAAGTGGTTGTGTACGATGGGCAGGACAAGAGGTTGGTAATATCCTGCAGAGGGAGATCCACTTCTGTCCCCAAACGACACAATCTCTTGATGTTAATTAGTTATTTTTTGTGCTAGACTGAATTCAAGGACTAAAACAATAAAAGTCTAAATGAAATGTATGTGATCTTACTGGCCACTTGTTAGTGGTCAATACAAATAAAACAATGTAATTATTTGTAAAATGTATTATAGCTACCTATAAATTTTGGCTCCACTCTTATGATAATATTTACAATAGGTACATTAATTTAAACAATATAAAATTATATTCAATAAATTATCTTAAAACTTTATAACTAAAAAATAGGCACTTACGAAAGTCATTTTTATAGAAATTAGATTAACAACTTAGAGTAAGAATACAAACAAATATTATACATAAGTAGATACTAACAACTTACACTTCTCATTAAAAACAAAATATTACACCTAGTAATAATGAAATTATCTTGGTCTTTATTTATTTGATTGAGTATTGTTATTTATGCCTCTTTTTACCAGCTTTTTATCACATTACAAATTAGTTAATGAACCAATTCCGTTAACATGTAGATTGACTACAGAGATCTTGATTCCATCCCATACCCAACAATATTAAACTTTTATCTCAGAATCTTAAAATTAGATAAAACAAATTTATTTTAATCTCTTTTTTACAGTTTTTTTATGGCGTATATATACAACCAAAGCATCAAATGCAGTCTTTTAAAGTGTAGAATATTGTACAATATTAGGTCATCTTGCTGAATTTGATATTGTTCGTCGAATCCAATCGACGTGTGAACTAATGGAGTCGTATATACGAGGTCTCCCTAGTCCTATTTTTGTACAAGCAATGCGCCAGCCACTGACACCTTCAAGTGACCATTGCTTTGTTTTATCGTTGAAGCACATCATTGAACTACCCGCGTATTCCTCCTCCTGTGAAAAATAAAGCAGTCTTATTACAGAAGCCGACTTTGCATTTCCCTACCAGCTATTGCCCGCGACTTTCATCAGCGTGGAAAATATTAATTCAAAGCAATCAGTAAATGGCTGTTATTTTGAAATTACCTACAGATACTTGTTATTTATTTGTACAGATATACTTACATCACAGTCATCTTGGTCATACAAAGGTTCGGCGCATATTCCATTGACAGTAGCAATGCTGACATTCTCACACGTATTCATGGGACTGGTCACCACGTGTACCCTTTGCAATTGGTCTTTGTTTCTTGTCCATCCAAGGGTGTTACAAATATTTCGTGTCGTTTGTTCTGAGCCGTTTTCAGGTAGACATATAGGTCTCACGAAATCCGTCATCTCTACCGGCTCCTCTAGCCGTACTAGCGCAAGCATACTGCCTTCTACCGGAGATCGCACCATGCCTACTATTCGCCTTTCCTGTTGCCAAGGTGTCGTACTTTGTATACGCACTGTCCCAAATCTAGCAGTCCATTCGGCTTTTGGCTGTCCCTGCAATAATATGAATAGTTAGTTTAGATTTTATCCAGGTAAGTACCCAATATCAGAGAGGCAGAAAGTTAACTATTTAGCTACACAGAGAGTAAAGATACACTTACTTGGAAACAGGATGCAGTAGTAATAAGCCAAGAAGGGTGTATGAGTGCGGCGTCGCAGGCGTGCACGTGCGTGCGCAGCAGCGCGGCGTGCCACGGCCAGTCACCCGGGCGGGCCGAGCGTGGCAGGCCCTCTACGCCCGCCACCGCACTGCTGCCGCGAGCCGATGTCACACCACATTCTGCATCGTTACAATATTTGTTAATTATTCACCGAAATGTGTTAAAGCAACGGTCAAATCGTTGGTTTAACACAATTCTGTAGGACGTTGGTTGATAAACATACTATTCACAAAGTTATTCCACTGATAGTTACATAAGAAGATCTACGAAGTTCCGCTAGGTAACTTGGTTTGACCCTGTATATTAGGTATATAGTGCTAAAAAGTATGACTGGCCTTAGCTAGGTTATGTGAAAACTCACCTAAATGGTCACAAACGACTCGGATCACTTTTCGTTCGGGACATTCACTTTTAAGAAAAGATATTTCTGCGGCGAAGGGGTCCACTATTTCGACATACTGTGGTTTTTCTTTCTTTTGGACAGTCTTTTCATCCTGGTCCACATCTTCTGCATCTGGAACTACTTCTGCGCTAAATGAAGCCCTGTAATAAAGGTCATTTGTATATTAACCAAACACACGCCACTATGTAGGCAATTACCAAATTAAGTGCTGAAATGTATTTCAAGGTCCTCTACTCTGAGCTAATCGGTAAATATACAAACACCTACGCTTAAGTCTATGACTATGTAAGGCAAAAACAATACTGCGATTGTGTCATTAAGTACTTCCATCGACCAATCTTTGTATTTATGAAAATAGACAAATACTAATTAGGTACCGCGTCGTTTGTTTCATTTTTTTTATCGACAATTCAATACGAAACGCATGAATGATTTGCTGTGAACTTGTAGGACGGTATAACGATTATAGGTAAAAAAATCGTAAGTAGTTACTGTCAGTTACATAGCAAATGATCGTTTCCGGTTTAATTTTGTTCGTAGAAGATGTCACCATAAGACAACGGTGTACTAACTTGAAGGTAAGCGCTTTACAGAGCGAAGCAGCAACGCTGGTTAGTGCACGTTTATCGTGTTCGTAGGGCGCCGCGCAGATCTTCCCGTTGCGTCCCCCCTCCGCCCACACTGCGTACCCGCTGCGGCTACGTATGGCACCCAGGGTTGACTCACTGTTCTCTCTTCGCCAGGACGACAGGGAGCGTGCAATCCAAACTGTGATAACACATACATTTTCAAGGTCTTCTGGTTTCTTATAAACATGAAATATTCATTTTCATGAGAGACCAGGAGGAGAACAAGAACCATTCGTTGCGTAAAAAAGTGATATGAAATTCCTTTACGTATGTAGGCTAATAATATACTCCTATTTCGTAACAATTACTTAAAATTGTAATTTTTGACGGGCCTGTTGGTCTAGTGGTTAGTGGCCCTGACTGCTAAGCCGGAGGTCGTGGGTTCGATTCCCACCCAGGACAAACTTTGTGTGATGAGCATGATTGTTTGTTCTATGTCTGGGTGTGATTTATCTATAATATGTATGTATTTATAAATTATATAAGTATGTATATCAGTTGTCTGGTTACCATAACACAAGCTCTGCTTAGCTTGGGATCAGATGACCGTGTGTGAGTTGTCCCAAGATAAAAAAAAAAAAAAAAATTTCGTAATAAGTAAATATAACAATAAAGGTCCACTCAGTTCGGCAGTCCTTTGGGTTACCTACCCGTTGATTTGTAACCAGTATTGTTCCATCAATATTTAATATTTTAGAGCTTGGTTTGTCGTTTTTAGGGTTCCGAACATAAAATGTGATAAAAACGAAACCCATAGGATTCCTCTGTTATCCGTCTGTCTGTCTGTCTGTTAAGACCCCTTATCTCGGGAAAGCGTGAAGGTATCGAATTGAAATTAAAACCATATACACAAGTCTATGGTCCCTTGGGGCTGCAAATATTTAACTGTTTAAGTCTAAGTATTAAAATATTGGAAGTTTCTGTCGCAAGTTTGTTTGGATCTCTCGGTGCGCGAATCCAACTAGCACTTGGCCGGTTTTATTTTATTTGGAAAAAAAAAAACACTCAATAAACATGTTGGAACAACTTACGGCATCCAGCTTCATCGCTACCGTCGGGGCAATCGGGCGTCCCGTCACAACGCAAATGTGCGGGCAGACAGCGTGTGTGCAAAGCACAGCGCAAACCTCCCTCGCCCGCTGCAGAACAGTGTGCGCAACTGCGCTCGTCTTCTGCCCCCGCGCAGTCCGGGATTCCATCGCATTCTCGACGAGATAAGGCGAGCCTTTGCAAGCCGTTAGAGCACCCTGTTGATGAAATAATTACAAGATCACGGTACCTGATCCATGCAAGGCTTTGAAATTATTGTATGCATTATTTTACGACCCGTGAAAATGCATTCAGGCAATGCATAAGGTGGTTTTCTCTGATTCAGGTATATTATTTAGAACAAATTCAACAGCATACCTGGTTCAGGGGCACATGATCCTGGGCCGAAGTAGTCTGGGAATCGCGCACAGTCGAAGTGCGGGCGCAGTCGCTCGGGCAGACGAGCACCACATCCCGCGTGGAACGCTCGGCAGTAGGCACGACACGGCCGGACCAGACGGTCCTCCGAACAACGCGGCTGCAGCATTTGGCACACGAAATCCTATTATATGAGAAAAAACACTGTTGACTGCAAATTGTTTTTTTTTTGTAAATGTTTTGCAGCACCTTACACGATTTTCATGACAAGAGACGGTTTAAAAACAAGAATACTTATTATTTTATTTGAGGTTGCTAATTCTCTTAGGTAAGTAGGTGCCAAATATAATTTCAGACAGCACATTTCTAAGGCATTTAAATGCGATTGTAATCAATAGGTTACAGTTCCAGCCATTTGTCTTATTTCATGCGCTTTAGCGATAACAAATCTGAATTTTATTGCCGTAGCGACAAAATTGTGTCGTCTTAGAATTCATTTATTCGTCCCATCTTTTAAGTGCACGGCAATATATCAATTAGGAATTTTTAATGTGGCAAAAATCTAGGATCGACAAAAAAGCACCTAATATTATTTAAGTTACCTGTGCGAGATGTGAACATTCAGCATCCAGAAGTTCTCTAAAAGCAACGAGGTCTCTCATCAGGGCATCTTTTGACGTGTGTCCCACCAGGTTAGGGTATGAAGTACTGTTATAAGGCAGATGGGAGCACAACGCCAATGTTACTGGGGAGCACTCTCGGATCTCCTCGACTGCGTCAGGGGTCACCGCCTCGGTCGTTGGAGTCTCTATAGGTGTCGTCTCTGTCTCCTTTAGCTCTAACGACGATATTACTGAACTTTCCTGTAACACAAATAATCATGCTTATAACTTCACACTTTGTTTTCTGAAGATGTAGGCAGAACAGTTAGTTGATTAGTAGTAGTGGAACATATACCTAGGTACCTATCCACATTTCAGTAGTTGTAATTACTAAGGTGGTGGGTCTATTCCAGTTACCTACATATCCAGGCTCCCAAAATGCTACTGAGCAATTCCGTTGAAACTATACTGCGCTGATATATCGCTCTATTAGGTTCAGGAAGTCATGATTTGAGTCAATAAACATTACGGCACACGTCCACATACTGTGTCAAAATCGTTCAGTCGTCAATTCCTGTCTTACAAATATGGACATCCTCCACATCTTCCTTGTAAGCTTAAGTCGTTAGCTAGTCCGAATGATGCCATCAAAGAGAAAAAACCTAGGTTATTAGGATATAAGTTATTAGGATATTTTTTTTTAAATTAATGATCATTTATTTTTAAAAAATATATCGACTAGCTATGTAATAATCCTTTTAGAATGCAGACCTGTGGGTACTCTGTGAGTGAACCTTGACGGTTCAAAACACTAGCTGTTTTTTTTCCATATTTCGCATATTATAATTTTTATATGTGAAAAGAGTTAGTTTAATTAAACGCCTTACTTTGTGCAGAACCACGCACATTGGTGATCGTTAACCATTATTCAACAAAACTATTTTAATGAAGTTGTGTAGGTACCTATATTAAATTGTGATGCTAAGGCTTTAAGAGAAAAGGAAACTGTATGAAATGTATCTTCAAAAGCTCCGGTCTTTAATAATTGCATTGCCTTTCGTTTGATCGATCTGCGAGGTTACACTGCGCCTGCAACTTGCAGGGTCAGTGCTGGACAAAGTGACAATAATTTCTATATACTTAGGTAGGTACATCGAAACAACTCTGTATCAAGCAAAGAAAACATTTAACGTGGGTGTGTTCATGTTATGGTGGTTAACTCTTTATGTGTCGTCAACATACAAATTCCAGCTACCACATTCCTACCTAATCAAGGCTTTCCATCGTAAATACTTAAATATATTAAAGCTCATTGTTCTTCGCAAACAATATACAAACGAATCAGATAGTTATGTTAATTCGACGGGGTGACTGCCCCACTGCAATTCGTTTCAAGAGCAATATAAAAAGAATATACCTAAGTACCTACATTCGCATGAAACAATAGAAGGTAATTCTTTCAAAAAAATAAACTTAAGTTTAGGTAAAAACTGCGTAACGTAATTATAGCATCTTGTACGATAAGAATTTGTAATTTGATTGCACTTTGTTCAATATTCCTAAACAGAATTTGCTAATCACTAAAAATATGAATTTGTGCAAATAAAGATCATCTAACCGTAAAGACTGCTATGTTTCACAACGAGTTGCTTGCCTTGCTATTTAGCGCTGAAATCTAGCGCGCCATGAGGAATGTGAGATGCTACGACTATCATCTCATTCAAATGTTCACCGAAACGCTAAGTAGGTAGGTACGCATGTATTTTCACATCCCCGGTTTTTTATTGGAGAATAATTAAGGCCGTGAAAAAGGGGTTTGATTGAATTAGACGGTTTCGTGTAGAGAGGGACTCCATTGTAACAGACTGGATTTTAATTTTGGTGATATTTGATTTCGTACGAACCACCAATTGGAGCAACTCACATTAACCGTTTTTAAGTAAAACTAAATAAAGTAGTGTTACAAGGTGCTAATTGAACTGCTTACCTCAATATGCAGCGTCTCCGGTTGCGTGGTTATCTTGCTCAGGAGAGCTGTTGGCACGGCCAGCTCGCGCGCCAGCACTGCTGTTACCTCGGCGGTGCTCACCGCCGTGAAAATCGGTTCGAACGACACCTCGAAGTGGACGCGAATACCTTCCGCAGAACTGAAAATTGTTTTTTAATTTGGTTATTAGCCTAGTTATTTAATGGGCTGACAACAAATTAAACGGTGCGAAGCACAGCGGTCGGCGACCCGCGTTTATCCGTTGTATTTATTTACACCGTACCATGACCTAGGACCCCTACCAGGATTAACGCCTTTATCCAGCAAATGACATATTATGCTCGTTACCTAATATAACTTTACTAAAAATATGGACAATGTACTTCACAATAATGTCACCTGCTAGGCATCATTAGCTTCAGTTTTCTCTCGCGTTAACTTGTCCACTTTGCCTTTCTTATGCTTTTCCGTTTTGATTGTTTCAAGAGTCGAGATAATGTATTTAGAGAGTTGTAAGAAACTCGTTTCATCTCTGTCGAACTTCAGAATTGAGTTAGTGTCAAAGTTTCCAAGCCTTTCAAGGATCTCTAACTACGAGTCTGCTTCAGGGATCTAGATATTCTAGATACCAATTTGTTTATCTCATTACGTTAATTACATCCCTCATTAAAATTGTTAAGGATACCTATAGGTATTTTAATAACGTAAACAGAAGGTATTTCTTCCCTATTTGTGGCTTCACAAGGTTTTTGTTTACGGTTGTTATGTTAATGCTAACGCTTAAGTATTCATTGCGTAACAGTTACGGTCAGTAAATAACAATTATGCTAAAAAAGCATTAACAAGAGCAACAGACAGAAGTGGAAGTCACGTAAGATATAATAAAAATTAAATAATCTAGGACAACTATTGGCACAGCAAATCTGTTTTAGTACTTCCGCCAGCTAAATCTTAGTGGGAATGAGAATCCTTACTTCCTTACTATAATATTATAAAAGCGAAAGTGAGTTTGTTTGTTTGTTTGTTTGTTTGTTACCTCTTCACGCTTTAATGGCTACACCGATTTTGATGAATTTTGGTACAGAGATAGTTGGGAACCAGGAGACGGACATAGGCTAACTTTTATTTTAAAAAAGTGGGATGTGAGGGAGAAAGAGGGAAGAAAAGGGAAAACTTAGCGTTGCTATTACAAATCAATAAGGCGCAAGAGGAACTGTGTTACCCCGAATTTAACGCGAGCGAAGCCGCGGGCAAAAGCTAGTTTGTTATATGTTTCAATAACATTTCAACAGCTTCATGTTCTCAGGGATGTGTCGTGCTCATCGAAGCTGCGCGCAAGTTTGTGAAATCGTTTTTACAATTAAAAACTTAATCAAGTCACATTACTTACGTACTTCATAATCATGATTCATTATTATGATTGGACTACTGAAGGAAATGTATTGTAAAAAGAAATTAAAGTAACTAGGTTATCCGCCTTCCGTCTAATCCGGGTAAGTGGTTTAGTTTCCCAGCGGTGAAAAGATTCACGGCTGCCATTGTCACATTACAATTTTCGATTTAAATTCAGCTCGCAAAAAGAAAGGGCCGGAACATAAAACATCGGGAACAACCTTCAATGTGGATTACCTACATTGTACAGACAACGTGCGCCGCATAGAAACTACTAACGAAGCTCTGAAACAAAGCACGTATAGAACTTTCTTGTGTCAAATACATAGCAAATGTAGCGATATTATATCGTATGACGCTTTATTTATATGGATCGGCGACGTTCTAAAGGACATGAAAAGTAAAAGTTGTTTTATAATAAAATGGTCTCGACTTCAACGATATTGCCAATACGACAAATATATAAAAACTAAATTCCTATGTCAAGTTGAGTTTGTGTCTACGCCAAGCCAATGCTACCGGTACATTAGTAAATAGGCACAAAAACCAATAAGGTCAGATCTAACACTTAATTGAACACGTTGAACACTATGTAAGTAGCTAAAACTTTTTAATGAACCATTATGGTTATTTATCTAAAGCCATAATATGGTTGTCTGTTTGTCAAATTAACTGATTGTATAACCATCACCGTGGTTTATGATCCACAGCCTAAAATTGTAGCGTTTTACTAAAACATGGCGTGCGCGGCGCACGCTCCATTACAGACCTCGGAGATTTCGAGAAAGTGTACTTTCTCCATCCATCGGTAAAGACATTACTAGTCAGCATCCATTAACATAATACTAATTTACATGTTAATAAAATCTTTGAAATGATTTTAGCCTGGTTATCGAAGTAGGTGGGTGTTTTTTTAGCCTGATAGGATTTTGTGTTTGACCGTAATTTAAGTTGGCACTGAACGGGTTTTAAATTAAATGTTTTTGAATAGCAAAGACTTAAAAGAGGTCACAACACTCGTCAGTTCGTCACCGTCAATGTTAAAGTGCTACAGTAATAACTTGGATATTCAGGTGGGTTAACTTAACCTACAGGACGGCATCATGTGGTTGGAACTCATTAATGTGACAATGTGTCAGTACCTAAGTATGAAACAACTCGTTTTACAAGAAGACTCAGATACAGTGCGGATCCTAGATAAAATCAATCAACAACGCGAAGCTGCAATTAAAAGCTTACTAATTGCAATGTGAGTATCGTTTCTTAATCAGTTCTTTCTAACCAATTAGTTTTTTATAACCTTTTCTTTTTGTTAAGAGTCTTTTTATGATTTTTTTATATCTTGCTAAACTTCTGACATTCAAACAACAGTAGATTAATGTCTTTTAAGAGATGCCTTGGAACTCAGTTAAACGTAGGTAAACGTCTACGTATTTAGGTACCTACTGAGTAATGGGTCCCTTGCCAGCCAAAGAATTCTAAATACCTACGTATATTTTAAATGTTTGTTACATAAGATTGTTTTTATGCTTGCTTAAACCGTTTTTATATATTTTTCTACACCATTTCGATCATTTTATGCCGGAACCAAGCACTGAGTCGTGCGTGTCTTATAAACGGCACACAATAGTGGTCTTACCTGTCCAAAGCTAGAATGTCCGCAGAAACAAAACAGGATTTCAATTCAGAGTTTAAAAATAGATTGAATAACGCTTGCTGCAGTTCATTTTCACGTGTCCGGTTGTTCCTGGAGTCAAGGTTGTTGCCCTTCTCGCCCTCTCCTTCGCTAGCTCCCCACGACGTTACGACGAACGAGCCCCGGAACGTTTGCCGGTTAAGGGGATCTCCGAACAGGTACATGTCTGTAAATACAAGTACAATATTTAATTAAACTGAGATCAAATTTAAAACGGGCAGTTTAATGGTGGTTCAATGGTGGCAGTGTTTTGTTGGATCAATTACGGTATCTACGTATTGGCAAATAGTCCAAGTAGGTAATGTACAAACATACCTACTTACCTAAGGTAGTACACTACCCTACCTACGTGTTTTCGTGCCTAATACTTGGGTTTTCTCCAATGAGTATTTTCCTGTAGCTGACTTATTTTTTACAGTACCTACTATAAAAGATATAGTCATGAATTCCTTATCTTTACAAAATAGGGAAACGATTGGCTCATCTCTACCATCGTTAATATTTGTATCTACGTCCACTACTGAACATTAATGTACCTACATGTACCCGAAAAGACCCAAAGCGTGGGCACATTGACTGGATATTTGCTTCCTGCATTCGAAAAAACATCGCGGCCTTCACTAGGTCGTAGATCCATCTCGTTGACCTTTCAACGCTACAACTGTCGGTGCACACGCTGTCGCGCTAGAACCTGGGTAGCTTGGGTCACTTGGCTACATCAAAAAATCTTGTGCGTTCGTTGAGCTGACGGTGCTACATTTACATGACTTGGACAGTTGTACTTTAATAACACAAACAATATTAAAAACCTACCTAAGTTAACCGGCGAACTATGCACATTTGTAAATCGAAAAACCGACCGAGTAGGTACACAAGTGGACCCAAAAATGGCGGTCATGTTCGTTCCACAAAAACAGATTTGTACAATCAGACTGGTGGAAGATATCTCTTAATATTAATTACGTACAGATTTTGAACAGATTCCATGATTAGCATACGATATCCTGAAATGATGGACCTCGCTCCACTTGATATCACAAAAAGTTTTTACGCCGTTAAATGATATAAGCCCATCTGATACTTATCCTGATCCTATCTACGAACCATGTCATTCCTAACGACGGCCATAATGAGACTCACGACACCACTAAGCTGTCATGGCATGACGGAGGCAAAGGAAGTAGGTAGGTGGCGTATTCGTTCAGAGCACACAACCGTGAAAGATTAACGATAACGTGATGCAGACTCATGATTATATAAATTCAATAACACCTATTGAAACCGATATAACTCAGTTTGGAGTAACACTAGCAAGTCACGAAAACTCGCGGAAGTACAATCTCTTTTCTTTATCGATCACTCTCTGATTTTAATTGAGGTGATCAAGTTTTATTTTCATGACTTCAGTCATTATTTCTAACAGGAATTTGTTGGTGTGGCATTTACGTTTTCCTATTTAAACTTTCAAATCACTTGATCGATAACAAAAAAATGTTATGCAAACTGCACCTAATTAGAAGTAAATTAGATATTTAAGCCTTCAAGATAACGATCATTTAATAAGTCAGCATAGTTAATAGCATGAGCCCGCGTATAAGGAGTACACTTGTCTCCGCGGCGACGCCATCGGGCTGCGCAAGGCCACTCAGCTTACTGGCCTTTGCTCGGGCGGCGGTGACGGGCAAATGTCGTTCAGTTTACGCCTCTACGGCTCTGCTGGAACTTTGAATATTCACTGTTTACTAACAAAAGAATCTAAATCATTGATAGTTATACTGGTCGGCATAAAAGCGAAATAGAATTACGCCACTATAAGTTACTTGCGGCGAATCGATTACTGATTGATATCGATTGGATTGTAATAACTGCAATCAATGAATATTTTCGCTCCATTTGAAAATATTATGAAACATTCTCGTTTCCGCATGTTTAAGTTATCCATGAATGGTACATTGGTGAGTACTGTAAGTACACCATCGGCTCTAAGCTACACTTCATCTAAGATGTTTTGCAACACGGTCCTTTAGGTCAGACGTTGAGCAAAGTGACCATTTATGGTTGTAACGTGTAGACCTAAAATTACTCGGAATGTCTGACAAAATTGCTACAACATTCACTTAAATTCATCCGTGGTATTTCAGTTATTTAAATTTAAAACTGTACAACTGCTGCAGGTGTTTTGTGTAAATAACGTGTGTCAAGGAACCACACCTTATTGCCCACGTTTTTATACTTGATTGATATGCAAAGGAGTGCACTACAAGCGCACCTTTAGAAACCATGTTGGCAAAAACTTAAGCTTACTAACATAATTATTATACATAGTTAAGCAGCGAGTACTTACTTGCCGTAGACAATGTCTGTTCAGCGGTAGATTACGTAATTTTATCTCTAGTTAGTCTAGTAGATTTTTAAGTAAATAGGTCAGAAATGGACAACCTAGTTGAAAGCTGATTTTAAGTGTCACATAAGATCTTGAAGTTAGAGGTCGACTTTACTTAAGCACATAACCAGCTTAGCCTGCAACCAAGTGAACCTAATGTCTCTGGCTCACTGCTTATAGTTATCATGTACCCGACCATGATACGTACGTCCGAGGTACACTGCCACGGCGGCGAGCAGCAGTAGCACCAGCAGAGACGCGAGCGCCGCGCAGCAGCCTCGGCAGGGCCGACTCAGCTTACGGCGCGTGAATCTGATGTCGCTGCTCACTGACATCGTCGACTCCGGTGCACGGTGCCGCACACATCGCTGATTGCCGTTGCGAGTCCATCCGTATTCCAGCTGAACAAAAAAAGCATGAATTAATTGCATTTAAACCGATTTCAAAAGCTTCATTCGAATGAATGGGTTACTCGAGTGAATGTTCATGTTTGTTACATTCGACAGTCATTTTTGATCATTTTGTATTAAGACTTTTCACTTTGATTAAAAGAAGCTGAAATGAAAGATAAAAGTTAAAAGAAAGTGTAGTAACGTTGGACCTCGATTTTTGAAGTAGACGCCAAGTATTTTCAAACAAAAGGCGCCGCAATAAGTAAACAAGAGTTTCAGTACTTTTTAGTTCCTATTATTTGAAAATACTCGCCCATGTGACGGCCTGGTGATATAACGACACATCAAGATAACTACAACGACCACTATAGTAATACATAGTGCAATGTTTAATTACCCTTACCTGCGTAATGTCTCATTCCCTATGTACCTACTTTGTATTGCGTAGTAACATATAACAACAATTTAACACGTTGGGTGATTTATCACTTATGTTACAATCTAGGTAGCGCGGAAGTACATTCCTAAAGTAAATACAAAATAAGTAACTTCGATTATTCCAAATGATGTATTTTCTTCAGAAATAAAATTTCCTGAAGAAAATACCTACTTACATTAAAATGCCATCCAATATAAACCATAACAAATTAGCAAGGTGTGAGCTAATTCTTCACCGTACATTTCAAGTAATATCGTTAGAGTAATATCAGCGTTCAGCTTGCCATTCATTCGGTACAATACATTTCAAGTTGAAGATTGAATGATACGCTCCATCACCTTTTGTGATCTACATAATGTCGAACCACGTAAGTACTCCAGTAATTCTTTGTTAAAAAATTACGTAAAAAATCTTGTACAACAGAGCTAGAAAAACACCAAACACAAAATAAATAGTTAAATCCAACAGTGACAAGATTTATTGGGGACGCAAGTTTTCAGCAAGAAAGTTCAATACGTAAATAGTGACAGACAGACACACAGGTGACTGCTCAAACTTAACATAATTGCTTCCCATTTCCTGATAATTACATACTTACATTACATACAATGCTCATTATTTTGTGGTTTTTACGGCAGCCATACTGATTTGTCGCACTTATCTTATAATTACTGCATTACGTGATGTGATATAAGTACTGATGTCGAGGTGTTTGTTATAAAACAAGACATGGGTAACTTCTACAAACATGGGACTTCATACTACCATCCATGCAAGAAAAAATTACACCTTCAGTTTCTCTCATCTTTTGTTGTATGTATTTTTCCATAAAATGTGTTTTGTGTGTACATCAATAAATAAATATTAGGTAAATATTTTACTTGTTTATTGTTGGCTGATTGAATTTGAACATATTCCATATCTATAATCAAAATGAAAAGTCATTTATTCAAATTAGGCTAAAAATCAGCACTTTTAAAACGTTAAAAGAGATAGCCCCACAAAACGCCCGCCCTTTGCAAATATGTAATATATAGTAAATATATTGCAATAATGAAGTAAAAAAAAACAGAGTTCCTTACGTTAAATATTATCAAGGCAATAGCAATTTAATTTCTGACCTACATTTTATAATTCAGGCGGCTACGCCTATTTTTTCGCTACGAGTGCTACGACTTACGACTACTACGTAGCGAATGCTTCTTACATGCATCGCGTCGAGTCGCGTCTAAAGTGTGTCTAAAGGTTGTATTGTAACCGAATTAAGTACTTATTTAAATTGTTCAAGAGGATTTAGAGGTGGAGGTGGTGGAGGTGTGTCGTATATCCAGCCCTTCTGTAGACAACACCTGTCGCACTAGCTTGAACAGTTTACCGATAATATCTAAGTTACGCGTCGTAGTAAACCCACCCAAATGCGTGTCCCGCTTAATTTTATACTAATAGGCTCTCACACAAGACCTACTAAAATAAACCGTTTTTAATAAAGTCACGCAGTCACACCACATCGTAGGTACAGTAAGTAGGTAAGCAATAAATAACAGTTATGGCATTTATTCGTATCTAATAGGCATGCCATTATTTTTATGTGATTATAGTGTGGCCAAATAGTGTGTTACACGCACATTACTGTTTATTGAACATACTTAGGTAAACTTATCGTCATGCCGAAGTAGATAGGTGAGGTATGTAGAGGTATGGTACCCACCTAAGTTATTTGCCACGGACCAAGCTGCATAGGTTACCTACTAATTAACAATAGCACGATACTGTCGGCATGGAATAATTTAGTTAAATACTTCCGGACTTTTGACTACAATATTTAGATTACAACCAAAACAACAATTATGAAAACTGGAATAGATAATAATGATTGAGATATTGAAATCGTGATAGTCGACTTTTTGTAGATAATCTATCTATAGTTAGTTTACATAACAATAATTATATTTGTTGTAAATCTTTACAAGGATGAGATGAGACTCACACGAGAACAACCTTGGTGCCTATGCATGATACGTTCACTATTCATGCAAAACTTAAAACATTAGTGGATGGTACTTACGGTAAATTGCTTAATTTATGATAATTTAAGTGTTGATTGTTCTTGTATTACTTGTAATTAACTGCCACTTGAAATGAGAAGCTGTTGTTACAACAGCTTCACAATTCAAGTAGCGTTAATAATAATGTAGATTACCGGGGAATGGCGATGTTGTTTCGTGTAATGTCGTAAGGTGTATTACTATTTCTCCGTAGTCTAGAGCTCTAGATTTCAAACAGCTAGAAAATAGTTCGGTTGCGTCAACGGAATATGGCTGCAGGTTACCATTCGAACTTTAAAATGCCATTTCGGATTCAATTACTTACTCCATTGTGTTTATGTTTGTTGTAAAGGTTACTTTAGACAGTGTAAATTTACTATTAACATACAAGTTATTAGTTCTAGTTTTCATAGGCGTGGTTCTAAGGTGACTGCAGAACGTATAAAATTACAGACATTGAGTTACTTATTTGTAAATATAACTTTGCTTGAAAGTTATAGCATAGGACTTATTAATTCAATCGTCTTGCCTGATCGCGCTCACAGTTTGACCTTAAAGCAATACCGTGAATTCAGAGATTGATTCTATTATGAGCGTAAAGCAAAAAAACATGGAAACTGTCGTATTCAATTACGGTGATTTTGCAACTGAAAACTCTAAATATTGAAAACAGACTGTGAAATATGGGTATATCTACAAATTAAATTTACAATACTCGGGAAATTTCAACGTTGATGTAGCAAGACATTTCCAAAATATGTTTCAATGAAAATTATGACAAGATTTTAGGGTAAGTAAGGTTTAGTTATGCGAGCCTGCCGTTAAGGTGAAAGCTCCAACCTACCCGCGAAATTCAAATTTTCTTACGTTTTTTGCAATTTTCAGGCCAGTGCTAGGTTGTATGTTCATTAAAATATTATTCGCGGCTGTAAGACGTATGTAGTTATAGAATTATAATCATCAAAATCACCAATACAACCCTCCAAGTTCATAAAGGCGTAGGAACAAAAAAAAACCTTTCCTACAGCTTTATGAACTTAGGACGTTGTATTGGTGATTTTGATGATTATAATTCTATAACTACATACGTCTTACAGCCGCGAATAATATTTTAATGAACATACAACCTAGCACTGGCCTGAAAATTGCAAAAAACGTAAGAAAATTTGAATTTCGCGGGTAGGTTGGAGCTTTCACCTTAAGCGACCACAAAAGCGTGACAAGCCTGACATACAACTGGCATTTGGACACAAACGTGCAGAACAAAGAGAATATTTGGAAGCATTTCGAACGAACAGTTCCTTCTCTCAGGCAGTACCGCACTACAAGCAAGGTCAATTTAGCTGTGTGCGGTTGAGGAAAGCTTTGTATGATGAAACTTTAAATAAACAATAATGGCAAATTATTGATGTAACAACTAAAGTTTAATAGTAACTTTGTAATACAAACATATTACCTACCTCCTTTTTTAATATTGTTCTTGCTAATTGAAGTCTGTTTATGCACGATGGATGCATGTTTTCTATGCGAGGCAATCAGACAAGAATATAAAAGCAGGTATAATTAAGTATTTATGTTGAAGCTATTTATTTACTTGCTTGCGAGTTCCCTTGTTATACTAGCGCTAGTCTGCCCTAGTGCCAAAAGTAAAGATTCTTGTAACCTAGCCATTATCATCAACATATTTCTTTAAAATTATGATCTCAAATACCTATAAAACGACGTATAGAAAGATACTAAAATTTTCCGTCATTACATAGACAGTGTTGCCGCAGGTTTTGCTGAAAACTTAAAACGTATATAAATAAATATGATTTCATGGAACAAGGTACATGTACCTTTTACTGAAAAAAATGGCAACCATTACATGGGCGGCACCTTTTGTCAACGGTTAAATATATAAAAACCTGGGGGTGCGAATATTACTCGCAGCTTTTAACAAAAGTCGCACGACCGGAACACTGCAAAAAATCATCGAAGTGTTCCATAATAATAATATAATGTAATATAAGCAGTTTATATATATATATATACAGCAGTTTATATATATATATATACTGCTTAGCCAGACCAGGAACAACTAACTAGCCATACCAATATTTGTTCCGTGCGGGGATCGAACCCGCGACACGCAGCGCAGCAGTCAATCGCTCAGCCACTGCGTGCCAAACGTGTCGTCAAAGGTTAAAACTCTCACTACAAGATTGAGAAGGAAATATGCTTACAGAGAGAAGTGTTGAGTGCCACTCTACTATGTATCTAGTGTTTTATTCCCCGCAGCCGGAGGAGACTGTCTAGCTCTTAGCTAAAAAATACACTGCGTATAATGCGCGTGCAGCGAGCAGCGTGCACTTGTCGCGACCTACATCCAGCCTCAGCCTCACGTTTTTGCTCGACGCTGCAACAACAAAGGCGCCTCAACTCAGCTCCGCACGCCGCAGCCTTTTCGCCAGTTTCTATTAAGATCTCTAACTTTAACAATGCGGACGCCCTCACTTTCGTTCGGTACGTGCTCATTTGCAGATAATGGCGCATGCGACGACCGAACGCTAATTTGAACGTGAATCAGTATCGCCCACGGCGACAGGTGACATCTTGTTGACAGTAAATGGAGAATGTTGGTAGATTAACGGAAACCTGTCTACCTAATCGAACGTTTACGAATCTAGGGCAACTGGATTCGTAAGAATCGCCTTATTAGCTAGGAAAACGGACAACAGGTGGATTCAATTTTAAATTGTGAATAAAAACTGGGTTCCTACCTGATGCTACGTAAGAATTAATTTGTCACTGTCGGTAAAGAAAGCAGCAATTAAAACAGAAAGGTGTCGCTGTGAAAGTTGAATAAGTACAATTTTGTCAACTGCTACAAACATTGGACAGTGAACGTTACGTGATTGTTTACGCCAGAGATTAACTTATTAATCGTTAATTTACATTACAATGGAAGTTAGTTAAATCAATTTCACAGTTATTTTAAGCATATTTAATTAAGCCATTCCTCTGTTTTAGCATTGACATAATGATAAATTACAAGGAAATTGTGATCTACGTAAACGTTGCGTTGTGTAGATTTGTAGATACTGGAAAACTCGTAGACGCGGCGTAAGGGCTGTGTTAACGTCGCTTATCCACGTAGCGTAGTGTCTGCGCTAGCTTAACAATTTTCAGCACGGGGTCTTAACAAGAAAAATAACCTAGATACTTAGTACTTTTACGTGCGTGAACTTTAACATTTGACATTAATACTCTACAAGTCTGCGCGTGGCCGAACTGTAAAGTACGAATAGGTAGGTTCTTTCATGGAAACCACTTTGCAACTACTTAGGTAACATTGACAACCTTTGTTATAAACCTGTCTAAGTATTTTATGGCTCATTAATACCAGCAAAAAATATCATACTAATACATGGCATTTAGATTAGAATAATACAAATATGAGTACCTAATGAAGATAAAAAAAAGCAGGGTCGCGCATCACTCAAATTAAACCTCTTCTAACAAAGTCTATGGTCGCGACTTCGCGAGGTTGTAACCGGACCGCTGACCGACCGTTTTGAAATACTACCTGCGAACAACTTGTACATGGATCTGTTTTAAACCAAGTGGTGCGTAAATCTATATCTGTCTATTCAAAGCTCACCTAGTTCTCAGTAAGTAATACTCAGTAAAGAACACTGTCTAGGTACAATTAGAATTTCGTAAAACTGACAAAATTTTCGTTGCGTTTAAATCGTTGAAAGAGCTATTGCTAGATGTTGAGATGAACTTCGTGACAAACGAAAATGCAGAAGGTCGTGAACTTTTAAAATTTGTTCACCTTGCTGATTACTACTTTATATTGTAAGTATTTGAATGTCGTAAGGTAAAAACTTGTTTATTTTAGGTGTATGCGTAATTTAAATGATAAATTACAGAAATGATGATCTAATGCCAAGAAAATAATAATACCTGTTACCGTAAAAAAGCTAGACTTCTAAAAGCTATTAGCAGTACCTACGTAGTGTATTGATTATGATAATTTTATTATTTTATAAAAATACAAATTACCACACGTCGATGGATACATGCCAATGATCGAAGTGTTTTGTAACTTTTGAAAGTTCATTAATTCATTATTAGCTCATCAATTAGGAATTTCCTTTTACTTTTTTTAAATCGGGATTTAATAATAGCTATATTTATTTAAGCTTCATGACTGTAGAGTAGTAATAGGTATATAATCACACCTATTGCCGCAGGGCTTTTCGGCGGTGGCCCGGCAAGTCAACCTTAGGCTAAGTTGGGGCTAGGACAATTTTGTGGAACAAAACTAAATGGAAGATAACCATAATATACCTATGTGGTATCTTGAGTGGCTACTGGCCGGTGACAAATTCTAATTGGTAATGTGAGAGGCGCGCCAGCCAGTGCGCTGCTGTGTGCGGTCAGCCAACACTGGCCGGCTGAGTGCTGCGACCCGGATCACGGATGACATCGCTGCGACCGCTGCGCCAGCGCCGTTAATATCAACACTGACACACTTCCCTCTCACTCAATTCACATCATTCGCCAAAAAGTCACAAAAAGCTAAAAGTATAGAAAGAAATTCCTTATAGATCTGATTCGCTTTCGCAATAAACCTAATAAAGTTTCTCGATTTCTAAATCTACTTATGTTTCTTTTTATTGCTTGCAATATAGGTAAGTATATTTTCTAATACCTTTTTATTTTGAAATGTTTTGCAATAATTCGACAGAATGCCAACACACTACGCGAGGGCTACGTAATTAAAGAAACAGTGAAAAATAATAAACAATTTGGCGTTGTTTAGTCAACGAGATAGGTATTATATTTTATATTAGATATTTCAAATTATACGTACCTACCTACCTACAGTACCTACAGTATTTCTTTTTTTATAATATTCCTAGCATCAACCTATTTTATACTATCATTTTCAAGCAGTGATATTTTGAGAGCGAAATAGCTACGTAAAATGCGAATTCCCATTCGCATTTTACTCAAATGGAAGAAAAATCAAATTTTACATAGCCATTTGCCTATTTCACCACAAACACGTCACACCCACAACTTATCAAAATAATATAGTAGTAGGGTGAAAATTATCCTTAGATAATTTAGCCACTTATGAATTTTCAAATGCATAGAAGAGTTAAAAATATCCTGATGTGTACTTTGTGTTAAACGACAATCGGTAACAACAACAACAATCGGCTTTATTAATCGGTCATTGTGGTGTATAAAAGGCATAAAATACTCTTATAATCAGTCGCTGAGACAGTTAGGTAATTAGGTACCTTAGAGAATGCTCAAATAAGACTGATATAAAGCAATCAGTTGCAGTTTTTCAGCTAACAGCTGTTTAATTTGTACCCAAATTAGAGTTATATCAGCTAAGACAGCACACAGCATACAGCTTAAGATTCCATTGTGGACAGGCATTCAGGTGATATACCTAATAGTACACCCACATTTTGCCAATTATGTTTAAGTCCCAAATAATCCCCAATCAAATTCCCAGAAATACAAATCCATTAAATATCTGATGAAAATAAGCATCCAAGACCTAACGCTCGGCGTCGGGTCGACGATGAAGTACCTGGGAATCGTCCTCGACAGCCGGTGGAATTTCGTAGAACACTTCCGACGTTTGGCTCCCAAACTCGAGCGGACGGGGGCTGCTTTTAAGCGGCTCCTGCCCAATCTGAGGGGTCCAAACGCCTCCTGTCGTAGGCTCTATGCCGGAGTCGTGCGGTCCATAGCCCTTTACGGGGCCCCGGTATGGGCGCGTTCTTTAGGGCGGCGCGCCGCCCACTATCTGAACGCACCCCAAAAGGTGGTGGCCATACGGCTGATCCGGGGCTACCGCACGATCTCCGGCGAGGCAGCGAGCCTCCTTGCCGGATTGCCACCGTGGGATCTGGAGGGGATAGTGCTCGCGCGCCTGTTTGAGTGGCGCGCGGAGGCACTACACCGGGGGGAAACTCCGCTGCCACGGCAAATTGCTGCTCAGCGGACAGACCTCCGGTGCGATCTCATGGTGGCATGGAGAGAGCGACTGTCGCAACCCCGTGCAAGGCACGCCACAATAGCGGCGGTAAACTCCTCAAAGAGGTCCCCTCTTTGAGGAGTTTACCGCTGTGTGTGGCTGGAGAGGCGTCATGGCGTCCTCACCTACCGCCTTACGCAGGTCCTCACCGGACACGGAAGTTTCGGGAGGTTCCTGCACATAATCGGGCGGAAGGAAACGCCCGGGTGTCAACATTGTGACGATCGCCCGGAGGACACGGTGGAGCACACAGTGGCGGTCTGCCCAGCTTGGGTGGAGCACCGCCGTGTCCTCGTAGAGGCGATCGGCGGCGGCGATCTCTCGCGTCCGGCCCTGGTTCAGTCCATGGTTCGGAGCGAGAGGGAATGGGAAGCGGTCACCACCTTCTGCGAAGCAGTAATGCTAGCAAAGGAGGTGGCCGGGCGTTTGAGGGAGAGAACATCAGGCCAACCCAGCTGTCGCGGGAGACGCCCAGGACGCCGGGCGCCGCGAGACGACTCCCGGCCACCGTAGCGTCCGTCTGTCCGTCTATTGACGACAGGCCGTGTCGACGGCGCGTTCGTGTTTCACGCGCGCCTCAAAGAGAGTCAGCAAAGCAGAGGGGTTTGCCAGGGCCTCCGCCTGCCGGGGTTGCGGGTTGTTCGAAAGAGATACCGCGGCCTCGGAACGTAAAGGGCAATAGAAGGAACATGGGTGGGTTTTAGTCAGTACAAGTCTGACATGCCCCCCCGCTCCACCCAGAGCGGGGGAAGAAATTGGATGATTTCCCACCCGAAAAAAAAAGACCTACCGCTGAGCAGCCGCGCTTGGAACCACAAAGTAGACCAAAGAGGGAGTCTGAGTACTAACCTATTCAGTTTTCTGTTAAGATATCGGTAAGTAAGTGCATAAAAAATTCAATAAGGTGTGTCTCGAGGCACATTGTTCTGCATTATTTCTTGCCTCCTTGTAATTTCGTTATAATAGGCACAAAACTAAGTGCATTATACATTTTATATACTAACTGAAACGTCTGCACCCCACGGTCTCACCCACGTAGACTGGGATATAAACCTTCCTCTTGAATCACTCTATCTTTTGCTGAAAAATGCATTAAAATCCGTTTAGTAGTTTTAAAGATCTAAGCGAACAGACAGCGGAAGCGATTTCATTTTACCTATATCATGTAAAGATTAACTGCAATATCACACTAGCTATATACCAATGCATAGAGATGGGTAATGGAAAAATTTCGGAATGAAAAGAAAAGAAAAAATGAAATTTCCAATATTTTTCCAATTTTTCAAATATTTTTCAAATATTGGAAAAGAATGGGAAGTCGACCAAGATCAGAAAATAAAACAAGATAACAAATTTTTATTTGTTACTTTTAATCAAAATACTAAAATTTCTCATTTTTAGGATTCCGTACCCTATTACTAAGACTGTTACTTATTATTTTTCTTAAAGACTTTTATGATTTCTTGCATAAGATTATACCGTTCATCACCGGTATACCGGTCAAGTTCATGCGAGATAAATTTACAAAACATTAAATTTGAAATTCTAATGTTCTCATTTTCTTCCGCTTTGTACTCTGGTTCTGTCATCACTGCCGCATCACAAAACTGTTTTTCTGAATTTGGGATTTGTTTTTGGGATTCTTTAACTGTATAATCTGGACTAGACCAACGTTGAGCGTACTGACTGTACTCATCTGGTTCTGATATGTACACACGACGACACATCAACCTATACAAAACCAGTTTATGCTGCTCTCTCAACAACGGATCGTACACCATAGATTTCAAGTACAATGAGAGATCCGCATAAACTGGTTTTGTATAGGTTGATCTGTCGTCGTGTGTACGTATCACTTCTAGGTAAGCTGCAATTTGGAGTATTGTCTTTTCCGGCGACTTCTGAAAGCTTATTTTTTTTTTCTTGGAATGTAATCAGCATTTTCAGTGAATAATTTTTCTGATTCATTACACATATTGTCAAAATTACAGTTCATTTCAGTATCTGATTCACTATCTGAAGCTAGTACAGTATCAGGATCTCCTATCTCTTGGGTAGAACATGCATTATGGAAAAAAGTATTTTCCGCTTTAGCGCCATCCTACACATTACCAACACGAAAAACATTAACAACTTACGTGGATAACATTTATGATGAAATGAAAAAGAGTCAAGATATTCATTTGAAATCTCTTTCGATACTGCATCTTCAGCTAGATGGCTGGTCCAATATAAAAAATGAAGGTATTATACATTTTTTAGTCTCCACACCTGCTCCTTTACTCGTAGACTTTGTAAACACGCTTGATAATCGTCATACATCAGAATACTTGACCACAGAGATTTTTAAAGTGATGAATCATATTGGCCCCGAAAAGTTCTTTGTGTTAATAGGTGATAACGCATATAATGTTCAAAGAGCTCTGTTGAATGTGAAAGAATTATATCCACATATAATCACATTACGTTGCACAGCACATACATTAAATTTATTGGCAGATGACGTTCTAAAGATTAATGTGATTAAAACCATAATGAAAATGATAGTCGATGTAGTAAAAGAAATAAACTACAGTCAAGTACTCTCGTCACTTATTACGAAAATTTCAATTGAAAAAAACTGCAACAAAAAATTGAAGCTACCTGTTAAAACTAGATGGAGCAGTGTACATGATACGCTGAAAGTGATGAAATTTGTCAAACCAGCAATGCAAACGTTGGCGGTGCATGAACGAGCACAGTCTGTTGTCGTCAGAAAACAAATCACATTTATTAGATGAAAGATTTTGGACAATGACAAATGAAGTTGCTGCAATTGTAGAACCAATCGCTGTTAGCATCTCCCAACTGTTTTCTAAATTAAAATATCGTTACCTTCTGGTAACGATATTTTAATTCAGAAAACAGTTTCAGTGTGGAATACCTTAAAATTAAAAATAACAGAAGTTTTTGCTCACACCAATATTATCAATGAAGAAGAAAAGCAAACTCTGCTTGACAAAGTTGAATCCAGAAAAGGAACAGTTGTAAAACCTATCCATTTTGCTGCATGTTTGCTAGATCCTAAGGTCTGTGGTGATAACTTAAGTAGTGAAGAAGATGCTGCAGCAATGAATTTTATCGATGAACTAGCAACGTACTTAAATATTGATAATATAATGGCGGAAGTTTCCGATTTTAAATCAAAATCTAACTTTTGGAGTCAAAGATTTGTGTGGTCGCCAGTAAATAATGTCACCCCCCTTTCTTGGCATATGTAAATTTACGAAACTGAGAAAAGTGGCTGAAGTTATCTTCACGGCTCCTGTAACGTCTGCCGCATGTGAACGTTCTTTTTGTACAATAAGTGGAATTCACACAAAGAAGCGTAATAGACTGATGACGGAGAGAGCTGAAAAAATGCCTTTTATTGCTTATAACTGGAATATGGAAAATAGAAATAATGATGATTTGTATATTCACAATAATCAAGAGGACGATATCAATCTACCAACTGAAGATTTACTGTTTGTAGATGCAGATAATGTACAAAATGTTGATGACGAATTCTTTAATGATGATCATGATTCAGATTAATCATGAGTGACGTAATTATATATGTTTATGTGTAAAATAAACCATTGACCTTAAATCTGTATTAAAATATAACTTTGCACATATGTTTTTTTTTAAAACAACATGTAAAGCCATTAAATCCTTTGAATTTCAACTTATTATGAACTATATTTTATAAACTATTTCATTTAAACTAATAATTTCGATAAAAAGATATTTTTCCATTATTTTTCCAATTTTTCAATTTTTCGGAAAAATAAATTGAAAAATTTCAGAGTTTTGAAATTTTTCGGAAAATTACCCATCACTGCCAATGCATAACGGATTGTCGATGTTCACTCACTTTTCCTACCAAGGCTACTGAGGAGTGGAGCTTAGCCTAACCTTACCGTCTCGCCTACAGAACTCGTTTGACGAGCCTTAAAAGATGATTGTCAGTACGTTTTGAGAGAAAATTTACCCAAATGCATAGTGCAATGTAAAGCATGTAAATACAATATACTTGTGCACATGGAATTTTTATTTTATTGGTTGGTTGGAAAATACGGTGTGGCACCTTCACTGTAAAAGTTCCTAAATTACCCATTGCTTTTTTGGATCCGAAACCAGAGTGTCAGACTTTGACTGACTAACACCCATCCATATTCCTTCTTTTGCCCTTTGTGTTCCGGGGCCGCGGTTTCTCTTTCGAACAACCTGCAACCCCGGCAGACAGGGTCCCTGGCAGGCATCAAACATGTATGATGACTGCCGGAAATAATAGGATGTCTACAAATAATACCATTGCAATGTTGTTTTGCCATTTTTAACACGCTTTTGTTAGAATTAGCTTCGCCAGTTTTTTTTAAATTACTACAATCTATCTGATATGTCTAAACTATAACTAAAAACCTACCCACGACTTACTTCTCGGCTTCCGATTCAAATGAAATTTTGCATACAAGTTAAGTTTGGATAACAGTGCGTGATTAGCTAAGGAACATCATACTACATATAATATGCAGAATTATGTTTTATGCATTCCCATGATATGAGTTTGCTGTTAATAATACGAGAAATAACATGTTTTTTTATTAAACTGTTTCTCATTTTATTTTGGGACAACCCCCCCCACTCCATTCTCAAACCACTGCATCTTCTGAAGAATCAACATTGACGACCATTAAAGAAGCAAACAAAAAAAAGCTCCGAGACAGTGACGCTCGAGGAAGTCACGGAGATGGATCTAAATGTTTCAGAAAATAAAAGCGGCGGAGTAGGAAAAACACAATTTCCAGTTCCTTCCATATTACCGGGAGACATAACAAAACAAGGCGCATAGGAACAAAGGGAGGTTTACAACTGGGATAAGCCCTTCTTTTATGCATGTACCTATCTACCTACACCTGCCTCACTCTTACAGAAGTAATCTCCCCAGACTAACTCATCATAAAGAGTTCTAGCTACTAATCATGCGAGAGACTTTAAAAATGCCAGGACAGACCAACCTCCTAGTGCAAAAACTAAGATCACTTTGCCTTCTGATATCCTTCCTGATATCAGACTTTAATACATCGATATTCTTTTCTAGATTAATCTCAAGCTTTCTACTGCTTTATGTAGCTATAACATTTATATTTATCTACGTAGGTATGTACTTAAAGCAAAAGTTGTCCTGTTTAACAAGCTCTACGTAGTAATTTACTGAATGACGATAAATATAATGACTAGGGAAGAAGTGAAAATTGTGAGACGATAGCTGATCTGTGCATAGAAAACCACGACATGCAACGCCGGTTTAAAATACCGCGGGCACGGGCAGTCCTAAGAGTAAAAGTTAACCCTAAATTATAGTTGTTTTGACTTGGCTGCTTGCACGACATCGCGATGATTACCACGTTTACAATTCTGTATTCCAGTCATAAGTTTGCCTATAACAATATTACTAATCGACTGCAGCATTGCATGGTCTCGTGGTCGTAAGCTAGATCTAGAATACGAAACGGAGTTCTGGGTTCGATTTTCCAAACGGGTAAAGTAGCATTGAGTTCATAGGTAATTTCTTAGTACCTATACTTAAAATAATAATCTATTCGTTAGAGGAAAAAAAAAGTAGATACTAAGAATATAATGTAAGTATCAGACACATTACTAGTAAGCGATGATTAATATTTAATTAATTAACATACAATACCGTTCTCAAATTTCTCTAAGGAACCGTTTGTTGTATATAATTCTTTCGTGTTATAACGGATACTTCCGGTTATGAAGAGAATTTGAACTGCGTAAGTTTATAGGTACTTAGTTACCCTTGATCAGACCCTAAATTGTACATGTTAAGTTATGTCCAGGCAGCTATATCAAATTATTTTATCTATGTCAAATTGATTAATGCATTACTGATTTAAACGGTAGCTTTTTAGTTCAATCTGACCAGCAATCGTAAGTGCATTATCTAACCAATCTCGCACTTAGATGTCATACGTTTTAAAATATTGTTCCCTAGTAATAGTATAGTAGTAGTAGTGCAATGGAGAAAGGCTTTGTATAAACTATTAAAGCTCCCGGTTCTGTCTATGTTTAAAATTATAGAACACGCTTAGAACTGAATTTAAGGAGTACTTCTAAAAGTATTTCTTAATCTTGTGCAGTTTAGTGATTTTTTGCGGTATCGCAACTAATATTTAACGCCCAAGGACCACAAGTATTTAAATTTGGATACATGCATCATTGAATGCATTCCGTTCTAAAAAGTGAGACTGTATAAAACAGCTGCATTTTGCCGTTGCAAAAGATAATAGCCTTAAAAGCTTCACACAATAAGTTCCTGAATATATCTGTCATATCTAATAATAAAGAGAAAGTCGTGATTAAATTCAGATAACTGTCACACGAATAATAATTAACTGAGATGAAATCTATGATACCACAACAATACCATTGATCCCACGCGTGTCAATAAAATTAACTGCTGCGACACATGCACGAGAAATTAGAAATCATGGTGTGGTACACTCACCTCTGACTCCCATGCATCTTTCACGGGTCGCGGTTTACTCTCCTTCATGTTTCCAGAGAACGTCATAGCAATGATCCTTTGTTCCGACCGTTGCACTTTCACACCGTGACCCCGCGCACTGGACTCATGGGCTGCAGGCACTACACACACTGTATTCACGTTTTTCTGGATAAGCTTTGTTATTGAACACTGTCACTTTCTGTTATGTTTTTGCGAGCTCGTCAGTTGCGAGGTAAACATGGCTCGGCGCGTGCGACGGAGTGCGGCGGTGTGCGGCGGGTGGCTCGGCGGGCCGGCGCGGACTGAGCGCGGCGCGAGGCGGTAACGGGCACGCACTACAGTTAACTTTCTCTCAGCCCAGTCGCACGACCATAACTTAGCGCCATCGAAAGTCGACACCGGCACAGCCTCACGGGTCAAAGCCTTCATTAATATTTCATTAAAACTCCCCAAAACAATAGTTCGCTTTGCTTGGGTACACACCACTTAAGTGTTTTCATGTTTGAGTTGTATGTATGCATAGTGATTATTGTTTTGTGTGTGGTTTGAAGTACAAAACTAAAATTGAAATAATAAGGGTTGGGGTAGAAACAAAAACAATATTGTATAAAACTTAATGTATAATTATGATATTTACAGACTTACTTTATATAAAACAAGTAATTTTATAGCTATCAATATATACTCATTACAACAAGTCATTAATAATTTACATGATGTTTAAAATAAAAGCAACAGTATACAGATTACTGAAGATTAGCAATTATAAATCGTAATAGCACAAAAATTTATGAACGATATTATTGGAAATGAGAGATTCCATAATTTACATTATAATAAAATTATATACAGACATAATTTTAAAAGAATGTTTATCGATATAATTGCTTTAGAATTACTACCGTAATACATGGATTATGTCGTAGTTGCTATAAGATCTTCATTTTACGGTGGAAACAAATTCGTTCTATTTTCGTCGAGCATTACGAACATTTATTATTGAAAAATACCTTGGCTCTTTAGAGAACACAGATAGGTTATCGACTGGAAAAATAGAACAAATATGTAAGTAAACCTTATCGTTTTCAGCTAGCCTGCGTGAATATTTAGCGTCCCATAAATATAATGGGGTATATCGAACACTAGTACTTTATTACGTACACCGTAAGTGTAAACATGGAAAAATATTTGAAGTCAACATTTGAACAGTTAGTCTGCGCTTATCAAAATACTTTGTGAGTTATATTATTAAATTTCACGAAAAACCCACGTTTCAACGTTCTCTACATGAAACATTGCCGTGTGTGTGATGCTATTTGCACTGTTAAAAAAGATAATAGAAATTGATTTATGGTGAAACAACAGAAGTGCGATTTGCGATTGAAAGTCTCGCTAATAAGTTATTCTTTTTTCGTAGGAAATGATTGAATAACAGATGAATGTAAAAAAATGTGTAATCATTAATAACACTAGAAATAAAAATAACTATATTATCACATTTGATTTTATAAAAAAATAATATCGCAAGTTATACACTTGTGGGGTGTATCGCCTGGGGAAGGCTTCTCTTTGACGATAACTTGAATTCCACATACATACACAGTAGGTGTCATAATATGTAAGCTAGTTAAAAGAATTTAGTTGAGCCTTAGATCTTTGGAAAATCTCAATGTCTTATTAAGTTATATTATATATCGATAAACATCTACATTTTATCATATTAGTTTTAATTGCAAATCTAACAAAATCGTTTAGAAAAATAAGTCGTCATTTTGGCTTCCACTTTATTATATAATGGAATGGTCTCAAGAATAACCATTATATCAACATTTTTGTAGCTTGCTATAATAATTTTGTATAATGTACTGTATTTACGCATTGACTTAACATAACAGAATAATCGCTATAAAAATACGAGTAATGAAAACTTTCTTCAGGCTGATGCAAAGTTCGTGTCATCAAATTGACTCGAGCACTGGCGACACTAACATGGCCGACAGTCCCTACGCACACGGAGCCGCGCCCCTCGCAATCAGAACCCGGATGACTTACTCATGAAACACGTCACACGAAATGGCACCGCTACTGAACAATACATCGCTTTTAAAAAATATTTATAACTGATTCCTATCTATTAGTTACACTAAGAAGAGTTAATCTATACAGTAATATAAAAGTTTTCAACGCTAGTTCAAATAATATCACCCGTCTGCGAAACAAACCGATAGTAGTTATTGCTCTCTATGTAGCCGAGCCGACTGGAGGCTCGGCGTGAAACAAAACTTATCGACACGTTATCAATCAATCAATTTAATCTCAGAAGGCGTATAATTATGTAATTAACAGCTAAAGCTTTATAATAGCTTATTGAATCATTAATTAGTGATTTATTTCGTTCAACGTTTGAGTAACTTACACTAGAGCTAGGCTAGAGCGACGCGATGATAACAACTTGTTCCCGCCGAGGTTGCTCACGTGTCCGTCAGTCCTCCCGCACACGATGGACCACATAAAGCCTAACTATTTAACACGCTTTACATTGAGCTCAATATTCAGTGTTATTTTAACAACAACAGTGTTCTATTAGTGCGTTTTAATCACTGAGTTCTTCCCTGTAATTAAGGAATCTCGTAAGTGGACCAGTAGTCTTATCGAATAATCACAAATTAATTGCCTCTGTTTAGGTGGTTAACGTTTATTTTGTTATTATTTTCAAGTAATTATTGACCTATTCAGAAAATTATATTCACTACAGTTCATACATATATCTGGCAAACTATGTCTTGATTATTTTAATGATACCAAGTGTACTTTACATTTTAATATTGAAATGTAATTTCGGGAGACAATAGGTGGTATATTAGTGGCAGCAGTACTCTATGTCGCGGTTGGCTACGATTGAGCAAAGAAACACGGCACGTGTAACGAATAACCATAACGAATTGCACTAATATCGGTGCGACATTCTTCGCAATTGGAAAATGTTTATTAACATATTTGGAAGCACTTTAAGAACATCAACTGAACATTCTAAAGTATTACCTACATCGCAGACACGCGCTTTTATCAAAAAGTTTCTAACCAATATAACACCTATAATCACATTTCAACAAAATATTACAAAATCTAATAGAAAGCCCAGTCAGTGTAATGAGAATATAAATTATACAATTTCAAATTCACTAATAATGTAAAAACAAGTAATTGAAAAACTGTGGTAGTATCTCCAAAGTACCAACTCTAAATTCAATAATATGCCGTAACTTGTAAAATTGATTTAGAACGATTAACATTTTATTCTGGAAGTATAAAAAGATCTGTACTTATTATAAAATGTTGCATTTAGCGCCGCTTTCAGCGAAAACTTGTGTTGTGATTGTCTACCTTATAAAATACGACACACAAAGAAAAAATACAATTTGTGACCGTAACATAATACAGTATAAATTTTATGCCAAATAAATAGTTAAAAGATGAAATCTAGCTTAACGACTACTGAGCTAAGAGCTAGCAATATAAGAAAAATCACAAGTTTACAAAAAATACAATATGTCGGATACGTCTCACATATCAAAATAATTCACTTGTAAACGTTACATACAATTCACATAGTTTGAAAGCGCATAATCTCCACCACAATAAACAGTATCACTAACCTTTCTCGAAGGTCAATTCAAAGAATGTATAGTTATGCTTAGAATACGTCAACTTAATCATAATAAACGAAACCATAATGACAATAATTGTACTCGGAAATAACTACGATACATAGTAGGTAAATTAAAAACAAATTGCACTCTCGGTACGCACTACGCACGTACAAAACGTAACGTCAGACGGCGGTACAACGCAACTTTAGAATATTCAACACTTTACCGACGCGTTCGGGTAAGTTATTGCATACAAATCTTCCAGAAAACGGAAGAAGTCAATATAAATAACATTAAAAATCACAGGTGCGGCCGCGGCCGGTGGTCGGGAAGAGTCGCTCGAGAGTTGCTAGTGGCGGGCCGCGCCGCACGCAGGCGCTCGAGCGTGGCGCCACACCGGCGCCACACCTGCGCCACCATCCGCGCTCAGCCGCTACGCTCCGCTCCGGCTCTAAGGCACAGCCGTCATGGTCTGTGGAATCTGTGGACCACGGGCAGGACGTGTCAGCATTGGCATAGAGGTACACAGACACACGAACCTTTCAGTGAACATTTGTGAAATATATAGTTTTACAGAATCAAAATGTTTAGGTTCTGATTTGATCATGCGCCGAAAGATCCTTGAGCAGCTATAACATGATTGTAGAATATAACCTTCGAACCGGCAATGTCATATTGGGACGAGTCTTTTATTAAGCAGAAGTGAATGAAATAGTATTGAAGCTGATCTTAATTTATAAATCGACTTTAAAAATAAATATAAAGTGGTTTACCTAGTGAGGTGCTTGCTTTCCTCGTGTACGGCCATCTCCGAACTCTTAAATTCGTTGAGCTCGCGTCGGATGGCGGCCTTGTCCCGCGGAGTCAGGCGAGTCCACGGCTTGTCCGCGCGGCGGTCGTAGTCATGAGCCTGAACAAACATTATGACCATTTATATTGGAGCACGCACATTGGTCAACTACACTAACTATGTGTGTGATAATAGATTGAAGTACTCTGTCTAGTACTTTAATCTATTTTATTTTTGACTAGCTTTTGGCCGCGGCTTCGCTCGCGTTAAATTCGGAGTAACACAGCTCCCCTTTCCTGATTTGCAGGTACTTGCTACCTGTAGTTTTTGCCCATGCGCCTTATTTATTGTAATAGCAAAGCTAATTTTTCCTTTTCTTCCCTCTTTCTCCCTCATTCCTCACTTTAAAAAAAAATTGCCCGTCTCCAGGGTCTCAACTATCTCTGTACCAAAATTCATCAAAATCGGTTTAGCCATTTAGGCGTGAAGACGTAACAAACAAACAAACTCACTTTCGCTTTTACTATATTATAGTAAGGATGACAAATAATTAAGTACCGGAGATATATTATGAAGGTTGGCTCGATTGAATTAATTTACAATTATCATCGTCTACCACATTACATCTTAAATGTGTGCCAACAAATTAGAAGAAGTCAAAGGGGCCACCGCCTGCCGGGACTGCGGGTTGTTCTAAAGAGAGATCGCGACCCGGATCATAAGGTTTAGGAAAAGTTTAGTCAGTAAGTCTGTTCGTCGCTCCACCCAGAGCGGGGGAAGTTATTTGATGATTTCCCATCTGCAAAAAAACTTAGAAGAGGTATGGAAACTATAATGATTGTTAATGGCATTCCATTAACGATCGTTCGAAAGTTATACAAATAAGGACCTAGAAAAAGTAGCATTCCACTCTATCTAAGTCCTTATTTGTAGAACTTTGATCATGGGTACACACATTAGGGGTGCGGATGTCGGTCAGGCAGCCCTTCGATAAATATTATTCGGATAAATTCGATAACTGATCGACTGGAAACCAACGCTAACTAAGTTGGGACAAAGGCTAGGCAGATGGCTATGATGACAATGATTACCTGTGTGACTTCGATGTAATCACTGAAGCGGATGATCTTCTTCTCCTTGAGTTCGTCGACAGTGGGTCGGAAGCTGAGCTTGCGCAACAAATAGCGCTTCTTCTCCTCTTTCTGTTTCTTCTCTTCGGCGGGTGACTGACCTGTAATATTACATTATTTAATATTCTGTGAGCATTGCTATTTAAAGAAGAAGTAAAGAAAGTATTTTACTGTATTCATATAACGAAATGTCAGACAATAATCTTCATGCAATACTGTAGATAACTTTTAGGACGTCAACAAAACAAACTTCTCAAAGCGGCGTGTCGTAAAAAAAGTGTTTGAATTAAAAAAAAACCCTAAATGCTTTTCTCATGAAGAAGAAAATCATGAAAAATATTTTCAAAAAAGTCCAAATCAGTAGGTATCCAATAAATATATTTTCCTAATTAAAAAAGTGCCAACAAAAAAATTCAACTCAAAAACAAGAAATAAATGCACACAGGACCAGTTAGTAAATAAAACTGAAGAGTCTGCTTACTTTTGAGTATGTTCCTCTCGACGAGCTCCTCTGCGGTAGGCCGCATGGACAGGCGGCGGATGAGGCGCGCGCCGATGGCCTCCCACGACTCCTGCCGCTCGTGCTCACTCTGCACCACCAGGATATTCCTGCGCACGCATCACACACACATAACAACCAAATCTTGCATCTATCGACTATCGTACATCCGCAAACTGATGTTACTCTCTGTCCAACGTAACATCGAACACTAATAACATTAATTCTCTCCCGAGTACCGACCGACTACATAAAAACTAAAGCTTACGTGAGCCCCAAATTGTTTTCATAATATCCGATTTACATACACACTTGGCTAATTTCCAAGACCCGTAAATTAGCTCACAGGTTTAATTAATAAATTAGGGCTGTTCTAGAAATTTACAGCTAGCTAACATTACGATGTAGGTTTAGTATAGTAAAATCACTTGATAAGAAAATCTAAGGAAAGTAAACTTAGAAAACGGTTGTTCAATAGCTATTAGTGAAAATTACAACAATGCCAATGCCACGAGCGAGCTCTTGGAAACAGGAAGAAATAAAACAGTGATAACAATGACTTTGGCGGTGCTGACTAAAATAACGCTCCCAGGCGTGCATTGTTGCCAGACGGTTGGAGTGGACTATTACTGTGCCGGACTGTGTTATGTAACGTACACGTGCATGTGTTGATATTCGGCCCGTGAGAATGTTAATTCACAAATTAGTATACCTATCTTTATTTAGGTTGCTGTAAAACTAGATGCAAAAAAAGATCATAATTTGCGCGGAAGAATAAATCATCATGTATATTTGATTTTATACTTACTCACAAAACCATATTCTCACGTAACGTGTTTAGTTTTTATTTTATAGGTTAAACTTTTAAAAGTAGAATACTGTCAGTATCTACCTATTTAATTGTACAAATATTAAACATAAATGTATATGCAATCAATTGTTACATGGTACAACAGATTTTCCTTATTATTTCACGACCGAATTAGAAATATATTTTAAGTAGCAAAGTATGCTTTATTTTCCTTATGATCGTTTATTTAATGATAATAATAATAATGTATGATGGTGTAGTTTCTCGATAGTCAGAAATAAATAGCGTACTTAGTAAATATTAAATGAACACGTAATACTGCCAACCCTCATTAGCTAGAACGTAGGTAGTGACTTTGACAATGTTGTGACTATGATATCATACAAAGGAATTTCAGTAATTTTACGTAATTTCTTACAAACAAACAGTTATAATGAGTGTTGCTATTTGGCAAACGCACCTGAAGTTTTGAATGATTCTGTCACTTGTGTACTTTGACTTCCGCATCCAATCTACACTAGGGACACATTCACAGCAACTTGACATACTCAGGAATCAGAATTTCATGGCTTTATGTAAAACATAATTAATCAGTTGCTTTTCTAGCCAACCAGTTCTATAAGCATAAATGATGGTTCCGGGATCATTTTAGCCGAACTAACATCTGTCATTAGGCACAATGTCAGTATGGTGCCAAAACACACATCAGCAGGAAGTAATTTCCAATACAATAGAAACGCGGCTTGTTTTACGAAGGTCATATAATAGAGAGTAAGCAATCGGTCAGACTAGTATGGACCAGTTTAGTACGGACAAGGCTGATTTATGATAGTTATTAAGAATAGAATATCGCAATTATAAAACCTCCTTTACTTGTGTAATCCATTATAATAAGCTAGCTGCGCCCCGCGCTGTCACTCGCGTCGTGATAGTCAAATTTTCATTTTTTTTTAATATTCTCTGTCATTCTCCAGGGTCCCAACTATCTCTGTACTAAAATTCATCAATATCGGTTTTGCCATTTAGGCGTGAAGACATAACAAACTCACTTTCATTTTTATAATATTAGTAAAGATTATGATAAAATGATAATTAAGCCCGCTGCTTTGATAATAAATCAATGGCTTTGCTGATAAGGTGATGGTTAGCTTTTAATCCAGCTCATATTTATAATATGCCTATTATAAAAAAAAAACATTAATGTAGATATACTTCTCATCTCCCGTTATGATCAAAATATTAATTTAAATAAGTTAACGTCCAATCCATGTGCACAAATATGTTACCTCAGTTCTCATTACTTTAAGGGCATACTAGCTTTTACCCGCGGCTTCGCTCGCGTTAAATTCGGTATAACACAGTACCTGCTACCTGCAGTTTTTGCTCTTGCGCCTGATTGATTTGTAATAGCAACGCTGAGTTTTCCCTTTTCATCCCTCGTTCTCTCTCATATTCCACTTTTTTTAAATAAAAATTAGCCTATGTCCGTCTCCTGGTTCCCAACTATCTCTGTACCAAAATTCATCAAAATCGGTTTGGCCATTAAAGCGTGAAGAGGTAACAAACAAATAAACAAACTCACAATCGCTTTTATAATATTAGTAAGGATAAGTCGGAGGTACTCGTATCAGTCAAGACAAGAACCGTTTTAGTCGCGATCATAAAAAAAGCGCATGTTGGACAGTAAATATTAAGATCGAGTCTTCTTCAATAAGGTTGCTATTGGGTTAATTATATTGTAGTTTGTATATAGGGTGTATTGTATTGTATTGTAATGCTGAGAGGTATAATAATGGAGAAAGAAAATACAGTATCATACCTGTTGATGAGCTCCTGGCGGTCAGGGCGCAGCGCTAGCTTGATGTTGAGGCTCTCCTTGCGCGCCAGCTTGGCGGCCACGCGGTCCGACTCGTTGCACGACTCGTACTCCTCCCACGGCCGCGCGTTCTCTTTGTTATCTATGCCGTTGCCCACGCGCACCGGCCGCGTACTAAACATAAACAATCGTGTTAGGATATGAAGAGCTATAGGCGGTAATACTTAGGCTACCTTGTGCGTTTGCAAGTGTAAGCTAATAATGCAGAAAATAAAAGTAATAAAGGGTCTATGGCAGGCAGTTATGTTTTTATTTTTCTCTCTCATTTTTTCAAGTTCTTCTCAATTATGAACAATTTTTTTTTCGTTTTAAGAATTGTACTCAATGTGGTAGATGTCACTTAGTGGGTAAGATAATTATTATATTAGCACCTTTTTGTGTTTGCTGACTGAACCAGCACCGTGACCATGCATGACGTGCTCCACAATTTATTGAAATTAGTACACTAATGAATGTTAATTATTTGAACAGTCACGGACCTAATAATTATGCACTTTCAAAGTTAGGCTATACCTTCAATAATCACAACAACAATACGAAAAACGTATTTATCTGTTTTTTTTATAACTACTTAAATCAATATAATCAAACTCAATTTTAAAACAACGAACTAATACTAATTAGATCAGTATAATGTCCTCCATAATATGTCAACTATGAAACAACAAAATAATTTCAAAATAATCAAAATATCTATACTCGTCAATCTAAAATGAAAGTACACGAACATGCAACATAGAACAACGACGATTAGAGCAAGATTACAAGAGAAAACAGCCATAACTTTAACAACAGCGCACACGTCATATGTAGGTGGTGGCTCCAAACATTTCATTCAGGATTTCTGTTTTAAAATTTCGGCTCTTTACACTTTTATTTCATGTATTCTATTATTTATGTTCAGTTTAATCAAAGCATTACAATCGTTTGTCATTATCATATGCATCTATAATGGCGTTAGTGTGTAGACAGTTAGAGACATCGACAGTTAAAATAAGAGAGATGAGTTTCGGAAGCGTGCACTGCACGATGCATGGACTAAAGGCGAAGCGGACCGTCGGGAGGTCGGTGGCGATGCGTGGTTCAACAACACTGGCATAACGGATGGGACTGTTACCATATGCGGATCCTCGGTTTAGGCGGCGGCCGCCTGCTCGCCGACGCATGGTGGAAATAAACGTAACTTTCACTTTCACGCCCAACATTTCATATGAATATCAATGAACTGCAGCTGTACTATCTCTTCGCTCACAATTACGTCAAAATGATAATTCAAATTAAAAATAAACTGTCAAAAACTTGAAATTAAACGTCGTGGAATTGCGGGGTTAGCGATTTGGGATCACAGCGGGTGTTTTAAAAGCTAAGTAACTAGAATCATTTTGACAGTATCGTGTTCAGAGAGTAAATAATACGTGTTATTTATTGTTCAAACTGCAGGATGGTTAAAGTTAAGCACGGAATTCTTTTACGACTGTACTCGAATTTAGAATCTATGGTTCAACTATCTACTTTAGAATGATGTAGTCCAATTAGATGTTTGAGTGAACTTTTAGCTGCAATAAAATTTTAACAATGTCATGACAATAGAACTTCAATTATCAAAACTCGATAAATATCTTAGATTCTGAATTGGAGTACGTAAGTGTCGATATGGAAGTGTACAAGTATGGTAGGATTCAAAACAGTGGGATACTGACTTGAAGCTGGTGTGGTGATGGTCCTGACGGGGCGCGAGCGGGGTCGCCAGCGGAGTGGCGGCGGGCGACGCGGACGGCGCGGGACGTTTCTTGAGCGCGGACTTGAGCGGGACCGCATTGAAGATGGGCTCCTTCGGCGGGATCTCCTCCACGCGGGACGTATCCGCTCCGTGAGTCAGGGGCTCGACGTCGTCGTCCTCTGGATCGTCCTCCTCTTCGGCTGATGAATAAGAATAATAACCAATCACTCACTATCGATAATTGAATTCGTTCGTGTAGAGCGTTCGAATTGAAGATAGTTCTGCTGATCGTGTGACTGTAAACTAATGCTATCATTATTATTAATGGCGTCTTCGATGCGATCTTGGCTAGAATGCACTGCTAAACGTTCTTGGATGTCAAGTAGTAGCAGTTTTGTCACGGCAGAAACTCTTCCGCGAGTATGCTACTTAAGTAAAAAAGGGTCTCATACCGCGTACTGTAAATTTTGGAAGAGCAACAAAATTTCTGGATTAGATTTGTTTATACTTACAGTCAGAGAGAGGATGTTGCGCGAGGGGGTGTTGGCTGTGCGCGTGCGCATGTTGGTGTTGGTGCTGGTGCTGCTGGTGCTGCTGGTGGTGGTGTCGCGTGGGACTGGGCGAGCTGAACATGGGCGGCGGCGGGATGGGACCGATCTCCGAAAGCGCGATGGGCGGCTCGGGCAGCTCGGACAGCATGAGCTGCTCCTCCGCGTCGCCGTGGCCGTGGCCGTGACCGTGGCTGCCGCCGTCGCCCGTCGACCCGTAACCACCCACTGGAACACAAATGTACATAGAGTATTTTTTTCTCCGAATCATTTATATCCTAAGTTTGTCTGCCACAGGTCGTTGATTGTGATAAGAGTAGCCATATATTATCATACTGACTATAGAATCCGACCCTAGTATTGTTATCGAGGTAGTTCTGTGTTACTGTCAGTCCAAGTCGGGTTGAACCGCACATCAACGCAGATTCAGAATTTCAAATCGAAAATTAGAAAACTATTTTTTTTAATACCTACTGTAAACGGTACGTAGTTAATAGTTATGTTCATTTATTTACAGGAATTACCACACTTAAAAGTAATTTAATTCTCATTAGCAAATTAGCTAACCCACCTTTAATTCCCAAACGGCTCACATTTAGGGGTTATTAATTACCAATGTGTAAGGCCAAGCCTATGAACATTTATGGGCCAATCCATTTACACGTTTATTCGATAAAGGGTCGAAGTAAATACTGCATCAGCTGTATCTAGCAATTCGAAATAATGTTAGGGGCTTAAGTGCCTTATGTAACGATTTTGACCATGACCATATGGTATGTCGTAACGTGGTTATTTGCCTAAGTCAATACATACCGACATCTCCTTGGTAGCATATTCGTCGTGGGATCTTGCCGGTCAAGGAGTTGGGTCGCTCGGGCCTCATAAGCTCACCACCATTTTCCAATTTGTCCTTCTTTGGTTCTGAAAAGAAAGAAAAATATTCTATAAATAAGAGAAAAACTATTTGTTAAAGAGTAAAGTTTGAGGCGCCAGCTGATAAGTACCGTTGAAATCTATGTATATCCTCGTTTCCAAAGAATAACAGTATCCAATAATACATTTACCAGACTTAAGCGTGTGTTTTGTACCATTTCCGCACATCGATTACTGAGCTTTCAATAACAATCATCGATCTTAGCATTTTACAAATGAAAGCATATTCAAATGTGGCAACAAGAATTTGTCAGTAAGCCAAGAAGCTCAAATGCTCGAAGTAAGGCATAAACATTTCAGAACATGTGTAATATGTTGTCTATACGTAGTGCACGTCATTGTATATATAGGTAGTGTTGTTCGTACAGCACCAATGAACAATTCCGTTACGAGTACGAGCGTTAGTGGCGATGGCCGATGAGCAATATAGTATTCCTAGGTACACTATGGCTATGTTCTATGGCTAATAATAGTCGATAAGCGAGTGACGGCGTGGCACGCGCCTCCATTCACCGCGCGACGTTGGCGGCGGCCTTGGCCTCGCCATGGAACTGTGTTATTGTGGCATCTCCGCCGCTATCATTCCCGAGATAAAAGTGTGCATAACTTATGTTGTTATATCACGCACGAAAGCGCGGTTAAAGGGAATGGTCCATATTGTACCTAAAATATCTAAGATTATTTTTCCGACCCAAATATCGACCAATAGAATTGCACCATTCGACGTCACGTGGTACAACCTACATGGTATTATACTGAAAATTTTTTGAAAATTTTCTCTGGTCGTTGTTATGCATAAAAAACAAAACATGGTGCAATTCTATTGGCCGACATTTGGGACGGAAAAATAATCCCCCGAATACCACACGAGCTTCAAAATTATCTGCCATTTCCCGATAGGTTCCCTGCAAACAAATAAAATCGTCAAGTTTTTCAGGAAAAATCACTCGCGCTTCGCGCTCGTGATTGTTTTAACCTGAAAAGAAAAACTTGATTCCTTCATTTGTTTGCAACGAACCTATCGGAAAATACCCGATAATTTTGAAGCTCTTGTGGTATTATAAGTGAATATTTTATGATTACAAGTGTAAAATGAGTATCTTTATTGAATGCCATTTCTTTAAACTTTTCATAAAAAAAAACCAAACTAGTATTAGTTATTTAATATTAGTATTACTTCATGCGAAAACTAAGAAAATCCCTTGAAATATTTCCTGTATTTTACTATACAGCCTATTACTGTCCCACTGCTGGGCTTCTCAAACAGAGAAGCCCCGAGCATTAATCAGCACGCTTGCTCAACGAAGCTCAAACGAGTTGACGATTTCAGACCTATATTATTTATAAGTCCAGGCTTCCTCACGATGTTTTCTTTCGCCGATGGCTGTGATGTCCAAGATAAACTTATAAAGTACATAAATTAATTGAAAACGTCACATTGGTACTTGCTAGGAATTGAACCCACAACCTAATACATAAGAGGCGAGGTCTTAACCTCTGGGCCATCATTGTACTACGTCCAGTATGTTAGCTGGCCCCATATAAGTCCGCAAGTGCAATGTGTTTATTGCAAGTATTACCTACACTACACATACACAATGAGCAGAGCTATTAGGCCCTCGCCCTCGCCCATGTGAGGCAACATTTAACATAGCGCACCAGGCACCGCCAGCCTCGCAATTTTCGTGACCGAATGCGGCTTGGTTAGCGATTGCGACACAGATCAGCTATGCAAAAACTTAGTTTCGACAGATTCTATGCTTTGTATTAATCTTTTAAAGGTCTTACTGTTCAGTAAGCCCCGAAATCTGTAAATAATGTTGCGCAAATGTTGTTTTATAAGGTTTTGTGAAAAGTTGAACTAAATATTTTTGTCATATCGTCGCCAGAATATTTGTAGAAATAAATCGGTCAAGTGACCATGACATCTATGAATGTGTTAAAATATTTGTGTAAAGTATATTAATAGCATTTTAGGATGCTATTTAAAGGACTTGACAAAATAAAGAAATTACTGAATAAACGAAATCTTAAAAATATCGTATATCCCGTAATAAATGATGAGTAACGGCCCGCCATACAATGAACGTGGAAGTTACTACAGTTAATAAACAAACGTTTACTACCGTTTCTGATTGAATAATGAATTTCCCACGCCAAAAACTATTGTATTAGGTATACATTTTATGTCAAATGTCTTCAGTTTAATTTGAATGAAGGCATGCGACCTTAAAGAAAATTTGATGACGAGTTCAAACACAATAATAATGAACTAAGTTTCTCGAACTTTGTTCATTGTATCTTAGAACTCTGTTTAGATCCAAAACTAACAAAAGTAGTTGATTTCATCAACAGGTGTCTTTAAAGGTTAATTGTTCAAGATACATCTGGGTTATAGTGCTATTTATCAGTCATCCTACAACTACAAAAATCCCAAAATGGCACCCTATGAAAACTTCTTATTCTCGATTAGAGTTCCATTGTAGGTCAAGGTTAACCTGATCGATTGTCGCAACCTTCCTTCGTTTATTTGAGCTGAGAATCGGTCATGACCATGAAGCCCAAAAATGTCAAGCTTTAATCATCATAGTCGAGAAATACTCGTTGATTTATATTTTAGCTCATTATTGGTCGAAGATGCCTTAAGCTCTATAAAGTGATGTACATGGTTCAATACTATAATAATTAATTCGAGCATAAATTACAGACACCTTAATACTCTGTTAATTTACACGAGGCTTTACACGAGCGAGAGGTTGCGCTAGCGCTGAGCGGCGCGGAACGCCGTTGGTCCGGGGCAGCGGGACTGGTCGGATCGATGCCGCCCGCCCTTGGCCGCCCGCCTTCGCACCGACATCCCGAGGACGTCGTTCGCTGCAGCGTTATGTAACCTACGTTGTCCTTCACTCCCACAGATCCACAGCTCTGAAGGTTAAGCGCTATCTCAGGCACGTGTAGTGCAGGGACACTTTCTGACCAATAATTCAGTATTTTAGGAAAAACCTAGGCTAACAGAGAACAACGTTAACCATTTGAGAAAAGTCAATAATTTTTGAGCGTCTGTTTTGATTTTAAGACCTTGGCAAGACTTTGTGATTTTAGAAACTTTAGCGACATTAACAAACAAGATAATAAATAAGACCCACTATGTACAAGGTTTGTAAACAAACATTTTGCCTGCACATTAAAGATGCCATGTATCGTCTTGCTCACAATTTTCCTGCCAAATGGAGGCCATTAAGTACGTTCTTAATGCTGGCGACGTGCAACATCACACGATCGGGATAGAGCGATGACATCGCTGCAAACACTCACAGACGTGACTGGAATTTTCCCAATTTCGATTTAGGACAAATAAAGTTATTCATTTATTCGACACTATTAAATCTTTAAGAATAAATGCTCTAAGATCTAGAGCCCCGTCAAAGCTAAAGTAAATTATGTGCACAACCTAGTAATGTCACAAGACTTGCTCGTTATCAGCCGCCACCGTTTCTATTAATAAAAACAAAATCTGTTTAATTGTTCTACTTTCAATGTTTAATTACTCCGCCTACTCGCTTGAAATTATGTTAGTAATCAATTTTTCTACATACTCTTTGAATGTATGTAGAAAAATATATATGAAGAACGTCAACTAGTTGTCAATCAACGCAGCCAGAAGGATATCGACACCAAGTTGTATCAAAACAGTGGACAATGTCAAGAGTACGCGGTGTGGCTACTCGTGAGCTGGCCACATGCTCGACTTGCTTGTCATGTCGCGTAAAACGACGAAAGACCACTCGTTAAAAATACATTTAGCACGATAAAAACAGAAAACACTCATCGACACGTCAGGTAGGTATTTGGCCTGTTTACGCTACACATAATGTTAAACGAATACTTTATTACACGTTACAGTGCTTTCAAACGATTCACGCGCCCACATGTATAAAAAAATCCACAAGCCTTTAATGCAGTCTTTCATTAAATTAACTATTCGAAAACTTTATTAAATCTTGTTGGAAACAGATAATCCCAAATTGACCCTGACAGATAATGAAAGTTGCCGAAATTAAACTCTCGAATCAGCTAGCTGTTCCTCTCAAGAAAACTAGTTTTGTTGGGGATACCATTACCTACTGTACAGAGATCGATATATTATATGGACAAATTATGTTAAGCAAGATCAACAAACTGGGTCGCACGCGATAGGTGCGCGCAAGAAGAATTTCTGCGACGCACATAAGAAAGCATTTGCGACATTGACGTACGTGGGCGGGCGGTGACGGGTGAAATAACATCTCTTTCAGCAATTCTTCAACAGTTAATTGCTAAATAAAAAAGTTAAGACAACGTAAACTTCAATAGAATTCTCGAGTTTAGGCTGAAACATTTTCAAAGTGTTAACACAAACTTCAGTGATAGTTAGATACGCTAGATTGTAGTTATTTATAAATTTGTCTATTTATGCCTAAAACTACACTAACTCCACGTGTTAGTTTAGATGAGTACGTTTTTATGGGCGATGAATCGTAAAAATATTGAACAACGCAACCATATTTTTGTAATCAAGCAGCTCCGGACATTCAACAAGCTTTATAGTCACTTCATAGTGACTTCCTGCGGTTTTTGAGCTTTGATTGCAATTAATCTCTTCTGACTCATTTTGGACGAATTGAGTCTTGTGAATAGTACCAAAGTTATATTCAAATGCTCATACGTCACCTACCAATGCCATAAAAAAATGCCGAGTACGAATTGAAGCCTTACACTAATTTGTCGTGCTCAATTTGAAAACAATAATGGTGCAATCCGTGCGATATTCAATCAACTTGATTTATATGTTAAGCGCGCGTATGTACCTACCTACGTATAATTGAGTTTATCCGCCCAAGAAGCGGAAGTCGTAAACTTATGTTCAGGTGGAACAGAAAATATACAGCGAATGTACATTCGTTGTATATTCTCTGAGCAACTCAGAGTTTATAATACAATCGTAGCTTCTAGACTAGAATCACAATGCTATCGTGGGAGTGCTTATTCCATAATATGATACTAATAACAAAACGACCTCTGAAAAATGGTCAAGTATCATAAAAGAAAAACACCAATTGTATTTAATGGAAAACAAACAAAATACATTTCAACGGTTTTGTCGAAATCGGGAATGGAGACCCAGTGCAGCGATAACTGCTGTCAGAAACAGCGGCAACGGTAGGTCAAGAGCAGAGCGCGCTAGAGGACGCTCGCATTCCAGCAAATCCCTTTACCAAATTCTGCGAATTATTTCTCTCCCTTTGACGCAACGTCTCAACTATTCCAAAACTCTATAAATAATTTAACTTTTATGGACAGATAGGAAATGCAACAAACTAGTAATGTAATAGTTAGTTTTCCTTGTTTCTATCTTACCAGAAGAGGCTAACTTAACAGGTTTTGATAACAACGAGACGAGAGGTTAGTTTCTTGGTGAAATAGGAAGTAAGTGTGACATTGCTCTCTAAATATAAGTTTAACGTGACTGACGAGGTTATCTATATTAAACGGACGTCATTATTGGAGGAATGTGGTGATTGACATTCAACGGTGGAGCAATTAAAATGGCGTGTGTACGTAGCTTGCATCGGCGACGGCTCCGCTCACAAGCACACTGCTGCCGCAAATAGTTACGCAAGGCCACAAGACGCCTTCTCCGTTATTTATCGACATCGAAGTCGGCGGCGCCTAACTAACCACGTTACATTCTTACCAACATCCGCTATCCTTCGACAATAGGTATTTAAAATAAAAAGTCGTTTCCCACAACTTCCACAAACTTAGTCAGTACAACAGAGTGGCTCTACTCGCGTTTCAAATCAATATTTTCTGAGCTAAATGTTCCGTCCGTTGCCCGATCAATTGAGTTCATAAGTGTATCGATTTTCACACAATAGCATTTTTGTTTTATAATATAAATAAATGTGTACTCTTAAAACATAAATATAGAACGTATGACGTGTGTAAAATGGTACGACAATTTGGTCATTATATTGGAATAAATGGACATGGGCAAATCACAATTCCGCAGATGATCGATTGCCATAAAGCATGAATACCGCGACAGAAATAATCTTGAGCAATGAAGATGCGATGTGAAGACAAATTATAGATATTACAAGATATCTAAGTATGATTAGGTATGTTATTTACACATACCGTGAAGAATTTAACACTCTTGATAATTGAAGGTTGAACGATGAAAGATAGCAAGATTATTTTACTTGGCCGAGTATATTGAAAAGTAAGGTGGTAAAACTATTACAGTGCGCGGGAAAGTATCGATTATTGTTAAATACGTTACATGGTTGAAATTAAGTTAGGGAAGTTATTGAAATAAGATAATTTTATAAGAATTGATCGAAGAGAGCAAGTTCCCGACAGTTACGGAATCGTTTGCAAAAGTCAAAATGATGACTTAAAAGTGTTAGGACACTGAAATCGACTGTAACCTTGTCTGTTACTCTATGACTTTCACTCCTCACTGAATAAGTAAGTGTAATCTAAGTCTAGCAAGTTTCACTAGGTACGGGCACTTTAAACTTGTAGAATTTCATGGTTTATGTTGAAATAAAGCAATTTTACGAAATAGTAACTATTGCTAAGACTTGTGGGATTACATACATCGATTTTATCTAAATACACCATTCAAATATCTCTTTTAGTACGGTCTAAGAAAAGAGAACTGATAAAAGAACTTCCAGTAAATGGACAAAGGTTAAAGAGGAACCAATAGTAATAACAAGATCCTAAATGCCAAAGGGTACATGCAACGAGGGGAGCGTGACATTGACATTGACAATGCACGTGCGGGCGGGCGGCGGGCAGGAGCTGAACAATTGAACAGGTAGGTGCTGTTGTAACATCACTATTTTAGTATGTTACTAATATGGTCTTCACTAGTAAATGTATTATCTGTGGTCTGCGGCACTCTGCCACACTTCATGTCATGATGTAGCCTTGTGTGTATCTCTCTCCTGTGTCTCCTACCAATAAACCTGTATCTTACCCAACGGACTATAATTCATAAACATCCAACATAACATGGTGTCAGAAGTGGTTTAAGAAGAATCATTCCAGAAAAAGTCGAGGTCGTCGAACAAAATGCCGGACCAAGCGGACGTCAGCCATGATGGTGAGACAAATTTTCAAACACGTGTGAAACAATTAAATATTTCGTCAGATACCACGAACAATAACGCTGAAACGTGGAAAAGATGGTGGCAACAACTTGAGTTATATTTGTTAGCCACAGGTCTAGATAAGTCAAGCGAGAAACGGAAAATCGCAATTCTCTTACATTGCATTGGAGAACGAGGTCTCAATATATTTAACTCATTTAACCTAAAAATAGACAAGAGCACGCTTGACGAAGTCAAATCGAAATTTGACAGATTCTTCGAGCCAAGAAGAAACGTGACCATGTGCAGGTATCTATTCTTCACACGCAGGCAGGAGAAATCCGAAAGCATCGACGAGTTCCTCACGGATTTGGAGAATAGAAGCAGAGAATGTGAGTTTGGCACGCTCAGGGAATCGCTCATCAAAGATATTTTCATTGCAAACCTCAATTTAGACTTGTCACATGTGCGTCAAAGGTTACTGCAAGAACATGACTTAACATATCAGAGAATGCAAGAGCTAGCGAGGACGCTCATCGTCGCACAGCAGGATGCTGAGAAAATAGTCAAAGGAAGCAGCATCGTCAGTCAACGAACGTCAGAAAACGTCATGCATCTCAGTCGGAGGAGCCGTAGTCGGGGAGATCGTCGACAGCGAGCTTCCAGTCGCAAGTCAGCTTCGAGCAGTCGCAAGCCAGCTTCAGGCAGTCGCGAGTCACCTTCAGCTTCAGGCAGCTTGAAGACATGTAGCCGCTGTGGGCAGTCTCATCGCTACAAGTGTCCAGCCCAAGGAGTTCAATGCAGGTCATGTAAATCTTACAATCATTTTGCTAAATTTTGTCACAAAAATAAAAAAGTCAGTCAGTTGCAATCGTTTAATTCAGATAATGGTAGTCAAGATTATTTCGTTGGTATGCTGAATAGTCAAAGTCATAATGGTCACAGTCATAATAGTAATTCTCACAGTCAGTCACTTAGTCAGAGACACAGGAACACACAGACACACAGTAAGACATCACATCCATCCATCCATCCCTATGATGAGAAAAGTGACATGTCTGAGAGATCCAATGTCCATTCAAATAGTCAGAGTCCCAACTCATATCATCTCAATGATGAAAACTGTGATAGGTCTGAGAGATGTAATAAAAACAAACATCTCAATGATGAAAACAATCACATGTCTGAGAGATCCAATGTCCAGTCAAAAAGTCAAAAGAAAAAATGTCAGAGTCTCAATGATGAAATCAGTCACATGTCTGAGGGATTTCACAATAAGGCACAGTCGTCCAGTCAGTCACACAATGGATCATCAGTCGTCAATACTTTGAATCATTCAAAGCAGTCGTGGGAAATTAGCTTATTGGTAGGAGATACCAAAGTCAAATGCATTATAGACTCAGGTGCAGATGTCAATATAATGTCAAATCAAACATTTAAAAATGTTAAAAGTCAAAATGAGCTGTCAAAATTGTCACTTGTCAAATGTCAAGTAAATGTCAAAGGATTTGGTGGAAAATCCATTCCGATTTTAGGCAAAGTCAACTTAAATTGTAATTTTTGCTTAAACAATAAGAACATTGTTGAAAACATAATGTTTATTATACCAGATATAGAGTGTCCAAATGTCCTTGGTCTCCCAATTTGTGAAAAGCTAGGTATAATAAAACGTGTCTTTTCAGTGTCAAAACAAGACTTTTGTGAGCAAATTCATACACAGTATAATGATGTATTCCAGGGTCTTGGCTGTCTGCCTCCAGTCTGTCATCTGAAACTCAAGCCTGATGCAGTACCATGTGTGGATCCGCCCAGGAAAGTCCCATTCGCATTACAAGGGAAACTGCGTGAGGAGTTGGATCGCATGGAGAAAATGCAAGTCATAAAAAAGGTTACAAAACCTACAGAGTGGGTTAATTCAGTCGTTGTAACAGTAAAAAGTTCAGGTCAGTTACGAATTTGTCTTGATCCCAGAAATTTAAATAAAAATATCATGAGGGAATATTATCCACTCAAGTCAATTGATGAGATTAGGTCTCAGCTCGAAGGGGCTGTATGTTTTTCTCATTTAGATGCATTTTCAGGATTTTGGATGCTACGTTTAGATGAATATAGTTCAGAATTATGTACTTTTCAAACACCATTTGGTAGATATAAGTATTTAAGATTACCCTATGGCATAAATGCCTCGTCTGAAATATTTCAAAGAGTCATGATGAATCTATTTGGTGACATAGAAGGCGTACTCATATTCATCGATGACATCTTAGTCTATGGACCAAATGAGTCAGTTCATAATGAAAGATTACATAAAGTCATGCAAAGAGCTCGTCAAGTCAATTTAAAATTTAACAAGTCAAAGTGTAAATTTTCACTGTCAGAAGTATGTTTTTTAGGTTATGTCTTCAGTAAAGACGGTGCAAGGGCAGATCTTGAGAAGGTCAAAGCAATTGTCAACATGCCTACACCGCAAAATGTCAAAGAGTTACAGAGAATACTAGGTATGATAAACTACCTAGGACCCTTTATAAGTAACCTGTCAGAAAAAACACAAGTATTAAGAAATCTTTTGAAAAAAGATTCAGTCTGGACTTGGGATGAGAATCATAGTCAATGTCTGAGGAAACTGAAAGATGAAATCACAAATTCACCAGTTTTAGCTCAATATAATCCCAAGATTCCATTAGTCTTGTCAGTCGATTCGTCAAAGTCAGCGTTAGGCGCAGTCATTTTACAAAAAAATAAACCGATAGCATACAGTTCAAAAACCTTAACTGAAACCCAGGAAAGATATGCTCAAATAGAAAAAGAGCTGCTAGCAATTCAATTTGGTTGTGAAAAATTTCACCAATATGTATATGGTAATAGAGTCACAGTTCATACTGATCACAAACCTTTAGTCTATCTATTTAAAAAACCATTACATGATGTCCCAGCTAGATTACAGCGTATGATGTTAACTTGTCAAAAATATGATTTAGAAGTTATACATGTCCCAGGCAAAGAAATGTTCATATCAGACACATTGTCAAGAGCAGCTTTGAAAGAACATTATAGGCCTGAAAATGAATCAGAAATGTCTTGTCATGTCAATCTAATGTATGCTAACTTAGCAATTACAGATGAATATAGCACAAAATTGGCTCAGGAAACTAAGAAAGATGAAACCCTGCAGCTATTAATAAAGTATTATAATGAAGGTTGGCCAAAAACCAAAAATAGTGTCAGTCCATTAATAAAACCATTCTGGAATATACAAGGAGAAATCCATAAAATTAGAGATTTAGTATTCAAAGGCTCAAAATTAATAGTACCACAGTCAATGCATAAAGAAATGTTAGTAAAAATTCACAAAGGTCACCAAGGTATAAATAAATGTCTAAACTTAGCTAAAGAATCTCTTTATTGGCCAAATATGTCTAGTGATATTAAGAATTTAGTAGAACAATGTCTAGTATGTGCAAAATTCAAACCATGTAACCAAAAGGAACCACTACAGAATTATGAAATAAGCAAATATCCATGGCAACAAGTCGGTATTGATTTAATGCATTTCGATAGTTTAGTATATTTAATTGTCACTGATTATTATTCAAAATTTATAGAAATTGCATTATTAAATAACAACAGTACATCAAAAAATGTAATAACTCATTTAAAGTCCATATTTGCTCGTCATGGAATACCATTGTCACTGGTATCAGATGGTGGACCTCCTTTTCAGTCAGTTGATTTTAAAAATTTTATGGAAGAATGGGACATAGAACATATTGTAACTAGCCCATATCATTCACAGTCTAATGGACAAGCAGAGAGTTCAGTCAAAATCATAAAAAACATGCTAAGAAAATGCAAAGAAAATGGATCAGATCCATACATAGCATTGTTACAATACAGAAATACAGGTAAAAATAATTTTTCATCACCAGCACAGTTACTCATGTCTAGGAACTTAAGAGATAACATTCCAACATCATATAAGAAGTTGAAGCCAAAAGTGGTAACATTTAAAGATTACAAAGAGTCTGTCAAGAAAAATGATAAAAATAAGTCAAAATACTACAATAAAAATGCCAAGTCAATGTCTATGTTACATCATAATGATCATGTCTATTTTAAGAGAAACCCTAGTAGCAACTGGGAACAAGCTATTGTTAAGCAAAGATTGTCAAATAATAGATCATATGTTGTTGAGGATGTCAATGGAGTTAGGTATAGGAGGAATAGAATACACTTAAGACATAAATATTCTCATAATTGTGCTAACCCTCCCATGCAATCCAACTCGTCACAAAGGGGAGAGGAAGGTGACAGACAGGAGTCTAGGCATCAAGAATCCTCATCTCAGCAATCCTCAAATGTAACAACTAGGTCAGGTCGTATTGTAAAACCTACCAGAAGGTTAATTGAAGAAATGGATTAAGTTAAATTATAAATAAGGTCATAAGTAAAGTTTAAGTATAACTATAAGTATAATTAAGCATGTTGTCTTGTATAAACTTAAATAGCATAGCACTTATATTAATTGTCAGTCAGGGGTCTAATTTGAACTCAACAAGGGGGATGTTGTAACATCACTATTTTAGTATGTTACTAATATGGTCTTCACTAGTAAATGTATTATCTGTGGTCTGCGGCACTCTGCCACACTTCATGTCATGATGTAGCCTTGTGTGTATCTCTCTCCTGTGTCTCCTACCAATAAACCTGTATCTTACCCAACGGACTATAATTCATAAACATCCAACATAACAGGTGCGTGCGAGCGTGTGCAAGTGCATGCGGATGTCTGGTGCTGGGGTACCATTATTACGCGCGAACAGCGTAAGGTTCGCAGTGTGTCTTGGGATAGGAGACTTGCGGCGCACGTAGTAGTGGTCGTGGCGCTGGGGCGGCGGCGGCGGCACGAAGGGCGGCGGCGGTGGCAGGCGCGAGGGCCTGCGCCTCGCGCCGCCCGCGAACGCGTCCATGGCGGCGAGCGTGCCGACGTCGCTCATGCTCGCGGCGCGCTCGCGGCTGGAAGACTGCGGCCGGCCGCACGATCGTTACTGCTCCCCTCAGCCCCCGGCACCGCGCGCGCTCTTCGATCGCCGCCCGCCCTCCGCGCTTGCCGTCCGCCCGCCCACGCGCTGCTTCGCTTTGTTTTGAATTTTTAATTTATCGCCATTCATCTAGCACTCTATGAGAGAATAACAAGAAAATGAGCATCTCTAGGGTTTAAAGAGTGCAATGACCTGGGTTTAAGGGTTACAAACTCCCTGCTATGAACCGGTCTCTGAAGCATGTAATGCGCCACGGTGTGCCGGTGGTAATCCTCATTTTTTATTTAATATTACGTGATAGCGCGTTTACATGACTTAGCTTGATCGTTAGAATACCTGAACATCAAATAATGTGGATATCCAAATTCAGGTAGTTACGTAATTAGAGTTTTCGTATATCCTAAGCAATTTTTCAACGTTAAAGCTTACTAATTCGTTTGTTCGTAGCATAATCTTTTTTTTCCTAGGCAGTATAATTACCCTGAGCATATTTGTTAAACTTCATAAATCTCTAAGCCCCTAAGCTTTTGAAATATTAAAGTCCTTAGTAAAACATTTAATAGTTATTTTTATTTCGATGTGGGCGAAAGCTTTGAATAATCTGTTGCAAGCACCCCAGCCGTATTTACCTACATGCCGCAGTGGTTCACTGCCTTTGACATTTATACAAGGTCAAATATAAAATGAAAAGGGTTTTTAATTTTTTACATCAAAATTAGCAAACATTAGCTCAAGGGGATCAAGCCCCCGAGCCACATAGACTGTACAAAGGCCCATGCCTGGTAGAAATGGTAGAAAACCGCGTTCAAACAATAGAACTACAAATAAAAGTTACTAAAAGTACACGCTACGATGGTTTATTCATATTCATAAATTTTCGTAACACAAATATCCGAGTTTGCCAGAATGACAGCAAACTGCAAACACCACATATTATTATGTATTTATGCATACGTTATCGTGAGCTTACCTATGAACACAAACAAACCTGAAAAATATAGGTGTTTGGTCTCATTCATGAATTTTGTTTCTGGCACTTTTATTTCTAGGTTTATGATCCTTTTAACCCATGTTACCTTTTATTTACGTTTCGCTATCTTTGCAATGATGTCAGCCAGACATTTTAGACTTATAAAATCTTAACCTTTTGATAAGAGCATGGTGGTTCGGCTATTCTGCCGTTATATCTCACGTCACTGTCATTGATTATTTGGTAACTGGCATGGTTTAAAACTTCTAACAATCCTGGCTTATATTCCCGAGCTGGGTAAATAATATGTTCAGTTTAGCGCTTACGAAAATTATTATTTGGTATAAAATACTACTATTGACTTCAGATCGAGCAGTGCTTTTGTGTAAGTATTATTAGGATTAGCAATTTCAGCATTAGATAACGAAATCTAAACATATTACGATAGAAGCGTTTAAGCGGGGAGCTCCTGACTAAAAATAACTAAATACTGACTAACTTAATGATAGTGGCCATCCGTTATCACGAAGTTTCCTCCGTGCCTCAGAAAGCATGTCCCGGCTGTCATTCATGTTTGACAGTCGTTATAAGTAGTCCAGTAACCCCAAGTCTGACTAGTTAATAGTATAACCCAGTACTAACAGGATTATGGAGATCAGATTGGCAGTACGTGTACAATATTCAGCTGCATCCATTAAGACTAAGATGCAGCGTTGTAATCGTATAAGCGTCCAAAAGTATCCGAAAAACCAAAAAGTAAAACTTAGAGAAAAAAAGCTACAAAAGTAAGACAGATAAACTGGTTTATTCTGCAAAAAATACACAGCGAGAAGAAAAAAAAACAACAAGAGTTTTGCAGTTGTAAAGCGTTGTTCATTGATGCAGGCAGACTCATTTCGCAGTGAAAACTGTCTGCCACTAGAGCTGCGTATCACATTCAGGATACACTCACAGTTAAATGTACTTTTATGATAAGATTCGTTGGGAATATTACGAATAAAAACCATGCAACCCCACACTAAATTAGCAGCTCTTAGATATGAGTAAATTTTAAATAAAAAACCGGCCAAGAGCGTGTCGGGCCACGCTCAGTGTAGGGTTCCGTAGTTTCCCGTCCGTCACAATAAGTGTTCCCACACTTCCCACTTATGAGTTTAAAGGTGGAGGAGCGTGCAATGTTGCACGTTCCGCGGTAGGCGCTCCAACAGTTTTTGTACAAAAAAGACAAAAAGTTGTACAAAATACAACTTTTTGTCTTTTTTGTACAAAAACTGTTGTGTCAATCAAGTTCAAAACGATTTTCCTAGAAAGTCCTTATAAAGTTCTACTTTTCAGATTTTTTTCATATTTTCTAAACTTATGGTTCAAAAGTTAGAGGGGGGGGGACACATTGTTTTTTACTTTTGGAGCGATTATTTCCGAAATAATTGACATTATCAAAAAATGATTTTAGTAAACCCCTATTCATTTTTAAATACCTTTCCAACAATATATCACACGTTAGGGTTGAAATTAAAAAAAAAAACACTTCCCACTGTACATATAGGGTGGCTACCCTAATAAAACATTTTTTTCCAATTTTTATTTTACCACTTTGTCGGCGTGATTGATATACATATTGGTACCAAATTTCAGCTTTCTAGTGCTAACGGTCACAGAGATTAAGCGAGGACGGACGGACGGACGGACAGACAGACATGGCGAAACTATAAGGGTTCCTAGTTGACTACGGAACCCTAAAAAAACATGAGTCAAAAGACAATATGAATGAAACCTCAGATAAACTACAGAAATACAACCAAAACAATAAGAAAATATCAGAGTTCTATTTCTATTAATAATGTTGATAAAGTTTGTCCGTTATACGCGACAATCGCGTCATATCCTAAAACAAACGTCACCTAAAGCAAAAAGGAGCATTCTGTTTACCTCATCATTCATGTGTTATCATCTGCGACCGCATGGCGTGACGTCAGAGTGTTGGTAACTACTAAAAGTGCATCGTGAACGGTTAAACGCCTCATAAATTATTAACTGTGTAGTTAGTTGTTGCTTTGTAGAGATAACACAGGTTTTGAATTAAAGTGCAAGTTAGTTTAAAGTTTAGTGGTGCATAAAATATTTAAGGAGTAGCGACTGTATTACATGTTAGAGACATGTTGAAAATCAATTATATTTTAAACAAACTACCGTATAAAGGAGGTGAAAGAGTTCACCCTTTTCTATACAGTAATTAAATAAACCTGGAATTGATAGTTGCTAACAAAATATTAAGAGAAGACACCAACTTTAAACAAACCAATACAGCTTTAAAGGAACTGAAATTATTGTACTTTTCATAATGCATTGATGATTAGACGATAGTTTTGTCTTACGCGTTTATGTCTTCTGCTCCAGATGTCAAGAACCTAGTTACAGTTGCGGCCATATCGACCAGACCGGACTCCGGACTGGCTGCAAACCTTTAAACTTTGACAGATATTTCAGTGCATAATACGTCAAAGTCCGGTGGCCGCGCACCATGAGGAAAAATATTGGTTTGATGAACCACGATGGTTTTAAAAATAAGTTTCAGTGTTGTTTTGTTTTTAAATTGATCACCAAACTCTGTCGAAGTGACATGAAAGTAAAAGAAACAAACAAGAAAAATGGTCTCTTTCACGGTGCAGTAATGGACCAACCGTTTGGGTGACCAACATTATCGTTTAGCTCTCATAGTCAGTTCAGAACAATGCAGTTACAAAAAAGTTTGATTAAAAATCAAGTTTCCTAAATCATAAAAAAGTATAACAGTAGACTTAGTTTCGCAATACACTGAAATATTTTTATCATGCTTTAGGTTAGTTCAGTCCGTTGACCGAAAGCCTTTTTTGCTCCTTGCATAGCTTGTAATGATTTATTTTTTATAAACTCTCCTGTTCTTTTCAAGACAAAGAATAAATTGGGTTTCTTAAGTGAAAATTATACTATAAATTTTTTCATGTAAGTATACACTCGCGAGCAAGCAAAACGACTCACACCTTATCGTGCAAACAATTGTATTTTCAAGAAATACCTACTTATTTCTCTTCTGATGGGAATCATGACTTTTCCCACTCTGGGTAGACCGGAAAGGAGTGTCAGACTTTTACTAACAAAAAATTCCATCTTTGAACCTTCTTTTGCCCTGTGCGGTCCGGGGTCGCAGTATCTCTTTCAAACAATCCGCAGCCCCGGCTGGCGCTTGGGTTTCACGGGTTCCTCAAATTTGCTGACATCTCTTTGAGAAGCTTGTGGACCACGAATGCGCCGTCAACATGGTCTGTCGCCGCTTGACGGGCGGACGGTGAGCCACCCATTGCTCGCAGCTCCCGACGCCCGGGGCGTCTCCCGCGGATCTGGGCCAGTTTGAGATTCACTACCTCAAACGTCAAGCCACCTCCTTTGCTATCATAAATGCTTCGCATAAGAGGGTTACTGCCCCTCTCGCTCAGGACCATGGACCAAACCAGGGCCGGACGCGAGAGATCGCCGCCACAATGTGGTAATGTGTCCTCCGGACGATGGTCACCCGGTTTCTTCCCGCCCGATTTTATGCAAGAACCTCCCGAAACTTCCGTATTCGGTGAGGATCTGCGTCAGGCGGTAGGTGAACACGCTGTGGCGCCTCTCCAGCCACTCCTCAAAGAAGGCACTTATTAGCACTATCGTGGCGTGCCTAGTGGAATCGAAGACTGGATTGTTAGAGGAATGGAGTAGTGGTATTCCTCAAGACACCATCTCAAAATTCAATGGGACCTATCCAGAACCGTCATAAATCCACAATTAGGCGTATTGCAACACCTAAAGAATTTGTAAGAGTATTAGTTTTACGTGGCGTGGTGTTATGTAATGTTTTTTTTCCCTTTAATGCACATATGAATGCGCGATAATAGATTGGAGTCGATTTGTTTGTACGAGAATATATCAAGGGCTTTCGCGACTCCTACTCTGTGTCAACGCCTACCTTGACAAACGTCAGGAGCGAATAAACTCTACTAATGACACGCATTCCGATTACGTCTGAGGAACCAGCTCAGCTCGGTAGCATCCAACGAGTTTCAGTTTCATCCGAGTTATCTAATACTTCTCGCATGGTAATCAGCTGAGCTGGTACTCAGTCGGTTCTCAGAGTTCTCTGAAAAACAATCTGTGACTGGCTTTAACTTTATAATAAGACATAGCTGTCAACTTGCACCTACCGCCCCTCTATTCCACTGAGCAACGTGTGGACCAACGGAAACGTTAGTAGTCCGGGCCACGTCTTAGTTTATAATGGTAAAGAAGTATACCTACGTTCTTTATGTATACATGGGTGCTTAATTATGCTGAGCATGCTTCCGGGATGCCGAATACCTAACGTCGGCTAGCTGGCAGGGAAAACGCTTAAAAAGCGACTAAGATTAAGTCCACTGAAGTAGTTTGCATGGAAAGGACCACCTTCAGCAACCTACAGCAGGTGTAGGTTACTAAGCTACTTAACATTGATGCGTACGAACCTCTTAGGCAGGCACATCCCATGATGAAGCCCATCATGGAGAGGCGCTGCGCAGGCGGCGGTGGTGGCGGCGGCGGCGGCGGCGGAGGCGGCGGCACGCGCCTGCCGCGCGGAGGCACTCGCGACACCGCGCCAGCTATTACCCACCGCTCTTAACCCTCCCCGGCCCGCACATTCTCACTAGGTACTTCATACCCCATCAAGGCATTTTAACGATAAACCAAGAAATGTGAGCAAAGAATACTCCCGAATCTCATGAGCATTGTTTTTATAGTTTTTTTTTAGAAATTTGACATTTATTTTTATTGCAATATCACTTTCAGCTTTCACTACAAATTGTCGAAAATGTTATTTAACATCTCTTAAAAAAATCATCATGCATTTTCTGTCTTTATAACTGCATCACTGATAATGCTTGAATATAGGGATATAAGTGTGCGCAATGCGGAAAGGTGAAAGACATTAAAATGGTACCGGATCCATCATTATGCTTTATGACTCAATAGCAATTTGAAATAATTGAAATGAATATTAGATATTGTTAGTGTTTAGTGGAACATATCGTGCAAGCGTCGCGGGGCAACGGGGCACCGACGCCGGTGCAGCGGTTGCCATCGCGTGCTGGCGCCGACCCAATCGATACCGCACGCAAAGTTCGCGCCTCATACCTTACCACCAACCAGAACTAAAACATATGTCTAGCTTCACAGAAAAAATGCAATCGTGTATCGATTGCATTGCACCAACGAGAACGAGGCGGCCAAAACCTAGCGACGTTCTACATCAAAACAGTTTATTTTATAAACCTGAGTAGTCCATGGTTAATTACGTATTCGTCCCGCAGTGATAAACACTTATTTTACATGTTTGCCACTAAAATGATGATATCTATAGAGCAGCAGCAATATAACTGTTAAATGTTATCGTTTAAACTATTTATGGAATAAGCTCAATGTGCCATCATGCCATTTGTTACGTTATAAATAAAAAAGATAAGGAATAACCTAAGCAAACTATTACTATTTGAGCAAATATTATAGAGCGATAATTTTTGTTATTTATTTATATGCATTATTTACATAAGACACATCAATCAAAACTGATTTTGTAAAAGATGCACTTAGAACTAGGTAGTAGTTTAATCGTCATTTCGCGCCGTCTCTACGTTCGGTTACAAATTGCTTTGTTTCGATTACATTACAGCTGGATATATTCGCGTATGTCTTTAACCAAAACCGCTTTCAGATTCATCAATTAAAAACAAACGGTACACTGCACCTCTAAAAGCTTTAAAATCATTTCGGTTCCTTGAAGCTTTCAAGAGTCATCCGTTGGAATGACGATGATGATAGGTTGAAGACTACAAAAAACATAGAATGCTGCTTTTCACCGTGTGATTTGACAGGTGTAATTTCTATGTGGACAGGTAATCGAGTGAGGTTAGGGCAGGCAGACGCGAGGGTCGGTTTGCGGCAGGTCGCGGGCCGGCGGCGCGGGCGGGCGCGGGCGCGGGCGTACCGACACTGAGGCGCGCGCCGCTCAGCCGCACCGCACCCCGCGCACGTACCCTACAGCCGGGACCCAACTACCCAACCCCCAGGCCCCAGTCGCCGGCTTCTCAATCTAGACTTCGACGACTGGCTCACAGAATCGCCGCTACACTATCCCACCTAGATACGAACATATTTCAATTTTAGCCCACCGACCCATTTAGCGCTGACAGAACAGCAGAAGATCTCATAAATAAATTATAATGAGTTATGTAACTTTCCATCTGTAAAGTAGAGCACCCATTTGTCTAGTTTTGAAATCTCAATGTCTTGTTGACTTAGATACTATACCAATAACAATGAATTGTGTAAATATGACACCAGACCAAAATAAACAGAAAATTCTTTAGACAAAGTAATTTGTTATACAGAGCAAAATAGAAAAAGAAACTAGTGCGACTTTTTGCCAACTGAATTAAATTCGGTTCAATAAAAGTGTCGGAAATACTTTTTCTCGCGAGTGTAAAATTGGGTTAGCATAACGGCAACAGATAGGTAATGAATTAACAGAAGTTCCAATTAATAATAAAGAAATAACGGGTTGTAAAACTAATAGTTCATAGAAATTCTGCTTATTATAATGTCATGTACAGTGACGTCACGTTATTGCGGTGGCTCTGTGACAACTAGACAGCTTGCGGTGGGTCAACGTTCGACGCCCGTCCTGTCAGGATGTCGTTAATTCCCGCCACGCGTCACTACCTATTCTCCAATTACATTTAATCCGATTCAATAATTTCAAGTACAATTATTTTAATATTAGATTCGATTTGAGTCCAGCTTTAATGAAAAGAAACTGTATAACTAAATTATATAGCCATTGAAAAATATTGAATGGTCCAGTAGTGTCCAACCATCGACATCTGTTCAATTGTTTTCCAATTACATTCAATCACTGTATAGAAACCGGTCCTTCTCGACTGCTAAGTAGGTACACCGCTACTTAAGAACTATAAAGCTACTTCTAAATCATTATTATTCCTCGAATAAAGTACTTCAAGTGGTATATCTTGTTACTTGCAAGAGACATCGACTCATAAGTTCGTAACATGCAAATCTAAATGGCAAAATAAAAAGAAATCTATGACTAATGTTACACGCTATTCCGTCAAGTACGAAATGCATGGAGCAAGTTTTTGTGAAAATTCGTGTACGAAAATATCATTTGATTGATATAAAATTTGGAGCAGCTAATAATAATCACAACAGTCACGAATTAGCCAGATGTGTAATAGACGAAAATACAGACAATGTTGTACGGATAAATACTGACCAGTGAGCAAGAAATAATAACGAGTGTCTTGTACCATACAAGTGCGGTAAAGTAGGCTCTGTAAATATGAATTTAAAAGGAATCGATGCAACGGTTCGAGAAGGGGACCGGCTTCTAAAAAGTTTTAATTACAAAGGAAAAAAAGATTTATAAGTACACTGAACTAAAACTTTGAGATTCAATGAAGAAAATTCATGCAATAAACAAAGTTCAAAATCCACATTTGTAGAGCGCTATTCTGATGAGCTGCTGCTAGTCAAATCACCTTTTCAATGAGGCGCCCTTGCATATGTTTGTGTATACTTATCTTGTCTGATATCACAAGTAGCATAATATTGAACAAGCTTTGCATAGCCCTGTACGTGTATAATCAGTTTTACGCAGGTGTAACTAACAAATAGACGGCGAATGCTTAATTTATTTGTCATCGGATATGCAAATAAAATATCACATCATATTATTAACACAGCATTGTAAATAATTATAAAGATAAGGTTGTGGAAACGTTTTTAAAAACTATTATACACTACTGGAAAAAAAAGGAATAACGAAAAAATCCAAATTTTTTGGAAGTTTTCATCAGGCCGTAACTTCTAGAGAAATGGTGGTACAGGAAAACCAAAAAAAGAAAATTGTAGCTCCAAGTGTCTAGTTTTTGGATTAGAACTTTGTGGCTATTTAAAATTTTGCGGCCCCCGGGTTTTTTGAGTAATCTTAGAAAAATAGCAGAAATAACTCTCGTGTATTGAGTGACTGCTAAGTTTATAGTCGTTTATCTTATACTAGCTTTTTAAGAGGAGCTCGTGGCTAAATAATAGCAGCCGCTCGGGTTGATCTTTAGGTTAAGCCGCACTTGCCTAGGTTGGTCTGTGGATGGGTGACCACCCGTTACATACCGAGTTTCCTCCGTGCCTCGGAAAGCACGTTAAGCTGTTGGTCCCGGCTGTCATTTAAAGATCTTTGACAGTCGTTACAGATAGTCAGTGTTCCGAAAGTCTGACAACCAGTCTTACCAAGAGGTATCGTATTACCCAGTACTAACTGGGTTGTGGAGGTCAGATAGGCAGTCGCTCCATGTATAATACTGATATTCAGCTGCATCCGGTAAGACTGGAAGCCGACCCCAACATAGTTGGGAAAAGGCTAGGCAGATGATGATCTTATACTAGCTTTTAGCCGCGGCTTCGCTCGCGTTAAATTCGGGGTAACACAGTTCTCCTTTCCTGATTTACAGGTACCTGCCACCTGTAGTTTTTGCCCTTGCGCCTTATTTATGGTAATAGCAATGCTAAGTTTTCCCTTTTCTTCCCTCTATCTCCCTTATATCTCAATCTTTTTTTTAAATAGCACATGTCCATCTCCAGGGTCCCAACTATCTCTGTACCAAAATTCATCAAAATCGGTTTAGCCATTTAGGCGTGAAGACGTAACAAACAAACTCACTTTCGCTTTTATAATATTAGTAAGGATGATAAGCAAGGCAAAAAAAATAAACATGTACATATTCCTTTTACTCACCCTCCGACGTCATTCTGGAAACGCGTGTTAACCCCAGTGTTTATAGGAAAAGCCCATTACTCATGAACACGACAACACAACAGCTAACGTAATTGAAAAATAATTAACTCCATTTCAATGTATTGCGTTTTGGAGGGCTTTATTTTGATGACGCTGACTTTAACTGGCATAAGTAACTAAGAAGCGCTCTTTTCATATCCGTATAATAACATTTTTAGGGATGCGTACCTCAAAAAGAAAAAACGGCACCGTTATAGGATTACTTTGTTGTCCGTCTGTCTGTAGATACCCTTTATCTCGCGAACGCGTGGAGGTATAGAGTTGAAATTAAAACGATATAGTCTAGTCTATGGTTCCATGGACCTTTCAAAAAATCAACCCTCTAAGTCTACGCAATCAAAAGATATGGCCATTTATGTCGCATTTTGTTTGTTTGTGGAAACTCTGTGTGGTTCCTTTTCATGCTTCTATTTTTGCACTAAACATCTAGGTAAAGTCAGACTAGTTAAAGTCTGTTTATACTGCTCTGAACAATCATATACTTTTCACATTCATAAAACCCACATTGAACAGTACGAGGCCACAAGACTCGAAGGACCATTACCCGTTCAGCACTATTGTCGACGCTTACAAAAGGGTTTTGCAAGGCGACAATGAAGTGGACGTTCTAGCGCCCATCTAGATTCTCACGTTATTGAGCTTTCTTATATACGGGCATCTACAAATTGTCCCAGTTTGTATTATAGCATTTTTTAATTTGTCTGAATAAAAACAAATGGTTTGACGGAATCACTTTTGTTATTTTTGGCACTACAAAGGTTAGTCATCTAATTTTGTGTTATCGGAGCCAATTAGCTCCCCCATACACAAAAAAATAATATAAAATAGGTGTCCCCTCTGTTACAGTAAGTGGATCTTAAGCATGGGCGTAGGCCCAGTGCTATGTCTTGGTTCTAAGTCATGCCGGTATCCTCAAAATGTTTTCCTACACCATTTAGAGAGCAATGGTGATGAAATAAATTACACAAAATAAAGATCCTGCTTGGGTTCGAACCCACGGCCTTAAATTGTAAGTCGGGCCGCTGCTACTTTGCCACACTTACCTACTACTCTCTTCAAATGGGATAGCATTGGTTTAACATTAGACAGAATCAAGCACTAACCTATGATATTATTGTTCTGATGATGGTGTTGCGCAGCTGCTGCGGCGGCGACAGCGGCTGCCATGGCTGCCTGCTGGTGTTGGTGCTGATGCTGCAGCTGCGACGCAAGCTGAGCCTGAAGCGCCGCGTGCATGCCCACGAGCCGGTCCTGCGCCGCCTGCGCCGCGCTCACCTCGCTCCGCGCCTCCTCGCCGCTCGGGGGAGACACTGGCTCATCTATAACAAAGGATATTGTTAGTATCGACAATAGGGAATATTACGCAAACCTCGGCGCAGAGGGCGCCACTAGCACATGCAGTAAGTAAACAAACCGTCATGTGCGCAATCGCGTATCCAGATATTCTGTGAAAATATGTCAAAGTGTTAATTATTTTGGTATAACTTACCTATCTGTACTTTAATTATATATATTATGGCGTCCTACGGCCATTTACGTCTCGGCAAAAAACTTTTTACTGCTTACGCTAGTGCTGCGCCCTTGCGCCAGAATTTTGCAGTAATATCCCCTATTATGAAATGGTAGGCATAGGTGCGTCGTAAGTATCCCAAACTAAGCACTACCTCTCCTTAAACAACAATATGAAATATTTTTTTGCTCTTCATGGTTATTATTTTATATGTAAGTATTTATATATATACCTATGAAAGTATTTGTTTTTATAAATGTAGCTATTCGATCGTAAAATGAAACACCACAGACTACCTACAGTACTGTCTCTCCTCCTTTAAATCCTTCCAAAGGTTGTCTTGAAAAGATCGTTTTTAGCAGTAAGACCGCCCATTGTGTCACCCTATTTATAAGCTGTATACTGTTATTCTTGTCATTTTTATGGTGAACAAAATAAAGAATATTCTATCTATCTATCTAAGTATTCGCATATACCAATTTTAGGGTTGCTTAGATCAGCGGCACAAAATGACCATTTTAAGATACTTATCAACGAAAATTGTTCCATGCAGTAAGCGCGTTGTGGAAATCATTTTCCCCACAAAAGCTGTATATCGAAAACGCTTGACTATAGCTAGCAAAGAACCACATTGGTAGTAATTGTATTGGTATTGTTATGTACTTAAGAGCGTGAATGATACCAAGATTGGCTCTCTCTGGTTTGTCAGTCAACGAACCGGTTACACTTACATGTTAAATTGAATGCTTGCTTACAACCCTGAACTCAGTAGGTACGGGTCTGGTGTTCAACAGAACTTCGTGATACAGTACGACATTTCCAACATAGGAAATGGATCGATAAGCGATAACGATAAGCGCATAGTAATTTAATATTGTTATCGTTTAAATCGGTACGGAAGTTGAGTACAACAAAATCAAATTTATTCTTCGGAAAGGAGACGTGCTGACGTGCATTACAATTAATTACGAGGTAATAATTAGATATCTCGTTACTTAAACAGAAGTACTTATTTTGAGAAGTCCGTTTTTTGTTGTTGTTTAAACGGTACCTGCTTGAGGTGTTACACTAATTAAACATAATTATTATCTACTGTTACTTTATGCAACAGCTGCGTTAAATAATTGTTATGAATAACAGGAATCCGATGACTTTTGATAACAATAATATTATTAATAACTAGTTGTGGCCCGTGGTTTCACTTAAGTTTTATCTTAAGACTTCACGCACCCGCACATTAAGTATCCAGTATCTTTCTCCCGGTCATGTTTAAGTTCTGTACTAATTAAGATTGACATCTGTTTTATAGTATGTAGCTGAGGTGAGACAAACAAACAAATTCTGAATTATGTACTTAATTGTTTGTAACCTTTTTTGACCTTTTTTTCTATGCACTTAAACTAACGTAATCCTACAAATATTATAAATGCGAAAGTTTGTGAGTATGGATGTTTGTTTGATCCTCTTTCACGAAAAAACTACTGAACGGATCTTGATGAAATTTGGCACAGAGGTAGATTATAGTCTGGAATAACACATAGGATACATTTTTTTAACATCACGCGGGCGAAGCCATGGGCGCCAGCTAGTACTTGATAAATTAGTTTAGTATCAGCTGTACTTCGACAATCGGGCGTCTATGACTCATCTAAAATTATCATTACAAATAAATCTTTTGTTTTCCGTAAGCCGGTGGGATTCCTAAGAACACATAATTACATTAAGGAAAACCGACTTATAGGAAATCACGAGACAAACATAATACTGTGTTACCAGTGCCATTGAAGTATTTTATTAAGTTTGGTAAACATCGTGAGTATCTAATAATACAGTATGGATAAAGATAGTATTTATTTTTATCTCCTATCTCGTAAACATGTTTAAACTGTTTTCACTACTTGCAAAGAAAAATATCTTTCCGGCACTTGCAATTCTTTTACAAAAAAAAATATAGGTTTTTTTTGTATAAGAATTTCTTCAAAAATATAAAAAAGTGGAAAATAATTTTACTTCCGGAAGTCGGTGGCAAAACAATCAATGAAACAAACAAAAGACACAGACTTCTGCAAGTAAACTTAGTTTCCACTTTTTTGTGTTTTTGGGAAGTCGGTTTTCTTTACAAAAATATTTTTATTTCAGCCTTTTCAGAGCCTCTCATCGAGTATTTAAATATTATAGAAGACTAGCTTTTGTCCGCGGCTTCGCTCGCGTTAAATTCGGAGATACATAGTTCTCCTTTAATGATTTGCAGGTACCTGCTACCTGTAGTTTTTGCCCTTGCGTCTTATTTATTGTAATAACAAAGCTAAGTTTTCCCTTTTCTTCCCTCTTTCTCCCTCATTTCCCACGCTTTTATTAAAAAAAATAGCCTATGTCCGTCTCCAGGGTTCCAACTATCTCTGTACTAAAATTCATCAGAATCGGTTTAGCCATTAAGGCGTGAAGACGTAACAAACAAACAAACTCACTTTCGCTTTTATAATATTAATAGTAAGAATAGAAGATAACTCATAAACTACCCAAGCAATATAATAAAAAAATTAAAAATTAATTCAAAATTTACGAATAAATCGCGTAACAAACATTAAAAACAATACATTTGAATTGAGAACCTCCTTTTTTTGAAGTCATATATCAATGTTTAAACATAATATGTTCTGGGTAAAAAATAAATAGGAACATGTTTGCAATGATTCTGGACTTTGGGAATGACTTGTATTCTTGACTGATTTTGTTTGGATGAAATATAAAGGTACTGGGCTAGACTATGACCTAGATCCAAATATATACTAACTAGCCTTTGCCCGCGGCTTCGCTCGCGTTAAAATCGGGGTAACACAGTTTCCCTTCCTTGATTTGCAGGTACCTGCTACCTGTAGTTTTTGCCCTCGCGCCTTATTTATTGTAATAGCAATGCTAAGTTTTACAACAAACAAACAAACTCACTTTCGCTTGTATAATATTAGTAAGGATATTATGAAACGGTAACGTTTTTTGCTTTTGATTTTAGGAGATCACAAAGGAATCTCTGAAACTAAGTACTTACTCGATTTTAAAAAATCTTTAACTGATGGAGAGTTACACTATTGCCGGGTTTTTTTCACGCGGGTATACGTGTGAAAATGGGCAATGCCAGTTGGGATATTTTAAATCCTGAGGCGAAAATGTAGAATAAAGCTTTTTTTAAATTGCCGACTCACCGACTTCTGGCACAGGCGTGACTGGGCTTTCTGGTAAGAGGATACCTTTCTGCACCAACTCATCTCTATTCGCTCGGACGGATATCTTCCTCTCTAAGGCTGCAAACAGAAAAAAACAGAATAGTATCACACACTTCATAATACACTTTATAATATGAGAAGGGAACTCAACTAGTAACTAGGAACTGGAATCCAAGATCAAAACCAATAGGAAGATATTTAAGAACTATATTATAAGAAATCCAATTAACGACATTATGTCCATTGAGTAAGGTTTAAAAACCTTCCGAAATTTCATTTATCGATTTATTTTCGTTGGATCCCAGTTTTTGATCCCATTTTTTAGGTATTAACGATGGGTCCCATTTGATATTACCATTGAATCCCATTTTATGACAACATGTGTACATTTCAGAAGAAAAGTGATTTACTTTTATTAAATATTTCAAAAACACCGTGTGTGTATTTTGGATTTTTTAGGATTGTTGCCACTGGGGAATAAATGAGACAAATGATGTACTCCAAATAGTACTAGACTGGCATGAGTTAAAAATGATCAGGTTTATTTGTGATGTTTATAAATAAATAAATATGAACGCCTTCAAAACAAGCGCCTCTAAGCTCAAAAAAAAAATACTGCCGTCATAATTTTTCCATATTTTTTTTATATAATGTGGCCGTTTCTGGCATACAGGTCACAGTTTTAACCTAACCTTTTTTTTGTAAATAAGTAATTATCCTAATCTAAATAGTTCAGTTCCGGGTAAACAACTAAAAACAATCTCTTTTTTCTATAAATGCAAGTCGTTTGTGGCACTCGCCGGCCGCTGCCGCGGCACCGCTCGCTCCGCTCGCTCGGCTCGTGCGTAGGAGGTCACAGTTTTAACCTAACCAAACCTAGTTCCCGGTTCCTATAATTTGTTTGGGTAATGAAATTTTGTCCAAGTCTTTTCGGAAAAACGGCAGGCACCCGTTATTCTAACATAACCTATCCACATACCCAAATTTCATCCAAATCAGTCTAGAAGTTTGAGCGTGTTGGAATAACAAACATACATACAAAATTTCGCCTTAAAATATTATTGTGATTTTGTTGTTGGATGTACCCGCATTCAGATGTTTTTAAACATCTGGGATCCAACGGAAATAGTTTTTGGGATTCAGTGGCAATAAAACGTATTTTTTTTGTATTTTTCAAATTTGGGATTCAACGGAAATATATAATAATGTTTTGTGGGATCCAACGCCAAAAATATTAAAGTGGGATCAAAAACTGGGATCCAACGAAAATAAGCGCATTTATCTGCTCCGAACACGTTAATGTCCTATACCAGTCATATAATTCATCAGACATCTTATCAAGGTAATTTAGGTACTGATGTGTGTAACCAAACCAGGCATTAGGAAACCGGTCATTTTTCTTTAAAGACGGGTAGGAACCTTGTTTTTAGCATTATTATATAGCAAAGTATGTCATGAATGTTGATTCAAGGTTCAATTCCGAAATATATCTCAGATATCGCAGCATAAAGCAAAATAAAATAAAAAATATCCTCATTGAAGACCGCAAAGAAGATTATGTATATTGTGTTTACCGATAAAACAAAAAACTATTTAGATTCCACAGCATGTGTGAATCATGTCCGGTTCCGGTTATCATGATGACCGTTTATCACCTCAGGTGTTAAGATAACAGATAGTTAAGTACTCACTTCTAGAAGCAGCTTCGAACTTTTCAGATTTCTTTTTCCGTTTCCACTTCCATGGCTTGAATAGTCTACCAAAAGCTGAGAACTTGGACTTGGTTCGCTCAGCCGGAGGCGTACGCGCGCCCGACCCCAGGCTGTTCGTGCGTACCGCAGAACCATTTTGTTTCTTTGCTGCAACAAAAAAATTTAAATGTCAATCAAACTGGACTGATAGTCTTGTCTCATCTTTCAAGTTATGAGTTCGTGTATAATTATCGCCGCACGGACCGAAGGACCAGTCACAAAAAGGAACGCATTGACACGTAGTGGGTTAAAAATAAATTATTTCAATGGTTGTGTCGTCGAACTTTAAATGTATGCATTAGGTAACTGTTGTTGCAAAAAAAAACTGACAATTTCGCACGAGTAAATAACAAAATACATAATATATCGGCCTGGTATTGTCTCACTAACGGGTAAGCCGCTTTCCATACAATGAAAGAGCGAATATTGGTCACCATATTGTGCAGTGTAAATGCTGTATGAATCAAGAGTTAAAGACATTCGTCTAGAGGTCAAAAAACGAAGAGCAAATACTTTGAAAGACAACGTTGATACAAAATAGGTACCAGCAAGATCGGTACAAATAGTACTCACACATTCATGATACATCCACACAATCAATGGCCCCATTATGTCGAGAGTCTATTGTTATGAACTGTCCGCGCCTATCACAACACAATACCAAGGAGAACTAAGTATACCTACAAAAGAGAAATTTTCCCGTCGCCTGCCAAGACCACAAATCTATACATTTAGTACCATTGTATTTCAGTTGCATTTATTAATTCATATGGAGTTGATAAATGTTACAACTTAGAATGAATAAGACAAAATATATAAACGATGGATTATTAACGATTTCGTGAGGATACATTTAATTCTATCTGAGAATAATCAAGAAACAGGATAGGATGATCACGAGAAAGGCAGGACTTACAAGGTATGCATTACAAACTATAGGAACAAGTCATTGATATGCTGCTGGCGTCTGTAGTGCCGACTCGAAATCACTTCAACTTCAATTTTCCAAGAAATACAGTACAAAAACTTGTACAGAATAAGATGATCACTTGGAGAAGTATAATCTTGCGACAATTTAAACGAAACTTTGTATGTAATGTTCCTATATAAACACACATACTAACTAACATGACAGCATCCAATTCAGGACTATTCAGAACGCAACAGTTCCAACATTGTTTAAAATATGTATTTAAGAAAATCTTGTGCGTTGTTGATTTGTTGAACATATAAAAAAATAGCATTCTTTCAGCCGCTGTTGTGCGTTTTTCATTTTTGTGGCTTCTAAGTAATATGCTACATACAACTTACACTGTGTAACAATGTAACACAGTAATGAAATATTACATAATAATATCTATTACCATTGCATCAGGACTAGAACAACATACTGAATTTAGAGCTGATTTAGTAGAATAGTAGAATTAAGGGCTTTTTGCTAGATGGGAGGTATTCATTTTTATAAACGTTTAAATGCATTTTATTTACCGACAAAACAAACACAAATTGAAACAATTCTACGATAAAATTGATATGTATTCAAATAAATGCGTGTATGAACAAGATAAAACATCTAAAAAGGTCGCTATATGACTCGACAATCCAAATATATTTGTCCAAGAATTCGGCCTCAGATAAGAGATTCATTTTTCGTCGCTGCCATTACCTTATCTACAAAGAAAACAAATTATCTTCGTACTTAGCATTTTACAGCCCTGTCACTCAATATTTTTTATGTACATAGGTAAGTGTGTTAATTATGTAAGTTTTGTACATCTAGCTGAATGCTTCAAAATAAAATGAATTTCCGACTTATTTAACATCTTTTTCTTTAATGTATTAATATTAAAGTTTCGCACATTATGTATAAAAGGAACGTTTTCTGTCTGACCAATTCTATCCTATACTGATACTTTACTGATTCCGATGTTCTATTTAATCAGGTCATTTTTTTGTTGAAGTCATAGCCCCAAAAATCTAACTAATAACGGTTTGACTTTAAAAGTTAGTCATAGTTCCTACGGATATAGCTCAAATAACAGAAATAGTTTATTTTGATAAGATCATTATTGGAATAATTTACACGTGAATCATCTTTATTATTATAAATACCGCGCAAAACGTTGCTAGAAGAGTTTATTTTAAACACGCACAAGAAGTAAAAACGTATTATTTGAATGCAAATACTCTATAAATATAAGATATTTTTATGAAATATAAAATGATAGGAAAAACAATAGTATTACTTTGTCACATAATACTATATTTCACACCAATTTAAAAAATATATTTATTAAATGATTGTGTCAAAGTATTGTTTAAATGTTACATGCTAAATTGGCAAAACGCTTAGGAAAATAAATATCTATCTCTGTTCGTCACAAGCAACTTTCTACGAAAGTCTTGGACGTTAAAAATATAGCGTTTCGCAGTGACATGCAGAATCATAGCTGTGTTGTTCCAGCTTTTCCAAACTTCTAACAAACTAACGAATACTATTAATTATTTCACCAAATATTATAGGATAGTACCAAATAGTATTTTCTTCTTCTATTTTACTATTACACTTTACTCTTCGTATTATAATTAATAATAATTTCAGATTATTTTTAACAAGTCTGCTCGCCTATTATACAGCACGATTATTCGATTTTTAGCCATTATCGCCTAAATTTATATATTGGCAATATCACATTGTCGGTTAAAGTTTATTGTTTAAAGAACGTTTGCACCTTTACCTTACCTTATTAAAAAAAAATCTCATCAACACTGACACAACATACGTGACCAATCGAAAAGGGTAAATGGTGTGCGTTCGCGCAGCGGAATGTTGTTGAATTTAAAGATTTTAATTATGCAGATATTTAGTGTATAACGTCGTGTAATTGTGTATGGTAAAAAAAAATTTGTGCACGCAGCCATTGTGGAGAAATTGACCAAAAACTGATTCCGCTGCGCGAACGTTGTCCTAGCGGAACTTTTTTTGAAATATAAACTTTAGATGAAAAGAGATGTGTCTAAAAATTAGTGTGTATTTGTGTGTAATTGTGTATGTATGAATAAAATTTGTGCATGCATAAACTTCGGAGAAATTCAAGTTTCCGCTGCGCGAACGTTTGGCCATTAGCTAGTTTTCATATAAAGCGCTTACATAGAGAGCTGTAGATTTTTACATACGTTGTTTTGAATTTGTGTATATTTGTGTAAAAAACAGATTAAGAAAAATCGTAGGGCTTAAAAGATAAAAATATAAACGTAAAATACGCTTATTAGGTCTTAGTTCTTAAAGTATGCACTTTGGGGTCCAGATTTTCACGTTTATACAAACCTTGTAAGTGTCTGCAACATGTTGCCAAGTATCAATAGTTATAGGACCATTTACCATGAATAGATCACTGTTTACAAAGCAGTCAAATATCACGACGTTCTAAAGGAATTGCATGGTAAAATGTATGCCAATAATTAGTGTATTCATTCAACTATTCACACGCAAAATTTCATGTCATTAAATTCAGTAATTAAAGAAAAACAATTATAATACTGACGAAGCATCGAAAACCTACATAACCCGACCAAGTTCGGATGGCTACAAAAAAGCGGCCGTGCCATATATCTAACAAACGTTCTTAACCTTCCAATATAGTATTTATTAATTTGGTACAGTTGCGTACACAAGCGCTAGGAAAAAATAAAACAATTGCATTTCTTGAATGAAAAATATTTTAAAATAATAACGCCACTATCTACGATAAAAATAAATCTTCAATTATCAAGTACTTCTCTATTTAAATATCCGTGTACAAAAATATTTTTAATTCCATATAATAAATTATAATAACGTTAACAAACGCTTGCAACGACAGCAATAGACTTAAACGTATATAATATTTCGAGCTTCAATAAAAATTAAAATCACACCACATAACTAGACTGATCCGTGAAATCTTCAATAGAAATTAGTTGTATGATTTTTATTTGTCTTAAACAATATATCTAGATTATATCTCAAATCTCAAGCGCATACTTAAATAAAGTACCTACGTAAATAGTACCTACTTTCTGTCATAGTCAAATACATTTAAAAAAGTAGGTGTACAAAAATAAATGACCTATAAATTATATCAAAACAACAATTGTGTTATCACTTATACCAATTCAATACCGGTATTATACTGTAAAGGACATGGCTAAATGACTGCCCCCAGCATGTATAGGAATCTTATTTTAACTCGTAATATTTAAAAAATCATTCATGAATTATCTAGTGTTTAATAATTTCCTAGAACTTTCGTGAATGTTAAACATAAAAAAAGTATTTTATTTGCTTTTTTGATTTACATGACAGGGTCAAGCGGAAATAACACTAACTGCAAGCTAGGGAGGGGTCTTTTTGCTTTTGCAGAATGTCAAATGAAACTGCAGGTACTTAAATCGATTTGATAACAGGTTTTTCTGAAACTAAGGGGTTCAATTCGGTGTCCTGTATAGTTGCTTGTTATTATGTTTTCACAGGGTTTTAAAGTGACAATCTACTTTACTCAATTCCACTTTATTCTAATAAAAATAACTGAAAGCTTCGGACTGTGCTTCTTCTCTTAATCTTACTACCTATTTTGTGTCGAAAAATATAAACTGAATAGTGGGCGATAAAAACTAATTCTATTTTTTTCTTTCAACCTATTCGATTATTTTATCGATTCTGTTACACTTGAAGTTCAACCCTTCTTTAGGAAAAAACAAACGTCAGATCCACAGAGTACTATAATATAAAAGGAAGTCAGATCAGATGCTAGTGTATTATCTATGGTCTGATGGATGTCATACATACAACAACAGACAACAGAACAGACGCCGTTTCATATTTAGATAATATTCTTGTAAAAATCACAGAATGAGGAATAAATAAATAAATCGTATTTTTGTTGTTTTATTTCAATAACTTTAATGTCCTTGGTTACTCAGTGCCTTAACTAGATAACGTAGTTTAGGCAGGATTTATCAATCACTACATACCTACCTACTAAACTAAGTCCCCCTGGCGCACTTATCTGTCTGCCTACGGATGTATCAACAAACAGATTTTAGGTAGACTGGTTCTTCCGGAAGGTTTAGGCATACATTCGTGTAGGATAATGAGTTGAAGTAAAGACAGTTTTCACAGTTAATATATAAATAAGTGGTTGAAATGATGAACCTATGTGAAAATTGGGATTAATATTAACAGACATCCAAACAATTATAGATTTTTGTATCTGAGATACCTAGATATACATTTCCGCTAGGTAAGATACATTATTATGTATCCACGCGGGCGCGAGTGATTTTTGCGTGAATTGTAGAAAGCTCGTAATTACCTCTTTGTAGATACTACGGTACTCACGTACCCGGTACAACCGTGCGAAATCGGGATGTGTCGCTCGCTAGTCAAAAATACCGTAAAACATTGCAGAAATATTCAAACGCCTAGGTCAAAGTTCATTGCAATATGTCATTTGTTTGCAGTTTTTTATACCTATTGACGTAGGAGTTACACGATTTTATTTTCAGGATTGTAAAGATATGAAAAGTTCTTGAAACTTTATTTACATGAAATACTAATATTCAGCTATTCAGAATTACATATTGCAAAGTTCCATGTTTATACATTGCTGGGGCAGTCGTCCATACTTCCATTTAGCCATCTCCTTTTGGGATGTTACCTAAATATATTGTACGGCCGCTTTTTTGTAGCCATCCGAACTTGGTCGGGTTATGTAGGTTTTCGATGCTTCGTCAGTATTATAATTGTTTTTCTTTAATTACTGAATTTAATGACATGAAATTTTGCGTGTGAATAGTTGAATGAATACACTAATTATTGGCATACATTTTACCATGCAATTCCTTTAGAACGTCGTGATATTTGACTGCTTTGTAAACAGTGATCTATTCATGGTAAATGGTCCTATAACTCTTTAATTACTAACGGAACATCATTGATACTTGGCAACATGTTGCAGACACTTACAAGGTTTGTATAAACGTGAAAATCTGGACCCCAAAGTGCATACTTTAAGAACTAAGACCTAATAAGCGTATTTTACGTTTATATTTTTATCTTTTAAGCCCTACGATTTTTCTTAATCTGTTTTTTACACAAATATACACAAATTCAAAACAACGTATGTAAAAATCTACAGCTCTCTATGTAAGCGCTTTATATGAAAACTAGCTAATGGCCAAACGTTCGCGCAGCGGAAACTTGAATTTCTCCGAAGTTTATGCATGCACAAATTTTATTCATACATACACAATTACACACAAATACACACTAATTTTTAGACAAATCTCTTTTCTTCTAAAGTCTATATTTCAAAAAAAGTTCCGCTAGGACAACGTTCGCGCAGCGGAATCAGTTTTTGGTGAATTTCTCCACAATGGCTGCGTGCACAATTTTTTTTTTACCATACACAATTACACGACGTCATACACTAAATATCTGCATAATTAAAATCTTTAAATTCAACAACATTCCGCTGCGCGAACGCACACGGGTAAATGAAGGGGTTATGGGTGTGATGGGAGTAACGTTTAATTTGCCGAACATGAGTCACCGGTTCGTGACGAAGTGACTCGCCCACTACAATTGCCGAAGCCCACCAACGCACCTTGCGTCCTCACTTCTCTCACCTTGTTTGCAAGACTTGAGGTCCTTACCTTCTACGACCTCGACTTTACTGATAGATTATAGATACTGTGACAGGTTTTGACAATGATATCGAAATAATGACTACCAGCAATCTAATTCATACATCACGCAGTCAATACTTTTATTTGAATTTTAACAGTTAACTCGCAGTAAAGCATGAAAAGAAAAGTTTTTTATATTTTTTATGTGGTGTAATTAAAAATAGAAACATTCGGGGAAAACGTAATGAAAACCTTAGTTTAATGTTTGACGACCATAAAACATACAATCAAGCTATTAGTACGTAACAATCTAGTGCTAACGGAAGTCTGTACTAAAACATGTTTGATATTTGAAGAACGATTAAGATGACGATTGTAAAATAAATACTGTAAATTCCATCATAAAGTACCTTTTATTGCGCCTCTATGTATAATTTTCCATTTGAAATTGTTATGTGAAGAGACAACAACAACATGGAAAAATAACTATAACTGTCCAAATAAAAAAACAAACGCATTCTGTGCGCTCTCTGGACCATGACAGGACCACTTTAATTGTCATTTAGCTTTCACTATAAATTAAAAATATACACTAATGCTACTTTTACATTTTGGTCCTTTGATACAAAGCATAATTATGTGTGTATGAATCAAATTCATATTTTTAGGGGATAATCATTAGCATTAACTAAGAAATATGTTCCAAAATAAACTTATCATAACTATGAATTATGTAAACAAGCATTAGCGACTTGTTCGTCGTGTCCCTTATGGGTTATTTATTCCATAATGTCTTTACGAAACAAATGAAAACCCTTTCAAGTATCGTTAATACAAATCAATTAACTGACTTAGTACTTCATTATACTGCTAGTTTATATTAAATTTATGGTCGTGGTCGAGGAACAATAAGGGAGTGTTAAAACATCATTCAATTATACTTGCAATGATTCAACAGCAATTTTGCGTAACGAATAGGTACCATAGTTAATATGCTTCTCGAGTGTCACCTGTGGTAACAAAGGGACATTAGTTAATACCTGCAGACTGCAGGCTAACGTATCGATAGGTATTCGCTGTTCTTTATATCAATTCTGCATGATAGTATGCAGTACTTATTGTTACTAAAATGTATGTGTGAAAGTGTCTGTTTGCATTGGTAGATACCCGCTGACCTTTTGATTAGAAATGTCACTGACAAAATAAAACAATGTCCTCTGAGGAATGTAAATACACACATCAAAAGTATCTAGGGATCAACATATATTTTTGCAATAACTTTTCTCCTGATTGATATTAATTAAAATTTTCTTTAAGGATTCATCAAATAAAGTGTTTTCGTTTGTCACAGTAACGATAAACCAAGTCACCTTTGCATTAATAAAGAAATTTGCCATTTTTCTAATAAAGGGATTTTTGACATTTGAACCACTAACATTAAAGTTCGAAAAAAAGACTGAAATAACAGTTTTCTTTAAAATTTTATTGGGTAACTTAAACAATTAATAATCCGTGTTTCTACCGCGAACACTAACAACACAAGAACATCGGTTTGGCATACTCAAAATGAGTTCATCCAAATCACGCTGTGGAATGGCCGCCCATGTTCGTTGCAACAACAAAAAAAGGTCTTCTTGCGACTGGATACCCTCCATATTCGGCAGAGCTCTTCTCTGTAGCATATCCCATGCATGCTCAATCGGGTTCAAGTCTGGCGACTGAACAGGCCAGGGCAGGACATTGATGTTAGCTGCGGCGAGAGTCTGTCTTACAACTCTTGCGGTGTGCGGTCGTGCATTATCATGCATTAACTGAAATAAGGGACCGATTTGCACTTGTAGAGGAACGATGACGTCTGATACAATCGTCTCAGCATAAATTTGAGCGTTGAGGTTGCCTCTGATCCAAATCAACTCAGTTCTTCCGCCGATCCAAATACCCGCCCATACCATGATGGTTCCACCACTATAAGGATGGACTTCCTGGCAGGATTTTAATCGCTGTTGGCGTCCAGGGGTTCTCCAGTGTCGTATACGTCTTGTATCCGGTCTCATACCAAAACGAGACTCATCAGAAAAGCACACGAAACGCCATTGTTCTTCTGCCCAATTTCTGTGTTCAAGAGCCCATTGATATCGAATCCTAGGATTGTGCATTGTTATAGGTGTTACCCGTAGCGGTCTTCGGGAATGAAGGTTCACTTCATGCAAGCGGTTTCTGACTGTTTGGTCGCTAATTAAGTTCCCTGAAGAGTGATGAAGCCTCACGGCTAACATCATGGCGGTTATTGTTGGAGCTCTTCGAGTTAAGATTTGAATGTATCGGTCTTGTCTCCGTGTGGTGCAGCGATACCGTCCTCCATGGCGCTCAGCCACGGTACCAGTGCTTCGGTAACGTGTCCAAAGTCGACTGATAACACTCTGACTTGTATTCAGAGCTAAAGCTACAGTACGTTGCCGGGAACCAGCTTCTATCATTCCCACGGCTCTGAGCATTTCTTCCCTGCTTAAATGACGTCGCCGCTCCATAATAACGTTGGTTTTAATCAGTAGTAGGGAAACAGTAGCACTAATAATGTCTTCAATGCGTTGTATGTTTTTATAGGGAAAATATTGACAGCTTATTTTCATCTTTTACTCGAATTTGATTGAGAGTTCCTGATTCAAATTATGAATTGCACCAAAAAGGATCCATATAAATTTATAAAATCATAAATTTATTACAAAGCCACATCTCAATCTCAAGAAATCCGCATAAAAATGCTTGATCCCTAGACACTTTTGATGTGTGTAATTCAACATGAAGTACCCGTTGCGTCCTGACTCCTGATAATTGGGTTTAAAATATTGCTACGTTTGTTCATCAGTTAATGAATGTCAACGTTGATTTCAATTAGCGCCGCGCAGGCCTATCACTGGGCACGGCCAGGCTGGCACGTAGGACGTGCTGTGTTCACAATCAATGGTATTTTTTACTGAAATGTGTTTTAAAAATCCATGTTTTATTAAATAGGACTAGTAATATTGAACATCAGAAATACGATCATTAAATTGTAAAAGTTGATACTGTTTACATATCTACACAACGAAGATGGAAATTAACTCATTTCATATCTCCTACAAATGAGATTACTAATCCTCCTCTATATACCATTAAGAATTGTTGTGTAATTTTATGTTTCCTCCAATTAAATTCAATTAATTTTATATCAAAAACAAATTTTGGTTTCTAACGTTTAGCAACACTGGAGCCTATATTGGCAAATGGATACAGCGAGAGTTACAATGTGACCTCATCGAGCTGTGAATAATACAACAGAGATAATCACTAATATCCATATGTATTGTATACATGGTTGTATATACGTATAGCGGTAATAACCACAAATCTTTTATGGAAATGGTGACTGAACAGGTAGTGTAACAAAAACTGGGTAACATAAATAATATCGAAGTAGGGCCCCCATAAGGTTATTGTGAGATTTCGGGAGTGTCGACTACCTGCTAACAGCTATGGTGACTTTGGGAGCTAGTTATTTTTTAGGTTTTACTGGAATTAAAGAAAGCTATGGATAATGAAGAACTTTTGTCTATCAATTACAATTGCGGAATTGTTTAACAACTTGATTACCTAGATAAGACTTTTTTAATTCTAACTGAGCAATAATTAATCCCGTATTGACTAGTATTCTTTTTGTCTAAGAAATTGCAGTCCAGATGACTGCAATTTAATACCTAGTAGAACAAGTACCTGTTTGTTTTTTTTTTAAAGCAGCAAATTAAGAGTTAACATAACACAAGAAAAGAAGAAAGAAAACAAGTTTTTTTTATCCTGTCCACTTCATTATGTATGATGGCGCAATGATCAACAACATGTTACTCTAGCAATACTCTGTCACCTAGGTTAGGTTGAGTGGTATCAATCAATCTATCATCGTTATTAGTGACGTTACTGCTATGAGTAAAGGCATACTAGTCAGTACATGGCATATAGTACTAAGAAATGTATGAGTTAGCATTTCACTTTCAATAGACACACCATGTAGTATTATTAGCTACGAGAAAACGTGAGTAAAATCTCCCATCAAGTCGAGCCTCTTTTGTGTTCGAAAAGCATAAAACCAAGTGTCTACAAAGAAACAAGTTGTTTAAAATGGCATAAATTAGCATTTTCACATAGTAATCGTCATCGGTAATCGTATAATAATTGCGTAGTTAATACGTCTATAGTCTACTACTCCACAGAATACAATTGAATTTATGTTTCATTATGATAAATTGATAACAATGTTATATCGCTTCGCGTTGCTTCAGTCCAATGAGAATATTGTAGTTATGGGCTATTTTACTAGATCATATTCTGAGACTCCATTTTCAAGTTTTTATTGAAGTCGTCGTCATCGTTGTTTTGAGGTTTTTAGTTCTGTTTTTTTATGCGGCGTTTTGCAACTTTATGCCAAGAAGATCGATTGTCTTACAAGTTTGTGTTCCACTGCTCAGTTAATATTAAAAACAATATCATCTACATAAGCAAATTCTATCATCCTATTTTAAAGCTGGTTAAAAGATGATTGTCTGAACCAAAGTAATTAAGTTTGATAGTGGAGCCTGCTCACGGGAATCTTCTGCCAATTAAAAAAGCATCACGCAAATCGGACCAGAAAATAGTCCAACAGTCAAAGACATAGTCAGTACAAAAAAAACATCTATTAAAAAAATATTAAACGGAATCAAAACAGAAAGTCTAGTATTACAATGATTTCTCAGCAACAAATAAGATCAATGCAATTTAACCTTATGACTGGCCTTAATGCTTACTTTGCGGCATGATTGTCCAAGTTTAAACTTAAGGTAAATTCAGAGATCTTTACCTTCTGCCACAATGAAAGTTATACCAACTGCATAGGAGAAATTGTAAGTCAGATATACTATACATTTAATATATTACAGCTTGAGCCAGAACAAAAAAGACAGTAAGGCGCTTTAAGATGAATGTAAAACCCAAAACTTACACAAAGCATTAGCTGTCGTCAATATCTCTGGTAAAAAATCGGATAAATTTGGACAGTTGACGGCATTATTTCAGGTAAGAACTTTTTTTCGTTTATACGATATTTTGCCATGCTATAGATAAAGATAGATTTAAAAATGGCGTTTAGTACAGAGGGACACAATTATTTAATGTTTTCATCATTACATTCTTATTAAAATTTATTCCAACAACATAAACTGTATTGAATGACACGCAAGTGCCAATGAAAAATAGGCAGACATTGTGGGCTGTTGTGACTCGTGACTAACCCAAACCACTCCTGCAGGTAGCGTGATTCCAATAATAATATCATTCATTGTTCTGAGTTAAAACACCTTGCCATAACATTTTATCCTGGTTCTAGTCAAATTTTATTCTTGTTTTATTCTCAATTTTTGGATATCATACTTTTAACAAGGTATCATGGTTTTGGATATATTCAAAAGCTAACTGTAAAGTCGGTGATCGACAGATTATACTTAGTTGTTGTACATTGTTTACATGTTGTGTTACACTAAGATTATTGATGTCCAGATGTCCATCATCCTTAGTTTGTGTTTAGGTTGATTGACATCTTTTTGACACCATGGTCATACTTCATGGGAAGTGATGGGACCGGAGCGATATTTTATCAGCCAAAACTACATGGACATAGACACAAACTGCGTCGTACATTCCATCAAAGGTAACATTTTGGTTGTAAATCAAATCTGAACCATATTGTCAACACAACATAGAATGACAGAAAGAGAGATCACTTTTGGTAGAAACTATAATTACGTTACAGTAAACGTGTGTAAGAGTACAGTGTTGTGCTATGCTCGTAGTTTTAATTTCGCAAAGCTATTGTTAGGAATGTGCCTGGGCGTAAAGAGACAAAAGGGAAGGGGAACTGACCGGCGACTGCTGCTACCTCCTTCGCCCCGACATGTAAGAAATCAGTAAGAGATAAAGAACTCGCAATCAGTTGCCTGCGCTCCTGAAAATCAAGTTGGTCGAGGCTGTTGGTCTTAGTCCCGCGCACCGCCTGGACGGGCGCGCTCAGCGACATGTCAACTACGCGTCGCCATGTCGTACAGACAACATCTTCACTATTGTAATAACACCAATAACACTGTCAATGAACACTAAACAAAGGCACACAAGATGTGAAACCGACGCGAACAACGCCGATCACGACGTTTTCATTGCGAAATGCCTGCGCCGCTAGAGACGCTCAACGGCAAACTGGCGTGCGGGCGGCCGGTAACGCGGGGCAGAGTGGGGGCCCGGCTGCCTGCCTCTGTCCCTCCTGCATGTTGCAATGCACTCAGCTCGCTTCTCCGGGCTGTAGTCGTGGTGAGACGCCGGCCGAGTATCTGCCGCGCGCCGTCACGTCACACAGACACAACCGGCCTACAACGAGCTCCGGTACGTCGCGTCGTGGCGGGCAGGCGGCAGCGGCGTCAAGACCGCCGGAATTATGAACGTTTTGCTCTATTTGTATTGTAACATTTGTACGCAGATACTGACAACTTCGATTTATACGATACCTTTACCAGTTTTACATGCATTCATTTAGTTTTAAATGAAGATAATTATGTGAACAATCAAGCCTCGAGTTATAAATGGTAGAGTCGTTATAAGTTCAAGGTTGACTTGATTATTTGCAGGTAAATTGATGAGTTTCATACAACGTAGAGTCACTGACGTTAATTTATCTTTTAGATATGTAGTGAAGGAAAAGGTGAGTGAAAGTGAATAATATTTTTGGTCGGTATGCTCTTTTGTAATACACCAAGAGATTTGATTGTTAGTCTCTTAGATAGATCTGTTAATTAACCATAGAAATGGATCCCTGAAGTCTCCATTAAAAAAAAGTAAGTCTTTTTTTTAATGGAGACTTCAGGGATCCATTTCTAAGAAAAAAGTGGAAAGTAACTACTTCCGGAAGTCGGTGACTTTTGTTTGTTTCGTTGACTTTTTTGCCACTAAGGTTTTTTTGCAAAACACACATAAATTCATATCGAGTAGGGTAAAGGCACCAGTGAATGAACACTTAAGCAATTTGCGAACTTTAAAAAATATTTACTGTGGGTTATCAGTAATGAAAGCGGCCGAAATTTGTTTTACAGTGTTAAGAATATATTCAAAAATCATTTTTAGGTACGTTTTACAACATAACATTCACAGTTTTATTATAATAAGCAGTAAATCGGAAAATACCCCAAAACTCCAGTGAATGAACGGCGTTTTCTAGTAAATGAACGAAATGAAACCAGTGAATGAACAAAATTCTTCGTTTATTAATTACACTATTACAGTCTTATTATTGCAATAGATGCGGTGAAAAAATCAACATTTCTTTAAAAATCTTCAATGTCTTAATAGAAAAATAAAAATAAAATCTTCTCAAAACAATACTCTCTAAATCTTACCTTAATTTTACAAACATTCATAGACCTCTCAGGCACGTTAAAATCTTTTATTACAAAGTAAAAACAATATTTAGCTTATACCTAATTAACTAGGTAACTAAAAACTTCTTGGTCATGTATTGTTTACAAATTTAAACTTTAATCAGTTTTCAATTTAAATGATCAGGTACAAACTAACTTCACCGAAGTACTGAAACTTTGCGTAATTATCAAGTAATCATACCTAACTAAAATCACAATAAGTGAGTCGAAATATAAGCTAATCACAGTCTTAATTCGTTTAACTTTATTGACGTTAGGATTCCTTGGACATCCTTTTGATTATTTTACTTATTCTAAATCTCTAAATGTTACATTATTAAAAGAGATGGATTGATCTCTTTAGATTTAGAATAAGTAAAATAATCAAAAGGATGTCTGGAATAAGCAGGCTCTCTTAATACACGTTCTATGTCTTCAAAATCTACTTCAGACACATCAGGTACATTTGGTTTTACGAAACTAACAATGTTATCACATACCGCTTTTTTCCTTAGAAAATCTATCTTACATTTCTTTTCTTGATCGTTTACCATAAGGGCTTTGCCTACATAGTGACGTGTTCTTTTATCAGTTTTGAATTTGTAACATATTTTCCGTGAAGATCCTTAGTTGACACTGGTAAGTCATTCATTCCAATTTCATCATTTTGTTTATCTTAATATACCGGACTATGTGTTTGTGTTTCTCAGTTTTGTTCTGTTCTTTGCGTTTTTGTGAAAGCTTTTCTTCTCTATCCTTCTATTTGTTTTCTTTTTTTTCCAGTTTTCTTCGTTTTTCATTTTCTTTTGCCTCTAATTTCCTTTTTTTTCATTGATTTTGTCTTCTTCTTTTGATCTCTTTTCTTTTTGTATCTTTTCTACATACGCTTTGTATCGTTGGCCTGTTAATCTAAACGGCATGGGATTAGTTTTTTTACTTTGGCTGCTTTTTTCCGAAGCGATTTTTGGATACCCCAGAAAGCTGTCGATTTTATTTGAGTTAACAACTGGTTGAATATCGTCCTCCGTGATTGTACACAAATTCATATCACTATTGTTTTCAATTACTTTCAATAAATAATATAGGAGTAGAAGATGTAGAAGGTCCATCACTTAGAAACAATTCTGTTCTAATGTCTAACAATGTACCAGCTTGTGGAGTATCATACGATGGAAGAGGAATTACGGTTGGTGGATTCAATTCACTATTAATTATAAACTCTAACTATTTCGGTGGTTTCATTTAGATTTTACCGTATAGTCCTATTTTTCCTATTATTAGTGGTCATAAAACAACAGTATCGAAAACTTCTTCTGGGTGCATTGGATAACCTAATTTAGCTTTATTTATAATCCAGTCAGAAATCTTAGCTTCTTCATCTACAGTAAGCTCGGACTGAGGGCCCATGTTTCTTTGCAAAGGTACCTTGTTTGTGATTTTATTATGTAAAGTCGATTTTGGTATCTTGTACACATTAGTTCTCCATTAGCAATTGACTTAAGAGCTGCTTCAAGTGCTTGTTGACTGTTTGGAACCTATTGTACTTCTTTTTGTGATCCATGGTAATCTAAATGGACAAAAGAAAAATGAACAATTTTAAACGATTGCAATATTATTTTACTACCTGTAGGTAAGTAGGTAGGTAGAAATACCAAATTTCTTGAGAAATCTGTCTTAAAATATGAAGTGTTCATTCACTGGATTTTATGAACCAGTAAATGAACATACCTGTCCCAATACTGGCCAAAAGATCGGAAATCTATTTAAGAAATAGCTCCCAAAACATGAACCTCATAGCATTAGCGTAAGTTATGTTTTTCAACCAAAACGTGATTTTTACGATTACCCAGTGAATGAACACCCGTTCATTCACTGGAATTTAAACGATTTTTTGATCCAATGCTGAGACACTTAATAATTTAATATAACTGACAAAAATCGCAAATAAATGGATTTGAAACACAATATTAAACTGTTATCCTACGATATTAAACAAATAACCCATCAAAAATACCGTTATTTACATTACAATGTCAAATCAAAAAAGATTCCACTTACCTCAGTCCTAAACTCTAGCCCGAACAAATAAAAATTTCACTATCGACTTAAACTTTAACCACTCGCCATTTTAGAATTAATTATGACTTTAAACGTGAACGTGACCACATAAATGGGAAATAGAGTTGAAATTATGAAAAAAAATACTACACATGGTAGAAACGTTCAGATTTCTTGTTTTTTGGATAAAACTGCGTTTTGTTCATTCACTGGGGGGTGTTCATTCACTGGAGCACTTACCCTACTCATTTTCCATTGTTACTAAAAAAAAAAAACTATTAGCAGATGATCCATATAGACAGAAAAAAAATATCTTTACATACTTAGTATAAAATGAATTCGCTGTCTGTTTGCTTCGAGCTTTTAGACTACTCAACGGATTTTAATACAGTTTTCAACTATTGATAGTGATTTAAGTGGAAGTTTTATATGTACCAATCCTAAGTATGTATGGAGGTACTTAAAAAATAAACGGATAAATAACAATTATATTCCTAGCAAAATGACTTTGGCTAACTCTAGATTCGCCAGGGGTGGTCAAGAAATTTGTGATTTGTTTTCTGATAATTTTCAATCCATTTATTCATTAAATAGTGACACGCGATCTTCAACGCCAATAGAACTCACTTCCTATAACAATAACACTTTCAGCCAGTGCAAACTTGAAGTAAAAGAAGTTTTTATTTACTTGTCTTCTCTAGATTGTGATAAAGGACCTGGGCCTGATTCAATCCCACCTCTCTTCCTTAGAAAATGTGCAGCGAACCTAGCTGATCCTCTGACTACAATGTTCAACTATTCCTTGGCTCAGGGCTTATTTCCTGATGAGTGGAAAATAGCGCATATCACGCCAATATTGAAATCAGGAAGCACTGATGATGTTGCAAATTACAGACCAGTGTCCATTCTATCTGCTTGTGGTAAAATTATTGAATCACTCGTTCAGAAAAAAATGTTTTCTCACTTCAAAAGTGTATTGGATGTTAACCAGCACGGCTTTCGCCCAAAAAAATCGACTCTGTCTAATCTAGTTGAGTACGTTTCATATATATCATCTGCATTAGATGATGGTAGAGAAGTACATGCAATATACACCGATTTTAAAAAGGCCTTTGATTTGGTAGACCACGACTTACTAATTGCTAAATTGAAAGGTATGGGTATTCATGGGTCGTTACTGCGTTGGTGCGAATCTTACTTAAAAAATCGGTCACAATTGGTGTATCTCAAAGGTTTTAAATCAAAACGATTTTACATACCATCAGGGGTGCCTCAGGGGTCACACCTAGGGCCTCTATTTTTCTTAGTTTTTATAAATGACTTGGGCTGTAAAATTGCATCGGAATACAAACTTTTTGCTGATGATTTAAAAATATATCGAATTATATATAACGAATCTGATACTGATCACCTTCAGCAAGATATAAATAACGTACATAATTGGTGCATAAAAAATAAAATGTCATTAAATCAAAACAAATGCTACGTCATTAAATTTAGCAGAAATAGGAAGATTTCTCAGCAGTCTTACTCCATCAATAACAGTCCGCTCCAAGAAGTTGATACTATTAGAGACCTTGGTGTCCAAATAGACAGTAGTTTAAATTTCAGGAGTCATTACGACCAAATGATTAGTCGGGCATCTAAACTGTCAGGTTTCATCGTCAGGGAAATGAAAATTTTTAAAGAACCAATTCTCACTATTTCTATTTACAACAGCGTTATTCGTAGTATTCTTGAGTATTGTAGTACGGTATGGAATCCATTCTATCAGGTGCACTCAGATCGGATAGAACGCGTTCAAAAAAGATTTTTATATCTCCTATGTTACTCAGATAACAAATGTCGTAGTCTGAATTCATATGACTCTCGGTTGAGCCATTACAAAATGAAAACCTTAAGTGCACGTAGAAAATCTTTAGACTTCATGTTTTTGTTTAAGTTAATAAACGGTTTAATAGATTCTCCCGAGCTTTTAGAAAAAGTGAAATTTAGTATTCCACGTAATAGCAGCCGCTTAATTAATCGAAGGACTTTCGTTCTGCCTCATGGTCGAACTAACTTAGGAAACTTTTCACCTATTTGCCGTATGCTTTCAATTGCCAACACTATTCGTGACGAAATCGATGTCTTTGCTGGTTCTGTAGCCTCAGTTAAGGCAAAACTTAAAGTTTTAATTGTATAATTATTTTTAATGTTTAATTTTTACTGTGCTACTACTGTGTTTTACTTTAATTTTAGTGTTACTTTCCAAGTTTTTTTTTTTTGTTTATTTTTCTTTTTTGTTAATTAGGTAAGGGAAAAGTTCTTTATTTGTAAGTCTTTGCTTAGTGTACAACATAAAATATGCACGTTAGATTCACATCTAGTAGATGTCAATCAGACCTATTATATTGTAACTATTTTATACATTTGTGATTAGATTGTACATCAGTTTTGTGAATTATAATAAAAAAAAAAAAAAAAAAAAATCCCAACCTACGTGGGTCAAACTGCGGGGTGCAGCTGTTATAAATCGGCTGACTTTGACGGAGAAATCGAGTGACAAACATACAAAAAACTAACATCTACTGGAAATGAGAACCTCCTCCTTTTTTAAAGTCGATTAAAAGAAAACGTACACTCTTTATTCGGCAGCAAATCTGTGAGCAGGCGAAGTCAGGAATGATGAATACAACACGGTCTAGCACTTGAGTGTCAAGATGTGGTGGAGCTGACTACACACTACACAGACACCAAGTCGTTGACCTAAAACGTTTAGTTCAACCTAGGTCGAACAACCCAACTCCCAAGTGTGGTGGATGACAAAATGCAAAGAACTAAGCTATAAATAAGAAATAGCGAAAAGTACTTTAAATGAGTCTCGAAACTAAGTTTGATAAAAATCATAAACTTTACTTCAACCATTTAAAACAGGTTTACCATCTCTGCTGAGTAAATGACTAAATCTATAAAGAAAACTTCAATGGATTTATTATTATTTTAAATGAAATCTTCTGGATCTCTTTGTTTCGAGTCGATAGTTCGGGTAAGTATATACCTATTTGTCTAAAGTTAAAAGTTGACAGACAGAACAGAGAAGAATGGCAGAAGTAAGGGAAGGCCTATACCCAAAAATGGGTGATTCCGGGCCGAAATGGTAATGATGATGATCCAGTAGGATGTCCTAAATTAGCTGAAGGCCAATAGTGCAAACATAAACGCATTTTTTTTGTTTATAGTTCTATAAACAAAAAAATGCGTTTATTTTTAGGGGTGTATGTTTTAACTAGTTTAGGGGCCTTCCATTAATCACATGATGTATTTTTTGGGTTTTTTAACCCCCTTGGTGATACGTGGTGAGGTTTAAGACTACCCCCACCCCCTCCTATATCACATGTATTTTTTTAGTACCACTAAGCATCTTATTTTTGTTTTTATATTTATAAAATACAGATTTAAGTATCATCGAATTTTATTACAGAAAATTAAGGACTACAATAATAACGTCTAGAGGTAGACGGAAAGGTTGCAGGTTGTTTTTGATTAACATAATAATAATATTATAAGAATTGCGAAAAACTTACTTCCGGACCACGAATTAGCAAGACAATCGGTTGAGTAATCGTGCGTTTACCGAAAAATTCATACACCTGATATGTAATGTGTGATGTGTATACCCCACTCAACATACTCCCAGGGAGAGGGGAGGTGAGTGTGATATTTCGTGATTTTTTATGGACCCCCCTCCCCCCTGTCGAGCCTCACGTGATTTGGATATACAGCCCCTTACACTTAAGTCAACACAACTATTAGTTCGCATTGATGCTGTTAAAGTTGCAACACTATCTTCTTCACAATCATGATCAAGTATTTGCAAACAATATAGGTGACAAATAAGTGTTATTGGTTTTATATAATAAAATGTGTCCGTTTCGACCGCGCGGCCACGACGTTTTTTTTTAAAAAAAAATATGCCAAGATTTTGTAAAAATTTGTAAAAGTAGACTCCCAAAACCATAAATTTGTCAAAGCTATGGTTAAAAAGTTATAAGGGCTTGAACGTGGCCGCGCCATTGAAACGCTCCGAACCGCGCGGCCACGGAGATCTTTAAAACTAAGCATTGCAGAGACCTGAAATTTTGGTAAGTAACAGATTGAATTTGTAAAAAATTTGTAAAAATATAGAAAAAAATCCTGGGCTTATATTTTAGGAGCTGTAAGACTAATACGCCATGGCCGTGCCATTGAAACGGTGAAAAACACATTTTCGCCGATATTTCGCTGAAAAAGCAACGCAGACGTCTGAAGTTTTTTGTAAAACCCAGATTTGAATTTGTCAAAACTAGTAAAAATAAAACAAAAAATCCTAGGTATAAATTTTAGGAGCTGTAAGCCTAATACGCCATGGCCGCTCCATTGAAACGGTGAAAAACACATTTTCGCCGATATTTCGCTGAAAAAGCAACGCAGACGTCTGAAGTTTTTTGTAAAACCCAGATTTGAATTTGTCAAAACTAGTAAAAATAAAACAAAAAATCCTAGGTTTACATTTCATTAGCTGTAGACCGGAATCTTAAATACGTCTTGAAAATGTCGATAGGGTGACCATGGCTTAATGTTAACAGATAAATTTTCACCTATTTTGTTAGATTTTATATCTTAATGAAATAAGGATAAGGATTCTTAATGAAATAAAAATGAAACGATAGTATATAAAACCCTGTTTATTAGTTTAAAAATCGTTATTTGTTACCTGAAAATACTTGTTTTGAGTAGACGTGCGAAAACCATAACAGATAACTTTGCATAGCGTTCGTGATGACTAATGAGTATAAAATAGCATAATTTGATGAATAAGACTTTAAATTCTGCCAGAAATAACCCCCGTAATTAAGTCATGCATTTTAACATTGAATAGCAGGAGCATAGGAGCGAACGAAACGCGCGGGTGCAGCGTGGGAGACGAAGGCTGGCTGTCTAACCAATCACAGCCGTCCAAAAAGAGATATCTCGCCGTCACACCGTCTTCCCCCGCCAAAAACTTTTTCTCGATTAGTCGTCGTTTTACGTTCAGTTAATTCGTACGTAGTATTTGTTGGTGTTTTAAATTATATATTTAGATACAAAATATACCTTTTTGCTTAAAGATATCATCACGATTGATTGAGCGACCAGTATTGAAATAGGTACCCAAATATTATTATATTACAATATTTGGTTAGGTCAACTACATAGGTTGACTAAAATGGTAAGAGAGTATGTAGTATGAATTACTTACCTTGATAAGAAGTATTAATTAGTAATCAAATCCTGAGGCGTAATGAAGTCCAGATTGCAGCAGCAGAACGTTTTTCAAAGCCAAAGAAAACAAATGTCCGAAACAGAGTGCAAATCGAAGTCCATAGGAATGCCAAAATAACAAATGTCCAAAACAGTGCATAAATCGAAGTCCATAGGAAAGCCAAAATTTAAAACACCAACAAGTACTACGTACGAATTAACTGAACGTAAAACGACGACTAATCGAGAAAAAGTTTTTGGCGGGGGAAGACGGTGTGACGGCGAGATATCTCTTTTTGGACGGCTGTGATTGGTTAGACAGCCAGCCTTCGTCTCCCGCGCTGCACCCGCGCGTTTCGTTCGCTCCTATGCTACTGCTATTCAATGTTAAAATGCATGACTTAATTACGGGGGTTATTTCTGGCAGAATTTAAAGTCTTATTCATCAAATTATGCTATTTTATACTCATTAGTCATCACGAACGCTACTCAAAGTTATCTGTTATGGTTTTCGCACGTCTACTCAAAACAAGTATTTTCAGGTAACAAATAACGATTTTTAAACTAATAAACATGGTTTTGTATACTATCGTTTCATTTTTATTTCATTAAGAATCCTTAAGATATAATATCTAACAAAATAGGTGAAAAATTTTCTGTTAACAATAAGCCTTGGTCACCCTATCGACATATTCAAGACGTATTTAAGATTCCGCTCTACAGCTAATGAAATGTAAACCTAGTTTTTTTTTGCATTTTTACCTGTTTTGACAAATTCAGATCTAGGTTTTACAAAAAACTTCAGACGTCTGTGTTGCTTTTTCAGCGAAATATCGGCGAAAATGTGTTTTTCACCGTTTCAATGGCGCGGCCATGGCGTATTAGGCTTACAGCTCCTAAAATATAAACCTAGGATTTTTTGTTTTATTTTTACTAGTTTTGACAAATTCAAATCTGGGTTTTACAAAAAACTTCAGACGTCTGCGTTGCTTTTTCAGCGAAATATCGGCGAAAATGTGTTTTTCACCGTTTCAATGGCACGGCCATGGCGTATTAGTCTTACAGCTCCTAAAATATAAGCCCAGGATTTTTTTCTATATTTTTACAAATTTTTTACAAATTCAATCTGTTACTTACCAAAATTGCAGGTCTCTGCAATGCTTAGTTTTAAAGATCTCCGTGGCCGCGCGGTTCGGAGCGTTTCAATGGCGCGGCCACATTCAAGCCCTTATAACTTTTTAACCATAGCTTTGACAAATTTATGGTTTTGGGAGTCTACTTTTACAAATTTTTACTAAATCTTGGCATATTTTTTTTTAAAAAAAACGTCATGGCCGCGCGGTCGAAACGGACACAATAAAATTGCATGACTCTCATCGTGGAAAAATATCTGACTTTGACACTAAGGTGCCTATTGCGCCAGACGTACATTTTAGTTGCGTCGGGTTATTTTAAGTCACCCTAACTATACTCGAAATGGCACTTTGTGGTTGTCCTTCGAAAGTTCAAAACTGACTGATCTTGCAATGAGCCGAAGTAAAAAAAAATTTTTTTTTTCGTAATTCGTGGTAAGTTTATGTTAATTGGGGTAAACAATTAAAAAAATGTAGACATGTCAAGATTTCTTACGACAAAATGATCGTCAATATATGTAACTGTTGTTAAGTGTTATGGTGCAAAGTGGTGAACTAAAGTCTGTGGTCGACCTTAGGGATGGTGTGGCCATGACCAGTCCAGCGAACAACGTCAAACTAGTTGACGCACGCAGAAAGATAAAATTTGGATAACAAGAGTGCGTTAGGTTGTGTCGTTCATAATACGAGACCTACCTACATATTGGATCGGCCCAAGTCACGCGACATAAGTATGTCATGTCGCAATGCAAGCTATCGTGATATACACGAATAATTCTGTTACTTTTGTTTGGCAGACATAACATTAAGCTTGTAATCCGCTAGTTAGTAATTGCGCTAGGTATGTTTAAGTCCCATGTTATAGGGAGAGAGCCTATCGCCAACAACCGAGCACAAATCTAGATTCCGTGGCTGCTACTGAGTAATTCCAGATGCCAACATCACTTTACCCGACCTGACCAGGACCTCACGCTCAGGAGTTGTTTGACCTCCGAAAAATAAAATTTGAACCCTTAATATAATCACAAAAACCTTTACCCAATCATAGTTTATAAAATAGCTTGATTAAAGATATCACCATAAGTACGTAATATGAAAAAGGCAATATTTTGTCGTCAAACATAAACTCAAGCCTGCACAATGATAGTCTGCTTGTTCAACATTTACATAACATTTGGTGGTACAAACATTTCGTTTGCCACTTTCGCTGTCGAAGTGTCGACCCGTGACCATCTAACACTAATAACTGGTTGCCAATTTGCCGTTACATTAACTTTAAATTTAAATCTTGGCAAAATTATGAATGCATAATAAGTATTTTGCTATGAGCATAGTCAGCCTTATTGTTGGAACATACTTAACATATTTGCCTCTTTTCAGTAAAGTGGGTTTTATAATATTTTTAATTTTTACTAGCTTTTGCCCGCGGCTTCACTCGCGTTAAATTTGGGGTAACACAGTTCCCCTTTCCTGATTTGGAGGTACCCGCTACCTGTAGTTTTTGCCCTATTTTTTTTTGGGTGGGAAATCACCAAATAGCTTGCCCCGCTCTGGGCAGAGCGGGGGGCATGTCAGACTTTTACTGACTAAAACCCACCCATGTTCCTTCTATTGCTCTTTACGTTCCGGGGCCGCGGTATCTCTTTCGAACAACCCGCAACCCTGGCAGGCGGAGGCTCTGGAAAGCCCCTTTGCTTTGCTGACATCTCTTTGAGGCGCGCGTGAAACACGAACGCGCCGTCGACACGGCCTGTCGTCAATCGACGGACGGACGGTAATCTACCCATTGCTCACCGTCCACAGGCCCGCATCTACGGTGGCCGGGAGTCGTCTCGCGGCGCCCGGCGCGTCTCCCGCGGTGGCTGGGTTGGTTTGAGGTTCTCTCCCTCAAACGCCCGGCCACCTCCTTTGCTAGCATTACTGCTTCGCAGAAGAAGGTGACCACTTCCCATTCCCTCTCGCTCCGGACCATGGACTGAACCAGGGCCGGACGCGGGAGATCGCCGCCGCCGATCGCCTCTACGAGGGCACGGCGGTGCTCCGCCCAAGCTGGGCAGACCGCCACTGTGTGCTCCACCGTGTCCGCCGGGCGATCGTCACAATGGTGACACCCAGGCGTTTCCTCCAGCCCGATTATGTGCAGGAACCTCCCGAAACTTCCGTGTCCGGTGAGGACCAGCGTCAGGCGGTAGGTGAAGACGCCATGACGGCTCTCCAGCCACTCCTCAAAGAGGGGACTTACCGCCACTATTGTGGGGTGCCCTAGTTTTTACCCTTGCGCCTTATTTATTGTAATAGCAATGCTAAGTTTTCCCTCTTTCGCCCTCAATTCTCACTTTAAAAAAAAAGTTAGCCTATGTCCGTCTCCAGGGCCCCAACTATTATATTACTCTGTATATATGTATTATATTAGTCTGTACCAAAATTCATCCAAATCGATTTAGCCATTAAGGCGTGAAGACGTAACAAACAGGCTCACTTTCGCTTTTATAATATTAGTAAGGATTATTCGTAACTTAAATTAATAGGGACCTATTAATTATCGATAAATCGGCTAGGTGCGAGTCAGACTCACGTATCGAGTTCCGTAAAAAAATGCGACATTTCTTTTGACTGCGAGGCTTAGAGGGCTGATTTTTTACAGTTCTAAGTGACCACAGACGAGAAGTATATGATTTTAATTTCAACTCGATACCTCCACGCGTTCCCGAGATAAAGGATCTTGACAGATAGACAGACAGACGGACAACACAGTGATTCTATTATTAAAATGTTTGATTTATGAAACCTTTTATTGATTCAGTTTCAAACGCATAATAAGTATTTAGTTAAAAAGCATTTTAATAAAACTGTCTCATCAAAAATTTCAAGTGTACTCGTTAACATATGACCCAGAACTTTATCTAATAAGCTCCTGCGGAGAAGGTTAGTTGTTTAAGGAATAGTGCAAACTTATGTTGCACAGTTAAGTAAATTATTTAAATATCTACTATTCAAGGTCCCGTAGGAAGGAACTCTTATAGTTTCGCCATGTCCGTCTGTCTGTCTGTTGATTTAGCTCAGAGACGCTTAGCAAAACGTAAGTAAACTCATTGATTATTACTCATCTCAAGTTATTGTGGAATATACAGTAGATTGTAAAACTGTCTTTGCATTGTTAAGTAAGACTCAAATCATTGGCTCGACTGTGCCCTGGTGGTTGAGCGAATGTCAGGCTCACTTAAAAAAATCTCACAAGTTCGACGTTCGAACTAATGAATTGAACTAGAGAGGTCGAGCTAAAATTTCGAAAGATTTTGTTTTTTTTTTTTTCGAGACTTTATATCTTTCCTGTAAAATATATAGAAACTTCGAAAAAAAATACGCTTTCGTCTTTTTTTTTGTAATAATACTTGTTCTATACGGTGTACTTTCATATTTAACGATTAAAGGGAAAATAAGCTTATTGATAAGCAAGATTTAACATAAGTAATCCAAAAAGACATAATTATTCAATGGCACTGGCTTTGTGGTAAATTTCAACCGTTTCATGAAAATTAAGTATGAAGTTCTATAAATAATAAACCTTTTTATTTCCCATAAACCAATAAAATATTTACAAATCTTTCGTTCCTAATCTAATGGAACTATTGAGTACCTATAGGTCTCCTCTAATTTGTTCCATTTTTCCCTATTGTTTGCCTCTTTGGCCCAATTTTTATACTACGAACTGGTGATTTGACGTACAACGATTAACGCCCGGTTCCAACAAACAGAAAACGATTCGTTTTGCTTACGGATAATAGTATTTTGACATAAGTTCTATGGGACGTATGTCAAAATACGACTGCCCGTAAGCAAAACGAGTCGTTTTTTGTTTATTGGAACCGGGCGTTAATGATACAAGTTTTATGTACTTACTTTTTTATATAATAAATTTACTCCCAAAATACCATCTTATTGTAATATTAATAATTATTAATTTATTATAAAAATGAAAAAATACAAGTTTCAGTATTTTACATGTAATTTTCAATGCTAGTTAGAAGGATCTTCTTACCTCTGAGAATAAGTTATGGGCAGTGGTAGAACCAGTACCAGAACATGAAAAACATGCATTTATATCTTCCCAATCTGCTATCCTATATTACGTTTAACAGATGAAAGACCCTTTTACAAACCCCTAAGAGCCATTCCTGAAAAATGCATTCTATGAGGCGGGGGTTTTACTTGTATGTGCTTTCCAGATGATAGTAAGTATCTACTTTATTGAATACAACAACACACTAATAGATAAGGGATTTAAACATTCTGGAATGGGGTTGTAGTCGTAGTACACCTCTTCTAAGGCCTGACGGAAACTCAGGCATTTTTTATCATATGTGGTCAATCTTTTAGACACCCAAGGCACAGAATATGTAATAGTACAAGTGTCCAGGGCAGGAAATGATATTTAACAGTTTTAAAATTCCTCTATTTCTCATTTTAACGTGCCTGTGTACGCCAAATCTTTATTTTATGAGATCTGAGGATTTAGCTGGCCTAAATTCTACCTACTGTAATATTTAAATTAAGATAATGATTCAGGAAGACTTACTAGATTACGTACAGAAAATACAGTATTAACATATGAACAGAAATTAAGTGCTTCAACTTCAATGCATGAGTGCCATTTAACGCCACCAATGAAAGGCTGATAAATACGTTTATAGCAACTTACAGTAAAAACTGCGTTCAGGCCGAACTCCCCAAGATAACATATCTTCAAAACTTAATTTAAAGGTGTACATTCATCAAAAAGGGGTAATCAAACCTACACTCAACGCAAAGGAAACCGGTAATGAAAATGGAATGGAATCATTGAAAAATGTTGGTTCATAATCTAATACGGGGATGGAAAATGCAAAGTTGTATCATAACATATGGAAAAATATCTTTAGCATAAACAATAATATTACGCGTAGGTACTAAAGAGGGAATATGACTTACAGTAAACTTCGTCTATAATTTCAGAATCACTGCTCGTCTCATCGTCTACTGGCCTGTGCCTCGTTTTAATCTTTTGATTTCTAACATCCATATTGTCATGCTGTTGATCACAGTACACTCAGCTGCCCACTGCCAATACACACACCAAATATTAACATCTCACAATACACTTTGATATCCTAGTAGTACAAAATTTTAAATAACACTAAGACATTACGCATTGAATTCTGAGATTAGATAGCAATTGATAGCATCAACTTATCAAAATGTTTTTCTATTGGTGCTTGATCGAATTGATTTCGTCACAACAAATAGCAATCAACTTATTTACAAGGTTACCAAAAAATGATAGGGTACCTACTTATTGTACTCATTAGTAATAATGTATTGTTATGTAATAAATATACAAGGAAGTCAAATTATACAGTATGATTAGAAATAAACATGAGAATAGATTATACACCGAAAATTATATTTTTTCTTTCATTTACTGTTTTAACTAAAACCTAGTGCCTTATGGAACAGACGATAGACAAGCTGACGCTACAACTGTAAGAAACCAACAACACAGTTCGCGGGTTTTCTGTCTTACTCTCATGAAAATAAATTCCATTTATTCAAATACCTACTTGATCCTTGTTGTTTTCCTGTTTGGCTTTCGTGAAGCATAATGGCATTTTAAAATAAACAATTTAAGTAGGTACCGCAAAATTAATCAGTATTGACGTGACATAAAATTTAAAAAAGAAATAAGCTTGAATGAACACAGTGTTCGCTTTTGATGATGGGCACGGTTAGATTAAGCGTGTAGTCCCTTTTTTATAAATAGATGTCTATATTGCCCTAGAAAATAAGCGAACCATATTTTCATGCTAGAAACCTACGTAGCGTTAAATGCAAGCAGTGAAGCTTAATACGAACATAAAATACTAAATACCCAATATGTTAAACATATCTATCAAGAATCGTTTCATTTCAGGAATAAAGCACTCATTAAATAGATTATAAATATAAAAAAAGATGTGGAATAGTAGGAAAAGCGGCGATTTAAGATATCGATTACCTAGAACATAACTCTAGGACAGTACGACGCCGTTTATTCATCGACGACGTTATTTCATAGAGCATTAATGGATACCAGTAGCCATGGAGTAAACTGCAGAAAGCTGATTAGGTCTATTGGTAAATCCTAGTTTCTAGAAAAGTATCTTTAAGATGAATATTTACTACAAATAGTATAAAATAACAAATCTGAGGCAATAATATGATCAGAAAGAGATGGCACTCTCACCTGCTCTAGTGTACACTGGGAAATCGCCGTCGGATCGACTGTGAGTAAGCATGGGTCCGTAGCACCGCCACGGCGGTCGGTCGCGCAGCGCCCGTGGGCCTTCCACGGCCGTTCACCTACGCCAGCCCATCAGCACAATAAACACGGCACTCGGGCCTACATCTACGTAGCACTCTCAGCGTGGCGTCCAGCTCACAGAACTCACGTCAACTCACCGATGGCGGCGCCACATAGACGGCGAGAGCGGACGGAGGCTGCGCGGCGCATCTCTCGCGCGCATCCCTCACCCCTTCTGTTTCTCTAAGCCCGGCGCTCGCCGCCCGCCGCCACGCAAGGCCCTCCGTCCCCCATGCAAACACGTGTACTGTGTTAACGTGATCCTTTCTATGTAGTAAACGCCCAATATTATGATATGTTTAAATGTCTATGTATACTAATGCCGCGATTTTTTGTACTTGTGTATTTGTAGGTACTGAACTTTTATGATGACGAGGAATTGATATTGATTTATTTTGATGAAATGAAAGTTCATTCAATTAAAGATTTCTTGACTATTTCTAATTTTGTATTAACTAGTAACTATTTCTAATTGCATGTATGTTTAACTTAATATTTTGACCATTATTACGAAAGTACCTACCTATTTAGGGTAGATCCTTACTTTTTGTCCTTATGACGGTTTTCTATGACGCTTTTCCCACATTTCTGAGACACCTTTTAGCAACCCGCTCCATTAGTAAGACAAAACTCTAGGTAGATTGGAAGCATACAATTCTATGTATATTATACTTTTGTAATTCATTCATAATTTGTTTTCCCTTAAATTAGTTTGCAATACAAAATATTTGTACAGCATTCATCACAATTTTTAAAGTAATCTAATGTATAAATCCAGAAATCATGATCTGCTTAGGGTTTCTTATAGATGCCATGACTGGATTTGTAAGTTAAGTTTCCCTGATTGATGTATGTACTGATAGTTTGTTAAACTTCAAGTTGCTTGTAAAGAATAATAACAGATCATAATGTAATTGGAGTACAAACTACAAGTCAGAGTTACACTGTGTCAGGTTATAGTGAAGTCATCTTGAATCAACACTGGATACTTGATAGCATACCTGGACAAGCCATATCTGTGTGTAGAGCCCATTATGAACAATCCAAAATATTTTGACAAAAATCTTGTACTCACTTATATCACCATTAGCTGTTGCTGAATCAAATGGAATAGATAAATGGCGACCACCTTTTCCCACAGGATGCACAACCAGATTTGATTTGCCCTCGTTCTCACCTATAATTATAAGCCTTTATGTACATGAAAAAAGAAGCAAAATAAAAAATAATGAATTGAAGTCATATTGAACTTCAGTTTTATGAGGTGTGTAAAATGAATAACAGTTTTTAACCTTATTTCATACTTTTATTGTAAGTAATAGTTTTTGATTAAATTGATTTACATACTAGCTAAAACATTAATTTACATCATAATTTAAATTCAAATTATAACATTCCAGAGTGGATTATCAATGTAAGATACATAATCTGAATAGTCCATATAGTCATGCATGCTTCCAGCTCCTTGATTCCGAGTTCTTATTTTCTTGTCTTGCTCTGCAATATAAAGTTTCTTGTACAACTCCTTCCAATTACTGACATCTGATTGAAAATTACAATCAAAATCTCTTTTACATAGAGAATACCACAAACTATCACTGTCAAGTAGGACTTGCATTCTTGAATTTGTTTTACAGCAGCTGAGGATGTCCACCACAGACAGGTTGAGCATAATGTTCAAAAGCACTTCTTCTGGTAGCCCAATTAAACTTGCACTAGCATAACCATAGTGGCTTAGTATTGTACTTTTAATGGCACATATAGTTTTATTTTTAAATGTTGTTGAGAACTGTTTCAAGTCCCGAAATATCATTGGAATTGATGTTGCTTGAGGTGAAACCACATAGCGACTGATGGGTAAACCCATAGAATAAGTCTCAAAGTTTAATTCATTGGCCACTAAATTCACTAACATAGTCGCTCCTAGTGGACTCATGATTAGCTTCAGTGTGATACTTTTAAATCCAGACAGAATGAAAGTTGTTTCATATATTCCAGAGGGTAACTTCCATTTAGATAATTGAGTAATATCAAAAGATTTCAGAAGATCTATTACCTCCATGTCATCATTAACAAGTAAAAATCCATTCTCTATCATCGACACCACGATCAAAACAAATAAAAAGTCTTTTTGAATGGAATCATAACTTTTGCTCTCAGATAAAATTCGTTTTACAATTTCATGCAGCAGGGGTGATATCTTCTGTGTATTACTTTCCTCTAATGTTATGTCCATAGTTGACCGAATCAATTTCAATTTAATTCATTTTGAACGTAGATAAATAAGTAGAACAAACGAGAATTTTCGGGCAAGTTATTCTGACTGCAGAACGATTGTTTACCTAAAATGAAATGTCATGATCGAACAGGCAACAATTGTCAAATTACATGATGCGAAGCGTTTACGAAGGTAGTGTAGATACTACGATTCATAATTTTCAGCGTTTGTAATTTTATTCTACTATTTTGTAATTTTTACAGACATTTTGTATTTGATTTATAAATTAATAATATCCAAGGTTAATCATCATAATATTATTTTAGGTTAAAAATACCTCAAATGATTTTTTATTTACGTTTTCCAAATGCCTTCTGCTGTTTTAATAATAATCATTTCAATCAAATACAAACCGAACTTCGTAAACGCACAAAAAAGTGAATGAGGAATTATTCAGGAATAGTAAGATAGTAATAAAAGAGCATAGCCTAAAATAAAAAAAATACCGACGAAAAAAAGGAGGTTCTCAATTCGAAACGTTTTTTTTATTATCACAAAATTTACCAGTTTTTGTATATGCCTAGGTAAATGAATGAATATGATAAGGCAAAAGGCATTTGTTACGATCCTTTCTGTAGTCTGTATTAAAATAAAAAATATTGTATTGTAAATGTAAAATATTTACAGAATAACAAGTTATGGTTATACCACAAACAAATTAAAACTTGGCTGTGTTTATCCGATACTATCAAGTATAGTTCAATAGTATGAATAGCCAAGATTTAATAATATTCAATAAGCAATATTTGTACATATTTTTAAGTATATTATTGTAATTACATTCTCAAAAATGGCTCTATTTTCAACCAAACAGCTTGACCAGGTAGTGCAAATAAAAGAGAAAGAGTAGAAGTACTACTATTTCGGTTAATTTTAATTAATATGTAAGTTTCTTAAAATGTTGAGCTTACTGTGAGTTTAAAATGTATTTTAAATATAATTCCAAACATGATGTTATGAGTGTTATAAATCATTTTTGAATTAACTAAATCTATTGCAAAGGAAAATGTAAATTTTGTAACTAGTTCAAAACAACTTAGATTTGAAGTTTATTTTAACTGCACTTCCTCTCACAGAGAGGCTTGTATCCCTTCAATGTGTACTGGTTAGGCTGATTATGTTATTATTTTGGCAGTTCTTGGTATAATATTACATAGTGTAAGTTAAGTTTTTGTTATGGGGATGGGCTGCAGACATCAAGTCTATTTTTATTCTGCCAAAAAGAGCAATCATAGCCATATTGATTATGCAAACTGTTTAAGGACATTAACATCATGACGTTCCATTGTCAATACAATTATGAAAACATAATGTATGTAAGAAAACTATGCACATTTTTGGTAAAAGAGGTGACAGGCACAATTACAATAATAGAAATAGGGATCAATTAGTTCAGTCAGGCTTCACACTTACTTAAGTACTCTTCTTTCATGACGTACAGTTTAAGGTTCTATAATTTTCCACAGAGTATCCTTGAACTGAATGAGGCGAAATTTAAAACATGTATTAACATCAACATTATTAGTCCATTGAAAAGTTACATTTGGGGTTGCGTTTTTTAGAGGACGCAATTTTATTTTTTTGATGTGTAGGGGGGATCAGTGTAAAGCTAAAACCAAGTTTGTGGGGTCGCCACCCTTGTCCCACGGCCGCCATCTTGAAAATAAGGGTTGAAATGGTTTTTACGATATATCTCTTAAACTATTTATTTGATAAAAAAAAATTGTTAACATTTTTTGTTGCAAATTAAATTCTCTACAACTTTGGTCCAGTAACTTTTTGTCGTAAAACAATAAATAAAGAAGTTATAAGCGAAAATCTTCAGAAATTCGAGAAAAGAAATTATATTTTTTGATGTAACTTTTTTTTATCATTTTAGCAAAAATGATATCTGACCATTTTTGTAGATCGTTTTTTTTTAAGAAACAACTTTCATTCGCTTAATTTTTTCATTAAGTCAATAGCTAAGGTTTTACAGCGCTCCGAAGTCAGTACTATTTTTCAGTACTCTTAACTATACCTATATTATACGTGTGTGCTAATAATAATATTATTAAAAAATATTATTATTAAATAAAAAAAAAACAATAACTGATGACATATTATTTTTTATCATCAGTTATTGTTTTTTTTTATTTATTTACTTTGTTATTACCTATAATTTTTTTAATTATAATTTTTGCAATATTATTAAAAAATAATTATATGCTCTTTTTCACTCTTTAACAGGACTTAACAATTATTGATTTTTAAAATAATTTTAAATGTCATGGCTGTTACTGAGAATACTGTTCAGGTAGAAAATACCCAAGTGACCATGAGGGAACAAAAGAACAGCTGCCTGCTATTGTTATTATTATTCCTAACCTTTGTTATTGTAAGAATAGCTAATAATTTTTTTCTCGAATTTCTGAAGATTTCGCTTATAACTTTTTTATTTATAGTTCTACGACAAAAAGTTACTGGACCAAAGTTGTAGAGAATTTAATTTGCAACAAAAAATGTTAAGAATTTTTTTTTATCAAATAAATAGTTTAAGAGATATATCGTAAAAACCATTTCAACCCCTATTTTCAAGATGGCGGCCGTGGGACAAGAGTGGCGACCCCACAAACTTGGTTTTAGCTTTACACTGACCCCCTTTACACATCAAAAAAATAAAATTGCGTCCTCTAAAAAACGCAAGGTTAGGCCTAAAAAATGTAACATTTCAATGGACTATATGGTAAACAAGCATATTACAAGTTGAATGATTATTTTGCTGATAAAAACTGGCTCAATGCTGGTCTTGCTCTACACAGACAAGGGTGGATAAATTGATTGCATTTAAAAGTATTTTTGGACCTGCTAAAGATGTAACTATCTTAGAATTTAATTAAATCTCTTAGTATTATATAATGTCCAAATTGTGTACTATGTACTACAAAGCTATCGTTCACTAGAAACCTACGTAATTGGAATGTTTTGTTGATCATTTAGCTATTTTCAAAATGATTGAGTTGAATGGTGGTCATACTTGTGTCATGTATGTAAACAGGTGCTGTTGTCGTAACTGGTCATCTCTCAGTTGGCACGGCTTATTTGAACTAATTATTTTGTTCTTTTATTATCTTTACTATAGACACTTCTATTGTGCACATCTTGCTACATTATTCTCACATAATATACCATTTCAACATGAATGATATAAGCAAGGTTTCATAACAATATCCTGATTTAAAAGAGTGTCCATTCTTCTCCACAGATAATCTACACTTCAGAATGGGCAACTACAATTATTATGCCTTGTTACTGGGCCTGTAGCTTCATTTTATTATTGTAGTTCAAGAGTGCCCTGTAACTGGCCTACTTGAAATAATTGCTATTGATAAAATAAGTTTTGGCAACTATCAATTATCTGTAATACTAATTGTGTACCTACTTGTGTGTGTAGTGCCATCTGAATTTTATAGAAAAGTAGTAAAGATATTTTTCAATTACCAATGAAATCTTTCTATGTGGGGCAGTTAAGAATTTTGAACTGAATATAATTATGGTAACTGTTTAAGCATTGGTTAAAAGCTACCCAGGTATTAATTGTAACCATAATCTCCCTAACTATTTTTTATTTATTCCCATAAATCTTTTAGTCAGACAGATCATCTTTCACACAGCCCTTCCACATGATAATTAAATGTGTATTTTGTAAACAAATTAAATGACTTATTTATAACAGATGTTGGTTTTTTTCTTACTGGAAAGTTTTTGTACATTCAAGCAAACCAATTTAAACTACACATTTTTAGTTTTTCAGTATTTTAAGGTTTTATTTCGTAAATTAATTTAAATTATAAGCAATAAATGTACTGCCTATTGAAGCATATAATATACCTAATTTTGATAAATGTTAACATGACACTTTTAAAGCAATTTTTACCCCATGGCAGTATTCATTATTATGGAACTATTTTCAATTTACCATTATAATTATGGTAATGGTACATTTTTGCATTCAGTGTTCATTGAATGCTTTGCTTTCATTGAGTTTCTACATCACAATCTGTCATGAGTTCAAAATTTTAAATCATGTTTTTGAAACTTCATAATTCAACTTTACGCAATAATTGTAAGACGTGGTATAAATAAACATACTTTTGCCTAAAATTAACTAATATAGTCATGGCATTACGATAATTTGACGATATAGTAAAGTTTTTAGTACTAGGGCCAACATTATCATGGCAGCACTCTGTGTATAACGAGGTTATTTGTAATCAAAGACTTCGCGATCCGTCTTTCCAAGCAAGTTATATTCATTATTAATAAAATATTAAGCTTACCAATACTTCCACTATTCGTTAGTTTCTTATTACTCTTTAAAGAACCATCCAAGTTGTGATTATTCGAACTTTTATCATTGTCACTAGCCATTGAAGGAATTAAGGTAGTTAATGTAACAAATAAAAAAAGTATCACAATCTAATGTCCATTTCAAACATATTTTATATTTTCACTAGTATGTAAAAACAATTATAAAAGTATAAAAGCACTCTTTCAAAGGTAAATCATGTTTACACCCTATGTTTCAGACAGATGACAGATACTCTAAAATGATAACAACTAAAGATGTGTTCAAATGAAAAACAAGTCCATCCACAATAAAGCCTGGAGCAGGACATTTGATGGTACAAGTCTGTAAACACATTTTATAGGTGGTTTGCAGTTCAAATGTATTCTCATGTTTAAAAAGGACCAGTCACATATTTTGATGTTAATACAAAAAAAACTGCTAACTGAATTTAAACCATATTATTTATACATTCAATTTTATGTTTGTGATTTATCCCCATTCCAGATTGGTCGTCTACAAACCCCTCAGACAGGCAGAAAGCGTCCATGAAATTATATTGAATGTAACGGATACAATATTTTTAGATTTACACATTTCAAAAAGTAACTAATAAAGTGTCTTTTATTTAAAATATTTATTTATCGACTATTACATTTTTGCGTTAAAGCATTATTTTTGTGTTTCTATCGATATCGAAATCGATAATTTGACATCGACAGTTTTTATTTTATAGTGATGTATCATACGTTGCGACTTGCGAATAAGTTCATCACATTCTCAAATTCACTTTGTTGATAAAAACTTATACGCTTGAGAAATACGAACGAAAAAAATATTTTAAAAAAGTTTTCATAAAATCGAACAGTTTTATCTTTTCCCAAAACAAACATTAGATTTTTTATGCATTTACATTATCCTATAAAACAGTGGCTGCTGATGTGATATTCTTGAAATGTCATCGTATATGGCTGGTGTTTTTGATTTAGATTTAGATGTGGATACAGTTACTGTCGGAGATTCAGATGAAGACGATATAATTGAAATCGACGAGGTATTCATAACATTATTATGATGTAAAATTAGAGACACCTCATTATTACTTAACCTAAAACCTTGTTCCATATTCTCTCGATTGTCAAGGATAAAATTCGTCGCAGTTGATTTTGAATGATTCCTTATAAACAAATTTAAAAGCCCGTAGGATTTTAACTAAATGAAGTATAAAAAACTTTTATATTTTTATCTACTGTCAGTTTTACTAATGATAATTGTTTGTGTTATAAAAAGTTATTAGTCTTGATTTTTTTTTTATAACAACATAATAAAATTATATACAATGATACTTTGATATTGAAATTTCTTTTCGTAGGTGGATTATGATCCTGAACTACATGTTAATGCTATTGTAGAGTAAGTAAAATCTTAACAAAACAGTTTCCTTATAACCACGATTTATTTACTAATACATTTTTAAAACTTTTTCTTACAGGGCTGAAGGATCTGAAACTATTCAATTATCTGAAGATAATGTAAATCCAGGCCAATGTAAACGTCTTGGTCCTCAAGACTTTGAATTACGCAAAGTTTTGGGGAAAGGAGGATATGGCAAGGTGTTTCAAGTCCGAAAAATTACTGGTCCTGATGCAAGTGCACACTTTGCTATGAAAGTTCTGAAAAAAGCTTCTATAGTACGCAATCAAAAAGATACTGCCCATACAAAAGCTGAAAGAAATATTTTGGAAGCTGTGAAGGTAACTAAAGATAGAGAAATATGTGTAGCTAATTGTAGATCTACCTATATTTAGCTTAAAGAATTTCTTGGTACAAATTAAAATAATAATAACAATTATATAAACATTTCAGCATCCTTTTATAGTGGAATTAGTATATGCTTTCCAAACTGGAGGCAAGTTATACTTAATATTAGAATATTTGAGTGGTGGTGAATTGTTTATGCACCTTGAGCGTGAAGGTATATTTCTAGAAGATACAGCATGGTGAGTTCTTTTTTTTGTACACAATGTTTATTTTCGAAATGTAAATTCATACATTAATAATATGTTCTGTTTCAGCTTTTATTTATCAGAAATTATATTGGCATTAGAGCACTTACACAGCCTTGGTATAATTTATCGTGATCTAAAACCTGAAAATGTACTATTGGATGCTCAAGGTCATGTGAAACTTACAGATTTTGGATTATGTAAGGAACATATTCAAGAAGGAATAGTTACTCACACTTTCTGCGGCACAATTGAGTACATGTAAGTAATATTGGGTTTTTGGGTCTATTCCAGGTGTTTTCAAACTTTTTTAGTTTGTGGCACACTTGCAGGCAAATTAGTATTGTAGGTATTGTTTTGGCGCCCTTGCTATTAGAAGGTAAAAGGTAAAATTTGAACATCAAATATGAAGCTGAGTTTCTATCATTTAGCACCAATTATAGCACCTTTACAGATGCATCCTTTAAAATGCTAATAGTCACCAAGTAATCCAACTATATTATATTGAAAATATGTTTCTAATTTAAGCCTACAATTATAGTAGTCTACAAGTATAGTTGATCCTTTACAGCGCACCAGGGCGCCGCGGTACTCTTTGGGAACCGCTGGTATATTCATTTCTTGCCATCAATGAAATTAAACCTTTATCCATAAAAATCTTGTAATACCAATTCCAAATATTTATATTTTTCCAGGGCACCAGAGATCTTAACACGAAGTGGCCATGGGAAAGCTGTAGATTGGTGGAGTCTAGGAGCATTAATGTATGACATGCTCATTGGGCAGGTTAGTTATTAATAACATTCAACTCTTTTTGTCCTTTAGGTTGCCATCTTCAGTAAATGTAGAGCTCTAGAGTCTTCTGTTCAGATCTCTAATCTTTATATGAACACTAACTGTGCATTGCAATGCACTTTTTACTACTCCGCCCTACAAACCGAACGTGCGTCGTCAGTTGTTTCAAACTCACCACTTTTGTGTTAATGTTTTAATAGTTATTCTGCTATTATGTACGGACAAAACAAATCAAGAACCATGAAAATCGGTCCAGCCCTTCTTGAGTTATAAGTGTTCGAACAAACACGACTTTGTTTTAAATATTAAGAAGACTAGCTGTGCCCGCAATGCGTTGCAATGCAATTTTTTACCTTTCTACCTACCTACCCTACCTACCCTACCTACCCTACCTACCCTACCTACCCTACCTACCCTACCTACCCTACCTACCCTACCTACCCTACCTACCCTACCTACCCTACCTACCTACCCTACCTACCCTACCTGCCCTACCTACCCTACCTACTCTATCTACCCTACCTACCCTAATAAATAGTATCCTATGTCCGTCTCCTGGCTCTAAGCTACCTCCTCACCAATTTTCAGCTAAATCGGTTCAGCCGTTCTTGAGTTATAAGTGGAGTAACTAACACGACTTTCTTTTATATATATAGATGAGCTAAGAATCCTCATACTAAGCGCGGCCATGGCCCCTCTTACTTATTTACGATATCTAAAACAGTAATAACCCAACAGTACCTCGTGATTTGGCGAGCGAGCAGTGTCCAGATCTAGAACTCTACTAATTTGCATATTTTCTGAATTGTTGTGAACTGCAAACAATACAGATCAGTGTGGACGATTTTTCGCTCACTGATCAATTTTTGAGTAGTTGACAAGTGGAAAAGTTGTAGTAAGTGTTTATTTTATTTTGTAATCAAAATATCAATTACATTTCAGCCACCATTTACTGGAGATAATCGTACAAAAACTATAGAGAAAATTTTAAAAGGTAAATTAATGCTTCCTGCCTACCTCACACAAGACGCACGTGACCTGATAAGGCGCTTAATGAAACGCTCGGAAACGCAACGTCTAGGGGCACAGGGCGCCGCAGCCGTCAGAGGTCATGCATTTTTCAAACATGTTCATTGGGATGAGGTGTTTGCTAGAAGACTGGAACCGCCTATAAAACCCAGACTGGTAAGAGTACTTTATTTCAGCTGGTTGCACTAGCTATGCACCCCAATCAAATGGGTCATGTTAAATTTAACCAATGGCACACGAGCCAAGCGATGTGAGCTATATTGCGGCAGCGTCAAGCGCTAAAGTTGACGTCAATGTTGGTCGCAATTACCTTATTTTTAATTGAATTAGTATTTTTACTAAACATTTATTTGAGTTTTACAAAAATAGGTATATTCATTTTATTTGAGCATGTCATGTCCTGGAAAGATAATATTAATCAAAATGGGAATGATTTGTTGCAATTATTTCTTTAATTGCAAAATTTAAGGCTTATTGATACAGTTATTATGATAAAGAGAAATCATTTACTGTGCAGCAGTTGCAGCGCTCTCTCCTCCTACAATGTAAATAATGTAATGGCTCACTGGAATATTTGAGGACTACTGGATACTAGGATACCTCTTGTCTAGCCGAGATAAAAAAGTAAAACCACAATTTCACCCAAATTTGTTAAGCAAAAGGTTTAGCGGATTTGGGCTGAGTGTAAAGGAGTAACAAACACACTAACTTTCTATAATATTAGTTGATCATTTTAACATGTTGTCATTTGGAGCTCGTGACTCAATAATAACAGCCGTATGGGTTGATTCTAAGATTAAGCAATGCTTGCCTTGCCTAGTTGTTACAAGTAGTCAGAACCCCCATAAGAACCAGAACCAGTTTTTCCAAGGGTCGCCAAGGAGTATCGTATTATCCAGAAACCGTGTTTTAAAGGTCAGATAAACAGTCGCTCCATGTAAAATACTGGTATTCAACTATGTCCAGCTAAACAGGAAACCAACCCCAACAAAGTGGAAAAAGGCTATGCAGTTGATATCTTCAATTAACATTTTCAGACAAGTGATGATGACGTCTCCCAGTTTGATACAAGATTTACTCTTCAGACGCCAATTGATTCACCTGATGAGTCTACTCTTAGTGAAAGTGCCAACCTTATGTTCCAGGTAAGTGCAATGTAGATTTTTTCATAATCCACTTATAGCAGATAACCTGGCTGTCTTTTGGCAACTAAAGTTCGTTATGTTGTGTTATCATATCCACATCTGTGATGCTGAGAACTAGACGATAATAATATTATTACTACCTAATGAATATGATAAAAACAGAAGCGCAAACGATAGCATGCCGTTTCGTTACAATTGAATATCATTAGTACTGTTTAATCTCAAAATAAATCATATTTCAGGGCTTTACCTACGTGGCGCCATCTGTAATGGATGAGATCCACAAACCGCGCGTCATAACCGCACGTTCGCCGCGTCGCCCGAGACCTCAACACCACCATTTCGCAGTACCGCCAGCATCCTCTGCGCACCCACACTCTCACGCTCAACATGAAGACCTCATGGACGTTCAAGGTTTACCTATATAGTAAGTACCTACCCTTAGAAATAATTGAAAATAGATAAGTGTTGTGTTAATTTAACTACTGGTCTGTATTAATGAGAAAAAGCGGGTTTATCCTTCCTGTTAACTTTGTTACATAGATATCCTGAATTATGAAAATAAATCACAATTGTTTGATTGAACTGTAGAGGTAATGATGTTATAATTAGAGAGAGTTGTATAAGTATATAAGACAGACTTTTGTGTTTTAATTTCATTCAGAAATAATATGAACAAATAATTATGTAAGTACATTTTAAATTTTCGGCATTGTTTTATTTTGTTAACATTCATTCACTGGATTATATTGAATTCCTATTTTTATACTGGTTCGCCGTATTATTACTGTTAACGTTAATACAGGAATTGTTTCTAATGTGAAGTGCCCTAGTTCAATTTTAAAGAACCCACGAGACCCGCCAAAACTAACGTTAGTTAATAAACATAGAAAATGAATTAATACATAGGCTATTAAAGAGGATATAATTTTAGTATATATAACACCATAATTTCTTTAAGTATTTAATTTAATGCCTGATTTTTTTGTCTTTAATTTTGTCGCAAAACTTCCATTTGGAATAATACAGAAGTGCGTCATTGTTTACTTATATAATCTGTACAATATTGTTTAGTTTTTCTTGTAATTTATTATAATCAAACGAACTTCCTACAAAAAGCTTATGAGAATTGGAATGCAATAATAATGTATAACTATATTATATCGTAATAAAGATGTGTTAAGTTATAAGAATGATTGTTATTTGAAAGTGAAATATTAAAGGGTAATAGCATACAAGTCTTAAACATGGATCAAGTGCTGCGTCTTATTAGTGATATTTACTGATTGTACAGATTATACTATATGCCTTAAATACATTACACAGAGTTGTTGACTATTACAATTATAGAATTGACTGAAAAGCTTTTATTTTCAGGCCTAGAGTAAATTCATATAGTTGACCATTTTATGCTAAGGATGAATTCAACTACAAAAGATGCCCATGTAATAATATCGGAAAAATGATGGTACTGTTTTATACTACATATTATAATTAATGTACATTTTATACAAGTTACCATTTAGCCTAATCTTTTGGTAGGAATTAATCACATGTAATAAAATGTTCTAACCCCGAAATGACAAAATAATAATTTACAATATACCTTGTTACCATGCTTCATGAATTGATTAAAATGTCATTTTTTATTTTGTAACCAGGAGTTTTTTTTCCTTATTTCGAAATAATCCATTAAAGGAAGTGGGTTTCATAAAAAAAACATCTACACAGCTGGATTGACGTACACTGTACTTCTGTGTGGTGGAAATTCGTAATAAACTGACATTCAATTACTATTCAGAAGCTATGGATAAGTAGTATGAACTTAAACTAATCAGTATAATTAATTGTATCACATGCTTACTTCTACTGAGTTAACAGCTATAATTTTAAACAATAATGGGAACCATGAGCAAGATTTTAAAATACACTGCATTGCATTTTAAAACCTTACCTCCAATGCCCATTGTTGCCACAGAAACATTGAAACTCCAGCACAGACAAGGTACACTCATCTGTTAGCCTGTATGGAGCCCTTGCTTGCTTAAATTACACAGTTAAGGGGTCAGTTCAGACAGACCGAAAAAATCCTGGCATAGTTTAATGATGACAATATTGAAATAAAATTAAAAATAGGACTATGGTATAAGGTAGAAAACTGTAAATATTGACGCCGATATTAACCGTCGCCTAGCGATGCCGAGCCATGGTCGTGACGCAACGCACACCTCGCACATGCTGAGGTCTGAATCTCTCGACGATACCAGAGACAGGGTCTGGTATGATTACATCAAAGCCAAATATTACGCGTATATAGAGGGGCATCCGAGATCGCCTGAACTACGTCATTATTTAAAAACTGTGGAAGTAACTTAATAAAGACAAGAACAATTCGATATTATGAAAAGCCGATTGTGGTGGCTTTGACAGATATCAGGTGACAAAGGTATGTTAAATTCAGTTTTTGTTAAAAACACTTTTTAACAGATTTCTGGTGTTCTTGGAATTTTGGTCCAGTTGCTCGCGTCCTCGCAGGGGTTCCAGTTCGAAGTACCGTCTCGAAGCGCGTTTCTGCCGTGCCTAACCCACCAATTTATACCCTACCCTAACCATAATGATATTCTCATCCTAAAAAATACTTGAAAAATAAATTGCTTGTAAAATAACCAATTGTATATTTAGGTGTTTTTTCAGCACAGCTGATTTTACAAAATATCATACTTAGCAGCCCAAGGAACTTGAATTTTTAACTTAAAAATACTATTGCAATAGAAAGAAAACTTAAACAACAAGAATTTTGTAACTTCCTCTTACTCTAAGTTGCCATGAACACTTGCTATTGGTTTGACCAGTAAAAAAATATGTTTGACCATGCCAATTAAGCTTCAAAAGACAAACAAAATGCAGCAACAAGTTATTATACTATTAGTTTCATCTCTGTACAATTTTCACAAATAAGGTAAATATGACTTTCACTTTCTTCTGTAACAATACCAAATTGTGCATCACTACTGCACATAACATTATGACCATCCACAGAACTCAAAAGAGATTTTTTAAACTCTGCTAGAGTTTTCTGTGTTTTAATGGTACTTTTGCATTGAGAACAAGACAGATGTCCATTTCGAAGCTGAACATTAGTCTTTTGGCACACTGGGCATATAACATTGTTATCTTCTTCAACAGAGGACCAATCAACATTTTCCAGTTGGCTTTTTTCATACTCTTTGATGCACCTGCAATAGACAATGTTATTATTACAGAACTTAAACTAGTAAAGAAGCTTCAACTACCTATACAACTTATCAGAATGTAGGTCATAAAGGTCTGCTGCTTATTTATTGCAACTTGCAATGTTTACAATTTTATTATAGGTGCTTCATCATATTATAACCTTGAGCAAACTCATCCCAGTGTTTATAAGAAAGTATCTACTAGACTACTTGTCTCATGAAGATTTTGATGTAATTATATTAATTTTTGATGTAGTTTAATGGGGTATAATGATGATGATGACATACCATTCCAACTCTTCTTGTATTAGCTCTTTTTTGAGTTCCTCCATAAGCTCATATTCTTCATCATTGATTATTTCATCAGAATAGTTAAACATAGATTTGTAAATGTCGTTTAGAGTGTTGCATAAATCTTTTTCTATTAATGACCCCCGTAGTTTATCCATCAGCATACCACGGCAATTTTGAATTTTGTTTTTGTAATTCTGAAACATTGTGTTCATTAATTCATTATGCCCATTATTTTTACATTTTTAAAATCAATATAAAACTAAACAATTAAAAATATAATAAACTAGCTGCACCCCATTGTTTCACCCACATAGACTGGGATCTTATACATATAAATCTTCCTTTTTAATCACTCCATCTACTGTTGAAAACTGCATTAAAATATGTAGGTATGTAAAGATAGAAGCTCCTCGGTACCGTGGTCAGGGAAAAACAAGAGAAAGGAATCTCCTAGCAATATGAGCAGTGTCCAAGAGCACTGCTATCCCAATAAAGTCCTTGATCCTGCTGCCTAATGAGTTAATTCTCAGATATTTGTTCAGACTCTTGGCGAAACGGCTTACATATTGCCACAATGATCCCTGAGTTCACATCAGCATCAGTCGAGATATACTTGATTTGCTTGCCTTTCAAAAGGTTCTCATCAAAACTTGTGTTATTATTACTACTCATAATTTCGAATATTTTTACTGCTAGTGCATGGCTAGTGTTTGGTTCAGATTATGAATAGCTATGGGAACATAGTGTTGGTCAGAAACCATATGATTAAAACAATAACACTTTAGCGAATATCTCTCGTTCTACCATATAGAGAGCACTATGCAGATGATTGATAATCCGGAAGCATTCAATATAATTCCTTACCTTTCTCATTTTTTCTTTAAATTCTTTTGGGGATTGTTTGAGTCCCAATCCTAAATTTTTGAATTTTGGGGATGAAGTCATATTCAATGCAGTACAATTACAGGTTTGGAACTTTTAAAAAGCTGTGAAGGAACAAATATCATTACAAAAATACTTGTAATCAAATTGTAAAACACCAAGTACTTGGCGCTAATATTTTTTGAATGTCAATCTCCGAAAAAATGACAATAATTGTCATATTGAGACTGACAGCTGTGGGGTCTGGGACCTAAGGGCTAGTGTACACCTATGTTCGTTTTGTTTTTGTGCAATATAGTATTTCTTTCAATTCCTTTCTCAACAATCTTTTAGTTTGGGTCAACTAAAAGATTGATCAGAAAGAAGCAACTGATTACATTGCGTTTTCATGATTTTGAACGATTTACATTAAAAAATTGCTAGGGCTGTGAAAATAAATAATAATTATGTTGGTAGTTTGTTTTTTTTTTATCATCAATGTGCATCGATTAAATAGCACTGGAGAATGCATGCAATAGAGCGAATCGGGCCGAACAAAACATTCTGCCACTTTTTACCTGGAGCTAGGTAAATACATTTAGCACGCCACGGATATTTGAAGTTAATACACAGAGACAAGCCTCCTATTGCTACAAACGCAGACGCAACAAAATCATACACATAATAAAGAAACTCACACGCAATGACAAATTAGCGCGTATGTATACAACAAACACAAATTGCTGTATATATACTACTCTGTCAAGAAAAGAAAGTACCGGGAAAAGATCAATAATACACAAAATGTCTGTTATTCATCCAAATTTATTTTATCACCTTCAAAGTATGCTCCTTTAGAAACGATACACTTGCGCCAACGAATAATCCATTCATCAAAACATTTTTTAAATGCTGCTTCCGGAATTGAGTTCAGTTCTCGCCGCGAATTCTCCTTTATGTCTTCTATCGATTGAAAACGGGTGCCGCGAAGTGGTAATTTGAGTTTAGGAAAAAGAAAAAAAAAAATGGTTGCCTGTAAAGTCGGTTTTACGGGCGAAGATTTTACGTGACAACGTCTAATGAATGCGCCTAATTCTCTAGTGCTGCGCGCGCGGCAGACCGATCATAGTTGAGTGGGAGAGAGACGCAAGGCATTCGGCGGGCCTCTCTCTCGTTCGGTGACTCATCGTAACGTTACCGAGCGTTACACTTTTTCATAAGTGACTCCCAGCCGCAACCTAATTTAAGACGTTGTCACGTCAAAAATGGTTGCCTGTAAAGTCGGTTTTACGGGCGAAGATTTTACGTGACAACGTCTTTTTCTCGGTAGAATATTTATTGATATGAATATAATTAAATTGCACAATAGGAACAAGGAATTGAATGAAAATAAGAATTGCACAAATTTTAACTATAGAAATATATTTTGTTTACTAAAACATTCTAGTGCTGCGCGCGCGGCAGACCGATCATAGTTGAGTGGGAGAGAGACGCAAGGCATTCGGCGGGCCTCTCTCTCGTTCGGTGACTCATCGTAACGTTACCGAGCGTTACACTTTTTCATAAGTGACTCCCAGCCGCAACCTAATTTAAGACGTTGTCACGTCAAAAGTCAGCAGGAGCCATATCTGGTGAATATGGTGGTTGCTGGATGGTATTTGTTGAGTGGTTGGTCAAAAATTCGTTCACAATGATAGCCTTGTGCGAAGGCGCATTGTCGTGGTGCAAAATCCAAGAATTTTCTTTCCACAAATCTGGCCTTTTTCGTCGAATTTGCTCTCTTAAACGCCGCATAACGCTCAAATAATATTCTTTATTTAAAGTTAGACCTTCCGGTAAGAATTCAAAAAGCACAACACCGCGATATTCAAAGAAAACAGTCAACATGACTTTGACTTTTGATCGACTTTGGCGTGGTTTTTTCGGTTTCGGTTCAGTTGGAAGGCGCCACTCCGAAGCTTGTTGACTAGTTTGCATGTCAAACTCGTAAACCCACGTCTCGTCACCAGTAACAATGCGTTTCATGAATGTTGGGTCCGAACTGACTCGTTCTAGCATGTCCTCAGCGATTTTCATGCGATTGAGTTTTTGGAGAAAATTCAGATCTTTTGGGACTAGCCAAGCAGCAACATGTTTCATACCCAAATGATTAGTTACAATGGTACGGATCGACTCGTGAGATACAGAAAGTTCGGCGGCTATCTCTCTCAGAGTTGAATGGGGATTTTCAGTCACTATTTTCTTCACTTTTGCGATGTTAACTTCAGTTGCAGACGTTGACGGCCTACCAGAGCCAGGCAAATCTTCCATCACATCTCGACCGCTTTTGAACGCTTTGAACCACTCATAAGCACGAGTTTTTGATAAAGTCGATTCACCGTAAGCCTTCTGTAACATTTTCAGTGACTCCGAACACGAAATTCCATTGGCGATGCAAAATTTAAGACAAACTCTTTGTTCGATATTTTTGTCCATTATGAAATTCGCAATACACACTATATTTTGATATTACTAAAACCAGCACTGTATTTAATATAAATAACAGATGCAACTCAAACTCCGCGCCAAAATGGAAAACAGTTGTGCCAATCTAACAACTACAAAAAAAACAAAAATTTTAATTTGGAACCATAAACAAATCATCCCTTCCCGATACTTTTTTGACTGAATGAATAAAACCAATTACTGTTATTTCAGTCATACATAATTGATTGAATGAATGATGGAAATGGTAGGAAAGGTTATTTTTGGTTTTTTTTTCTTGTGTTTATACTTGAATAATATTACAAAAATCATAAATATTTATTATTTCAACATTAACAAATTATATGTGAACCAGTCACATCACAATCATAAATAGAGAAAAGTATCTGAAGTACAGATCACTTCTCAGGCTCTTTTTTACGAATGGGAAATCATCCAATAACTTCCCCCTTTTTGGGCGGAGTGGGAGAGAGTGTCAGACTTGTACTGATTAAAACCCACCCATGTTTCTTCTTTTGGCCTTCATGTTTCGGGGCCCCGTTATCTCATTCGAACAACCCGCAACCCTGGCAGGACAGTTCTCTGGCTTAGAAATAACATTTTTATTATTGCAATAAGTTGGGTCAAGATTTTAGTGTTTAGTTGAAATTTAAACAAAAAATTAAATGAAAACAGAATACGCATACCTTACTCGAACAGAAAGTAATAATAAGTCACTAACATAGATAAGTATAAGTACTAACGTAGTCACTAATGAAATGTGGGACACCAATTTGTTTACTGTTCATAATTTATCTAGGCAAGATGTAATTGCCATCCTGCAAAACTGAGTACAACTCAGTACAACTCCACGAACTAGCAACATTAGCTGTCAGATGAAAAAAACAATGTGTCTGTGAGTGTGAGTGATAAGTAAAAATATGGACAAGTCCAAAAGTTGATAGACCTTTTTATCAAACGTAATTCAATAAAACTTCAAGTTATAACTTATTACGTTGACACACACCAATATCCATACCATCAAAATGAACGATGTTGAGAAACGGCAGTCCCGACCTGAGAAGGAGACAATACACTCGGGACACTTCATGGTGTCACATTTTGAAGCTGAAGCCCAAGACGACTTTGACGATTTGGTCACAGTTCCTGATGAAGATGAGAAACCACACGATGTACAAAAGGTCACAACTGTGGCAACCTATGCCGTGCCCGGGGCGATCATACCATACACACCTGATAAAGAGGAAAGTTTCCAGCATCAACAACTTTCTATAGAGATATCTCTTACAAAGTTATTCAAATGTATGACTTTGGCCTATAGGTGAGTTCTCACAAATTTTATACTCACATAGATGATTATAGAATAGACATACTGGAGTTGTTAATTGGCATTGATGTTTTCCTGGTACATGTTTAGTTAGTTGAACATGCCTAACTTACGATTCTAGTGGCTGTTGTTGCAAAGTTATCTAAATCTCAAACATATTAAACTATTGTGCTTTGTAAATAGTTTCTACAAAATGCTATATTTATGAATAGAAACAGTAATTACTTGTAAAGACATAATATTTTGTTTTAATTTGTAATCAGTACTTCAATTTGGCACAACATATTTTTTAAATATTTTAACTATAATTTATATCAAAACGTTATTGAGATTATTATATTAATTATATCAAAACATCTTATCAGTAAAGCATCAAATGTTCTTTAAAAATAAGGAAACAGTATGTTTCCATTGGGTTTAGCGTGCAAAGATAAGGGGAGGTCATCATAGTCAGTACAAAAGACACAGGTCATATGCTGAGATAACTCAGTCTATGAATACTTACTTATTAAACTTTTCATTTTATTTAAGCCTTAGTGTGATTCTACACAATGTTTGCCTGTTAATTAGTTATAGAAATGTATGATTAATGAACAATCTTGATGCGGATTTACTCCTTTCCCTTGAGGTGGCTTTATTATGCGATATTTTGTTGATACTTACTTACACAATGATTGGATCTGTAAACATATTAACATGCTTTGCACTACAAGTGGTTGTAACTAGTTTATAAACAAATTAATTTGCATGATGCTTGTGCTGTATTGATCTGCAAGTTATAAACACAGATCTTATTAGATTTTTGTAATGGTTTTCAAGCTGTACCTGTTGCTCACCTCAATAAATAGAATTTTAATAAGTAGTTCTTGTTTAATAATTAGTATAGGTACTCGTAATATAACTGACAAATGTTGTGTTTTGTTTCATGGATGATCGTAAAATTTAATACATTGAAGTTTTAGTAAATTCTTAAACTATGGAAGTCATGAGAAACTGTTGTGGTCTATGGCATCAGTGGTGTTCCTAGGGGCCAACAATATGGCAAGCCCATCAGGTAAACAGGCTGCTCAAATACCATAACATCATGCAGAGCCGCTTTTAAGGCTTTTTTTTGGCTTTTATAAGAGTATAGCCACTAAGTCGATTAATGTTTAGTTATTGACCTTATCTGGCTCATCTACAAAACAGTATCCTAATTTAAACTGTTTGTTGGTGATGGGTTAGATGTAACATAGAATAGTTAGTCTCTAATTCTTAGAATATTATTATCCTCAAGTTTTCTAGCCATTATTGTACAGCAAACAAGTAAGTAGTTATTATCTTTCTGGAGACTCAAACATAGGACAAAATATTAAACCCTAATAATCAAAAACGACAATTAAAGGAATGTCACCACTGGGTAGAATGGGGTGAATAGAAACAGGGTTAATCAGGCCAAAGCTCTGAAATGGGATTTGCCAACCAGGTCTCTAAATAAATTATTAAAAACTAGCTTTTGCCCGCGGCTTCGCTCGCGTTAAATTCGGTAGCGCCTTATTGATTTGAAATAGCAACGCTAAGTTTTCCCGTTTCTTCCCTCTTTCTCCCTCACATCCCACTTTTTTCAAAAAAATATTAGCCTATGCCCGTCTCCTGGTTCCCAACTATCTCTGTACCAAAATTCATCAAAATCGGTTTAGCCATTAAAGCGTGAAGAGGTAACAAACAAACAAACAAACAAACTCACTTTCGCTTTTATAATATTAGGTCCTTACATATGAAATTGGCGTTTTGTATGGAAGGAACAAAAAGTCGAATATTTTTTAATATAATATATTTAATTAATCAAAGTATGAACCATTGTTTTCAATGCACTTTTGCCATCTTATAGGTAGTTCATTGATCCCTTTACTAAAAAAACCAGTCGGACGGGAATCAATAAAATCTTTGAAGGCGAATTGGACTGCCCCATCGGAGTTGAATTTTTTCCCTTGCAAAAAGTTATCCAAATTGCGAAAAAAATGGTAATCTGTTGGAGCAAGGTCCGGGGAGTACGGAGGATGTCTAAGACATTCCAATTCAAGCTCTTCTAATTTGGTAGCCGTCTGTTGCGCAGTGTGTGGTCTGGCGTTGTCGTGAAGCAGCAGTGGCGTGGAGCGATTGACCAGCCTTGGTTGTTTAGCCGCTAGCTTTTCCATCATGGTTTGTAATTGCTGACAATAGACATCAGCTGTAATAGTCTGGCCAGATTTGAGAAAACTGTAATGAACAATACCGGCACTAGTCCACCAAACGCTTACAAGTAACTTTTTTGGGGTTAATTTTCGCTTGGGGCAGGATTTGGCTGGCTGGCCAGGATCCAACCATTGCGCTGAGCGCTTCCGATTATCGTAAAGAATCCATTTTTCATCACAGGTAATGATTCGGTTTAAAATACCTTCATTGTTGTGCCGGTTCAGTAATGTAACGCAGCAGTCGACGCGCGTTTGCCGGTTTGCTTCAGTCAATTCGTGAGGTACCCACCTTTCAAGCTTTTTAATCTTCCCAATTTGCTTCAAGTGAATTAAAACAGTTTTATCACTAACATCGAAGCCTGCAGCTAACTCGGACGTGGTTTGCGATGGGTCCGCTTCCACAATAGCCTTCAATTCTCCATTATCAACTTGGGTCTCAGGCCGTCCACGGGGCTTGTTCTGCAGGTCGAAATTTCCAGAACGAAAACGTTGGAACCAAAAACGAACTGTGTTTTCTTTTGCAACATGACCGCCATACACATCATTCACCCTTCGAGTCGTTTCCGCAGCACTAGTGCCACGGCGGAACTCGTACTCGTAAATAATGCGATATTTTAAATTTTCCATTTTGTAAAATGAGTGACGCAAACAGAAAAAACAGAAGAAAAAAAACAAATGAATGACGGTCATCGAAGCACAAATACATGAGTAAATAGCTGTACAAATTTGAATTTGGAATTCCTTACCAAAGAGGAGAAATTCGTGATTAAAGTGGCCAGTACGAAAAACGCCAATTTCATATGTAAGGACCTAATATTAGTAAGGATTAGAGTACTTGATTGTACATGACATATTTATCAAAATTAAAATGCCTCCAAATTTGGTCTTGATATATCTTAGCGATATTCAGCTCTATTCACCCTGTTATGATAATTTACTTTCCATCATTGTTACTTTTGACAAAAATTAACAATTCAGTATTTCCACATGCTTGAGACAATTACCTTATTTAATGATATTGCAGATATAATATGGAAGATTTTCAATTATGTTATGGAATTATTTACTTACTACAAACCTAATTACCTATTAACATAATTTGAATGTACATATGGAGTAGCCTTTTATTCTTTGTGTGTTCATTCATTCATGTTACTCCTAGAAATAAGTAAATTAGAACAAAACATTGCATTGCTAAACTAATAACAAAAATCACTAAACACATAGATGACAATTCTATCATGTCTGCCTCTCAGAATGTAGTAGGAACGGGTCCCGCGGTACTAAGGAGCTGCTCCTCATTGATATGGCCATCAGTCAACAGGTTCGCCGTTCCCGAAGGCATCTGTCGACATGTTGGATAGACTATAAGAAGGCCTATGACTCCGTGCCACATACATGGCTCATGAGGGTGCTAGAATTGTATAAAGTTAATGCAACTCTGCGCACCTTCCTGAGCTCGTGTATGAGGCAATGGAATACGGTCCTTCGCTATCCAGGATGTCGGCAGATCCAGAGGAATAGTGAGCCGAT